>BSBM01000206.1:1427500-2855000 GCA_027924585.1 Larix kaempferi | reverse complement strand
CAATCTCGAAAGAGTCCACTTAATTTTTTTTCGTTTCCCTCCAAGCCTTACCATGTCTCATGCTTTCTAACATTAAATTAAATGGATATTCTATGGGTGAGGATCCCCCCCCATTTTTCATAAACCAACCTTTGTCAAAATTTGTTTCAATGTTAACCATATTGTGGGCTTGAAAATCATGGCTTGATCAAAACAAGCAATTAAATCCTTGATGCAACTAATATACCTAGCTAGGGGAGAGTACATACTAGGATTTACATTTATAATTTATCATATAACCAATGAGGAATATCCTAAAACATTAGTTGTTCTCACAACTAGATCTTGTGCTATCAATAGACATTTGTACAAAGCTAGAACCTATGGTTGACTATTATTTGTCACTCCTAAAACACATACAAACATAAGTTCTTCTTGTCCATTGTAGTTGAAATGGTCGAGCTCTAATCTTCTATGCCTATGTAGACTCTAGTTGTTGGAGGGTATATAACATAACATGTGAATGGGCATGTAGGATAGCATCTCCATGTGCGCACACAAAGAGACACCAAAACTTCAAACCTGAATTACCTCCGTCACATAAAGAGAGAGGTACCTGCAGAGCATTCCTGCTAAATTACCAAGCAAAGCCGCATAGGTAACCAACTACATTTTCATTCTTGCTGAGCTAGAGCTCGCAAAGGAACATGTGGTACAAACTAGAGGTAGCAGAGGAAGATAAGTCAAAGACTAAACCAGAGGTCATAGAGCATAGATGCATAAGAGCCAATGCCTCCCAAATCGGTGAGTAAAACCCTCTTCGAACTCATTTGTGCTTGTGATAGAGATGTATTGGCAATTAACCTAGGATTCATCTTTAAATCTTTGAGAAGTTTATTTTTGGGGGTTTTCATTTTTTTGCATTGTGCACCTCTAAATCCTCACGAATTCACCGCAAACCACAGTAATTTCACTAGGCCTATGGACCATCCATCCAACTAAAAATAGTAGCGTTCGTTTTGTTAATTCTATGTTAATTTTTTCTTTTTTGTTCTATTTGTTTCTTCTCTCAGAGTCCTCATACTTGAAATTTGTTAGCTTTCCCAAGAGTCTAGAATAGATCTATTTACTCCCCAATACCTTCCTTGTTTCAAATGGACCTATAGGTCACCAATTCGAATCCCCTTCCCCCTTATTGGAGTTGGAGGTTTCCATTGATGTGGGGGAGTGGCATGCACTTGGACATCATTGTTACCTTTGTTCGCACCATTGGGTACCCATTTTCATGGTGGTTTCTTCAGGCATAGGTGCATTTGTTGGAAGTTATCATCTATTTGCAAACCCATGATCCAAGCCATGCAAATTCTATAATAATATGCAATGATCTAACAACTGTAGAAACTCACAATTAAACTCACAAATATGTTGCAAAGAATAAGAGAAGGAGACACTCAATGATCACTCATAAACACAATAGAATAGAACATAATCTCAGTATTATACAATGAATAAGAATGTAAGTGAATGAATACAATAGAACAGTAAGGTGCATAATATAGGATTCGAATAGGCCAAATAGGGCATTCAAATTCCTAACTCAGAGTGTGGCTTGAATGATAGTGGAGTCATCATCGAGTCAATGTATCAGTCATCAGATGTGACAGTCAGTCAACTGAGTCTAACTGAGTGAAGTAGGCAATAACTGAATGAAGGTGGCTCAGTGGAGGGTGCATGAGGATTCTAACTGAGTGAGGTAGGCATGAACTGAATGAAGGAGGCTCAGTGAAGGGCGCATGAGGATCTAATTGGAGCCAGAATGGACAGACTAGTCTCACTGGAGGTCTATGGTAGTGAAACAGTCAGTGGGGGAGTCAATCTAGCCTCAAATCAAGGAAGAACTAAGTGATAACTAACTAGTAGGTGATATTGGCGCCTAACTGGTTGTGGTAGGTGAGAAAGGCGCACTTGGCATGAAGAAGGGCTCCTTTGGTAGGTAGGAGGCCCCCTAGGGGTTGTAGATAGGCTATGGAGAGCTAGAATGAAGCTCTAAGAGCTGGGAGGTCCACCATGATGACGAATGGATGCATGCAGATGACTGGATGCATGCAAAATTGAAAAATGATGGGGAGAATATTCCAACACCCCCCCGCAAACTATACTATGAGATATAATTGAAGAGTATGGCCTTGGTAACTAAGACCAAAATTCGCCCCTTACAATCAATCTAAAATAAACTAAGTGAGGAAAGAGGGAAAACCGAGTGGGAAAAATCCCTCCCTCAAAATAAACTGAAGGAGCTAAAGTAGCATATCACGACTTACCCCTCAAGGAGGCAGGTGACCTTCCTTTCTAAGGAAGGTTTGATCAACCTGAAATGGATCTGCATTGTGAGGGGGATGAGTCCTTACATGCTGAAAATCTGATCTGGTTCTTCTATGATCATGTGGATCACCAACCAAATCACCTGTAGATCGAAGTGTAATGGAAGCCCATCGCGGGAGAGGAGGAGCATCAGGTTCTTGTGGATCTGGATCTCTCATCCTCTCATCTTCATTATCATTTATTAGATATTCAAGTTCTTGTGGATCTGGATCTAGCATTCTATCATCATCTCCACTTTCAGATTCTGTATCTGATGAATCTAATGAATATGTATCACTCTCATCAACCAAAGGAGGAGCGCTCGGTAATCTTTCTTTCTCAATAGAAGGAATGTCATGAAGAGGCTATTCCTCAAACTGAACACTTCTCTCCAAGAATGTGGTCATGGAGGAAGGATCAAGTAACTTGTAATCCTTTGCCTTAGATGCATAGCCCACCATGATGCATTCCTTGCTTTGAGAATCAAGAGCTCTCCTTCTGTCAACTGGAATCCTTGCCCATGCTCTAGATCCAAATACCTTAAGATGAGACACATCAGGTTTGTATCCCATCCATGCTTCAAAAGGAGTAGAGTCACTGAGTCCCTTGTGAGGAACTCTATTCTGAAGATAAGTGGCACAGTTGATGGCTTCTGCCCAAATGCTAGGATGCAATCCTTTTGACTTTAGCATGCAAGTGACCATCTCTTTCAATGTTTTGTTCTTCCTTTCAGCTACACCATTCTGTTGTGGTGTGTAGGGATAATGTGTTACATTTCAGTGCCCTCTTCAGTACAAAAATCTTGAAACTCACCCTTGATGTACTTACCACCATTGTCAGTGCGAATGGATTTTATCTTCCTTTTTCTGAAAGTTTCTCTATATAAGACTTGAAAAACTTGAAGAAACCAAATACTTATGATTTCAATCTAAGGAAATATACCCAATTGAATCTAGAATAATCATCAACAAAAGTGAGCACATACCTTTCCTTGTTTAGAGACAGATCAGGAAACGGACCAGCCACATCACTATGAACGAGATCAAGGGGTTGAGAAGCTCTCCTACCCTTTCCCTTTTCAATTTTCTTCTCAGGATGCTTTCCCATCAAACAACCATGACAGTTACCTTTTGTAAATTTGATTTTGGGTAGCCCATCAACCATATCCTTTGCATGCATGTCATGCAAGTATTTGTAGTTGAGATGCCCAAATCTTTCATGCCATAACCTACTTTCTTCATTGGCATGAGTATGGAGGGCTGATTGCTTCGAGAGAGATAGAAAGTGTGAGAATTCATATAGCTTGGAGTTGTGATTTGCAATGATCTCACTTGAGACCATGTCTTGTATCTCGACCTCATTTGGAGAAAAGATCACCCTTTTGGCGTTTCCAATATGAGTCATTTGATATACTGAAAGCAAGTTAGCTGTAAGAGAACATAAAGCAAATCAACAAAAAAGCCATGGTCAAGATTGATTTTTCCAATACCTTGAGAGGAGACTTTTGCATTATTTCCCATCATGATAGGTGGGCCAACTGAGCTCTCAAAGTCTGAGAAGATGTTCTTTGAAGAAGATATGTGTCTTGAGGCCCCTGAATCTATGATGAATAAATAATCTATTAATGCACTTTCCATGTAGGCATGACATCTTTCTTTGTCTTTGGATATGGAAGATTCAGGATCTCTCTTCTTTGCACATGCAGGTATAGGAAGGTTGTTCTCTTCAAGTAATTTTTCCATCAAATCTATAGTCTTCTGCATGCAAGCACTCTCAGTATGAGGCCCTCTATGATAGTATGTGCATTCTTCCTTTCCCTTTTTAGAATATTTGGCCTTCTTAGAGCACGAAGATCTATTTGACTGGTGTGTAGGCCTTGTATCACTAGGAATCTCTAGCTTTCCTATACCATTCGCTCTCTCTACAACTGTAAGGGATGATTCTAATTTGGGTATGATCATTCCCATTGAAATCAACTTCTCTTCCTCTTGGTTAAGAGATTGTGTGAAATCGTCAAATGAGGGAAACTTCCATCTTGGAATGGACAAATTAGATGACTGGAAAGTAGAGACAAAAACTGAGAAATTTGCCCTCAACTTTGAGACAATGGTAAGTATAAGCTGCTTATCTTCCTTCACTATCTCATACATTTTCAACTGTGATTTTGAACTTGGTGAGAAAGGCATTGATAGAATCGAAGCTGCTAGGACTCAAACATATGAGCTCATTCTCCAATTTGTGTGCTACCTTATCATCTTTTGGCCCAAAGAGAGATTCGAGCTTGTCCCACACCTCTTTCGAAGATGTAAGATCGATGACATGAAAGTGTATTTCATCAGAAACTGAGAGAAGGAGGAGACCAATTGCTTCATCAAGCCGATCCAAGTACTTGGAATTTTCAACTGCACTGAGAGGTTCTACCATAGTTCCATTGAGTATTAGGGTGAAGCTCTTGGATCTCATGAAGAGAGCCATCTTAGATTTCCACTCAACATAGTTGGAAGATGTAATCTTTAGATCCATCTGAACAGAGAAAGTCAATAGTTGAAGAAGATTCTGAACGGGTGAATGAACCTGCAAAACAATAAAAGATTTGTTGATGGAGAATGCTACACTTCGACTGAACACTACCTTAAAGACACTTGGAACATGGACTAAGTCCTTCACACCTGGATAGAAGTCAATGGATTTCTCCAATGAAATCAAGTAATAGCACCAAGATTTACTGTGGAAACTCGGAGGCTTCTGGTGCACAAGTGAAAGATAGCTGCTCAAAGAAATGCTGCAACTGTTGCTGTTGCAACTGCTGCAATTCAAATAGTTGCTTCCTGCTCTAATACCATGTAATAATATGCAATGATCTAAAAGCTGTATCAACTCACAATCAAACTCACAAATATGTTGCAAAGAAGAAGAGAAGGAGACACTCAATGATCACTCATAAACACAGTAGAATAGAACATAATCTCCGTAATATACAATGAATAAGAATGTAAGTGAATGAATACAATAGAAGAGTAAGGTGCATAATATAGGATTCAAATAGGCCAAGTAGGGCATTCGAATTCCTAACTCAGAGTGCGGCTTGAATGATAGTGGAGTCATCATCTAGTCAATGTATCAGTCATCAGATGTGACAGTTAGTCCACTGAGTCTAACTGAGTCTAATTGAGTGAAGTAGGCAACAATTGAATGAAGGAGGCTCAGTGGAGGGCGCATGAGGAGTCTAATTGAGTGAGGTAGGCATGAACTGAATGAAGGAGGCTTAGTGAAGGGTGCATGAGGATATAACTAGAGTTAGAATGGACATACTAGTCTCACTGGAGGTCTAATGGAGTGAAACAGTCAGTGGGGGAGTCAATATAGCCTCAAATCAAGGAAGAACTGAGTGATAACTGACTGGCAGGTGAGAATGGTGCCTAACTAGCTGTGGTAGGTGAGAAAGGCGCACTTGGCATGAAGAAGGGCACCTTTGGTAGGTAGGAGGCCCCCTGGGGGCTGTAGACAGGCTGTGGAGAGATAGAATGAATCTCTAGGAGCTCGGAGGTCCACCATGCAGATGAATGGATGCATGCATGCATGCAAAACTGAAAAATGATGGGGAGAATATTCCAACAAATTCCAACACCTGTCCATCTTGCATGGTAATTATATGATGGTAGAGCGTTTATTTGCTTGCATGCAAATTCAGCGTCCGTGGGTGTAACCATATGTGAAAATTTCTTGTTCCCTAGATGTTCCTATCTGCCTTTGTTTTGACTTGGGTGTTAGATTTTCATCATTTAATTCAATAGATCTAGGATCTTAACTGAAAGAACAACATGTACAACATATCAAGAATAAGAGACAAGAGACAAGAGACACAAAACATTTCACCGGGGAAAACCAAGAAGGTGAAAAACCCCGCAACTTCCTCAGAGATAGAATAAGCATCAATACAAGGATCACCATGATCAAACCCAAGAGATAGATATCTTCAACAGCATACTCCTCCTCCTCTTATGTGCACTCCTCCTCTCTCTCACAAATGCGAAGTGAGTGAATGAGAGAATGTGTAAATGAGAGAGACACATTCTCTATTTATACACTAACTTTCACTTGACCTTTACTCAACTAGGTCAGCCTCAACTTAATCACTTAACATAATACTAACTGGGCCGACCCCACTAAGGTGGTCTAATAACCCTTTAACCCACAAGACTCATACAGGGCCGACCCCATTAAGGTGGTCTAATAACCCATCAAGTATAAGTTACGACACTTACAATATAACTTGCGACACATGCAAGTACAAATGACAACACTTCCAATCGGAGGAATAATACATCTTCGCTAGGGATACAATAAAGTACAAATACAATATACAAGTGAATATCTTCTGAAGTTACAAATACATCAACACTCCCTCTTAACTAGGAAGGTATTCTCTTGACACAAGTCATCAATACATATCGACACAAGTCTTCAATTCTAGAGCTGGATCATCAACACTGGATCACAAAGCATCATCATCATCACTACTGCTGCACTCGACATCTCGATCATTGGGCTATCTCTGAATTCTTCTCATCATAGGAAGTTCTACATAGCCAGCCCTTTTTCATGCTAGATGTAGGCCTAGCCTCCTGCAGGTCTTCATCATCATTAGCCATACTGTGGAATCCTTAGGACTTATTGCATTCGTCAACAAAACCTCGAAAGAGAATCCCAGGAATTATTTACGAACTTACCGCTCAACGTATCGGATCTCTCAGGATCTTTTACATGTTGACTGTCACAAAACCTTAAAAGAGTGTCTTACTTCCCGCAAGAACTCTAAAGACAATCCCAAAACTTATTTACGAGGTTACCGCTCAACCTATCGGATCTCCAGGACTGATTACATGTGACCACCACCACAAAACCTTTAAAGAGTGTCTTACTTCCCGCAAGAACTCTAAAGAGCATCCCAAGACTTATTTACGAGCTTACCGCTCAACCTATCAGATCTCTAGGACTGATTACATGTGATCAGGAAAAACCTTTAAAGAGTGTCCTACTTCCCACAAGAACTCTAAAGTGCATCCCAGGACTTATTTACGAGCTTACCGCTCAACCTATCAGATCTCCAGGATTGATTACATGCCTCCAGTAAAAAAACCTCGAAAGAGCATGCCAAGACTGATTTACGAGCTTACCACTCAACCTATCGTATCTCCCAGGATCTTTTCTATGCTACATGCACAACCTGTCCACGACCACAGAGTATCAACCTGATACTCATGATCATACTGATCATCATCATATAGTACATCATCCCGATGCACATCATCATAGCATCGTTCTGATGCATGTCATCTGAAGCATCATCTTGATACCAATCAACACACATGATCCACCTGATCATGTAAAGCATCCACCTGATGCATATCATCACACATGATCCACCTAATCATGTAAAGCATCCACCTGATGCATATCATCACACATGATCCACTTGATCATGTAAAGGATCCACCTAATGCATATCATCTGGAGTATCGTCTTGATACTCATCACATATGATCATCCTGATCATTGTCACTGCATCATCATGATACACATCATCTAGAGTATCATCCTAATACTCATCACACATGATCATCCTGATCATATAAAACATCCAACTGATGCATATACAGAGCAGTAATTGGAGCATAGTCCTGATGCTCATCATAGAGCGCTTACATCCACAGCCATGGGAAGGATCCTCCTCTCACCATGCTTGGAATGGCTCCTGCAAATGTGTCACATCACTTCTTCCTCAAAGTATCTTCAATTTGAAGAACACCAAGCCTCTCTCTGAAGTACTCAAACTTCACTTTGGCTAGTGGTTTCGTCAACACATCTGCAATCTGCTCATCTGTCGCAACATATAGGAGCTTCACTACTCCTCTCTGCACCATATCCCTGATATAGTGATATTTGATCTCAATGTGCTTCGACCTGTCATGGAACACCGGGTTCTCAAACAACTTCACACAACTCTGGTTGTCACAAAATATACTAGTAGCATCCAACGGGAGATCAAATAACTCAGACAGTAGCTTCCTATTCCATACTGCCTCACAATTAGCCGAACAAGCTGCAACATACTCTTCTTCGGCTGTACTCAGTGCTACGCAGGACTGCTTCCTGCTAAACCAAGAGATCACACCTGATCCCATACTGAAGCAACACCCCGAAGTGCTCTTCCTATCTGCAGCACTGCCTGCCCAATCTGAATCAACATAACCCTCCAGGTTAAACTTTTGATTCGCATCATACTTGAGCCCATAATCAACTGTACCCTTCAGGTACCTTAGAATATGCTTTACAGCAACCAAGTGAACACCTCTAGGATCCATCAGGAACTGTCTCAATGTGTTCACCACAAAGCAAATAATTGGTCTCGTTCTCGTCAGGTACATCAAGGACCCAATTATCTGACGATACACCGAGACATCAATCGACTCAGATGAAGCATCACACAGAAGCTTCAAGTTTGATTCCATAGGTGTTGCCATGACCTTGTAGTCCATCATCCCGAACCACTTCAGGATCTCTACTGCATACTTCCCTTATCCAAGGAAGATCCCATCTGCACTCTACCACACCTCCATGCCTAGAAAACAGTGCATCATCCCCAAGTCCTTCATCTCGAACTCAGCAGGAAGCTTCCTCTTCGTATCGACAATCAATCTATCCTCACCTGTAACAAATAGGTCATCCACATACAATAGTAGTATCACTGGATTTCCTTCCTCAACATTGTAGTAAAGGATGGAATCCGCTTTACTCTTGGTAAAGCCAAAATTGGATAGAAAGTTGTCTATCCTACCATACCAAGTCCTAGGAGCTTGCTTCAATCCATACAAGGATTTCTTCAATCTGCACACATATGACTCCCTGTCATGTGTCTCAAAACCAAGTGGCTGCTCCACATACACTTACTCTTCGACTACATCAATCAATAAAGCTGTCTTGACATCCATCTAGTGTATCTTCCATTTCATCACTGCAGCTAGAGCAAGTACTGTTTTGATGGAAGTGTATCTGGATACAGGGGAAAAATTTTCTTCATAATCTATTCCCTCTTTTTGGGAGAAGCCACGAGCTTCAAACCTCACCTTGTATTTTTCTATGCTGCCATCTGCAGCATGCTTGATCTTATAGATCCACTTGGAAGTCACAACAGACTTCCCTTTTGGTCTTGGGACCACATTCCAAACATCATTCTTCATGATCGATTGGTATTCCTCGATCATGGCATTCTTCCATTATTGCATCCCGAATCCTGGGAACTTCAAATTCTTCAATATATTCAATAGATAGTTTTCTTTGAACTTCGTTGTTGAACAAATGTTGTAGTCCTTCTTTTGTAGGTGATGGTACACGGTCTTTCCTACGAGACAAGTTCAATTGCATGATTAGAAACATCTTATATATTTCAGAACAAATTCTTACTCATAAAGACATATGTCATACAGTCATGCAACTATCTTAGCCAATGCTTCAATACAACATTTATCCATATTCTGTAACTTTCTAGATGCCTTCCATCTCTACCAGAACATTGTTAAGAGTGTTCACAACTCCCAACATGTCAGCAAAGAGGTTTTATTCTAGATAAGTAGCAATGGAATGTTATAAAGTACCATAGGCCACTTACCCATTACTATATTAGTAGTATCTTGTTCATTTAATGCAGCTTTTATAATATGCATAATATAGATCCTAAATCTAGGAACATGAGCATGTACATGACTGAACCACATCATTTAAGTAATCATATATACAGGAAATGACAATTCAAATACTTATCTTTGTTTAGTTGTTGGGTGGACTCCCTCTCAATCTTTTCTTCCTTGCAGGAACTATTAGAGTGAGCTCCCTCTTGATCTTTGCTTCCTGGATTATCTGTCTTTGAACTTATATCCATCCTGGACCACTATGCAAGCTTAAGTGTGCAATAGTATCATCCTCAAGATTGTGAAATTTCCCACATAAGATCCAAAGAGATGATGTGAACCTCACAATGAAAGAATTTAGGAATAATAGAAGAAGAGACAAGCAATTGAACTTAGATCCAAAGAAACTCTGATTGAGGAAGAATAATTACACATGTTACATTAAACTGAATAGTAAACAGGTAAATATACAATGCTGAGTATGAGGATTCGAATTCACTAGGAGGAATTCGAATTAGCCTTCATGCACAAATCCATAATCAGTGGAGAGTCATCAATGCCTAACTAGGAGTCCACCTTCTCATCAGTGAAGTCATCAATGCACAAGTAATGATCAACCGGGAGTCAAACTGAGTCTAACTAAATGTGGTTGGTGTAACTGGCACATGGAAGCACTAATATAGTGAAGGAGGCTTAGTGGGGGTTCCATAGGAGTTAATTGGAGTCAGAATGGTCAATCTAGTCTCACTGGAGGTCCAACAGAGTGATAAACTCAGTAAAGAGTCAGTTAAGCCTTAAATCAAGGGAATAACTAAAGATAACTCAATATAACTGAATATAACTGGACTGGTAGGTGAAGAAGGCGCCCTTGTCATGTAGTGGAGCAAAGGAGGGCGCATTAGTCACTAGGAGGCCTAGAAATGATCTGAAAGAAGCTCGGGGGCTAGTTTGCTGAGGACTAGGTGCTGGGACTGATGACCTAGAATGCATGCAAACCCTAATTGCATGCAAACCCTAATTTTGCATGCATGACTGAAAATTAAAATGACTGGAAAGCTAGTAGGACTAGGATGGAGTATAGGAATATCCTAACACCCCCCCTTAATTCATCCTGGGCCCTGGTAACTAGGACCAAAGGTCACCCATACAATAAATGAAATGATAATAAAATACATAAGTGTCCATAAACTGAGGAAATGGGGAAAACCTCATGGGAAAAATACCCCCCTCAAAAGAACAGTAAATAACTCAAAGAACCATCATGCAGAAAATAAAGAAGCTTTCATCAGTGAAAATTTTTGCAAAAGACTTGGCAAGCTGATCCCATGTAGGAAGGTCTCCCACTGTGTGGAAGATGAAGCAAGTATTTCAAGAACGTTTTCTGTATCTGGAGCGAATGGAACATGAGTAGTCTTCCCAAAAGATGGAAGAGAGAATCCCATCATCATGCTGCATCTCTTATGGAGAGATGGATGGCATAATGCAAGGTTAGCATGCTGCTGAAGTCTAGTAGTTCTGTAAGAAAATAAATCATCAACTGTGTTCTCAGTAGTAGCAAGGACTGTGTGAGAACATATTTCTCTTGAATCTGGACTAAGAATAGGTGTTGGTTCTGAATCTTCTTGAACCATGATCTCAACATCAAAATCTTGATCTTCTTCTTCACTAGAATAGGAGTCACTGGAAGAGAAGTCACTGTGATCTTCATCAGAATCTAAAGGAATAGTTGGAGAGAAGGGCATGAAGTGTGAGAACTCATATGCCTTTGAGGCATGATTAGCAATCCCATTCGCTATAACCTTTTCGGTGGATATTTCTGTAATCTCTACTGTGTCTAGACCAAAATTTACTTGTTTTGGAGATCCTGTATGAGTCATTTGATATACTGACAACAAATTAGCTGTAAGAGAAGGAACAAATAAGACATTTTTGAACTTACCATGCTCCATATGAACTATACCCAAACCTTTAGCAGAAATCTGAGAGTTGTCTCCCATGTGAATGGTAGGCCCATCTTGGAGATCCAAAGAGGAGAAGGATTCTTCTTGTGCCATCATGTGGTTGGAAGCTCCAGAATCTATGAGGAGAGCTTTTGTCTTTGAAAAAACAGCCATCAATGCATGAAAATCATCAAATCCACTTCCAGAATCAGACATCTTTGCTTCTTTTGGAACAACAATTTGGTTTTGTTCAAGAAGCTTGGTTAGAAGATCAATATTCTTATGCATGCAGGCATGCTCAGGATGGTTTCCTCTCTTGCAGTAGGTACAATTAGGTCTCTTTTGTTTGTCATTCTTGGATCTTGAAGGTTTCTTTCCTTTGCCTTTTTGTCCCCCTTTTGCATTCGCTCCACTTGATTCACCAACTAAAAGAGCTAGATCTCTGGAGGTTTTGATGGCACCCATTTGAATCAATTTGTCCTCTTCTTGAATGAGAGCGATAGTAAATTTTTCCAAGGTAGGAAACTTCCATCCAGGGATTGACATTCGCCCAGAATGGAAAGTAGAGACAAAAACAGAAAATTCAGATCCAAGTCTGCTCAAAATGGAGAGCACTAATTGTTCATCACTTTTGGTGATGCCACAGTGCTTGCATTGAGTAACCAAATTCTGAAATTTTGAGATGAATGTTTGAATGCTCTCGAAATTGCTAGGCTGCAGAGAAGCCAATTCATTTTCAAGAGTGTAGCCTCTCATCCCATCTTGTTTTCCAAACAGATTCCCCAATTTTGTCCATAGCTCATTTGGATACTTAACTCCTTCAACATGAAACAGTAGATCTTCTGACATATGGAGGCATATGAATCCCAAAGCCTCATCCATTTTATTTAGATGCTTGGTTCTTTCAACAGCATGATAAGGAATAACATCTTTTTCAAATACTATTCGATTTAGACTCTTGTGATACAAGTGAAATATAATCCTATCCTTCCATTCGAAGTAGTTGAATGGAGTGAGGATCAAAGGAGAAGAAGGAGAATCATTCAAAATGCTCATCTTGACTACTAGAACAGGTGCAAAAAGAAACTGCTGAATCTGCTGCTGCAACTGCTGGAACTTCGAAATACCTGCAAAAAACTCTCAAGAATGGAGGTAGAATAAACTCTCAAATGGCTCTGATACCATGTGAAATTTCCCACATAAGATCCAAAGAGATGATGTAAACCTCATAATGAAAGAATTTAGGAATAATAGAAGAAGAGACAAGCAATAGAACTTAGATCCAAAGAAACTCTGATTGAGGCAGAATAATTACACATGTTACATTAAACTGAATAGTAAACAGGTAAATATACAATGCTGAGTATGAGGATTTGAATTCACTAGGAGGAATTCAAATTAGCCTTCATGCACAGATCCATAATCAGTGGAGAGTCATCAATGCCTAACTAGGAGTCCACCTTCTCATTAGTGAAGTCATCAATGCACAAGTAATGATCAACCGAGAGTCAAACTGAGTCTAACTGAATGTGGTTGGTGTAACTGGCACATGGAAGCACTAATATAGTGAAGGAGGCTTAGTGGGGGCACCATAGGAGTTAACTGGAGTCAGAATGGTCAATCTAGTCTCACTGGAGGTCCAACAGAGTGATAAACTCAGTAAAGAGTCAGTTAAGCCTTAAATCAAGGGAATAACTAAAGATAACTCAATATAACTGAATATAACTGGACTGGTAGGTGAAGAAGGCGCCCTTGTCATGCAGTGGAGCAAAGGAGGGTGCATTAGTCACTGGGAGGCCTAGAAATGATCTGAAAGAAGCTCCGGGGGCTAGTTTGCTGAGGACTAGGTGTTGGGACTGATGACCTAGAATGCATGCAAATCCTAATTGCATGCAAACCCTAATTTTGCATGCATGACTGAAAATTAAAATGACTGGAAAGCTAGTAGGACTAGGATGGAGTATAGGAATATCCTAACAAAGATCTCATACATAATCATACATGCATTAGTATAATCTCAATACTATCAAAACATTATTGTTAAGATTCAATATGCTAAGACAGAAAATATCAGCATTACATTCCATTTCACACCAATAGCATATACAGGATCACTGAAAGAACAACAAGCACAACATAAACACGAGAGACATAGATTTATCCTGGGAAACCCTCATGGGGTAGAAAAACTAGCAAAGATTCCTCAATATAGATGACCAACAAATACAAATATGTAATCCACAACCATGAGCTCCTTCTCCTCCACAGCAGATCTCTCTCTCACTTATGCGCTTATCACAAGTGAGTGCAATGTGTGTTAAATGAGGAACACACCTCCTCTATTTATACACAACTCCAACTTGTCTTTTACACAAGCTAGTTCGGCCCCAACTTAACCACTGGGTTAAACACCCCATTACAACTAACTGGGCCGACCCCTCTAGGGTGGTCTAATAACCCTTTGACCCACATAACACATACAGGGCCGACCCCCACTAGGGAATTCTAATAACCCAAGTTACCACATTCCAACAGAGGAATAAACATCTCCAGATATACAATAAGATCTTCACAGAGGAATGAAACATCTCCGGAATAATAAAGTACAAATATAATATTCTTTGAAGTTACAATATTTCAACACTCTCCCTTAATGAGAATGATATTATAACAACATCTTCATGAGCAAGGAGTCATCAACTACATCATACATGATACATCTATAAATCATTGGAAGCTTTCTCAACATCATCAGTAATTCAAGTAGTTACTGGAACATCTTCAATACTAGAACATCAACATCTTCAGTACTGAGTCTTCATCTTATGCAGCACTCGAACAACTTCAGTAACATCATCATCTGGATCCTTTCGATCAACAGTAAATTCATCATATGATCATCAGCAATGTCATCACACGATCATCAACATCGTCATCACACGATCATCAACATCATCATCACACGATCATCAGTATTGTCATCACATGATCATCAGGATCGTCATCTAGATCATCACAATCAACATCATCGTCATCTAGACCATCACGATCAACATCATCATCATCTAGATCATCACAATCAACAGCATCGTCATCTAGATCATCACGATCAACAACATCGTCATCTAGATCATCATGATCAACAGCATCGTAGCACCATACCCTCCAATACACATGATCCATTGAAGACATCATAAAATGTCTAGGGACGATGTAGTCCACTCGTCAACTTAGAAAAAGTCTAAGGACCTCTTTTTCGAAGACATATGTCTACGGATCAATTCAGGGACCAAAGTCCAGGGATGATGCAATCCCCTCTCGTCCACTAGGGACCACTTCTCGGAGACATATGTCTACGGATCGATTCAGGGACCAAAGTCCGGGGATGGTGCAATCCCCTCTCATGCACTAGGGACCTCTTCTCGGAGACATATGTCTACGGATCGATTCAGGGACCGAAGTCCAGGGATGATGCAATCCCCTCTCGTCCACTAGGGACCACTTCTCAGAGACATATGTCTATGGATCGATTCAGGGACTGAAGTCCAGGGATGATGCAATCCCCATCACGTACATTTTGAACTTAGTGGTTTTGGGATGATGCAATCCCCATCATGCACATTTTGAACTAGTGGTTCCGGGATGATGCAATCCCCATCACGTACATTTTGAACTAGTGGTTCCGGAATGATGCAATCCCCATCACGTACATTTTGAACTAGTGGTTCTAGGATGATGCAATCCCCATCATGTACATTTTCAACTAGTGGTTCCGGGAGTATGCAATCCCCATCATGTACATTTTGAACCAAGCGTTCAGGGATGATGCAATCCTGACCACAGTGTCAATCCTTTTTCATATTGTATGTGACCTAGATTAAATCTAGGATTTTATCACCTGTGAATGATCACCTGCTGCAGTTCAGGAGTGAACATTACATCATTACAGGACCTGTGAATGATCACCTACTGCTACACTGAGCAGTCCAGGAGTGAACATTACATCATTCCAGTCAACCACAGAGCCAGTACTATTTCAACTGGGGTGTGACCTAGATCAAATCTAGGATTTACAACCTGTGAATGATCACCTTCTAATCCAGGAGCGAACATTACATCATTACAGGTTTCAATGAATGATCACCCACTGCTGGGCAGTATAGGAGCACACATTACATATTCACCAACATATTTCTCGAAGACAAGAGTCTACAGATCAATTCATGGAACTAAGTCCATGGATGATACAATCCCTCCTCATCCACTAGGGACCATATTATTGAAGACAACTATCTATGGATCTATTCAGAACCTAAGTCCAGGGATGATACAATCCCTCCTCTTCCACTAGGGACCATATTCTCGAAGACAACTGTCTATGGATCTATTCAGGGACCTAAGCCCAGGGATGATACAATCCATCCTCGTCCACTAGGGACCATGTTCTCGAAGACAACTATCTATGGATCTATTCAGTGACCTAAGTCCAGGGATGATACAATCCCTCCTCGTCCACTAGGGACCATGCATTAACCTCGTCGTCATAACTGGAAACCTCATCATCGAAATAGGTAACCTCATCATCGACACAAGTATCCATATCATCAATAAAAGTATCCTCATCATCGACCTTATCGTCGATATAGGCAATCTCATCATCGATATAGGTATCCACATCAATACCAGTATCCAAATATCATCATCGACCATATCACTCCCCCTTTTGAGGAGGGTCCTTCTGAACTACACCAAGCTTGTCTCAGAAATACTCAAACTTTACTCAAGACAGAGGATTGGTCAATGTATATCAGCAACTCGAGCTTGATAGCTCCTTTCTGCACCATATCCCGTATATGGAAATATCGGATCTCTATGTGCTTTGACTTATCATGGAACACTAGATTCTCTACCATCTTGATACAACTCTGGTTGTCACATAGGATCACAGTGGAGTCCACCTCTAAGTCAAACAATCCTAATAACAACTTCTGAATCCATACCACTTCACAACTAGCAGAGAAAGCAACTATATATATTCCGCTTCAGCTATGCTGAGAGCCACACTAGACTGATTCCTGCTAAAGCACGAGATCATGGCAGATCCTAGACAATAACATCCACCCGATGCGCTCTTCCTGTCTGATACACTTCCTGCCCAATCAACATCTTTTGTAGCCATACAATCTGAAGTCATGATCTCTAGGACAACATAGACCAAAGTCTATCATACCCTTTAGGTACCTCATCACATTCTTTTCAACTATCAGGTGAACACATCTAGTTTCCACTAGATACTGACTCAAGGTATTCATAGCAAAGCATATATCTGGCCTGGTATTTGTCAGATACATCAGTGACCCAATAATCTGTCTATACATAGTCACATCCACTAACTCTGATGATTCATCAGCTAAAAGCTTCAAGTTGGAACCCATGAGAGTGGCCATTCCAACACATCAAATATTTTCAAGATTTCTCAGCATACTTTCCCTAGTTGAGAAAGATTCCTTCTGAGCCTTTTCATGCTTTTAGTCCTAGGAAGTAATGCATCAATCCGATATCATTCATCTCGAACTCTGTAGCTAGCTTCTTCTTGCTTTCCATGATTTGTTTCTCATTCCCTGTCAGAAAGAGATCATCCAAATACAATCATAGTATCACAGGTTCATCATCCATAACCTTAAGGTAAAGGTTAGGATCAACTTTACTTCGGTAAAGCCCGAGCTTGTCAAGAAGCTATCAATTCTTCCTCTGTGACTGAACATTATTCACACTCTGCATTGAGTGATCTTCTGCATATCTATCTGTGCCATCTCTCGTCAAATGGGTCTACTGATATGCGCCTTAGGATCATTCGAACTCTGTGGTGAGTTCCTTCTGTATATAGATACCATATTCAATTTTGTAGCAAAGGTTGAAATATGCATCACCCATGGTGATCATTAAGCTCATCAAATGACTATCGATCATGGGTACCTGTACAGAGCTTTCTTCAATTGAATCCTGGGATTTTTCTTGATTCACACTTCTTCTTCAATCACACCATTGAAGGAACAGTATTTATCTAGCTATTTGGAGCAAACATCTCGTCATGATCCTCTTCCTCTTTCTAAGAGAATCTTCTAGCCACGATCCTTCTATAGTATGTTTGATTTGTAAATCTTCTTGTTGAACATCCATCACTTGTTAAGTGTTCATCATTCTTCATGATATTTCCTGCAAATCAAAATTAAGTACATGATTAGTAATAATTCATAATCATCAAATCATGTTAACATGATAACCTATTATGCATACATATATGATTTACATAGTTATGCTACTATCTTGACCAATACTTTGGCACAACACTTTTCCATATCCTGTATGCATATAGTGGCTATCTAGATGCCTTCCATCTCTACCAGAATATACTATCGAGAACATGCACAGCTCTCAGCATGTCAGCAAAGAGGTTTCATTCTAGACAATAAAAAATGGAATGTTTGTCCAACTTATCAATCATATGCATATTAGTAGTATACTGTTCAATGCTATATGAATGCTTACACTTAGCATGATATATTATAGGAATACAAATATGCATACAACTATTACGAGAAATATCATAGACTATTCAGTAATTCAAATAACAATTCAAATACTTATCTTTTTATGTCTTGTGAGGTTGCATCCTTCTTGGTCTCGACTTCCCTTCCATGTCATGAGCTTCTATCCATCCTTGACCACTAAGCATGCTTAAGTGTACACTAGTGTCATCATCATGATCTCATACATAATCATACATTCATTAGTATAAACTCAATATTATCACAACATTATGATTCTAAGTAATCTTGAATATGTATGGTCATGATCATTCAATACATGGGTATACTAAGATCCTAGCACAAAGTAGGATTCTAACTTGACATAGGAAAACATACCTGGATTAGATACATGCTTAGTAATGTCTAACATACCCAAATAATATCTTTATTCTCTTCAATGATTTAGAGACCTTGTGCTAGTAACCTGCATACCTCATAAGTTATGCATAGTAGAAATAAATCATACATACCTCGTAAGTAGAGCTTCTAAAGACTATGGATAAGTCTTATGTCTTTATGTCATCATGGTCACAGAACTTGATTTGTCTTTCTTGATGTACCTGTCTTTTGTTAGCAGACAAAATCATAGGTGCATTAGTACAATCATATAATCTTGATCAAAGAATGTCTTCTATCATTTACATGCATTCATACTTTTACTAGGGTGATAAGACAATTCTAAGATTAATCAAGATTGTACTAACCTCAATAATATGAAGACAAGCATATTATAAACTTAATCATGAACAGATTTCAACACATACATGTATCTCCTCAAGTCATACCTGTTAGGGAATTCCTGTAGTCTTCTTATGTAAAGCCTTAGCCTCATCTCCCCCTAAAACTGGATCTGGAGCTCGATTAGGGTTTGTCAGAGAAACCCTAAAAATTCAAACTTTGACTTTCACACTTCTGAATGGATGGAAAGATGTGCCTTGCTGAGATTATCAATCTAGCATACTTCAATTTTGAAATCTCCAAAATTTGACCCCTCAAAATTGCCTTTGAAACTTCTGGATCTTTTGGACAGGATCCCAAACTAGGGTTTGATGAAGCCCACCCTTCTTCCCAATAAAAAGGTTCGATCCAAAGCTCTAAAATTCTATTTTTCTGAGGAGCTTCCAGCCATGGTCACAGACTTAAAAAATTTCAACTTTTTTAGAAGCCCTAATTTTCCACCTTTCCGATCAAAGTCCCGAACTAGGGTTTGATCAAGCCCACCCTTCTGACCAACCAAAAAATTCGATCTTGGTCTCTAAATTTTGATTTTTCTAAGTAGAATTCAACCGTGGACTCTGATTCAAAAAATTCCAACTTTCTCTGAAACCCTAATTTCCCACAACAGTGACGATTCAAGAATGAAGGTGCTCAAAATCCAAATCTGTTTTGACAGAAATATGCACCTGATTGTTTCTGGTGTAACTCCTAAATTATGAATCCACAGGGTCTAAAACTTCTGCCTGTGGTATCCCGACATGTCCTCTGTCCAATCCCATAGGTATGACCTCAATTGGTTTCTTTGAGAGAGATTTATCCCAAGTGTCGCAACGTGACCTGTTTATGGGATAAAACAAGAGAGCGAACGTGTACGGCATGCCACGTGTCATTGGTTCAACTTTGGCCTTTGAAAAATTTACCTGAGATAGTACAGTCCGTGAACTACCTGTTACTTTTTACAAAATTTCATTTGGAGCTTCCTAGCCCAGGTTATGACCTTTTTTCCTAGGTCCCCTAATTATGACTGAGATCTAGAAGAGGCAAAAACCCTAACTTGTACTGATCATAACTCACAAAGTACAACGAATCTGAGGGTTTACTTTGGACACAAGATACATGGAGATGTCATGTATGATATGTAAAGGATTTAGATCTTGAAACTTTTCCAAAATGGATTTATAGCGAAAGTTCCACGATGACTGGTTTTTTCTATACAAAACCCTAACCTTCAAATTGTCGCAAGTGAAGCAAGTGTCGTAAGTGCCATACATTGCCTTCCTTCAGGTTAGCTCTGATACCATGTTAAGATTCAATATGCTAATATAGAAATATCAGCATTACATTCCATTTCACACCAATAGAATATACAGGATTACTGAAAGAACAACAGGCACAGCATAAACACAAGAGACAGATTTATCCTGGGAAACCCTCATGGGGTAGAAAACCCAACAAATCTTCCTCAATATAGATGACCAACAAAGAAAAAGATGTAATCCAAAACCATGATCTCCTTCTCCTCCACAAAATATCTCTCTCTCACTTATGCGCTATTCACAAGTGAGTGCAATGTGTGTTAAATGAGGAACACACCTCCTCTATTTATACACAACTCCGACTTGTCTTTTACACAAGCTAGGTCGCCCCCAACTTAACCACTGGGTTAAAAACCCCATTACAACTTACTGGGCCAACCCCTCTAGGGTGGTCTAATAACCCTTTGACCCACATAACACATACAGGGAAAACCCCCACTAGGGAATTCTAACAACCCAAGTTACCACATTCCGACGGAGGAATAAACATCTCCGGATATACAATAAAATCTTCACGGAGGAATGAAACATCTCCGGAATAATAAAGTACAAATATAATATTCTTTGAAGTTACAATATTTCAACAATTATGAATCTAAATAATCTTGAATATGTATGGTCATGATCATTTCATACATAGTTAATAAGTGTTAGTATTCAAGGTTTCAGGGAAGACATCTTTTACTCATGCATATTTTTATTTGACCATAGGAATCTTTTGGTTAGTCATATCATCAATCAAAGTAAGAAACATAATATGCATAAACCCTTGATTACTTAAACTTCTAACTTCAATAATAATCATTATCATTCATACCAAAGTATAAGATTCTAACACAAGGTAGGATTATAACTTGATATAGGAAAAACATACCTGGATTGTCATGCTTGCTAGTTATGTCTACCATACCCACATAATGTCTTCTTGTTCTTTTCAATGACTTGTGCTAGTAACCTGCATAACTCATAAGTTAATCATTGTAGAACCAAAATTATACATACCTTGAAAGTAGAGTGTCACGTCCCCTCCCATCATACCAGTGCGATGGAGAGGATCGTGATGCTAAACCGGGCATCTAGCCCCATGAACTTACTAAACAAGCATTTACATAATATAAAAGAACATATGGAAATGTATAATTATAAGAAAACACAGCGGAAGTAATATCAATTACACATTCATCATACATTCAAGATATTCCTCAAATAAATAATTGCAAGTTAACACAGGAGAATACTTATCTTATAACAAAGTAGTCCCAAGCAACTGGCTATGCAACTGCAACATTCCACCCAACCATAGGCCAGTTGTGCTCATCAATATCTCAACACACTACCACCCCCGAGCTGGGCATGATCTCTACAAGGAATCAGGGAATAACAGACTCACACATAGCCAAGCATACACCAAGATGAGCCAATCCAATCTACAATCAGGTTTATCAGGCTGCTAGGAAATGGAAAGGAAGAATTGCTAAGCTAGTGAGCTCAAGCACAGAGCCAGGGATACCTCTACAAGATCTATCTAGCTTGGCACCCACAATGCCTACACACCCCACTCAAGGAAGTATTCCCTTCACCAATGCACAGTCCCTCAGGCCATACCTTCCAATCTAGAGTGTCTAAGGTGTGCATAGAAGAGTAGCAAACCCTCTTCATCTTCTTGAGAGGTTATTCCCCCCCCCCCCCCAACTAGGTTTATCAAGCCAATTCTGTCCACTACCACTCCAAATCTCTTGCTCATAGATTCAAACCAAAACAAGGACGCACATAACAGCAAAACCACAATTATTGGGCATGATAAAAACATTTTTACAGTGAGATGCCCAAAGATGGGGTTTCTACCAGCCCAGAAAAATGTGGGAAGACCCAAAAACGAAATGGCAATTGGGGATTGAACCCTGGAGAGCAAAAACCATTTTCAGAAAAACGACCATGGGTATTTTGGGGCAAAAATGACCTCTATAAACCCCCAAAACGTGACTCCCTTTCTCCTAGCTACTGTGCAACACAAAAACGAGTTCCCAGCTATGGAAAATGCAAGGAATTGGTGAAAAACGTGATGAAGGAAAGACCCAGTAGTTCAGACTGCATGAGAGAGGAAAGACTATGGGTTCAGAATGCTTTGGGCCCCATTTCGTGGGTGTTTTTTTGCCCAAGGAGACAAAATACGAATTCCCAGGTTGATGGCTTGCCCATACACGAAATTGGCTGCCATACCTCTTCATTCCCAAGGCATTAACTACCTCAACCAATTTCTGGAAGAATTAAATGATTGGGTCCATAACCCAAAATGGGTAGTTGGTGGTTTATGGGTTTTCTCATTGACACATGGATTAACACCATTGGCTCAGGGGTTTGAATAATTTCCCTCCCTATTCCTTGTAGAATCATGCCCCCATCTCTTTGTTGCATTGCATAGCTAGTTGTGGGTTTTTCATTAAAATTCGTATTTACATGATGTCTTAATTTACATTGTTCCTATCTAGCACAAGAACCATAGGCATCTATTTTTAATTGCCGATACATAAAATGCTAAATCAATGGTGGGGCCTTGGCCTTGAGATCCTCACCATGATTAAACAACAATATTTCCATCATTTACGATTTAATGCAAAGGGGGTCAAAATGGGGACGTGACATCCCCCTCCCCTTACATCAGCACTGTCCTCAGTGCTCATCAAAACTGAACAAAAATGGATATGCCACCCTCATGGCATCCTCCAGCTCCCATGTAGCCTCAACGGGACTGTAGTGCTTCCATTGCACCTTTACCTGTCCGATGGCTCGGTTCCGGAGCAATGTTACCTTCTTGTCTAGGATGCGTAATGGATCGGTTTGGAACTCTCCCTCGGGTTCCACCTGGATCACATCCCAATTAATCACATGGTTAGGATCATGTACATATTTCTTAAGCAAAGAGACATGAAAAACATTATGAGCTTTAGTGCTAGAAAGCAATACAAGTCTATATGCAACTGGCCCTATTCTTGCAAGCACTTCAAATGACCCACAATATCTAGGTGATAGCTTGGCACAACTCCCAAGCTTCAAGGAACTCTTCCTTAATCTCACTCTAAGATACACATGATCCCCAACATCGAATTCCCTATGCATTCTATGTTTATCTACATAGCTTTTGTGTCTATCCTGGGTTGCTTTTAAATTTTTCCGGATCTTTGCAACCTCTTGTTCCATTTCCTTAAGCAATTCTAGCCCAAGTACAATTCTATTCACTGGATTGTCCCAAGTCACTGGTGTCCTATACCTTCTACCATACAAAGCCTCATATGGACTCATTCCCAATGATTCTTGCTGCCCATTATTATATGCAAACTCTACCAGGTGTAGATAATCCTCCCACTTGGATGGCTTGTCCATTACATACATGCGAAGCATGTCTTCAAGCACCTGATTTACTCTTTCTGTTTTCCCGTCTGTTTGAGGATGGTACGCGGTGCTAAAGTTCAACTATGTACCCAAATCTGCAAAGAGACCTTTCCAAAAATTGGAAGTGAACTTGGTATCCCTGTCAGAAATTATTGCCTTAGGCAACCCATGTAATCTGAAAAATTTCCTTCATTAAAATATTTGCAATTGCATCGGCTTTATGTGTGGACATAACCTATATGAAATGTGCTGCCTTTGTTAACTTGTCCACCACAACCATGATGGAATCATGTTGTTTCACATTCATTGGCAATCCTGTAATAAAATCCATGGAAATTATTTCCCATTTCCATTCTGGAAATGGCACTGGGTGCAATAAACCTGCGGGGTGTTGGTGTTCAACCTTCACCTGCTGACATTTCATGCACTTAGAAATGTATTCAGTGACATCCTTCTTCATCCCTGGCCAGAAATAATATTTTCTTGCTGTAGCAATTGTTTTCTGATATCCTGGGTGACCAGAGTATGGAGCTTTATGGATTTCATCCATAACAATTCTCCTCAAATCTACCGCATTTGGAATATAGACTCTATTCTTATAAGTAAGAAGTTCATCTTCTTCCAAATGATAGCCTTCATACCTCTTGCTAAGGTCTTGCTGCTGCAATTTTCCCTTTATCTGCTCATACACTTCATCCTCAACCATATGGTTAACAATCTCCTGCCTCAAATCTGGTTGGCAAGTACTAAGCGTTGCCACATGCATTTCATGTACCTTCCTGCTAAGTGCATCAGCCACCTTGTTTTCTTTCCCTTTTATGTGTTTGATTTCAAAATCAAATTCACACAAAAATTCCAACCATCTAGTTTGCCTAGCAATTAAAGTTGGCTGATCAAACAAGTATTTCAGACCACAATGGTCTGTCCTTAACTCAACTTTTCTTCCCATTAAGTAATGCCTCCACATCTTTAAAGCATGTACTATGGCTGCAAGTTATATATCACGAGTAGCATAGTTCTTCTCATGCTCCTTCAACTTTATTGACTCATAGCATATCACATGGTGGTCTTGCATAAGAACTCCTTCAAGTCCTTGATTGCATGCATCGGTACACACCACAAAGTCTTTTGTTGGGTCTGCAATTTTCAAAATCGGTGCACTTGTAAGAAGATTCTTCAACCGTTGAAAACTTTCCTCACATCTTGGTGACCATTCAAACTTTATCCCCTTCTTTTGCAAAGAAGTGATCGGATTTGCAACCTTGGAGAATCCTTCGATAAACCTCCTGTAGTAACCAGCAAGGCCCATAAAAGATCTCACATTAGTCACATTCCTTGGAGTTGGCCAATTCACAATGGCTTCAATCTTCTCAGGGTCTACAGATATTCCTTCGTCGGAGATGATGTGACCCAAGTAATGAATTCTATCTTTATAAAAGTCGCATTTGCTCAACTTTGCATACAACTTATGCTCCCTTAGTAATTGCATTGTCATTCGCAAATGTTCTTCATGCTCTTCTTCATTATTAGAATAGATGAGAATGTCGTCTAGGAATACAAGAACAAACTTGTCCAAATACTTGCTAAAAACATTATTCATGAGACACATGAATGTAGCTGGTGCATTTGTGAGACTGAATGGTACCACTACAAACTCATAATGTCCATACCTCATTCTAAAGGCTGTCTTATGAATATCTTCTTCTTTCATTCTTACTTGATGGTAACCAGACCTCAAGTCAATCTTTGAAAATACCTTTGCTCCTCTCATTTGGTCAAAAAGGTCATCAATTCGGGGCAATGGGTATTTGTTCTTCACAGTGACTTTTTTCAACTGCCTGTAGTCAATACATAACTTGAGTGTTCCATCTTTCTTTTTCACAAATAGATCAGGTGCTCCCCACGGGGACACACTTGGCCTAATATATTTATTTTCCAGCAACTCTTGTAATTGCATTTCCAATTCTAGCAATTCCGGTGTACTCATCCTGTAGGGTGTCTTAGACACTGGTGTCGCTCCTGGCACAAGTTCAATTGTAAAATCAATGTCTCTCTTTGGAGGGAGTCCTGGAATCTCATAAGGAAAAACATCCCTGAATTCTTGCAATACATGATAGTCCTCCAATTTAAGAGTTTCATTCTCTGCTACCTCTAAAATGTGAGCTGCATACAATTGGCATCCCTTCCTACAGAACTTCTTCAGCTGCATGGCTATAACCTGTCTAACAGAAGTCACCTTTGGAATGCCTTTTACAACCCTCGGGTTTCCTTCTTCGTCCATGCATTCAAATGTCTTATTGTAGCAGTCAAGTTTAACCCTGTGTGCTTCTAACCAATCCATTCCAATGAGAATATCATAGGAACCCAGTGGCAAAATATTCAGATCTGCATAAGTGAATAGCCCATCCATCTCTAATGGACATTTCTCTACTATTTCACTAACTTTTCTCTTGGTTCCAGTGGCTAGTTGAACTAACCATGATTTACTATGCTTTAATTTCTTGAAAGCACAAATCTCAACAATTCTAGGAGTGACATAACTGTGAGTAGATCCAAGATCATTCAAAATAGAAACAGATTGCTTAGCAATCTTACCTTCAACTTCAACCACAGTTGATTGATGATCTACATGGCGGTCTTCTACTGCTGCATAGATTCTAGGGATTGTCCTTGCCACTTGACCCACAGTTTCATCTCCTTGGATGTTGTGAACTTGATTTGGATTCCCATTCCGATGTAGACAGTTCCTAAGCATGTGCTCCCCCCCACAACCCCAACATTGAAGTGGTTCTCTTGGCTCCTTTGGATCTCTTGGCTTGTCTCCCATCATCCTAGTTGGCTTAGTCACAACCTGTGATGGTTTCCTTTGCTGATTCCGGAATTGAGGAGGCTTGAACCCCTTCTTCCTTTGATCAAACTTTTCGTTTTTCTTATCCTTCCATGCCTTATGGAATTCTGGTTTGCTTCTATTTTGATCAAAGCAATACTTGGCCTTTCTTATGGCCTCCTCTAGAGTTCGAGGTTCATCGAACTCAATTCTGTCTTTATATGACTGGGGCAGTCCACTTAAGAAACGCTGAATTTTCACCTTATCATCTCAAATGTACCTGACATATCTCAGCAGCTCCAAGAACTTGTTTGCATATTCTTCCATGGTCAATTGTCCCAATCTCAACTCATGGAACTCTTTGATCTTATCATCATAGTACCTATCAGAGAGGTACTTCTGCTTGAAGTATTTATTGAACTGCTTCCACACAATCTTCCTTTCATTGATCTTCTTCACTTGCCTGATGTGTTCCCACCATATAGGTGCTCTTCTATTCAAGTTGAAGATGGAAACCCTTGCCTTAATATTTTCCAAGTAGTTTTGGACTTGGAAATACTTTCTCATCCCAAGAAGCCAAGCTTCAGCTTCTTGACCAGACTTTATCTCTCCATCAAATGTAGGAGGTTTCGCCTTCTTAAATTCCCCATGTGAATTGTTCTTGTAGTGCTTCTTCCTCTTACTCCCGCGAGATGAAGAGCTTGAACCCTCAATGGATTCTTCAGAGTTAGATGATTCATTAGGAGATATTTCTGGAGTATATGTTCTGTCTGTAGAAACTCTTCTTGAGCTACTGGCCCTCTTACAGGAATTCCTTCTAGAACTACTCCCACCCATTTCTAGATTTGATGTCTGATGCCCAGAGTTTATTTGCCTTTGGATTTCTGTCAAACTCTGTAGCATGGCTGCATTCAAATGATTTTGTTCTTCCTGTGCTTTAATCATCCTTTCATTATCTTCTCTATAGCTTTGCAACTCCACCCTTAGGCTTCTCATGGTGGCTGCAATATCTGGAGGAGTCTCTTGATTTCTTCTCCCATTAGATTCTGTTTCATCATTTTCAACATGTATGTTCTCCCCCATGGCATCTGTCTCAGGCTCATAGGGATCCTATGCATCATCCATGATGTTGATTTTCTTAGCCCAACCAAGATCCAAAACTTTCCAACTGTACTATCTAGAGTGCTGCCCTGATGTAACTGTGATTCTACAAAATGTGTTCATCCACACAATTGTTAGCTGCATTATATTCTCAGAAATTCATAAATTACTTTCATGCATGTGGGAAAATATTATATGGACAATTGTCAAATCATAGAATTTTCTCACAATCAACGACATATGAGGGGGACGATGGGGGTCAAGGGGGCTTGCCCCACTGCAGGGCGGGTCGAGGGCAGCGCTCTCATTTTATTTTATTTTTTTTGTAAATCTTTCCATTTCGCGCAATCTGGCGCATAAGTTCCATGGCAATTTTTCCATTTTTGACACCTGAAAATCTCCCTGAAAAATGGCTGAAATTCCTTGTTTCGGAGCAACTTGCGGAGTTCTTCCGACCTGTTTCGGGCCAACTTGTGGAGTTCTTCCGCAATTTCGGGAGAGAATTTGAAAGTTCCTTCCGAAGTTTCGGGGCGGTTTGCCGAATCCTTCCACAATTGCAGGGCGATTTTCCGAGTCCTTCCGCAATTGCGGGATGATTTGCCGAGTCCTTCCGCAATTGTGGGACGATTTGTCGAACTCTTCCGTGTTGCAGAACAATTCACGGAATCCTTCTATAGTTTTAGGCCAACTTGTCGAACTCTTCCGCGTTGCGGAACGACTCGCGGAATCCTTCCGCAGTTTCGGGGTGACTTGCCGAACTCTTCCACGTTGCAGAATAACTCGCAGAATCCTTCTGCAGTTTTGGGGCGACTTGCCGAACTCTTCCGTGTTGCGAAACAATTAGCAGAATCCTTCCGCAGTTTTGGGCCAACTTGCCAAACTCTTCCATGTTGCAGAAAAATTCACGGAATCCTTCCACAGTTTCGGGGCTACTTTCCGAACTCTTCCGTGTTGCGGAACAATTCACGAAATCCTTCTGCAGTTTCGGGCCAACTTGCTGAACTCTTCCACACTGCGGAACAAGTTGCGGAATCCTTCAGTAGTTTCGGGGTGACTTGCCGAACTCTTCTGCGTTGCAGAAAAATTCGCGGAATCCTTCCGCAGTTTTGGAAGACATTTGGAAATTCTTTCCGCAGTTGCAAGGCGATTTTCCAAATCCTTCCGCAATTGCGAGGCGGTTTGCTGAGCCCTTCCACTATTGCGGGGCGATTTTCCAAGTCCTTTCGCAGTTGCGGGGCGGTTTTCCGAATCCTTCCGAAAATTTCCTTTCGACGCTGAACACTTAGAAAAAAATTTCGTTGTTTCGGGTCAACTTGGCGAGTTCTCCCGCCGTTGCGGCGAAGACTTCCGAGTTCTTCTCGAAACAGACTTAAACAAAATTTTTCAAAAAAAAAACTCTTAGGAAAATTTGAGATCTTTCCTTCTTTCTGTGATGACTGCTGCTGAGCAGGAGGTAACCTTACCTCTGCAAACTATCCAACTTATCCAGTTTAGGCCCGATGCTGATACCTGTGGTGATCAGGAAGGGACCTTCCCATGTAACTGTGATCGGATTTGGCCCATAGAGATCCAATGCTGCAACCAGTAGCTCTGATACCATTCTGTCACGTCCCCTCCCATCATACCAGTGCGATGGAGAGGATCGTGATGCTAAACCGGGAATCTAGCCCCATGAACTTACTAAATAAGCATTCACATAATATAAAAGACCATATGGAAATGTATAATTATAAGAAAACACAACGGAAGTAATATCAATTACACATTCATCATACATTCAAGATATTCATCAAATAAATAATTGCAAGTTAACACAGAAAAATACTTATCTTATAACAAAGTAGTCCCAAGCAACTGGCTATGCAACTGCAACGTTCCACCCAACCATAGGCCAGTTGTGCTCATCAATATCTCAACACACTGCCACCCCCCGAGCTGGGCATGATCTCTACAAGGAATCAGGGAACAGCAGACTCACACATAGCCAAGCATACACCAAGATGAGCCAAGCCAATCTACAATTGGGTTTATGAGGCTGCTAGGAAATGGAAAGGAAGAATTGCTAAGCTAGTGAGCTCAAGCACAGAGCCAGGGATACCTCTACAAGATCTATCTAGCTTGGCACCCACAATGCCTACACACCCCCACTCAAGGAAGTATCCCCTTCACCAATGCACAGTCCCCCGGGCCATACCTTCCAATCTAGAGTTTCTAAGGTGTGCATAGAAGAGTAGCCAACCCTCTTCATCTTCTTGAGAGGTTATTGCCCCCCCCCCCCACTAGGTTTATCAAGCCAATTCTGTCCACTACCACTCCAAATCTCTTGCTCACGGATTCAAACCAAAACAAGGATGCACATAACAGCAAAACCACAATTATTGGGCATGATAAAAACGTTTTTATAGAGAGATGCCCAAAGATGGGGTTTCTACCAGCCCAGAAAAACGTGGGAAGACCCAAAAACGAAATGGCAATTGGGGATTCAACCCTGGAGAGAAAAAAACCGTTTTCAGAAAAATGCCCATGGGTATTTTGGGGCAAAAACGACCTCTATAAACCCCCTAAACGTGACTCCCTTTCTCCCAGCTGCTGTGCAACACAAAAACGAGTTCCCAGCTATGGAAAATGCAGGGAATTGGTGAAAAACATGTTGAAGGAAAGACCCAGTAGTTCAGACTGCGTGAGATAGGAAAGACTATGGGTTCAGAATGCTTTGGGCCCCATTTCGTGGGTGTTTTCTTGCCCAAGGAGACAAAATACGAATTCCCAGGTTGATGGCTTGCCCATACACGAAATTGGCTGCCATACCTCTTCATTCCCAAGGCATTAACTACCTCAACCAATTTCTGGAAGAATTAAATGATTGGGTCCATAACCCAAAATGGGTAGTTGGTGGTTTATGGGTTTTCTCATTGACACATGGATTAACACCATTGGCTCAGGGGTTTGAATAATTTCCCTCCCTATTCCTTGTAGAATCATGCCCCCATCTCTTTGTTGCATTGCATAGCTAGTTGTGCATTTTTCATTAAAATTCGTATTTACATGATGTCTTAATTTACATTGTGCCTATCTATCACAAGAACCATAGGCATCTATTTTTAATTTCTGATACATAAAATGATAAATCAATGGTGGGGCCTTGGCCTTGAGCTCCTCACCTCGATTAAACAACAATATTTACATCATTTACGATTTAATGCAAAGGGGGTCAAAATGGGGACGTGACATAGAGCTTCTATAATGGCTATGGATGAGTCTTTGTCTTCATGTCACCGTGGTCATATGTTCTTGATCTAGAACTTGATCTGTCTTTCTTGATGTACCTTTCATGTTAGCAGACAATATCAGCCTCATACAACGTCATGGTGCATTAGTACAATCATAAGTGTCATAACCCTAATCAATGAATGTCTACAAGCATTCATACTTTTACTAAGGTGATAAGACAAGTCTAAGATTAATCAAGATTGTACTAATAATATGAAGACAAACATATCATAAACTTAATCATGAACATATTTCACAAACATACATGTATCTCTTCAAGTCATACCTGTCGGGATTTCTTATAGACTTCTTGTGTAAGGACTTAGCCTCATCTCCCTCTGGAACTGGAATCTCTTCACTTATGTAGGTGTCCAATTCATCATCTTCTAGGATTAACCCAATCCACTTTGATTTGCTGAAACTGGATCTAGAGCTGGATTAGGGTTTGTCAGAGAAACCCTAAAAATTCAAACTTTGAATTTCAAACTTATGATTGGATGAAAAGATGTGCCTTGCTGAGTTGATCAAGCTTGTATACTTCAATTTTGAAATCTCCAAAAATTAACCCCTCAAAATTTCCTTTGAAACTTTTGTATCTTCTAGACAGGATCCCGAACTAGGGTTTGATAAAGCTTGGTCTTCTACCCATCCAAAAGGTTCGATATTGTGTTCTAAACTTCGATTTTTCTAAGGATATTCCAGCCGTGGTCACAGATTTCAAAAATTCCAACTTTTGCAGAAGCCCTAATTTTCCACCTTTCCGATCAAAATCCTGAACTAGGGTTTGATCAAGCCCGACCTTCTACCCAACCAAAAAATTCGATCTTGCTCTCTAAATTTAGATTTTGATGAGGATCATTCAGCCATGGACTCTGATTCCAAAAATTCCAACTTTCTCCGAAGCCCTAAATTCCCGTAGTAGTGACAAGCCAAGAATGAAGGTGCTCAGAATCGAATTCTGTTTTGACAGAAATATGCACCTGATTGTTTCTGGTGAATCTCTGAAATTACAAATCCATAGGGTCCGATACTATGGACTGTGGTATTCGAACCTGTCATCTTTCCAACCCCATAGTTCTGACCTCAATTAGACTTTCTGAGAGAGAGTTATGCCAAGTGTCGCAATGTGACTTGTTTATGGGATAAAATAGGAAAGCGAACTTGTACAGAGTGCCACGTGTCACTGGTTCAACTTTGGCCTCTAAAAAACTTACCTGAGAAACTTCAATCCGTGCTCTTACTGTCACTTTTTACAGAATTTCATTTGGAGCTTCCTATCCCAAGTTGTGACCTTTTATCCTAGGTCACCTATTTATGACTGATATATGGAAGAGCCACAAACCCTAGATTGTACAGATCATATCTCACAACGTACAACGAATCAGATGTTGTGCTTCAGACACAAGTTACATGGGGATGTTACCTTCGACATGTAGAAGTTTCACAACCTGAACCTTCTCCAAAATGGATTTATAGTGAAATTTCCACAATGACTGGTGTTTTCTATATCAAGCCCTAGCTTCCAATTTGTCGCAAGTGCAACAAGTCTCATAAATGCCATACCATGCCTTCCTTCAGGCTAGCCTTGATACCATGTTATATTTTCATCATTTAATTCAATAGATCCAGTATCTTAACTGAAAGAACAACATGTACAACATATCAAGCATAAGAGACAAGAGACAAGAGACAAAACATTTTACCGGAGAAAACCAAGAAGGTAAAAAACCCCACAACTTCCTCAGAGATAGAATAAGCATCAATACAAGGATCACCATGATCAAACCCAAGAGATAGATATCTTCAGCATCATACTCCTCCTCCACTTGTGTGCACTCCTCCTCTCTCTCACTAATGCGAAGTGAGTGAATGAGAAAATGTGTAAAATGAGAGAGACACACTCTCTATTTATACACTAACTTTCACTTGACCTTTACTCGACTAGGTTGGCCTGAACTTAATCACTTAACATAATACTAACTGGGCCGACCCCACTAGAGTGGTATAATAACCCTTTAATCCACAAGACTCATACAGGGCCGACCCCATCAAGGTGGTCTAATAATCCATCAAGTATAAGTTACGACACTTACAATATAACTTGTGACACATGCAAGTACAACTGATGACACTTCCAATCAGAGGAATAATACATCTTCGTTGGGGATACAATAAAGTACAAATACAATATACAAGTGAATATCTTTCGAAGTTACAAATACATCAACATTGGGAAACCCTCCTTCCACTTACCATTTGAATTGTTTGCTTGTCCTTTGGTCCATGTAGATACCCATGTACTTTAGATTGTTGGAAAATTTGAACCATTTTCTTTAACAGTTGTTTTGGATGGCAATGGGGAAATAACCTTCATAAGGTTTTTGTTTTCATACCCACATCTTTCATGCTTTTCCAGCCATGTAAACCATTTTTATGCTTGCATTTTGAGCATGATGGAGCGATTATTATATTAGATGTAGATTCTTTTTTTGTATATGTATATACCCAGTTGGTTGGGCCTACTTCTAAATAACTATCATTGTGGAACTTGGCCTTGATATTGGGTTGGGGGGAATGATGGGATTTATAACAACTTGTGTTGTTTGTTTAATTATGGTGGAAATGGTTTATTTATGACGTTGTTATGATTGGCATGTAATTCCTTCATATCTCTAGTGTAATTTCCAATATAAATTCGAATGGTCACATGTAGGATGAAATCTATTGAGTAGAGGAAATCTTGAGCATATGTTTAAGCCGTTGGAAATGGCCATTAGTATACTTGTTTTCCATATTCGGATGGGTGATATTGCAACCCCAATCCATTATTTTCTTGGGATGCATATTATATTTTAATAGATTATGTGGTGGAGTTTTATTTTCTGTAGCATGCATTGGAAGTAAATTGCCTCTTATGTAATTCAGTATATATATTTGCATGGAGATTGAAGGTTTATTATAGTAGCTTGAAAGTATTGGTGTGATTATCCACTGTATCTAATGCAGAGTTTGAAGACACCAATTGAATCAACATCCATACTAGTGTTCCTACATTGAATAAATTGAATTGCATAAAAAAAGTTGGTTTGAAATTTAAAGTGGCATAAAACTTATCACCCCTGCTCATGAAATCTTTCGCATCATATCAAGCAAATAATAGATCCATTATAAAAAAACCTTAACACAAGCATCCATCAAGTATATGTACAGTTTAGGGAACATATAGTAACATTCCACATCACTTGGTGAAAATAAGTTATGAGTTTTCCTTCCTCTTGTGCTAACTGTAGGTGCATACTACTGTTTTAGGGTCTGAAATTACCCTAAAAGTGCCCAGAATTCATTCAGAACTACCCAGATTTATTCTAGTGTTGAGTTTGACAGCTGTTCAGGATAAAAAAAAGTCCAAAAATGTGAAGGAAACTGCCTAGATTCACTTCATACCTACCCAGAATTCAAAACTAATGTGTTTACATGCCGATATGTGCTCAGAAAACATGGTTTAGGACTATTTTCCACTGCTTATCACTTTCCATAGAGTTGTTCATGCCCATAATTGCTCTTCTTATGCACAGAGCTATTCAAGATGTGACCATACCTGATTTTAGGGTTGTTTATACCTAGAGGATTTCCCAGAATAGCTCCAAGTATGCCCAGAAGGCTTAAGTTATGCCCATAACTGAGAAAAAGGTTGTTGCTTGACAGTTTTAGGCTGATTCAAGGTCCTTTTACTGCCGACTTCCCCCAAAAGGAGGATTTGGATCTTATCCATAGTCACTGACACTCAGCTTATGGACAAGTCTATTAACCAGCATAGACCTTGATTAATTTTACAGAAATTAAATTGTTTCTCTATTTGCTATTTCAATGGCATAATTCTAATTAATTAGAGTTTGCAGACTGTAATTTAAAGGTGAAAAAAATACTCAATAAATCAATCACATACACAGTAATAACATCGATTTTACCCTAGACACCCATTTGAGAAACAAACAAGAAATTCCCTTTGTGTATCCTTACTCCTTGGTTTTGTATTCTTACTCCTTGGTTGTGCATTCTTACTCCTTGATTTTGTGTATTCTTACTCCTTGGTTGCACATTTCAGTAATATCATAAAGGTGACGCTGATATGCATTTGAGTCCTTACCATTTCCAAGATATCCCAAATATATTTCATCATCTTGACAAAGATCATCTTCTCAAAGTTGAAAACCATACTGAAAAGTTCTTATTGAGGACACAAAAGGTGTGCTACCAGAAACTCCAGGAGCAGATTTCCTTCGATTCCCCTGCCTGTTGCCATAGCTTGAGGGGATCTACACCTCAAGGGTGTGATGAATAATAAGGAATAATTTGTTTTAATAAATAAAAATAGTGCCTAATTTTGCATGAAGGGTGGTGTGGTGTCTACCCTCAGTGAGTCTATAAATAGAAGAGAGAATCCATGGCTTTGGCGGGAGGGGGGAAACTGGAGAGTACTATATGCTATAAAAAATATGCTAGTACCTAAATAGGAGTAAGTTGATCCTTTGGTAGGATAAATTTGAAATAAAGCTAAAGTTTTATGAGTGAAACCCCTTGTTAGAGGTGCCATTGATTGGATTGAAAATTTTCAATTGGTGGGAAACCCCCCACTGAAATATATTCTATGTCAAAAAATTTGTATGAGACCACACAGTTTAGGGGTTCAAGGAAAATGTTTTCCTTTAATATGGCTAGGAGGAAGTGAGTTGGAACTATGAGAGTTGGCCAAGGATAGGAACCAATCAATGGAATTCTATTGGAATTATTGGAATTGCAATTGGGAAGTTAGAATGAAATGCTTTGTGAAATTTTCATGTTATTCTTCATTTAGTTGTGATGTGTATTTCATGTAGAAATGCCAATTGCACATAGTAAATTTTAAATCATCCAAAATTGTCATTTGACACACCATAACCCAAGCTAACCGACCCACAGTTGATGAACATTCAACAATGGTGAAATTAATCACTAATGATCATTCACATGTGATAGTACATACTACATACATGTCTAGCTATAGCAAGTGAACGAAGTACACACTCTGCAAACTTATCAATTATTGAATGTACTTTATTTCTCACATCTTCCTTGCAATGGCAGATAGCTTCAAAACTCAGTTTATTGACATAGAAGTTTGAAAAGCTACAATGGTAGATAGCTTCAATCTAGCTGTTATGGAAGTTCAAATGTTAAACAGTAGATGGGTTTTGTGATTTTGTCTAGTTTCTATGACAAGAACAAGTGTCTCCTAAAAATATTATCATGATTTCATTCATTGAATACCTATGGTTCTAGCTAATCTAAGAACCAAATCATCAATAGAGCACATTGCATAGTTCAAACAAACAACACAAAATACAACTAGATGGGAATATAGAGCTTTAAGGATATCAAGAAATATCTGTTTTGTTTTCCTTATTTCCAAAAACATTATACAACAAGGTAGAAATTTATAGACATCGGTGGGTAACCGATCTAGACACTACTTTTTCCTAGAAATTTAGGTGGTTTTTATCAAGTATTGTCGTGCTATATTAAGCTAATCATCATTTTCTATGCAGAATCTATAATTATTAATTGTGTAGGAACTATGTCTGCATTATCTCTTAGTACCTATTTAACCTATGAAAATTCATTATCTCCTTGTATGGATAATGAATTTAATAAACCCCAAGTCTAGTGTTCCTTCCATTTCCCAACTTCCAAGTGGTTATTTGGTTCCCAACCAATGGGAAAGGATGGACTAAAGATTTCTAAACAATGGATGTGTTAGAAAAAAAATTATTTGGCAATTTGATCCAATCCACCATTGATAGCGGATGAATGTATATCCACATCAAAACATTTGTTCCATTAGAAGTATTTCCATTGGAAGTAGAAGAAAGTTATTGTTGGATTCATTTAATTTGAAAGAGTAGTTATAGTTTGAAAGAACTCTCTCCTTACCTTAGCTAGCATTCATCGAAAGGAAAGGCTTATTTGACTCATATGATTTGCATGGCTTGATTTAGTCATCACACCACGAGTTGCACTTCCATCACCTGACTGAGTAATACAACGATTAAAATTTAACTCGCTAACTCAACACACTTTAACCTCGCTTAAGGATAAAAAGAATTTGGTATTTAGGTAGGACACCGGGTATAGGCATCCAAATAATTCTCCCTTGTCATTTTCATCTGAAACATAGTTGTTTTCCTCTAGGGTACTAAAATCCTCTAGTACTTATTGACACGGTCATCGACCAGTTTGTGGAGGGGCCTCCCGTTTTTTCATAGGATAAGCCGCAAGGATTGATTCCAGATGGATTTTGTGGAATGCTGTACTCCACTTAGTGCCTAAGGCATATCGATCCATTGTCTTCCTTGTACTCTACTATATTGGTGATATAGGGGCGATAAGACAGAAGTGTTGAAAACCTTCTCCGATGTGTCATGAATGAGGTAGCTTAGTGACTTTTCTTCTAGGGCTCTTTTACCCAGGATCCCTTTCGGTAGAGGGATATCCTTCCATTATTGGTCTCTCATTTCGTATTGTTCGACTTGGATTTCATCACCTTGCGAAGGATACGATTTGTCGAGGTCTCCAGCTCCTAGTTAGGAAGTTTGTTTTCTATTTCACCTTTTTAGAGGGTCTTTTTCTTTTTAGTGTTGCTTGTCGGAATTCTGGCCACTTTTGTTTCAGCTCGCTTACTGTGACACCGGTCCCATTATAGTTTTTTGAGCTTTCTTTTTTGGCCTGTGAGCCTTTTCTTTTCCTAGCTCAGCTTCTACATGCTTGGTTGTTTTAGGGTTTTTGATTTCTTACACGGTCAGTTACCAATTATCTAATGATGTGTGATGTCCTCTTCTCCTAGGTCCTCAAGATGGTTGATTTAGATGGTCTTCTCAGGGACTGGACACCCCTTGATGGAGCCACTAACGCTTGACCTTAGGAGTAATCTAGAGGACCATGTGATCACATCATCCGTGTGGAATTTTCCTTTTACTGTGATGATGGACTTTCAGGTTATATGGAACACTGGTACATTTGAGAGAGAGATGATTGGTTGTACCACACCTTGGTTGATTGAATTTTGGTCCTTTCATTTTTTTGATAATATTTTTGTGGTACCTTGCCTCTTACCTATTGGGTCTTTTACTCATCTTGGGTTATCTTTTGATTTGTACCACTTTTTATGTTTTTGGTGATCTTATGGGCACTATGGTAGTTTGTCCACATTTGAGGTACACCCCCTTTGTCCAAATTGTTATGAGTCTTTATACCCACTTCATACCACCCTCCAGACCTTAGTCAGGAAGATTTCTTGCTTTCATACCTTTCAGAGGTCCTATTTGAGTTACAAGAGGTAGCTATAAGGAGCTATTGCATATATTTGACATTGTTTGACCTTCCATCTCTTTGGCATGTCAAATAACAGGTAGTTACAAGGAGCTATTGCCATATATATTTGACCTTATTTGTACCTTCCCCACAATGGTTGATTTACTTTTGGTCCTTACACCCTGTTGTTTATTGGTCCTGTGGTACCTTGTCCTTTCATTTTTTTGTGGTACCTTGCCTCTTACCTTTTGGGTCTTTTACTCATATTGAGTTATCTTTTGATTTGTACCAACTTTTATGTTTTTGGTCTTATGGGTATAACTATGGTAGTTTGGTCACATTTGAGGTAGTACACCCCTTTAGTCCCGAGGGTTATGATTCTTTATACCCACTCTTTTCTTTTAGACTTGTACCTTACTGGTTGGTCTTGGTACCTTTTGGTTGGTCCTTGTACCTTACTGGAGGCCATGAGTCTCTTTGGCCTCAGTCTTTTGGCTGTCATCTCATCTTTATTGTGATTGTATTGAGCCTTTGACTGTCATTGAATTTCCTTGATTGACCATACCATAGCCCAGTCATCTCTCTCTCTGGTTTGAACTAACCCTATAATAGGGTCACTTGGTTCCTAGAGTTGATTGGTCTCTAAAAGGCATAGCCATTTCTGAGAGTAACTCTTCTTAGTATATTACAGGAAAGGTCTACATCCAGGTAATCAAATATTTGTTGGTAAGAATTAAGTAATCAAATTGTTAACAAGAGAATATTTGACATAGAAGTATGTTGTTAATTTGATTGAAGCCATTCCTGACTTTTTAACAAGAGAATATTTGACACAGAAGTATGCTGTTAATTTTTAACACGCGAGCCTGAAAAAAGCGATCCTGGAGCAAGCAAGCCCCAAGAAGGAGAGCATATAAGGTCGAAGCGGAATCCAGTGGGCCCATAACCTACAAGTAAACATGGAAATCTCGGCTTGGACTGGAGGAAAAAATCAGATCTATACTATTAATGATAATATGAGTTGGTTGGATTATATGCAAGATTGGAAACCTAAGTGGGAGTTGACACATATTGAAGTATTAGATGCTAACTTACAAGGATATGATTCTTTTATTAGACTAGTGCCAGAACTCAGAAGAATGCATATGGGATCCAGTATTGTAGCAGAGATGATTTACAACAACTCCCTAAGAAAAGCAGTTGATGCAAGCAATTGGTTAACACACCTATACCATGATCTTAACTTATTCACGACAAAGGTCTCTACAAATCACCCCAGGCTACAACTACACCATCAATACCACTGTATTAACCGGATACATTCTTTGAAAGCATGGCCACATCAAGATGCTAGTCTCTAGTTTCCAAGTACTACCCACACTTATGAAAAATATAAAAAATTATGGTGGGATTTCTTGAGAAAATAAAATACAGATAGAACATATTATACCATGCTAAAGTTTGGACATTAAAGTACACATATCCATGAGGATCCTCCATTCTACGGCCCTGATTGGATGAGAGACTGGTGGCATTCATTCGGCATCAACCTGACAACATTAGAACCAAATGTTATTTATAATCTAAAACGGGACGTTGGAGAATCTCTCGAACAAGTCAAAGATATTTTGTAGGCAAATATTACTAAGGATCAAATCCTTGAGTACTACATTCAAAAGAAATAACAATGGCTTGGAAAAACCCGCATAGAAGTCCACATGCATCAGAATAGACGCATGGTCTTGAGGTTTGTTTATTCAAAGGCATGGGATACTGAATCTAATGTCTTTCGAGAATTATATGGTCCTCCATACTCCGATGAGTTGTAAATATCTCAAAAGTATTTGGCTATGAATGGGGCCTGTCCATTTAGATTTTCATAATAAGATTCCATTCGGCTAAGAGAGTGGGCCTGTCCTCTCTAAGTTTTAGGTAGAGAACCATTTGAGGCCTTCGAGATTTGTCTCATTCTGTATTTCAGTTTAGATTTTGAATAAGATTATACAAGTTTCACAACATTATATAAAATATTGTTTTTGAAGATTTGTGAACACTTATTAACCACCTCAAAGATCTTAGTTTTGAAAGTCATAAAAAAATTTAGAAGTTTTCCATAATGGTTAGTTATTTTTATTTTATTTATTATTGCTAAACATAAATATCTTACTAAATGTGAGTGTAATTCAATTACTGAGGTGATGAACCCAAACTGATGGGATGAGAGAGACTTTAGGGCCATGACGACAAAGATAGTTAGATGGTGTGATATGGGCCTCAAGACCTAAAGGAGCAATAAAAGATAGCTCATAATTGCATGAATTTATACTCCTAAGAAAGATAAAGTGATCCTCTTCCTCATCACTTGAATGCCTACATTTTGAGAAATGGAATGCGGTACAAGTCACCTTATAAAAGGCACTACATGTCACCTTTTAAGAGGTGATATGCCTTGCGGTCTTATCTAAACATTTTTCTTATGGTGCAGGTAGAACCAAACAAGTATTTTTCAGATCTGTCTTCCTTGAGCGAGGGGAGTTTAGGAAGGCTAGAGGAAAGTGAGACATCCAGTAGGTCTACAAGATTTTTATCAACTAGATGTCAAAAGACCAGAAGAAAATTCCATAAACGCATGTAATTTTTTCGCACTCAAGGGGGGTCATGTTCCTATGATGATGAGACAATAAGCGATGTTGAGGTGCCCTTGAGGTATAGACATTTAGTGAAACAATGGGTACCCAAGGATCTTCCTCAACCGAACAAAGATTTTTGTGTCAACGAGAGGATATATTGAATTGCACCGTCGTCATTACATGGTTTGGGGTTGTTTTGCATGGATGGCATAAGGGTTAGTTACAACACATGTACAGAATTGATGGAGTATGTTGGACCCTGTTACAACTACAAATATTGGATTGCCTGGTCCAATATACATGAAGTATGCATAGATATGGATTGTCAACAAACTATTTACAGTTGAAAGACAAAGATCAAAATAAAGGAGCAACGATGTACATTGATGGAAGGCCAAAGGCCACAGGGAATACTGCGGGGTTTATAAACAATACACAACTAGGGTCTACAATTAAGCAACCAAACTGTGAATTTGAGGGGTGTGAAGGAAACCGTGTTTTTGTATGTGCCATTAAATCAATATCTATAGGGGAAGAGTTGCTTATTAATTACAATTTTCATCTAGTAGATACAAACACGGTTATTATGGGAGTGGTACATATAATAATTTACCGGACCTTTTATTAATGAATTTAACATCTTGGGGATTTTTTCGTTAGTTTATTTCATTTAAATTTTCCATATTTATTTCACAGGCTAGTGATTGGGAAAAACCCCACCCAACAGATGGTCGGAGGAGTACATCTCCCTCGAGGGAGCAGGTATACATCTTTGTAATAGTAAAAATATAAGAAGAAAAACAAGTTTTTTTTTGTTTTTTTTCACTATTAGTATATTGGTTTGGTTTATATAATGTTATCTATTTTTGATGTAGAACATTGATCGGGAAAGCCACCCGAATGTTCATCAGACGACAACAGCCTCGGGGCAACAAGTAAACCTAATTGTAATTGTACAATTTAAATATGTCACAATGTTTTCTCATTATATTAATGTTTCAATGAATATTTTGGTTTTGTTTAGGTAATTTTCTCTATGTTTTTGATGCAGGCCGGTTTCTGTAAGGGTCATAGTAGATCATACCATACCTGCCTCGACGCAATGGGTATACATCTTTGTAATAGTAAAAATATAATATGAATAATAGTTTTTTTTATTTGTTTTTTCATCAATAGTTTTGGATTCGTTTAGGTGACTTTCACTATGTTTTTTATTTAGGGTTCTGTAAGGGTCAGATCCCAGATATTAGCATATTGGGGCAAGTCACCTATGACCATTGATCCGATGAGTGGATCATGATCCTCGAGATTGTAGGTATAATTCATTGGAATTGTACCAATATAATACGCAACATAATGTTTATTTTGTTATGTTTTTTTTCGTGTGTATACTAGTTTCGTTATGATAATGTTTTCTACTTCTTTTTTGCAGGGGCCCGATGATCGGGGCAAGTCCATAGCTGTGGATCAGACGACACCATCGTCCAGGCATAAGGTAAACCTAGTTGTAATTTTAGGAATCTCTCATGATAGATATGTTTTGTTAATATAAATTTAGGTATCTATCATGATAGAACTTAGTAGTGTTTTATATATTTTTGTTGCAGCATAGTGAATTGCTGTATGAAATAGCATCGCAAGAATATTCAATAGATCTTGAAGTGGCTGAGATGCTTAATGATAATGACATAATTGGTGAAGCCACAAACCCATTTAAGATGATAGACAAAATGTTGAATAAATATAGTGCAAAAAATCGTTTCTCTGCTAATTAGGGTTCCACAGACAAGCCAGATTAGAGCAAGGATTGAATTGTTGGAACGGAGATATGGAATCTTGCGAGTAAGTTGAGGAATCTTGAATCATAAAATAATTCATTTATAACTTTATAATTTTCTCTTTGATATGATAGTACTGAACGTATAAAATGTGGTTTGTATTTACAAAATTATCAGGGATCACACAATAGTGGTCAAGGTGGTGTTGACCCCAGCGAGGCTCATGGAGAGATGTCGCATCATGAGAAAACGAATCCACATGCATCGACTCCTTCGCCATTGTTGTCGAATGAATAGTCGAAAACATGTTCTGAAACACCATGGACCCTAGCTGTGAGCGCACCGGCCGCTAGTGACCGACGCACACCAGATTGTCTAAAAGAAGGGGTCGACACCGAGACTCTTAGTAATATTGATATCTCCCTAGCTACATTTCTAGGATCTTCCCATGTCACTAGTATGGGAAAAATTGAGGCAACATTTTTGGTGGACGAAGATATCACCCCAATAAATATCGAGAAGATCCCAGGTAATTAATATACATTGATCAAGTTAGTTTTTATAATCTCATTGTCATATATCCATAAAACTCTTTTTTCGAATAATTATGATCATGTCATGATCGTTTTGCAGGAAATGATTTTTTCTATAAACAAATGAATGAATTGTACTTGGAGATCTTCGGGCCCACCATCCAAACAAGGTGGGATAGAAAACCAAAATATTTAAAAGATCACCTCACTAATCAGTTGGTTGGCTTGTTCGGTGATAAGACCTTCAATCAAGCCCAGGTCCTGAAAAAGGCTGGACAACATATGAAGGTTGTCTGAGACCAATATAGGACCCAACTGGAAAAAAACCATAGGTATGAGCGGCCTCCAATGATTCTAGCAATGGAGTGGAAATCTCTAGTGGAAGATGGAAAGGAGAGGGCTCAGAGAAAAGAAGGAAAGATACCACCAGGCACAAGGAGGTATGAAATACTTTCCGTAATGTAAAATTCTAAACCTTATTATTATTTATTTCTATATCGAATTTGGAACATCTAACGTATTTCAACACTTGCATAGGCTATCAGACACTTCAAAATCCACAACGGAAAGACTGGAAAAAATAGGTCAGCATAAGCTTGGGCCTGGTGGTTATTTGAATTTGGCGGCACGAATTGTAAGTTTCAAAAAACCAATATGCATACAAATAATAAATTGCAAATTATTTTTCGTTTTATTGCACCGCAAAATGTTAATTAACGATGTTATGCAAATATGCAGGCTGGTCGATTAAATTAAGTGGACACTGAGGAAGACATGAAGCTTGGCTTCCAGCATGGCTTTGGAGTTGTTGTTGAATGCCGAAAAAGCTTATCTAGGAAAACACAGTCTTCTGGTACCAATCCATCCGGTGCACAGGTATATAAAATCTATATAGTTTAATGAAGATTTATTGCTTGTGTAATCTATTCGTTATAAATACTTGACATAAAATATTGACTCTGTTTTGAGCAGGAAATCAATGATCTCCTTAATGTCAATGAGGGACAACAACAAATCGAAGATCATGCTTCGAATCCTGTTAATGAATTTATTCATATGCTACAATTTTATGTATAGCATTGCAAATGGTGAACATTAATTGTAGTTCACCATATTTCAACTGCAGAGCATGTAGAGGGTGAAACTGTATAGGTTCAACCTGGACAAGAACATGAACAACATATGTGGCCACAACAGGTAAAAAAAGACCTTTGTAATGTTTTTTTAAAATGAAATACTTGTTATTACAATAGAAAATTATAACGATGTAACATTTTCACATTGTTGTAGCAAATCCGAACCCCTTGCCACAAAATCCACGTCTGGATCAACACTCTAGAATGCAGACATCATGACAAGCGCCTGATGAAGAACCAAGAACTGGAGGAGAAAGTCCAGATCAAGATGGTCTTATTAGATATTATGTACTACAAAAGAGAAGAAAAACTAAAAATAAGTGACTGGAAAAAAGTCGTCTAATTATTTTTTTATAATAAAATATCATCCATGATTTTTGGCCTAATGAATGAATGAATGGTCTAATGGTTTAATGTTTCAGTGCAGTAAACTGTTACCTTTATTGAATGTCATCTTTTATTGAATGAATGTGTTGACTGAATGAATGAATGGTTTATTGAATGTTATATTTTATTGAATGAATGTGTTGACTGAATGAAACAATGGTTTAATGAATGTTAGCCTTTATTGAATGAATGGTAGATGAAAGTTCATGATGAAATATGCATGAATTTGCATGTAATATTTTTTTCAAGTACATGCATTGGGTATGGGGAATTGAGAGTGATGTGAGGGGGGGAAGGGGCCATAAGAGCTTCCACCTTCATGTGGTTGTCCCTATTCAGTAGAGAATATTAAATTATTCTCGAAACAAAGAGGATCTCAATGAATGGCTATGATGCTGGATTTCTACAACCCACTCGCGTGTCATCTAATTTTTTACAATTTCTTGGAGCTTGCTATGATTTTTGGTTGCTCCTCATAACCAATTTCGAGTTTCCACAAATTCAAAGGATGAGTAAATGATGCACTGGAATCAATATCCTTAACCTTCTCTTTAATTTCCTTGTAATCTCCTTGAGATTATGTGAATGAGATATGTCTCAAATCCTCTAAATCATTTGCATCCTATCCATTATGTCCAATCTTCATGCAATAGAGAATATATCTCGTCTCTTTTTGTGGGGAGAATAATGTGGAGAGTGCAGATTAAAGAGGATGAGAGGTTGTTTGTATCCCTCACCCAAGTATAAGAAATTGTATAGAGAGTTATAAGAAAACTGAAGGTCAACGAGGTGGACATAAGTCCATGGAGGAGATCAAGGGAACTCTTGTTTAACAGTTGTCGTTTATCTTCCAAGTAAATATTTCCTTAGTGTATATGTATTAGGGATTGGTAAACAAACGTTAATTATAATGGGGGTTCATTGGAACTCCATAACAGTTGTTGGATAAAATAGATGTTGGATAGTTCATGAAGGTTGTGTTTGCACACATAGGTTACCATTCAAATTGGAATTGTTATAGAGATTGAGTGAGATGCAAGCATTGGAGAATCGTTTCCAAATGTCGACAACCAGTCTCAATTAGGCTGTATTGGCCTACATTGAAGGCACTTCCTCAAAATTTGAAGTGTTTTTCCATCTTTTTCCTTTTTAACACTAATGTATAATATATTAAATCAAGTTCACGAATTCCAAGTAATGAAAATACATATGATTTTTTCAGTTGTATTGCAGCGCTTATTTCTTTGGTCTATATTTTTGTTAACTATGTTTAATTTTTGTGTCAAGGAATAATACTCAAATGGTGAGAGGTAAAATTCATGAAATCTTGATCATCTACTAATTCTCCTATTTATATATAAATAAAATCTTTTAATCTTTACATATTTACATTAGTGTTCACTTATGTTTCACTTTCATTGCTATGGCTGGATGTGCACTTTATATAATATCTACTTATTTAGATTTAGAGTTAGCTTCTCTTTTACTATTCTCCTTGTTGGGTATGCATCATTTATAATCTTTGCTTACTTATTTAGATTTAGAGTTAGCTTCTTTTTTACTATTCTCCTTGCTAGGTGTGCATCTTTTATAATCTTTGCTAGTTTAGATTTAGAATTCACTTTTATTTAGATTTCTCTTTCATTGTACTCGTTGCTATGTGTGCATCTTTTATAACTATCAATGTACATTGTATTCTCAAGTCCCATTGATCTATTGATTATTCATAAATATTAATAAAATTTCAATTTCAATTTGTCATACAAATTATTTGATGAAAATCAAAACTCTGGTAGAGACAACTACATTAAAAAAAGATATTCTTTGATGAGAATCAAAACTTACATAAAGACAACTAAATAAGAAAAAAATAGTGTAAAATAAGGATCTCAATATAGGATAAAAAATATAGTCTTTTTATACATTAAGTGAATGACAATGAAGCGTAATAACTTACAAAGACCTTTTATTCCTAAATGTTACATAATGAAAATCTTACCACTTAGTGTTATACCTCAATATTACACATTACATATTAGTGTCGCATCCTTGCATTACCGACCTAAACGACAGTTTCCCTTAAAGATCATCTGAACATCCAGAGTGAAAACCATTGACTGAATACTGAAAGAAAAACCTTTTTCTGCCATCTTCCAGCCCAACTTAGCCCTGTTTGTGAGCACTGCCGCTCCTTGCACATCTACAAGGGCGCGGTAGTTAGCACTACCGCGCGTTGCTCCTTCTCTGGGGCGCGGTACTACCGCGTTATGCTCAGTTATAGGGGCGCGGTAGTCTGAAATTAGCCTTTTTGCCTTGGATTTTGGGATTTCGACCTTCGAGGAGATTTTGTTGGGATTACTACCTTTGGTTCGATCCTAACTCCTTCTTTGTTTAGCTGGCCTGATCCACTAAACCCTCCATAGATCCACACTTCTCTCTTGTTGGTTAGCCTTCCCATGTGCTATAAGAGAGAAGTTTTCCATGAGCCAAGGGGAGGACTCTTGGGGGCATCAAACCTATGATCTTGCAGCCTTGTGGAGATAGCTAGAGGAAGCACTTGGAGCTGGAAGTTGGCTTGGACATCAAGCAACTATTGTACATGACTTCAAGTTGGTAATGGAATAACTTGTCTTGTTTTCCCAAATCATTTGTGTTAATTTTGTTTTAATGATATGATTTGTATCTTTCATAGATTTAGATTCTAACTTATGTTTCAGGTTGCTAGAGAATAGTGCATTCTTGTGTCTTGGTTCCATTTTGACAGGTTCATTCGTGAGGGCTTGGAGATTGGAGCAACTACAAAGACAAGCGTTTGGATAGAAGGTCAGTTAAATTCCTTCTACTCTTTCTAGCATTTTAATCTTGAGATGTTTGTTAGATCTAGGGATTCAAGGTAGCATTTGTTTCCTTTTTGTCTTAGTATAGAGTCAGTACATCCTGCTTTATCCTAAGAGAGTTTCTACCTATCCGTAGGGAGAAATTTCTACAACAAAAACTGGCGACTCCGCTGGGGAATTTGAATCCATTTTCTTTGCTTGTGAAGTTTGCTTTCAATTTCACTCATTGATTGTAAGAATTGGGTTCTTTCACCTTCATTCACTTCCCTGCTCTCTGCATTAGACTCCTGTTACAGATCAGTAAGTCCTCTGGGTTGGTGAACCCTTGAAAAGTCAAGATCTTTTCTCAAATTTCCGCCTCTTTCCCTGTTCACACAATGCCGCGCCCCGGTAACTGCCTACAGAGCGGTAGTACCGCGCCTTCACCACTTCCAGAGCGCGGTAGTCTTGCAGTACCGCGCCTTCACCACTTCCAGAGCGCGGTAGTCTTGCAGTACCGCGCCTTCACCACTTCCAGAGCGCGGTAGTCTTGCAGTACCTCCCCTTAAGCGCTGTCTACAGCGCGGTAGTCTTGCAGTACCGCTCCCAGGTGGCCCACGGGCCCGCGGCAGTTCCTGGAAAGTGTGTTTATTTGGTTTGTTTGGTTATTTTTGGGTCTTTTCGAGATTTGGATCCATGTTGGCCCTTTGAATCAATACTAGTGTTTTGCTTGCATTTTTAAGCGAAATGGGTTCTATTTTTGAAAAAAAATTCCCCCTCATGGCCGGGGGGGGCCATGAATCGTGCATCCTTTAGTCGTTTTGACCCATATTAAGGTTTTGGGATCATTGTTGGTTTGGTGTGTTTGGCGTGTCTGGATTGCTTGGCATCTTATTTCCTTTACATCCTATCTAATGATTGTTTGAAAAGATTGATTCCTTGCCTCCACTTTAGTTCAAAGAGAAGCTTGATTTTGTCGTTATTTTACCATATTCATGAAATTGAAACACATAGGTACTCTTCTTGCTTTAATTTAATCATTTGACATTTTTGGTATTACATTCATAAGAAGAAGAAATGCTTGTTTCATATTTATGTGCATTTGAGTTAGACAATATCATTAGGTTCTTCTCTTTGTCTTGCATTTGATTGGAAGCATTTGTAGAATCTTTCTTTCCATAGCTTGGATGTGTCTTTTTCAAGTGTAAAAAGATGGGAAATGAATTAGAATCATTACGTTTGGTGTTCATATGAAGAAATTTTTCATTACTTTGGGTTAGTTTTGGGTACATATTTTACTTCTTTCTATCATTTTGAAAAGAAATAAAATTGCATGTGCATTGGGTTGTGCATATTGGGAACGGAAAGAATTCTTCCTTACTTTAGCTAGTGTTCATCGAAGAGAAAGGCTCATTTCGATTCATCTTCATTTGCATGGTTTGGGTCGTCATAACACCATCAAGTTGCACTTCCATAACCCGATTGAGCAAGACAGCCACTAAAATTAATCACCCTAATTAAACCAACTTTAACCTCACTTGAGGAAATCAAAAGAATTTGGTAGTTAGGTAGGACACCGGGGATAGGCATCAAAATAATTCCCCCTTGTCATTTTCATCTGAGACATAGTCGTTGTCTTTAGGGAACTAAAATCCTCTAGTACTTATTGACACAGTCACAGCTAGTTTGTGGAGGGGCCTCCTGACTGTTTCCAACTTTCAGGGGTTAAACGGCCGCGAGATTGAGAACCGGACGGACTCTGTGTAATACCGCACTCCACTTAGCCCTAAGGCAACATCGATCGCTGTCTTCTTCGGAAGGCTGAAGTGCCCAAAACCTTTTCCGACGTGTCATGAACGAGGTAGCTTAGTATCTATTCTACTAGGGCTCTTTTACCCAGGATCCCTTTCGGTAGAGGGATATCCTTCTTATATCGGTCTCTCATGTTGTATTGTTCGACTTGGATTTCATCACCTTGCGAAGGATACAATTTGTTGAGGTCTCCAGCTCTTAGTTAGGAGGTTTTGCTTGCTATCTTGTAGAGGGTCTTTTTCTTTGTAGGGCTGCTTGTTGGCATTCTGGCCGTTTTGTTGTACAGCTCGCTTACTTTGGCAGCGGCCTCAGTATAGTTTTTTGAGCTTGCTCTTTTGGCCTGTGAGCCTTGTCTTTTCCTAGCTCCCCTTTCGCACGCTCGGTTGCCTGAGGGTTTTTTGAGTTCTTTTAACAAGACTTCGTCCACATCACTTAGTTTTGTTTCATGGAGAATCTACCTCCATGCACCCATGCTCCTTCTGGGACTACCAATCCGGGGACCCCTTTTCAAGGGGCACCTTTTACTTTTCCTCCAGTTGGAGATATTGGTCCTCCCTTTATTGCCACGTTAAATCTTCCTGGATTAACCATAGGATTACCAGTATGGTTATTCAATCCGGTAATTCCGATTGCGCCCAATGTTTCGAATGTTAACTCTCCACCACGAGAGAGTCAGTCCCAAACTAACCCTTCCCCTTCTTCGTCGGATGAATCTTCTTCCGTTCCTTCTTCCTCGCCTGACCAAAGCAATAGTGTTAGTAATCAGTTGGATAAGAAGAAGAAGAAAATGAAAGTTAAGAAGAAGAAGGATAAAGAAGAGACCAAGCGTAAACCAGTTGCCCCTAATGGCACTCATTCTACGAAAACACCCCGTAAGCCCAAGTTCCCTTGCAAACTTTGTAAGGGTGATCACCTTCTCAAGGATTGTCCTGATCTTTCCCGTGTGTCAGAAGTGTGGTCTAAAAACCCCAAACCAATTGTATCGTCGACCTCTGACCATCATGTCGATAGCACCCCCTCAACCAGTGACCCCTTGGTGAAGGGTCGTAAGGGTAAAGTCCTATATCCCTGTTTGATATGCAAGGGTATGCACCGTACTTTCCTTTGTCCGAGCATGGATGAAGCCTCGCGGTGGTTGGAAGATATTACTAGTTCTCAACTGGTACCTCCAACAGACCATGGTAAACTGTCCCTCGACCCCCCGCTGGTTGACCAAGTGATCAATTCAGTTTCATCTGCAATTGATCCCACTCTCCCTTTCGAGAGTGAAGTGATTGAGTCGCTGTCATCCCCACTCGATCCCGCTCTTTCCTTGGAGAAAGTCCAGACTGAAGCAGTCACCTTGACACAACCTTCGTCTCATTCTTATCTTCCAAGAGAGAGTGAATTGGAAACCACTGATGTTTTCATTATCGATTCAGAACGTCCTCGGCAAGGGGAAACCCTGTCCGTTTCCACGAGACCCCCTCCAAGCACTGAGGTTATTTCCTTTGATTGGAATGGTCTAACAGAATCTCGTCTTCCTTCGAGTGTTCCTTTTCAAATATCTGTAGGAGTTTCCGATAAAGAAATTTTTCGTACGATAGTTGATGAAGGAGCTTCTGTTAGTATTCTATCCTCAACTGCTTGGCAAGCCTTAGGTTCTCCTCGGCTTGTGCCCGTCACTGATCAGATACTGGCTTTCAACAGAAGGCCTACTGGACCTTTAGGGTCCCTTCCTCAGTTACCTATCACTTTGGGAGGGAAAACTGTCTGTATTGATGTCATGGTCATCCAAGGTCCCTTAGATTTTAATCTACTCCTTGGACGCGATTACGTCCATGCCATGAAGGCTGTAGTGTCCTCACTCTTCCGAGTGATGTATTTTCCCCATCATGGGAATGTTGTGACCATCGATCAGCTTTCCTTTGTGACGCCCACTCATCGCATGACTCCTAGTCACCAGACTTCCCTAAACATTCCACATGTTTTAGTGGTTTCTTCCCCCTAGGGGGGGACGTTGGAGCAAAGTTCTATTCCGGTGTCAAGCTCGTTAAAAAATGAAACCATCATTTCAAGCATAGTTTACTTTTGGTTTTAAGCTTGTGTAAAAATGAAACCAACCATCACTTTGAGCATAGTTCCCTTTCTATGTCAAGCTCGTTAAAAAATGAAATAGATTCCCACGAGCATAGTTTATTCTTTGTTTCAAGCTCGTTAAAAAATGAAACCGACCCTCAAGCACAGTTTACCGTTGGTTTTGAGCTTGCGTAAAAACGAAACCAATCCCAAGCATAGTTTACGTTCGGTTTCAAGCTTGCGTAAAAATGAAACTACCCTCAAGCACAGTTTACTTTTGGTTTTAAGCTTGTGTAAAAACGAAACCAAATCCCAAGCATAGTTTACGTTCAGTTTCAAGCTTGCGTAAAAATGAAACTACCTTCGAGCATAATTTCTTTCTGTTTTAAGCTCATTAAAAAATAAAAAGGACCCTTTCAAGCATTGTTATTATCTATTTTTCAAGCTTGTGTAAAATTGAAATAGATCTCCTTTCCATTTGTTCGAGTCTATCGCTAGAGTTAGGATTCGAACCTTCATTTCATCTGCTTGGGTCACTTGGTCCTGGTTCTCCCTGCCCCCCCTGGTGAACACATTTGGATTAGTAGCCAGGATTTTTGGGTAAGGAAGAAGAGTAGTCAGACGAAACGAAGCTTGGGGGGCATGTTTAGCCTTTAGCAATCATGCTGGGGGCATTTACCAACCTCTGATCATCATGTTGGGAGGGAACCCATCAATGGACCTTAATCGTGAGCAGAGTTTACCTTTGGCTTCAAGCTCATTAAAAAATGAAACCAGTATTTTGAGCAAAGTTCTACTCCTGTGTCAAGCTCATTAAAAAATGAAACATATCTTTCCCTTTGAGTCGAGTCTCCTCGTAGACTTAGTAAATGAACCTTCTTTTCACTTGTCTATACCCTAGGCAAATGAAATGAAGCTTAGGGGCATGTATTCAACCTCTGGAAGTTACGTTGAAGTCAACTCGATCGCCTCTCCACACCACGTTGGAGCTAAGTCACTTACTTCTAGCAATCATGCTGGGGGCATGTACCAACCTTTGGATTTCATGACGGGAAGAAGTTCACCATTGGGAACATTTTCGAGCATACTTTCCTTTTAGGTTTCGAGCTCATTAAACCATGAAAATTATCTTGAGCATAGTTCATTTTCTGTTACAAGCTCGTTAAAAAATGAAGCAGACATCATGAGCATTCTTCCAACCTATCTTCGAGCTCGTTAAAAACAGTAAGATGGTGTTTGAGCTTACTTTTCACTTTTTCGTGCTCTGGTTAAAAACATGAAAAGTGGTTTGAGCTTACTTTTTTCTTTTTCGTGCTCTGGATCCAAACATGAAAAAGATTCCGAGTGCTTTTGATACCATTATCGTGCTCGTTAAATAATTGGAGTAAAAAGGTGTGTCTAACGAGTATAGGTTTATCACTTTATCCGGCCTCGCTAGACTATTTACGGAAAAGGAACTGTGCCGAGTTTACTTTTCCTTTGTCGTACTCGGTCATCAACCATGACAAAGTTGTACATGGAGTCCATAGTTAAGCTCTTTTCAGACTCCCTAAAATTGAAAAGATTGCCAAGCGAAATTGATTCATTCACGCTTGTAAAAGGATTTGAATGATCGTCTCCCTAGTGATAGTTTACCGCTTTTTCGGACTAGGGGGCACTACTTACGAAAAAGGAATACTCCAGCCAATCATGACTGGAAGAGTCCTCTCCCACGTTGTTTTACCCTTTTTCGGGCGATGAGGCTAACCTTACAAAAAAGGACCGTTGGAGTCTTCTTTAGTTCTTTTCAGACTCTCTAAACATGAAATGACAATCGAGTTTTCCTTCCTTGGACTCGTTAAAATTTGACATCGAAGGACCCACTTTGGGACGAACCCCTCCTTTCTCAGGTTCGAAAAACATGTGAGATTGGACTCATCTATGAGATGAGCTATATCGAGCATCTGTTATCCTCCTCAAGCTCGTTAAAAAACAAAGAGGTACTCGTCCATCATGTCGGGGGAAAATGGGAAAATGAGTCAAGTTTACCTTGTTGGCAGCTTGTGAGTCGTCACCTTTGAACATGGCATGCATCCTCACCTTGTCTATTTTGGGTAGTCAGTCTTGATAGTGTCATCATTATGATCATGCGTCCTCATTATTGCTATGAGTTCACACTTTCTGTGGTTCTGTCTGTTCAAGTAATCCCTGCTGCCAAGCTCTGTTTCATGCCGTTATATGTTCAAAGGGTTATTACCTTGAGTCCACCTCCACTTCATGTCAAACCTTCCCTTTGTGTCAGTACATATTCTATTGTTTCATCGGTCCATACTATCTCTCGTTCTGATTTCGTGTCGATGATGTGGGAAACATCATGGCCCACCTTCGACGAGTCTATTCCTGTCGACACCAAATCACTATCCAGGAATTAGGCTTAGGAGTCAACCACTAGTACCTTGGTACCTGCATGCCTCAATGGCAGGTTTCCTCGTATTCAACAGTAGGTTTTCATCAATGACCTCTGATTGAATGATCTCTCGGATGCTCGACATCAACTCCTTTATTCGCATTTCGTTGAGATGTACTATAGATACCTTGGGGATCATCGTCATCATTGGTGATTTCCCTCGCATTTGTTAACGGTTCACATCATTGACCGGTAATCAAATGGTTTCTACCATGTTCGACTTCAACACCTTGTAATCACATGGTTAGATTCGTATCATTTCCGATCGGGTAGAAGACCCTGGGCGCGCCTTGGTATTTTGATCACGTCCAGGTTGCAATGGAGATTTCCTCTGTATTGTCACACAGATCCACTTTTGTATTGGTCGTGGCTGTGTCATTACTATCTCATGGATCTACGCTTGTTCATAGTAGCCATGATTTGTCTATAGTCTATATCATCTCAGTACTCATGGATCTGCAATGTATTGGTCGGCAGCCATGCTTTGAGTCATTTGTTTCCGAGCATGGGAATGCCCGCCTCGGTGGTATATCTGACATTTTGTCTCTATTTTTCAGCTCCTTGTTGCTCTCCTCGATGCTATCTCCGAACCATATTTGTAAAGTCTTTCGGCCATCAGTCTCTTCTGACCTCACACTTTAGGGGGCATCTGTTATACCTCAATATTACACATTACATATTAGTGTCGCATCCTTGCATTACCGACCTAAACGACAGTTTCCCTTAAAGATCATCTGAACATCCAGAGTGAAAACCATTGACTGAATACTGAAAGCAAAACCTTTTTCTGCCATCTTCCAGCCCAACTTAGCCCTGTTTGTGAGCACTGCCGCTCCTTGCACATCTACAAGGGCGCGGTAGTTAGCACTACCGCGCGTTGCTCCTTCTCTGGGGCGCGGTACTACCGCGTTATGCTCAGTTATAGGGGCGCGGTAGTCTGAAATTAGCCTTTTTGCCTTTGATTTTGGGATTTCGACCTTCGAGGAGATTTTGTTGGGATTACTACCTTTGGTTCGATCCTAACTCCTTCTTTGTTTAGCTGGCCTGATCCACTAAACCCTCCATAGATCCACACTTCTCTCTTGTTGGTTAGCCTTCCCATGTGCTATAAGAGAGAAGTTTTCCATGAGCCAAGGGGAGGACTCTTGGGGGCATCAAACCTATGATCTTGCAGCCTTGTGGAGATAGCTAGAGGAAGCACTTGGAGCTGGAAGTTGGCTTGGACATCAAGCAACTATTGTACATGACTTCAAGTTGGTAATGGAATAACTTGTCTTGTTTTCCCAAATCATTTGTGTTAATTTTGTTTTAATGATATGATTTGTATCTTTCATAGACTTAGATTCTAACTTATGTTTCAGGTTGCTAGAGAATAGTGCATTCTTGTGTCTTGGTTCCATTTTGACAGGTTCATTCGTGAGGGCTTGGAGATTGGAGCAACTACAAAGACAAGCGTTTGGATAGAAGGTCAGTTAAATTCCTTCTACTCTTTCTAGCATTTTAATCTTGAGATGTTTGTTAGATCTAGGGATTCAAGGTAGCATTTGTTTCCTTTTTGTCTTAGTATAGAGTCAGTACATCCTGCTTTATCCTAAGAGAGTTTCTACCTATCCGTAGGGAGAAATTTCTACAACACTTAGTGTACAACAATGGGAAGTTTGAAAGAAGTATATTGTTAAGAGTATGGAGGAAGATTTCCATCATTCCTCTCTTATTAGTACGTGGAACTTGCTACATCAGTTATCATGCCTCCAATATAGAGACTACTTTGTGTAAACCTTTTTTTCTTCAATTTGCCGAAAAAATGGTTTTACTGGTTACAAATACATTGATTTTCACAAAATAGAGTTCATCCTTGACATATATAAACAACCTCATCAATTCCTTACAGTCTACAGATTTCTTCTCAATGAGAATATCTGCTAACTTGTGAAGAATATCAATGTGTCGTGTGATTATTGTCTTATCCCTTTCATAGGTCTGCTCACCAAAAATCAAGCGTAAGAACTTAGATTCTATTGTGTTGATTTTGTTTTCTTTTACAATGCTTTAACTTTTTGAAATCCAAAATTTGACATAAACTTTAACTTAACCTACTTTCCCTAATAAAGGGTTTCCACGACTCCCCTATGAGGGATAGTTGTCCAATAGCAAGTCTTTCAGCCATATTCCTGGAAAGACGAGAAACTTGTTGGAAGTGTTTTGAAGGGCTCCAAGAACAAATGCCCTTCCAATAAAAATTAAGACCCACCCTTCAAATTTGATCAGAACATAATAGAGTTTTTTTTTTAAATTACCATACGGTCATCGGATATCCGACTTCCACGCCTAAGATATCCAACGTTCTTTCCATACCACTGACGACTAAGAATGTCAGATATCGTCCATTTTCACATGGAACGGTCGTCAGATATCTAACTTCCACGCCTAAGATATCCGACGTTCTTGCCATATTACCGACGGCTAAGAACGTTGGATATCGGCCATTTGCACAATGAACGTTCTTTGGATATCCGACTGCCATGCCTAAGATATCCAACGTCCTTTCCATACCATCGACGGCTAAGAATGTCGAATATCAACCATTTTCACAATGAACGTTCGTCGGATATCTGACTTCCACGTCTAAGATATCCGATGTTCTTGTTGTAGAGATTTCTTCCTATGGATAGAAAGAAGCCCTATTAGGATAAAGCAGGATGAACTGACTCTAAACTAAGACAAAAGAGAAACAAATGCAATCTTGAATCCTATATTAAACAAGTATTACAAGATTTCAGTATTGAAGAAAATGAGAGAAGATGAGTGACCTTTCACTCTGATGTTTGTACCACTTGTAGTCCAGAGCTCGAAGTCCTCGCGATGAACCTGTTAAGATAAGACAATATACAAGCATATACAATTCTCCAAGTACCTTGAATCACAAGTTAGAATCCAAATCTAGCTAGATACACATCATGTAATTGAAACATAATCAACACACATGAATTGGGAAACAAGACAAGTTATCTTTATTACCACTTGAAGATGCTTACAATGGTTGCTTGATGTCAAAGCCAACTTTCAGCTCCAAGTTCCTCCTCTAGCTATCTCTGCAAAAGTCTCAAGATCATAGGTTGGATTCCCCAAAAGTCCTCCTTTTGGCTCATGGAAGGCCTCTCCTTTATAGTGCTTGGAAGGGTTAACCAAAAGGAGAGTAAGGTGGATCTAATGAGTGTTTAGTGGATTAGGCATACTAAATAGAGAGAGGGGGTTGGGATCGAATCTGAGTTGGTAATCCCAATAAAATCTCTCGAAAGATGAGATCCAAGATCCATGGAAAAAAGGCTAAAAGGGGATTTTCACGCACCTAGGTCTGAGCATAGCGCGATAATTTCCCAAATTATCACGTCCCAGGGTCTGAGCATGGCGCGACAACCCTAATTGTCGCTACCTGACAGATGTGCAAAGCGCAAAAATATATACATATAGGGTCATATTTGGTGACACGTGGCAGGTAAGGTCATGTCTTTGGCATTCAGTCAATGGATTTTTCTCCTGGGTGTTCAGATGAGACTAAGGAGGGTACCAGTAATGTATGATGATCATTAGGGATAAGTGTCCTTAGGTCACTTGGTATAAGGCTGTGACACTAGGGCTTAATGTGTAACTTTGAGGTATAACAGATTCCCCTAAAGTGTGAGGTTAGAAGAGACTGATGGACGAAAGAATTTACAAATAAATTTCATGTAGATAGCATCGAGGGAAAAAACAAGGAGATGAAACAAAAACAAGATGTCAAAAATACCACCAAGGTGGGCATACCCATGCTCAGAAAAACTAACTCAAAGCATAGCTGCCGACCAATACATTGCAGATCCAGGAGTACTGTGATGATATAGACTGTAGACAAATCATGGCTACTGTGAACAATCGTAGATCCATGAGACAATAATTACACAGGCACGATCAATACATAAATGGATCTATGTGACAATATAGCAATGGGGTTACCCACATAATGATTATGTGGAAACCTGTTCAACAATCGCCATCGCAACCTGGACGAAATCAATATCGAAAGGTGTCCAGGGTCTTCTACCCGATCCTAAAATGATACAAATCTAGCCATGTGATTACAAGGTGTTGAAGTTGAACATGGTAGAAACCATTTGATTACCAGTCAATGATGTGAACCGTTAACAAATGTGAGGGAAATCACCAATGATGACAATGATCCCCAAGGTATCCTTAGTACATCTCAATGAAATGCGAATAAATGAGTTGACGTTGAGCACTCGTGAGATTATTCGATTAGAGTTCAATGATGAAAACCTACTGTCGAACATGAGGAAACCTGCCATTGAGGCATCCAGGCACCAAGGTACTGATGGTTGATTCCTAAGCCTGTTTCCTGGATAGTGATTTGATGTCGATAGGAACAGACTCATTGAAGGTGGGCCATGATGAATCCCACATCATCGACACGAAATTGGAATGAGAGAGGTGTGTAACAATGGAACAAAAGTACATGTACTGACACAATGGAGTATTTGACATAATGGATTACTCGAAGCAACGCAGGCCCTTTGAACATGTAATGGCATGAAGCAGAACTTGGCAGCAAGGATTATAGACATCAGAGAACAACCACACGGCGAGTAGACTCATGGCCAAAGAGACAACTCGAGACTATGATCATAACTCAGCAGGAAAAGATAAATACCCAAAAGAAGACAAGGGACAGACGCATGCCATGTTCAAAGGTGATGATTGACAAGTTGCCAACAAGGTAAACTTGACTCATTTCCCATTTTTTCCCCGACATGATGGACGAGTACCTCTTTGTTTTTTTACGAGCTTGAAGAGGATAACAGATGCTCGGTATAGCTCATCTCATAGATGAGTTTGATCTCACATGTTTTACGAACCTGAGAAAGGAGGGGTTTGTCCCATAAATGGGCCCTTCGATGTGAAATTTTAACGAGTCCAAAGAAGGAAAAAATCGGCATTTTTTCATATTTAGAGATTCTAAAAACTCAAAGAAGGCTCCAAGATGTACTTTTCGTAATTTTAGTCCCCCAGTCCCGAAAAAGTGTAAAACAATTCCTAAGAGAACTCTCCCAGTCAGAGATTGACTAAGGTATTCCTTTCTCGTAAATAGTCCAGACGAGCCAAAAAAGGGGTAATCTATCACCGAATAGACGTCCTTTCGAATACTTTTACAAGTGTGAAAGAGACAAATTCACTTGGCAATCTTTTCGCAATGAGGGAGTCCAAAAAGAGCTTAAAAAGAACTCCAATGGTATTTTTCGTAATTTTTAATCATTTTGGTCCAAAAAAAGAATAAAATAATACCAAAAATGATACTTTCCTCATCGTTTTACGAGCACGATTAAAGTCGAATAAGCTCAACCCCGTTTACTTAATTTTAACAAGCATGGCACGGGTGTGAAAAGGCGCTTGGAATCTTTTTCAGGTTTTAATCCAGAGCACGAAAAAGATAAAGTCAACTCAAGTGAAGGTCAAAACAACGATATATCGCTAGTGTGAACAACATATAGAGATCCTGTCAAAAATGGTTTAAGAAACCTTGGAAAAATATATTAGTAATGTGAAAAATTTGACCTAAAAGATATTTATAATAAAATAATGAGCAAAAATAGCCATGTAACTTATATAAATAAGAGGTAAAAGAGGAAGTTACCATTCTAACTTGGACATTTTCACTTATAGAGGGAGTTTTTACCTATTGGAGGGAAAATCTTCAAGTGACCATATCCGGAGATCCGAGGCACCATTTTGAAAGCCGTCTACACCAGGTAAGAGCTCTCGAGCTTCTCTTTCTTTTCATGTTTTTATTTTTTGATTTCATGTCAATTTTTTATTTTTTGAGGAGCCTCTAGGGCATATTTTTCGCATCTGGAATTTTTGCGGCCTCCCTCTGTCTGGAAGTGCAAAAATTCCATGATTATCGCATAGGGGTCCTTGACAGGGGCACGGAAATTTGCAGTTTATGTGCAGCTCAAAAATGCACAGGCGCGAAAATCGTGAAAAATAAGAAAAAAAATGAGTTGGTTCCTCATGTTTGGCATGAAATCGGTGTTCCAGCTTCTCATTAATGCTTTATTTAGATTTTGACAGGATTTTGCATCTCATTTTTGTCAATATGGTGGATTGGAAAGAGAGGGAACATGAGAATGATGACTAATTAGATGGAGATGACCAAATGACATTGAATGCACTGCAGGCATGTGGGCTACTTCAATTTTTCAAGACCAGGGGCATTCAAAAGTAGGGACGGCTTCTAAATCACATTGTACAATTATGGGATAGTGACATTCAGGATTCCCGCATTGGGGAGCATACCCTTGAGATCGAGCTCGAGGACATCTACTTTCCCACGAGCCTCTCCAAGAGAGGGGAAAGGGTCAACCTGTCTGGGCATAGGCCCTCAGAAGGGAGTACAAGTGACTTGATTGTACGTTATTGTAGACAGGGTTCTCCAAAGAAAAGTGGGAAAGTGGCCATCAAGGATGTTATAGAGATTCTGATGAGAACCATATTGTTCGCCATAACATGAGCAGCGGGAAGTTTGGGTCCTTACCATGCAACCCGAGGGAAAATGACTCTTGTCGTAAAGTGCATGGCACCAAATCTATTCAACTGGTGTGAAGTGATCTTAACAAACCTCAAGGAATAGGTTACCAAGTGCAGAAATGGGGACACTCACTAGTTTGGGTATGGGAGTATCCTAGTCACCTTCTTCCTAGAGAGGGTGCCATTGTTGTGTTCTCAAATATCCATGCATATTCGTCCTGTGACCAAGCCTCAGATGGGGCGATGGAGTGATTACGCAAGTTGGCTCATTGGGCCACAAGTCTTGGCATTCAGGGAAGTCTTCTTCTCGTGGATCGAGGAGTAGATTATCATGATAGAGGACTTCCCCTATGAAGGGGTGAAATTTCATGAGGACATCGACGTGTCACTGCCTGAGGATGAGGATTGGGACAACTCAGGTATATGATCTTCACCAATGTGTTTAAAAATATTTTTTAATATATATGTAATTTTTAGTGATTTTTTTAATGTGTAGAAAGATCTAATGTATGTACATGTGCATGTCATAGATTGTGGACCAAGGAGACCAGCAGGTTACTCATCGTTGCACCGAGGCGGGGTCCAGCATCAGGCTACTGCTGAGGAGGAGGAGGAGGATGAAGAAGAAGCAGGAGGTATCCACGATGTAGAGCGGAACCTCCATGGCTTGACTATGGGAGTCCCTGCTATGAGGAGGGATGACATCCCTCTTCATCTCCAACGGCATACTGTGGGTGTACCCAAGCGTATCAGCCAACTCCTACGTAAGGTGGCTAGAGCCGTGGTATGCTACCACGAGCAGCGTGAGGATGAGGATTAGTCTCCTTAGATAGTAGTATTTATTTTTTGCGGCATGTACACGATATGTAGGCCAGAGACTCAGAGAGCCAAATTTTTTACGGGACGAGATCCCAAATTTTGTCTTTGGACACATCTTATTATATGAATTCAGGAAAAACATTTTATATGTGATTATTTACACGTGGATCTAGTTCTATGACTTGTTCATTTACAGTGGTTTGTGTGTTTGATTTATGATGTATTTTTATGTATGAGCTAGATGCCAATCCAAAATGTAGTTAGCCAATGAGTCTGCTACAAAATTGAATTCTCTTGGTACATGTTGATATGAAATGTAATCAAATGATCGTTCCAAGAGGCGTACCCTTCTGCATAAGTGAAGTAATATAGGATCGCGGACAGTGTAGACACGGTTCAGATGGGACACCTGAGTTGGGAATCCAACAAGACCAAAAAGGTGTGGATTCCAAGGGAAGCAACTTTAGTTAAGAGTCCGATGGCTGCATGATACTCTACAATGTTGTTGGTTGCGGAGCCCAAGCAAGTGCCCCCTAAGGATAACAAATCGCCAGTAGGAGAATAGATAACCCATGCTACAGAAGCAAGGTTCTGGGTATGTCATCTGGCGTCGTCTGTGAATCCGTAGTATGTTGACATCTGCGCATAAAAGCACAAGTCAAGGAAAATAACGGTACATGAAACAAGATCCATGCAGACACACATAAAATAACTAAAATTGAAAACAAGTTAAAAACACTATATACAAGGTGTCTCATGCAGGATAGACCTACACATAGAACTATTTAAGGTATAGCCCATTGCGGGGCCGTGCCAAAGGTGTACCATCACAGTCGACGAGCTCGTAAGCTCCTTTTTCCAATACACGTTTCACAATGAAGGGACCGTACCACATAGACTCTAGATTTTCTTTTCTTAGTTTGTCATGCATTTGGTCGTATGTGAGTACAAGGTCACCCTCGTTAAAGATCCGAGGTTGAATGGATTTGTCATTCTGTGCTTTGATGCGTTTCTTGTGGGCTTCATTAGCTAAAGTGGCGTCGTGGCGAGTTTCATCTAGCTTGGCTAGATACAGAAACTGTTCCTCCTCCGAAGATGTATTGGGAAGTAACTTAATGGCTATCTTCAGTGACGTAATTTCACGTTCAATCGAAAAAAATGGATTCCAATCCATACACTAGTTGGAATGGTGTGAACCCAGTGGCACTTTTCACTGAGGTTCGGTAGGCCCACAATGCCGAAAAGAGAGCTAAGTTCCAATTGGACTTATGGGTACCCATAATGCGCTGAATCATGCACTTCAAGACCTTGTTTATGGCCTCTACTTGGCCATTCGCCTGTGGGTATTAAGGGGTTGATTTTTCATGACAAAAACCGAACTTGGCGTTCAATTCTTCAATCATATGGTTCCTGAAATGGGAACCATGGTCGGTCACAATAGATTGCGGGACTCTGAACCTAGTTATAATATGGTTGAATATGAATTGAGTTGTTGTTTTACCATCTTCCGCAAAAATTAGGCATTGCTTCAACCCATTTTGTGAAATAATCTACGGCTACTATGACATAGCCATGCCCCCCGACTGAAGTGGGATTACAATGCGTGAAATCGATGCCCCATTTGGCAATGGGGCCAATGAAAACAACCAGATGGAGTGGAGCAGGATGCGAATGTTTTTTTCTATGGAAGAATTGGCAGGGTGGACACTTCTTGACCGTTTCAATGCAGTCTTTGAAAATCGAGGGCTAGAAATATCCCCCTCATAAAATATTCTGGGCCATAGCCATCCTAGAGAGGTGACCAGCACATGCTCCAGAGTGGCAGTCATTGAGAACGTGTTTGGCCTCATATCAAGTTAGACAATGTCATAGAATAGTGTCGACACCACGACGATAAAGGGTATCGCTAATGATAAGATAGTACTTGGCATGGTGTTGGATGCGTCGACGTTCATCCCGGTTGAGTTCGGGCCAAAAAAGTTGGGTTTGGAGATAGAGTATGATATCCCCATACCATGGATCGGACGTGCCAATGAGAAACAATGATTCATCAGGGAGAGAATCGATGGGCTCTAGTTGCTCAATGACATGGGGAAAAGTACAAATTAGCTTTGCGAAGAACAAAGATTTCTTGGATTTTTCTTTGGCAAATTCCAAGTCGAACTCTTGAAAGACAACAATCCAACGAGAGTATTTTCCCCCAAGCACTTGGTGTGTGAGGATGTAGTACATTGGATTGAAATCATCTATGACAGTGGTCTGGCGGAGCAGAATGTAGTGGTGAAACCTCTGGACAGCAAAAACTATGGCCAGAACCAGTTTTTCAACATGCAAGTAGCAGGTTTCAGATTCGAGAAGACTCTTGCTGAGATAATAAACCACATGTTCTATGTCGTTGGCATCTTCTTGTACTAACACCATGCCAATGGTGGAAATGGAAGCTGCGAGATATAAGATGTAATCCCATGTGTAATTGGAGGGTTGGATTACGGGATCCTTAGTGAGGGCTGCCTTTAGATTGCCAAGGGATCGTTGGGCTTTGTCATCCCAAATGAAAGGGATGTCCTTTTTTCAGAAGCCTCGTGTAGACTTTTGTGATCTCAGTAAAATTGCACACGAAACAACGTAGAAATTTTGCATTCCCTTGCAAACTTTGAAGTGCTAGTATGTCAGTGGGTGAAGGCAGGGCTAGAATGGCTTCTACCTTCGCTGGGTCTAGGCATATGCCATCTTTGGAGATTATGAATCCCAACAGTTTACTGGCTTTGACACAAAATACGCATTTGTGTGGATTTAAACGAATATTATAGTGGCGGCACCTTGAAAAGATGGCGCTCAAATGGTCTGGATGATCATCCCGAGCCTAAGAATGGGTTGGAAGGTCATCGAGATAAGGTTCCACAATATGTTTAATGTTGTGAAATGTGTATGACATCACCTGTTGGAAAGTTGCCCCCGCATTCTTAAGGCCAAAGGGTAGCTTTCAGTATGCAAAGGTCCCCCAGGGACAAATGAAGGTTGTCTTATGCTGATCGGTAGGGCGTATCTCTATCTAATTGTAGTCGGAGAAGCCATCCATAAATGAAAAGATGACACTTCCAGCACAATTATCGATAATCTGGTCAATAAACGGAGTTGGATAGTTGTCTTTTGGACAAGATTTGTTCAAACCTCAGTAATCGATGCAGACTCTAATCGTACCCTGTTTCTTTGCTACGAGAACGATGTTAGACACCCATTCTATCAACGAGACGGGATAGATAAAATCAGCACATAGAATTTTTTCAATTTATGCTTTGATAGCTGCTGCTTTTGCGAGGATGAACGGACCAGAGTTTCTGCTGAACCAGTTGGGCACCGGGAAAAGTTTGGATTTTGTGGACCACAATGGATGGATCTATTCCTGGCATCTCTTCATAACTCCAACCAAAAACGTCGTGGAATTCTTTGAATAAGGCAGTATAGAACTCCACCTCGGTGGGAGTACATGTATTGCCTATGTGAATATTTTCCATGACACAAGGTTTCACTAAAATGTTAATAGGAGTGGTTTCCATGATTTTGGCCAAGTTTCCTTCAGAAAATACATCGTCGAATGAAGTGGGAAACTTGGGTTTAACAATTTCAAGTGAACGACTGGATTTGGTGTCTTGCTCGATCGTCTAGATATTAGGGAAAGAAGACCGATGATGGTAATCTTCCCAAGGTGGTTCACCAACGCACATAACCTCCATAATCGACTCATCGGATGGAAAAATCAGTGTGAAAGGATCAATAAATGGTGACGATGGGCCAGCCTCAAACGAGAGTTGTGCCACGGCGTGATGCGTAGTAGAATCAACCCAATCTGTGGCTGACTGGATCGCCTGGTAAGTTGCAAGGTTCCTGTTTAAAGGCATGGAATTGACATAGGTTTCAAGCTCTGTAGGACCCGCCATCACCCAAGAATCAACAGATTCATGGGATGGAGTGATACTTGATGATATCATGTTTATGGCATAGATAGGGGATCTGAGCTCCAGAAATACTTCGATGAGGAAGGAATCCTTCAAAAGACCAACGCCAACATCTTCAAAATGGTACTGGGACTGACCTAGAAACAGGACATTGTGGGTGGAGTTCGAATGAATGTCTGGAGTACAAAAGTCTAACTGATCTATAGTGACAATTTTCCCTTGATGAGGAAATTGTACTAGTCGAAAAACAAAGGATGCAACGGCAGTCATGGCATAGAACCAATTCCAGTCGAGTAGAAGATTATAATCCAATGGTGCATCTACGACTTCGATGTGTATAGATACTATCGTTCCCCCTAGTTCGACACCAATTGCAGGAATAAGTCCGTATGGCTTAAAACCATGTTCGTCAAACGCTTTCAGAGTAGTAGGAGAAGGTGTAAACTCAGGTGAGCCTATGGCTCTCCAACAAGTCAAGGACATGATTGATGTGGAAGCACCTTCATCTAAGACAGTGCGATGAATGTTGTTTCCATGGATCTTTGTTTGGATCTAGAAGGATAACTGGTGAAAAAGCCCGGTTTTAAAATACTCCAAGTTAAACATAATCATGTTAGAAGTATCCAGGTCCACTACCCTCAGTGCTGAAAGTAAGGTCCTACACTGCATGGCGCAGTGTTGGAGAACCTTAAGAGTCGACATCGCGCATTATGCTTGAGCTAGGTCCTCAACAATATTGTAATTTTGGGCTACTCGCGCGTTAGGATTAAATGTCGCCTTTCGGATGGTGCCCTTGGGTGGGCGTGGCACTGTGTCTATGAGAGGTCTCTCAATGTGGAGCTGGCCATTGGGGGGAGGGGTGATAGAAGGATCTTCAGGAGGGGACTTTCCATGCGATGTCTCTGTTTTGTTTGAACTTGGAGGGGTATCGTATATCCTTGCTCGAGTGGATATATGGATCTCTTTGTTACTCATCATCAAAACATCGCGGTTTGCAGACGTTTCTCCATGGGGTGGGTTGTTCATATTTCCCCCTTCTGGGGGATCGTGAGAAACCATCTGTTGCTACCGATGGGGGAAAGGATCTGTTACCACTGCCGGGTGGGAAGATCCTTTAACAAATTTATTGACTTCATCCTTGTAGGGACAGTCTCATGTGTAGTGATCTTCCTAACAAATAAGGCAGGGAAAGTTTGCTTTTTGACGTGGTTTGGGATCATTGTTAGTTGGTTGTGGCTTGGGGTTCTCATGTTGGTTAGAATTTTTCTTGGATTTCCCTCTGTTATTCTTCTTCTTTCCCCTGGATTTTTGTGACATGGATTGAACCGCATTCACCTCGGAGGAAGGAGCAGGAGAAGTAGAAGATTTGGGTGCATCCTGGGGTGGAGAGGGGGCAACAATAGCTTGTTTCCCACTTGGTTTGGTTGCAAGCTGAGCCTTAACTGAACTGACGATACTGTCATTGGGGGTTTCAGTGGCGGGCTTGGTTGGATCAGTAGTGGTGCGGGAGGTGTGAGGAATAAGCTTGTATACAGTTCCAAATTGGGTATATACCAAATCCATGTACTGAGCACGAGAAATCTCTTGTTCCTCCGTGACAGGTCCGCCCATGGAAATATACTTGGCGATGGGAGGCAAAAATGACTTAGTGAACCAATCAGCGAGTAATTGGTCCATAATGGGTGCCTTAATTAACCTGTGGCGTCGACGCCACTCATGAATATGATCATAGATATGTGTAGAAGTGGTTTGACGCAGTGAGGTCAACATGTCTGTTCCAGTATTGTACCGGATGGGGAGCTGGAAATGTGTCAAAAAATGCATGGCCAAGGTATTGAAATCGTGAAAATAGTGTTGTGGCAGCTCAATGTACCATTTTGCTGCCATGCCGGTAAGCGTGCATTGGAAGAGCCGCAACCGAATGGATTCATCCATCAATGAGTTCGAAGAACACCAAAGATGGAAGGTCATAACATGGTTCTTGGGGTCTTCCCCGGGCTTGGCATTGAACTTTGGAATGTCTGATGGTAGTTTCGTCGGGATGGGTGGCCAGTGTGGTTCATGCCATATTGGATCGTTAATAATCCTAGACAAATCGGGAAAGTCTAGTGTGGCCAAGAGAGGAATTTGTCGATTGGGATATGGGTATGAGTAATAATTGTATGGTGTATGGATGCCCATGGGACCCTGCACAACATAGTTGTGCGTATTGTACCCATACATGTTTCCCGCAGGATACTGTTGAAAATTCTGAGGATAGTAGACCATCTGATTAACCGGTTGTGTGTTCGAAATCATGGGATTTATCGTCTGATTTGGAATCACCGTAGTGGTCAGTTGTTGAACATTCTGCTGAGTAGGGATGACGGGTATAGTAACCTAGGGTTGTTGCGTCCCAGGAATGTTTCCTTTTCCTTGTTGGGGTATAGTTCCCTGGGATTGTTGTGTCCCATGAATGTTTCCAAAACCTTGATTGAGTGGAGGATTTCCCATACCAGTTTTAGGGGATGCCTGAAAGAGTGGCGTCCATGGAATGTTGGTTCCACCCTTATGAAGAGGTGGAGGTTGAAGAGGTGGGTTCCATGGAGTATTCACAGTTGTAGGATAAGGAATGTCGGAATTCAAGTTGGGGATAATGAAAGGTTGAGTAGGTTTCCCCCCATCTTGATTCCAGTTTCTGAAAAGAGATTACCCCCCACTTTGTGGGATGTGAGGTCCCCAAGAAGGAACTATTCCTAACGAGGGATGTTGGAAATTGGTCCCGGTTGGGATGCCAACAGGAGGTTGTCCACTTCCAGGTGAATTATATCTGCCCAACTGAGCAGATGATGCTGATGGAGGGGGTTGTTGAATGGTGCTAGTGGGGGTGTTAACAAGCGGTATTCCTCCAAATGATGTAATTTGTGGGCCTTGCTAAGCCGATGGAAAAATGGGAGGTGTTTGTTTAGTAGCCCTACTTTGGATAGCACCAAGGGGTTGTCCTCCAGCAGATGGATTGGATGGTCCAGTCGGAGGAGGTTGGTTACTGGGACCAATGGTCCCAACAGATGGTTGTCCTCCTACGGGCAGGTTTGATGGTCCACCGGGAGGAGGTTGGTTACTAGGATCGATGGATCCAATAGATGGTTGTCCCCCTCCGGAAATGATATATATGGTGGTCGAAGATGAACCTCCAGTCAGCATGGATGATCCAACAGTATGGATAGATGTTCTTCCAATACGAGTACTATAAAAATGGGGTAGTGCCGATTGGCCAATAGCACCAAAGGTGTCGACTTGTGGAGGAGATCTTCCGTGCGTTTCGGGTGGTGATGGTGAAAAGATGGGGTTATCCCTCATAAGGGGTGCATCTTCGTAAGTTAAGTCGAACATATCGTGCAACAATAAGTGGGGGGAGTATAACCGAGGGCTATCGGGCGTCACGTCCATAGGGATTGGAAAGCTGGGAAGATCATCGAGGACTTGGACCAGATTTGTATCCCATAAAGTAGAGGCTGGGTTAAAAATGTGAGCTGTCCTATCGAGGTCTGGAAAGAGTTCAGGTATAGTCTCGTCTGAGGGTCCGGATCCATCGGCGTGGGATGCGTGGTACTCCGTACTAGACGAAGAAAGGGGAGCTCGGTAACCAGGAGGATAGATCATTGGAGAGGTTTGTGTAGGGGGGTATTGGGAAGACAATGCAAGCATTTTCTCTATGTCACGTCTAAATTGTTCCGATGCTAAGGGTGAATTAGCTAAACTAACGATATTGGATTGGATAGATGCCATAATCTCGTGTTCCGAAGGGAGATTAGGGAAGGACACCATGAACGGTACGTTGCTAGAAGTTCCTGTTTCATAAGTATGAATATCTGATGGTGTAGTGGTGGTAGGTGGAGGTTCCACTTGCGTGGTGGAAAATTCAAACTCAGGTTGAAACGGTGCAGGGGGTAATTCAGTTTCTTCAATGATTTCAACATATCTGCCTGGGACTCAAATCAAATTTGTTGTGTCTTCATCGGATCCTTCAATAGTTTCAATGTTCCCTTCAGGGACATCGTATAATGTGGTCGAGTGTGGTATAGTGATAATATCTGGGAGTATGTAACCTCCAGTGTAACATCGTGTGAAGTACTAAATTCAACAGCTGGTGCAGTGTCCAATGTGGTAGAAACTTCTGGAATAGCAACGGACTGTGGGATAGCAGGAATCTCAGGTGGACTATGAGTTTCAGTGACTATAGGCGGTTCTGAGATGGTTCCATGGACTATAGGTACAAAAGAAACTAGAGATGTAGTACTTATAGGTGGTCGAATGGTACCCCCGACCAGCACCACGGCCGGCAGGGGAAGGGATACATGATGTAGGCGGACCAAAAGTCCGTGGTGGTGGTCGTGGGTCAGGGCTTCGTCCCTGTATTCTCCGTGATCTTCATTGATCAGCCATAATGGTCAGATTACAAGGTTCAGGGACAGTCTTGTAAAAAAGAACTCAAAACCCCTAAACCAACCGAGTGTGCAAAAGGGGAGCTAGAAAAAGAAAAGGCTCGCAGGACAAAAAAGGAAAGCTCAAAAAACTATTTTGAGACCAGCGTCACAGTAAGCGAGCTGGAACAAAGGTGGCCAGAATGCCAACAAGCAGCACTAAAAAGAAAAATGACCCTCTAAGAAGATGAAATAGCAAGCAAAACCTCCTAACTAAGAGCTGGACACCACGAAAAGTTGTATCCTTCGCAAGGTGATGAAATCCAAGTCGAACAATACAACATGAGAGACCAATAATGGAAGGATATCCCTCTACCGAAAGGGATCCCAGGTAAAAGAGCCCTAGAAGAAAATTCACTAAGCTACCTCATTCATGACACGTCGGAGAAGTTTCTCAGTACTTCTGTCTTATCACCCCTATATCATCAATAGGGTAGAGTACAAGGAAGACAATGGATCGATATGCCTTAGGCACTAAGTGGAGTGCGACATTCCACAAAGTCCATCCGGAATCAATCCTTGCGGCTTAACCCCCCAAAAAACAGGAGGTCCCTCCACAAACTGGTCGATGACCATGTCAACAAGTACAAGAGGATTTTAGCACCCTATAGGACAACAACTATGTCTCAACTAAAAATGACAAGGGGAGATTATTTGGATTCCTATCCCCGGTGTCCTACCTAACTAACAAATTCTTTTTTCTCCTCAAGTGAGGTTAAAGTGTGTTGAGTTAGGGAGTGTAAATTTTAATGGTTGTATTACTCAATAGGGTGATGGAAGCGCAACTTGTGGTGTTATGACGACTCAAACCATGCAAATGAAGATGAATTGAAATGAGTCGTTCTATTCAATGAATGCTAGCTAAAGTAAAGGGAGAGTTCTTCGATCACAATGCATAAATTTTTTCAAAAAAATGAAAAATCCACTCCAAAAAATTTTGTTGTCTTTTTTTAATAAGCCAAACTAATAGAACTACTTTCAAAATGCAACTGATCTACAACTAATGGTACTTCTAATGAGTAAAATTATGTGACAAGCAATGATAATCGATTCACTTCCTAAATGCAAAATTATAAACTTGATCTTTTCAAAAAAAGCAAGACATGTTCAAAGAGTCTTCCAATATTGATTTAAAAAAAACAGTAATAAAACTTGACTATCATGAGAGGACCAAGCAAATGCAAGAATTATAAGGAGGTGATAAAAATGGGTACAATGTCACAAAACTCAAAAATCCAAGCTCAAAAACAAACAAAACAAACCACAAAACACTTGCAACTTGTGAAAGGTGACAAGATGTGTAAAGAAGATTCAAAAGGTAATGAGTAAGTAGGTATGGCTATGACAGTGACCTAAAACCCAAACATGTCCAAAGTGTCTACAAAACTTCAAAAGATGAAATGCAAGTAATGAACCGCAGCTGGGTAGGTTACAAGTGTCTGATGAAGACCAGCAAAGCAACCAGAGACAGAGAAACTAAACTTGACTGAAGGTAACCAAGCAAACTTGAAGAAATTTCCTTTTTTACAGAGATTTTCGTGTGGCTGCAAGCCACCCAGGTGCGATAATTAGGAATTATCGCGTTCTGGAAAATGTATGGGTAGCGAAAATATGGTGATTTTCGCTCTATAAGCAGTGGAAGGGGTGCGAAAATGCTCAGAAAAAGGATGAGGGTGGGGGTTTAAGAAAAGTTTTTGACTCTTCCAGGGTTTTCCAACCCAGAGCACTCACTGGTTACTAACAGAGGTCTAATGTAGAGGGGAGGGGAGTGAATGAAGGTAAAAAAGACCAACTTTCACAACTAGTTTGAAAGAAGAGCAAATTCACAATCAAAATATGAATGAAAGTAAAAGAACTCAAAATAAAGGGGTTCGAACCAGCGGAGTTGCCAGTTTTTGTTGTAGATATCTCTTCCTATGGATAGAAAGAATCCCTCTTAGGATAAAGTAGGATGAACTGACTCTAAACTAAGACAAAAGAGAAACAAATGCGATCTTGAATACTAGGTTAAACAAGTATTACAAGATTTTAGTATTGAAGAAAATGAGAGAAGATGACTGGCCTTTCACTCTGATGTTTTTCCCGCTTGTATTCCATATCTCGAAGTCCTCGCGATGAACCTGTTAATATCAGACAATATACAAGCATATACAATTCTCCAAGTACCTTGAATCACAAGTTAGAATCCAAATCTAGCTAGATACAAATCATGTAATTGAAACATAATCAACACACATGAATTGGGAAACAAGACAAGTTATCTTTATTACCACTTGAAGATGCCTACAATGGTTGCTTAATGTCCAAGCCAACTTTCAGCTCCAAGTTCCTCCTCTAGCTATCTCTGCAAAAGTCGCAAGATCATAGGTTGAATACCCCAAAAGTCCTCCTTTTGGCTCATGGAAGGCCTCTTCTTTATAGTGCTTTGAAGGGTTAACCAAAAGAAGAGTAAGGTGGATCTAATGAGTGTTTAGTGGATCAGGCATACTAAATAGAGAGAGGGGGTTGGGATCGAATGAGAGCTTGTAATCCCAAGAAAATCTCTTGAAAGATGAGATCCAAGATCCATGGCAAAAAGGCTAAAAAGGGATTTTTCGTGCCCCTAGGTCTGAGCATAGCACGATAATTTCCCAAATTATCGCGTCCCAAGATCTGAGCATAGCGCAACAACCCTAATTGTCGCTACCCAACAGATGTGCAAAGCGCAAAAATATATACAGATGGGGTCAGATTTGGTGACACGTGGCAGGTAGCATTTAGTCAATGGATTTTGCTCCTGGCTGTCCAGATGAGACCAAGGAGGGTACCAGTAATGTATGATGATCATTAGGGAGAAGTGGCGTTAGGTCACATCGTATATGGATGTGACACTAGGGCTTAATGTGTAACTTTGAGGTATAACATTCTTGCCATACCACCAATGGCTACGAACGTCGGATATTGGCCATTTCTACATGGAACGGTCGTCGGATATCCGACTTCATTTTAAGTGCTAGGGATCGGATACCCGACTTCCTATTAAGTGCTATTTGTTGGATGTTCCGACTTCATATTAAGTGATAGTCATCGGATGTTCAACTTCATATTAAGTGCAAGTTGTTGAATATCCGACTGGATATTGTTGTCGGATATCCGATGGTCGGCCTACCGTCAGATCTTGGTCGAATTTGGATCGATGTTAAAAAAATATGAAGGTTGTCGGATGGTCGACAACAAGATGTAGAAAATCCGACATTTTGGCTGTCGGATTTTGGGTCCAAAAAACCTAGTGGATCAATACTAGGAAAAGGATAACACAAGGATGTGACATAAGAATTCCCTAACATGGAACATAAAATGTGAATGAAACTAGGAATTACCGATTAGATATGGACCAAGGTCATGATGGTTCAACTAATTATCAAGATGGTGACAATTTGATGAAAATGAGTAAAGGAATACCGGTGCTGTAGAGTCAACCCATTGACCAAGGTACGTTGGATGCAAATAATAAATAATTTAAATATGATTTGGTTAAAGGAGACCCACGATGCTACCTGAACTCAATGATCAACATAATAATTCTCAACATAGATGGTTACAAGAAAACAAGGTGGAATGTATGTAATGATATTTAATGAACATCCAAGTGGATGCCCCCTATCAAGTGATAATGGTCTTTATACTTGTGGCATGACAACTAAAAAAGTAAGCTAGCAATAGATGGAAGCATGAAAAAAATATAATATGTGGTGGTAAATAGTCGATTTAAATTATGGGATCCATTATGGGTGTTGGAATATGTAATGATGACTGAATGTATTTGGAAGGTAATAATGTCTAATCTTATGTAAAAGAGTTATCCCACATGTAATTTGTTATTATTTACTCTTGTTACCTTTTATTATATAAAGAGGTGAAATTACATTTATCCCACATGTGTTATGGGATGCAATCCCTCTATTACCTCTTGGTATATAATGAGGTGAGGAGTCATTTTAAAATAATCAAGAATTCAATAATTCACATATGAACACAAGGATGTGTCATGTAATGTGATTATGGAATGGGATGTGATGCTCATGTGTGGGAGCACTATTGTAAGATTGGAGAAATTTATTGATGGTTAAGAAGATTTCAACCTTCCCATGGATGTTTCCCCATTTGGGGTTTTACCACATATATCTGTTGTTCTCTTATCTCCATTTTATTCATGTTCATGTTATTTGTTTCTTATTATAATAAAATACTAGATCAGTTCAAGCTATGCATGTTTTGTATTGTTGTATGACTTTATTATATTCTCAATTTTCTAACATGGTATAGGTTATTGCATTCTACCTTATTCAGTCAAAATCTTATATTTTGTTTTTGTAAGCAACATGCTTTCTCATGATTTCACTTGGGCTTTTCATATTTTCTAGTTTTGGGACCTAATATACAATAAATAAGTGGTATTTTTTTAGATCTGGGTTTTATACTACATATTTGAATTTTTGTTTTCAAACCCTAACCCTTGTGGAGAAGTGTTTAAGGTAAAATTGGGCGGTGAATTTCAAATCATTTTATAACGCTTTCTATAGAGATTCTAAGGAAATAAATTGCATATATGAGTTCCTCTTGTAAAAATAATCAATAAAAAAAAAACGTCTCATTTGGATCCCATATGGTGGAGAGATCGCTATTTTAAAATCAACTATTTTCCAGTTTTTTTGGTGACGGCTGCGTGGATAGCAGAGCAAATATATTTTAAATGAGTGCCCATATGTTTGTTCTATCTCAGTAGGTAGATGCAGAATGGCTTCATCAGTTCCGAAAACAGGTTATAATAAGAATTTCGGGAAATATTGATAGAGTTATGGTCATTTTATTTTTTTCGTTTTTATGCTTTTGGTTTTCTGCTACATAGTTACATATCCGTCTCTTAGCAGAGTTACTTTATCGTGAGCATCATCACTTTTGTACTTCACTTTCAACAAAATTATCCCCATTGCCATCATCTCCATCACCATATGACCTCAATATTGTGAAAAAATCCAACCAAAACTAAAGTTGGACCATAAAAAGTCATTGTGTGGAATTATCCTAAAAATATGCTCACGACATTCATACTAAAACCCTCGAAAACCATGAAGTGACCCTTCATCAATATTGTCCACCTTCCAGAAAAGGTGTAGTGGATCAAAGATAATATCAACCGTTGGTTGTGGAGCCTGATCTTCCATATTCAGAGGTCGTGTTTCAGCCATGTCTGGATCCCATCCCATGATGGGGGGTTTGGGGTGGATTTCCCCACCAAAATAGTCACCATGGGGGGTCTAGGGGGAGCGCCAACTAATTTTAGGATCCCCTTGGCGAGGGTTCAAGGAAAGTGCTCCCATAGCAAAAAATGAGGAAATCGCGAGGGAATCGCGTACAAATACCCTGGCTTATGGGAAGGTAAACCCATGTGAGGGATACAAGCATGCTTGACTTGCCGCTAGATTGATCTCCTACCACCACTATAGTTGGGTGTTGGATGCCTTCCTTAGTAATGTCTAGGTTATGCATCTTGTCGACTACGTCCAACAGAGGATTAATTTATTACTTCTATGGCACATCAATGCAGCTTGAGGCCTCATCCTGTATGACTTCCTGTGAGTCTGAGACGACCAAGAGGGCCTCTAGTATGATTTCCTGCCGGTCCAAGAGGGCATCTGGTGTCTCAACTGGTGTAAATAATCCTTCCATGGTGTATGGGCTGAAGGTCTCCAGCGCCTCTTCCTCTTCATCTGAATCGCCCAGCATTAAATTTGACATGATCAACCTTTTTCTTAAATCACTTATCTACATGTTTCGTTGATATCGATGAGAGATGAAGCGTAGAGGAGATAATGCAGCATGAAAGAAACCCATAGGCATGGGCTCTTTCATATAAGACTTGCAAGTACATGGATTGCAATCCTATGAATATGAATTTGAAGGGACTGAAGTCATAAGAAAGACCAATAAAGATTGAAGAGACCTAGTTGTATTACACAAGATGTCAAGAATTAAAGTGTTGAATTGTATCACATGTGAATTTGATTATCGAAGAAGGAAGGAATCACAATGTAGATTTGTAATCCAAATTCCATGTGAAGTAAAGCATGAAGACGCTCAATTGGATTGCGTGAGAAGAAAATAATAAAAAATGTATAAGTATTAAAATGATATCCAAAGGACTTGTTTAAACTTTTTACTTTTTATGTTTTGGAATTTTCTATAAAATTTAATAAATGTTATTTTCTTTATTTTCAAATTTTATAAAATTGAATTTAGTTTTCTAAAATTCTTATATAATATTTATATACCACTTAAATTAGGTAATCTTAATCATTTATATTTGTAATTTAAATCATTTCAATTAAATAGCTAACAAAATAATTATTACACAAAAACAAAAAAAACTATAAAATATCCCAAACTTAAAAAGTTAAAATTATTAAATATCATAAAATAAAAACACTTAATTATATAAAAAAAATTCGTACATTTTATTATACGTATAGATTCGAACCCTTTCGTCTTTATTAGCTTTCATTTCTTATAAACATTTATTTACGTTCTCCTTTAAATTATTCTCTCATTTTTTAATTTAAGATTACATTTTTAAATATAAATAAATATTCTTTAAATTATTTTCTTATTTTTAAGAGCGATTTAAAATTAAATATTTGAATATAAATAAATAAAAATAATTATTACTTTATTAAAATTATAATTTTAATTTTAATTTAATGAATTTATACATTTAAATTACTTATTTAATTTATTAAGTTGTTTTTTGAATTATAATTTTTATAAGTTACAATTCCTAAATGAAATTATAATTTTTAATTATACATGTTTTTAGAAATTATAGTTAATGTCTTAGGTGAATCCAAGAGAAAGCACTTTATTGTCTCATATATAACACATCTTCTCATATATAAGGCTTATGAGGTAATATTCTTATAATATATATATATATATATATATATATATATTTTAATTAGTAATAAAAAAAAAAAAAATTGACCTTATGTTTTTTAGGTTAATATTTTTTTTTAAGTTTGAAGTAAATGAATTCCTTTTTTTTTAATTTATCTTTTTGGTATTCTCAATCCCCATTTTATGTTATGATAGTGATTTTAACAATATTTATATCTTGAAAGGTGTCCTCCTTCACTATATCCCAAAGTTTAACCAATAGAATGCCTCCATGCAAGTTAATAATCAAAATCAAACTTCCTTAAATGTTACAACAATTCAATTTGAAGTAGTTGCTGCTATCTCTAACTTTTACTTGATAACACCACTACAACCACTCTTTATGTACAACCCAACATTCACTAACTAATTGTGGCTGTTATATTGCAAATAATTTTATTTAATTAATTTAATGAACTTTTTTTTTCATACGAAAAAACCAACTTCTATTAAATAAAAAGTTGTATCCAAGATACCAGAGGCGAGATGCCATTACATAATACATCAAAACGTGCTCAAGAGCTCAAGTACAATCAACCAAAGAAGACTAAGCAAAAGTCAGAAGCTAAACCACTATACAACAAACTTATCAAAATTCAAATAAGCCAACCATCCACCAGCTATTAAACTATGTCCATATTAAACGACTCAGCAAGGACTCCATCGCAAAATTTCTGAACCAAAATATACCCCGCCATATCCCCCAATGCAAGCTTAGAAAGTCTATCAGCCTCCGAATTGTACTCACGATAGACATGGGAGAAAGAGACTTCAAGGAAACAGGACATAAGAACATACACCCTGCTCATCCATGCGCTCAGAACCAAGGAGGAAAGACCACATTTCCTATTAGCCCAGTTAATAACAACCTGAGAGTCCCCAAAGACATACAAACGAGGGAGGTCCATAGAACTAGCCAAGAACAACAAGCCCCAGAGAGCTAACAGTTCTGAGCGCATATTACTACCATGGCCTGCACCAAACTGAAAGTAATAATGCACATGCAAATCCACTTTTAAAACTCCACCCGCACCACATAATCCATTTTGCGCCGCGCCATCGAAATATCCAATCGGCAGACAATAATCACTCTCCACATGCGGAACAATTATGCGACGAGGCGAGATGCTAGAAGTACTGTTGATATTAAAATACCTAGCAATACAAGTAGCCAGAACAGGCAAGGAAATAAGATAGTCCCTGAAGATGATGCCATTCCTGGCTTTCCACAACTCCCATAGTGTAACCCCTAAAAGAGTCGGATCGAAGATATACATCGCCATCCATTTCCTGTAAAATTCGACCAGCGGGAGCCCCGTCCAAGGAAAATGAAAACCCAAGAGTGATTGTAACATGTTCCACAGATTGCCAAAATAAAGACAATGGCCAAATAGATGATCAATGTCCTCATTCTGACACAGACAAAGAACACATCTGCTAGGACCATGCATGCCTCTTCGGCACAGATTGCTCCAGGTCAATATTCTATTGTTCAGTGCCAGCCAAAGGAGACAGCGAATTTTGGGACCGCACTTCAAATACCAGATTTTCTTAAATAAACAATGCCCACCACCTACAGTATTAAAATCCATCTGATAAAGATAGGCCAATTTAGCCAAAACCGAGCCATTTTCAAAGTTAAGACTCCAGCAAATAACATCCTCATTCTGTGATAAGATGATACCAGTCTCAATAAGCAGGGAGATATACTTGGTCCAATTAGCAGCCAAAGTAGGATGGAGACCTAGGTCCACCGCCAACTTCCAACGTATAGAGCCATCCACCAGAATATGACAAGCCTGATTCAGCACATAGAGATTCTGTGTATGAAGCACTTTGATGAGCTCCGAATCCAACCGAAAGTCTGGACCAAAACCAGCGATGGGATCAATCCCCACGAAAACTTGAGTGCTTCTACCCACTGACCAGCACAACCCCGCATTAATAATATGGACTGCTTTCCTGAAACTTCTCCAAATAAAAGAGCCTTGGGGCGTCCAATTTCCAGAACAAAGCCAGAGGGGAAAAGACAACCTTCCAAAATACTTTGCTTTTATCATTCTCCCCCATAATCCAGGCTCCGTAAAGCACCTCCAACAAGACTTAGCCACAAGAGAAAGATTAAATCTTTTCAGCTCTTTAATACCCCAACCATTTATACTCTTTGGACGCGCAATCAAGTGCCAAGCCGCCAGATGCCTATGATGGTCACCACCCGCTCCATTCCAGAGGAAATTCGCAAATAACCTTCTAAGAGTGTGAATAATAGAAGCAGGAACTATGAACAGAGAAAACCAAAATACCGATATACTTTGAAGAACAACACATACCAAAGTATGTGTACCACCCAAAGATAGGTATTTGTAACCCCATCCACAAATCCGCCTTCTAACTTTTTAAATAAGCCAACCCCAATCCTCGCACCTAAGGCCGTATGGTTTGAGGAAATACCCAAGATATCTAAAACCATTCCTCGGCTCTAAAACTTGATACAGAAACAAATCACATAATTGGGATAGCACACCAGATTCCACGCCATGATGAATAATAGTAGATTTACTCATACTGATCTCAAGCCCCGCAGCCTTACAAAAGCACTCCAATATAACCTTCAACTGTTGCCACTCCCCCAGAGAGACTACTCCAAACATAAGGACATCATCGACGAAGAGCAGGTGTGTAATTACCAAGGTCGGCGCCACCTTGATACCTTTAATATCTCCCCTTATGCGAGCATCAGAAATCAAGAGACTGAGCCCTTCAATGGCAAGGATAAATAGATAGGGAGAAAGTGGGAAACCCTGTCGAAGTCCCCTATCCCTAGGAAAGACATCTGTCGGTGAGGCATTCACTAAGACAGAGTAATGAGCAGTCGAAACACAGGCCATAACCGAGTTCACCATATCCAGAGGGATGACAACCTGCAAAAGAATGAACCGGATGAAAGTCCATTCAAGTCTATCATAGGCTTTAACCAAATCAACCTTTAGAACCAAAGCAACCAAGTTTTTATGAGCAATTGAGTGAAGCCCTTCCTGGTCTAATCCCACCGCATCCAGCAGTTGTCGATTTTTTAAGAAGGCGAACTGCTCCTTAGAGATGCCCGCAGCCAAATATGGCTTAATTCTTTCGGCAATGACTTTAGAGATCAGCTTATACAGGAGATTACATAGGGATATCGGCCAAAATTCACCAAAATATGAAGGCTTGTCAACCTTAGGAACCAGAGTAAGGTAAGTTTCATTTAGAGTCGAGGGGATACAAGCCTTATAACGAGACTCCTCCACTGCTGTAGTAATATCATTTCCAAACAAAGGGAAGAAATGCAAATAAAATTCTACAGTCCACCCGTCAGGACCCGGGGACTTATCTTTGGAGAACAGTTTTAGCGTACTCAGCACCTCCAATTCCCCAACAGGCCTACCAATATCCACTCCTGCTACATCATCAAATAGTCTCGGGAATAACTGAATAATTTTAAGCTGCTCCTCAATATTGCCCACAGAATTTTTACTATAAATAATTTTAAAATGATTCACCGTAGCATCACAGATCTGGTTTTGTGTTGTAATAGACTGTCCCTGTGGACCATTCAATTCCCAAACAGAATTGTTAAGCCTCCGATGATTGGCATATCGATGGAAGAACTTAGTGTTAGAGTCCCCCGACCGGACCCAAGTCGCCCGGCTCTTTTGCCGCCAAGTTTTCTCGAGCTGCAATAATAAAGTAGATTTAGCCACCTCAAGCTCTCGTACTCTGGTAATAATCCTCTGGTTAAATGCTGAGGCCTCAACCTCGAGCATAGCACATTGCAACTCCTCATCGATCTCAGCCAACCTCTTTTTATTATTAGCTTTCTTACATTTTTCCCACTGACAAACCATCATTCGAAGGTAGCCCAACTTCCGAGTAAGAACATACATAGGAGATCCCACAAAACGACCATCACAATCAGCCCACACAGATTTAACAAGATCATTGAAATCCCCATCACCAAGCCAAATCGGGTTAAATTTGAAAGGAAATAACCCCACATTTGCCTTAAAATCCAATTGCAGAGAGACTACCTTATGATCAGAGAACCCAGTGGAGAAGGACCAAGATCGAAACTTACCAATAGAAGTACATAGGTCCTCTGCCATAAAAAAGCTGTCCAGACGTTTCGAGATACTGGCCCCGCCAACCATACCGTTCTACTAGGTTGAGACGAGATGGGGAGGCACAACATCCACCAAATCAGCATTATTAAAGAGATTGGAAAAATACTCCATAAGTGGATCCTGAGTCTTGCCCATACCCCATACCTCAGCTTCAGATAGAACCATATTAAGGTCCCCCCCCCCAAATAAGGTTCGGATCAGATAACAGACCATCATCAGATACATGATCCCAGAAAGATTGACGATCCCTATAAGGAGCATAAACATTTAGGAGGCGAAGCGGCTGAGTGAAACCCCGTCGGGTTCTGACCGAGAGAATACCTACACATGTTTGGAAAGACTGCAAGTTAGCAAATATAGGGTTCCAGGCCGTAAGCAAACCCCCGGAAAGTCCTGAAGAGTCCACCGCTGAGGCCCTCCAATCAGGTTTCAGGCGGAGGAAAAATTGTAATGCATAGTCCGCCGAGAGCATGGTCTCCTGGAGAAATAAAACTGTCGGCTTATAAGTATCCAAAAATGACTTAAGGGCAGCACGCTTGGGCCCGCTTCAAAGGCCGCGAATATTGAAAGAGGAAATCAACATGGAGGAACTGGTGGGGAGACCTCGCATGCTCTAAGGGCAGAGTTAGGTGAAGCAGGAGAACAGTTCCCAGGCGGCCAACAACCCAAACTAGTATCAAATGAAGGAGGCATTAACTTATCAAAAATAGGGGGGATGGACTCCCCAGACCGGGCCAAATGAACTGTATATATCAAATTGTATATTGTATGTTTACATTGTTTTTTGTAGTTTCACCTTTAGTTAAGTAGATAACTCATATGCATGGTAATTTTCAAGGGCAAAATTTCACCAATTGGCTATTTTTTTGGATTTGTTTTCAAAAACTAAATTCGGTATTTGATCATTTTTAGTCTTTAATATCACCTATATTTACATAAAATACGTTTTTTACCATAATATTTGTCAAAATTTACAAATTCGAGTAGTAAATTGTATGTTTCATATTTAATATTCGCATATATACATACTTATCAATCTAAAATAATCAACTAAAATACTATATTTCGATATAATATTAAAATCTTTAAAAAAATACCCTATTTTTATCGTTTACTCAATTTTATTATATAGTTCAAATAATTTATTATATGAATAATCACATGCTTAACTACATAGATTGATATAGTTAGATATATAGTTTAACCCATTATTGAATTCATAGTTATCGTTGACTACATCATCAGAAATTTGCTTGACGAGATGATTTACTACATAACATTGATATAAAAGGTTATATAATTGACCATATGGTTTACTACGTTGTTCATAAGATTGATACGTGGTGATTATAAGGTTGACTCAGAGAAAATGATAGGTTGAGTCAACTGATCTTCTCCCAATAGTAGTACACACAAGAAACAACAAAAGCGTTTTGGTTTCCAAGTATATAATCATATTCAATTGCTAAAGTTAAGCCGTGACTAATAACTCAATGAAATACAAGATTTATGAGAGGAGAGAGTTGTTTTATTGATTGCACATAAAAATCCATTGTGCATTGGTTGGATTAATACTCCATCTTCTAATAGATTCATGGATTCGCCCTTTCTTTAATTTCAATCGGTGATCTCTTAGTTTCCGAGGTGAGTACACATGGGTAATCACAATTTCTTCAACATGACATTTTATTCACCAAAAGATGGATAACTCATGAAGAGGATGCTCTTAAATATCACTGTGAGGCCCCTTAGGCCCCTTAGAATTATTATGTCTCATAATTAAAGGAATCCTAAGGAATATGTGTTCCTTGCAGGATGGAATAAATTATCATGAGAAATTGTGCTCTCATAAATAAAACTCTTTCGACTATGTATTCATGTTACTTTGAATTAGTCATCATACGAGAATGTAGTCCCAAGTGTGCATTGATATTTTCAACACTAAATAACCATGAATTAATCAATGGAAGATTTCAAATATCAATACCATTATTAATGATTGATTTATCCAAGAAGCAAAGAGTCATAGATGACGATATATTTTGTCAGTGGGCTGACGGCATAATCTGCTAGGGTTCGAATCTTTTGATCACACACTTGTACGGCTCTCAGCGTTGATAGGTTACAGGGTGGTTTTTTTTCATTGGGCTCGGCTTCCCTGGTGACGCATAGGGCCAGTATGTCAACCCCGTCCTCATAACCTTCGGGTTCGGTTGGGGATGAGGACATGGGTTCAGGTGGATCCAGTGGTTCGGAGGAAAGGATGACCAGAAGATTGGGCCAAGGAGGCTGCCTTCCCAAAACCCTGACTATTCCTGCCATCCAAGTCAAATTTGACAAAATCAAAGAGAGGGTCGAGCAATGGAAGGAGAAAGCCCTGATTGGGAAGTTTGTGGGGATCTGGCCTCGGGAAAAAGATCTGGTTCATTGGATCAAGACCACATGGAACCCCAAAGGAGATTATGATTTACACTTGGGTGCCAAGGGGTTTTTTTCTATTATTTTCTTCAAACTGGAGGACAGGGATAGGGTTATGGAGGGATGGCCTTATTTCTTTCTCTCCTCAGGTCTATACCTTAGGCCATGGAAAGAAAGATTTAACCCTGAAATGGAAGACATGCGAGTTGCCCCCGTATGGATCAAGATTTACTCTCTCCCCTGTGAGTACTGGGATATGGAGATCTTGAAAGAGATTGGAAATACCCTTGGAGAATTTGAAAAAGTTTCAGAGCAAACCAAGTTGCATAGATACATTGCATGTGCCCACATCTGCGTCTACATGGACTTGTCTAAAGATCTTCATGAAGCGATCAACCTGAACTGAGATGACGAGGAGTGGATTCATCCCCTTGACTAGGATCCGCTCCCAGATGCAGAATCTGTCATGATCATGGCCATTTTGGAAGGAACTTCCCAAAGATTTCCCAAACGCCTCCCCCGCCCAATCCTACCAAGGAGGGGGTGAAGGATAAACAAGGTTTCACCCAGGTCCAAAACAAGCAGAGGAATAGAGGTGGATATCATCAGAAGAAGTCAAGGAGAAAGACCAGAAAGGGATCAATAGCAAGAATCCTTTCTAGATACTTAAAGAAATTGTGGAGGAGGACCAGGTTGAAAGTAAAGGGAAGAATCCTCAAGAAACAGTTGCGATGGAAGCTGAAACTCCAATTCTTTAGGCAGATTCGTCTAAAAATCAAATGATGACTATGAAGGAAGGTGAGGATGAAGAAATGGAGTTGGGCGAACTCGATCTTGACGAAATCGAAAAAGAATGTAACAAAAAGTGTAAGGGCTACGTCTCACGCAAGCAATTAGAGCTTCTACAGGAGGCAATTATCAAATCCAAGGCTTGTCAGCATCTCGGGATATCCTTAGATCCCCACAAAGGGAGAAAAAGGAAATATCCGGAGGAGGAAATGAAAAGGAGCAGGAAGTCTAACAGACAAAGAATTGCAGAGATTGGAGTGAGACTCATCGAATCAGGCCAGTACCCGATGATTAAGGTGGCCTTTTCTGAAGCTAATAAGGTTACCCAATGAAGCTCATCTCCTGGAATATTCGAGGGTGTAACCATCCGAGGAAAAAAAAAATGTTGGCTAGAAAGATCAAGAAGGAGAAACCTGATGTTCTTTTTCTACAAGAAAAAAATGCAGTTCTGAAACTATGGAGAAGGTGGGTCAAAGGATCTAGAAAGGATGCAAAGTTATCATGACAGATGTTGCATGCATGACTGGAGGTCTAGCTGTCTTATGGCTCCCTCACTCTTTGCTTCTGTCTGATTGGAAAACTAATTAGTTTTCTATTTCTTTTAATTTTACTATTTTAGACTTTGGTGCGAAAGGTACTCTAGTTAACATTTACGGTCCTAGTGCTTTCCCTCTTAAGCACTCTTATATCAGATTTTTATCTTGGATGGAGGAACGGGATGTTTCGGGTTCTTGGATTGTGGGTGGAGATTTTAATCTCATATCCTCGCTTGATGAAAAGAAGGGTGCAGGAGAGTTCTGGATAGATTACAAGAAGCATTCAGGGAGTTTCTATCCCATAGTCCTTTCATTGACATTGAGATTGGAAATGGATGGCACACCTGGAATAACAAATGAGCACATCATTATCTTGTGGCGTCGAGACTTGATATTTTCCTGACATCTGAGGACATTGCTCATGGCATGGGAGAGGTTAATGCTAGTGTGATGCCCTCATCGAGCTCTGACCATTGGCCTATCTGTCTCAATTGGGATTGGTCAAACATTGTCCATTATAAACCTTTTAGATTTGATCAGTTATGGTTGGAACATAAAGACTTCAAAGAGTTGGTGGGGTATTGGTGGTAGGAGCTGGTCCCCCCAGAAGGTACCAGAATGTTCCAATTTTAGAAAAATATCCAAGCCCTCAAATCCAACATTCGCACTTGGAGCAAGGAAGATTTTGGCAACATCTTCGAGGACAAGCAAAAGTTGACTGAATATTTGGAGCAGATCCAGCGCAGAGGTAAGATTGAAGGTTGGGATGATGCCTTAAGAGAGACGAAGCACCTTCTGCTGGACCAACTTGAAGCCAGGGAAAGGCAGGAGGAGATTTACTGGAAACAAAAGTCCAAGAACCAGTGGCTCCAAGATGGGGATAAGAACACGAAATTCTTCCATAACACGGTTATTCAAAATCACCATAGATCCAAGATTTTTAAGATAAAAAAGGATGATGGGAGTCAAGTGGAAACATGAGGTGAGATTGAAGAGGTTCTTGTCAACCATTTTTCCTCTGTCTTAAAGGAAGATAGGGTGGATCAGAGCCTTGCTATTTCCCAAATAACTCGTCACATTCCCATAATTTTCTCTAGAGACCACAACAAGCTGCTGAACAAACCAATGTCTCTTCAGGAAGTTGAGGTGGCCATGCATCAGATGGCCCTTAGGAAGGCCCCGAGACCGGACGGTTTTAACACTAATGTTTTCCACTCTTTCTGGGATATGATCAAGGTTGAGGTTCTGGGCATTGTTGAAGAATCGTGAAGATGTGGTGGGGTTCTAAAGGATTTCAATGCTACCTTCCTATCGCTTATACCGAAGGAGGAAGGAGTTGAATCCCCTGGAAAGTTCAGACCAATAGCCCTCTGTAATGTTATTTACAAGCTCATTACTAAGGTGATCACCAATATGCTCCAACCTCTGCTCCCCTCCCTAATCAGCCCGGAGCAGTCTGGTTTTGTAGAAGGAAGACAAATTGTGGATGGTATCATCTTGGTTCACGAAACCATCCACTCCCTAAAGCTCACAAAGAAACCTGGTATGCTTAGCAAGTTGGATTTAGCAAAAGCTTATGATAAGCTCAGCTGGAAGAACATGCGTGGCATTTTGGAGGCTTTTGGATTTGACAGAACGTGGGTAAAATGGATTATGAACCTTATCTCTACTCCATTCTTTTCCATACTGCTCAATGGATCCCCATCTAAGATCTTGCAGGCTTCTCAGGGAATCTGTCAGGGGGATCCCCTTTCTCCTTTTCTTTTTATCCTTATGGCTAAGGGACTGAGTAGACTCCTCCAGATCCTATCTAATGATGGTAGTATCCATGGCCTCCATCTCCAACCTGGTTTGGATAAACAGACGCACAACCAGTTCGTTGACGACACTATGCTAATGGGGCACCCTTCAGTCCAAGAAGCTTGTATCTTCAAGAAAGGATTAAAACTTTTTGCGAAGGCATCCGGGCTTGATGTTAATCCTACCAAGTCTCAAGTATTTTTCTTCCATACTCCTGAAATTACCCAGTGTAATATTTTGAGAATTTTAGGCTGTGCCAATGGCTCTCTCCCCTCAAAGTACCTGGGTGTCCCCCTCACGGAAAGCACCATTTAGAATGTCTCGTAGCAAGACTTAATTGACAGGATCCGGAAAATTCTTGCAAGTTGGACGCTAAGAAGTCTAAATCTCCCCAGTTGGTTAGTTTTGGTTAAGTCTGTCCTCCAGGCTATGCATGTTTACCTCTTCTCTATGCTCTCTTCTCCTAAATCGGTTCTCCAAGAAATAAGGAGTATCCAACGAAGCTTCTTGTGGGGTGGCAAAGAGGAGAAATCTAAGTTTGCATTGATGTGCTGGGAAAAGCTCTATCATCCTAAGAATACTGGGGGCCTTGGCATCAGAGACCCAGAGATCCTTAGTGAAGTCTATGGCTCTAGAATTTGGTGGCGGTGGTGCAACCACAGCTTGGAACCATGGGCTCGTTTGTGGCACGTGAAATATGTAAAGATAGGCTACATGGGAATATGATCTGTTTCAATGAATTCGGGAATGATTCCCATATTTGGGAAAAATATTTCTCTGGCCGTAATCTTGTGCAAGATCACAACTTTTGGGAAATTTACAATGGTGCTTCTGCCAACTTCTTGGATGACTCTTGGTAGCAGCTCCCTAAACTGGGTGTAGACCCCAAGTGGCAGTATATTCGGGCTAGAAGTATTGCAGATGGCAAGATCAAACTGTGTGACTATTGAGAGGAGGGCTTGGTTGATGGCCATAGACAGTGGACAGATTGTGGTTGGATGGCAGGGCTTATCAATATGGAGGATCTGAGGGCTTTTGAGAGGATCTGAGTGCTTTTGAGACCATGCTTAAGGAATGTGTTATTCCTATCAAAATGGGTCCTGACAAGCTTCGATGGGGTTATAACCCGAAATAAGTTTTGAGTATCAAGGAGGCATACGACATCAGAATCAACAGTAATATGGAGGCTGGTAAAATTTGGAAGAAGGTGTGGGGGATGCATCCCTGGCCTAAAGTCACAGTCTTCTGTTGGCTAGTTTCCGAGGGAATAATTTTAACCTGTGAAAACCTCAGGAAAAGAGGAATTTTGTGCCCTTCTAGGTGTCCTTTATGCTGCCTCTCTGAGAAAACCTCTAGGAATTTATTGGATAGTTGCACCTTGTTGTCTAGTTTGTGGGATCGGGGTGCTATGATATTTCGCAGGAGAAACTGGGTTAGAGATCATCCGGCCCAGACCATCAATAATTGGAACTTCAAATCCTTTTCCAATCCGATTATATCTACCTTGTGGTTAATGTTCCCTGGGATGGTTTTATGGAATGTTTGGAAGGAACGAAATCACCATATATTTAGGGACAAAAGTCATAATGTCGAACTGATATGGAACCTAATTTTCAATAACATGAAAGAGACTATCTGAAGCCTATCATGGGGGGATAAGGATCGTGATCTGTCATAAGGGGAACATCGCATTGCTTCGGGATGGGGGATTAACAGTTCTAATTTGGAAGGTCTGCGCAAAAAATATAAGACTTGTAAGCCTTCCAGTCCTCAATTCTGGTCCCCTCATCATGCTCAGGTCTTCAAAATTAATTTTGATGGGCCTTCCAGGGGTAATCCGGGATTGGCTAGTTTTGGAGGGGTTTGCAGGGACAGAGCTAGCCGTATCCTTAAAGTCTTTTTTGGTAACCTCGGAGTTTCCAACAACTCCGTTGAGATGGAGGGTCTTATTCAGGGTATCCACATGGTGGTTAATGAAGGATTGTTCCTGACCATTTGGAGGGGGATTCTCGCATTATTATCCAGTTGGCTAGGCGTTTTTCCAATGGCTAATCTCCTGCCGAAATTTCCTCCAGTTGGCGCTTGCTGTACAGATTAGAGCTTCTGAAATCTATGATGGTGAATCATAGTGGCATAACTTTTATCCATGTTTTCCAGGATGCTAATAAGGTGGCGGAATTTATGGCTAATCATGGTATCACTGATGGTAGAGCCCACTCGGAGGGTAACCTAGAGGACTACCGACATGACACCTAGGTCACTAACTACTGCCACTTGGCTATATCTGATCTCGAAATTTTTCGTCAGCAGGTTGGTGGAGCCACTCTTCCTCGTGACACTGACATGGCACATTTGGGGAGCATAATGGCGAGTCCCATCACCGGGTATTGCCACTAGAGAATCAAACTCCACCCTCTATTTAATACCGTCTTTTCTGTACTAGCATGTACATTTTCTTGAAGGATTTGATCGAAAGGAATGAATCATATAAATTTCCGTTTCTTGCCATTAGTGTATGTTTAATGATCCTTTATGGTGTTTTTTGTTTCATGATTGATCTTATGTACGAGATGGGAAATGACTGTTGTTCTGCTGATGGGTTGTTCTTCCTGTCCCTGGTTATATATAGCCCCACATACCTATGTCTACTTGATAGCTCTCTGCTTTGTATCAAGTTTTACCTGTTCCTTGTGATGAACCTACAATAATTAATTAATGCAAATACACAAGATATCAGAAATAACAGAACTCAGAATCACTTTTATACTGATCACAGGCCACTTCGAGGGGGCAACATCCTTTGAGCAAGCTCAATACAATTAACTTCACGGTCCTTCATAGGCCTCAACACACACTTATATACTAAGTCTAGGTGCCAATACCATGTGTCAATACAAACCATGGGCCAATACAAAATATAGATCAACAATTATTACAGGTCAAAACCATGGGCCAATATAAACTATGGATCAACAAAACTATGGGCGACTTACAAAGCATATGCGCCAACAACAATAACACAAACTATGGATCAACAAATACTACGGGACGACTTACAAAGCATATGCGTCCAACAACAATATACTAACAAAGTAAAGACATGGGTTCCTAACATCCCCTCTCCCTTAGAAAAAGATTTGTCCTCAAAGCTTTAGATGTCGAAATTGATGCAGAATCTAAAGGAGTGGGTCCCCTGTAGCATCCTCAGGTTGCATTCCAGGCCACTGGTGCCTTTTGAGTTTTAGGGAGGATTGCATGGAAGGCTGTAGACGAAGAAGAACCATATCAGCGACGTGAAAAGTGCATGCAGAACAGTGTTGATAGGCTTGTTGTTTTAGTCGAATTCTTTCCATGTGAAGATTGTCCTGCAGAATGAGAAGAAGCTGATCGCGGTTTTGAAGAATTGAGTTAATTGCCTGAACTGAGGAGCTGCTGAAGGTGTATGGAAGAATAACTGGCGGTGCCTGTCCAGAGACTGCTTCATATGGTGTCCTTTTAGATGTGGTATTATACCACTGGAGCACTTCCAGGAAATCCATAGAAATAGTTGTCCAAATCTGTGTAGGGATGGGCAAGGATTCAAGTAGTCCCAAAAGGAGGGTCGTTTCACCCTTGTTGACCTGGAAAGTATCACAGTCAACCACCATCCGTTGAATTGGATTTTTCAATCCCTGCCAAAAGAAGTTACATTGTTCTTGGTTATACATTTTGAGGAACCCAGAGTGCCCTACTGATGAAGAAGCACGCAGTTCATAGAAGAGATAGCCCCGTTGAACAGAGTGCAACCAATTTGGAATAAGCAAAGAAATAGTTGTAAGAGAAACTGGGTCATCAAATGTGCGAGAAGGAGCATATGCCACCATATTCTCCTTAGCCTTCTGGTAAGTGGTCGCATAGTCATAACCCATGAGTTGGAGAACCCATTTCAGGTGTGCTGGGGAGGAGACCCGTTGTTCTAGGAAAGTTTCTAGACTCTGGAGATCAGTCTTGATGCAGAAATAATTCCCCAATAGGGATGGCTGCCACTTCTGTACTGCATGCAAAATAGCCATCATGTCCTGCTGAGATGTAGATGCGGCAAAATTCTTACCGGAAAGGTCTCGTGAAGGCGGAAATCCCACTAGTGCAACAAAGACACCTGCATATCTGAAGGGAATGGAGCTAAGCAATGACACCATGTGAATTCTTCTTAAGGATGTTTTCCAAGCAATGTGAACTGATGATGCAGAGAGACCCTGATTGTAAGCCCATAAATTTGTGTTGTGTCCCATTGACTGAAAGCTACATCCAAAGTTCATCAAAATCCCATAAGATGGGGCCAAGTGTGCATAACCATTGAACGCCCAAAACTACATCACATCCACCTAAGGACAAGGAAAACATGTTAGAGCGCAGGTTATAATCTTCCATAGAGATATGCACATTATGACACTTCCCCTTGCAAGGTAAGGTGCCCCCATTGGCAACTATGACTTCAAAGTTGGAACAAGGATGGACAAAACAATCAACCTGTTTGGCAATCCGAGGGTCAATGAAGTTACGAGTGCTACCAGAATCAATGAGTATGGTAAGAGGGAGCTTCTTGAAGTATCCTCTGACCCGCATTTTTTGTGGGGTGGTGACGCCAGTTACAGCATGGAGAGAGATCTCAGGTGGGTCGTCTTGAGATGGAGTGTCAACAGGTGGGTGTTGAATGTCGACCTGAACATCTACTGTATCTGGAGCTTCTTCACCAAGTTCTAAGGCAGGCAAAGAATCCACATCCAAGAGATAAAGCTTTTGTTGTACACATCTATGTCCCCGAGTGAATTTCTCATCACAATTATAACAAAGCCCTTTTTCTCGGCGTGTCTACATCTCTGTTTTAGACAAATGCTTGATAGGATTTGTTTGAGGAGCAGGCGTGATGGGAGGTCGTTGGGAACCCATATTTCTGAGGGGAACAAAGGTGGGTTTGGAGCATTGTTGAGCTGCGATCTTGTCCTCTGCCAACTTAGCAAACCCTAGGACTTCCATCATTGTGTTGGGACAGAACATTTTGACTTCTGAGCGGATTTCATCCTTGAGACCACTGATAAAACAACTCCGGTAGAATTCATTAAACAATCCTTCTGTGTGATTGTCCAGTTTCTAAAATTCAGTTTGATACTCTCTCACTGTGCCAATTTGGTGAAGTTTAGTGAGTGCTCCTGTGAAGTCATCAAAAGAACTAGGACCAAATCGTGGCAAAAGGAGTTGGCAAACCAGTTTGGCTCGGGATGAGCTTTGATGTACCAATGGTACCATTGAAGGGCTTCCTGTTCCAAATGAAAGGATGCAACTGGAACTTTCTGGACATCAAAAGTATTATGTAGACGGAAATATTGTTCTACTCGGTATATCCATCCAGTTGGATCAGTACCATTGAAGCGAGGAAAATCAAGCTTCAGCCCACGAAAATTGCTGGAAGAAGAGAACCCAGTGGCTGCAAAAGATTCTAGTTGTCAGTTATTATTCATGGTTGAATGCTGAAGATGGAGGCTGAGAAAATTTTCATCCAGATCTTGGAGTTTGGTTTGGATGGCTGCAAGTGTTTCCTCCATGGTTTTTGCTCTTGTGTGAATGACAACCATAACCAAGAATTTCTTTTTTTGTGGGGGGGGGGGGGAATGGATAGAAAAACACAAACACAAGCTTATTTAGTAAGGGGAAATTTGGATTTGAGAAAAACTCGGAGGGGTAATTGGGGTTTGACTAGGTTTTTGACACTTTATGAGGGACAGGGAAGCAAAAAATGGAAATTTCAGAAGCGGAAACTCTATGGTAAAATTTGAAGGCAATCGGGTGAAAATTGAAGAAGTTATGGCAAACCCTAAAAATAGACAAATGTGGAATTTTTGGTCTTGGGAAGTGGAATTTGGGATAGGGTCTTCAGGAATGAAATATGCAGAATGGGATTGCAGGGATGTCAGTGAAGTTTTAGGGAAAATAGAGTTGAAACAAGGGATATATGGCCGAAAAAACAGAATTTTTTTTCCCGAAATGGATCGGCAACAGCGGCGCGGAAGGGATCGGCAACAGCGGTGCGAAAGGGATCAGCAACAGCGGCGCGGAAGGGATCCGCAACAGATGAATCTGCAACGGTGTGGAAGGGATTGAAAATGGTTGGATCTGAAACAACGACTGGATCTGAAATGACTTTCAGAATATATCTGAAACGGCTGGATCTGGAGTGAAAGTGATCGGCAACAGTTCAGCTGAAAATAGATATGGACCCCAGGTATGTACGGCTTCCTAATAGTTCAGGTGTTTCACTCGGCCACCAATGTTGTCTGACGGCTTGCGTATTGGGGAAGTACCCCTCACTCCACAGCTCAGGTAAAATTGATAACCGCTTTGCCACAAACGACAACTCTTGGTTTACCTCACGGGTGGGAACTAGTTAATCAGGTAGGGGTAGTTGCCCTTTTCGTTGGCAAGTCCTCTCAATGGGCCAGCTACTTTGGGGTTCTTGTGGTACTCCTCACAATGAGTTTTAGGGCTTATGCCCAAGTACTTCCCACAGTTAAGCGGATAGGGATTATTCCCAAATCCAAAGTTGCAACAGGTGCGAAAAAAAAAAATTGGCAGAAATTCCACCTAACGAGCCCAAGAAAGTGCTCTGATACCAGATGTGATGAACCTGCAATAATTAATTAATGCAAATACACGAGATATCAGAAATAACAGAACTCAGAATCACTTTTATATTGATCACGAGCCACTTCGAGGGGGCAACCTCCTTTAAGCAAGCTCAATACAATTAACTTCACGGTCCTTCATAGGCCTCAACACACACTTATATACTAAGTCTAGGTGCCAATACCATGGGTCAATACCATGTGTCAATAAAAACCATGGGCCAATACAAAATATAGATCAACAATTATTACGGGTCAAAACCATGGGCCAATACAAACTATGGATCAACAAAACTATGGGCGACTTACAAAGCATATGCGCCAACAACAATAACACAAACTATGGATCAACAAATACTACGGGACGACTTACAAAGCATATGCGTCCAACAACAATATACTAACAAAGTAAAGACATGGGTTCCTAACATTCCTTGTGAGCGATAAGACTGTTTGGGTGAGTGTGGGCAATAGATTTCCTCTTGGCCGTCCGCCTGAATCTGTCTGGTCTAGGGTGATGGCCCCGAAACGCAGCACTGGGTTGGAGCCCAATTTGGAGTCGGGCTCTGATAAATTGAAGGGTTCTGCTAAGCTCGGTGTTAAGAGGGGTATTTATTAAGGGCGGGTTACTAGGGCGCATTCTAGAGACCAGGAAGCTACCCTTTTTTTTCATCAGAGCATTCCATCTCTGGTTCAGGAAGAGATTGATCAGATTGAGAGCCGATTGTGGGATACTGCTCGAGCCATTCCGATTGAAAATCTTCGTAGAGAGGTGGAAGATTGGGTCATTGACCTAGGCACTACTTTTGGTCATGCCTTGACCTACGATCGCATGTTGATGGTTTACTGGGTCATTAATATTCTTCTAGTGCACGTTACTATGATAAATTATCTCAAGAAGGAGGGTGATGAGGAGCCTGTCAGGGCCTAGAAGGTGCACAACGCCGATGCTCAGTTGATGCACCTAAAGATTGATGCAATTGCCAAGAAAATTGGCCTGACCTTTTTTTACCCTGGAATGGATGATGCGGAGTTGGAAGGGTCCAGCACTCATCGCTAGCATGCTTCGGCTCAAAAGATGCAAGTGGGAAAAGCGGATGCTTCGACTGAGAAAGGAAAACAGAAGATCGATGAGGATGTCAGCACCGCTGCTACTCTCTAATTCCTTTCTGTTGTTTTCGATTGGTCTGATGAATGTACTCTATCTTTTCTGTCTTTTCCCTCTTTATCGGCATTATAGCTAGTCTCGGTTTGTTAATTTTGGGCAGTCTGTACTTTGATGTTGGGTCTAATTATGGGGCCTGTTCTGCTATGGAGCCAATTTTTGGTCTGTAATTTGATGTTGGGTCTGATTATGGGGCTAGTTCTGCTATGGAGCCATTTTTGTAATAGGGTGGGTATCCTTCAAAGATGATCTATGTTTCTGTAAGCCAAGGGCTGCGCTTTAAGCGCTTTTTGTAAACTGTTTCAGATATAGTATATAGTTCTTTTTATTTACAAAAAAAAAAACCATGAATTAATCCCATAGAGATATGCACATGAGCAATCAAATTTGATTTGATTAACTTGGGAGAATAAATATATTAATGTTTCATATTTCAAAACGGCTGGACTAACCATGAAAGATGTATTCACTAATAATGAATTTATTTACTCTTTGTGTGCACATTTTAATAATAAGTTGGTGCACATGAATCCAAATCAAGTCCTAATTAATATGGTCAAACTTGACACTTAGATTTGTTTTTCAAAGTCCACACGGTGATGGTTTCACATGTCAACACAATTGCGTTTTCTTGGTTTTCACAGAAAGAGTTCAAGGACCTAGCTAATCAAGTCAACCTGGAGTATCATCAGCTTCTCGCTAAGCTATTTATTACCTTGGGTGAAATTCACGATACCTACATTGCCTTTGATAAAATGTCTAGCACCTTGGAACATCAAGTAGAGAAAACAAAGCAGGCTTCTAAAGTTGTAGAAGACATCATTGATTGATAGAAGTATATTGAAGAAAAGCCAGCTGATATTTTTGATTTGGATAGCCTCAAATTCAAAAGGATTAGAACTGTTGTGCGAGCTTGGGAGAATGTTATTGAGATGGTAGAGGATGCTATCAATCAAGCTTAAGCCATTTGCAGAAGAAGATGATATGCCTCAGACAATCTCATGGATATACTGGCATTCCCTGCAATGGGGCTCAATGTTGAGATATTGTAACTTCAAAGAATATTATATTTGTACTTTATTATTCTGGAGATGTTTCATTCCTCCTTGAAGACCTTATTGTATATCCGGAGATGTTTATTCCTCCGTCAGATTGTGGTAACTTGGGTTATTAGACTTCCCTAGTGGGGGTCGGCCCTGTATGTGTTATGTGGGTCAAAGGGTTATTAGACCACCCTAGAGGGGTTGGCCCAGTCAATTGTAGTGGGGTATTTAACCCATTGGTTAAATACGAGCCTACATGTTTTGTGTAAAAGACAAGTCAGAGTAGTGTATAAATAGAGGAGGTGTATTCCTCATTTTACACACAGTAACTCACTTGAGAGTGGTGCACTTGTGGAGGAGAATTCTGCTATGGAGAAGGAGGAGCTTATGCTCAGGGTTACATCTTTGTATATTGCTGGTCATCTATATTGAGGAAGCTTTACTGGGTTTTCTACCCCATGAGGGTTTCCCAGGATAAATCTGTGTCTCTTGTGTTTATGCTATGCTTGTTGTTTCTTCAGTGATCCTGTATGTGCTATTATTGTGAAATGGAATGTAATGCTGCTATTTTCTGTCTTAGCATATTAAATCTTAACATGGTATCAGAGCTAACCTGAAGGAAGGCAATATATGGCACTTACAACACTTGCTTCACTTGCGACAATTTGAAGGTTTGGGTTTTACATAGCAAAAACCAGTTATCGTGGAACTTTCGCTATAAATCCATTTATGCGAAGGTTCGGGATCTAAAAAGTTTACAAGTCGTAGATAACATCCCCAGGTACCTTGTGTCCAAAGGGAACCCTCAGATTCGTTGTACTTTTTGAGTTATGATCAGTACAAGTTAGGGTTTCTGCCTCTTCCAGATCTCAGTCAAAATCAAGTGACCTAGGAAAAAAGGTCATAACTTGGGCTAGGAAGCTCCAAATGCAATTTCGTAAAATGTGACAAGTATTAAACAGACTGTAATATCTCAGGAATCTTTTTCAAAGGCCGAAGATGAACCAATGACACGTGGAACGTCGTACAAGTTTGCTCTCCTGTTTTATCCCATAAACAGGTCATGTTGCGACACTTGGCATAACTTGGGCTAGGAAGCTCCAAATGAAATTTCGTAAAAAGTGACAGGTATTAAACAGACTTTAATATCACAAGAAAAATGTTCAGAGGCTGAAGCGGAACCAGTGACACGTGGCACTCCGTACAAGTTCGCTCTCCTGTTTTATCCCATAAACAGGTCACGTTGCGACACTTGGCATAACTCTCTCTCAGAAAATCCAATTAAGGTCAGACCTGTCAGGATGAAAACATGACAGGTCAGGCTACCAGAAAAAAAGTGTTCAGACCCTGTGGAGCAAAAGTTCATATTTATAGCAGAAACAATCAGGTACATCTTTCTGTCAAAACATAATTATTTTTGGAGTACCTTCATTCATGGCTTCCGGAATTTAGGGTTTCGGAGAAAGTTAGAATTTTTGGAATCGGAATCCACAGCTGAATGCTACTCAGGAAAATAAAAATTTAGAGACCAAGATCGAATTTTTTGGTTGGGTAGAAGACCGGGCTTGATCAAACCCCAGTTCGGGATTTTGATCGGAAAGATGGAAAATTAGGGCTTCAGCAAAAGTTGGAATTTTTTGAAGTCTGTAACCATGGCTGGAAGCTCCTCAGAAAAATAAGATTTTAGAGCCTTGGATCGAACCTTTTGATTGGACAGAAGGGTGGGATTCATCAAACCCTAGTTCGGGTTCCTGTCCAGAAGATCCAGAAGTTTCGAAGGCAATTTTGAGGGGTCAAATTTTGGAGATTTCAAAATTGAAGTATGCTAGTTTGATCAGCTCAGCAAGACACATCCTTCCATCCATTCAGAAGTGTGAAAGTCAAAGATTGAATTTTTAGGGTTTCTCTAGCAAACCCTAATCAAGCTCCAGATCAAGTTTCAGGGGGAGTTGAGGCTAAGGCCTTACATAAGAAGACTACAAGAAGTCTCGATAGGTATGACTTAAGGAGGTTCAGGTATGTCTTGAAATCTGATTCTTGATTAAGTTTATAATGTGTTTGTCTTCATATTATTTATTAGTACAATCTTGATTAATGTTAGAATTGTCTTATCACCCTAGTAACGGTATGAATACATGTGAATTATCGAAGACATTCATTGATAAGGGCTATATGATTGTACTAATGCATTATGGTGTTGTGTGAGGTTGATGTTGTCTGCTAACAAGATACAGGTACATCACAAAAGACAAATCAAGTTCCATGACCATGACAACATGAAGACAAAGACTCATCCATAATCTTTGTTCTACTTACGAGGTATGTACGACTTTGTTATATTATGCTTAACCTATGAGACATGCAGGTTCTAGCTCAGGATCTCTAAATCATTGAAGAGATTGTTTAGGTATGTTGTACATAACTAAGCAGGTTTACTAATCCAGGTATGTTTTGCTATGTCAAGTTAGAATCTTAACTTGTGTTAGGATCCCTTATATAAGTATACTTGGTATGATTGGTTATGCTTATTCATAAAGTTAGTAATCAAGGGTCTATGCATATTACGTCTCTTATCTTGATGATTTAATTAACCAGAAGAGTACTATGATCAAACAAGAATATGCATGAGTAAAAGAAGACTTCCTTGAAACCCTGAATACTAATGATCATGACTATACATATTCAAGATTATTTAGAATTAGAATGTTTTGATAATATTGAGAATATACTAATGAATGTATGTTTGTGTATGAGATCATGATGATGACACTAGTGCACACTTGAGCATGCACAGTGGTACAAAATGAATAGAAGTTCAAAAGACATATAGAAGATCAAACGAGATACAACCACACAAACATAAAAGATAAGTATTTGAGTTGTTATTTGAAATAGTAAATGATATTACTTGTATGCATATTTGTATTCCTAGAATATATGATGCTGAGTGTAAACATTCATAGAGCATTGAACAGTATACTACTAATATGCATATGATTGGTAAGTTGGACAAACATTCCATTGTTGCTTGTCTAGAATGAAACCTCTTTGCTGACATGCTGAGAGCTATGCACACTCTCGATAGTATGTTCTGGTATAGATGGAAGGCATCTAGATAGCCACTGTATGCATACAGGATATGGGAAAGTGTTGTGCCAAAATATTGGTCAAAATAGTTGCATAACTATGTAAATGATATCTGTATGCATAATAGATTATCATGTCAATATGATTTGATGATTATGAAGTATTACTAATCATGTACTTAATTTTGATTTGTAGGAAAGATCATGATGAATGATGAACACTGAACAAGCGATGGATGTTGAACAAAAAAAAAAAGATTTTAAAATCAAACACACTATAGAAGGCTTGTGGCTAGAAGATTCTCTTAGAAAGAGAAAGAGAATCATGATGAGATGTTTGCTCCAAGTGTCTAGATAAGACCATTCTCTTAGTGGTGTAATTAAAGAAGAAGTGTGAATCAGGTTTTGTATGGGTTCCCAGGATCGATAGTAAATTGATGAGAATAGATGTGAGCATTGCATCATCCTTGAACACAAGTTCTAAAGTGAGCCGTAGACAAGTGTCTTCGAGAAAGAAGAGGGATTGTAGCATCCTTGAACACTTGTTCTAAAGAGAGTCGTAGATGTATGTCTTCGAAAATGAAGTCCTTGGTGGACATGAGAGGATTGGATCATCCCTGGACTTCAGTCCTAAAGAGAGCCGTAGACATGATGTCTCTGAGAATGAAGTCCTGAATGAACAGGTAGGGGATTGCATCTTCCCCGGACCTCGGTCCCAGAATTGAGCCGTAGACTGATGTCTCTGAAAATTGAAGATAGGACTGCATCATCCATGAACTGGGTTCAAAATGTACATGAGGACTACATCGTCCATGAACTGGGTTCAAAATGTACGTGAGGACTGCATCGTCCATGAACTGGGTTCAAAATGTACGTGAGGACTGCATCGTCCATGAACTGGGTTCAAAATGTACGTGACGACTGCATCGTCCATGAACTGGGTTCAAAATGTACGTGAGGACTGCATCGTCCATGAACTGGGTTCAAAATGTACGTGAGGACTGCATCGTCCATGAATTGGGTTCAAAATGTACGTGATGGGATTGCATCGTCCCTAGACATGGTGAGGTGTTTTAAAATGATAAGGACTAATCATCCTGTAAGTAGATTGGGATTGCATCGTCCCTAGACATGGTGAGGTGTCTTAAAGTGATAAGGACTAATCATCCTATAAGTAGATTGGGATTGCATCGTCCCTAGACATGGTGAGGTGTCTTAAAGTGATAAGGACTAATCATCCTATAAGTAGATTGGGATTGCATCATTCCTAGACATGGTAAGGTGTCTTAAAGTGATAAGGACTAATCATCCTGTAAGTAGATTGGGATTGCATCATCCCTAGACATGGTAAGGTGTCTTAAAGTGATAAGGACTAATCATCCTGTAAGTTGATTCGGGATTGCATCATCCTTAGACATGGTGAGGTGTCTTAAAAGGATAAGGATTGATCATCCTCTAAGTTGATCTGGATTGCATCGTCCATAGACATGAGAGATGTCTTAAATTGAGAGGGATTGATCATCCCATAAGTGGATCAGGATTGTATCATCCTTGGACCTATGTCCTGAAGTGAGAGGGATTGACCATCCTGTAATTGGATCATGTGTGTTGCAAGGTATGTTGCTGTTGTGTATACTTGTATCGGTGTGGATACTTGTATTGATAGATGTATTAGTGAGAATACATGCTTTTGATGATAGATGTATTAGTGAGAATACATGCTTTTGATGATAGATGTATTAGTCAGAATGCATGCTTTTGATGATAGATGTATTAGTGAGAATACATGCTTTTGATGATATATGTATTAGTAAGAATACATGTTTTGATGATAGATGTATTGGTGAGAATACATACTTTTGATGATACATGTATTGATTAATGTACTCGTATGGTTGAGGATACTTATGTTGTAGATCGAGATGATCCAGATGCTGTAGATCGAGATGATCCAGATGCTGTAGATCGAGATGATCCAGATGCTACAGATCGAGATGATCCAGATGCTGTAGATCGTGATGATCCAGATGTTGTAGATCGAGATGATCCAGATGCTGTAGATCGAGATGATGTGATGATGTTGATCGTGTTGATCTAGACGACAATGTTGATCGTGTAATGACGATGCTGATGATTGTGTGATGACGATGTTGATGATCGTGTGATGACGATGCTGACGATCGTGAGGATTCATATATTGATGTTGCTGTAGCTATTCGAGTGCTGCAGAAGATGAAGACTCACTACTGAAGATGTTGATGTTCCAGTATTGAAGATGTTCCAGTAACTGCTTGAGTTACTGATGATGTTGAGAAAGCTTCCAATGATTTATAGATGTATCACGTATGATGTTGATGACTCCTTGCTTGTGCAGATGCTGTTATGATATCCTTCTCGTTAAGGGGGAGTGTTGAGATATTGTAACTTCAAATAATATTATATTTGTACTTTATTATTCTGGAGATGTTTCATTCCTCCTTGAAGACCTTATTGTATATCCGGAGATGTTTATTCCTCTGTCAGATTGTGGTAACTTGGGTTATTAGACTTCCCTAGTGGGGGTCGGCCCTGTATGTGTTATGTGGGTCAAAGGGTTATTAGACCACCCTAGAGGGGTCGGCCCAGTCAATTGTAGTGGGGTATTTAAACCATTGGTTAAATACGAGCCTACATGTTTTGTGTAAAAGACAAGTCAGAGTAGTGTATAAATAGAGGAGGTGTATTCCTCATTTTACACACACTCACTCACTTGAGAGTGGTGCACTTGTGGAGGAGAGTTCTGCTATGGAGAAGGAGGAGCTTATGCTCAGGGTTACATCTTTGTATATTGCTGGTCATCTATATTGAGGAAGCTTTACTGGGTTTTCTACCCCATGAGGGTTTCCCAGGATAAAGCTGTGTCTCTTGTGTTTATGCTATGCTTGTTGTTTCTTCAGTGATCCTGTATGTGCTATTATTGTGAAATGGAATGTAATGCTGCTATTTTCTGTCTTAGCATATTAAATCTTAACACTCAATGAGAGTGCAGATCCACCAAGATTGATGATTAAGCAGGTCGAGACCCATTGTGATCAAGTCAAAGAGAAAATCTTGAAGATTGAGCACATCCAAATTGAAGACGTGGATTGGTTGATTAAGCAACCTGTTTCCATGGAGGCCAAGATCTATATTTTTAACTGCTCGTGGCATAAAATAGACAAAAAATGAGATTGAAGGATTCATGTGTGATGCCTAGCTAGGGCTCGAATCTCCTCATTATCCAGATATAGATGAATTGATGGAAGTTTGGGACAAGTGGGAATATTTCCTCACTAAATGGAATATTCTGATTTTGTAATTCCTGTTTAAAGGGAATTTATCCTTGGTATCATTTTGTAAATTATTATTTAAGGGGTAGATCTCTCTTTGGAAAGGGATGATCATTTTGGGGTAGAAATCAACATGAGAAGACTGGAGATACTCTGTTTTATGTTGATCTTGTAATTTCTTATAGACTTTCATTAATACAGTAATGTTATTCTCTTACATCATCTTTTGGTCATTCATCAATTATTTTTAGTAAATATTGATTTCTACTTCAGGTTATTATCTATGTTGTTTAATCTTTTGCAACTATTATTTCATGCAGAGATCTTTGATCTGGATTTCTCCTTATGTTTGATCTGTGTATGAATTATGTTTTAATTGAATTTCTTCAACTAAAATATTTATCTATTTTTGCAAATGATTCACATTAAACTATAATCTATGTTAATTTTTCAATTGGCATATTGGTTACAGGTTAATTTTGAATGAGCTAAAACACTTAATATTGCACTCAGTTAATTTTAATTGATTGGTTGTAATTTAAGCAAATAAGGAATTGATATCCTTCACATTTATGTCAAGTGGATGAACACACTTATTTATTTTCACATCAAATTAATCCTCAATACAAACAAGACACCTTTTTGAGTAGGTCTAACTTAGCTTAGATTTCCCTTTCTAGGTAGACTTTTTTTCAAACTGAACACACATTTTTTTCCTTCTTTGGAAAACAGATCCTTTCAGGATCAAAACCATAAGTTCCAGTGGAGGAATTTGTATCCGTGGGAGATCACTATCCCAAACAGCTCGAGGATAGGATATTACTTGCGCAGGATTATCTGAAGCCTTTGGCTGGGTTTTCTTCCTCTGTTGAGACCTTCGGAACCCATTCCAGCACCCTACACACCCGAGGCCTCAACAGGGACGAGGAGTGTTAAATTTTGAGCATTAATTCACAATACTCTAGGATCTTTACTGAGAGAATAACATGTACAATATATCAATGCATATCAATCATTACAAGCATGTCAATCATCACAAGAAGCAAAATCATGAGAGACAATAGACACAGAGTTTCCTTGGGGAAAACCCTAAGGTGAAAAACCCCACAATTTCCTCAGAGATAGATAGAGCAATAGTGCAACCAAAGTACAAGAGATAGACTCCTCTTAGCAGTTGATCCTCCTCCTCACATGTGCACCACTTTCCGAGTGAAGGAAGTGTGAGTTCTAAAGTGATCCAAATAGAGATCTCCCAATCTCTATTTATACTTGTCCTGTTTTCCCAATAACCTTATGGGGCCGACTTGTCTAGCTAGGTACAATAAATTCATATTACATTATATCGGGCCGACCCCTTACAAGGTGGTCTAATAACCCATCGGCAAGTTAACACACTTGCAACACTTGTCAATACAAATGATGACACTTCCATATAGAGGAATAATACATCTCTATAGGAGTACAATAAATATATAAGTGAAATACATTCCAAAGTTACATATACATCAACACTCCCTCTTAATTAGGAAGGTATTTCTCGATACAGATCTATTAGCACAAGTCTTCTTCTCTGGATCGTCATCATCGATGCATCGTCATCATCGTCACTGCTACTGCTATCTCAATCAATCTCTGAATCTACTTGTCATAGGAAGTTCTATAGAGCCAACCCTTTTTCATGCTGGATGTAGGCCCACCACCTGCAGGTCTTCATCATCAATGGCCATACTGTGGATCCCAGGACTGATTACGTGCGTCATCAAAACCTAGCACATACTATAGATTTTTTTACATGTTGACCTTCACAAAACCTACTCAAATCCTCCCAGGATGTTACGAGCAAGCTGCTCTACCTATCTGGATCTCGATAGAGCATCCCAGGCTGTTATGAGCACACCGCTCTACCTGTCCGGATTTTAAAGGATCTTTTCTATGTGAACTTTCGCAAAACCTACTCATAGCATCCCAGGATGTTACGAGCACACCGCTCTACCTATCTGGATCTCAATAGAGCATCCTAGGATGTTACGAGCACACCGCTCTACCTGTCCGGATTTTAAAGGATCTTTTCTATGCGAAACTATAGCAAAACCTACTTAGAGAATCCCAGGATGTTATGAGCACACCACTCTACCTGTCTGGATCTCGATAGAGCATCCTAGGATGTTACGAGCACACCGCTCTACCTATCCGGATTTTAAAGGGTATTTTCTATGCTACCTATAGCAAAACCTACTCAGAGAATCCCAGGATGTTACGAGCACACCGCTCTACCTATCCAGTTTTTAAAGGGTCTTTTCTAAGCTACCTGCACAACCTGTCCATGACCATAGAGTATCAAAATGATACTCACCATACATCATCCTGATGTACATCATCACATGATCAACCTGATCATCATCATACCATCAACCTGATGCGTATCATCTGGAGCAACATCCTGAAGCTCGTCATCTGTGATCATTCTGATCAAACAGTATATCCATCTGATGCATACAAAGTATCTACCTGATACATATCATAATACATGATCTACCTGATCCTACAAATGCATCCATATGATATACATAATGCATCCACCTGATACATACATAACTACATGATTTACCTGATCATACAAGTATCTACCTGATACATATACAAATACATGATCTACCTGATCATATCCAGCATCCAACATGATGCATACATACATACATATAAATGATCCAACTGATCATATAGAGCAGAAACTAGAACATCATCCTAATGCTCATCATCCAACGCTTACATCCATAGCCATGTGAAGGATCCTCCTTCCACCATGCTTGGAATGGCTTCAACAAATGTGTCCATCACTTCTTCCTCGAAGTGTCGTCGATCTGAAGAACTCCAAGCCTCTCTCTAAAGTACTTGAACTTCACTCTGGCTAGTGGCTTCGTCAACACATCTGCAATCTGCTCATCTGTCGCAACATACAGGAGCTTCATTGCTCCTCTCTGCACCATATCCTTGATATAGTGATATTTGATCTCAATGTGTTTCGACCTGTCGTGGAACACCGGGTTCTCAGATAGCTTCACACAACTCTGGTTGTCACAAAAGATACCAGTAGTCTCCAGCGGGGGATCAAATAACTCTGACAGTAGCTTCCGAATCCATACTACCTCACAACTAGCCAAACATGATACAACATACTTTACCTCGGCTGTACTCAGTGCTACGTAGGACTACTTCCTACTAAACCAAGAGATCACACCTGATCCCATACTCAAGCAGCACCCAGATGTGCTCTTCCTATCTGCAGCACTGCCTGCCCAATCTGAATCAACATAACCTTGCAGGTTAAAATTTTGATTCACTTCATACTTGAGCCCATAATCAAATGTACCCTTCAGGTACCTCAGAATATGCTTTACAGCAACCAGGTGAACACTCCTCGGATCCATCAGGAACTGGCTCAATGTGTTCATTCCAAAGGAAATATCTGGTCTCGTGTTCGTCAGGTACATCAAGGACCCAATCATATGACGATACATAGAGACATCAACCGGCTCAAATGAAGCATCACATAGAAGCTTCAGGTTCGATACCATAGGTGTGGCCATGGCCTTGCAATCCATCATCTCAACCCTCTTCAGGATATCTACTATATACTTCCCTTGTCCAAGGAAGATCCCATCTGCACTCTGCCACACCTCCATACCTAGAAAATAGTGCATCATCCTCAAGTCCTTCATATCAAACTCAGCAGCAAGCTTCCTCTTTGTATCGGCAATCAATCTATCTTCACCTGTAATAAACAAGTCATCCATATACAAAAGTAGTATCACTGGATTGCCTTCCTCAACCTAAAAGTAAAGGTTGGAATCTGCTTTACTCTTGGTAAATCCCAAACTGGATAGAAAGCTATCTATCCTACCATACCAAGTTCTGCACATATATGACTCCTCGTCATGTGTCTCAGAACCAAGTGGCTGCTCCACATACACTTCTTTTTCAACTACACCATTTCAAGAAATTTGTCTTGAAATCCATCTGGTGTATCTTCCCTTTCATCACTGCAGCCAGAGCAAGTATGGATCTAATGGAAGTGTATCTGGCTACAGGAGCAAAAGTTTCTTCATAATCTATTCCCTCTTTCTGAGAGAAGCCACGAGTTACAAATCTCGCTTTGTATTTCTCTATGCTGCCATCTGCAACATGCTTGATCTTGTAGATCCATTTGGAAGTCACAACAGACTTCCCTTTAGGTCTTGGGATCACATCCCAAACATCGTTCTTTATGATCGACGGATCATGGCATTCTTCCCGTGTCCTGGGAACTTCAATTTCTTCAATAGATAATTTTGTTGCTTGAACAAATGTTGTAATCCTTCTTTTGTAGGTGAAGGTATATGTCTTTCCTACAAAACAAGTTAAATTGCATGATTAGAAACATCTCATAATTTTTAGAACAAATTCTTTCACATAAAGAAATATGTCATACAGTCATGCAATTATTTAATCCAATGCTTCAATACAACATTTATCCATATCCTATAACTTTCTAGATGCCTTCTAATCTCTACCAAAACATTGTTAAGAGTGTGCACAACTCCCAACATGTCAGCAAAGAGGTTTCATTCTATATAAGTAGCAATGGAATGTTGTATAGTGCCATAGGCCACTTACCCATCATATGCATATTAGTAGTATATTGTTCATTAATGCAAATATGCAAAATACACAACCTAGGTCTAGGAACATAAGTATATACATCATTGAACAGTATTATTTAAACAACCAAATATACAAGAAATCACAATTCAAATACTTATCTTTGTTTTGTTTGTTGTTGGGTGGACTCCCTCTCAATATTTTCTTCCTTGCATGAACTGCTAGAGTGTGCTCCCTCTTGATCTTTGCTTCCTGGATTACCTATCCTAGCTGCTTCTACCCATAGATGCATAGGTAGATCCTGGTCATGCAGCATTTCCCTTGCTGCTTCCATGATTGTTCTGTTCTTTCTTTCTGCAACTCCATTCTGTTGTGGATTGTAAGGAGCAGACAACTCCTTCTTAATCCTTGAATCACTGCATAGCTTCTTGAAGTCACCTGAGGTGAATTCTCCACCATTGTCAGATCTGAATGTTTCGATCTTCTTATCAGTTTGGTTCTCCATCATGGTTTTGAATTCCTTGAACTTATCAAATACTTCATCTTTGTTCTTCAAGAAGTAAACCCATTTCTTCCTGGAGAAGTCATCAATGAAAGAGACATAGTAAACATACCCACTCAGAGAGCTCGATGACATAGGGGTGCATACATTGGAATGGATAATTTCTAAGATATTATTTTCCTTGCTTTCACTGCTTGGAAATGCCTTCTTTATGTTCTTTCCTTTTGCACATCCTTTGCAAACACCTTCATGCTTGGTCTTGATTTCAGGAAGACCTTCTACAACTTTACTTGCAATTGGTAATGCTCTGTAGTGCATATGTGCAAGTCTTCTATGCCAAAGTTCACTTGGCTCCATGGAATCATGCACCATGGCATGTTCAAGTCGTCCTTTCAATTTATACAAGCCTCCCTCTTTCTCTCCAATCACTACTGCATCATCAATAGTTTTACCTTTTGGCCACATTAGAACTTTGCCATCTACAAATGCAACCCTCATACCTTTTGCATCCAATGCATATATGGAGAGTAGGTTCTTTTTGAGCCCAGGTACATAGAGAAATTCTTTCATCTTCAAGGACTTTCCAGAATCTTGGTTGTAGGAGGCTTCACCACTTCTTTTGATGGGGTATTGATAGTCATCCCCAAGTTTCACTTTATGGGGTGATTCATGTTCAGATAGATTTACAAAAGATTCTTTAAACCCAGTCATGTGTTTGGAAGCACCACTGTCAATAAGCCAATAATTACAACCATGAGAAATAGTACCTGTGAGAGCAGAGATTAGAACATACTTTTATTCGCTTGATGAATCATCATCATCACTTTCTGCTCTAGCCTTCTTCTTTGGAGGCTCATCATCTTCAATAGCATGAGCATGATACCTTCTTTTGCTGCCCTTCTTCTTCTTGTTGAAGTTGTTTTTTTTGTTGTTTCCCCTTTTGTTCTTGGGACATTCTAAAAAAAAGTTCCCCTTCTCATTACATTCGAAACATCGAACATGATATAGATATTTCTTCTTGTGATAAGGGTGAGAATGTTTCTTGTTATGATATTTCTCCCTCTTAACCTTGCTTCCCTTGGTGTGAGATGTGAGAGCTTGATCTTCATTCCCCATCTTTTCTTCTGATGCTACAAGCCTAGCTTCTTCTTGAGAGAATTTCTCCCACAGTCTACTGAATGAGATCAATTTCTTTCTTGCACAGATTCCTTGAATAAAGGAGTCCCATGACCTAGGTAGGCCATTCAGAGTGGCCATAAAAACTTCACCATTGTCCACTACTTCATCCACAACTTCAAGTTGTTCCTTGATCTGAGAGACCTTGGAGAAGTAAGATTGAATGGTCTCTCCATTCAACATCTTGACCCCTTTCAATTGATTCCGCAGAGTCATCTTCCAATTTATGTTCTTCCCTTCAAATAACTTGGTCATGGAGTCAAACATCTCCTTGGGTGTCTTTAGAGATGACACATGTGGTATGAGATGGTCTTTGATAGAATCAACAATGATTCTCTTTGCCTTGACCAAGTTCTTCTTATGCAATACCTTATCCTCTTCATCCTCTAGGATAGGGACCTCAGAGCTGATGTAGGAGTCCAATTCATTTTCTTCCAGGATTAACCCAATCCTATACTTCCAGGCTCAGAATTTATCAGCCCCTTCAAGCTTATCCTCAAGCTTGGTGTGGTGAGACATCTTAAAGAGTACTTCAAATGGAAATAGAAGAGATTTAGGTCTTACCACTTGCTTTGCTGAAAACTGGATCTGGTCTCGGATTAGGGTTTGTTGGAAAAACCTTAAAAATTCCAAAAGTGAAATTCAACTTTCTGAAAGGATAGAAAGATGCGCCTTGATGATCTGATAAGCTTGGTGTATTCAGAATTTGAGATCTGCAAAGCTTCACCCTTCAGAAATGTCGTTTAGTCTTCCCGGGTTCACTAGGAGGACCCTGAATTAGGGTTTGAGTTTCCCGGAGATTTACTCAACCAAAAATCTCGATCCAAAGCTCTAAACTTCGATTTTTCCAAGGATCCTCCAGCTATGTCTTCAGATTTAAGAAATTCCTATTTTTGTGGAAACCCTAATTTTTAGGGCCAAATTTGAAAATGATCAAAATTGAATTTTGATTGGATAGATAGATTCGTCTTGATGAGTAGAGTCAATCTACTATACTGTTTTTCCAAAATCTATGGAGAGAAACCCAATAAACAAGAAACCCTAGTTTCCGTCACTACACAATGTCTTCTTCTCAGGTTAGCTCTGATACCATGTTAAATTTTGAGCATTAATTCACAATATTCTAGGATCTTTACTGATAGAATAACATGTACAGTATATCAATGCATATCAATCATAACAAGCATGTCAATCATCACAAGAAGCAAAAGCATGATAGACAATAGACACGGAGTTTCCATGGGGAAAACCCTAAGGTGAAAAACCCCATAACTTCCTCAGAGATAGATAGAGCAATAGCTCAACCAAAGTACAAGAGATAGACTCCTCTTAGCAGCTGATCCTCCTCCTCACATGTGCACCACTTTCCGAGTGAAGGAAGTGTGAGTTATGAAGTGATCCAAATAGAGATCTCCCGATCTCTATTTATACTTGTCCTGTTTGCACAATAACCTTATGGGGCCGACTTGTCTAGCTAGGTACAATAACTTCATATTACATTATATCAGGCCGACCCCTTACAAGGTGGTCTAATAACCCATTGGCAAGTTAACACACTTGCGACACTTGTCAATACAAATGACGACACTTCCATATAGAGGAATAATACATCTCTATAGGAGTACAATAAATATATAAGTGAAATTCATTATGAAGTTACATATACATCAACAAGGAGCATATCATCAAGGATATGAAGGAGTTGTTCCCCTTTGTATTTTCTCACATTTATAAGGGAATTAAATATTTGGGCTACTAGCTTAAACCTAACTTCTATGGGAGGGAGGATTGGGTATGGATGCTGCAGAAGATAGATCATAGGATTCATTGTTGGGCTCCTAGATGGTTGTCTATTGGGGGAAGGCTGACACTAGATCATTCTGTGATACAAGTAGTCCCTTATTCTGGTTTGGTCTTAGGAGGATACCATCCTTGATCCTCAATGGGGTGCAGAGTAGACTCTTTCGTTTCATTTGGGCAGGAAAACCTGAGGTGAGGAAGTGGCATCTTAGTTCATGGAAAAGCTTATGTTGGCCCAAGGCTCGGGGATGATGGTGTGATGAACCTGCAATAATGAATTAATGCAAATACACGAAATATAAAAAATAATAGAACTCAGAATCACTTTTATATTGATCGTAGGCCACTTCGATGGGGAAACCTCCTTTGAGAAAGCTTAATACAATTAACTTCACGGTGCCTTCATAGGCCTCAACACACACTTATATACTAAGTCTAGGCGCCAATACTATGAGTCAAAACCATGGGCCAATACAAACTATGAATCAACAAAACTATGAGCGACTTACAAAACATATGTGCCAACAATAATAACACAAACTATGATCAACAAATACTACAGGACGACTTACAAAGCATATGCGTCCAACAACAATATACTAACAAAGTAAAGACATGGGTTCCTAAAATCTCCTCTCCCTTAGAAAAAGCTTTGTCCTCAAATCTTTAGATGTGGAAATTGATGCAGAATCTGAAGAAGTGGGTTCCCTGTAGCATCCTCGGGTTGCATTCCGGGCCATTGGCACCTTTGGAGTTTCAGGGAGGATTGCGTGGAAGGCTGTAGACGAAGAAGAACCATATCAACGACGTGAAAAGTGCGTGCAGAACGGTGCTAATCGGCTTCTTGTTTTAGTCGAATTCTTGCCATGTGAAGATTGTCCTGCAGAATGAGAAGAAGTTGATCGTGGTTTCGAAGAATTGAGTCAATTTCCTGAACTGGGGAGCTGCTGAAGGTGTAGTGAAGAAGAACTGGTGGTTCCTGTCCAGAGACTGCTTCATATGGTGTCCTTTTAGATGTGGTACTATACCACTGGAGCGCTTCTAGGAAATCCATAGAAATAGTTGTCCAAATCTATGGAGGGATGGGAAAGGGTTCGAGCAGTCCTGAAAGGAGTGTTGTTTCACCCTTGTTGACCTGGAAAGTATCAAAGTCAACCACCATCTGTTGAATTGTCATTTTGAGCCCCTGCCAAAAGAAGTTACATTGTTCCTGGTCATACGTTTTGAGGAACCCAAAGTGCCCTACTGGTGAAGAAGCATGGAGTTCATAGAAGAGATAGCCCTATTGAACAGATTGCAACCAATTTGGAACAAGCAGAGAAATAACTGTAAGAGAAACTGGGTCATCAAATGTGCGAGGAGGAGCATCTACCACCAAATTGTCCTTACCCTTCTGGTAAGTGGTTGCATATTCATAACCCTTGAGTTGGATAACCCATTTCAGGTGTGCTGGGGAGGAGACGCGTTGTTCCAGGAAAATTTCCAGACTCTGGAGATCAGTCTTGATGCAGAAATAATTCCCTAATAGGGATGGCTGCCACTTTTGTACTGCATGCAAAATAGTCATCATGTCCTACTGAGATGTAGATACGGCTAAATGCTTACTGGAAAGGTCTCGTGAAGGCGGCAAGCCCATTGGTGCAAAAAAGACACCTGCATATCTATCCAAGAAAGTAGTGGAGACCGTTGGTGGGTGCATCTAAAGGGAATGGAGATGAGCAATGACACCATATGAATTCTTCTTAAGGATCTTTTTCAGGCAATGTGAACTGATGATGCGGAGAGACCCTGGTTGTAAGCCCATAAATTTGTGTTGTGTCCCATTGACTGAAAACTACATCCAAAGTTCAGCAAAATCCCATAAGATGGGGCCAAGTGTGCGTAACCATTGAACGCCCAAAACCACATCACATCCTCCTAAGGACAAGGAAAATATGTCAGAGTGCAGGTTATAATATCTCATAGAGATACACACATTGTGACACTTCCCCTTGCAAGGTAAGGTGCCCCCATTGGCAACCATGACTTCAAAGTTGGAGCAAGGATGGACAACACAATCAACCTGTTTGGCAATCCGAGGGTCAATGAAGTTATGAGTGCTACCAGAATCAATGAGTATGGTAAGAGGGAGCTTCTTGAAGTATCCCCTGACCTGCATTGTTTGTGGGGTGGTGACGCCGGTTATAGCATGGAGAGAGATCTCGGGTGGGTCTTCCTGAGATGGGGTGTCAACAGGAAGGTGTTGAATGTCGACCTGATCATCTACTGTATCTGGAGCTTCTCCACCAAGTTCTGAGGCAGGTGGAGAATCCACATCCAAGAGATAGAGATTTTGTTGAACACATCTATGTCCCCGAGTGAATTTCTCATCACAATTATAACAAATCCCTTTTTCTTGGCGTGCCTGCATCTCTGTTTCAGACAAATGCTTGATAGGAGTTGGTAGAAGAGAAGGCGTGATGGGAGGTCGTTGGGAACCCATATTTCTAAAGGGAACAAAGGTGGGTTTGGAGCGTTGTTGAGTTGCAATCTTGTCCTCTGCCAACTTAGCCAACCCTAGGACTTCCATCATTGTGTTGGGATAGAACATTTTGACCTCTAAGCGGATTTCATCCTTGCGATCACTGATAAAACAACTCCTATAGAATTCATCAAACAATCCTTCTGTGTGATTGGCCAGTTTCTCAAATTTTGTCTGATACTCTCTCACTGTGCCAAATTGGTGAAGTTTAGTGAGTGCTCCTGTGAAGTCATCAAAAGCACTAGGACCAAATCGTGGCAAAAGGAGTTGGCAAAAATCTGTCCAGTTTGGCTCAGGATGAACTTTGATGTATCAATGGTACCATTGAAGGGCTTCCTATTCCAAATGAAAGGATGCAAGTGGAACTTTCTGGACATCAAAAGTATTATGCAGGCTGAAATATTGTTCTGCTCGGTATATCCATCCAATTGGATCGTACCATTGAAGCGAAGAAAATCAAGCTTCGACCCACAAAAATTGCTGGAAGAAGAGAACCCGGTGGCTGCAAAATATTTTGGCTGTCGGTTATTGTTCATGGTTAAATGCTGAAGATGGAGGCTGTGAAATTTTTCATCAAGATCTTGGAGTTTGGTTTGGATGGTTGCAAGTGCTTCCTCCATGGTGTGTGCTCCTGCACAAGTGACAACCATAACCAGGGTTTTTTTTTGTTTTTTGTTTTTGGAATGGGTAGAAAAACACAAACAGAAGCTGATTTAGTAAAGGAAAATTTGGATTGGGGAAAAAATCTGATGGGTAATTGGGGTTTAACTAGATTTGGACATTGTCGAAAGGACAAGAAACCAGAAAAGGGGGATTTCAGAAGCGGGGTGAAAGAATGAGAAAATTTGGCAGAGAGGGACAAGGAAGTAAAAGTAGAAAATGAACTCTATGGTAAAATTTGAAGGCGATTGGGTGAAAATCGAAGAAGTTATGGTAAACCCTAAAAATAGACAAATGTGAGATTTCGGGTGTTGGGAAGTGGAATGTGGGATAGGGTCCCCAGGAATGAAATATGTAGAATGGTATTGTAGGGGTGTCAGAGAAGTTTCAAGGGAAACTGAGTTAAAACAAGGGAGATATGACAGGAAAACTTTTTTTTTTTTTCCAGAAATGGATTTGCAATAGTGCAGAAGGGATCAGAAATAAATGGATCTGAAACGACACCAAATGGATCGAAAACGACTGGATCTGGAACGGCTTTCAGAATAGATCTGGAATGATTTTCAGAATGGATCTGAAATAGCACGGAAGTGATCGGCAATAGTTCAGCTGAAAATAGATATGGACCCCAGGTATGTTCGGCTTCCTAACAGTTCAGGTGTTTCACTCGGCCACCAATGATGTCTGACGGCTTGCATATTGGAGCAGTGCCCCTCACTCCACGACTCAGGTAAAACTGATAACCGCTTTGCCACAAACGACAACTCTTGGCTTACCTCATAGGTGGGAACTAGTCAATCAGGTAGGGGTCGTTGTCCTTTTCGCTGGCAGGTCCTCTCAATGGGCCAACTACTTTGGGGTTCCTGTGGTACTCCTCACAATGAGTTTTAGGGCTTATTCCCAAGTACTTCCCACAGTTAAGCGGATAGGGATTATTCCCAGATCCGAACTTGTAACAGATGCAAAAAAAGATTTGGCAGAAATTCCACCCAACGAGCCCAAGAAAGTGCTCGGATACCATATGTGTTGAACCTGCAATAATTAATTAATGCAAATACACAAGATACCAAAAATAATAGAACTCAAAATCACTTTTATATTGATCGCAGGCCACTTCGAGGGGGCAACCTCCTTTGAGCAAGCTCAATACAATTAACTTCACGGTGCCTTCATAGGCCTCAACACACACTTATATACTAAGTCTAGGCGCCAATACTATGAGTCAAAACCATGGGCCAATACAAACTATGGATCAACAAAATTATGGGTGACTTACAAAGCATATGCGCCAACAACAATAACACAAACTATGGATTAACAAATACTATGGGACAACTTACAAAGCATATGCGTCCAATAACAATATACTAACAAAGTAAAGACATGGGTTCCTAAAAGATGGGGTCTTAAGAACTTGGAATTGTTTAACGTGGCAATGCTGGAAAAAATACCATGGAGGGAATTGACTGATGAGGGCCTCTGGAGTAAGGTAATTCGTATTAAGTATCTCAAAACCTACACCACCACCCAATGGCTGCAGAATCATCAGTTTGGATTCACTTAGGCCTCTGTCATTTGGAACAACATCTACATAACTTTTAGTCTCATTGGTTCGTGGATTAAGTGGCAGATCGAGAAGGGATCTGAGCTCTTCGTAGGGGTGGACCCTTACATTGGATATGACAGAGGGTATATGCTGCCAACAGACTTAATTAAGGAACTCCAGGATCGGAAGCTGGTGGTGCTTTCTCAGTTTTTTATGAATCATAGTGACTTACCCAGTGAGTGTTGGCTTACCACGGAAGAATTAAACCTTCCATCTCGATGGAACCCTATTTGGGGTAAGTACATTTCTAGTCTACTGCCAAGAGGGATTAACCTAAGTAACAAATATGACATCTTGACATGGGATGGCCCTGGATCGAAGGGAGTTCTGTCGGTGGAAAATTTATATAACATTTTGATTGAGAATGCCCCCAATCCCCCTATACAACATTGGTCATACAAGAGGCTGTGGGGATGGAACATCTCGCACAAGCTTAGACTTTTTCTTTGGCTCTACTTACAAAACAAAATTCTCACCTGGCCCAACATCCAGAAAAGGGGTCTTTGTGGTCCGGGTAGGTGCGTCATGTGCAGATCGGCAGACGAGGACATCCAACACATTTTATCCATTGTAGTTATGTAAAAAAGTTATGGCAGATAATTCGTGGCAGGTTATGTGTCCTTGATGAGTGGAAGGGGCCTGAGTTGGAAGACTGTGTTCGCAAGTGGTTTGATTGCAATGGGAACAACAACACCCTCCCTCTGTTCTTGATAGCTGGCGTTTGGAAAGCTAGGAACATCGGGATCTTTGAGGACGCCCTTCCGATAGTCCAAGCCACGATCTTTAGAATTTTATACCAATAGAACGAGTATCCCAAGAAGACTGGAAGGATAAAGATTCATTAGGTCTCTTTTCCAGTGATGGAGGAGGGCATGATATATGTGTTCTTCGATGGAGCCTCTCAGCTGGGCATTTGCGGTGGTGGTATCAAGTTTCATTTCAGCAACATCCACAATATTTTGATACAGGTGGGCTTTGGAGGAGGAGATGGCTTAAAGGAAGAATTACTGGCGCTAAGATTCTTGTTGTGGTTTTCCCGGAGGAAGGGGTACACTTCTTTGACCATTTTTGGAGATTCGCAGGTGGTGGTGAATTGGTTCAATGGAAAATTTGCAATCAATGCCATTCTGATCGAGCCCTGGATGGAGGAGGTGAGGTGTCTTCGTTCTTCTTTCGACATGATTAGATGCCAGCATATCTACCGTGAGGTGAACGTGGAAGCAGACCAACTTTTGAAGGTGGCAATTGGTCATATGGACGGCCTGTTGCATTTCAGAGAACGACTGGCAGAGGTCATTGTTGACCATGGCAACATTCGTTCCTTCTGAAGTGAAAAGCTGGAATCGTGGTCTCTGGTTTTTAGAATCACTATATGTTTGAACTCTGAGTGTCCAACACTTTCGTTTCCATCCGGGTTTTTTCGCTAAAATTCCAAACTGTCTAGTATTGAGCTTTCTGATTCACTATTTGTATGAACTCCGAAGTGTCGAACATCTTGGTTTTCATCCTAGACTTTTTGTTTAAGTTATAACTTTTCTAGTATTGAGACATCAACAATGGAAAGAACATTTCTGTCCATCCCCAAAACTTTATGAATATCTAATATAATCTTGTTTTATTTCTTATAATATCAAGCTTACAGATTTTTTTCTCTCTCGAAAAAAAAGAAAAAACTCATCTCTAAGCCACCTTTCCAATCTCTTAGTTACTTACTCATGTAATCTAATAATTTCACATATACGTAGTATTTATTACATATGCTTTTACACAATAATGTATCAAATTATTCATTCAACAACACATTTATATGCCATCTCGGGCATACCTTAACGACATATTCTTGTATGCAAGACTTTAACAACGTACGTCTATATTTAATTAACCATTCGGGGAAGCGCACCATGGGAAGATAGCATTTATAAGATGGAGTTATATCAACACAATCCTTCACAACCGTAACATGCGATTTCAAATCCAACCTGTATGATTAAACATCAAGTTTAGTTACCCAACCTTATGATTACTTGACAATGAAATAATAAATACTATTTTACTTGCGCATGCATTTCTATGATTTATGCATTATCCAATATGTGTTCTTTTCAAATTATTTGTACTCATGGTATAAGGATTTTTTTTTACATTCATAGCACGGTTACCATTCACAAATTACTTATTAAAATACATTATTATAGTAAAAGGAAAACATGAATTCATTTCTAAATAATTGAAAATAATTTAATAATAAAATAATGAGAACATAACATAAATCAAATACTTATTTTAAAGAATCCTTACGACGATTAAATGTATTGTAGTAATGTTCCACCTAATTGTAGGCAATTTTACTCTACTGCCTCCCCCAAGCCAACAACACTTGAACGACCAACTGTCCAATGCAAGACAATGATATCATCCATCTAATCTCAATTCCGGATGGTGCTCGAAGGTCTTGTTCCGGCTCCACCTGACCACATACCTTTGTTGCATCCATCCATGCTATTGTCCTAACATGGTTGACACACCACTCATCATGTTTCCAATCGTGCCATCCTCTGTCGAGCCAACTAAGAAACACCTCACCAATTTGTCTCGTCCTACTCTACTAGACATCCTTGGTCCTCCTAGCTTGCATGCTCGTACACCGTCTTATTTGTCTCCTATCACCCATGAGCCGACCACCAAGGATACCAAAATGTATGGACTTGCCATGTAACATTAAGTCATGTTTGTTGAGCACACCCTCTGTCACGCCATTTCCATGGCGCTCAACATAGGGTTGTTACACTTCCTACCTAGCATCTTAGTGTAGCAAGTGAAGAGAGGCTTGGAAACCATGGGTTTGAATAATTAGAATATAATTTTTTTTTAATAATTAACATGATTAGTTAAAAAAAGATAAAATGACCATTTTGATCTCATAAACATCATCTTAGTCATAGTATTTGGATTTCATAAGTCATAGTATTTGGATTTCATAATGTAAATAGTGTGGAGAAGTTTTTTTGAAAAAATAATGAAGTATAAAAATACTAAGTTAGTAGCTTATTACAGTAAAATAAGTGCTTTTGCTTTTCCTATTGAGAAAAAAAAAATTGTTTTTTATTTGGAAGAAAAAGCTAGCATGATTAGTTCTTTACTTTTTCTTTGATTGATAATTTTGTCTTCGTGTTTTTTTTCTTAAATTAATAATGTTATTAAATTAAATAAAGTACTTTTGTAGTTATTAATATCTATAGTTGAGAAATAAAGTTCAATTTGATCATAATAATATTATTCTTGGATGATTTTTTTAGATAATATTTATTTTGTATTAACATGGAGTTATATGTAGTTATTTTATATTTATTATATTTTTAAAATAATTATTATTATGATTTAATAATAATCATAAATAATATTATTTTTTTCAAAATTAAATATTATAATTAAGAAAAAAATATGATTAAATTCCAAAATTAGAAAAACAACAACATATCTAGTAGTTATCTTTTTTATACATTAATTATATATAATAGTTTTTTTATTAAAATTAAAAAATTTATAATAAAAAATAATTATAAATTTATAAAATTAAATATTTTATAACTATTTTTAATTAATAAAAATACACTATTTAAAATAATAAACTTATAATAAAATAAAATTTATAATTCAATTTCTTCTTTGGTTATAAGGCCATAGAATGCACTCTTAGGGTGATAGACTGTACCTAGCACTATAACAGTGCACCTAAATTATAATTTAAATTATAAAAAATAATTTAAATTGTTTAATATATAATATTTATGTATAAAAATATACAATTTGAAATAATAGATTTATATTGAAAATTTAAATTTAAATATATTCAGTAAGTTTTCTTTCTTCATAAAGTTGCAATTATATTTGTTTGATATTTAGTTTTTTTAATCACATTTTTTTAAATCTTATTAAAAATTTTAAAAATTATAGATATTAGTTATTAAAATTACATTATCTAAATATAATTAATTAAAATACTTAAGAATATTTAAAAATACTAAATTTATTTATATATTTAAAAATATAATTTTAGTAGTAAAAAATTATAACCAAATTCAAATATTAATCTAAAAATTATAAAATATTTAAAATACTCTTTTTTTTCTAATTTATTTTATTAAATTTTGGTGATAGAGGAATTTTTTATGATTTAAATTTAAATTTTTATTATAAAAATGGATTATAACATTTTAAATATATTGTGTATGTTTAATAATTTGTATGGTACATGTTTACACCTACATTAGATCTCAATTTCGTAGTATTTGTTATAATACAAACATTTTTAACCTCTTAATTTGTCACGACTATAGTGAGTTAGGAAAGCTTCTCTTCACACTTTTTACTTTTTAAGTATAAGAATAAAATTTTAAAGCAAACCAAATAATTCCCTTCTTTCACTCTTTTTAAATTTTGATAGACCAAAATTTGGTCTCAAGAGACATTAATCATCATCAACTTATATCTAACATTCGAGCAATTCCACGCAACCCCACCCAACCAACTTTAGAAAACATAGTAAAACAAAAATATGTGAAGATTGGAAGAGAAGGGAAGGCCCTTCCTACCTAGCATCTTTGTGTAGCAAGTGAGGAGAGGCTTGGAAACAATGGGTTTGTTTAATATTCTTTGTTAAGGTAGCATGCTTTGTAAATATGTTTTAATATTAGTCTTATCTGTATAACTACGGACTTGGTCATGGCACAAACAATTTTGCAGAGCTTAGTGCAATTAGATTCATTATGAGGTTGGTAGATGAACATAATATAAAGGATCTCCAAATATTTGGAGACTCTCAACTTGTTGTAAATTGGATAACATTTACTTATAGACTGCAAACCACTCAGCTAGAAGCTCTTCTAGATGAAATCATTAGATTAAAAAATCAGCTAGGAGATGTAAGAATAAAGCATATTTTTCGTGAAAGGAATGGGACAACAACTGATCTTGCAAAAGAGGGTGCTCAATTGGATGAAGGCGTTTGGAAAATCATCGAATTTGATCACTCAACCATCACTGAATATCCTCATGATATTTGATACTCAGTGTGATCATATTCCTGAAGTATTTCGAGAAAATACTTGTTGTTTCTTAATGCAGGATGGGGAACCAATACATACTCAATCTGAGTTACGTGGGCAGTGTAAAACATGTTTTCTTGGTGGGCTCCTGACCAAGTTTTCATGAGCAAACTTTTTTTTTTGTATTTTTACAACAGTGAAACATGTTGGAGATAAGTTTTTATACTTATCTGTATCGAAGGAAGTTTAAGCAATATTTTCTTGCTAAATTACAAAAATTTTGTTTTCATAATGTATAATGATATACTTTTTGCTTCATATAGCTTGTAATAGCTAAAACCTGTCTTTCCCATAATAACGCATGAAGGAAATTGAAGAATGTACCTATGTTTTAAATAATATCGATATCACTTTTTTCTATGGAAAAAATAAACTACGCACTAGTCATAACATAAATCGTAAAAAAAAGTAGCTAGAATATGAGAATAAGGTAATCCCATATGTTTTTTTTTGGGGGGTGGTTTGATATCTAAAACTTATTGAACATAAAGTTTATAATTTCTCTAAAGTGATATATAACATCAATGTGATGAAAATGGGTGAGAGAGTAATGTTTTTCTTTACATTTGAAATATTAAAATTTTGAAAAATATTTATCAAAATTCATATAAAAATATGATGTTTTAGTGTAACTATGTGATAATTTTGAATATATTTATCAAATTTTATATGTAAAGAAGATAATGTTTTTATGAAAATTTTAAAATTATGAAATATAAAAAAGTAATTATTTTGAAAAATATTTATCAAATTTTATTAAAAAGGTAAATGGTATGAGAATATAATAGTTTATAAAAAAATATTAGTTTAGTCTATTGGTTGTAGCTTGGATGGTTGCTATTGTAATGATTATATTTATGGCCATACCTTGATTTTTCACGACTAGATGATGAGAATGTAATAATCATACTTTTATTTTTTTTCTTGATTGATATTTTTGTCTATGATATTTTTTCCCAATATTGTATTTAAATTTAATATACATTAATATTGTAATTAAATTGAATATAGTACTTTTGAATACGGTATATTTTTTCTTATATTAAGAGTGTTATTAAATTGAATATTATATTTTATGGGTTTCTTTGATTGATACTTTTGTCTATGATATATATTTGTTGTCTTATCAATGATATTTTAATAATGTGATTAAATTGAATATGATATTTTTGTTTATTATATATTTTTCTTATTATTAATAATATTATAATGATAATATTAATAAAAATATTATTATATTGAATATGATATTTTTGTTTATTTATAATTTTTTTATCATTAATATATCAATAATGTTATTAAATTGAATATTAAATTTTATGGTTTTTTTGATGTGTATATATTTCTATATATATACTCCATAATTAAATAAAATAACTTTCAAATTAATAAAATAATGTTATTCTTAATTGAATATTTTTACATAATATTAATCTGGAGTTATATTTTTTTGATGATTTTATATTTATTATATTTTAAAAAAACCCACGGGTATGGGCTCTTTCATGGACTGGAATTGTAACAAAGACCAATAAGGATTAATGTCCGGAATTTTGTCACATGAAGAAGCAAGGAATCAATTGAATTGCGTGAGAAGAAAGAATAAATAACGTACAGTACTAAAATTTAAAATGATATCCAAAAGACTTGTCTAAACTTTTTAATTTTTTATGTTTTGGAATTATCCCTAGAACCATAATTCTTGAATATTTAATGAAATGTTTTATTTATTTATTTTTATTTTGTAAAATTGAATTTAGTTTTTTTTTTTTCTAAAATACTTATATAAGAAATATATAATCTTAATAATTTACCTTTGTAATTTAAATTATTTCAATTAAATATCTAACTAAATTATTAAACAAAAATAAAAAACCAAAAAATATCCGAAACTTAAAAAATTAAAACTACTAAATATTATACAATAAAAACATTTAATTATATAAAAAGTTTCGATTACATTTTACTTGTTGGATGCTTTGTTCCGGTTGGATATTTCGGTTCTATATTTACTTTTTGTCTTTCAGATATATTGACTTATGTGTCCAGGCCTCGGGCTGTTTTGGACTTAATATTTGTATTATGTCTTTAATGATTGTGAGTTATGTTCCTCCGCTACTATGTTTCTCTTGGAGATGATTATTTTTGGTCACCTATGCTGTTTATTTGGATCATGAGACGGTTCGTTTAGTGTTGCTGCTTGTGGATGATGGTGTGATATGCTTCACACTCATTCATATTTTCTGTGGTCATAATGTACTGGTTTCATTTACTATTTCGATTATTAATAGTAAGCTATATTTTCTTATGAAAAAGATTCAACCCCCTTCTTCTTTATTCGCTTTCATCTCTATTATAAATATTTATTTACCTTTATCCTTTAAATTTTTAGCATTCGCTTCTATTTCCATTATAAATATTTTTTTACATTTTCCTTTAAATTTTTAGCATTCACTTTTATTTCCATTATAAATATTTCTTTACATTTTCCTTTAAATTATTCTCTCATTCTGTGCAATTTAAGACTAAATTTTTAAACATAGATAATTATTACTTCATTAAAATTAATTTTTAATTATAATTTAATGAATTTATAAATTTAAATTACTTAAGGTTACTTTTTTAATTGTAATTTTTATGAGTTCCAAATTCCTAAATGAAGTTCATTACAGATGTTTTTAGAAATTAAAGTTAATGTCTTTGTAATTGAATCCTTTCATACGTCAATATTAGTTCTTATTATAAAGCTTTTTTTAATTAATAGTAAAGAAAATAATTTTGATATTTTATTTTGAGGTTAATGATTTTTATTTATTTATTTTTAGTTTAAGGTTAATGATTCTTTTTTTTAATTTATGTTTTTAGTATTTTCAATCTCTATATTATGATATACTTACTTACATGTTACAACAATTCAAATTTAAGTAGTTGCTACTTACTTCTACTTGATCAATACCAGCATAGATCCATCTTAAACCGGTATCTATCAAGCATTGAGATGGATCCAATTTCTCGAGGTGTATTTCTTTTTTTAAATTTCAACTCAAGAAATTTAATCTCTCTTGATTGATAGATCCGGGTTTAAGTTTTAATTTTTTTATTTTATAAACGAACATCTATTATTTAATTACTTTTCATAATATTTTTATTTTATGAGCCGACATGGATTTGTTTTTAAATACTTTCCATAATTGTTTTTTTAACATTTTAATTAATGTCCGACAATACATTTTACTTTTTTACTTTTCATTACATTTTACTTTTTTACTTTTAATTAAGTACTTTCCATTACATTTTAATTAATGGCCGACAATAATAAAGACAAACGTTTATAGCCTAGGATTTAATTCAAACAAAAATACACGTCCATGTATTATATAGCCTGGGATTTAATTCAAACGAAAAAACACGTCCTTTTATTAATCACCTACATAATATTAATTTTTTATTATTATTATGTTAAAGACAAACTTTATTTATTTGGCCGACTATAAGGACAAACATGGACAAATTATAGGATCTGCCCCATACTGGGTTGTAGAGCACCTCGTTTCACTCGGTGCAATCACTGCAACAACTCTTTATGTGACTAGAATTCTTTAGGAAATTTATTTTTCAATTAGCACCTATATCTACCCACACAACCATAATCTAGAGATTCCCCTTAGAGGTCCAATATGTCTTGCTTAAGTGTGGCCTACAAAACAATATCAATTTCTAATTTATCCCTTTTTTCCCAGCACTAAGTAACTTGGGGTTCTGCAACCAAGAATGGTTCCACCAATCTTTAGCATGAGGTTCAAATGTCACAACTGACTTATGCGGCCATAATGATGCCTAGATTTAACTCCTCGCACTTGCACAATGCCTTTTGCAACAAGAACTGAGTGTTGTTATGAACAACCTCTTTCATCACCAAACGGATGATAACTTATCTCTTTGCCATAGCATTGTTGAAGCAACTTTTGTAGCAACAGTTGTAGAAGCTCCCATAACACATAAAATAAATGAAATATGATGCAAGCAAATTAGCTCCAGTTAGCTCTTCATGCACCCTCCACCGAGCCTCCTTCATTCAATTAGTGCTAGTTACACTCAGTTACACCTACCACACTTAGTTAGACTCAGTTTGACTGATGGTTGACAGTTACTTGAGCATTGATGACTCCACTGATGATGGGATAGACTTCTAGTTGTGCTCCGATGACACTCCAGTGATCTTTTGATCACTCCATGAAGGCTAGTTCGAATTTCCACCTTGGCATTCGAATCCTCATGCATTGTACTATTTATTTGTCCATATTGTGATTAATTAATTAGTGTGTGTGAAGTATTTTTGCTTATATCCGAGTTCTACTGTATTATTATTATGTTGCTCATTATACTACATTGACCACTCTTCTTCTATTTTCTTGCTTAATCAATTACTTTCTTGTGAGGTATACATCATCTCTTAGATCTGCTGGGAGGATTTTCACATGGTATCAGAGCATGTTGAGAGTATTGTTTATCTCCATTCCTGATATTTTTTGTAGGTTATTATCAAGATTTCAAGTGCAGCAGTTTCTGCATTTATGCAGCAGTAGCAGTTGTAGATATTCTCTATTCTTTTTGCAGGTCTTCTACAGCTTCAATGAATTCATAAGAAATCCCTCCTCTTTCTCCATTCAACTATGATCTTCTTTCTCCATTCAACTATGATGAATGGAAACCAAATATGATAGCACATTTGAAGAGAAATGGTCTCTTTGATTACTGTTTTGAAAGAGAGTTCGAATCCTCTGAAGAAGAGTATGATTGGTTAATTGAAGGAGATAGAGCTTGTGTAGCCATGTTGTTTGCTATGCCTGGATGCATGTTACACCAATTTATTGATAGTGAAACTCTAAAAGAGCTATGGGCCCAATTCGATGTAATATTTGGTAAAGAGAATAAAGGAATTGGTCCAAACCCTTTCGAGAGCAAGCAAAGTGATGCATTCGCCATCCTTGATGATCTCATTGATCATAAATCAGTATCAAGCATATCTCATATTGAAGTTGTCCACAAAGAAATTGTAGATTCTACACTCATGCTCCAAATTTCTTCTCTTTCTGTGCTAGCTCACACTCTAGATATTGCAGAAGGTCCTAAATCCTCTCTTGCACCAGAGTCTGTTGGTCTACATCATGATCTATTGAATGTTTCAGAGGTCAAATCAGCTATTGGAGGTAATGCATTCACTCTCCTCAAGCAATCACCTCTTATTTACTACTATATGATCATTATTCCATGCTTTCAGAAGGTTATTGAAGAATATGGCCATTGCCATTTGCTTGGGATAATTTCTCATGCACATCATGGTTTTGATCTCACCCCTGCTGGTTCAAAGGAGATCTCAAGAAACCATTGCCATTCGCTTGGGATAACTTCTCATGCATTTACTGGTTTTGATCTCACCTCTTATGGTTCAAAGGAGATCTCAAGAAACCATAATTCAAGTCTTGTATCTAATTTGGATTCTAAGCAATCACTACTTGGGATAATTTCTCATGAATATGATAGTTTTGATCTCACCCATGCTGGTTCAAAGGAGATATCAAGAAACTATTCTTCAATTCTTAAATCTGATTTGGATTTCAAGCAATCATGTGATGGCTCTTTTTGGCATAATCTCACCCATGATGGTTCGAAGGAGAAGACAAAAGACTATCTACACATTCATAGATTTGATCCTACCTCAGCTGATTCGAATCATAGGTTCGAGGATCATCCTCATACTTTTGGATTTGTTCTCACCACATTCGATCTGAAGAGAAAGTACAAGCACATGCTTTCTGAGCATGATCCACTTCTTCCTAAGAAGAAGATACCTCCAGACATATGACCAAGCATCACACCTACTTGATTTTGGAGCATTTATTTTTGTGTGTGCCTTACAGTCTATTTTGAGGGGGGGTATTTTTCCCATGAGGTTTTCCCCATTTCCTCGGTTTATTGACTATTATTATTCATTGTATTGGGTGACCTCTGGTCTTAGTTACCAGGGCCCAGGATGGATTAAGGGGGGGTGTTAGGATATTCCTATACTCCATCCTAGTCCTACCAGCATTTTCATTATTTGCATTTTCAGTCATGCAAGCACTTATAGGGTTTGCATGCATTATTTAGGGTTTTCATGCATCCCAGTCATCAGTCCCAGCACCTAGCCCTCAGTTAGCTAGCCCCCAGAGCTTCTTTCCACTGAGTTTCATCCCTCCTAGTGCTTAGTGCGCCCTCCTTTCACCTACTGCATGAGAAAGGTACCCTTTTTCACCTACTAGTCCAGTTGTCTTTAGTTAACTGAGTTCTCTCCTTGATTTTAGGCTTAACTCACTCTTAACTGACCTTACCACTCCGATGGACCTCCAGTGTGACTAGACTGCTCATTCTGACTCCAGTTAGCTCTCCATTGAGCCTTCTTCATTCAGTTAGTGCCAGTTACACCTACCACACTCAGTTAGACTCAGTTTGACTGATGGTTGATAGTTACTTGAGCATTGATGACTCCACTGATGATGGGATAGACTTCTAGTTGTGCTTCGATGACACTCCAATGATCTTTTGATCACTCCATGAAGGCTAATTCAAATTGCCACCTTGGCATTCGAATCCTCATGCATTGTACTATTTATTTGTCCATATTGTGATTAATTAATTAGTGTGTGTGAAGTATTTTTACTTCTATTCGAGTTCTATTGTATTATTATTCTATTGCTCATTATACTGCATTGACCACTCTTCTTCTATTTTCTTGCTTAATCAATTACTTTCTTGTGAGGTATACATCATCTCTTAGATCTGCTGTGAGGATTTTCACACTTGGGATCTCAAATATGTGAGCTACTACAAGCTCATTTTTTTATTAGTTAATCTTCAATGAAGAACCAAATTGCCTATCTGACAATGCTATGGAAGTTATTAATGAGTACAGAGATTATTATTTCTCTCCTGAAGGATCTCAAGTATGCGGGTTCTAGAGCTCCATCCCTAATGCCTCAGTAGGTAACTGACTTCGTAGTACACAAGGAGGCTATGAGGGAGGTTTTTGTGAATGGGGTTGGCAGTTTTTGGCATGAACACAAGAAGGCCTTCTAGCCACCATTACCCTTTTGTACTGGAGCCTACAAATTCTCCAAGGTTAAAGGTTCCGAAGCTTTCATAAAGGATTTGGAAGCATTCCATTTTGGGGAAAAGATTTCCGTAAGAAATGACAACCAGCAAAAGGTCGTCGATCATTGTGCATTATGAAGAATACATTTTGAATACACTGATCACTTCGTGAAGTATGAGGAGGTGTACCGAAGAGCAAGTAACATGACTGAGCTGAACAAATGTTTTTTTCCGAAAAGCAGCGTGGGCCCCAGTCATACTACCAGTACTGCAAAATAAGCAAAATTACAGAAGCAAAGAGAAGAACTTGAAAGTATACAAGAATCAGAAGCATAATGGCAGCTGAAGGAAGAAACAGAGAGGAGACATAAAGAATAGGAAGAGAGGTTACTAAAAGAAGAAGCAGATAAAGTGAAGAGAGAAGAGGAAGTTAAAAGACCAGAAGAAGTAGCAAGAAGAGAAAGAGAAGAGAGGGAAGTAGTGGAGCAACAAAATAGGAAAGAAGAAGAGGAAAAATCTAGGAAATATGTGGAAAGAAGAGAAAATCAAGATGAAGACATAGGCACACGAGACATGGAAACAGACCCACCAGAAGGGTCAGAATTCATGCTTATCGAGGGACACCTACCATTCATAGAGCTTGGGATCACACCTTTTACCCCGTCCAAACAACACACAGTGGCCAAATTGGACACAATAATTTTTTATTCAAGGAGGAAAACCATCACAAGAAGGTCGGAGAAGAGATTGAAGATGGGAGCCCATCCTGATATAGTCACTGTCCAAGAAAGCACTATCATGGAGGGCACTCACAAAGACCCTAATTTCACAGCATCTGTAACAATAAAAACTGCAAAAGAAAGAGCAGATAACATCGATAAGCTGTTGAATGACATTGAGCGCAACAAGGAAAGAATGCTAAAGTTAAAAGCTAAATTAGTAAATTCGTGAACAAAAGGGATAGAATTGAAAAGGAAGCACGATTCTATGGAGGTTGAAAAGGACAGATTAATGAATGACTATCAAAATCTAGACAATAAGAAGGAGGCATTGACTATACAACTAATGATCATGGAGCGAGAAAGAAGCGATTTTGATGCCCGCATAAGTGAATTGGAGACAAAAGAGTCAACAACGACTCAGCAAATGGAAGAACTGAAAAATTCAGGTAGAGGAGTTGGTTAAGGAGAATGAGTCTCTGTCAGAATAGTTGTAGCTGGAAAATAATAAGAAATAAGAAATGGCTCCTTTCCATGAACAAGCATGTAAAATTCAGGAGAGGATATATCATTCGCAAGAATTGTTGATTGAATAAATATACAAAATGAAACAACTAATAGAAAGGATGAACGCAATTGCTGCAAAATCACTAAGGATCAGACACAGATTGTTTAACCATGCAAATAATATTAAGAGGAAGATGGCATGGAGAGAAGGAAACATAGATTTCCCTGATCACTTGCCCCAGAAGATGACTGGAGACCTTAATTTAGACATGGAACTCCTTGAGTTTTGCAGAAAAGATAGTAGGAGAATAAATGTTGAAGTCCCTAAATCTATTGATAAATGTGTAGGATTCTACAAGAGGATTCATCAGATTCATGAAAAATGGCATCTCGTCATGGCCACAGATATGAACGAGTTGCCTCCGAAAGATCAGCACCTAACAAAGCTGCAGAATGGGTTGAGGGATGAGATGGAGTATATTCGAACATTGGACGTACTGAATGAAGAAGAACTCCATCGGTATATCGGGAAGGCATCCATACACGCTTATTTCTTGGAGGATAGCTACAAGGAAGCAGCAGAAGGAGTGAAAAGCATAGAGACGGAGCTATCATATCATGAAATATATTTGAAAGTTTTAGAGCCTACACAATGTAATATTATTTTTGAAGAGGATGACGTGTGGGCCAATTATCTCTCTAGTCTAGAGAGGCCAGCTAAAAATTAATTGTATTTATTTCTGTGGAAACAGTAGAGGACAAATTTGGGGTATCCCAAAGGTGCGAGTGTTGAGATATTGTAACTTCAAAGAATATTATATTTGTACTTTATTATTCCGGAGATGTTTCATTCCTCCGTGAAGATCTTATTGTATATCCGGAGATGTTTATTCCTCCGTCGGAATGTGGTAACTCGGGTTATTAGACTTCCCTAGTGGGGGTCGGCCCTGTATGTGTTATGTGGGTCAAAGGGTTATTAGAACACCCTAGAGGGGTCAGCCCAGTCAGTTGTAGTGGGGTATTTAACCCATTGATTAAATACGAGCCTACGTGTACTTGTGTAAAAGATATGTCAGAGTGGTGTATAAATAGAGGAGGTGTGTTCCTCATTTGATACACTCACACACTGGAGAGAGAGGCGCACTTGTGGAGGAGAGGTCTGCTATGGTGGAGGAGGATATCATGTCTTTGGTTTGCATCTTTGTATATTGCTGGTCATCTATATTGAGGAAGCTTTACTGGGTTTTCTACCCCATGAGGGTTTCCCAAGATAAATCTGTGTCTCTTGTGTTTATGCTATGCTTATTGTTTCTTCAGTGATCCTGTATATGCTATTATTGTGAAATGGAATGTAATGCTGCTATTTTCTGTCTTAGCATATTAAATCTTAACATGGTATCAGAGCTGACCTGAAGGAAGGCAAGGTATGGCACTTACGACACTTGCTTCACTTACGACAATTTGAAGGTTAGGGTTTTACATAGAAAAAACCAGTCATCGTGGAACTTTCGCTATAAATCCATTTTGGAGACGGTTCAGGATCTGAAACCTTTACAGGTCGTAGATAACATCTCCAGGTATCATGTGTCCAAAGGGAACCCTCAGATTCATTGTACTTTGTAAGTTATGATCAGTACAAGTTAGGGTTTCTGCCTCTTCCAGATCTCAGTCAAAATCAGGTGACCTAGGAAAAAAGATCATAACTTGGGCTAGGAAGCTCCAAATAAAATTTAGTAAAAAGTGACAGGTAGTACAGAGACTGCACTATCTCAGGAAACTTTTTCAGAGGCCGAAATTGAACCAGTGACACGTGACACTCTGTACAAGTTCGCTCTCCTGTTTTATCCCATAAACAGGTCACGTTGCGACACTTGGCATAACTCTCTCTCAGAGAGTCCAATTGAGTTCAGAATTGTTAGGATGGAAATATAACAGGGCGAGCTATCTCAGGAAAAGTTTTCAGAGGCCTAAGTTCAAACAGTGACACGTGGCACACCGTACAAGTTCGCTCTCCTGTATTATCCCAAAACAGGTCACATTGCGACATTTGGCATAACTCTCTCTCAGAAAATCCAATTGAGGTCAGACCTGTCAGGATGGAAAGATGACAGGTCAGGCTATTATAAAAAATGTTTTCAGACCCTGTGGAGCGAAAATTTCAGAGTTATAGCAGAAACAATCAGGTACATATTTCTGTCAAAATAGAATTATTTTTGGAGCACCTTTATTCATGGCTTCCGGAATTTAGGGTTTCAGAGAAAGTTAGAATTTTTGGAATTGGAGTCCACGGCTGAATGCTACTTAGGAAAATCGAAATTTAGAGACCAAGATCAAATTTTTTGGTTGGGTAGAAGACCGGGCTTGATCAAACCCTACTTCGGGATTTTGATCAGAAAGATGGAAAATTAGGGCTTCAGCAAAAGTTGGAATTTTTGAAGTCTGTAACCACGGCTGGAAGCTCCTCAGAAAAATAAGAGTTTAGAGCCTTGGATTGAACCTTTTGATTGGAAAGAAGGATGGGCTTCATCAAACCCTAGTTCGGGTTCCTGTCCAGAAGATTCAGAAGTTTCGAAGGCAATTTTGAGGGGTCAAATTTTGGAGATTTCAAAATTGAAGAATGATAGTTTGATCAGCTCAGCAAGACAAATTCTTCCTTCCATTCAGAAGTGTGAAAGTCAAAGATTGAATTTTTAGGGTTTCTCTAGCAAACCCTAATCAAGATCCAGATCAAGTTTCAGGGGGAGTTGAGGATAAGGCCTTACATAAGAAGACTACAAGAAGTCTCGACAGGTATGACTTAAGAAGGTTCAGGTATGTCTTGAAATCTGATTCTTGATTAAGTTCATAATGTGTTTGTCTTCATAGTATTTATTAGTACAATCTTGATTAACGTTAGAATTGTCTTATCACCCTAGTAACAATATGAATGCATGTGAATGATTGAAGACATTCATTAATTAGGGATATATGATTGTACTAATGCATTATGGTGTTGTGTGAGGTTGATGTTGTTTGCTAACAAGATACAGGTACATCACAAAAGACAAATCAAGTTCCATGACCATGACCACATGAAGACAAAGACTCATCCATAATCTTTGTTCTACTTACGAGGTATGTATGAATTTTGTTATATTATGCTTAACCTATGAGACATGCAGGTTCTAGCTCAGAATCTCTAAATCAATGAAGAGATTGTTTAGGTATGTTGTACATAACTAAGCAGGTATACTAATCCAGGTATGTTTTCTTATGTCAAGTTAGAATCTTACCTTGTGTTAGGATCCCTTATATAAGTATACTTGGTATGATTGGTTATGCTTATTCATAAAGTTAGTAATCAAGGGTTTATGCATATTATGTCTCTTGTCTTGATGGTTTAATTAACCAGAAGAGTACTATGATCAAACAAGAATATGCATGAGTAAAAGAAGACTTCCTTGAAACCCTGAATACTAATGATCATGACTATACATATTCAATATTATTTAGAATTAGAATGTTTTGAGAATATACTAATGAATGTATGTTTGTGTATGAGATCATGAGGATGACACTAGTGCACACTTGAGCATGCACAGTGGTACATAATGAATAGAAGTTCAAAAGACATATAGAACATCAAGCGGGAGGAAACCACACAAACATAAAAGATAAGTATTTGAGTTGTTATTTGAAATAGTAAATGATATTGCTTGTATCCATATTTGTATTCCTAGAATATATCATGCTGAGTGTAAACATTCATAGAGCATTGAACAATATACTACTAATATGCATATGATTGGTAAGTTGGACAAACATTCCATTGTTGCTTGTCTAGAATGAAAACTCTTTGCTGACATGCTGAGAGATGTGCACACTCTCGATAGTATGTTTTGGTAGAGATGGAAGGCATCTAGATAGCCACTGTATGCATACATAATATGGAAAAGTGTTGTGCCAAAGTACTGGTCAAAATAGTTGCATAACTATGTAAATGATATCTGTATGCATAATAGGTTATCATGTCAATATGATTTGATGATTATGAAGTATTACTAATCATGTACTTAATTTTGATTTGTAGGAAAGGTCATGAAGAATGATGGACACCGTACAAGTGATGGATGTTCAAACAAGAAGATTTACAAATCAAACAAAATATAGAAGGCTCATGGCTAGAAGATTCTCTTAGAAAGGGGAAGAGAATCATGACAAGATGTTTGCTCCAAGTATGGTGTAATTAAAGAAGAAGTGTGAATCAGGTTCTATATGGGTACCTAGGATCAATAATCAATTGATGAGCTTAATGATCACCATGAGTGATGTGGATCTCAATCTTTGCTACAAGGTTGAATATGGTTTCTATACACAGATGACTTGGATGCAAGAAGGAACTCACCACAGAGTTTGAATGATATTGAGGCTCATATCAGTAGACCCATCTAGCGAGAGATGGCACAAGATCATTCAATGCAGAGTGTGAATGATGTTCAGTCTCAAAGGGAAAATTGACAGTGTCTTGATAAGCTTGGGCTTTACCAAAAGTAAAGTTGTTCCTAACTTTTACCTTAAGGTTATGGATCATACTATTATTGTATTTAGATGATATCTTTCTGATAGGGAATGAGAAACAGATCATGAAAAGAAAGAAGAAGATGGCTGCAGAAATGAAAAATGAAAGATCTCAGATTGATGCATTACTTCCTAGGTTTGGAAGTATGGCAAGGCTCAGAAGGAATCTTTCTCAACCAGGGAAAGTATGCTGAGAAATATTAAAAGGACTTGATGTGTTGGAATGGCCACTCTTGAAGTTGTTATCAGATGACTCATCAGAGTTAGTGGATAGAACTCTGTACAGAAAAAATATTGAGTCATTAATGTGTCTAACAAATACTAGGTCAGATATATGCTTTGTTGTGAACACCTTGTGTCAGTATCTAGTGGAAAACCAGATGTGTTCACCTGTTAGTTGCAAAGCATGTGATGAAATACCTAGAGGATACAATAGATTTTGAGATCATGACTTCAGATGTCTACACAGATGTTGATTGGGCAGAAATTGTATCAGACAGGAAGAGCACATCGAGAGGATGTTACTGTCTGGGATCAGCCATGATCTCATGGTTTAGAAGGAAGCAATATAGTGTGGCTCTTAGCACAAGATGAATATATGGCTGCTTGCTCCGCTAATTATAAAACGATATGGCTTTAGAATTGTTTGAATTAGAAATGGACCCAACTGTGATCCTATGTGACAAACAGAGTTGTACCAAAATGGCAAAGAATCCAGTGTTCCATGATAAATCAAAAGCACATAGAGATCTGGCATTTCTATTTTTGGTGCAGAAAGGAATTAAAGTTCGTAGTTGTAACAAGTTACCAATGTACTAACCAAACCTCTATCGATCCAATGTACTAACCAAACCTCTACCTCAAGTAAAGTTTTCCGAGACAAACTTAATATATTTCAGAAGGACCCTCCTCGAAAGGGGGAGTGATGTGATCACTTATGATGAGATTGCCTGCATCGACAGTGAGGTCGATGATGTGAATACCTATATTGGTGATGCCGACAGAGAGGTTGGTGGATGGTCCTTAGACAGGGTCTAAGGTGACAAGGGGATTGCATCATCCTTGAACACATGTTCTAAAGAGAGCCGTAGACGTATGTCTTCGAGAATGAAGTCCTTGATCGACATGATAGGATTGCATCATCCTCAAGAGAGCCGTAGACATATGTCTTCGAGAATTAAGTCCTTGGTGGACATGATAGGATTGCATCATACTCAAGAGAGCCGTAGACGTATGTCTTCGAGAATGAAGTCCTTGGTGGACATGATAGGATTGCATCATCCTCAAGAGAGCCGTAGACGTATGTCTTCGAGAATGAAGTCCTTGGTGGACATGATAGGATTGCATCATCCTAAAGTGAGCCGTAGACAGATGTCTCTGAGAAAGAAGAGGGATTGCATCATCCTTGAACACATGTTCTAAAGTGAGCCGTAGACTAGGTCTCTGATAATGAAGTCCTGAATGAACAGGTAGGGGATTGCATCGTCCCCGGACTGAGGTCCCAAAATTGAGCCGTAGACTGGGTCTCCGATAATGAAGTCCTGAATGAACAGGTAGGGGATTGCATCATCCCCGGACTGAGGTCCCAGAATTGAGCCGTAGACTGGGTCTCCGATAATGAAGTCCTGAATGAACAGGTAGGGGATTGCATCGTCCTCGGACTGAGGTCCCAGAATTGAGCCATAGACATGATGTCTCCGATAATGAAGTCCTGAATGAACAGGTAGGGGATTGCATCGCCCCCAGACTGAGGTCCCAGAATTGAGCCGTAGACTGGGTCTCTGATAATGAAGTCCTGAATGAACAGGTAGGGGATTGCATCGTCCCTGGACTGAGGTCCCAGAATTGAGCCGTAGACTGGGTCTCCGATAATGATGTCCTGAATGAACAGGTAGGGGATTGCATCGTCCCTGGACTGAGGTCCCAGAATTGAGCCGTAGACTGGGTCTCCGATAATTAAGTCCCGAATGAACAGGTAGGGGATTGCATCGTCCCCGGACTAAGGTCCCAGAATTGAGCCGTAGACTGGGTCTCCGATAATTAAGTCCTGAATGAACAGGTAGGGGATTGTATCTTCCCCGGAATGAGGTCCCAGAATTGATTCGTAGACTGATGTCTTCGAGAATTGAAGATAGGACTGCATCGTCCCTGGACCTTGGTTCAAAATGTACGTGATGGGATTGCATCGTCCCTAGACATGAGACTTGTCTTAAAGTGATAAGGATTGATCATCCTGGAACTTGATCTGGATTGTATCATCCATGGACCTATGTCCTAAAGAGAGCGGGATTGATCATCCTGTAATATGATCGTGTGTGTTGCAGGGTATGCTGCTATGTATTAGTGAGAATACATGCTATTGATGATAGATGTATTAGTGAGAATACATGCTTTTGATAATAGATGTATTAGTGAGAATACATGCTTTTGATGATAGATGTATTAGTGAGAATACATGCTTTTGATGATAGATGTATTAGTGAGAATACATGCATTTGATGATATATGTATTAGTAAGAATACATGTTTTGATAGATGTATTGTTGAGAATACATACTTTTGATGATACTTGTATTAATGAGGATAATTGTATGTATATGTGCATTGGTGTGGATACTAATACTGATGATGCAGATGCTATAGATCGAGATGATCCAGATACTGTAGATCGAGATGATCCAGATACTGTAGATCGAGATGATCTAGATGCTGTAGATCGAGATGATCTAGATGCTGTAGATCAAGATGATCCAGATGCTGTAGATCGAGATGATCTAGATGCTGTAGATCGAGATGATCCAGATGCTGTAGATCGAGATGATCGTGCGATGACGATGTTGATGATCGTGTGATGACAATGCTGATGATCGTGTGATGAAGATGCTGACGATCGTGAGGATTCAAATATTGATGTTGCTGCAGCTGTTTGGGTGCTGCAGAAGATAAAGACTCAATACTGAAGATGTTGATGTTCCAGTATTGAAGATGTTCTAGTAACTGGTTGAGTTACTGATGATGTTGAGAAAGCTTCCAATGATTTATAGATGTATCATGTATGATGTTGATGACTCCTTGCTCGTGCAGATGCTGTTATAATATCCTTCTCGTTAAGGGGGAGTGTTGAGATATTGTAACTTCAAAGAATATTATATTTGTACTTTATTATTCCGGAGATGTTTCATTCCTCCGTGAAGATCTTATTGTATATCCGGAGATGTTTATTCCTCCGTCGGAATGTGGTAACTCGGGTTATTAGACTTCCCTAGTGGGGGTCGGCCCTGTATGTGTTATGTGGGTCAAAGGGTTATTAGACCACCCTAGAGGGGTCGGCCCAGTCAGTTGTAGTGGGGTATTTAACCCATTGGTTAAATACGATCCTACGTGTACTTGTGTAAAAGATATGTCAGAGTGGTGTATAAATAGAGGAGGTGTGTTCCTCATTTGATACACTCACACACTGGAGAGAGAGGTGCACTTGTGGGGGGAGAGGTCTACTATGGTGGAGGAGGAGATCATGTCTTTGGTTTGCCTCTTTGTATATTGCTGGTCATCTATATTGAGGAAGCTTTACTGGGTTTTCTACCCCATGAGGGTTTCCCAGGATAAATCTGTGTCTCTTGTGTTTATGCTATGCTTGTGGTTTCTTCAGTGATCCTGTATATGCTATTATTGTGAAATGGAATGTAATGCTGCTATTTTCTGTCTTAGCATATTAAATCTTAACAGGGAGGAGTTGAAACGAGCAGTCATATGATGACAAAAATTTTGTAATATAAATATAGGAGATAGATACTACATAAAGGACTTTTGATGATGAATTAGATGCTAGAGGTTTTTATACCTAAATTTCGTCACCATGGGTCCTATGTTAACTCAGTTCCTTGATCCCTAAATTTTCCCTGACCAGAAATCATCTAGAGCAAGTTGTTGACCCTTTGTCCATATTTTCTAGTTAGGACGATGCATCTTGTCTTCCAACAAGAAGCGGATGACTAGGCTCGGCGTAGAGTGTCATCTGGAAGCTTGCGCTGGTGGCTTGAGTTTCCTTCATTCAACCTATTCTTGCCCCTTCTTGGTGCAAATTGTTCTCATACAACATGCATCGGGGTTGGTTAAATTGGATAAATGATACCTTCGAGTGACTTATCGAAGCATGGAGAGGTGGATTCCTATCCCTAACTAATAGGTGATCTTTCCTTTGGTTCCCTAACCTCTAGGGAAGATCCCTTATACCTATCCCATCATTTCTCAACCTACTCTATCTACTTCGTCATATAAATATGAAGCTCCTCTCCATTCCAAGGGGAGGAAGGTATATAGCACTCTCATGCTAGTGGAATTGACTCAGGTTTTCCTTTTGCATCTTTGGGAGTCCTACTTCATCCTTGGAGGCTTTAATTTGGCTTGTTGGAAGGAAGGTTGTGACATTAAGGCATAGGTTGTAGCGTTCTTTTTTATTGTAATCTCTTTCATTACAGTTAATACAATCTCTTGCCATATATGTTATTGTGTTGTTAATGTGTAGACTTTAAATCCTTAACTGCTAGCTTAGGTCAATCATATGCAATATATGATTTTACTACTTGTTTGTGTCTTCTTGTTCAACAGGGATTTGCAGCTGCATATCTGAAGGTTCTAAAGCATTGGATCAAGCAAGGAGAAAAGGGGATCGTAAATCTTAGGTAAGATAATTTATTACTTCTTTTTTATTATATTGATCTAGGGAAGCTAATTCTATTATGTATATATTTGTTCTATATCTAGTTAGACTAGGGAGATTCGACCTTTAAGTCCACTTAGGTAGATTGTCTGAAAAAAAATCTGGCGACCATACTGGGGAGTACTTTAGCTTTGATTTCAGTTTGAGTGTGATTCCATTTATTTCTTTGTGATCCATTTCTTAGCCTCGTGATCCATTCCCACCATCAAATCTTATCCTTAGAGAGTCTGTTGGTATCCCCTGATTCTTTTAAGAAATTATGAGGTCATTTTCTTTTTATCCTTTGGATATCTTTTGAATTTTGAAAGTGATTATTCGCCCGATGCACCTGGCTTGTGAATCCAGTGCACCTATACCTGTTTGTTTCTTGTTATGTACATGAAAACTGTACCAACGGCGCTATTTTCTTGCATACAGTCTGCGCCACGAGATCTTTTCTCTTGTATACAATCTACGTCGGGTGCTCTGCAGCATACTGGCAGAGTGCACCAACCCTTTGAGCTTTGTGCTTGGTTCAAACCCTCTCCAAATTTTTGCTTTCTGATCTGATTTGCAAGCTTATGTGTGTTGTATCTTCCAGTCATAGACTTGTTTTCCCAGCTTGCTTGAGTTTGGATTTGTTTTGTTGATTTTTGGGTTCCATTTGGTTAAGTTATAGATTCGGTGGTGGAAGGAAATTTCAATCCCCTACATTCATCCGCTCCATATTCCATTCCCTAATCATCTTACCAGATCTATTCATTGTTTTAGATATGATTCCAGACCCTTTCTGCACTTAGACATTTAGTTTTGATTGCATTTGATTGATTTTGAGTGATTTGATTGTCTTTGGACCCATTTGAGTGGTTGTCATTTTTCTTTGAGAATTTCTGAGTCATTGGAGTCTTACAATCAGTCTCTTTTTTTCTGCTATTACATCTGAAAATAATTATTTTTATCATATCTTGTCTTGATATATGTATTGAAAAAATCAAAAGTGCTTCATTTTAACTATTTTCAAGATCATTTGGAAATTGTTGTGGAATTGTTTCGTGCTTTGGAATTCGTTATTTATATTTTAGAGAAGTTTGAAAAGGCAATCGGTTGATTATATTTTTCTTAGTTATGATTCTTTCATCTCTTTGAAAATATCAAGTGAATTCGAGCTCTTTTAAAGTATTTCAAATTCGAAACATTCTAGGCACTTTTGGTCTTTTTTGTGATTTTGGTTCATCATTGTGGAAATTGAAGAGTTAGTGCATTCTAATCAGAAATTCTCCTTTTCATAAATACTTAGATTCATTTTCTTGAAAAGACAAAAATAATTTTTTTTATTTGGTGTGTTATTGATTTTTTGTGTTTTGTTGGGAAAAATGAAAATAGTGATTTCAACCATCTTTGGTAGATTTTTTGAACTTTTGGGATTATTTATATTTTTGAGACCATTGGAAAAAGAGATTTCTCCTTACCTTAGATAAAATTCATCGAAAGAAAAGGAAATGTGCACCTTCATGTAGCTAGGGTTGCATTATTTTTAAATTTATGTCTACACCTCATGCATTCACCTAACCGCATACGATAAAATTAATCGGTAGCTTTAGGTTAAAATTTACTAGTAACTTATGTGATAAGTTAGTGACGTGTTCCAATGTCGTAAAATGTGGAAGTTGTCGTTATTTTAATGCAGTACATCCCGAAGGTCTGCAGTTCTTCCACGTACCCACCGGTATATCGAAGGATCTTTCATGTTCCTTCGGATATATCGAAAGGCACTTCACGTACTTGATAGTATATCGGAAGGCTCTTGTCGTACGATTGTGCATTAGACAACACCACTATAGATTTTTGCTCCCACGTACCTTGTGTATATCGGGAGACTCTCCTAGGATTCCTGAAACCAACTGAGCTAACCATTTGACCATCTTGGCAGAGCAATACACCGAGAACAACACTTGGGGATCTACTATGCACGTGCTTCTAGGTAGTCAAGTTATATGGTCAGGGGTACGGTCCTAATCCTCCCTGGTTAGTGCTATGAAAAATTGGGCCGAGTATAACTATTGGACCATGGGGTATATCGTGAGTTGCGAAGCATTGAAAATCCTGTGAGGTTCCATACTTTTGAATCCATGCCTATCACATAAGTTTGCTTATGGCCTTAGTGTGTGTAGATTTTGATTCGCTTTTCTTTTTGTACAGAAGACACTTAGGAGAATTTTTGCTTCAGTCATTCTGGTTGAACAAACTTGGAGAAGGTCTCGTAGAATTTTAAACTTGCCACCCGAATATCCCCTTAATCAGGAGGTGCTTTCGAGGGAAAACATGGATCCACTGGTTACTGTCATGTCACATGAAGAAGAAAACTCCACCATGGAGTCGGGAGTGAATGTTTTGCTTCCCTTGAGTCCACTAATCACTGATCCTCCAAGTTCTGTGACCATGGAACCGTCTGCTTCACGAGACACATCTTTCCACCTTTCGATGGAAGGAGAACCTAGGGTTGTATAATGGTACAATCAACCCTAGGATGACCCTGTATCAAAAAATTTTGTTCCATCTGCATCCTTTTGGGACACCACTCTAGGGAAACAATGGCCCACTTTGCTTTGCATCTAGGGGAATAATCTCCCACCCTCATTGGATTCTCAATGATGTGCTTCTAGAACCCTTTAGGGACCACCTCGACTAGCTACGGAAAGCCGACGAAGAACTCAGACGATGAAGTCTCTCACAAGGGAGTCGAAACTCGCAAATACCCACATCTCAATACACCCCAATTCGTTCAGTATCTTTTACTTCACCAGAAACACCTATACATAACATGACCACTTACGAACCTGGTCAACCCTCATTTCTTGCGAGTACACCTCTTAATCAGGAGACCAGTTCCATACCCCAAGTGACTCAAAACATCAAAGTACAACTGTCTAACACCCCTCATACTACTACTGGAACATCATCCACCCCTCCCCCACCCAAAACCTCACGGGGAGCATACTCTTTACCTCTCAATTTCCTTGTGAGTAGTGTTCCTCCATTAGTAAGTAACCATCAACCTATTGTGATTCAACCATCAAAAAGTGGTCAAAATGTCATTACTGGGGGGGAAACCCTATTCACTAACCCTAATATGAGTGGAGGGATTCCAACTGGTCATTTCGTTGGTAGCAGGGTATTTTTTAAGGATTCTAATAGTATACTTAAGTATAGTATCCTAGGCGATTATTTTGGATTGAAAAAAAACATGTATATAGATAAGTAGGCGAATATTAAATACGAATCATACAATTTATTACTAAAATGTGTAAATTTTGGCGAATATTATGATAAAAAAACATATTTTATGTAAATATAGGTGATATTAGAGACTAAAAATGACCAAATAGTGAATTTATTTTTTGAAAAAAAGCCCAAAAACTAGCCAATTGGCGAAATTTCGCCCTTAATAATTACCCTGGTTGGCAGTTCCTTACAAGTCGTGGGACCTACCATGGGGTTACATCATGGTGGGGGACCATACAACCTAACTCAATCACTATGGAGTCATATCTATCCAGGTAATTTCAACCCTACCTCAAGACAATACCAGCCGGGAAACACGCTTCATGTGGTTCCTTATCCCGACAACTCAAACACTCCATGGGGACATCACAATGTTATTCCTATTGGACCCCCACCAACCTTTCCTCATGTCCCACCACCCCCACCACCATTTGGTCCCCCTCCACCTCCTTCCAGAGGCAACTTCCCCCCACCTCATTCAGGAGGGGGAGGACCTCCACCTTCCGGTGGAGGCCCACCCCATTCCAGCGGCAACGGCCCACCCCACTCTAGTGGAGGAAAGCGGAGGCCAACCCTCTTCCAGCAACGAAGGACCCTCACCTTCGAGCAGAGACCTTCCTTATTCTGGAGGCGGCGGACCACCTTATTCTGGTAGTGGAGGACCCCCACATTTTGGCGGCGACCCACCCTATTCTGGCGGAGGAGGTGGATGACCACTTTATTCCAGTGGTGGAGGACCCTCGCTTTATGGCAGAATCCCACCCTATTCCGGTGGAGGAGGTGGAGGACCACCTTATTCCAGCGGTGGTGGAGGACCCCCACCTTTTGTAGGAGGTCCACCTTATTCTAGCAGTGGCGGAGGACTTCCCCCTTTCGGCGAGGGCCCACCTTATTATAGTGGCAGTGAAGGAATCCCACCTTTTGGTGGCAGACCACCCTATTATGGCGGTGAACCACCATCCGGTCCACCACCCAACCCAGGAGGCACACCCACTTATGGACAATTCCCTATGGGAACACCTTACAATCAGTCGTTTCAAGGTCCTACTGTTCCTTACATGCCATATCAATACTATCAGTATCTGCATCCAAACCAACAACTGCCATTTCTAGCTACTTTAGACCTACCAAACGCTCTCGCTTGACAAATGATGCCATCCTACATGGTTATAATTGGCCACCCATTCCGGTTAAGTTACCTTCTGATATCCCAAAGTTTGATGGCAAGCTTGGTGAAGAGCCAAAGAACCATTTGATGACATACCATCTATGGTGTTCATCCAATTCCTTGATGGATGATTAGATCCTTCTGAGGTTATTTCAAAGGACCCTCACTGGTCTTGCTGCCAAGTAGTATATTGAACTACCACCACACTCATGTCTCGATTTTTGTTCTTTAGCTATGTCATTCCTGACTCATTTCCAGTTACCCATCTGCTATGAAACTGGTATGGATTATTGAATTCTCTGATCCAGACTACCACAACTCATATATCCGATCATATCCATGAGTGGCGGGGAGAAGACGTCTCATTAAGGCTCCCATTCCAGACCAATTATTAGCTGACTGGTTTACGAAGTCTCTGTTAGGAACCCATGTCTTTACTTTGTTAGTATATTTTTGTTGGACGCATATGCTTTGTAAGTCGTCCCGTAGTATTTATTGATCAATAGTTTGTGTTATTGTTGTTGGTGCATATGCTTTGTAAGTCTCCCGTAGTATTGTTGATCCATAGTTTGTAGTGGCCCATGGTTTTGACCCATAGTATTGGCGCCTAGACTTAGTATATAAGTGTGTATTGAGACCTATGAAGGCACCGTGAAGTTATTTGTATTGATCTTGCTCAAAGGAGGTTGCCCCCTCGAAGTGGCCTATGATCAATATAAAAGTGATTCTGATTTCTGTCATTTCTTCTATTTCGCATATTCTTATTGATTAATTGTCGTAGGTGCTTCACATCTGGTATCAGAGCACTTTCTTGGGCTCGGTGGGTGAAATTTCTGCCAAATTTTTTTTTGCATCTATTGCAAGTTCGGATTTGGGAATAATCCCTATCTACTTAACTGTGGGAAGTACTTGGGCATAAGCCCTAAAACTCATTGTGAGGAGTACCATAGGAACCCCGAAGTAGCTGTCCCATTGAGAGGACCTTCCAGCGAAAAGGGCAACGACCCCTACCTGATTGACTAGTTCCCACCCGTGAGGTAAACCAAGAGCTGTCGTTTGTGGCAAAGCAGTTATCAGTTTTACCTGAGCCGTGGAGTGAGGGGTACTGCCCCAATGCGCAAGCCGTCAGAAAGCATTGGTGGCTGAGTGAAACCCCTAAACTGTTAGGAAGTCGCACATACCTGGGGTCCATATCTATTTTCAACTGAACTGTTGTCGATCACTGTTGCGCCATTTCAGATCCAACCATTCAGATCCATTCTGAAAGCCATTCCAGATCCAGTCATTTTCAATCCATTCAGCGCCGTTTCAGATCCCTCTGTTTCCGCTCACTTCTAGGCCGTTGCAGATCTATCTGTTTTAGATCCCTTCCGAGCCGTAGCCGCTCCAGTCTAAAAAAAAAAGTATAAAATTCAGTTTTTTCTCCATATCTCCCTTATTTTCACTTTGTTTCCCTTGAAATTTTCGGGGAACCCCTATCATCCCATTTTGCATATTTCATTCTTGAGGACCCTATCCCCAATTCCACTTTCCAAAGCCCCAAATCCCACATTTGTCTATTTTTAGGGTTTGCCATAACTTCCTCATATTTCACCCAATCACCTTCAAATTTTACCACAAAGTTCCTTTCCCAATTATGCTTCTTTGTCCCCCTCTGCCAACTTTTCCCATTCTTTCACCCCGCTTCTGAAATCCTCATTTTTTGCTTCCCTGTCTATTCAATAGTGTCCAAAACCTAGTCAAACCCCAATTACCCCTCAGATTTTTTCCTAAATCCAGATTTTCCTTTACTGAAGCAGTTTCTGTTTTTGTTTTTCTACCCAGTTAACCAAAAAAAAAAAAAAAAATCCTGGTTATGGTTGTCACCCGCGCAGGAGCAAAAACCATGGAAGAAACACTTGTAGCCATCCAAGCCAAACTCCAGGATATGGATGAAAAATTTCTCGGCCTCCATCTTGAACATTCAGCTATGAACAACAAACGACAGTCCAAATATTCATCAGACAATGGGTTCTCTTCTTCCAGCAATTTCCGTGGTCCGAAGCTTGATTTTCCTTGCTTCAATCATACTGATCCAACTGGATGGATCTATCGTGCAGAACAGTATTTCAGTCTGCAAAATACTTTTGATGTCAACAAAGTTCCGCTTGCATCCTTTCATTTGGAACAGGAAGCTCTTCAATGGTACCATTGGTACATCAAGGCTCATGAAGGGCCAAAATGGCCAGACTTTTTCCAGCTCCTTTTGCAACGATTTGGTCCTAGGGATTTTGATGACTTCACAGGAGCCCTCACTAAACTTCGCCAAATTGGCACTGTGAGAGAGTATCAAACCGAATTTGAGAAACTAGCCAACCACACTGAAGGATTGTCTGATGACTTTTACCGGAGTTGTTTTATTAGTGGTCTAAAGGATGCCATCCGCTCTGAGGTCAAAATGTTTTGTCCCAACACAATGATGGAATCCCTAGGGTTGGCTAAGTTGGCAGAAGACAAGATTGCAGCCCAATAACGCTCCAAGCCCACTTTTGTTCCCTTCTGAAATATGGGCTCTCAATGACCACCCATACTGCAGGCTCCTCGACCAACTCCTATCAAGTGTTTCTCTGAAACAGAGATGCAAGCACACAGAGAAAAGGGGCTTTGCTATAATTGTGATGAGAAATTCACTCAGGGACATAGATGTGTTCAGCAAAAGCTCTATCTCTTGGATGTGGATTCTCCGCCTGCCTTTGAAATTGGTGACGAAGATCCAAAAACAATGGATGCTTAGGTTGACATTCAGGACCCACCTATTGACCCTCCGTCTCAGGATGACCAGCCAGAGATATCTCTCCATTCTTTAGCTGGAATCACCACCCCTCAAACAATGCGAGTTAGGGGTTACTTCAAGAAGCTTCCTCTTACAATACTCATTGATTCTAGTAGCACTCATAATTTCATTGACCCTCAGATCGCCAAACAAGCTGATTGTTTTATCCATCCTTGCTCCAACTTTGAAGTCATGGTTGCCAATGGGGGAACCTTACCTTGCAAAGGGAAGTGTTGAAATGTGCGTATCTCTATGGGAGATTATACCTTGTGCTCTGACATGTTTTCCTTGACCTTAGGCGGATGTGATGTGGTTTCGGGCGCTCAATGGCTACGCACACTTGGCCCTATCTTATGGGATTTTGCTGAACTTTGGATGCAGTTTTCCCTCAATGGACAAAAACACACATTGACAGGATTACAACCAGGGTCTCTCAGCATCATCAGTTCACATCACATGGAAAAACTCCTCAAGAAGAATTCACATGGTGTCATCGCTAAGATCCATTCCATTCAGATGCAACCATCAGCGGTCTCCACTACTCCTTTGGATCTACAACAAATTCTAGATCGATATACAGGTGTCTTTGCTGAACCAGTGGGATTTCCACCTTCAATGCAAAAAGACCATCGTATTCAGCTCCTTCCTGGTAGCGTTCCTCCCAACATCAGGCCCTATCGCTACCCATTTCACCAAAAAACGGAGATTGAAATGCTCGTTCGGGACTTATTGAAGCAAGGTATTATTCGCCCAAGCACTAGTTCCTTTTCTTCTCCAGTTCTTCTTGTTCGCAAAAAATATGGGTCATGGCACCTCTGCATTGACTTCTGAGCACTTAATCACCTCCCCATCAAGGATAAGTTTCCAATTCCTGTTGTTGATGAGCTTCTTGATGAGCTTCATGGGGCTCAATTTTTCTCCAAGTTGGATCTTCGTTCTGGGTATCATCAAATTCGGGTTCATGAGGATGATATCCCTAAAACAGCTTTCCGCACACATGATGGCCATTATGAGTTTTTGGTCATGCCCTTTGGCCTCACTAATGCTCCTTCCACATTCCAGGCCTTAATGAATAAAATATTTCGGCCCTACTTGCGGAAATTCATTCTGGTATTCTTTGATGATATCCTCATCTACAATAAAACATGGGATGAACATCTCTATCATCTAGATCTTGTCATGCAACTTTTCTCTGACCATCATCTCCATGCCAAGCAGTCTAAATGTGTTTTTGGATAGAAGAAAGTTGAGTATCTCGGGCACATTATCTCAGCACAAGGGGTTCACGTGGATCCTTCCAAAATCGATGCCATGAACAATTGGCTGCATCCTCAGACACTCAAGAGCCTTCGTGGTTTTTTGGGGTTGACTGGATACTAACGCAAGTTTTTCAAGGATTATGGGAAGATTGCAGCTCCATTAACTGCTCTATTGAAAAAGGATGCTTTTACATGGACACATGCTGCTCAATGTGCATTTGACAAACTAAAACAAGCTATGTGTACTACACCTGTTCTAACTATGCCCGATTTTTCCAAGCCCTTCACTATTGAGAGTGATGCTTGCGGAAAAGGACTTGGTGATGTTCTCCTTCAAGATGAACACCCCATTGTGCTCACCAGCAAAGCCCTTTCAAGTAAGAATTTATCTGCCTCTACATATGATAAGGAAATGATGGCTATTTTGCATGTAGTACAGAAGTAGCTACCATACCTATTAGGGAATCATTTCTGCATCAAGACTGATCACCAGAGTCTGAAATATTTTTTGGAATAGCGTGTCTCCTCCCCAGCACAACAGAAATGGGTTAGAAAACTCATGGGTTATGACTATGAGATCACTTACAAGAAGGGTAAAGACAATATTGTGGCAGATGCTCTTTCTCGCACATTTGATACCCAAGGTTCTCTTTCAGCTATTTCTATGCCTGTTCCAAATTGGTTGCAATCTGTTCAACAAGGTTATGTCAATGACTCTTCCTTATCTCAAATCATCCAATGCTTGACCAACAACCCTTCTGTTGTACCACATTACTCTTGGGATGGTGCTTCTCTGAGATACAAGGGTCGTCTGGTGCTTCCCCAGAGCATAGATCTTCAATAGGCTGTCTTCTATGAACTCCATGCTTCTCCATCGGCAGGGCACTCTGGGTTCCTCAAAACGTATGAATGGGCACGTCGTAACTTCTTTTGGCAGGGCATGAAAAGGACAATTCAACAGATGGTGGCTGAATGTGATACCTGCCAGCACAATAAGGGTGAAACAACACTCCTTCCAGGACTGCTCGAACCCTTGCCCATACCTACACGGATTTGGATAGATATTTCTATGGATTTCATTGAAGGGCTCCCTAAATCTGGCGGGAAGGCAGTGATTCTCATTGTGGTTGATCGCCTTTCCAAATATAGTCATTTTTGTGCTCTCAGCCATCCCTATACAGCCTCCTCAGTCACTCAAATTTTCCTGGACCAGATCTTTCGTCTTCATGGCATCCCTTCTTCCCTTTTCTCGGATCGTGATGCGACTTTCACCGGTTATTTTTGGATAGAACTATTTCACCACACTGGCACCAAACTGAAGATGAGTTCATGGTATCACCCACAAACAGATGGTCAGATTGAAATTATCAATAAATGCTTGGAAACTTATCTTCGTTGCTTCACCTCTGAACAACAACATCAGTGGGAAAAGTGGCTCCCTCTCATTGAATGGTGGTACAATACCTCTTACCACACTGCCTCTAAAATGACCCCATATGAAGCAGTCTATGGTCAGGAACCTCCAGTTCTTCTTCCATACACCCCCAATAGTTCACCAGTTTAGGAAGTTGACACGGTCCTTCGAAACCACGATCAGATTCTTTGCATTTTGTGGGACAATCTTCACATGGCAAGAAATCGCATGAAGCAACAAGCTGATCAGCACCGTTCTGAGCGCACTTTTCAAGTAGGCGATATGGTATTTCTTCGTCTCGAGTCGTACAAGCAATCCTCCCTGAAACTCAAAGGGCGTCATAAGATCACTCCAAAGTTCTATGGACCATATCGGATTCTTCAAAAGATTGGGTCCGTTGCTTATAAATTGGAACTTCCTCCTTCTTCCTGCATTCATCCAGTATTTCATGTCTCTTGTCTAAAGAAAGTTCTTGGCACCAACATCAGTGGACAAACTATTTTACCCGAACTGGATAATGATGGATCCATCCTTTTGGAGCCGGAGGCCATCCGCAATTGGCGCACTCATCAGCTTCGCTCTCGCTCTATCACAGAGGTCTTAATTCAGTGGCATGGCATGCAACCAGAGGATGCTACATGGAACCACTCCTTCATATTCAACAACCATTTCCACATCTAAAGTGTTGAGGACAAAGCTTTTTTTAAGGGGGAGGGGATGTTAGGAACCCATGTCTTTACTTTGTTAGTATATTGTTGTTGGACGCATATGCTTTGTAATTCGTCCCGTAATATTTGTTGATCAATAGTTTGTGTTATTGTTGTTGGCGCATATGCTTTGTAAGTCGCCCGTAGTATTGTTGATCCATAGTTTGTAGTGGCCCATGGTTTTGACCCATAGTATTGGTGCCTAGACTTAGTATATAAGTGTGTGTTGAGACCTATGAAGGCACCGTGAAGTTATTTGTATTGAGCTTGCTCAAAGGAGGTTGCCCCCTCGAAGTGGCATGTGATCAATATAAAAGTGATTCTGAGTTCTATCATTTCTACTATTTCACATATTCTTATTAATTAATTGTTGCAGGTGCTTCACAGTCTCTTTTACCCACCGTAGCTAGAGATGTAGCTATGGGTGGGGTCGTCACCAAGGAACAGGGTATCGCTAGTTCCCACTACTTAGAGCTTGTCTATGCTCAATATAGCAGGCGTTATATGACATTGTTCCTGACGCCCCCCACCCCACCTATGATCTTGCAAAAGCACCTTAGGGACCTCATGCTGACGAAATTATTGGTTTCGTACACTCCCATCCTCCTACTCAAACCATTGGATCGTCAAACCACCATGGATCTTCCCCACCCTCGTCATGGGATGGTAGCAACCCCTTTAGATTATAACCTCTTGCTTGGTCATAACTAGTTTTACGCCATGACTGCGGTCGCATCATCTTTCTTTCGCATTATGCAATTACCCCATCAAGGACAAATTGTCACCATGGACCAATTGGAATTCTGTACACCAGACACCACTACTCATATCGACAATAATGTCCCTTTGTTGAGGAAATATTCACAGCTATATGAGAGCATGGGGTTCGGCCTCATAAAAGCACCATAAAATATTCATCTCTTATGGGCATCTTTCCAACCCCAGATCCCCCTAACCATCTTGCCATGGTGAACATGATCTCCTCCATGATTCCATCTTCTTCCAACTCTACAGATCAATGCCTCATGCCTGATGAGGCCACCATGCATTTGATTGGAGATATTATGCCTCTCTCACCAACTGAAGTTACTTATGAGGCTATCTAGTCAGCCCCTGAGGACCACTTGGCCATGGCCTCTACATTGTTTTCTCTACAGCGGACGCCATCTTCACCAGACCCTCTGCTCTGGACTTTCCATTCTGATGATTCCATTATGGATATTATGAGCACAGAGGAACCTCCATGGGAATACCTTCACCATCGATCGTCTTTCCTACCCTCATTAGATTCTGTGGAGAGCGCTATCACAACTATTTTTACACCAGATGTTTATCCTTTCCCACAGTCACCGATCCTCACTTGTGATATGGTTACGGAAGGAAACATGGAAAACATCACTCCCACCATCCCAATTGACATCTTGGTTACACCCGGCATCATGGAACATATCCATGTTGGCCAGACTTTCTCTCCTGAGGAGCTCACCACATTCACGGCCTTATTCAAACAATTTTGTGATGTCTTCACATGGACCTACGAGGAAATGCCCAGGATCGATTCTGCCATTGTTTCACATGAGATCAAAACCTATCCTAGTGCTAATATTGTCTGCCAAAAATTATGACCAGTACACCCTCAAAAAACTGCGGCAATTAAAACTGAGATTAAAAAGCTCTTGAAGGTTGGTTTTATCTATCCTATTTCTTTACTAGAACAGGTCTCCAATGTTGTCCCTATGGCCAAAATGCAGGGCACTATTAGGGTCTATGTCGATTATAGGGAACTGAACAAGGCTTTTCCTAAGGACAACTACCCTATTCCCTTCATCGATCAAATCATCGGCAATTGTGCCAGGAGCGTCATCTTCTCGTTTATGGATGGATTTTCTAGTTATAATACAATAGAGATCCACCCAACCGACCAACATAAGATTGCTTTCATCTGCCCTTGGGGCACGTTTTCCTATCATAAACTCCCCTTTTATCTTAAAAATACTGGTACTACATTCCAGCGGGCCATGTCGTATGCTTTCATGATATGAACAACTTTGTGGTGCCCTATATCGACGATATCCCTGCTCATTCGCAACATTGCGAGTTCCACATCGATCCTTTGACGGTTGTATTCCTCATATGCAGGCAGTATAACATATGTCTGAATCCTCACAAGTCCATTTTCTGAGTTGAATCAGGATGCCTCCTAGGTTTCATCGTCTCAAAGGACGGGATCTGCATTGATCCCTTGAAGGTGGAAGCCATTGTCACTCTCCCACCTCCTACTAATATCACGAAACTACAGAGTTTGCAAGGGAAGGAAACCTACCTACGACATTTTGTATGTAATTTCGCTTAAAAGACGTAGGGCTATATGCGATTTCTAAATAAGGATGTCCCTTTCATATGGGACGACCAAGCCCAACGATCCTTTGACAACTTGAAGTCTACCATTACTCACGCACCTATACTCCAACTGCCCAATTACTATAAGTATTATATCCTTTATCTTTCCGCTTCTGCCACCATGATCGCCATGGTCTTGGTTCAGGAAGACAACAACGCCCAGGAACATGTGATCTACTACCTCAGTAAGGGTATTATTGACTCTGAAACCGGTTATTCACATATCGAGAAACTCACTCTCGCGGCAGTAATTTCCATTCAAAATTTTCGTCACTACATCCTATTTTGCACCACTATTGTTATTGCCGACTCGAACCCCATGTACCACATCCTTACATGTCAGGTGCTTAGGGTAAAGTATTCACACTGGATCGTGATACTTCAGGAATTTGATCTCCTCTTCAAGAAATCCAAGTCAAAGAAATCCTTGGTGTTTGCGGAGCTCATTTGTGATCTTCCTCGTGTTAATTCGGGAACTGAGCCCATCGACTCCCTTCCAGATTAGTCGTTGTTTCTCATCATCACGTCTGACCCATGGTATGGAGATATCACATTATATATTCAAACCCAATGGCTCAATCCCCAATTATCTCGTGATGAGCGTCATCGTATCCGCCACCATGCCAAGTTTTACTTGATCATCAATGATACCTTGTATCGTTGTGGCGTAGACTCTATCCTTCGACGTTGTTTAACACACGAGGATGATGAACACGTACTGAATGACTGTCACTCTAGGGCTTGTGAAGGTCATCTTTCTGGGATGGCTACAGCCCAAAAAATACTACGCGCAGGATACTACTGGCCTTCAATCTTCAAGGACTATATTGAGGCCATTAAGAAGTGTCCCTCATGCCAGCACTTTCAATTCAAAAAGTGCTCCCATCCAACCCCTTTACATCCGGTTATTGTCGCCGGCCTCTTTGCTAAATGGTGTATAGATTTCATGCACTATAATCATACCTCGGCTGTGGGGCATGGTTACTTCATTGTAGCCATCGATTATTTCACTCAATGGGCCGAGGCTATGGCTATGTACAATGAAGACAGAAAAACTGTTGCACTCTTCATGTTTAACCATGTCATTGTGCGATTCAGTGTCCCGCAAGCCATCATTACCGATCACGGATCTCATTTTCAAAACATGATGGTAGATGAATTGAGCGCGAGATTGGGTTTTCTCCATGAGAACTCAACCCCATACTACCCACAAACCAATGAACAAGTATATTCCATCAATAAGGTCTTGAAAACCATAATTCAACACATGGTGGGTACACACAAATCAAACTGGCATAACATGATCTTTTCTTCCCTATGGGAATACAGGACCTCCGTTAAGGATGCCACCAGGTTCATGTTGATGTATATGTAACTTCGGAATGTATTTCACATATATGTATATTGTATTCCTATAGAGATGTTATTATTCCTCTATACGAAAGTGTCGTCATTTATATTGTAAGTGTCGTAACTTATACTTGATGGGTTATTAGACCACCTTGTTGGGGTCGGCCCTGTATAAGTCATGTGGATCAAAGGGTTATTAGACCACCCTATTGGGGGTCGGCCATGTGGGTCAAAGGGTCATTAGACCACCCTAGTGGGGTTCAGCCCAGTCAGCATTATGTTAAGTGGTTAAGTTGAGGTCGACCTAGTTGAGTAAAGGTCAAGTCAAGTTAGTGTATAAATAGAGAGTGTGTCTCTCTCATTTTACACATTCTATTCTCTCACACACACTTTGGAGAGTGGAGCACTTGTGGAGGAGGAGGCTCTGCTGCTAGGAGAAGACTATCTCTTGTATTCTGGTTGTATCATTGCTCTATCTATCTCTGAGGAAGTTATTGGGGTTTTTCACCTTTATGGTTTTCCCCAAGTAAACTCTGTATCTCTTGTGTGCTTGCATTATTGTGTCCATGATTGATATGCTATAGATTTGCTGTACATGTTGTTCTCTCAGTTAAGATCCTAGATCAAAAGTAAATTCTGAAAATTTAACATGGTATCAGAGCTAGCCTGAAACAAGGCATGATATGGCATGTATGACACTTGTTGCACTTACGATGCTAGGGCTTGATATAGCAAAAACCAGTCATCGTAGCACTTTCTCTATAAATCCATTTGGGAAACGTTTTTGGATCTGAAATGTTTACAAGTCGAATATCAGATCCCCATGTACCTTTTTTCCAAAGGAAAACCTCTAATTCGTTGTACTTTGTGATTTATGATCTGTACAATATAGGGTTTTTGCCTCTTCCAGATCTAAGTCAAAATCAGGTGACCTTGGGAAAAAATTAATAACTTGGTATAGGAAGATCCAAATGAAATTTAGTAAAATGTGACAGGTAGTACACAAACTATAATATCGCAAAAACAATTTTCAGAGGCCGAAGTTGAACCAGTGACACGTGGCACGCCGTACACGTTCGCTCTCCTGTATTATCCCATAAACAGGTCACGTTGCGACACTTGGCATAACTCTCTCTCAGATAATCCAATTGAGGTCAGACCTATTGGGATGGAAAGATAACAGGTCATGATATCTTCAGAAAATTTTTTAGAGGCTGAAGTTGAATCAGTGACATGTGGAATGCCGTACAAGTTATCTCTCCTGTATTATCCCATAAACAGGTCACGTTGCGACACTTGGCATAACTCTCTCTCAGAGAATGCAATTGAGGTTAGAACTGTCGGGATGGAAAGATAATAGGTCAGGCTATCTCAGGAAAAATTTGTAGACTCTGTGGATCGAAAAGTTCGGAGTTACACTAGAAACAATCAAGTACATATTTCTGTCAAAACAAAATTATTTTTGAGTACCTTCATTCATGGCTTCCGGAATTTAGGGCTTTGGAGAAAGTTGGAATTTTTGTAATCGGAGACCACGGATGGATGCTACTCATCAAAATAGAAATTTAGAGACCAAGATCATATTTTTTGGTTGGGCAGAAGGCCGGGCTTGATCAAACCCCAGTTCGGGACTTTGATCGGAAAGATGGAAAATTAGGGCTTCTGCAAAAATTGGAATTTTGGAAATCTGTGACCACGGCTGGAAGCTCCTTAGAAAAATCGTATCTCAGAGCTTTGAATCAAATTTTTTGGTTGGGTGAAGCTCCGGGAAACTAAAACCCTAATTCAGGGTCCTCCAAGTGAATCCGGAAACCTAAAAGGCAATTTCGAGCTTCAGGTCCAGTTCTTGCAAATCAAGTGGATTGGGTTAATCCTAGAAGAAGATGGATTGGTCACCTGCATAAGTGAAGAAGTTCCTGTCTCAGAGGGAGATGAGGCTAAGGCCTTCCATAAGAATATTACAAGCAATCTTGACAGGTATGGCTTACAGTTATGTTTCATGGTTAAGTTTATCATATGTTTGTCTTCATATCATTACAATACAATCTTGATTAATTACTGGACTTGTCGTATCACCTTAATAGAAGATATTCATTGATTAAGGTTTTGACACTTATGATTGTACTAATGCATTGTGATGTTGTATGAGGTTTATGTTGTTTGCTAACACAAAAGGTACACCAAGAAATTCAAATCATGTTCTACTTCAAGAACATATGCTCATGGTGACATGAAGACAAAGATTCATCCATTGTCATGGATCACATAGAAGATCTACTTTCGAGGTATGTATAACTTGGTTCTACAATGGTTAACTTATGAGACATGCAGGTTACTAGCACAAGTCACTGAAGAGAACCAGAAGACATTATGCGGGTATGTTAGACATAACTAGCTAGCATGCTAATCCAAGTATGTTTTTCCTATATCAAGCTAGAATCCTACCATGTGTTAGGATCTTATACTTTTGTGTTGTTGATAATGTTTATTCATGAAGTCATAGGTTTGAATAGTCATGGTTGTATGCATATTATGTTTCTTACCATAATTGATGATATGACTAACCAAAAGAATCATGAAGGTATAGGTTTGAATAATCACGGGTTTTATGCATATTATATCTCTTCTCTTGATTGATGATTTAATTAACAAGAAGAGTCCTATGATCAAATAAGAATATGTATGAATAAAAGAAGACTTCCTTTAAACCTTGAATACTAATGTTTATTATCTGTGTTTGAATTGATCCTGACTATACATGCTTGAGATTATTGTGTTTTGATAATATTAAGATTATACTAATGAATGTTTGATTATGTATGAGACCTAGAGGATAACACAATGATGATACTAACAAGCATGCATAGGGATCGAGAATGTATATAAGTTCAAGGACAGGTAATCTAGGAAGCAAAGATCAAGAGGGAGCACACTCCAGTAGTTTCTACAAGGATGTAGATATGCAGAGGGAGTTGACCACTTCTCACAATCCACATCAGAATGGTGTTGCAAAGATTCAGAGGGAGTCCACCCAACAAACAAACAAAGATAAGTATTTGAATTGTCATTACTTGCATATTTTATTGTTTAAATAATACTGTTCAATAATGTATATACTGATGTTCCTAGAATTAGGTTGTGTATTATGCATATTAGAATAGTTGCATTGATGAACAGTATACTACTAATAAACATGGGTAAGTGGCCTATGGCACTGTACAACATTCCATTGATACTTATCTAGAATGAAACCTCTTTGCTGACATGTTGGGAGTTGTGCACACTCTTAAAAATGTTCTGGTAGAGATTGGAAGGCATCTAGAAAGTTACGGGATATGGATAAATGTTGTATTGAAGGATTGGCTAAGATAATTGCATGATTGTATGACATATTTCTTAATGTGTAAGAATCTGTTCTAAAAACTATGAGTTGTTTTCTAATCATGCAATTTAACTTGTTGTGTAGGAAAGATCATATACCATCACCTACAAAAGAAGGACTACAACATTTGTTCAACAACAAAGTTATCTCTTGAAAATATTGAAGATATTGAAGTTCCCAAGATCTAGGAAGATTGCCATGATCGAGGAGTACCAATCGATCAAGAATGATGTTTGGGATGTAGTCCCAAGACTTGAAGGGAAGTTTGTTATGACTTCCATATGGATCTATCAAGATCAAGCATGCTGCAGATGGCAGCATAGAGAAATATAAAAGTGATGAAATAGAAGATACACCAAATGGATTTCAAGACAGCTTTCTTGAATGGTGTAGTTGAAGAAGAAGTGTATGTGGAGCAGCCACTTGGTTTTGAGACACATGACAGGGAGTCATATATGTGCAAAACTTGGGTATGATGCACCACTTTCTAGGTATGGAGGTGTGGCAGAGTGCAGATGGAATCTTCCTTGGATAAGGGAAGTATGCAGTAGAGATCCTGAAGAGGTTCGGGATGATGGACTGCGAGGCTATGGAATCGAACCTGAAGCTTCTGTGTGATGCTTCATATGAACCCGTTGATGTCACTATGTATCGTCAGATGATTGGGTCCTTGATGTACCTGACGAACATGAGACCAGATATTTGCTTTGCGGTGAACACATTGAGCCCGTTCCTGACAGATCCGAGGAGTGTTCACCTGGTAGCTATAAAGCATATCCTGAGGTACCTGAAGGGTACAATTGATTATGGGCTCAAGTATGATGTGAATCAAAAGTTCAACCTGCAGGGTTATGTTGATTCAGATTAGGCAGGCCGTGCTGCAGATAGGAAGAGCACATCTGGGTGCTGCTTCAGTATGAGATCAGGTGTGATATCTTGGTTTAGCAGGAAGTAGTCCTGTGTAGCACTGAGTACAATCGAAGCAGAGTATGTTGCGATGGATGAGCAGGTTACAGATGTATTAACCAAGTTGTTAGCCAGAGTGCAGTTTGAGTACTTCAGAGAGAGGCTTGGTGCACTTCAGATCGAGGTTCCTTCCAAAGGGAAGTGATGAGTCCAGAAGATGCAGATGCACATGAGATTTCCTGACATGGTTGATGTGTTCTCCCTTGGTCGTGATGTAATTGCTGAGCCATTTTTCACATGGTGGTAGATGTGTTCTCCCATGGTGAAAATGTAAGGGCTGGAGCCTTCCCCGAATGGCGGTAGATGTGTTCTCCCATGTCGATGGTGTAAGTGCTGGATGATGTGCATCTGGGTTGTGCTTCATGGACGATGAGATGATCTGAAGAGGACTATGCTATGATGATCAGGAGGATCATGGATGATGAGCATCAGGACGATTCTCCAGTTACTGCTCTGTATATACATCATTTGGATGCTGGATATGATCAGTTGGATCATTTATATGTATATGTATGTATGCATCATGTTGGATGTTGGATATGATCAGTTGGATCGTTTATATGTATGTACGCATCATGTTGGATGCTGGATATGATCAGTTGGATCATTCATATGTATGTACGCATCATGTTGGATGCTGGATGCTTGGACCATGTATCTGTATATGTATCAGGTGGATACATTGTATGATCAGGTGGATCATGCATGGTGATATGTATCATGTATTTGTATTTGTATCAGGTGGATACACTTTATGATCAGGTGGATCATGTATGATGATATGTATCAGGTAGATACTTGGTATGCATCAGGTAGATGCATTGTATGATCAGGATGATCATGGATGACGAGCTTCAGGATGTTGCTCCAGATGGCATGCAACAGGATGTTGCAGTGATGATGATTAGGATGATCATGTGTACATCAGGATGATCTATGGTGAGTATCAGGTTGATACTCTGTGGCCGTGGAACAAGTTGTGCAGATAAGCATGTAATTTGTGCCCTGGGAGATTTGTAGATAGTCTTTTGAGGTTTTGCCTATGGCATGTAATTAGTACCCTGGGATATCTGGCAAATGCTCTTTCGAGGTTTTGCTTGGGAGGACATATAATTTGTGCCCTGGGAGATCTGCAGATAGTCTTTCAAGGTTTTGCCTATGGCATGTAATTTGTGCCCTAGGATATCTAGCAGATGCTCTTTCGAGGTTTTGTCCTATGACATGTAATTTGTGCCCTGGGAGATCCGATAGGTTGAGCCGTGTGCTCGTAATCAGTCCTGGGATGCTATTTCGAGGTTTTTCCATGACCACATGTAATTTGTGCCCTGGGAGATCTGATAGGTTAGGCCTTGTGCTCGTAATCAGTCCTAGGATGCTCTTTCGAGGTTTTGTGGTGACCACATGTAATTTGTGCCCTGGGAGATCCGATAGGTTGAGCCTTGTGCTCGTAATCATTCCTGGGATTCTCTTTCGAGGTTTTGTGGTGGGGTCACATGTAATAAGTCCTGGAGATCTGGACAGGATGAAAAAGGCCTCAGATGCTCTTTAGGTTTCTTGCTAGTCAAGAGACTCTTTTAAGGTTTTGTGACGCACGTAATAAGTCCTGAGATTTCCACAGTATGGCCAGTGATGATGAAGACCTGCAGGTGGTGGGCTTACATATAGTATGAAAAAGGAATGGCTCTGTAGAACTTCCTATGACAAGTAGATTCAGAGATTGATTGAGATAGCAGTAGCAATGACGATGATCTAGAGAAGATGACTTGTGCTAGAAGACCTGTGTCAAGAAATACCTTCCTAGTTAAGAGGGAGTGTTGATGTATATGTAACTTCGAAATGTATTTCACATATATGTATATTGTATTCCTATAGAGATGTTATTATTCCTCTATACGGAAGTGTCATCATTTATATTGTAAGTGGCGTAACTTATACATGATGGGTTATTAGACCACCTTGTTGGGGTCGACCCTGTATAAGTCATGTGGGTCAAAGGGTTATTAGACCACCCTATTAGGGGTCGGCCATGTGGGTCAAAGGGTTATTAGACCACCCTAGTGGGGGTTGGCCCAGTCAGCATTATGTTAAGTGGTTAAGTTGAGGCTGACCTAGTTGAGTAAAGGTCAAGTCAAGTTAGTGTATAAATAGAGAGTGTGTCTCTCTCATTTTACACATTCTATTCTCTCACAGACACTTTGGAGAGTGGCGCACTTGTGGAGGAGGAGGCTCTGCTGCTAGGAGAAGACTATCTCTTGTATTCTGGTTGTATCATTGCTCTATCTATCTCTGAGGAAGTTATTGGGGTTTTTCACCTTTATGGTTTTCCCCAAGTAAACTCTGTGTCTCTTGTGTGCTTGCATTATTGTGTCCATGATTAATATGTTGTAGATTTGCTGTACATGTTGTTCTCTCAGTTAAGATCCTAGATCAGAAGTAAATTCTGAAAATTTAACAGTTCACACCTTTCCAACTAGTGTACGGATTAGAGGCAGTTTTACTTATAGAGTGCGATATTCCATCACTGAAACTTGCAGTCAAACTTCTCTCGCACACCACTGCCGAGGACGAGCACTTCCTTCACTTGGAAAAATTCGACAAAACCCACCATGATGATTCTCTTGCCAACCAAATGCATAAGAAACACTTTGAATCCTAGTATGATAAGTCAGTCAAAACTCGTTTCTTTAATGTGGGGGTTTTGGTCCTCACATATGACTAGAAACACGATAAGCTGGGGGCAGGCAAGTTTGAGTCCATGTGGCACGGGCCATATGTTGTAAAATGTGTCTTGGAGAAGGGAGCTTATGAGCTCGAGGATTATGATGGAATATCTCTAGGGGAGCCTCGCAATGGGCTCTCCCTGAAGAGATACTACGCTTGATTTTTTCACGCATTAGTATCTTGTATATACTATACATGGTGTGTGTTTTGTGTGGTGTGACACTTTGCTTTATTGTGTTAGGATCTTGGCTTTATGCTTATATCATGTTTTGCATGCATGTGTAGATGGAAACATGTTTTGTATTCGCTGACGACGCCAGTTGGAATACCCGCAACCTCGCTTCGATAACCTGGGTACTTTATTCCCCTACCGGCGAGCTCATTAGTTCGGGAGGGATTTTTCTAGGGTACGCAACCAACAATGCCGCCGAATATCATGCGGTGATTGGAGTCTTAAATGATGCTCTTTCTCTTGGTATGGACCACATTTTCATCCACCTAGACTCACAATTAGTGGTATCCCACCTTAACCATGTCTACGCCATCTGTGATCCCATGTTACTCCGTCTTTTCCGACGAGTACGTATCTTCGAGAGGTCTTTCGAATCTGTTCAGTAGCTGCATATTTCAAGAGACGTGAACACCATTGTTGATTCCATGGCCAATTTCATATTGGACTGGTACATTGTACATACATGAAAACATTCATAAACATAAAAATGGAATGACACGTACATAATGCATAAACAAGCACATAAACAAGATCCCATAATCATCCATAAAAACACAATGTATAAATCCGCCATAGAGTTTTTATATATCATATCAAAATGTAGTACTGATACAAAAATATGAAGCGTATAAGTTTTCAGTAAATATATCCTGATACAAAATATGAAGCCTATATATTTTAGTACATAAACATATACATGCGAGCCTAGTTTGCACGATGCTCGTGGTAGCAGATGATCTCCCTCGCTACTTTCCTAAGCAGTGAACCGAAATGCTCAGACATGCCAACGGTCTGACGCTGGTACCGACGAGGTAAATCATGAACCTTGGGCTATGGAATGTCTAGAGTCAAACGCTGGAGGTTCTCCTCCAGCTCATCCAGTTCCTTAATGGCATCGGGCACTGTGGCACCCATTATTGGCATTGCTCCTCTTCATGCAATAGGAGAGACACCAATTGGTCGTGACAGGCCCACATATGCATCAAACATATGTCAACGATCATTACTATACCAAAAAACATCTAAAAAATATAAAATTAAAAACATAGTACAGTTATCGTTCTTACCGATGTCATCCCACTGCATCCCCTCAAGAAGCACTAGGTCTGGATCTCCCCTGAAGTCGGTCCCGTCGTATGGATAGTCCTCAACCATGAGGGTTTGACCCCTCAACCACCGGAAGAACCGTGTACCAAAGTGATAATGGGACCATCGCTGCCATGGCGGGCCAACACTTCTATCCAATGGATCATGTGAGTATCTCTCGGATCGAGATCCTCTATATCAACCTGCGGGCACAGAGGAGGCACCCTCTCCAGGAAGAACAAAACTACAACCAAGCCATAACAAAAGTGTTTCAGCGCCCCGCGCTGACACTTGGTGAGATGTTATCACAAACTTGCGAGGAGTCCCTCACACCAGTTGAAGACCATTGGAGCCTTACACTCCTCAACATACATCATTTGGGACTTGCTCACCAGATGAGAGGACCTAATGCCGACCACCCTCACGATGGTAAACAGAACTGTGCGAAGAGGTTGATCTCTAACCTCTTTGATGGGAATCTTCCCACCTACCATCTGTGTGCCATCAGTGCACCATTGGTCTATCAAGTCCTCTACGGTACGATCACCTCCTCATGATCCTTATAATGATACAGGATTCCCCCATCAAGAAATAGATATCCTCGATATCTATAGTCAAGGTGTGAACACCTATCTGAAAATGTTGTTGCACTAGATCCCAACATTGGATCAAGTGCTCCAATAATGTCACTGTTGATGTATATGTAACTTCGGAATGTATTTCATCTATGTATTTCATATATATTTATTGTACCCTTATTAGAGATGTGTTATTTCTCTATAAGGAAGTGTCGTCATGTGGATTGACAAGTGTCGCAAGTGTGTGTACTTGTCGATGGGTTATTAGACCAACATGTGTGGGGTCGGCCCTGAAATATATATATTATAATGTGGATGTACCTAGCTAGACAAGTCAGCCCCATAAGGTCACTAGGAAAACAGATTAGTATAAATAGAGATCAGGTGATCTCTATTTAGATCATTCGAAAAAGTACATCTCTCTCTCTCTCTCTCAGAAAGTGGCGCACTAGTGAGGAGGAGGATCATCTGCTACTAGGAGACTATCTCAGTGTATTTTGGTTGTACTTTGGTTGAGCCATTTCTCTCTCTATCTATGAGGAAGTTGTGGGGTTTTTCACCTTAGGGTTTTCCCCACGGAAACTCTGTGTCTCTTGTCTCTCATGCTTTTGATTCTTGTGATGCTTGTCATGCTTATTGTGATTATCATGCATTGATATACTGTATATGTTATTCTCTCAATGAAGATCCTAGAGTATTGTGAATTAATGCTCAAAATTTAACATGGTATCAGAGCTAACCTGAGAAGAAGACAATTTGCAGTGACAGAAACTTGAGTTTCTTGTTTATTGGGTTTCTCTCCACAGATTTTGGAAAAGCAGTATAGTAGATTGACTCTACTCATCAAGGCGAATCCATCTGTTCAATCAGAATTCAATTATGCACATTTTCAGATTTGGCCCTAAAAATTAGGGTTTCCACAAAAATAGGAATTTCTGGAATCTGAAGACATAGCTGGAAGCTCCTTTCAAAAATCAAAGTTTAGAGCTTTGGATCGATATTTTTGGCTGGGTAGATCTCCGGGAAACTCAAACCCTAATTTAGGGCTCTCCCTAGTGAACCCGGGAGGACAAAAAGGCAAATCTGAAGGGTAAAACTTTGCTGATCTCAAATTCTGAATGCACCAGGCTGATCAACTTATCAAGGCACATCTTTCTATCGTTTCAGAAAGTTGAAACTCACATTTTGAATTTTTAGGGTTTTTTCGACAAACGCTAATCCGGGACCAGATCCAGTTTTCAGCATTTCAAGTGGTAAGACCTAAATCTTTTATATTTCCATTTGAAGTACTCTTTAAGATGTCTCACCACACCAAGCTTGAGGATAAGCTTGAAGGGGCTGATAACTTCCAAGCTTGGAAGTATAGGATTGGGTTAATCCTGGAAGAGAATGAGTTGGACTCATATATAAAAGAAGACATCCCTATCCCAAAGGATGAAGAGGCCAAGGTATTGCATAAGAAGAACTTGGTCAAGGAAAAGAGAATCATTGCTGATTCTATTAAAGACCATCTCATACCCCATGTGTCTTCTCTAAAGACACCCAAGGAGATGTTTGACTCTCTGACCAAGCTATTTGAAGGGAAGAACATAAATCGGAAGATGACTCTGCGGAATCAATTGAAAGGGGTCAAGATGTTGAATGGAGAAACCATTCAATCTTACTTCTCCAAGGTCTCTCAGATCAAGGAGCAACTTGAAGCTATGGATGAAGTAGCGGACAATGGTGAAGTTGTTATGACCACCCTGAATGGCCTACCTAGGTCATGGGACTCCTTTATTCAAGGAATCTGTGCAAGAAAGAAATTGATCTCTTTCAGTAAACTGTGGGAGGAATGCTCTCAAGAAGAAGCTAGACTTGTAGCTCGTGAGGAAAGATGAGAGGTGAAGATCAAGCTCTTGCAACTCACACCAAAAGAAGCAAGGCCAAGAAGGAGCACTCTCTCTACAAGAGATCCTATCAAAAGAATAAGAAGGATCTAAGATGCTTCACATGCAATGAGAAGGGTCACTTTGCTTCAGATTGTCCCAAGAACAAAAGGGATAATAACAAGAACTCCAGCAAGAAGAAGAAGGGCAGCAAAAGAAAGTTCCATGCTCATGCTGCCGAGGATGATGAACCTCCAAAGAAGAAGGCTAGGGAAGAAAGTGATGATAGTGATGATGACTCATCAAGTGAAGAAGAGTACGTTCTGATCTCTGCTCTCACAGGTACTATCTCCCATGGTTGTAATGATTTGTTAATTGACAGTGGGGCTTCCAAACACATGACTGGGTTTAAGGAATCTTTTGTGAATCTATCTGAACATGAATCACCCCATAAGGTGAAACTTGGGGATGATTATCAATACCCAATCAAAGGAAGTGGTGAAGCCTCCTACAACCTAGATTCTGGAAAATATTTGAAGATGAAAGAAGTCCTTTATGTACCTGGGCTCAAGAAGAACTTACTCTCCATCTCTGCTTTGGATGCAAAAGGTATGAGGGTTGCACTTGTGGATGGCCAAGTCCTAATGTGGCCAAAGGGAAATACCATAGATGATGCAGTAGTGATTGGAGAGCAAGAGGTAGGTTTGTATAAATTGAAGGGACAACCTGAACATGCCATGGTGCATGAATCCATGGAGCCAAGTGAACTTTGGCATAGAAGACTTGCTCATATGCACTATAGGGCACTTCCAATTGCAAGCAAGGCTATAGAGGGTCTTCCTGAAATCAAGACCAAACATGAAGGTATTTGAAAAGGATGTGCAAAAGGTAAGAACATTAAGAAGGCTTTCCCAAGCAATGAAAGCAAGGCAAAGGATGTTCTGGAAATCATCCACTCAGATGTATGTGGTCCTATGTCATCCAGTTCTCTTAGTGGGTATGTTTACTATGTCTCATTTATTGATGACTTCTCCAGGAAGACTTGGGTATACTTCTTGAAGAACAAAGATGAGGTGTTTGATAAGTTCAAGGAATTCAAAACCTTGATGGAGAATCAAATTGACAAGAAGATCAAAACATTCAGATCTGACAATGGTGGAGAATTCACCTCAGGTGACTTCAAGAAGCTTTGTAGTGATTCAGGAATTAAGAGGGAGTTGACTGCTCCCTATAATCCTCAACACAATGGAGTTGCAGAAAGGAAGAACAGAACAATCATGGAAGCAGCAAGGGAAGTGCTGCATGACCAGGATCTACCTATGCATCTATGGGCAGAAGCAGCTAGAACAACTGTATATGTGCAAAACAGAACACCCCACAAGATATTGGACAACAAAACACCAGAAGAAGTCTTTTCTGGTAAGAAACCTGAAGTCAGCCATCTCAGAATATTCGGTTTTCTGGTATACACTCATGTCCCAAAGAAAAAGAGGACCAAACTAGATCCTTCAAAAGAAGGGTATCTTTGTGGGTTACAGTAAAATCTCGAAGGATTACAGATTATACTTTCCTGGGTCAAGAAGATTGATGTCAGCAAGGATGAATATAAGTTCAAGGACAGGTAATCCAGGAAGCAAAGATCAAGAGGGAGCACACTCCAGCAGCTCCTGCAAGGATGCATATTTTCTGAGGGAGTTGACCATCTTCCTACATTCCACAATAGAAAGGTGTAGAAGAAGCTACTTCAGTAGCTCCTGCCAAGAAGCAAAGACTCAGAGGGAGTCCACCCAATAAACAAACAGAGATAAGTATTTCAATTATCATTTCTTGCCTATTTTTTGTTTAAATAATATTATGCTTAGGAGATGTATTGTGCATATTAAAATGATTGCATTAATGAACATGATACTACTAATATGAATGTGATGGGTAAGTGGCCTATGGCACTGTACAACATTCCAGTGCTACTTATCTAGAATGAAACCTCTTTGCTGACATGTTGGGAGTAGTGCAAACTCTTAACAATGTTCTGGTAGAGACTGGAAGGCATCTAGAAAGTTGTGGAACATGGATAATTGTTGTATTGAAGCATTGGCTAAGATAACTGCATGACTGCATGACATATTTCTTTATGTGTAAAGAATTTGTTGTGAAAATTATCAGATGTTTCTAATCATGCAATTTAACTTGTTTTCTAGGAAAGACCGTATATCTTCACCTACAAAAGAAGGAGTACAACATTTGTTCCAGCAACAAAGATATCTATTGAAGATATTGAAGTTCCCAGGATCTGGGATGAAGAAATGGAATGCCATGATCCGTCGATCATGAAGATGATGTTTGGGAAGTAGTCCCAAGACCTGACAGGGAGTCACATGTGTGCAGATTGAAGAAAGCCTTGTATGGCTTGTAGCAAGCTCCCGGAACTTGGTGTAATACAAAGAGGAAGCTTGCTGCTGAGTTTGATATGAAGGACCTGGGGATGATGCACTATTTCCTAGGTATGGAGGTGTGGCAGAGTACAGATGGGATCTTCCTTGGACAAGGGAAGTATACTGTAGATATCCTGAAGAGGTTCGAGATGATGGATTGCAAGGCCATGACCACACCTATGGCATCAAACCTGAAGCTTCTATGTGATGCTTCATCTGAGCCGGTTGATGTCTCTATGTATCATCAGATGATTGGGTCCTTGATGTACCTAACGAACATGAGACCAGATATTTGCTTTGCAGTGAACACATTGAGTCAGTTCCTGACAGATCCGAGGAGTGTTCATCTGGTTGCTGTAAAGCATGTTCTGAGGTACCTGAAGGGTACAGTGGATTATGGGCTCAAGTATGAGGCGAATCAAAAGTTTAACCTGCATGGTTATGTTGATTCAGATTGGGCTGGCAGTGCTGCAGATAGGAAGAGCACATCTAGATGATGCTTCAGTATGGGATAAGGTGTGATCTCTTGGTTTAGCAGGGAGCAGTCCTGCGTATTACTAAGTACAGTTGAGGCAGAGTAGGTGGCATCCTGTTCAGCTAGCTGTGAAGTAGTATGGCTTCGGAAGCTACTGTCTGAGTTATTTGATCTCCTGTTGGATGCTACTGGTATATTCTGTGATAACCAGAGTTGTGTGAAGCTGTCTGAGAACCCAGTGTTTCACGACAGGTTGAAACACATAGAGATCAAATATCACTATATCAGGGATATGGTGTAGAGAGGAGCTGTGAAGCTCCTATATGTTGCGACGGACAAGCAGATTGCAGATGTGCCGACAAAGCCACTAGCCAGGGTGAAGTTCGAGTACTTCAGAGAGAGGCTTGGCGTTCTTCAGATCGAGGACACTTCGAGGAAGAAGTGATGGACACATTTGTTGAAGCCATTCCAAGCATGTTGGAAGTAGGATCTTTCACATGGCTGTGGATGTAAGAGATAGATGATGTTCTGGTTTCTGCTTGGATATGATCAGTTGGATCATTTATATGTATGTACGCATCATGTTGGATGTTGGATATGATCGGTTGGATCATGTGTATGTATTTTTGTATATGCATCATGTTGGATGCTTGGACCATGTATCTGTATATGTATCAGGTGGATACATGGTATGATCAGGTAGATCATGTATGTTGATATGTATCATGTATTTGTATTTATATCAGGTGGATACACTGTATGATCAGGTGGATCATGTATGATGATATGTATCAGGTAGATACTTGGTATGCATTGTATGATTAGGATGATCATGGATGATGAGCTTCAAGATGTTGCTCCAGATGACATGCAGCAGGATGTTGCAGTGATGATGATCAGGATGATCATGTGTACATCAGGATGATACTCTATGGCTGTGGATCAGGTTGTGCAGATGAGCATATAATTTGGCCCTGGGAGATTTGCAGATAGTCTTTCAAGGTTTTGCCTATGACATATAATTTGGCCCTGGGATATCTGGCAAATCCTCTTTCGAGGTTTTGCTCTGGGAGGACATGTAATTTGGCCCTGGGAGATCTATATATAGTCTTTCGAGGTTTCGCCTATGGCATATAATCTGGCCCTGGGATATCTGGTAGACGCTCTTTTGAGGTTTTGTCCTATGGCATATAATATGTCCCTGGGAGATCCGATAGGTTGGGCTACGTGCCCGTAATAAGTCCTGGGATGCTCTTGCGAGGTTTTTCCATGACCACATATAATCTGTCCCTGGGAGATCCTATAGGTAAAGCTGTGTGCTCGTAACAACCAGGGATGCTCTTGCGAGGTTTTGTGGTGAGATCACATATAATATGGCTTTGGGAGATCCTATAGGTAGAGCCGTGTGCTCGTAACAGCCTGGGATGCTCTTTCGAGGTTTTGTGACGCACTTAATAAGTCCTGAGGATTCCACAGTATGGCTAGTGATGATGAAGACCTGTAGGCAGTGGGCCTACATCCAGTGTGAAAAAGGACTGGCTTTGTAGAAATTCCTATGACGAGTAGAGTCAGAGATTGGTTAAGATAGCAGCAGTAGTGATGATGATGATGACAATGCATCGATGATGATGATCCCGAGAAGAAGACTTGTCTAGCAGATCTGTGTCGAGAAATACCTCCCTAGTTAAGAGGGAGTGTTGATGTATATGTAACTTCGGAATGTATTTCATCTATGTATTTCATATATATTTATTGTACCCTTATTAGAGATGTGTTATTCCTCTATAAGGAAGTGTCGTCATGTGGATTGACAAGTGTCGCAAGTGTGTGTACTTTCCGATGGGTTATTAGACCACCATGTGTGGGGTCGGCCCTGAAATATATATATTATAATGTGGATGTACCTAGCTAGACAAGTCAACCCCATAAGGTCACTGGGCAAACAGATTAGTATAAATAGAGATCAGGTGATCTCTATTTAGATCATTCAAAAAAGTACATCTCTCTCTCTCTCTCAGAAAGTGGCGCACTAGTGAGGAGGAGGATCATATGCTACTAGGAGACTATCTCAGTGTATTTTGGTTGTACTTTGGTTGAGCCATTGCTCTCTCTATCTCTGAGGAAGTTGTGGGGTTTTTCACCTTAGGGTTTTCCCCACAGAAACTCCGTGTCTCTTGTCTCTCATGCTTTTGATTCTTGTGATGCTTGTCATGCTTATTGTGATTGTCATGCATTGATATACTATATATGTTATTCTATCAGTGAAGATCCTAGAGTATTGTGAATTAATGCTCAAAATTTAACAGTCACTTGGGCTCTCATGCCCGAAACCCAGAATTACTTCAGTAATCCACAACTCCTCACCGCACCCACACATTGAGGATCGTTTGTTGCTTGGGAATCATCGAGCTCATGCTCTCGTTCGCGTCATTCGACCATTGTGTTCACTTGAACCCTGTCCAAAAGTCCATAAAAACATCATTAGGACCTTTCCAAACCACCAAAAGCATTAATCTTTGGTTGAATTTTGAAATTGCCATGCAGAATTGTACCAGCGCAGCCCATCCTTTCGGACAGGGCGCTGCCAGCACAAGACAGTTATTCAGGATTTGCGCTGGCCCGTCCTCGGCGTAGTTCCCGAAAAGGGAATCTGCGCTGGTTTGTGGGTTCAATATCCCTTCATCAAGCAAGCCCAAAACTCAAAAATTGGAAGGAAATGAAAAATGTGAACCACTAAAAAGAAAGAAGGAAGAGTTTAGGTTTACATGACACTAACAACATGGGAAACCGCTGATCACGGCTCCTGCAATCAACAATTGAAAATGGCTCTCCAAAGGTCACTTTCACTCTCCAACTTAGTAAAAAATAATAGTAATTCTTTTTCACTATTTGGCCCTATTTATATTGAAAAACGGAATATTCCTTTTTTAATTTATTTGTTTATTGGGCTATTTTTTCTATAGTTGGAAGTGTTTTGCATGTATGAACACCTAATCTACTGTTTTGACCTAGTTTTTGAAGATTTGCAAGTGCAATAAGATGCCATAAATGATTGTTCGTGTTTGTAGCCTTTTCACACTCTCTATCGGGTGTGAACAACTCTTCGCGCATTTTTGTGTCATCACCCCGATCATTAAAACCAATTAATGATGCCACCGAGCTAACTATTTGTTCCTTCTCGTGCTCATAAAACAATGAGAATAAGTTACCGAGTTATAGTTTATCACTTTTTCGGGTTCGTTAAAATTTCACAAAAAAGGAACCCCTCAGAGTCTTTCTTTATGCTCTTTTAAGGCTCTCGAAATACGAAAAGATCACCAAGTGAACTTGATACGTTCATGCTTGTAAAAGTATTTGAATGATCGTCTTTCTAGTGATAGTTTGCCCCTTTTTCGAACCAGGAGGCACTATTTACGAAAAAATGAGCACTCCATCCAATCATGGTTGGAAGATTTCTCTCTCATGTTGTTTTACCTTTTTTTTCGGGATAAGAGACTAACTTTACGAAAAAAGGAAATTTGGAGTCTTCTTTAGTTCTTTTCAGACTCTCTACACATGAAATGATGCTGATTTTACCTTCTTTGGACTCGTTAAAATCTAACATAGAAGGGCCCATTATGGGACGAACCCCTCCTGTCCTAGGTTCATAAAACATTTGGGATTGGACTCATCCATGGGATGAGCTATACCAAGCATATGTTACCCTCTTCAAGCTCGTTAAAAAACAAAAGAGGTACTCATCAATCATGATGGGGAATACGGATGAGATTATGTTCATTGTAGTTATGGAAGTACATAGTTGCTCTTGACGGATTCATCCTTGTCGACTTCAACTCATCATCTGAGGATTGGATCTAGAAAACCAATCAAGTACCTTGGTCCTACATGCCTCAATGGTAGGTTACCTCACTTTCAACATGAGTTTACATCATTGACCATTGATTGAAAGATCTCGTGGAGTTTTCGACCTCAACTCATTAATTCACATTCGATGGTATGTATTATGATACCTTGGGAATCATCGACATCAATGGTGATTTCCCTCGTGCTTGTTAATGATATACATCAATGACCGGTAATCAAGTGGCTTCTACCATGTTCGACTTCAAGACATTGTAATCACATGGACATATTCGTATTGTTGCAGGTTCGGCTTGAATACCCTGGGTTGTTTAATATTTCACCCAGGTTGCGATGGAGATTGTTTGAGTCATATCACATGGATCCACTTTGTATTGGTCGTGGCTGTGTTATCATCTCATCATGGATCTATGATTGTGTCTAGTAGCCATGATTGTGTTCAATCAGTCTTTACTACCATGGATTTGCATTGTATTAGTCGGCAGCGATGTTATGATTCATATGAGACTAGTATCTCAAAGTCAGTAGTACTGCAGCAGCACCTTCTGACCAACAAGTTCTTTCCATATATATTGCAAAGCATATCACCTGTTTCGTTTTTCTAGCTTCATGCTTTGGGGGTCATTCTGTTACACCTAAATATCGTCACCATGAGTGTTATGTTAAATCACTGTCTTGATCCCTAAAGTTTTTTTGACCAAAAGTCATCTAGAGCAAGTTGTTGATCCTTTGTCCACATTTTCTAGTTGGGATGGTGCATCTTGTCTTCCAGCAAGAAGTGCCTGACTAGGCTCGATGCAGAGTGTCATCTGGTAGCCTGCGCTGGTGGCTCAGGTTGCCTTCATTCAACCTGTGCTTGCCCCTTCCCGGTGCAAATTGTACTCATACAGCATACGTTGGGGTTAGTTAAATTGGATAAATGAGACCTTTGAGTGACTTCTCGAAGCATGCAGAGGTGGATTCCTATCCCTAACTAATAGGTGAGCTTTCGTTTGATTCCCTAACATCTAGGGAAGATCCCTTAGAACTCTCCCATCATTTCTCAACCTACTCTATCCACTTTTTCTTATAAATATGAATCTCCTCTCCATTCCAAGGGGAGGCAGTTCTATAGAACTCTCATGCTGGTGGAATTGGCTTAGGTGATCCTTATACATCCTTGGGAGTCCTACTTCATCCTTGGGGGATTTGGTTTTCCTTGTTGAAAGGAAGGTTGCGAAGTTAAGGCATAGGTTGTAGCATTATTTTCTATTGCACTCTCTTCCATTACAGTTAATAAAATATCTTCCCATATATGTTATTGTGTTCTTAATGTGTGGAGATTAACTCCTTAGCTGTTAGCTTAGGTCAATCATATGCAATATATGATTTTACTGCTTGTTTGTGTCTGGTTGTTCAACAGGGCTTTGCAGCTGTAGATTTGAAGGTTCAAGAGCATTGGATCAATCAAGGAGCAAAGGGGATCGCAAATCTCAGGTAAGCTACTTGCTTACTGTAAGATTAGTCACAACAGATCTAATGAACAAGTAAATCAATCACAATATATGAAACTCAAAAAATATGGTGTAAACTGTGCAAAAAATTGCATTAGCGCTCTATATCCCAACAAGTGTGAAAATACAATACAATACTGTCACAATGAGTGAGCAATTCGAATTAACCAAGGAGGTCATTCGAATATCTACATGGTGTAGCTTGGCTCCAACTAGGAGTCCTCATCATCAATCAGTGGTGGTCATCAATGCACAAGTAACTATCAAACATGTGTCAAACTAAGTCTAACTGAGTCTAACTGAGTGTAACTGATGGTAAGTGGCACTAATCTAGGGATGGAGGCCCAGTGGAGGGTGCATGAGGGGTTAACTACACTCAAAATAGGTAGTAATGTCTCATCAGAGGTCAATTGGAGTGATAACAACAGTGAGGATTTAGTCTAGCCTTAAATCAAGGAAAGACAGGTGGCTAACTGAAGTGAAACTGGACTGGTAGGTGAGAAAGGTGCCTTTCTGCAGTGGAAGGTGAGAAGTGGGTGCATGAGTAGCTAGGAGGGCTAAATCTAAGTGGAAAGTAGCTCCCAAGTGCTGAGAGACTAGGGACTAGTTGCTACAGGTACCATACTGATGACTGGGCAGCATGCAGATGCATGCAGAATGCATGCAAAGTACATAAGTGAATGATGAGATATCCTAACACCCCCCCTTAAGCTATGTTATGATGTAAAAAATAAAATTTAGGGCCCTGGTTACTGAGACCAAAGGTCACCCCAATACAATAATCCAAAAAATGCTGAAAATAAGCTAAGTCAGGAAAGAGGGAAAACTTAGTGGGAAGAAAGCCTCCCCTCAAGCTAAACATAAAAATGGATCTAATCTGTCTCCACCATGATGGAACTCACCCCCAACAGTGAATGAAGGTAAGAGAACTTCTTCTAAGTGAAGCTCTTAGTGAAGATGTTTGCAATTTTCTCATCGATAGGGCAATATTGCAAAATGATGATGCGATCATGCACCAACTCTCGAATGTAGTGCATATGAATCTAAATGTGTTTGGTCCTTTGCCGCTGAACTAGATCGGTGGAGATATTAATAGCACTTTGATTGTCACAAAATAGGACAGTCGAAGTAGTGCTACCAAAATCAAACTCGGAAAAAATACCATGCAACCAAACTGCCTGAATGCAGGCATTGAATGCTCCTCGATACTCTGCCTCTTCTAAAGAAAGTGCAATGGCTGCCTACATTTTTCTTGACACGTAAATATGCCCATGTCCAATCATGAAAACATATCCAGAAGTGGACTTCCGATCTATGCTATCACCTTCCCAATCTTAATCAATAAAACCAATGAAATCTAGCTCAGAATCTGCAGCATAATGTATGCCAAAATGTTTCGTACCTTGCACATATTGCAAGATCCGCTTGGCTGCCTGCCAATGAAGCTCATGGGGATGATACATATACCTTGGTAAAGCACTCATGACATAAGATATATCAGGCATTAAGTGTGTCAAGTAGAGTAGTGAACCAATCAACTGTCGATACATAGTGCAATCTGCAAGCGGTGTAGTATTTCCCTCTTCAAGACTGATTCCTGAGAGGAATGGAAATGGAGAAGCCTTACATTCTGCCATATTACAATTTAATAGCAAGTATTTAGCATACTTTTTCTGAGATAATGTGATCCCATCAAATTTTTGAGCTATCTCCAAGCCCAAAAATTGCTTAAGCAAGCCCAAATCACTCATATCAAAAGCTAGATTTAAAGACGTTTTTAGCTTGTTAATTGTAAGGAGAGTGCTACCGGTAATGAGAAGATCATAAACATATAAAACAACAATCATCAAATTTCCTTTAACTTGTTTTAGGTACACATTCGGATCATATTTTCATCTTTTGAAATTCTGAGAAAGAAGGAAGGAGTCCATCTTTGCGTACCAAGCTCTTGGGGCCTGTTTCAATCCATACAAAGATTTCTTCAATCTGCAAACTAATGATGGATCTGATATGTATCCTTATGGATGCTTCATATATACTTCTTAATCAAGGTCACCATGTAAAACAGCACTCTTCACATCCATATGGTGCACTTCCCAGTGCTTGGATGCGGAAATGGCCAAAACTAGGCGGATGGAATCCATCTTTGCAACCGGTGCAAAAGTCTCAGTGTAGTCCACACCTTGGACTTGAGAGAAACCTTTTTCCACCAACCTATATTTGTATTTGCTGATAGAGCCATCAACAACCACTTTAGTGCAGTAGATCCACTTGCATCGAACTAATTTTCTTCCAGGTGGAAGAGAAACTAGCTCCCATGTATTGTTCTTTTGAAGAGAACTGTACTCTTCATCCATGGCGGTTTTCCATCGTGGATCTCGGTCGAAATGATAGTATGATTTGGGATCTGAACCAATCATCAAATAAAATTTCTCAGATAGTAATGGATCAGAAAAATAAAGAGCCATACCTGCTCTTTGATAGTCTGCTCTTGTTCTCCTTGGATCAGCAGGATTTCCAATGTTTGGAGCAGCAGAATGTAGAGTGTTTTGGGCCCACTTTGGTAACTGAGGAGGATCATTATGTTCTGATTCCGAACCTGATATGTCATGGCCATCAAATTCTGATAAAATATCAGAGATATCAGATCCAATGCTTTCTTCATATTCTCTCTAATCTTCATCTATTGGAGGCTGCGGATTGGTAGTGTTTTCCTCGACTAGTTTCAGATCTGGCAGCGGTTCTTCAAACTTCACAGTTCGCTCTATGAATACCTTTTTGGATCTGATATTCATGAGTTTATATGAATTTTATTCTTCCCAATATCCTATCAGGATACATTCAATACTTTGTGGATCCAAATCTTTTCTTTTATCAGAAGGAATTCTAGCCCATGCAGTGGAGCCAAAAACCCTCAAATTAGACACATCCGGTTTGCGACCAAAGAATGCTTCGAAAGGAGTTTTACCTTTCACGGATGAATGTGGAACTCGGTTCTAAATATATGCAGAAACATTAATGGCTTCAGCCCAAATATTTGTAGCCAAACCTTTTGACTCAAGCATGCAGGTAGCCATCTCTTTCAGTGACCGATTCTTCTTTTCCGCTACATTGTCCTGTTGCGGTGTGTAGGGAACTGTATGTTGGATCTGAATTCCGCTTTTGGCACAAAGTTGCAACAACTCAGTCTTGATATATTCTCCCTCATTATTAGATCTAAATTCTTTGATCTTTCTCTCAGTGGCGGTCTCAACAGAATCCTTAAAATCCTTGAATTTTCCAATCACTTCTGACTTGTTTTTGAGAAAAAATACCCAAGTAAAGCGAGGAAAGTCGTCGATGAATGTCAAAACATAACTTGAACCATTCATGGACATATTTGGAAGTGGACCACTGATATGAGGATGTATGAGGCCCAAATGTTAGGATATTTAGACACTTAGGAGTTAGTTAATATCAACTTGTGTAATATATCCATTAGGGATAGTGTGTTTCTTTATTATGCATTAGTATGCATTTGTAAATACTTAATTCGACGGTCACGATATGTTCCCGACATAGAGTGATCCGACGGCTCAACTTCTCTCAGATCAAACCTAACTTTGATCCGTGGCTTAACACCCGATTGGTCGATGATCTCTATTTAAAGAGCATGGAGGGTCATTGTTTAGTTGATCGATTATGAGAAGCTCATTTGTAACTTTCTTTCTTTGCATAATAAATTGTCCCGTAGAAGCTATTTGGCTGGGGCCATGGAGTGTTTCCCTCAAGAGGGTTTAAACCACGTCAAAACATCGGTGTGTTGATCTGTGATCTATTTGTGTGAAGTGGTTTCTCTTGGTGTTCGGTCCTTTGGTAGTACCCTATGTACCCGAACACCAAAATGGTAGAAGCTCAGCTAGATTTTGCACGGTCGAGCTTGTGCTCAGGATGCTTCCCAACAATGCAACCAGGGAAAATTCCCTTTGAGGAAGGGAATTGCGGAAGACCATCAACCATGGATTTCTATTGTAACAATAGAAAATACTTGTAATTAAGGTGTCCAAACCTTTCGTGCCAAAGTCTACTAACCTTGTTTCCAAGAGTGAGGAGAGCAGTGGGCTTTTCAAGTGGCACAAAGTGAGAAAACTCATAGTATTTTGCAGTGTGGTTTTCCTTTCTGATTGCAATAAGTCTTCCACTTTTGATATCAAAAATTTGAACTGTATTAGGGCTAAATGTAACTTGCCTCAGTTCACCGATGTGTGTCATTTGATACACAGAAAGTATATTTGAAGCCAAGGAAGGCACATAGAGAATATTCTGGAAGCTTCCATGCTCTACATGGATGGTACCTTTGCCCTTCAAAGAAATTTATGAGTCATCTCCCAAATGGATGGGGATGGAGCTGTTTGGATCAAATGAAGAAAATGAGTCAATATTTGCAGCCATATGATTCGAGGCACCGGAATCTATTAGTAGATTGGTGGGTTTCGAAAAAATTTCCATGAGTGCTTGACGTCTTTCATGATCATCATTTATATCCTTCTTCCGTGCACCGTCGGGAATACATATGGTATTATTTTCCAAAAGAAGGGCCATTTGATCTATTTTTCTTCATGCATGAACTTTCAAGATGAAATCCACGGTTACAATATGAACATTTAAATTTTCCCTTTCCCTCTTTACCCTTCTGCATGTTCCTCAAACCGGATGGTGCTTCTCATTGCTTGCCTCAGTCTCTTTACTTGGTAGGCTCGAATTTGGGCTTCTCTTTCCTTTGCTTTCCTTTACCATTCAAATTCTTGGATCCTTGAGAAAAGAGGGCTGAATATTTGGATTTTATGGACCCCATTTGAATCAACTTATCATGCTCTTTTGTGACGGACTCAATGAAGGCATTCAAGGTAGGCATCTTCCAATTTGGGGTAGTTATCCAACCGGAATTGAAATTCGAGACAAATACCGAGTAATCTTTCCCAAGCTTTGTGAGAATGGAGGGGATCAATTGCTTATCCTCTTTCACAACACCACTGTTCTTCAACTGCAATGCCAAGTGCTTGAATCTTGTGGAAAACTCATTGATGGTCTCGAAATTCTCAGGACTAAGGGCAATCAATTCATTTTCCAATTGAAAAGCCCTAAGCTCGTCCTGCTTTCCAAAGAGATTGTCAAGTTGCTCCCATACTACTTTTGGAGTGTTCAATCCACTGAGATGGAAATAAAAATCCTTGGAAATAGAGAGGCAAAGGAGACCATAAGCTTCATCAAGCTTATTGTAGTGTTTTGTTCTTTCCGACAATGTGCTTGGCTCCTATTCGAGGCCAACAGTGACTCTATAGAACCCTTTTGAGTGCAATATAATCTCCATATCATCTTTCCATTCAAAATAATTGAAAGGAGTAAGAATTGGCTTGGAAGAAGAGTATTCCATCACAAATAGTGTGTGCACTTGATGTAGAAGAACTTGTCAAACACAAGAGAGCGAATGCAATTGATGGAGATGATTAACCTGCAAATCACAATAAAAAACAAGAACAGTAAGGTCGAACAATCCGCGCTTTTAGAGTTGCATCACACCTGGGATTGGAGATCAAGCAATTTGAATGGGTCCAATGTATCAAATCCAAGAATTATGTGGAAAACTCAAGCTTCTGGAGTGTATTTTTCTGCTTTGCATGCACATGAGATCTTTCATGCCAAAAATTCAGTAATTTTGAGCAAATTCAATCAAATCTTCTTGCAGAACAACTATAGAAAAGAGATATTTTCACTGCAATGGCTCTAATACCATGTAAAATTAGTCACATCAGATCTAATGAACAACTAAATCAATCACAATAGATAAAACTCGGAAAATATGGTGTAAACTGTGCAAAAAATTGCATCAGTGCTCTATATCCCAATAAGGGTGAAAATACAACACAATACTGCAACAATGAGTGAGCAATTCGAATTAACCAAGGAGGTCATTCGAATATCTGCATGGTGCAGCTTGGCTCCAACTAGGAGTCATCATCATCAATCAGTGGTGGTCATCAATGCACAAGTAACTATCAGACAGGTGTCAAACTAAGTCTAACTGAGTCTAACTGAGTGTAATAAGTGTAACTGATGGTAAGTGGCACTAATTTATGGATGAAGGCTCAGTGGAGGGTGCATGAGGGATTAACTACACTCATAATAGGTAGTCATGTCTCATCGAAGGTCAATCAGAGTGATAACAGTAGTGAGGATTTAGTCTAGCCTTAAATCAAGGAAAGACTGGTGGCTAATTGAAGTGAAACTGGACTGGAAGGTGAGAAAGGCGCCCTTCTGCAGTGGAAAGTGAGAAGTGGGCGCATGCCTGGCTAGGAGGGCTAAATCTGAGTGGAAAGTAGCTCCCGAGTGCTGGGAGACTATGGACTAGGTGCTGGAGGTACTATACTGATGACTGGGCAGCATGCGGATGCATGTAATGCATGCATGCAAAGTACATAAGTGAATGATGAGATATCCTAACACCCCCGCTCAAGCTATACTATGATGTAAAAAATAAAATGTAGGGCCCTGGTTACTGAGACCAAAGGTCACCCCAATACAATAATCCAAAAAATGTTGCAAATAAGCTAAGTGAGGAAAGAGGGAAAACCCAGTGGGAAGAAAGCCCCCCCTCAAGCTAAACATAAAAATGGATCTAATCTGTCTCCACCATGATGGAACTCACCCCCAACAGTGAACGGAGGTAAGAGAACTTCTTCTCAGTGAAGCTCTTCATGAAGATGTCTACAATTGCTCATCGGTAGGGCAATATTGCAGAATGATGGTGCGATCATGCACCAACTCTCGAATGTAGTGCATATGTGTCTCAATGTGTTTGGTCCTCTGCCATTGAACTAGATCGGTGGAGATCTTAATAGAACTTTTATTGTCACAAAATAGGACAGTCAAAGTAGTTCTACCAAAATCAAACTCAGAGAGAATACCCTGCAACCAAACTGCGTGAATGCAGGCATTGACTACTCCTCGATACTCTGCCTCTGCTGAAGAAAGTGCAATGGCTGCCTGATTTTTGCTTGACCAGAAAATAGGCCCATGTCCAATCATCAAAACATATCCTAAAGTGGACTTCCAATCTATGCTATCACCTGCACAATCTGAATCAGTAAAACCAATGAAATCTAGCTCAGAATCTACAGCATAATGTATGCCAAAATGTTTCGTACCTTGCACATACTGCACGATCCGCTTGGCCGCCCGCCAATGAATCTCATGGGGATGCTGCATATACCTTGATATAGCACTCATAGCATAAGATATATCAGGCCTTGAGTGTGTCAAGTAGAGTAGTGAACCAATCAACTGTCGATACATAGTGCAATCTGCAAGCGGTGTAGTATTTCCCTCTTCAAGACCTATTCCTGAGAGGAATGGAAACAGATCAGCCTTACATTCTACCATATTAAAATTTAATAGTAGTTATTTAGAATACTTTTGCTAAGATAATGTGATCCCATCAAATTTTTGAGCTATCTCCAAGCCAAAAAATTGCTTAAGCAAGCCCAAATCGCTCATATCAAAATCTAGATTTAAAGCGGTTTTCAGCTTGTTAATTGTAAGGAGAGTGCTACCGGTAATGAGAAGATCATCAACATATAAAACAACAATCAAAAAATTACCTTTAACTTTCTATAGGTACACATTCGGATCAGATTTGCATCTTTTGAAATTCTGAGAAAGAAGGAAGGAGTCCATCTTTGTGTACCAAGCTCTTGGGGCCTGTTTCAATCCATACAAAGATTTCTTCAACTTGAAAACTAATGATGGATCTGATATGTATCCTTCTGGCTGCTTCATATATACTTCTTCATTAAGGTCACCATGTAAAAAATCACTCTTCACATCCATATGGTGCACTTCCCAGTGCTTGGATGCGGAAATGGCCAAAACTAGGCGGATGGAATCCATCTTTGCAACCGGTGTAAAAGTATCAGTGTGGTCCACACCTTGGACTTGGGAGAAACATTTTTCCACCAACCTAGCTTTGTATTTGTTGATAGATCCATCAGCATAAAATTTTGTGCGGTAGATCCACTTGCATTGAACTAATTTTCTTCTAGGTGGAAGAGAAACTAGCTCCCATGCATTGGAAGAGAACTGTACTCTTCATCCATGGCAGTTTTCCATCGTGGATCTCAGTGGGCATGATAGTATGATTTGGGATCTAAGCCAATCATCAAATAAAATTTCTCATATAATAATGGATCAGAAAAAGAAAGAGCCATACCTGCTCTTTGATAGTCTGCTCTTGTTCTCCTTGGATCAGTAGGATTTCCAATGTTTGGAGGAGCAGAATGTAGAGTGTTTTGGGCCCACTTTGGTAACTAAGGAGGATCATTATGGTCTGATTCCGAACCTGATATTTCATGGCCATCAAATTTTGATAAAATATTAGATATATCAGATCCAATGCTTTCTTCATATTCTCTCGAATCTTCATCTTGTGGAGGCTGCGGATAGGCAGTGTTTTCCTCGACTAGTTTTAGATCTGGTAGCGGTTCTTCAAACTTCACACTTTGCTCTATGGATACCTTTTTGGATCTGATATTCATGAGTTTATATGCTTTTGATTCTTCCCCATATCCCATCTGGATACATTCAATACTTTGTGGATCCAAAGATTTTCTCTTATCAGAAGGAATTCTAGCCCATGCAGTGGAGCCAAAAACCCTCAAATTGGACACATCAGGTTTGCGACCAAAGAATGCTTTGAAAGGAGTCTTACCTTTCACGGATGAATGTGGAACTTGGTTTTGAATATATGCAGAAACATTAATGGATTCATCCCAAATATTTGTAGCCAAACCTTTTGACTCAAGCATGCAGGTAGCCATCTCTTTCAGTGACTGATTCTTCCTTTCCGCTACACCGTTCTGTTGGGGTGTGTGGGGAACTGTATGTTGGATCTGAATTCCGCTTTCGGAACAAAGTTGAATAAAATTAGTCTTGATATATTCTCCACCATTATTATATCTAAGAGATTTGATCTTGCTCTCAGTGGTTGTCTCAACAGAAGCCTTAAAATCCTTGAATTTTCCAAGCACTTCTGACTTGTTTTTGAGAAAAAATACCCAAGTAAAGCGGGGAAAGTCCTCGATGAATGTCAAAACATACCTTGAACCATTCATGGACATATTTTGTAGCAGACCACTGATATCAGAAGGTATGAGGCCCAAAATGGTAGAAGCTCTGCTAGCTTTGTTGCGATCGAACATGTGCTCAGGGTGCTTCCCAACAATGCAACCGGGGCAAATTCCCTTCGAGGAACAAAGTTGCGGAAGACCGTCAACCATGGATTTCTGTTGTAATAGTAGAAAATACTTGTAATTAATGTCTCCAAACCTTTCATGCCAAATCCTACTAACCTCGTTTCCATGAGTGAGGAGAGAAGTGGGATTTTCAAGCGGCACAAAGTGAGAAAACTCATAGTATTTTGCAGTGTGGTTTGTCTTTCCAACTGCAATAAGTCTTCCACTTTTGATATCAGGAATTTAAACTGTGTTAGGGCTGAATGTAACTTGCTTCATTTCACTGGTGTGTGTCATTTGATACATAGAAAGTAGATTTGAAGCCAAGGAAGGCACATAGAGAACATTCTGGAAGCTTCCATGCTCTACATGGATGGTGCCTTTTCCCTTCGAAGAAATTTTTGAGTCATCTCCCAAATGGATGGGGATGGAGATGTTTGGATCAAATGAAGAAAATGAGTCAATATTTGCATCCATATGATTTGAGGCACCAGAATCTATCAGTAGAGTTGTGGGGTTCGAAACAATTGCCATGAGTGCTTGACCTCTTTCATGATCATCGTTTCTATCCTTCTTCCGTGCACCGTAGGGAATACATATGTTATTCTTTTCCAAAAGGAGGGCCATTTGATCTATTGTTTTCTTCATGCATGAACTTTCAGGATGAAAGCCACAGTTGCAATATGAACATTTAGATTTTTCCTTGCCCTCTTTACGCTTCTGCTTGTTCCTCGAACCGGATGGTGCTTCCGGTTGCTTGCCTTTATCTCTTTGCTTGGTAGGCTCAAATTTGGGCTTATATTTCCTTTGCTTTCCTTTACCATTCGAATTCTGGGATCCTTGAGCAAAGAGGGCTGAATATTTGGAGTTTATGGACCCCATTTGAATCAACTTAGCATGCTCTTTTGTGGTGGACTCAATGAAGGCATTCAAGGTAGGCATCTTCCAATTCGGGGTAGTTAGCCGACCGGAATTGAAAGTAGAGACAAATACCGAGTAATCTTTCCCAAGCTTTGTGAGAATGGAGAGGATCAATTGCTTATCCTATTTCACAACACCACTATTCTTCAAATGCAATGCCAAGTGCTTGAATCTTGTGAAAAACTCATTGATGGTCTCGAAATTCTCAGGATTAAGGGAAATCAATTCATTTTCCAATTGAAAAGCCCTAAGCGCATCCTGCTTGGCAAAGAGATTGTCAAGTTGCTCCCATACTGCTTTTGGAGTGTTCAATCCATTGAGATGGAAATGAAGATCCTTAAAAATAGAGAGGCAAAGGAGACCATAAGCTCGATCAAGCTTATTGTAGTGTTTTGTTCTTTCCGACAATGTGCTTGGCTCCAATTCGAGGCCAATAGTGACTCTATAGAACCCTTTTGAGTGCAATATAATCTCCATATCATCTTTCCATTCAAAATCATTGAAAGGAGTAAGAACTGGCTTGGAGGAAGAGTATTCCATCATAAATAGCGAGTGCACTTGATGTAGAAGAACTTGTCAAACACGAGAGAGAGAATGCAATTGATGGAGATGATTAACCTGCAAATCACAATAAAAAACAAGAACAGTAAGGTCGAACAATCCACCCTTTTAGAGTTGCATCACACCTGGGATTGGAGATCAAGCAAGTTGAATGGGTCCAATGTATCAAATCTAGGAATTATGTGGAAAACTCAAGCTTCTGTAGTGGATTGGAGTGTATTTTTCTGCTTTGCATGCACATGAGCGAATGCACATGAGATCTTTCATGCCAAAACATCAGTAATTTTGAGCAAATTCACTCAAATATTCTTGTAGAACACCTATAGAAAAGAGATCTTGTCCCTACAATGGCTATGATACCATGTAAAATTAGTCACAGTAGATGTAATGAACAAGTAAATCAATCACAATAGATGAAATTCAGAAAATATGGTGTAAACGGTGCAAAAACTTGCATCAGTGCTCTATATCCCAATAAGGGTGAAAATACAATACAATATTGTCACAATGAGTGAGCAATTCGAATTAACCAAGGAGGTCATTCGAATATCTACATGGTGTAGCTTGGCTCCAACTAGGAGTCCTTATCATCAATCAGTGGTGGTCATCAATGCACAAGTAATTGTCAGACAGGTGTCTAACTGAGTGTAATAAGTGTAAATGATGGTAAGTGGCACTAATATAGGGATGGAGGCTCAGTGGAGGGCGCATGAGGGGTTAACTACACTCATAATAGGTAGTCATGTCTCATTGGAGGTCAATCGGAGTGATAACATGAGTGAGGAGTCAGTCTAGCCTTAAATCAAGGAAAGACTGGTGGCTAACTGAAGTGAAACTGGACTGGTAGGTGAGAAAGGTGCCCTTTTGCATTAGAAGGTGAGAAGTGGGTGCATGACTGGCTAGGAGGCCTAAATTTGAGTGGAAAGTAGCTCCCGAGTGCTAGGAGACTAGGGACTAGGTGCTCGAGGTACCATACTGATGCCTGGGTAGCATGCAGATGCATGCAATGCATGCAAAGTACATAATTGAATGATGAGATATCCTAACACCCCCCCCTCAAGCTATACTATGATGTAAAAAATAAAATGTAGGGCCCTGGTTACTAAGACCAAAGGTCACCCCAATACAATAATCCAAAAAATGCTAAAAATAATCTAAGTGAGGAAAGAGGGAAAACCCAGTGGGAAGAAAGCCCCCCCTCAAGCTAAACATAAAAATGGATCTAATCTGTCTCCACCATGATGGAACTCACCCCCAACAGTGAACGGAGGTAAGAGAACTTCTTCTCAGTGAAGCTCTTGGTGAAGATGTCTGCAATTGCTCATCGGTAGGGCAATATTGAAGAATGATGGTGTGATCATGCACCAACTCTCGAATGTAGTGCATATGAATCTCAATGTGTTTGGTCCTATGCCATTGAACTGGAACTGTGGAGATATTAATAGAACTTTGATTGTCACAAAATAGGACAGTCGAATTAGTGCTACCAAAATCAAACTCGGAAAGAATACCCTGCAACCAAACTGCCTGAATGCAGGCATTGACTGCTCCTCGATACTTTTCCTCTGCTGAAGAAAGTGAAATGGCTGCCTGCTTTTTGCTTGAATAGAAAATAGGCCCATGTCCAATCATGAAAACATATCCAGAAGTGGACTTCCGATCTATACTATCACCTACCCAATCTGAATCAATAAAACCAATGAAATCTAGCTCAGAATCTGTAGCATAATGTATGCCAAAATGTTTCATACCTTGCACATACTGCAAGATCCGCTTGTCTTCCCACCAATGAAGCTCATGGGGCTGCTGCATATACCTTGATACATCACTCACTACATAATATATATCAGGCCTTGAGTGTGTCAAGTAGAGTAGTGAACCAATCAACTATCGATACATAGTGCAATCTGCAAGCGGTGTAGTATTTCCCTCTTCAAGACTGATTCCTGAGAGGAATGGAAACGGAGCAGCCCTACATTCTACCATATTAAACTTTAATAGCAGGTCTTTAGCATACTTTTGCTGAGATAATGTGATTCCATCAAAGTTTTGAGCTATATCCAAGCCCAAAAATTGCTTAAGCAAGCCCAAATCGCTCATATCAAAGGCTAGATTTAAAGCGGTTTTCAGCTTATTAATTGTAAGGAGAGTGCTACCGGTAATGAGAAGATCATCAACATATAAAACAACAATCATAAAATTACCTTTAAATTGTTGTAGGTACACATTCAGATCAAATTTGCATCTTTTGAAATTCTGAGAAAGAAGGAAGGAATCCATATTTGCATACCAAGCTCTTGGGGCCTGTTTCAATCCATAAAATGATTTCTTCAACCTACAAACTAATGATGGATCTGATATGTATCATTATGGATGCTTCATATATACTTCCTCATCAAGGTCACCATGTACAAAAGCACTCTTCACAGCCATATGGTGCACTTCCTAGTGCTTGGATGCTGAAATGGCCAAAACTAGGCGGATGGAATCCATCTTTGCAACCGGTGCAAAAGTCTCAGTGTAGTCCACACCTTGGACTTGGGAGAAACCTCCTTCCACCAACCTAGCTTTGTATTTTCTGATAGAGCCATAAACAACAACTTTCGTGTGGTAGATCCACTTGCATTGAACTAATTTTCTTCCAAGCGGAAGAGAAACTAGCTCCCATGTATTGTTCTTTTGAAGAGAACTATACTCTTCATTCATGGCGGTTTACCATCGTGGATCTTGGTGGGAATGATAGTGTGATTTGGGATATGAACCTATCATAAAATAAAATTTCTTAGATAATAATGGATCATAAAAAGAAAGATCCAAACCTTCTCTTTTATAGTTTGCTCTTGTTCTCCTTGGATCAGCAGGATTTCCAATGTTTGGAGCAGCAGAATGTAGAGTGTTTTGGGCCCACTTTGGTAACTGAGGAGGACCATTATGGTCTGATTCCAAACCTGATATTTCATGGCCATAAAATTCTAATAAAATATTAGAGATATCAGTTCCAATGCTTTATTCATATTCTCTCAAATCTTCATCTTGTGGAGGCTGCGGATCGGCAGTGTTTTCCTCGACTAGTTTCAGATCTGGCAGCGGTTCTTCAAACTTCACACTTCGCTCTATGAATACCTTTTTGGATCTGATATTCATGAGTTTACATGCTTTTTATTCTTCCCCATATCCTATCAGGATAGATTCAATACTTTGTGGATCCAAAGCTTTTCTCTTATTAGAAGGAATTCTAGCACATGCAGTGGAGCCAAAAACCCTCAAATTGGACACATCCGGTTTGCGACCAAAGAATGCTTCGAAAAGAGTTTTACCTTTCATGAATGAATGTGATACTCGGTTCTGAATATATTCAGAAAAATTAATGGCTTTAGGCCAAATATTTTCAGCCAAAACGTTTGACTCAAGCATGCAGGTAGCCATCTCTTTCAGTGACTGATTCTTCCTTTCCGCTACACCGTTCTCCTGGGGTGTGTAGGGAACTGTATGTTGGATCTGAATTCCGCTTTCGGCACAAAGTTGCAGAAACTTAGTCTTGGTATATTCTCCACCATTATCAGATCTAAGATCTTTGATCTTGCCCTCGGTGGCAGTCTCAACAGAAGCCTTAAAATCCTTGAATTTTCCAAGCACTTCTGACTTGTTTTTGAAAGAAAATACCCAAGTAAAGCGGGGAAAGTCGTCGATGAATGTCAAAAAATACCTTGAACCATTCATGGACATATTTTGCAGCGGACCCCTGATATTAGAATGTATGATACCCAAAATGGTAGAAGCTCTGCTAGCTTTGCCGCGGTTGAACCTGTGCTCAGGGTGCTTCCCAACAATGCAACCGGGGCAAATTCCCTTCGAGGAACGGAGTTGCGGAAGACCATCAACCATGGATTTCTGTTGTAACAACAGAAAATAGTTGTAATTAAGGTGTCCACACCTTTCATGCCAAATCCTACTAACCTCATTGCCATGAGTGAGGACAGCAGTGGGCTTTTCAAGCGGCACAAAGTTAGAAAACTCATAGTATTTTGCAATGTGGTTTGCCTTTTCGACTACAATAAGTCTTCCACTTTTGATATCATAAATTTCAACTGTGTTAGGGGTGAATGTAACTTGCTTCAGTTCACTGGTGTGTTTCATTTTATACACAAAAAGTAGATTTGAAGCCAAGGAAAGCACATAGAGAACATTCTAGAAGCTTCCATGCTCTACATGGATGGTAACTTTGCCCTTCGAAGAAATTATTGAGTCATCTCCCAAATGGATGGGGTGGAGCTGTTTGGATCAAATGAAGAAAATGAGTCAATATTTGCAGCCATACGATTCTAGGCACTGGAATCTATTAGTATAGTGGTGGGTTTCGAAACAGTTGCCATGAGTGCTTGACCTCTTTCATGATCATCATTTCTATCCTTCTTCCGTGCACCGTCGGGAATACATATGTTATTCTTTTCCAAAAGGAGGGCCATTTGATCTATTTTTTTCTTCATGCATGAACTTTAAGGATGAAAGCCACGGTTGCAATATGAACATTTAGATTTTTCCTTGCCCTCTTTACCCTTCTACTTGTTCCTCGAACCGGATGGTGCTTCTAGTTGCTTGCCTTTATCTCTTTGCTTGGTAGGCTCGAATTTGGGCTTCTCTTTCCTTTGCTTTCCTTTACCATTTGAATTCTTGGATCCTTGAGCAAAGAGAGTTGAATCTTTGGAGTTTATGGACTGCATTTGAATCAACTTATCATGCTCTTTTGTGACGGACTCAATGAAGGAATTCAAGGTAGGAATCTTCCAATTCGGGGTAGTTAGCCGACCGGAATTGAAAGTAGAGACAAATACCTAGTAATATTTCCCAAGATTTGTGAGAATGGAGAGGATCAATTGCTTATCCTCTTTCACAACACCACTTTTCTTCAACTGCAATGCCAAGTGCTTGAATCTTGTGAAAAACTCATTGATGGTCTCGAAATTCTTAGGACTAAGGGCAATCAATTCATTTTCCAATTGAAAAGCCCTAAGCTCGTCCTGCTTGCCAAAGAGATTGTCAAGTTGCTCCCATACTGCTTTTGGAGTGTTCAATCCACTGAGATGAAAATGAAGATCCTTGGAAATAGAGAGGCAAAGGAGACCATAAGCTTCATCAAGCTTATTGTAGTGTTTTGTTCTTTTCGACAATGTGCTTGGCTCCAATTCAAGGCCAACAGTGACTCTATAGAACCCTTTTGAGTGCAATATAATCTCCATATCATCTTTCCATTCAAAATAATTGAAAGGGCTAAGAATTGGCTTGGAATAAGAGTAGTCCATCACAAATAGTGAGTGCACTTAATTAAAAGGACTAAGAATTGGCTTGGAAGAAGAGTAGTCCATCACAAATAGCGAGTTCACTTAGTGAACTTTTCAAACACAAGAGAGCGAATGCAATTGATGGAGATGATAAACCTGCAAATCACAATAAAAAACAAGAACAGTAAGGTCGAACAATCCACCCTTTTAGAGTTGCATCACACCTGGGATTGGAGATCAAACAAGTTGAATGGGTCCAATGTATCAAATCCAGGAATTATGTGGAAAACTCAAGCTTCTTGAGTGGATTGGAGTGTATTTTTCTGCTTTTCATGCACATGAGTGAATGTACATGACATATTTCATGCCAAAACTTCAGTAATTTTGAGCAAATTCACTCAAATATTCTTGTAGAACAACTGTAGAAAAGAGATCTTGTCCCTACAATGGCTCTGATACCATGTAAAATTAGTCACAGCAGATCTAATGAACAAGTAAATCAATCACAATAGATGAAACTCAGAAAATATGGTGTAAACTATGAAAAAACTTGCATCAGTGCTCTACATCCCAATAAGGGTGAAAATACAATACAATACTGTCACAATGAGTGAGCAATTCAAATTAACCAAGGAGGTCTTTCGAATATCTGCATGGTGTAGCTTGGCTCCAACTAGGATTCCTCATCATCAATCAGTGGTGGTCATCAATGCACAAGTAACTGTCAGACAGGTGTCAAACTGAGTCTAACTGAGTGTAATAAGTGTAAATGATGGTAAGTGGCACTAATCTAGGGATGGAGGCTTAGTGGAGGGCGCATGAGGGGTTAACTACACTCATAATAGGTAGTCATGTCTCATCGGAGGTCAATCGGAGTGATAGCAGCAGTGAGGAGTCAGTCTGGCCTTAAATCAAGGAAAGACTGGTGGCTAACTGAAGTGAAACTGGATTGGTAGGTGAGAAAGGTGCCCTTCTACAGTGGAAGGTGAGAAGTGGGCGCATGACTGGCTAGGAAGGCTAAATTTGAGTGTAAAGTAGCTCCCGAATGTTGGGAGACTAGGGACTAAGTGTTGGAGGTACCATATTGATGACTGGGAAGCATGTGGATGCATGCAAAATGCAAAATGCATGCAAAGTACATAAGTGAATGATGAGATATCCTAACACTTACTTTTTTATGATTCTATTGATCCAGGGAAGCTTATTCTATTCTGTATCTATTTGTTCTAGATCTAGTTAGACTAGGGAGATCTGGCCTTTAAGTCTGCTTAGGTAGATTGTCTTAAAAGAGAGGCATTTTGTAAAAGAACTATTTCTTTGCTAATGAGAAAATACTTATTCACTGGGAAAAGCTTACACTGGTGTTTTCCTGGAACGTGTGATTGATGAAACATAATTATTTATATTATGCTTATATCATACTATGAGATCTTTCTAATTCTATTGAACTGTTTCAATGATGGTGAATGGTTTCTTTATTTCATGCAAATGTTTATGTGTAATAGAGTAATAAATTGCTTTAATTATATCAAAGCTATCTTTGATCTCTTTCTGCTATAAATGTAAATGTTTATCTTAATGTCTATATGTTGGGTTTATCTGAACATTTCATCTTATTACTCTTACATCAATTTTGCTCCCTACAGGGATAGGTTAGATTGATTTACAATAGGAGTAGATAATTGATAAGGTAGGAGCGGTAAGATAGGAGGTAAGAACTTGCACATCGCTAGTGTGGTTTCTACCTGTCAATTATATGCATTTAGTTAGTAACAACTTGCATCTGCATACCTCAAAACACTAAAAAAAATATAAACGGTGGGTTGGGCCGCAACCGGTAAAACCAAACAAAACAATCACACTTACAGTAGCCGGACCGTTAACCGAACGGATTCCCCATACCAAACAATGATAGTCTAATTGGGATTATTCGTTGGGGAGAATCCCTACTGTCAATGCTAAGATTTTCTGGGCATCAAAAGGTACCAAAAAATCTTGTGAAGAAGATGTTTCAAGGAATAGGACAACTACATGTTAACATTTAATATGCTAAGACAGAAAATAGCAGCATTGCATTCCATTTCACAATAATAGCATATACAGGATCACTGAAGAAACAACAAGCACAGCATAAACACAAGAGACACAGATTTATCCTGGGAAACCCTCATGGGGTAGAAAACCCAGCAAAGCTTCCTCAATATAGATGACCAGCAATATACAAAGATGGAAACCAAAGACATGATCTCCTCCTCCACCATAGCAGACCTCTCCTCCACAAGTGCGCTACTCTCAAGTGAGTGAGTGTGTGTGTTAAATGAGGAATACACCTCCTCTATTTATACACTACTCCGACTTGTCTTTTACACAAATCATGTAGGCTCGTATTTAACCAATGGGTTAAATACCCCACTATAACTGACTGGGCCGACCCCTCTAGGGTGGTCTAATAACCCTTTGACCCACATAACACATACAGGGCCGACCCCCACTAGGGAAGTCTAATAACCCAAGTTACCACATTCCGACAGAGGAATAAACATCTCCGAATATACAATAAGATCTTCAAGGAGGAATGAAACATCTCCAGAATAATAAAGTACAAATATAATATTCTTTGAAGTTACAATATCTCAACACTCCCCCTTAACAAGAAGGATATTATAACAACATCTGCACGAGCAAGGAGTCATCAACATCATACACGATACATCTATAAATCATTGGAAGCTTTCTCAACATCATCAGTAACTCAAGCAGTTACTGGGACATTTTCAATACTGGAACATCAACATCTTCAGTACTGAGTCTTTATCTTCTGCAACACTCGAACAGCTACAACAACATCAACATCTGGATCCTCACGATCATCAGCATCGTCATCACACGATCATTAGCATCGTCATCACATGATCATCAGCATCGTCATCATACGATCATATTACAAGATGATCAATCCCGCTATCTTTAGGACATAGGTCCATGGATGATACAATCCAGATCAAGTTCCAGGATGATCAGTCCTTATCATTTTAAGACAAGTCTCATGTCTAGGGACGATGCAATCCCATCACGTACATTTTGAACCCAGTTCATGGACAATGCAGTCCTCACATGTACCTTTAAGACAAGTCTCATGTCTAGGGATGATGCAATCCCGATCAACTTCCAGGATGATCAGTCCTTATCACTTTAAGACAAGTCTCATGTCTAGGGACGATGCAATCCCATCATGTACATTTTGAACCCAGTTCATGGATGATGCAGTCCTCACACGTACCTTTAAGACAAGTCGCATGTCTAGGGATGATGCAATCCCGATCAAGTTCCAAGATGATCAGTCCTTATCACTTTAAGACAAGTCTCATGTCTAGGGACGATGCAATCCCGATCAAGTTCCAGGATGATCAGTCCTTATCACTTTAAGACAAGTCTCATGTCTAGGGACAATGCAATCCAGATCAAGTTCCAGGATGATCAGTCCTTATCACTTTAAGACAAGTCTCCTGTCTAGGGACGATGTAATCCCGATCAAGTTCCAGGATGATCAGTCCTTATCACTTTAAGACAAGTCTCCTGTCTAGGGACGATGCAATCCCGATCAAGTTACAGGATGATCAGTCCTTATCACTTTAAGACAAGTCTCATGTCTAGGGACGATGCAATCCCATCACGTACATTTTGAACCTAGTTCAGGGATGATGCAGTCCTATCTTTAATTCTCGGAGACATCGTGTCTACGGCTCTCTTTAGGATTGAAGTCCAGAGATGATCCAATCCTCTCATGTCCACCAAGGACTTCATTCTCGGAGACATCATGTCTACGGCTCACTTTAGAACGTGTGTTCAAGGATGATGCAATCCTTTTTCTTTCTCGGAGACACCTGTCTACGGATCACTTTAGAACGTGTGTTCAAGGATGATGCAATCCTCACATGTATTCTCATCAATACAAGTACAAGTATCCTCAACCATACAAGTACATTAATCAATACATGTATCATCAAAAGTATGTATTCTCACCAATACATCTATCATCAAAAGCGTGTATTCTCACCAATACATCTATCATCAAAAGCATGTATTCTCACCAATACATCTAACATCAAAAGCATGTATTCTCACTAATACATCTAACATCAAAAGCATGTATCTATCATCAAAAGCATGTATAAGTAAAAACTAAGTATACTAAGCATAAGAGTCCTAAATCTAAATATTTCTAAGTATCTAGATGTAGTGAACAGGTTACCTCATCATCGACCTTGTTGTTCGATGAGATAGTCTCATCATCAGTGACTATACTACTCCCCCTTTCGAGGAGGGTCCTTTTGAACTACATCAAGCTTGTCTCGGAAGTATTCAAATTTCACTCGAGACAGAGGTTTGGTCAAGATATCAACAATTTGATCCTCACTACTCACATACTCGAGCTTGATAGCTCCTCTCTGCACCATATCTCGTATATAGAAGTATCGGATCTCTATGTGTTTTGACTTATCGTGGAATACAGGATTTTCTGTCATCTTAATGCAACTTTGATTGTCACACATAATCACAGTGGGATCCATTTCTAAGTCAAACACTCCAGATAATAGCTTCTGAAGCCACACTGCTTCACAGTTGGCAGAGCAGGAAGCTATATATTCTGCTTCAGCAGTACTGAGGGCCACACTAGATTGTTTCTTGTTGAACCATGAGATCATGGCAGATCCAAGACCATAACATCCACCTGATGTACTCTTTCTGTCTGAGACACTTCCTGCCCAATCAGAATCTGAGTAACCATGTAATCTGAGTTCATGACCTCCAAGATAATATAGACCAAAATCTAATGTACCTTTTAGGTACCTCATTACATGCTTTGCAGCTATTAAGTGAACCTTTCTAGGTTCTACTAGATACTGACTTAGGGTATTTACAGCAAAGCATATATCTGGCCTAGTATTTGTTAAATACATCAATGACCCAATGATTTGTCTATATAGAGTTAGGTCAACTAATTCCGATGAGTCATTAACTAATAACTTCAGATTGGAGTCCATGGGAGTGGCCATGACTTTTCACTCCAACATATCAAATCTTTTTAGAATCTCCACAGCATACTTACCTTGATTTAGGAAGATTCCTTTTGGTTCTTGCCATACTTCTAGACCTAAGAAGTAGTGCATTAATCCGAGATCTTTCATCTCGAATTCTGAAGAAAGCTTCTTCTTGCTTTCAATAATTTGTTTCTCATTTCCGGTTAGAAATAGATCATCCACATATAACGGTATGATAGGTTCATCATCCACAACCTTAAGGTAAAGGTTAGGATCAGCTTTACTTCCGGTAAAGCCCAAGCTTTATCAAGAAGCTATCAATTGTCCATCATTCACACTCTGCATTGAGTGATATTCTGCATATCTATCTGTGCCATCTCTCGTCAGATGGGTCTACTGATATGAGCCTCAAAATCATTCAAACTCTGTGGTGAGTTCCTTCTTGCATCCATGTCATATGTGTATAGAAGCCATATTCAACCTTGTAGCAAAGGTTGAGATCCACATCACCCATGGTGATCATTAAGCTCATCAATTGATTATTGATCCTGGGAACCCATACAAAACCTGATTCACACTTCTTCTTTAATTACACTATTAAGAGAATGGTATTATCTATCCACTTGAAGCTAACATCTTGTCATGATTCTCTTCCTCTTTCTAAGAGAATCTTCTAGCAATGAGCCTTCTATATTTTGTTTGATTTGTAAATCTTCTTGTTGAACATCTATCACTTGTTCGGTGTTCATCATTCTTCATGATCTTTCCTACATATCAAAATTAAGTACATGATTAGTAATACTTCATAATCATGAAATCATGTTGACATGATAACCTATTATGCATACATATATCATTTACATAGTTATGCAACTATCTTGACCAATACTTTGGCACAACACTTTTCCATATCATGTATGCATACAGTGGCTATCTAGATGCCTTCCATCTCTACCAGAACATACTATTGAGAGTGTGCACAGCTCTCAGCATGTCAGCAAATAGGTTTCATTCTAGACAAGCAACAATGGAATGTTTGTCCAACTTACCAATCATATGCATATTAGTAGTATATTGTTCAATGCTCTATGAATGTTTACACTCAGCATGATATATTCTAGGAATACAAATATGCATACAAGCAATATCATTTACTATTTCAAATAACAACTCAAATACTTATCTTTTATGTTTGTTTGGTTGCCTCCCGCTTGATATTCTATATGTCTTTTGAACTTCTATTCATTCTGTACCACTATGCATGCTTAAGTGTGCACTAGTGTCATCCTCATGATCTCATACACAAGCATACATTCATTAGTATTTCTCAATATTATCAAAACATCATAATTCTAAATAATCTTGAATATGTATAGTCGTGATTATTAGTATTCAGGGTTTCAAGGAAGTCTTCTTTTACTCATGCATATTCTTGTTTGATCATAGTACTCTTCTGGTTAATTAAATCATCAAGATAAGAGACATAATATGCATAAACCCTTGATTACTAACTTTATAAATAAGCATAACCAATCATACCAAGTAAACTTATATACGGGATCCTAACACAAGGTAAGATTCTAACTTGACATCGGAAAACATACCTGGATTAGTATACCTGCTTAGTTATGTACAACATACCTAAACAATCTCTTCAATGATTTAGAGATCCTGAGCTAGGACCTACATGTCTCATAGGTTAAGCATAATATAACATACCTCGTAAGTAGAACAAAGATTATGGATGAGTCTTTGTCTTCATGTTGTCATGGTCATGGAACTTGATTTGTCTTTCGTGATGTACCTGTATCTTGTTAGCAGACAACATCAACCTCACACAACACCATAATGCATTAGTACAATCATATAGCACTAATCAATGAATGTCTTTGATCATTCACATGCATTCTTACTGTTACTAGGGCGCTAAGACAATTCTAACATTAATCAAGATTGTACTAATAAACAATATGAAGACAAACACATTATGAATTTAATCAGGAATCAGATTTCAAGACATACCTGAACTTCCTTAAGTCATACCAGTCAAGACTTCTTGTAGTCTTCTTATGTAAGGCCTTAGCCTCAACTCCCCTTGAAACTTGATCTAGAGCTTGATTAGGGTTTGCTAGAGAAACCCTAGAAATTCAATCTTTTAATTTCACACTTCTGAATGGATGGAAGGATGTGTCTTGCTGAGCTGATCAAACTAGCATACTTCAATTTTGAAATCTCCAAAATTTGACCCCTCAAAATTGCCTTCAAAACTTCTGGATCTTCTGGACAGGAACCCGAACTAGGGTTTCATTAAGCCCACCCTTCTGTCCAATCAAAAGGTTCGATCCAAGGCTCTAAACTCTTATTTTTCTGAGGAGCTTCTAGCCGTGGTTACAGACTTCAAAAACTCCAACTTTTGCTGAAGCCCTAATTTTCCATCTTTCCGATCAAAATCCCGAACTGGGGTTTGATCAAGCTCGATCTTCTACCCAACCAAAAAATTAGATCTTGGTCTCTAAATTTTGATTTTCCTGAGTAGCATTCAGCCGTGGATTCCGATTCCAAAAATTCTAACTTTCTCCGAAACCCTAAATTCCGGAAGCCATGAATGAAGGTGCTCCAAAAATAATTCTCTTTTTGACAAAAATATGTACCTAATTGTTTCTGCTGTAACACCGAACTTTTCGCTCCACAGGGTCTGAAAACATTTTCTATGGTAGCCTGACCTATCATCTTTCCATCCCGACAGGTCTGACCTCAATTGGGTTTCTGAGAGAGAGTTATGCCAAGAGTCGCAACGTGACCTGTTTATGGGGATAAAACAGGAGAGCGAACTTGTATGGCATTCCACATGTCACTGGTTCAGCTTTGACCTCTAAAAACGTTTCCTGAGATAGTACAGTCTGTGTACTACCTTTCAATTTTTACGAAATTTCATTTGGAGCTTCCTAGCCCAAGTTATGCCAAGTGTCGCAACGTGACCTGTTTATGGGATAAAACAGGAGAGCGCACTTGTACGCCATGCCACGTGTCACTGGTTTAGCTTCGGCCTCTGAAAACGTTTCCTGAGATAGTACAGTCTGTGTACTACCTGTCACTTTTTACTAAATTTCAGTTGGAGCTTCCTAGCCCAAGTTATGACCTTTTTTCTTAGGTCACCTGATTTTGACTGAGATCTGGAAGAGGCAGAAACCCTAACTTGTATTGATCATAACTCACAAAGTAGAACGAATCTGAGGGTTCCCTTTGGACAAAAGATACCTGGAGATGTTATCTACAACCTGTAAAGGTTTTAGATCCTGAACCTTCGCCAAAATGGATTTATGGCGAAAGTGCCACAATGACTGGTTTTTTCTATATAAAACCCTAACCTTCAAATTGTCATAAGTAAAGCAAGTGTCGTAAGTGCCATACCTTGCCTTCCTTCAGATTAGCTCTGATACCATGTTAACATTTAATATGATAAGACAGAAAATAGCAGCATTACATTCCATTTCACAATAATAGCATATACAAGATCACTGAAGAAACAACAAGCACAGCATAAACACAAGAGACACAGATTTATCCTGGGAAACCCTCATGGGGTAGAAAACCTAGCAAAGCTTCCTCAATATAGATGACCAGAAATATACAAAGATGCAAACCAAAGACATGATCTCCTCCTCCACCATAGAAGACCTCTCCTCCACAAGTGCGCTACTCTCAAGTGAGTGAGTGTGTATGTTAAATGAGGAATACACCTCCTCTATTTATACACTACTCCGACTTGTCTTTTACACAAATCATGTAGGCTCGTATTTAACCAATGGGTTAAATACCCCACTATAACTGACTGGGCCGACCCCTCTAGGGTGGTCTAATAACCCTTTGACCCACATAACACATACAGGGTCGACCCCCACTAGGGAAGTCTAATAGCCCAAGTTACCACATTCCGATGGAGGAATAAACATCTCCGAATATACAATAAGATCTTCAAGGAGGAATGAAACATCTCCAGAATAATAAAGCACAAATATAATATTCTTTGAATTTACAATATCTCAACACTACAATCACAGAACAACCTTCAAATCATCCCACTCTTAATGCAAATCCTTATACTACACAAGATGGAGAGGTTTCAAGGTGCATGATGGAGGATAGAGAGGAATCAAATTCACTTGAGCATGAAGACAGTTATAATAATTCATCTTGTGCCCAAGATCCATATCACTAGATTCTCTCCTATTTGATGGCCAACAAGAGTAGGTAGAACCTTTTGGAATTACTTTGAATCTTACGGTGGACTCAAAAGAAGAAGAGCACTGATGTTCTTCTAATCAATTCATGGTATCATTAGATTTGGAGGAGTAAATTGAACTTCATGTGGAGTTGAGTATGTCACATTTCCTATCTTGCATGGAGCATGAGCATGAACACATGGCCGAATGCATTCCTGAGGAGAAGAAGGAGCTTCTTGAGTTGATGGAGCATGAAAATCTGCATGTGCATGAAGGATATTCAGACTTTCTTGTGTATGAGGATAGAGATTATATGGAGGATGTGGACCAATAACTTGTCTTGATTCCAAAGGAGGACATACCATTCATATCTACATGTAAAGGCACTTGTTTGTACAAGGATTGGATATATAAGTACATAGTGGAAATGGAGATCCAAGGGTTCACTAGACTTTCATACTTTGGAAGAAGGGAAATTGGCATGACTCTCAAAGAGCCCCCTAGTGAAAAAGAAAATCCACATGCATGGAATATGCATGAGGAGTATTCAGATATGAAAATGAAGAGGGTATATCAAGTATTTCCATTCACCATTTTGGTGGGTGTATCTTGTTGAATGTTTGGATTTAAATGGATGTTATCCATTAGGGAGCCTATTTTGCACTACCAAGTTTCTAAATTGAGATATTTTATGAGGTATGACTCCATTGAGAGGGATGCAAAGTGAATCATGACCATTCAAGGCACATCCATGAACATGTCTTATAATTTTTAAGGCATTGGAGGTTTTCTACAAATGCATGAGAAGTTATTGGAAGGTCTCCCACCGGGTAGACCACCTGACAAGGTGAAATAGCATAAGTATGAATTGATGATGGATGTGCAATAAATCTATATCTTTCATTCGAAGCACTTGAAAAGGTTCAAGGATGGAAAGGAAAGGGACATCAAGAGTTCCTTTGACTGGAGACACATCAAACCAAGTACTCTTTCATTTCTTATGGACCCAGTGAAGATCAAGATCATAATAGAGTACATGTGCATAAGTGTCACAACCCCACCCATCCATCCAATGCAAGAAAGGGAACATGAAGACAATCTATGGGGATTTTTAAGCAAACTCAGCCATTCATTAAATTTCATATTTTTAAAAACCCATGTGTGCAAATGTAAATTCAACAAACATGCACGGCGGAGATAAATTCATCCACACACATAATTTCATGTGCATTCAATATATCAATAACAGCTATTTAACTTAACTCATTGTAGAATTAATTACAAGCAGAGAATATACTTATCTCAATGTAATGTTGTCCCCAACAACTAGCTATGTCACTGCAACGTTCCTCCCAACCGTAGGTCTCTACCCGGCCTGTATTATTTCAACACTGAGAGACCACCCCCGAGCTGGGCATGATATCTACAAGGGAAAAAGGGGATTTCAAACTCATACACAGACAAATAATCATTTGGATCTAAGCCAACCCAGACCACTGTTGGGTTTATCAGGCTAAGTCTGAACCCTCTTCATTTGTGGATGGTTCCACTCAAGCTCAAGCCAAAACAATGGAGACCCATCTCAATCCAACAATATCCTACACACAGAAAACTCATAAACTAGGCATGGGTACACATAACATCAAAACCCCAAGTGTTGGGTATGGATGGAAAACGTGGGAAACCCAAAAACAAAGTGAGAAATGGGGAAAACAATCCTGGAAAGGAAATTTCGTTTTCAAAAAACATTTGGGGACAACCCAGGAGCAAAAACGACCTCCATTAAACCCCCAATTCGTGGCTCTCTTCTCACAGCCACTGTGCTAACCAAAAACAAGTTTGCAGGCATGGAAAAATGCAGGAAATGGTAAAAACGTGGAGGATAAAACCCCAGCATGCTTCAAATAAAAATGCCCAGCAAGCCAAAAACGCCCAATAAACTCCCAAAAACACCCAGCAAGCTAAAAACGCCCAGCAAGATCCTAGAAAAACGCCCAACAAGCTCTCCAAAATGCCCAGCAAGCTAAAAACGCCCAGCAAGCTCTCCAAACGTGAGAGGGTGAAGTCTGACTATGAACAATGGCTTGGGAAGGAAATTCGTGCGATTTTTCTTGCCCAAGAAGGAGAAACACGTTTTTCCATGAGGGTGGCTTGCCCATACTCGAATTTGGACAGCCATACCTTCCCAATCCCCAAGGCATTAACTTCTTCACCCAACTCTTGGGAGAAATGAATGATTGGGCACCAAAATCAACATGGGTAGTTGCTGGTTCATGGGTTCTCTCATTGACACTTGGCTTGAATTGATTGGCTCAAGGGTTTGAATATTTCCCTTCCAATTCCTTGCAATATCATGCCCCCATCTCTTGTTGCATTGCATAGCTAGTTGTGGGTTTTTATATTAAGATGCATATTTACAATTCCCATGGTTCTCTAGCACATGGGTAGCATAATTTCAAATACTTTCCTCTTCAAGATCAAGCATTCACTAGTGGGGCCTTGGCCTTGAGCTCCACACTAGGAATCATACATAATATGCATACAATATTTACATTACAACCCAAATATTACAAGGGTCAAAATGGGGTACGTGACAATAAGGAACAAAGTCCTTAACATGGAGATCAAGGAGGCCTTACACATTCTCCATGAAACACATGTTTCAGTGTCACAATTTTGTTGGAGAGTTGCTTCATTGGAAGATTCATCTATCCTTGAAGCCATGGAGAAGATCCAACAAGAAATAAATACAATCCAAGGTCATTTTTCACATATGCTTTCGGACAAAGATTATTTGTTTGAGCTTGTTCATATGTTGCAGGGATCATCCTTGAAGGATGATGAGGATATTTCCAAGCTCAATGATGAGTTCATGGCCACCCAAGATTCTTTGAGAAGAACTCAAAGTGCCCTCTTGGAACCCAAGATGGAGATAGAACAACTCCACCAATACTTGTAGAGATCACACAATCCCTCCTACATTCCAATCAACCATTCTCTTTCGGTTGATGGCATTCATAGTTCTATGGAGGAACCTCATGAGATGGTGTTTCATGAGGTGCATGATGATGAGTTCCAAGCACATACTATCTTCCAGAGTGAAACTAAGCTTCGTCCTGGAGTGAGCCATTTCCCCATTGAGGATTCATAAGATCTCTTGTGTAATGGACCATCCTTTGATGGATTTGATTCATCCACATCTTTGGTGGATACTTGTTGCAGAGAGTTGGTTCATCCTTGGACTAGTGGAAGATCTTTGATCCATTAGGATTACTCACATAGGGAAGCACCTTTCTTTCCAATTGGATCATTGTATTGGAGTGTCTCTTCTTTTCCTATTTGGGAGAAAAGACACATGATTGATATTCTTGTTTGCATATATGGATAATTCTTGGATACATTTTACACTTCTTGTGAGCAACATGGTAATCCATGGAATTTTGATGATTCTTACCTTCTTTGTGATTGGACATGGGACTTTCACCCCTATTATTGGAACAACAGTGTTTTGATCTTTGGTTCTTGTGTGCATTGGGCATATGATGTACATTCTTATTTGCATGTGCTTTGGGAGTTTAAGGTCAGGCTAAATGAAGACAAGGCACTAGTTCATTGCCAAAGATATTATGAGTTTCCTCTAGGTGTCAGTTGCACAGTTTTGGAGGAGGAACATGATCTCACTTCGGCTAAGGCAGCCATGATGGATGAGTTTTATGGATATTTGGTTCACCATTCTCCATCCCACACTCATATTCTAGCCAACACAAATATGGATGAATATTGGGTAAAGGGATTTTTCTTTTGGTGCCACATGAGAAGAAGGATGCCCCCACACACTTTACTGATGGTTTGATGGTTAGATATTTGGGTTTGATAAGTGCACTTTTCCCTTACCAGTTTGATGAGCAGTAGAAGAGGCATCTATATGATTTATTCATCATGCATAGCAGTGCAAGGGAGTTCCACTTGATCCAGTTAAGTGGAACAAGTTGTAGAGAAAATATTTGTTGCACTAGAGAGAAGATGGTACATGGGGAAGCTATAATATTTCCATCTATATCCCTAATTTGGAGTATGCATTCATCCATCGATTGGGTGGATAGTTAAATTAGGGAGTTGAGAACCCCAAGGGGTAAGTTTTTTGCTTGCATCAGTGGAAAGTTTATGGACATGTCATTAATATTTTGTGAGTAGTTGTATAGACATTTGTGGTTTATATGTAATGTTTTCAGTATATCTGGATGGACATGGAATTTTCACCTATGTATTATGGATGGAAATTGTAGTGCTAGTTTTCACATGGCTTATGAGGAGATTCAATCTTCCTTTGGAAGTGATGAAATTCTATTTTGGTGGAGTGATCTAGACATCCTCCATGATGATATATTATTTTTTTGATACTAATGTTTGGGAGGATGCATTTAAGACAATGGGAGCCTAGAATTCTTTTGTATGATAGTTTTCCACAAGCAATAGTGCTATGGGGAGACATGCAGCAGTGGCAGTGGAATCCGGGAGTTGATAGATCATTCCAGTTTACATTGATGTATGCAAGAATGAAACATAAGTAGTGTGAACCTGGGATCATTTTTGGAGATCTGGTTATAACTAGAGTATCGCAACAGCAGCATGGTGGCACCTCCATTGAGTTCAATTAGAATTTGGAATTCCAATGTTTGTCAAGTTCATCTACAGATCTTAAATTGATTTAGGACAAGCAATATTGGGAGGGGAGGACTGTAATGTCCCCATTTTTTAATACCACCATGGTCCAACCTTACCCATTCAAACCCATGGGTTTTAGTATGGTTTGGAATTAATTAATTAATGAGGGGTTACGTTTTGAGGCATCAATTTCCAAAGTATTCAATTTTATTTTCTACTTAATGGAAGCTATTTTTAATTAGTAAATATTTATTCTAATGAAACAAAGTGGATAATGATTCATAAGAGTTCATTAGAGGATAATCTTTGACCAAGATATAGCTTTCAAAAGAAGAAAAATTGAAAGCAATTAAATCTATGAAAGAAGGAAAAAGAAAGGAAAAGCTGGCATAAGGCAGAAAAGCAGTAAAGCTCAGGAAAAGCATAATAAAGCAGAAAGCAGGATAAGGAAGAAAAGCAGGAAAAAGAAGTCAAAAGAAAAAAGTAGGATAGAAAATAAAAATCAGAAATCAAATGAAAAAGCAAAATCAGAAAGCAAAAGCAGGATAAAGCAAAGGTTGAAATCAAACCAAAAAAGAAAAGATTAAAAGCAAGATATCCTTATCCATTCCATGAGGGTGGTTTATGTTGATTTATTTGTAACTTCGGAAGATATTATTTTGTATATTATATGCATTACATTTGTACTTTATTGTATCCCCAATAGAGATGTCTTATTCCTCCGATTGGAAGTGTCGTCGTTTGGATTTGCAAGTGTCGCAAGCTATATTGTAAGTGTCGCAACTTATATTGTAAGTGTCGCAACTTATATTTGATGGGTTATTAGACCACCTTGAAGGGGTCAGACCTGTATGAGTTAAGTGGATGGGTTATTAGACCCCCTTAGGGAGTCGTGTCAGTTAGGGTAAAAGGAAGGTTAAGTTAAAGTATAAATAGAGTGGTTGCACCACTCTATTTGCTCATTCACTCATTCATCCAACTCACATAGTTGAGAGAGAGGAGTGCGCACAAGTGGAGGAGGAGTAGATGCTGGAGACATATATCTTTTAGGGTTTGATATTTTTATTGGTGCTTATTCTATCTCTGAGGAAGTTGTAGGGTTTTTCACCTTTATGGTTTTCCCCGGTGAAATGCTTTGTGTCTCTTGTCTCTTATGTTTGATATGATGTACATGTTCTCTCAGTTGAGATCCTAGATCATATTGAATTAAATGATGAAAAACTAACAATTTAGCCTAGTGTACTTGCTCCACAAGTCACCTTAAATATATAAAAGAAGGAGTGTGCACCACTTTTCCATCTTTTGATAGTTTGAGAATTGAATTGCATGCATTTTTGCCTCTATGACTTGGGAGACGTGACCCTAGTCCAAGTTGGGAGATGTACCCCTGTTTCTTTTGAGAGGATGATTACATCCAATATTCATCATTGAAATTATTTCAGGTCTTAAAGTATGATCCAGTGAAGTTATATCTTTTTTGTAGAGACTGCAAATCCTCCCATTCGAATTCATGATGATTTCCAGTCTTTCTATGATGGAGAATTCTATTTCTTATGTATTTATTTCCTGATACTTATATGAGATGTAATTAAGCTTATTGTTATTTTCATTAATGTAATATTGAACCTATTAAGTCCATTATACATTTTAAATAAAGAGAATTCTGATTTCCATACTAATTTCATGCACCTAGTCTAGATTGCCATGAAAAAGAGCTAGTTTGTAGTCTTTGATTGATAGATGAATATTTACAACTCCAAATTGAAATATTTAACTCGATTATATCATTTATCATGTCAAATAACTCATAACAGGTCTGAAACCAAGAATTTGAAACCTTTAACTATTTGGAAAATCCTGAAGTTAAACTAGTTGTGCAATCCCAGGAGACAATTTTACTTATTTGTTTGTGAAACCTCCTCAGAACTTCTTCAAACTTGCTAGAGTGAACCTAGACTGATATTTGACTTTCATTTAATTATTTCAATCCTTCCTAAGTCAAAATGATTCACCATTGGTTCTCAAGTAGTGCTCAATGGAATTTCTAGTTTGCATATGCTAGGATGCCCAGGAGCCTTGGAGTAGACTTCAGCATAGATGATGTTTGAAAAATTAATGGTCCTATTACATTTTGAAAATATTCTATCATCTAGAATGATCCTAATCCCTTCCAGAGTTTTTTTAATTTTCCTTCCTACAGTTACACAAGTCACCAGAGTTCACTATTTTTCCTAAAGTCTTGTAAGAGAGTCAGTTAGTGTACAATCAAATCTGATTGGTACATTAAAAATTACGATACCATATTTTGGTGGATCCTTGTATTATGCGGCATTCATTGATGATTTATCCAATAATACATGGATATACTTCATCAATCCCAAGGATGAGGTCTTCAATAGGTTCCAGAAATTCAAGGCTCGAGTAGAGAACTTGACATAAAAGAAGATCAAGGTTTTTAGGTCAGATAATGGGGGAGAGTATACTTCCAATGAATTCAGTGATTATTGCAAGGAGGAAAGGATAAAGAGGGAGTTGAAAATTCCTTACAACCCTCAATAGAATGGATTTTTGAAACGGAAGAACAAGTCCATTGTTGAGGTTGTCAAGTCAATGATTCATGATTAGAATTTACCCATTATCTTACGTCCAGAGGCATCCAGCACAATAGTTTATGTTTAGAACTGGATTCCTCACTAGATATTGGGGGACAAGACTGCTGAGGAGGAATTCATAGGATTGAAGACAAAGGTAAATCACTTGAGTATATTTGTCTATCCATTATTCACCCGTGTTCCCAAGGAGAAGAGGATGAGGTTAGAAACTTCTCAAAAGAAGGGTACTTTTGTGGGATACAACAATACTTCGAAATCCTATAGGATCTACATTCCAGGACAAACTCATATTTAGGTTAGTCAGGATGTCAATTTCGATGAGGAGGTATACTTCAGGAGGTATCGAAATTCTCATATGGAGTTTGATAGTGAAAAGTAGGAAGATTCGAAGGATAAGGGTACAAATCCCTCTAGTCCATTTTTTCATCCTTCAGACTATCTGGAGGCGTTAGTAGAGTCATCAATGCTAGTGGTCCCACTTAGAGATGTTGCAAAGACCAAGAAAAGGCCATCATGGCTTCATGATACATTGCAGGTTGTAGAGAAGCATGTAGCTACCAAGGGTACATTCAAGGAAAGGAAAGGACCTCAAAGGTTTTTTGGTTATATGGACTTGATGAGTCACATCATTGATTTTGATCCTTCTAGTTACGAGGAGGAAACGACCAATAGGTTTGGAAGGATTCCATAAAGGATGAGTATCATTCCATCAGGACGAATGATGTATGGGAGATAGTTCTGAGATTGCAGGGGAGGCAAGTGGTGACTTCCAAGTAGATCTATAATATCAAGCATGCAGCAGATGGCAACATCAAGAATCACAAAGTGAGGTTTGTAGAGAGAGGATTTTCCTAGAAAGAGGGAGCGTACTATGAGGAGACTTTTGTTCCAGCCATTGGTACACTTCCATAAGGGATATTATTTCTCTTGCTTCAATTATGGGTTGGAAATTATATCATGCATGTAAATACCGCATTCCTCAATGGTGTGATTGAGGAAGAAGTGTACATAGAGAAACCTTAGGGCTTTGTGATACATGGGAAGGACTCCCATGTTTTCATATTAAAAAAGGATTTGTGTGAACTTAAGCAGGCACCCAGGGATTGGTATTATTGGATTGATAGATACTTAATGATATTGGGCTTCACAAAGAGTGATGGGGATCCCAATATTTACTACAAGTTTGTTGATTGTGATCCTTTGATCTTGGTGTTGTATGTTGATTGTTTTTTCCTTACTAGGCCAAAGAGGCTAATTGTCGAGTGCAAGAGGGATTTGTCTTCATAGTTCGATATGAAGGATCTTATATTGATGCATTATTTATTGGGGTTGTAGGTGTGATAGATACCATATGAGATCTTACTTAGTAAGGAGAATTACATAGTTGAGATCTTGAGGATATTCAGTATCATGGACTGCAAGTCCATGGCTACATCTATGGAGACAAATATGAAGAAGTTGGGTGATTCCGCTTTAGATTCAGAATTGGTGGATCCCACTATGTATAGGAAGTTGATTGGAGCCTTGATGTACTTGGTTAAAACTAGCTAAAATTTTAAGAATCCACAATTTTCTCAAAGTGTAGAAAACTTGTCGAATCTTACTGTTTCTTAAATTTGCAACAATAAAATGTTTGGTGATTTTTTTAAAAATATATTCAAATTTCTAAGGAATTTATACTATTTTTGGATAACTTTTGCAATTTTTAGTGTAAACAAAAATAATCCCATGGAATTTAAGAGAATCACCTTTGAAAAAATGGCAAATTAGTGAATTGTTTTTTGGAAAAAAAAGTCAAAAAATAGCCCATGGGATAAATTTTGCACCTAAAATTTTCCTTGGTTAACACCAGGATAGATATTTTCTTTGTAGTTAACACCCTCATCCAGTTCATGGTTAAGACAAGAAATCTACATTGGGTTGCAACAAAACATGTGTTGAGGTACCTACATTGTACAATTGGATATGGTCTGAGATATGTCCCAAGGTTGCAACAAAACATGTGTTGAGGTACCTACATTGTACAATTGGATATGGTCTGAGATATTTCCCAAGCGGTGAACTGTAGCTGCAAGGATATGTTGATTTTGAATGGGTAGGGAGTGTAGTGGATAGAAAAAGAAACTCATAGTGTTTCTTTAGCTTGTGATCAGCTATGATATCCTAGTTGCAATGAGAGTTTAGAGGTGCTCTACATACTATTATGAAGGAGATTTTGTCACGTAATGTAATATAACATTACATTACCAAAAATAAAAAGTAACTAAAAAATTAATGTCGGCTCATAAAATAAAAAACTATGAAAATTAATTTAAAATATCCATGTCGAACTATCAAATAAAAAATTAAAACTTAAACTAGATCTATCAACCAAGAAAGTGATCAAATTTATTGAGGTTAAAAGTAAAAGAAAAAATTACAACTCAAGAAATTGGATCCCTGTCAGTGCTTGATAGATCTAGGTTTAAGATGGATCTATGTTGGTTTAGCAGAAAGAATACTTCTGTAGCACTTAGTATAGTAGAAGCGGAGTATATCATATCCAGTGTCACAAGTTGCAAAGAAGTGTGGCTTTGAAAGGTTCTTGTAGGACTATTTGATCAGGATCTAGAGATGACCTTGATACCTTGTGATAATCAAAGTTGTGTCAAGCTTTCAAAAAATACAATATTTCATGATTGTTCAAAGAAAATGAGATCAAATATCACTTCATCTAAGACACGGTGCACAAGGGAGCAGTAAAGCTCCATTGTCCAATACATATCCACAGATGAGCAGATTGCATATATTCTCGCCAAGCCTTCATCTAAGGAGAAGTTTGTATACTTGAGAGACAAGCTTGGCATGATGTAGAATGTCTCCCTCACTAAGAGCAAGTGTTGATGTTTCTCTAGTTAGTAGCACCGAGAATACATTCTCCTAAATTGGTAATGCTGATTTGACCAAGGGCGGATGATTCTTTCACTCACGGGCCGTGTTATTTGGATAGTGTTGAATGGATCAGGTGCAGTCTTTCTCCCAATATTACCCATGTTTATTTGGTTAGGAATGAAATGCTTGAGGTGCTCTCACATTTCCTCCTCCAATATGGAGTGATCTATTCTATATTAAAGCAACTTTGACTTGTTTAGAATTATAGCCTAATGTTGAAGATGTAGGCTTAAAATACCTCTTATGATGAGGGGCCTCTTAGTGGGTTTACTCAACATTAGAGCTCTATATGAATAGATGTGCATGTGAGGATAATAATAACATCAACATGGCTCATGGAAAACTTTTCTAGTAAACAAACAATAACCAAGAGGACAAGTCAAATCCAAATGAGCCATTGAAGAAGCCCCATGGAAATATTGAAGACAAAAGTACAAATAGGCCCTAGAAGAAAAGGACAAGTCATCCCTAAATGATAAATGAAGGCCACTTTAAGTGTATAAAGAAGAAGCTAAACATTTCATTTTATCATCACAAATCATCATCTCTTCTTAGCTATTCTACTGCACAAGTTTCAAGGAGGCCTAGGGAAGGTACAAGGAGAAATTTTGTGAAGGCTCTTATCATCTCTAAGGGTTCACTATCTTGATCTATGCTTTTCTTTATGTTGGAAACAATTCTTTATAATGATGTATAGGGTTTCATTATGAAAGACACCCTTGATGATTAGGGTTTCATGATGACATTGTACATGTAATATTGGATTGATTTCATCTAAGAAATGTTGGCTAGATTTTCTCCCAAGTTTGGGTTTCCCAAGGTAAAAATTTTGTGTCTACTGTGCATGGCTATTTTTCTATGATCTTTTGTTTCTACTGCATTTAAAGTTGAAATTATCAGTGTGTAATTATTCAATGATAACAATGGGATGAAATTATTGTTTGAAATAATTAGGAAGTACTTATCAGATCTGAAAATTGTATTTATACTGCTATAAGAAAATTCAACATATTAGAGGAAATAAATTCATAAAAGTAAGAACAAAGCAACGAACTAGGTTTGCAAGACTATACCCATAGAGAGACTAAACTTGCATTTACATATGAGCCATCCGATATTTATGGAAACACTACCAAATTCAATCATCTATATGTAAAATGCATTGATGTGCATGTGTGTAGGAAGATTTGTGATCTACTGGAAGTTTGAAAACCTTCTGGTGTTCTTATCCTCTCATCATCATGCTTTAACGCCCAAGATTCAATTTTCAAACATTAGGGCTTGTTATTCCAAGGTGTTGGAACATAATTTTCATCTATACCTTGGTTAATAATCCTTGCATAAGGTTCCAAGTGTTTAATGTAAGTTATTCCATGGTTTGGCTTCATAGTGCCTAATCTAGGGAGTTTGTCCACATATTAGTGGTTTACCATAAATGCCAAGTTTGTCCATAAGTATGCCTATTTCCTTATTGTGGGGTTGTTAGAAGTTATTTAGGGTTAAATGATGACTTATCCACCAAGTATGGGACAAATTATAATCAAACTAGTTTTTTGGATCCCTATTAATGGCCACCTCCATCATTTATTACCACTCTTTGAACTAAGGCGCCCTGATTCCCCTCTTTTAAGGAGTTGTCTTTGACCATAGGTTCCCATGCATTGTATCTAGTCATTTTGATCCTTTCTTGGCTATTTTGGCCACTCCTTGGCCACCTAAATTCCACTCATTCCTAAACCACCTAATCCACCCTCATAATGGTACCTTTCACACTATTTTGACTAGCCTAACCTCCTCATGGTCCATCTATGTTTATTGAACCTCATTATGGACTAATATATGAGTTACACTTCGCCTCATGTCATTGATGGGTCAATTGGTCCAATCTAAGCCTCATTATTGTGAGCTACTCAAATTTCCACTAAGTATCGATTTTTCCTCCCGAGAGCATCTATATATTGTACTAGCTTTTGCTCAACAATGCATAATGGAAATAAAGCTCTAGAGTGAATTTCTCTAGTTTTGTCTCAATATTCTTCTTCTAATATTTTTGCTATCTATTGAAATATTCTAAGTGAATTTGTTATTGAATCTTGATCTATATCTATGTTTTTTCTGTCACATGCATCAGAGCTAGTTTGATTCAAAGCAATTTCCATATCCTTTCTTGAGTGTTTTTTTTTGCAGGTCATTGTCATCTTATGGATCAAAATCAAGGCATGATTCTCACACCCTTCAATTAATTCGAATGGAAGGCCTACATGATCATCCAAATTCTAAGTAAGGGTATTTATAGAGTCACAATGGAGCTTGAACCCGAGCCAAATGTTGTTGCTCAAAAATCTAAGTGGTTCAATAAGCTTGATGAAGCTTATGGTTTTCTTTGTCTCTATGTCTCCCGAGATCTCCTATTCCACCTTGAAAATGCTTCTACACCAAATGAATTTTGGCTCAATCTTGAGTCATTATTTGGGAATCAAGATGAAATGAGAGGTCATCTATTAGAGAATGAGTTCATATCATTGTTTCCAAGAAATTTCTAAACCATGGAAGAGTTTATATCAAATTTCAAGTACCTAGTGCTTGAGCTAAAACAGTGTAGCATTGAGAAGAAACAAGAGCAACTATTAATCTCCATTCTATCTAAATTGGGTCCTGAATACTCAGTATTTTTTTCTACATTCCATGCTACAAAGCTTGATGTTTGAAATTGGAGGATGCCTTCCTTGGATGCATTCATAGATTCGCTCACCCAAGAGAAAGATAAGCTAGTGCAAATGGGGTCTTTGATTTCTTCCAAATACCATGCTCTTGCTTCTAATGGAGCTAAGAGTCCCAAAAATGCTAAAGCCAAAGGAAAACAAAAGATGAAGGAGAAGAAGCAGTCAGATTAAGAGAACTCAAGTTCAAGTGATGAAGATTCAAAAGTCAAGAAGATGAAGAGCAAGAAAGAGGATCCAAAGTGTGTTTATTGAAAAGGTTTTCATTATGAAAAATCTTGTTTCAGAAATAAGATGGACATCATGACCAAGCTACTTGAAGAGACTAACAATGATGTTCCAAATTTTGCAGGAAAAGAAGCCAATTAGCTCTCTTTGGAACAAGAACATTGTCTCCATGCTACCTACCAAGTAATAAGTTGTATGCTTTGGGTGATAGAGTTAAATATATTTCTGATGTATTTGTCTCTGATTCACATTCTGATATATCATATTAATAAACCTCTATCCCTTCCTTGGAAGAATCTCCATCTAGTTCACCAAAGTTTCCTCCCAATACTAGTCATTTTTCACTAGTTTTTTATATGCCTTCTGAAAGCTCTTTCCAACTCCATTCAGATCCTTACCATTATGATATGGAAGGTGATATGCAGGTTATGACATCCTTCAAACTATTTTCCCAACCATTGGATTCCCAAAAGACCATACAACCCCCAAGTTCTCCAGTTGGAAAATCTCACAATTCATTGTTTCCAATACTATGTCACTTGTCTATGTTGTATTTATGTCTTGCATATCATTCCTTGGTTGGAAATCAATGTCATTTTCCATCGTGGTACTCTTGTTCCACATATATGGACCGGATCTCACCACCTATGGTTCAAAACTCAAGTCTCCAGACCCTTCAAGTTCGCTCAATTGTCAGTGTGATCTGGTTGCACACTCTTTTCTTACTGTAAATCCATTTGCTCATGGAGACACTATACCTCTATTTTTTTCTGCTCCATATGACTCCTATTATGATATTTCAGAGCCTTGTGATCTCTATTGCAAAGTTGGGAAGGTGCTACATCTGTTTGGAAGGAAGATACATGGTTTGATTCGCCATATGGTCGTTACTCAAGAAGCTTATTATGTTGAGTCTTTTGATGTTCTTTGGGAAAGATTTTGCAGAGATATATTTTCCATTATTGATTCTGTATTCATATCAGAGTATGTATGCATCAAGAAGCATTCTTATTATGCTCCTCCACCATAAAATGATGATTTTCAAGGGGCCTCTCAACATGTTTTTTATCTACACATCATTGATGCATTGGTGCATGATCATGGCATCCACAACATCTTCACCAAGTCTTTCACCAAGAAGATCATCATTCAACTCATTCAAATGAAGAACAATAACTTTTGAAGACATTTTTTTAATCTTTGTTTCATGTCCATTCTTGAGGGAGGATTTTCCCCATGTGGTTTTGCCTCTTTCCTCGTTTTACATTGACAAATAAAATTGTTGTAAAGGGTGGCCATAAGCCTTTGTTGCTTTGGCCCTATTTTTTTCTCACTACCATTTTGGCTTAAGGGGGGGTGTTGAAACATAATTCCCATCTATACATTGGTTAATAATCCTTGCATAAGGTTCCAAGTTTTTAATGTACGGTGTTCCATGGTTTGGCTTCATAGTGCCTAGTCTAGGGAGTTTGTCCACATATTAGACTAGTGGTTTACCATAAATGCCAAGTTTGTCCACAAGTGTTCCTATTTCCTTATTATGGGGTTGTTAGAAGTTATTTAGGGTTAAATGATGACTTATCCACCAAGTATGGGACAAACTGTAGTCAAAATATCTGTTGGGTGCCTTATTAATGGCCACCCCCAACATTTATTACCACTCCTTGAACTAAGGCACCCTGATTCCCCTGTTTTAAGGAGCTATCTTTGACCATATGTGCCCATGCACTGTATCTAGTATTTTTAACCCTTTCTTGGATATTTTGGACACCTAAATTCCACTCAATCCTAAACCACCTAATCCACCCTCATAATGGTACATTTCACACTATTTTGACTAGCCTAACCTCCTCATGGTCCATCTATGTTCATTAAACCTCATTATGGCCCAATCTATGAGTTACACTTGGCCTCATGTCATTGATGGGTGAATTAGTCCGATATAAGCCTCATTATTGTGATCTACTCAACTTTACACTAAGTCTCTCGATTTTCCTCCTGAGAGCATCTATATATTGTACTAGCTTCTGCTCAGCAATGCATAATGGAAATAAAGCTCTAGAGTGAATTTCTCTAGTTTTGTCTCAATATTCTTCTTCTCATATTTATGCTATCTCTTGAAATATTCTAAGTGAAGTTGTTATTGAATCTAGGTCTATATCTATGTTTGTTATGTCACATGTATCGGAGCCTAGAGCTATGATTGGTGTGCATTCCAAACATTCACACAAGGCTCTACAACAACTAGTGTGCAGATACATTCAGGAAACAAAGTCCAATTTTAGAACTAGCATTGATATTTTAGAGGCCCTCAATTGATATGTATTTTTTCTCAACATGCCCACCCTCAAGGATAATACTATCAAGGTGAAAATGGAGAATAACATCCTTCATATCAAGGGGAAAAAAAGAGAAATAAGAGAGAAAAGAGGAGAGTGACACAAATGATTTAGAGTAGTCATGGGTAGAAAACGAGTGTGAAGAAAAGGTTACATATTGCATAGGTAAATCATAGTTACAGATATTGATCATACATAGGAGAGTGTAGATAGTGGGAGGCCAGACAATGAGGAGAGGACGAAATTATGGTTTTCTAAGATGCCACACATCGAGAAAATTGATCTCATGGGAGATGAATTCTTAGATGAAATAATTTGCAGGAGATGAATATGCAAAGGGGATGAATATGGTGTCAGTGAAACTTAGGTCATCGGCTCATAATAGCGCAGTCCACAAGTCTTAGAATAGTTATAATACCACTATTGGGTCAATCAACCTAATGGATCAGCAATGATAAGCAAAGGAAAATATAGATAAACATGAATTGCAGCTTTTCCATTAAGATATACACATATAAATACAATTTGGTGTGTACCTTAATTTCATATTCCAAGTGATATCTTGGAATTCCTACAACTCTTCATATTCACCAATATGAATTTTATTAACCCTAATAAATTAAGTTTCCAATACATATATATAGAATGAGGATTATGGGTCAATCATATTTACCAACATACTCACTTTATCTACAAACACTTTCCAACACATATATATAGAATGAGGAATATGGGTCAATCATATTTACCAACATCCTCACATTATCTACAAACACTGTATCTTTTTTATTGTGAAAAATTCATTCACAAAATCCACATCACGTTAATTGCATCAAATCCCACATGCCCATATTATGTTAATCATGTGAGTGGACACCATTTCTTCTATTGCAACAACCCATTTTTGAGTTCTAAACCATTTTTTACAAAGCTTTCTTCTATTCCCACAACCCAAACCCATTATTGAGTTTAAATTTTATTTTACAAAACTTTGTCAGCTTATGATATCCCTATGGGTTTCTACTATGAACCACTACTCCATATTTCCTTAGTAGTAACATTTGAATTTAAGTAGACATTGTCATCTTCCATATCCAAACATATTTTACAGTACAAGTCGACATTGTCATATTCCCTACCAAAAGAGCATTTATATCTCAATAACATGTTGGATATAATCAATTTATGGGCTTGTTACATAGTGATCCCATGTAGTGATCCTCAATAATGTGTATATTAGGTATTTTCCATGCCTTCATGTTTGCGTTGTATACCATGAGTTATTGTTTATAATTGGTTATAAATACTATATGTATTTATTGTAAATAATTGATTTTTATTATTAAAATTTAATTTTTAATAATATAAAAATTAATTATAACTAATTTTTAAATATATATATATTTAAATATTTTGTAAACCATTTTAAATTTGTAGAAATAAACATAGTTTCTAATAATAAACTTAGGATGAAAATCTTATGCTTTAATAAAAGTAAAATAAAATTTATACTTCAAATTGTAAAAATTAATTTAAGATTTATGTGATTAGATATTTTATAATACACATAATTAGAAGTTTTTGTTTTGAGGAAGCAGGTTGCATCAGCACAACCTTAGCATGGATTGTCATTATCCTTCTTCTTTATGCATATGATATTGTTCTTATGGAAATATGTCCCTTTGACATTGATAAGATATTGCAAACTCTTAAGGATTTATGCTCTAACATGGCCATGATTGTTAACACCGATAAAACAAAAGTAATGATTATCAATTCCAAGAAGGTCACTTATGATAAATTTTTATATGACAATAACAAATTGGATGAAGTTTCATCCTATAAATATCTCGGAACTTATATTCATCACAAGATCAACTTGAACTATAGCATTGAGATAAGGATTAATGGAGGGTGGAAAGATTATTTTGGTCTTGAGAACAACTATAAAACAACACACCTTGTGATGTGGGATGAAAAAAATTTCATATTTGAAACTCTTGTCACTCCTGTTATCTTGTATCGATGTGAAGTTTGGGGGTGTAGCATCTCTAGAGAATCTTGGATAAAGATTGAGCAAATCCAGAAGCATTTTATAACTTATAACCTCAGAATTAAAAGCAATATGCCTTATCATATTCTTCTTATATAAGCATTCCTTCCCCCAATAGATAACATCAATATGACAAGGTACTTTATGTACAAGTAGAAGATAAAATGGCATGGGAGACTAGAGACCCCTAAAATTGCTTTAAACTCTAGTCGGGACCACTTGCAGCTCAAGAAAGGTTGCCATAAAGATAACATGGCTTGTTTAAATCATTGGGGGATAGATGAAAATGCAACTTTGAAAAATATAAATAACATTAAAAATACTATTACATCTAAGTTTAAAGAGAAAATGCGGGGAGAAAAGTATTTAGAGGTCAAAAGGAAGATAATATACTACAAGGAAGTCATTAACCCTAATCTAGAAAACCAAAAGTATCTCTCTATTTTAACTAGCTTAAAGAAAAAAACTAACATAGCCAAAATAATAACAAACTCTCATGGGTTTCGTAGTGAAATAGGACCATGGGAGGATAGGATTTCCCATCTTTGTGGGACCAATAAAGTTGAGGATGAAAGTCACTTTCTCTTAGAGAATCTTGCATACAACCACATTAGATCACAATTTCCCAATATTTATTATAATAAGAACCTCTATAATATTCTATGTTGTTGAAACTATGGTGACCTCAGTACACTTCTTTCTAAGAATTTTTTAGCATAGAAATAATTTGCTACAACAAACAAAGTAATTTTATAAATTTCAATAAACCAAATTTAGTTTTAGTAAATGTTAATTGTCATCATCAGATATTTTGTAAATCAATATTAATATATATATAAATACACATAACTTACTAAATGTCCACTTTTATGAAATTAAAACCATTTTTAAAATCTAAATTAAAATATAACATATTTCCACTTTTAGGAAATTAAAATAAAATTTATAATCTAAATAAAAATAAAATATATTAAACTTAAAATAATAAACTTCCACTCGAAGTAAACTAAAACAATTCGTTTAATCTAAATTGAAATGTAATATATTCAACTTGTTGGATTTTGATAAAGTGAGCATTTACCACCAAAATATAATATATTCTACATGTTGGAATTGGAATTTGATAAAGTAAGCACTTTACCACTAGAAAGTAAAATAAAAAATATTGGGTCTTCCTTTTTTAATGTTTTCTCGAATGATTGGATTAATTTTCCTAAAGTTGTTATACCTAAACGATCGAAATACTATTTTTTTAATTTTAGATTTTCACATATACGTTTGTAAAAATGATTATTTATATACAAAGTTCGTAAAAAATGATGATCCACATTCAAAGTTCATTATGAAGAGAATATAAAGTACAAGCATTTAATTATTAAAAAAAAGGTTGTTTAAGCATATTTCAAGATTTTGGTGTATATATTAGTTTTATAAATTTGAATTTGTTTTATCTAAATTTAAGATTGATTTATATTACTTAATAATTTTATATTTAAAATTTCATTATAAAATAAATTTATTGCACTGAATGAAACGAGGTGCTCTATAGTTCAGTATGGGGGAGAAGTTGTAAGTTGTAACGTGTATGATGTAGTGTTACATCTAATAAAACGTAGAAAGTGATTTTTTTAATTAAAAAATTCATGTCAGCTCATAAAATAAAAAATTATGGAAAGTATTTTAAAAAAATCCATGTTGGTTCATAAAATAAAATATTATGAAAAGTAATTAAAAAATAGATATTCGTTTATAAAATAAAAACTTAAAACTTAAACCAGGATCTATAAATCAATAGAGATCAAATTTTGAGTTTAAATTTAAAAAAAGAAATACACCTCAAGAAATTGGATCCCTCTCGATGCTTGATAGATACGGGTTTAAGATGGATCTATGCTGGTATCAAATTCAATACAAGTCATAACAAAGTTGAACAAATAATTCAAATCATCATAATGTTGAGAAGATATAATAAATTCTACTCTAGTAATCCAAGTTAGCATGGTCTGTGTCAGTTTCTACCATATGGGTTGTTCTTGGTGACTGGTTATTGAGCCACAACTACTAAGTTGACTTTGATAATTATATTTAGCAAGTTATCTGCATTGAACTCTAAAAGTATCCTCTTTTTTCCTTTTTCAAGTTTTTGGATCGCTGTCATTGATCCAATTTTTGTATCACTTTATATTTTTTGTGGCATAAGTTCTATCCTTGCTCTACCCGACGATACCAGATCCAGATACCTTATCTGCTCGTTTCAAATAATTTCATTATCATAAATATTTTTCAATGTGTATTAATGTACCTTTTTTGAAAAAATTACGCACACTATCACAAAATATTTCAATAGAGGCTTAAAACTTTAGACAGTGGAAGCATTCTTTCTCAAAACCCTCATTGACAATGGATTTCACATTGATTCCATGGTTATGAGACAACTGATGAAGCTCTAGGAGAGTGATATGGAGATTCTAACTGTTTTGAAATTATGATATAGGTATCTGCTGAATATTGTGTGGCTGAGGACTTTTTACAAACACTTCACATATATCCTCCTTTTAAAGTACTTTGTCTAGTTTTGAAACTAGGAAAACTAGGAAACTAGTCTTTCTTTGTCATGTTCCAAACAACACCAGACATTTCCAAATTTATTATGGAAGGAGCCTATGGGATTTAAAACATCCTAAAATACCTCAAACAATCAATTTTCGAATAAAAAAAATCATTTTGATATGTTATTCAAGTTTGCTCAAATTTGGCCAATTTCGAACCTTGTACTAGTGAAACCCAAATTGTCCCAATTGCTCCTAAATGATTTCAAATGTTGTATGTAAGAGATTTATGGGTATTATGACATACTAATGCATCTATTAGACACTCATAAACTTATTTAATACATTCATGGAATTCATTTATCAAGAAGGAATGAAATGAGAAAATACTAGGAAATTCAATGTTAAAATCCCAACTAGTCTAGGACTTTTTGGCTTCCCAACCACTATACAAAATTCCCTAATTTATGAAAAGAGACTTGTAATGGATTAGGGACCTCATTAAAAACCAAAATTCATCACTCATATAAATCAATAACTAGTTAAGGCAAACATAGAGTGTTAAAACATAGACATTGCTTGGAAAAATTGTGAACAATGAACATGGAATTTGCTTCACAAACTTTAGTCAAAAAACAAAGGGTCCTGCATATAGTATATTGGTCATCAACATTAAAACATAGGATTCTCAAAAAATCAGAAAAATCTCAAATAAATTCTGATACAAATAGATATAAAATTACTCCAAAACGTCCATATGAAAGTAGAGGGGAAACTAGCTCAAGTTGATGGTTTGCTTGCAATGTTTACATAAAAGACATGGAATTTCGATATATCGATAAAATATTCAGTTAGATCCATTTCTATACATCATATATCATCACAATGGAGTCACAAAATTATTCTCCACAAATTTTGTACAACTATGAGTGTGTCGTCAACAATAGAACATGGAAATTGAGAGAATATTCTGAGAAAAGATAATGGAGAAAGACATGAGAGATGAACTCAAATTGTAGAGGGAATCAAACCTGAAAAATAAATAAATAAATAAATAACAACAACAACTTAATTAATATTTGATAAAAAAAATTTAATGGCCTCTCCTCCAACCAACTTGTACAAGAATCTTTCACCTTCGAAATATGTTCAATAACAGGTAAGGTAAGCACCCACCATGCAAGGACAAGCTAAAGCTCTCCCAAATTGCAAAGATGCAAATGAAAAATTACCAAAATATGACCCAATTCGAATTTATCCTCTTGTAATAACCTCCTTGGTTTCCTTTCCTTCCAAGAAACTCAAATTTCCCTCCTTTTGGTTCATTAACTCGAATTATTGTTAATATTGGTTGCTACATTAACCCTTGAAGTGACACTTGTATTATATTTGCTTGATCTCCTTCATGAATTTTGACTTGGAATCCTTCAAGAAGCTGTATTGGCCCCCACACACCTCATGTGCCTTCTTTGGGTCTATTTTTATCTCTTACATATCATAAATGTCATAATAGTTGTAATAGAATATGTCATGCATGTCATAAGGTGTCATAGGGTTCTCATATAATTTGTCATTGACTAAAAATAGCCTTGTGACTTTTCACCTTCCCCATCAGAGTTAATTATCCCTCCAAATTCGAATTTGAGGATGGTACCATGTGTAAAGGAATAGTATTCCCTCATGTGGACCCCACATATATAATTATGCGCTCCTAAGTCCAACTAAGAACCCATTCCACTTCATTTTGGAGAAATTAATGATTTTTCCATAATTTATTGGCCTAATTTCCACCATCAATTTAGAATTTTTAATTTCCATGAGAAACTATAGGCCTTGGGGTTAAATTTCAATATTTTACTTTTCCCACATAACCCTTAGGAATTGGATAGGCCAACTTAATTATTTAATTGGGGACATTACAGTCCTCCCCCACCCAGTATTTCTTGTCCTCGAGCAATTTCAAACATGGATGTTGAAGAACCTACTTTACTTCAAAAACATTGCTTCCAACCTATTCCAAAAATCAATTTAAGCTTCATACTTGCACCGAGCTTTCCAGCTTCACTATTGCCATCAATCCATGATTGAACTTCCTTGTAACACTTCCTTGCAACATAGATTTTGAATTTAAAGAAAACCAATTTTCCTTACCTACAATTTGAGTAGTGGCACTCATGTACTGCAATTATTGTGTTTTTCCAAAAGTAAAGAGATGTGGATTTTTTTAGATTAATATATCTTGTGACATCACCACTAAACACAAAAAGATTAATTAAATCCATCAAAACAAAATTTGAACAATTAATCTTTAACTCCTTCATATTTTGGAAACCTTTTCTAAAATTTCAACCCTTTTGCTCACTGTATAATTCTTTGAAGTTTCCAATCTTTGAGTTTTCAAAATTCCAAGAAAATTTCAGAGAGGAACCACCATGCTTGATGCTTCACTAATATAATTACAAACACCTTCTCAATTGGTGACTCAATCTCTCATACTGCTTGTTTCCCCCAAAATGAAACCAATGAGACCAAAAATGATCCTAAGGTCCCAAATAATCATGATACATGCATGGTGTGAAATGTATACTATGAAATTCCATGAACACCAAGCATGTGAAAACCAAATCCATCTCTCAAAAGGTACCCCAGATAAGAAACTAGAACACTTCTCTACAAAGATGAACTCAAACAACTGAAGGTTGGTTTTCTCTCTCAAACCAACAATCAAATTGATGCTCCAAGTAAGCTGAAACCAAGAAATACCAGATCCCATTGCTTGTATTCCATCCTTCCGAAAATCATGAGTACAAAATATAGATCATCAAAGTACATAACAACAACATACAGATGTACATCAAGAAGGTACCTCATCAAAGAATCATGAAAGTGCTTGTACATCCAAGTAAGTAGATCATCATGTGCCTCATACACATAAGCATCAAGTATTATATCAAATCTTATCCAATGACATAGGTGAGGATTCTATTTACTATAATGCTGCTAAAAAAGAATGTAAGATGCATCAAAATAATCAGCCATGTGTTCTTGCATCCAATAAGTGAATGAAGAACCTCCACCAAAATCTGAACCAAGTAAGGAGCAAAGAAAATAGGGAGACTTCAAGTGTCTCTTAGAAGTATCATCAGTACACCCATGAATATGTGTATCATCAATAAATGACAAAGTATGTTGCTTCCAATAAGAATGTTCTCTAATCATATATATCTTCACCCAAGTATTGGATGAAGTTCCTCCAACATCAAATGAACTAAGCAAGGAGCAAGGAAATTCATGAGTCTTCAAGTGACTCAAGTGAACATCATAGGTGCATCCATGTAGATGTGTATCATCATAAGGTAATGAAGGAATGTAAAAAAGAAGGTTCTCTAGTCATGTCATCATCAAAAGGAGAAATAGGAGTTTCATAATCCTCATGTGGCACCATCAGAAAGAAAATCATTGACCCATACTTCATTAGGATGATTGCTGCAAAATATGGAAGTGTAGGATGTAGGAGAATGAAACAACTCACCCAAATGATCAGAAAGTGTCGAAGTTGTTGATTTTGAATTTTGATATTATGAATATCCTCATTATTCTTCAAGTATGCTTCATGTAACCATTCATTAAGCTCAACCAAATTGTTTCAATCAAAAATCAAAGACATGAAATAACCTTCGATGTTGCACATTGCTCTTTGAATCTTCTCCATGTATTCAAGGAAGGATGGCTCCTTCGATGAAGAAACTATACAACAATAATTTTACACCAATGCTTGAGTGTCATGGAGTATGCTAAGGGCCTCATGTATCTTCATTTCACTCATCTTCAAATACCCTCCAATGAAGGATGGTTCATGAGAGAGAACCTCCTCTTATTCATTTTTCTTGGGATCAACTTCACATGAAAGCTCAAGTGGTGACTTGGAAGTTTAACTTGGTTCATATTTTGCTACAGCAAGGTATTCTTCTTCATGCTCAATGGAGTTGGGACTTGCAGGAACCTCATCAAGGATGATCTCTATGTCACCAATATAGAGTGATGGAAATCCATTAGTATAAGTCTTTGGATGATCCTCTTCAACTTCTAATCAAGCTTCACATTTGGTCCTCCTTTCTTCTCCTTTACTTTGATTGGTACTTTGTTTTTGCTCCTTCAAGCAAGCTAATACATCTTTCCCTTTGGTTTCCTTAGGATCATGATCTTTGGATCCTCCTTTTGAATAAGATCCAAAAATTCTCATAAAGTAGGAAACGCATGCATCCAATGAAGCTCCAAATATTTCACTTCTATTTTCACAAGTAGGCTGATTTTTACTCCTTTCATGCTCCTCCAAAGGTTGATCTTTGATTGTGGAACATGCATCTTCTTCATACACATTGCTATAATAATAACCATCATTTATTCTTCCAAATGTGATCTGATGGGAGATACTTGTAGAAGGTACCTCCTGGACATTGTCTTCCTCATATTTTCTGAAGTACTCTTCTTATTGCTCAACATAGTCATCATCATATTTCTCATATAAATCATGTTCCTATGAGGCATAGAAAGAATACCCCTCCTCATATTGCTCATACTCTAAATCTAAATAAGACATAGCTGCAATTTTCTTCTTCAATGGATGAATCAATTAAAAAGTGCAAGGACCATGCTATAATACCACTGTAATTTCTCTTTTTGGAAAAAATTAGGCACATTATCACAAAATATTACAATAGAGGCTTAAAACTTTATACAGTGGAAGCATTCTTTCTCAAAACCCTCATTGAAAATGAATTTCACACTGATTCCATGGTTATGAGACAACTGAGGAAGATATAGGAGAGTGATGTGGATATTATGATTGGCTTGAAAAGATGATATATGTGGCTGAGGAATTTTACAAACACTTCATATGCATCCTCCTTCAGTACTTTGTCTAGTTTCAAAACTAGGAAAACTAGGAAACTAGTCTTTCTTTGTCATGTTCCAAAAACCTCCAGAACTTTCCAAATTTATTTTGGAAGGAACCTATGGGATTTAAAACATCCTAAAATACCTAAAAAATTCAATGGTCGAATCAGAAAACTCATTTTGACATGTTATTCAAGTCTGCTCAAATTTGGCCAATTTCAAACCTTGGACTAGTGAAACCCAAATTGTCCCAATTGCTCCCAAATTATTTCGAATGCTATATGGAAAGGATTGAGGGGTATTAGGAAATCCTAATGCATATATTAGAAATGCATACACTTATTTAATACATTCATGGATTGGATTTATCATGAAGGAATAAAAGGAGAAAATACTAGGAAATTTGATGTTAAAAACATAACTAGTCTAGGACCTTTTTCGCTTCCCAACCACTGTATGACCTTCCCTAATTTATGAAAATATAATTGGAATGGATTAGTGAACTCATTTAAAATCAAAATTCATCACTTATTAGTATAAATAACTAGTTATGGCGCCCTTCAAACATAGAGTGTTAAAACATAGACATTGCTTGGAAAACTTATTAACAATGAACATGGAATTTGCTTCACAAACTTTAATAAAAAACCAAAGGGGAATGCATATATTATATTGGTAATCAAAATTAAATAATAGGAAGCTCAAAAAATAAGATAAAATATGGTACAAACATATATAAAATTACTCCAAAAATTCCATATGAAAGTAGAGAGGAAACTAGCTCGAATTAATGGTTTGCTTGCAATGTTTACATAAAATACATGGAATTTAGAGCTATGGATCAAAGGTGAAGTTCAATACAGTGATATACATCATATATAATCACAATCGAGTCACAAAATAATTCTCCACATGTAATGTCCCTAAAAATAGTAAAAATTAAAAAAAAATCGTTACTGCAAATAAAAGCTAAATGAAGATGATGTATTATAAATTAACTTCAGTACTGGGAAAAAGCATCGGTACTTTGTTTGCGTCAATAAGAGTTTATGGTTTTCTAAACAAGATGGTCTCACTAGTTTTAATCCTTTTATTTCTATGGAAGAAATACAGTAAAATAGGTTATGTAAATCTAAAGCAGGTTTGCAAAATGTTAAGATCCTCCTTTTACATCTATGATTCAGATACACATTAAGTTGTAAACTGTTTAAATGTTTTCATTCACGTAAGATGGACTGGTTGATGGTAGTTGTAACACCTTGGGAGACTTTTGAGGTTGAACCACATACCACCGGCCTGGCTGCCGAGCGGTAAGGGTGATTGAAGGAACTCCTTGACTTACTTAGCAATCTACTAATGTATTGATTTGTCAATTGTTTTGCAGGTGTGTGATTTTTTTGTTGATGTATATGTAACTTCGGAATGTATTTCATCTATGTATTTCATATATATTTATTGTAACCTTATTAGAGATGTGTTATTCCACTATAAGGAAGTGTCGTCATGTGGATTGACAAGTGTCGCAAGTGTGTGTACTTGCCGATGGGTTATTAGACCACCATGTGTGGGGTCGGCCCTGAAATATATATTATATTGTGGATATACCTAGCTAGACAAGTCGGCCCCATAAGGTCACTGGGCAAATAGGTTAGTATAAATAGAGATTAGGAGATCTCTATTTAGATCATTGAGAAAGTCATCTCTCTCTCACTCAGAAAGTGGCGCACTAGTGAGGAGGAGGATCATCTGCTTCTAGGAGACTATCTCAAGTGTATTTTGGTTGTACTTTGTTTGAGCCATTGCTTTCTCTATCTCTAAGGAAGTTGTGGGGTTTTTCACCTTAGGGTTTTCCCACGGAAACTCTGTGTCTCTTCTCTTTCATGATTTTGATTCTTGTGATGCTCGTCATGCTTATTGTGATTGTTATGCATTAATATACTGTATATGTTATTCTCTCAGAGGAGATCCTAGAGTATTGTGAATTAATGCTCAAAATTTAACATGGTATCAGAGCTAACCTAAGAAGAAGACATTTTGCAGTGACGAAAACTTGAGTTTCTTATTTATTGGGTTTCTCTCCACAGATTTTGGAAAAGAAGTATAGTAGATTGACTCTATTCATCAAGGAGAATCTATCTGTCTAATCAGAATTCAATTCTGAGCATTTTCAGATTTGGCCCTAAAAATTAGGGTTTCCACAAAAATAGGAATTTCTGAAATATGAAGACATAGCTGGACGCTCCTTGCAAAAATCGAAGTTTAGAGCTTTGGATCGAGATTTTTGGCTGGGTAGATCTCCGGGAAACTCAAACCTTAATTCAGGGCTCTCCCTAGTGAACCCAGGAGGACAAAAAGGCAAATCTGAAGGGTAAAGCTTTGCTGATCTCAAATTCTGAATACACCAGGATGATCAACTCATCAAGGCGCATCTTTCTATCCTTTCAGAAAATTGAAATTCACATTTTGAATTTTTAGAGTTTTTCTGACAAACCCTAATTCGGGACCAGATCCAGTTTTCAGCATTTCAAGTGGTAAGACCCAAATCTTTTCTATTTCCATTTGAAGTACTCTTTAAGATGTCTCACCACACCAAGCTTGAGGATAAGCTTGAAGGAGCTAATAAATTCCGAGCTTGGAAGTATAGGATTGGGTTAATCCTGGAAGAGAATGAGTTGGACTCATATGTAAAAGGAGACATCCCTATCCCAGAGGATGAAGAGGCTAAGGTATTGCATAAGAAAAACTTTGTCAAGGAAAAGAGAATCATTGCTGATTCTATCAAAGACCATCTCATACCCCATGTGTCTTCTCTAAAAACACCCAAGGAGATGTTTGACTCTTTGACCAAGCTATTTGAAGGGAAGAACATAAATCGAAAGATGACCCTGCGGAACCAATTGAAAGGAGTAAAGTTTCAGAATGGAGAAACAATTCAATCTTATTTTTCAAGGATCTCCCAGATCAAGGAACAACTAGAAGTAGTGGATGAAATGGTGGAGAATGGTGAAGTGGTGATGACCACTCTAAATGGCCTACCTAGGTCATGGGATTCCTTTATTCAAGGAATTTGTGCAAGGAAGAAGTTGATCTCCTTCAACAGATTGCGGGAAGAATGCTCTCAAGAAGAAGCTAGGCTTGTGGCCCGAGAAGAAAAGATGGGAAATGAAGATCAAGCTCTCACAGCACATGCCAGGAAAGGAAAGTCCAAGAATGAATCATCTCATAACAGGAAATTCTCACACCACCATTATCATAAAGATAAGAAAGATCTCAGATGCTTCAATTGCAATGAGAAGGGACACTTTGCTTCATATTGTCCGAAGAAGAAGAAAGACGACAACAACAACTTCAACAAGAAGAAGAAGAATAACAAAAGAAGATATAATGCTCATGTTGCCGAGGATGATGAACCCCCAAAGAAGAAGGCTAGGGCAGAAAGTGATTATAGTGATAATGACTCATCAAGTGAAGAAGAGTATGTTCTAATCTCTGCTCTCACAGGTACTGTCTCCCATGGTTGTAATGATTGGTTGATTGACAGTGGGGCTTCCAAACACATGACTAGGTTTAAAGAATCTTTTGTAAATCTGTCTGAACATGAATCACCCCATAAAGTGAAACTTGGGGATGATTATCAATACCCAATCAAAGGAAGTGGTGAAGCCTCCTACAACGTAGATTCCAGAAAATCTTTGAAGATGAAAGAAGTCCTTTATGTACCTGGGCTCAAGAAGAATCTTCTCTCCATCTCTACATTGGATGCAAAAGGCATGAGGGTTGCATTTGTGGATGGCCAAGTTCTAATGTGGCCAAAGGGAAAGACCATAGATGATGCAGTAGTGATTGGAGAGCAAGAGGGAGGATTGTACAAATTGAAGGGACAACCTGAACATGCCATGGTGACATAAAGACAAAGATTCATCCATAGTCATGGATCACATAGAGGTATGTATAATTTGTTTTGTAAAAGTTAACTAATGAGTTATACAGGTCATTGAAGAGAACAAGAACACATTGCTAAACATAACTAGCAAATATGATGACCAGGTATGTGTTTCTTATATCATAGGATTTATTATATAAGTATGCATGACATGATTGATGTTGTCTATTCATGAAGTCATAGGTTTGAATAATCATAGGTATATGCATATTACGTGTCTTACCTTATTTAATGTTATGACTAACTAGAAGAGTCATAGGTTTGAGTAATCACAAGTTTAGACATGTTATGACTAACCATAAGAGTCCTATATATAAACCTTGAATGCTAATGCTTATTATTATTTATGTTTATGATCGTGACTATACATGCTTGAGATTATCGTGTTTTGATAGTATTGAGAATATACTAATGAATGTATGATTTTGTATGAGATTACAAGGATAAAACAGTCATGATACTAATAAGCATGCATAGGGACCAAGGATGAATATAAGTTCAAGGTCAGGTAATCCAGGAAGCAAAGATCAAGAGGGAGCACACTCCAGCAGCTCCTGCAAGGATGCAGATATTTAGAGGGAGTTGACCATCTTTCTACATTCCACAATAGAAAGGTGCAGAAGAAGCTACTTCAGCAGCCCCTGCAAGGAAGCAAAGACTCAGAGGGAGTCCACCCAACAAACAAACAAAGATAAGTATTTTAATTACCACTTCTTACATATTTGTTTGTTTGAATAAAATTGTTCAATAATACATGTGCTTATGTTCCTAGACTTAGGATATGTATTTTGCATATTTGCATTAATGAACAGGATACTACTAATATGCATATGATGGGTAAGTGGCCTATGGCACTGTACAACATTCCATTGCTACTTATCTAGAATGAAACCTCTTTGCTGACATATTGGGAGTTGTGCACACTCTTAACAATGTTCTGGTAGAGATTGGAAGGCATCTAGAAAGTTACAGGATATGGATAAATGTTGTATTGAAGCATTAGCTTAAAAAATTGCATGGCCGTATGAAATATTTCTATATGTATAAGAATTTGTTTTGAAAACTATGAGATGTTTCTAATCATGCAATTTAACTTGTCTTGTAGGAAATATCATATGCCATCACCTACAAAAGAATAACTACAACATTTGTCCAGCAACAAAGATATCTATTGAAGATATTGAAGTTCCCAGGATATGGGAAGAATGCCATGATCCATCGATCATGAAGAATGATGTTTGGGATGTAGTCCCAAGACCTGAAGGGAAGTTTTGTTATGACTTCCACATGGATCTATCAGATCAAGCACGCTGCAGATGGCAACATAGAGAAATATAAAAGTGATGAAATAGAAGATACACCAGATGGATTTCAAGACAGCTTTCGTGAATGGTGTAGTCATATATGTGTGCAAAACTTGGTAGGATAGACAGCTTTCTATCTAGTTTGGGCTTTACCAAGAGTAAAGAGGATTCCAACCTTTACTACAAGGTTGAGGAAGGGAATCCTGTGATTCTACTCCTATATGTGGATGACTTATTTGTAACAGGAGATGACAGATACTAAGAGGAAGCTTGCGGCCGAGTTCGATATGAAAGATTTGGGAATGATGCATTATTTCCTAGGTATGGAGGTGTGGCAGAGTGCAGGTGGGATCTTCCTTGGTCAAGGGAAGTACACAGTAGATATCTTGAAGAGATTTGGGATGATGGATTGCAAGGCCATGGCCACACCTATGGCATTGAATTTGAAGCTTCTATGTGATGCTTCATCTGAGCCGGTTGATGTCTCTATGTATCATCAGATGATTGGGTCCTTGATGTACCTGACGAACACGAGACCAGATATTTGCTTTGCGATGAACACATTGAGTCAGTTCCTGATAGATCCGAGGAGTGTTCATCTGGTTGCTGTAAAGCATGTTCTGAGGTACCTGAAGGGTACAGTGGATTATGGGCTCAAGTATGAGGCGAATCAAAAGTTTAACCTACAAGGTTATGTTGATTCAGATTGGGCCGGCAGTGCTGCAAATAGGAAGAGAACATCTGGGTGCTGCTTCAATATGGGATCAGGTGTGATATCTTGGTTTAGCAGGAAGGAGTCCTGCGTAGCACTGATTACAGCTGAGGCAGAGTATGTTGCAGCCTGTTCAGCTAGTTGTGAGGTAGTATGGATACGGAAGCTACTTTCTGAGTTATTTGATCTCCCGTTGGATGCTACTGGTATCTTTTGTGATAACCAGAGTTGTGTGAATCTTTCAGAGAACACAGTGTTTCATGACAGGTCGAAACACATAGATATCAAATATCACTATATCAGGGATATGGTGCAAAGAGGAGTTGTGAAGCTCCTGTATGTTGCGACGGACGAGTAGATTGCAGATGTGTTGACGAAGCCACTAGCCAAGGTGAAGTTCGAGTACTTCAGAGAGAGGCTTGGTGTTCTTCGGATTGATGACACTTCGAGGAATAAGTGATGGACACATTTGCAGAATCCATTCCAAGCATGTTGGAAGGAGGATCCTTCACATGGCTGTGGATGTAAGCGCTGGATGATGAGCATCAGGATGATGTTCTGGTTTCTGCTGGATATGATCAGTTGGATCATTTATATGTATATGTATGTACGCATCATGTTGGATGCTGGATATGATCAGTTGGATCATTTATATGTATGTACGCATCATGTTGGATGCTGGATATGATCGGTTGGATCATGTGTATGTATTTTCTATATGCATCATGTTGGATGCTATGTATCTGTATATGTATTAGGTGGACACATTGTATGATCAAGTAGATCATGTATGTTGATATGTATCATGTATGATCAGGTGGATCATGTATTTGTATTTGTATCAGGTGGATGCATTATATGATCAGGTGGATCATGTATGATGATATGTATGAGGTAGATACTTGGTATGCATCAGGTAGATGCATTGTATGATCAGGATGATCATGGATGAAGAGCTTCAGGATGTTGCTCCAGATGACATGCAGCAGGATGTTGCAATGATGATGATCAGGATGATCATGTGTACATCAGGATGATGTATGGTGAGTATCAGGTTGATACTCTGTGGCCATGGAACAGGTTGTGTAGATAAGCATGTAATTTGTGCCCTGGGAGATTTGCAGATAGTCTTTCAAGGTTTTGCCTATGGCATGTAATTTGTACCATGGGATATCTGGAAAATGCTCTTTCGAGGTTTTGCTTGGGAGGACATATAATTTGTGCCCTAGGAGATCTGCAGATAGTCTTTCGAGGTTTTGCCTATGGCATGTAATTTGTGCCCTGGGATATCTGGCAGATGCTCTTTCGAGGGTTTGTCCTATGGCATGTAATTTGTGCCCTGGGAGATCTGATAGGTTGAGCCATGTGCTCGTAATCAGTCCTGGGATGCTCTTTCGAGTTTTTTCCATGACCACATGTAATTTGTGCCCTGGGAGATCCTATAGGTTGAGCCTTGTGCTCGTAATCATTCATGTGATGCTCTTTCAAGGTTTTGTGGTGACCACATGTAATTTGTGCCCTGGGAGATCTGATAGGTTGAGCCTTGTGCTCGTAATCAGTCCTGGGATTCTCTTTCGAGGTTTTGTGGTGGGGTCACATGTAATAAGTCTTGGAGATCTGGATAGGATGAAAAAGGCCTCAGATGCTCTTTAGGGTTCTTGCTAGTCAAGAGACTCTTTTAATGTTTTATGACACATGTAATAAGTCCTGAGATTTCCACAGTATGGCCAGTGATGATGAAGACCTGCAGGTGGTGGGCCTACATCCAGTATGAAAAAGGACTGGCTCTATAGAACTTCCTATGACGAGTAGAGTCAGAGATTGGTTGAGATAGCAGCAGCAGTGACGATGATGATGACGATGCATCGATGATGATGATCCCAAGAAGAAGACTTGTCTAGCAGATCTGTGTCGAGAAATACCTTCCTAGTTAAGAGGGAGTGTTGATGGATATGTAACTTCGGAATGTATTTCATCTATGTATTTCATATATATTTATTGTACCCTTATTAGAGATGTGTTATTCCTATATAAGGAAGTGTCGTCATGTGGATTGACAAGTGTCACAAGTGTGTGTACTTGCCGATGGGTTATTAGACCACCATGTGTGGGGTTGGCCCTGAAATATATATTATATTGTGGATATACCTAGCTAGACAAGTCGGCCCCATAAGGCCACTTGGCAAACAGGTTAGTATAAATAGAGATCAGGAGATCTCTATTTAGATCATTCAAAAAGTCATCTCTCTCTCACTCAGAAAGTGGTGCACTAGTGAGGAGGAGGATCATCTGCTTCTAGTAGACTATCTCAAGTGTATTTTGGTTGTACTTTGGTTGAGCCATTGCTCTCTCTATCTCTGAGGAAGTTGTGGGGTTTTTCACCTTAGGGTTTTCCCCGCGGAAACTCTGTGTCTCTTGTCTTTCATGCTTTTGATTCTTGTGATACTTGTCATGCTTATTGTGATTGTTATGCATTGATATACTGTATATGTTATTCTCTCAGAGAAGATCCTAGAGTATTGTGAATTAATGCTCAAAATTTAACATTTTTCTATCTTCCTAACTACCCAAATTAATGCTAAGGTTTGAGCTTTTAAAAGGGTAAAGGTGAAGGAGTTTCTCAAGGCTTAAATGTTTGGTATGTATGAAATGGAAAAACCAAGGGTCTATTAACCTAATGTGAATTTGAACTATAGGGATGGTATAAGTATTGAAATGTACAAATGGTGGTTGCAAGTAATAAATGTTGAAACGAAATGGCAGCCAGCTGGAGTGGGGTTTAAGCTTCATTCCTTGTTCATGCCCTTTGGTTATTTTTTTGTTTTTCCCTGGGTGGAGAGGGTTCTTCTGCTGCAAAGGTATGGAGGTTCTCTCAAATTGAGCGGAGCTCATGTTCATAGCACCCATTCATATGAGGTACATAGCATGGGAGTCTCAACTACAATTCCTTATCAGGTAATAGTGTAACTCTTCTTTTTTTTGTTTATTCTTAGTTGCTCTGCGTATCAATACCTTGTTTCAGATTTAACCTGGGGTCATTTCTTGTGCCCTTTTGGTAGGAGGGAGTCGTGGAGAGTTGGCATGGGTTGTTGCAGGTTGCGACTCCTTTGGACTTGCATAGCATGGTAAGTCAGGGTTGATACCCATTCTCACCTTTCCTGTCGTGACTATTGGAGAAGTTATTACTACATTGTTTTGGGAGGGATCTAATGATGCCTTTGGCTCACTGTACTTTCTGATGAAGCTCCCATGGGGTCTCCCTTTGGCTAGACCGGTTAAAATATGTATCTAATTTTAATAGGAAAAACCTTGGGGGTTTCTAGTTTTAATGTATATTTTTTGGCCATTGGGATCTATGAATACCCTTAAGGATTTGTGACGGGATATGATGTCCAAATTGTAAAGATTTTATTTTGAGAAGAAGTACAGGTCTGCATTTTCTTTTGAACATTGAACATGTAATGATAATGTTGGGCCTCTGCGTTTTTCTATGTATGTTTCGTATTCATGTCTGACCTTTGTGTTTCTTTCTTTTCCTATGGAGTATGTGTAGTAAAGTTTATTGAAATCTCTACATTTACTATTGTTTCTCTATCCTGGAGGTCATCGATTTGGTGCTTTAAACGAAAGGATTCAAGAGCGTAGCTCTGTGTCATTCTGTGTTTGTTTATGTTAGCGGTGCCTCATCTAGATATTCTGATTGCCTGGCGATTTGGGTGACTTCCTGTTAGGTGGTTTGTATGGGTAATGCTTATTGTTTATGGGTAATACATAGGTCTGTGTTTTAAAACGGCTCCTGTGTTTGTTTGAATAGTGTCAATGTAACCATAGCTGAGGTGTAATCGTTTGTTTTGAGAAAATAGGCCTATGTCAAACACTATGTTTCGGGCGACTTCAATGTTAGTCAGGGGTTGTAAATCGATAAAAGGGATCGATCTCTTGACTTGTGTCTTATTGTGGTAAACAAAAGAAGATGGAATGTATTTAAATGCTCATGTATCATTTTCATTTGGGTCTTTGATCCTTGAAATGTAAAGGACACCTGTCAGGGTTTTAGGGTGAAAACATATGATGTGCTATCTAAGCCTGCGTTTCTTTTGGTTTGCCTTTCGTCTTGTTTCTGGTATCTACAGTCATAGAGGGGTCGCGTTTCCAGTCTTCTTGCTTATTTTGAAATATATCTAGTAGCAATTTGTGGTTTACAGAAATGTGTTTTGAAAAATAGTAACGCCCCCATTGATGACTGTGTGTTTAAATCTACGATTTTAGTGCTTAAAGGAAAGATAGGCATGACTACGATATTGTACTGTGAAGCTTGTGATAAAACGTTTGTTTGGGTTGGACTGGGCAGAAGTAAAAATCGTGGCAGATCTAAGCCTTGCGATTTTCCCTGATGGTTAAAGGTTTTGCTGAGGGTTTCGATACTTGGTCTCTGCCTTTGTTGACTCTGGTATTTATCTATCTTAAAAGAAAAATATAAGTGAGAAAAGAAATAAATCCCATAACGTAAATTTCTAAAAGATTATAAACCTAAACTAAAAGAATACTTTGAAAATGAAGAAAAAGGAAAACGCAAATAACAAGGTTTAAGGGTAGTCAACGATAATGGTTTTGGTTCCTACGTTTCTATTGTCATGGATGTCTAGCATAGGCTAGCTAGGCCAGACCTGCTAGACCTTCTAATGGTGTTTAGATCAGAATGTCTAAGTTAATAAATTTCTGGTTAAAGGGCTTTGCTCCTATGAATAAAAACAGACCCAAGATCCCATGCCCAATGGCCCTTGCTCTTATGAGAAAATAAATACTAAAAAGGTTGGAGGAAAACCACTACTGTAATGTAAGTTCTAATTAATAATCCTAGCTAGATAATAACTTGAAATGAGTAATTGTAGTTCATACCTGATTGTATGGAAGCTTGATTCTCCTCTATAAGACCTGCACACTCAAACAATAATTAATGTAGAAAGCTTATGGACTTGTCTGACCTGTAGAATGATATTTTAACCGGATAACTTTGAGACTACCATGTTCCTCCCAACCATGACCCTTAGACCGTTCCTGGTTCTAACTGGATCCCCCCAAGTTGGTTCCAACATGCAATAAGAAATAGAGGACCTAGGTTCACTGCTGGTTCATATCAGGAAATTATGTGAGACTGCTTCAATTCTTGGAGTAGAAAATATTCTATTATTACCACATGAAAAATGATAATCAAAAGATGATCCACTCTTGGGATCTGCCCTCTTTATGTGGGGGAGTCTTGAATTATAGTTGTTTGAATAATTATTTTGTTTCTTTAAATTAAATTAATATTCTTAAAAGATATTTTTACTAAATATCTAGTCCTTGTGGAACTAGGACTTTTCATTTGTTTTAACTAGAAGTGCTTTTAAATTAACCTTTTCATAATAATAACAATGATAATAATAATTATCTGTCAACCTTAATATTAATAGCATTATCAATAATATTTTATAATGTGGCAGCCAACTATGCATAAACTATATGCAATAAATATATTTTATAAATAAATAATAACATCATTATTATTAAAGCTTTTAATAATAATATTTAACCTTGAGACATTTATGCATGTTATTCATATAAGGCTACTCTTAGTCATCCCATACTTTAAGTTATGGTAATTATCTTTTATTTAATTATGTGAAGACATGATACTTCTTTTAACATTAAGGACAAGGTAAAATCCTTTGGAAAGTCCTTTGGTAAGCTTGGATAGGCACCTCTAGTCTCTCTCTTGCATGTTGGATTCCCTCGTTTAACATGGTAGTTCCTGCAGTACTTGATGATAGATAGAAAAATATTCATTTAACCAATTTAAATAAATGTGATGAACAATAGAAGTTCTATTCAGAGTCTTCTCGACTCAACACTTGAGATCTAGTAACCCTGAGTGCTCTTCAGAACTTTTAACTCAACACTCCCACATGGGCATTACGCTAGTGCAATTCCAGAGCCTCTTGCTCAACACTAGTGCTAGAATGTGGTTGTGAGGCACATCTAGAATATTTAAGTGGCCTCGGATCCGGTATTCATTTATCAAGCTTGGAGTGCTCCAGGGCTTATGCCCAACACTCAATGTACATTAGGGCTTACTCCTAGTACATAATCATTCTTCTAGGTACATCGGGGCTTATGCCTAGTACGTAGGTCATCTGTGTGTTTCTAAGTCCACGCTCAACACACCACATAATTCAATCATGTAAAATCATAGCTCTGCATAGTAAGTAACAAAATATCATCTCAGTATATCAGGGCTTGTACCCACATCATATGCTAAAGAACATAATCAAAACATTAAGGCCTCCTCGCCCAATGTATACTCAATAAAGAATTCAGTCAGGGTCCATGCCCAATATGTCACTATATAAGAGAATAAATCATGTGTGCTAGGGCTTATGCCCAATACTCAAAATATATCATATGTGCTGGGGCTATGGCCCAATCTAACATCAGAAATAGTTAGTCCAAAATTCGGGATATTACACCACAAATTTTATACAACTATGAGTGTGTCGTCAACAATAGAACATGGACATTGAGAGAATATTGTGATAAGATATAGTGGAGAAAGACATGAGAGATGAAATCGAACTACAGACGGAATATAACCTGCAACAAAAAATATTCATTAAGCTCTAATAAGAGGTATGAATGGCCTCTCCTCCAACCAACTTTGATATGATTCTTTCACCTTCGAAATTGGTTCAATAACAGGGAAGGTAAACACCCACCATGCAAAGAAAAGATAAAGCTCTCCCAAATTGCGGAGATGCAAATGGAAAATGACCAGAAACTGACCCAATTCGACTTGCTCCAATTTTAATAACCTCCTTTCCCTCTTTTCCCTCCAAGAAACTCGAATTTCCCTCATCTTGGTTCATTAACTCGAATTAGTGTTAATCTTGGTTGTTACATTAACCCAAGTGACACGTTTCTTGATTTTGCTTGATCTCGTTCATGAATTTCGACTTGGAATCCTTCATGAAGTTTTCTTGGGCCCCACACACCTCATGCACTTTATTTGGGTCTATTTTTAGCTCTTACATGTCATAAATTTCATAATAGTTGTAAGAGAATTTGTCATAAGTTTCATAAGGTGTCATAGGGTTGTCATAGAATCTATCATTGACTAAATATAGCCCTGTGACTTGTAACCTTCCCCATGGGAGTTACTTATCCCTCCAAATTCGAATTTGAGGATGATTCCATGTGTAAAGGAATAATATTCCCTCATGTGGATCCCACATATCCACTTATGCACCCCCAAGTCCAACTAGGATGCCATGCTAGTTCATTTTGGAGCAATTAATGATTTTTCCATAATTTATTGGCCTATTTTCCACCATCAATTTTGAATTTTGAATTTCGATGAGAAACTATAGGCCTTGAGATTAAATATCAATATTTTACTTTTCCCACATAACCCTTAGGAATTGGATAGGCCATCTTAATTTTTTATCTAGAAATTATTTAATTGGGGACATTACACAATGCTTTACAATGTTGTAAATCATTATAATTCAAAATTGTAGTAGATATTTCATGGCGGTTGCCAACATAAAATTAAATAATTTAAATGAATAAACACGAAATTTGCAACTTTTGTGGAAATAGGTATCCCATTTAATGAATTGCATTCCATTTAGTGGGTACATTTACTCCATTGATTGTGCCTCATATTGGTCAACCCTTCTCCATTCTTGATCTACATCAAATGGTGAGTGGATGATTTGTTTGGCTTTCTTGGATTTTAGGCGGCGATTCAAGATTCTATCTCATTTTCACTTTATTGGATGTTGGATGTGGTTGTGATTTTTTTTGGAGAGGTCTCAAATTGTTACGCCTTACCTCTACCTTTTAGATCGGAGCCTACTACTTTTCATAAAGCTCTAACTCATGCACATGAGTTTGAGCTTGGCAAGAACCCTTGCATTACTGGTCATGGAGGACTAGTATTCTCCCAGCGTAGAGAAATATTGTTTTAGTAATGTGGTACAAAAATATGGATTTCAATAGAAATTTTGTTGAGGTAGCCCTGCCCTCATTTTCATTTCAAATTGGAATGTTAAACTTTGTTTCCCTTATTTAATCATGTCGGAGCAATTTCCCTTCTAATTTTTGGGCCTTACCCCAACTTTGTTGAAGCTCACCATGGTTTTGTGTATTGACTATGTATTCCATGTAGGTGTTGGTTGTGGAACAACTTTGTAATATGTTCGTGTTCAGGCCATGATTAGTGGAAAATTCCAATGGACTTAAGGGTTGACCGAAATTAGGTAAAAAACATCCAGGTTGAACAATTGAAGGGTAGGTTTTGGTTGTGGTCCAATCCTATGCATGGTTTGATTTTAATTTTGTTAGTTTTGTGATTATGAACAAATATTTATCTAATTTAGACATGATATTGTAAACAACATAATATTTTACTCTCTTCTACCATATGTGTTATTTGATTAATCAAATTAAAAGATTTTTTTTGGTTAATTAGAATTTCTCATTTTAATATTTTTATTTTGTATAAATTTTTGGTTAAATAATTTGTCAAATATTTAAAAAATAAATTAACTAGCCTTGGTGACTCAAGTTAGTATAGTGTCTTTATATGTGAATATTACATTTTGGCATTAATTATTTTCTTACTTTTATTAAATGTAATTACCTAAACCATCATAATATTCAAGTTATGGTTTAATATATTTATATTCTATCATTAAATGCAATTTTATCTGGTGACATTCTCAAAGGAGTGAAATGATGAATGCAAATTAATATAATTCATTTTTAGTTATGAAAACTTGGTGTTACATTCTATTAGATAAAATTTGAATTAACAAATTTAATAAAGGTAGATTTTTTTTCAATTCAGTGTTATGAAAGCATTTCATAAATTTTCCAAAATAATATTGAATAATACATTAAATTAGAGAGATTATATTTATTAGTTTAATTTTATATTGGTATTGTTGATTTTATAAAAATAGGTGTCATTGGTAGCACCTCTTTTCGATTATGGGGTTGATTTTGGTGTTTTCATTGCAATGGCATTGATTATTAAGGCCGCATTTTTAAACAAGTTGTAATTTTGATGTTGGAAAAAAATTGGGGTGTCATGGTAGGACAACCTTTCAACTAAGGGATTGATTTTAGGGTTTTGATTGCAGCAACATGGATTGCTCAGGCCAAGGTTTCAAACAAGATGCAATCTTAACATCGAATAAGAACAATGATGATACTAGGAGGTCCACTTTTCAATTTAGGGGTTGATTTAAGGTTTTGATTGCAATGACACCACCCGAGGTTGGAAACAAATTGACATTTAAAAAAGCTCAAATTAAAGCTCAATCTAGCCATTAAAAAACTCAATATAGCTATTAAAAATCTCAATCTATCTATTTAAAAAATCTCGATCTATTTTTTAAATAGCTCGATCTAGATTTTAAATAGGTCGATCTAGCTATTTTAAAAAGATGGATCAAGATTTTAAATAGCTAGATCAAGATTTTTAATAGCTAGATTGAGATTTTGAACTATACGAATATCATATTCTCATAACATGCACATTATATTATTGTTTAATTACAAAATAATGTAGAAATAGCTTGATCGAGATATTTTAAATAGCTCGATCAAGTTATTTGCTAACCCAATATTTTTCCAATAACTTGATCAAGGGTTATTTAAACACTCAATGGAGGTATTGGAAAAAGGTCAATCAACGACTTATTTAAACCCTCAATCGAGCTTTTGAAAACTCAATCAAGGGCTTAAATAAAACTCGATAAAGCTCTAGTTTTAGACAATCCACACTTATATATTTCCAAAACAAATTACCCATCTTCAGGGGAAGACCCATTTCTCAATTCATTTTGTCTTTGAAAGATACAGATCAAGATGTCACTCTGCAGACACGTGGATCCTTTGATTTTATTAGCCTAGGTATCAATTGGTGTTATGTATCAACTCCAAACAACTTGAGAAAACCGACAAGTAGATAAAAGAATTACATGGATACAATATCATAAAAAAAATACGGTTTTAAGCAAGGAGCTTGTGTATTTTAAGCAATGTCAAATTCAGAAAGCTGGGCAATATATTGGCTTTGTAACTTTGATGGAATCCACTATGTAATCAATTGTGTAATTTCTTTTTTGTTGAGGTAGATGAACAAGAGAGGTGATGTGATCAAGAAATTGGATGTGGAGCTCTTCATATACAAAGAGAAATTCAAGAAAACTTGATTGGTCATTCTCATAATGTTATCTCCCTCAATTTGTGATCCCTATCGATGTTTTCATATGCAAGCGATGCAGATGTGCTAGTGATAGTATTTACTACTCTATATATTTTTTGAAGTGGAGAATTAGGGCATGATGGAGATAGAGGAGAGTAGGGGAAACATTAAGATGGAGGTGGTGAATAAATTCGCAAAGAAGGGGAGCAACCAAAGGAGGAGGAGAAGAGGATTGGGGATATGGGATGGTGGAAGAGGAGGATAAGTAATAAGGGAGCGTAATGGATGGAGTATTGGAGGTATGGCATGGTGGTAGTAGCGCAAGGAGAATATGTATGGGGAGGAGAGGGTGTGGTGAGTAGTGAACAATGTGGATCAATGAGAAAGGGTGAGCAGGGAGTGTGAGTGGGGAGTGCGAACATTGTCAACCATGGTGATTAGGGAAGTGTGTGTGCAAGAGAGGGTGGGGAGGAGAAACGACATGTAGGATATTGGATGAAGTGTGGGATGGTTGATGGGAAAAGGAGCTAGGAGTCTGGTGATGAGAGGGTGCAGGTTGGAGAAGGGATAGCAACGAAGGGATAGGTGGTGGTGGTGGGTGATTGGGGGAAGGAAATGGGAGTATGGGTGCATGGAAAGTGGATAGTGGAGTGTTGGATTGTAAAGTAAATGAGAGTATGGGTGCATTAGGGAAGAGTGATTGGATCAATGGAGGAAAAGTTGGTGTGAGAGCCAAGAGGATTGGAATTGGGGAGAGCATGGGGTATGTAAGGAAAGATGTGTAATTATGAGCATGAGGGATGGGTAGGAAATGTATAGGATTAATGAGTATTGATTGTTAAATGGAGTATCATGTGGAGGAAGGAGAACATAGAAAGAGAGATCATGAGAGAAAAATGAATGAGGGAGGAGCAAAGAGATATGAAACCACTTGGAATGGATGATTCCAACTATATATATTTAATAATGTTTATAATAATTGGTTATGTTAAAATAAGTTACAATGGTGTGTATAAATACACAAGAATAGGATAGTCACATCCTTTTAATAATGATCGTGACTTATCGGAATTGCATCTAATTATATATTTAATACAAAATATTAATAATTGTAATGTGAATTTAGTTATGTTACAGAAATATCCCTCTTTGATGAAAAATAGAAAACCAATGAAATCTATTAATCAAATACTCAAAAATAGGTCTTTACAAATGTGGCTTGCTAGACCACAAATCACACTTCATTACATGATCATGCTAAACACTATTATACTATTGTATAGTATGCATAGACATTACATATTATCTATAGATGCAATATAACCAAATCATCATTAATGACAATCCATAACTTTGGAACCACTTTTAGTTATTTTGTTATAGTCGACTTGACTACGTCAACTTTGGTCGATTTCCCATTGAACTTCCGATCGTTCCTTCAACTTCCAGTAGAATAGTCATTTTCCTTCGACCAAACAACTATTTTGGTTGGTCAACCAAATAGACTTCCATCGTATGTCACCTCCAACTTTAGTAGACTTATACTAGTCAACTATCAACTTTGCTAGTTGATTTACATGCAAATAATATAACATTCCCAATATTCTCCCACTTGTTTTATTCTTTACATAAATAGGAGATTCAAAACTTTGGTTCATTTTAGCATGAATGACAAGCCCATCATTTCCATACACCAAGAAAAATTCGTTGTTCTCATCAAATTAGTCAATGAGTCAACAACATTATTCATTGTGTATACATTTTCCAATAAAACCTTCTAGTTCTTAAACATATACTTCACCAAATGTATTGAAAATCAATGTGTTTCGTATTCGAATTATATGTTGGATTCTTTTCCATGAGAATTGTACTCTAACTGTCACAATCCAGCCCAACAACATGTGTGTTCAAACCCAATATCTAAACACAACCTATATAACCAAAAACATTCCCTCCACCCATGAGTAGATGCCATGTATTCAACCTCAATAGTTGACATTGAAAATCCCGACTGTCTTCTACTCATCCAGCTAATTGCTCCACCAAATATATTGAAAACATACCCACTAGTCGATCGTCTGTAGTCAATGTATCCAGCCCATCCATAATCGACAAAACCAGGTATATTTATTTCCTTGTTGTCATAAGGATCTCCTCCATAATAGATTGCATAATATGTCATGCCACACAGATACCTAAATACTCCCTTGAATGTGGTCCAGTTCTCTTTTCCAAATGTTTACATATATCTGCTCAATAATACCTCTGTATAGGAAATATCTAGTTGGGTACAATCCATAGCATACATCAGACTACAAACAACACTTAAATAGGGAACACGTAACATGTACCCTATTTCATCTTGTATCCTAGTACATTATTCAGTAGATAGCTTAACTCCCACGGGAATAGGTACCTTGACCGATTTATACTCTTACATGTTAAAACATTTTAGAAATGTCTCGACATATTTCCTTTGATTTAACTAGAGAATTCTACCTACATGATCTCTTTGAATTTACATTCCAAGAACTAATTTTGTTGCTCTGAGATCCTTCATGTTGAACATGGAGGATTACTGCAATTTCACCTCCTTTATCAGATCCATGTTATTTTTACCAACAACATTTCATTGACATATGAAACTACATATATGAAATGACCAAGTTACTTTCCTCCCATAGACACAGTGATCATCTTAACTTCTCATAAACCCCATCTATTGGATATACATATCAAACTTTTGATACCACATCCCAGGTGATTGATTTAGACTGTAGAGATACTTCTTGAGCTTACAAACTAGTTATTTTTCTCCTTATACTGTAAAAACTTTAGGTTTATTCATATAAATATCTTTTTCAAGATCAACCTGAAGAAATGTAATATTTACATTCATATGTTCTATATCAATATCAAATGTTGTAGCAAAATATATTAATACCCTTATGGAAGTTAGTTTAGAAATATAAGAGAAAATTTCATTGAATTCGACTCCCTTGACATGAGAATACCCTTTTGCTACCAGTCAAGCCTTGTACTTCTCAACTTGATATATTGATTTCAATTTTTTCTTGAACACCCACTTACTTCTAATGGGTTTCCTTACATTTGGTAATGCGACTAGACCCCATGTTGCATTATTCTTAAATGGCTCCATTTCTTCTTCCCTATCCCTTTTCCATAGTTTACTCTCTGTTGTGTCGATCGCTTCCTTTACCAAACTGGGATCATCGTCTATGAAAGATAACTCAAAAGCATAGAAACATTCGGGTGGAATATACATTTGTGGTTTGTTTGTTACTCGAACATACCTCTTAATGTATGAAGTGTTCTATTACACCTCTTTGTCAGATTCATTCAACTCTTTTGGATACATACTTTCACCATTCATTTCAAACTCTTCCTTTTCTAGTTTTTCTCTTTTTACCTCTTCATCCCTGGAAGTTCCTCCCACTTCTTTGAAGATCACATATTGACTATAAAATACTTCCTCATCACTGGGTTACATATCTTATACCCTTTCACTCCATCCTTGTACCCAATGAAGATGCACTTCTTTGACTTGCTATCAAATTTTGTTCTTTTATCCTTTTGGATATGCACAAAGGAATCATACCCAAACACTTTGAGATTTGTAAGAGAGGGAATTTTTGTAATGCTCCATTTTGGCAAAACTCATGTGATGATTATTATTTGTGGATAGTTGATCACAAATGACTTGGATGCATACTGTATATCTTGACGCTAAAACTTGAAACTTTTATGTTGCATGAATATCACAAATAAGTTTTCTTATGTAAGAAATAAATGATCATAATGGATTTATGTATGATGACTAACCATTGGTGATATGAGAATAAATATATACATATGTGCCATTGTCAGATGCTTTGATAAGTTCTTTCAGAGTGTGATAGAAGAGAACAAGTATGAATTAACGTAAGATGGCATCTATGTTGCATGGGCTCTGAATTGATACCGGATATGGTATCAGGTGATAAGATGCGATAAATTGATATTTGAGTATTTGCATGAGATATTTGATGCACATGGATTTCATGTGTGCGGGCATAGGATCGTGATTTCCAATCGATGCACAAATGGATAACGAGGTTGTATGGGGGAATGCCACGCCATATAAAGAGAACATGTTTCCATGATATGGGTTGAAAAGTGAGTGAGATCTTTTCCCACGAGATTCATGTTTTCATGAGGGTAGGCCATAGATTCAGTTACTCATGAGGTTTTGAATGACAGGTGCACAGTAAGGTGTCAACCTTATTCCTCATTGGCCATTAGACTCTCAATATGATATGGGTGGATTGATTTAACATGGTCTCAATTGTTGTATCACATTCCCACTGTAGCAAAAGTTCAATTTGAAGGGCATGAGCATGACCATAGCACCCTTGATAGAACCATGGTGAATTAAATTTTAAGGGCATGTGTATGAACATATCACCCTTGATAGAAACTTGGTGAATTCTATTTGAATGGCATGAGTATGACCACGGAACCCTTGATAGAACCATGGTGTATTATATTTGAAGGGTGTGTGCATGAACATGGCACCCTTGATAGAACCTTGATGAATTCTATTTGAAGAGCATGTGTATGAACATGGAACCCTTGATAGAACCTTGATAAAATTAAATTAAAATATAGAAATTATAAATATAAATGAGAAAAATAATGTATTGGAAAAAAATGTGCACGCTAACTGTAGTGTCCCATCTTGGCTAGTATAGTTTTGTGACACCCGTAGAGAGTGATTTTGATGGATTATGTATGTCATACTTATATATTATGGACCTAGTGGGGTCACTTGACATGTGAACACTAATATATATATATATATATATATATATATAGATATATATATATAAAATTCAGTCTAATCTTGTGAATGCTATTATGTTTGATTAAGTGTATCATATCAATTTTGGTTATGTTTATGTATGTTTCCTTTTCCTACATCTGATTACAGCTATGGATTTGTACATATGTTTTTGACATGGATGGTGATTGTTGTGTGGAACACCTAGTTGATGTGATCTAGATAATGATGCATGCTTTACATGTGTATGTACACTTACCCCTGTAATAACTCATGACAAGGATTTTACAGGGAACTTAGTTACTGCTAACAAGGATGCTTGGATCATAAATGACTGTGGAGGTCATGTACAAAACGAGTAAAATGTAATTGATTTAATTCATTATGAATTTTAATTCATGATATTAATCTTTAAATTTTTGGTCCGTGTGGGTCTATGGAATCAAGACATTTCCAATAATACCATCAAATGGTAAGAGCTCACAACCAACACCTAGAAGTGAAACATGGAGTTTCAAAGCAGAGTAGATGAGAATCCATGGAAGTTAGGGAATCGAGTCCTAAATATATGAAAGATCAAGACACGGAGTCTTGGATCTATGGATTACATAAGGGTGTGGAGTTATGAATCAACTAGGGTGTGGAGTCCTAGTTGTTGCTAGTTTTTTCACACCAACACATGCAATGATGCACCTACTAAGCGTTGTGCTAAAATTACTAGAGTTTTAGTGGAAAAAAAAAACATAAATGAAACAACTAAACTGATCAAACATGCAAATTGTATTAAAATAAATCTAAATTAATATTGTTTTGCACTTTTTATCAAGCAAACAGATAGAAACATCTTTTAGAGAATAAAGAATGTTCTTTCATTATGTAAAAACTGGAATTTACAAGGATTTAATATCACCTATGAGTTATAGTAGGAGAGGACCCTACAGTTGTCTGAGGGAGGGTTCGTTTAGCCTCCTTGCAGTCCACGGTTCTCCGGCCACACGTCACGTACAAAATATCTGTAAGGTTGAGAATGGAACACAAAGGGAGTCTTGTCTCAGGGACAATTTTGCAAAGTAACGACTTGAGTAATGTATGGAGAATGGGTGTTGAGTGATGGACCTCGATGGTTCATTTATAGGAAGGACGGATAGATCTAGGATAAGGATAAGGCTTTGATTTTTTATTTTTTACTTTTGGCTTTTGATTTTTTAATTTTTGGTTTTTTCCTTTGATTTTGGTTCCTTTCACTTTTTTATCCTTTTTTCAAATTGTGCTATCATAGGTGTCATGCCACGTTTCTTCTTTTTGTTGAGTGATAAGAAGGAGAAACATTCAAAAAACAAGTCAAAGTGTAAGTTGTTCATTTTTTAGATAATTAAGCAAATTAATTTTGTAAAATGGCCCTTTTATGTGAGACTTTGATTTTTTGGTTTTACTAAGGTAAAAACAGTGGAAATGGAATGTGGTACTAATGTATAAGTGTTATGGAGATATTGAAAAGGTACGCAGACAAAATTTAGGTGTTAACATATTTCCCCCTAATGTGTGAGGTCATGAGATCATCGTATGGCCAACATACATCATAGGATCTTCTATTCCAGTGTGATGGTGGCATGGAGAATCAAGATTATGTCAGAGGAGCTCACCCTTCACTAGGAATACAGGGGCCCTTACCTGTAGATACAATACACAATATGAATGAGGTGCCTATAATATCAAATATATGGATGAGGTGAGCATTCACATGTTCATATCAATGTCTCAAATTAAAAACTAGATGGAGGCCCAAAGGGGGGCTGATCAATTCATGGATAATATGTTGTGCATGATAAATGTCCAAGATAGACTCAAATATGGAATGTAATCATGGTTTAACCAAGGTTGATATGAAGAAATAGAATAAGAACAATGGCATTCTAATGGAATGTTGAATCTCAATAATTGATGCACTACTAGATCTGAAGGGGTCCAACATTTGTAATGACTCAAACAACTGAGTGTTTGAATCTAACTGGTACCATGAACTGCATTTGAACTGGATACATAAGGAAGCATGTAACTAGAGGGATTTCAAATATTGTCACCAATGAAGCCCATATATCTCAGGAAACAAAATATCATTGGGTTTCCATAAAGACTCACTAATGGACTAGAGTCAAGGGACATCTGGGATCTTCGACCAAATAATGAAAGAACCATTAACCTATATGAACCTCATTGATGTGAGAATGTATTTTATGTCGAGCACATGAGAAACAACCATTCCAAAGGGCACTAAGGTCTCCCTTTAGGTGGTCCAAGGGTCTCATCAATGAGGGTTATGAGGCCAAGGTACAGGGTACCTCTGGGTCTATCCTCTAGAATAAATTTGCATGATGTCAGTAGAGGGAGACATGCAACTGGAATGGAAATGATGTTTCCTTGATAGAAGCACAATGGATACAAGCAAAGAGTAATATAATTGGACATGGGTCTGAGACACTACTGGGGGATACGAAGGCAACGGAGTAATAGTGACTCAAACTTCCTTTGTTCAGAGCATGAAAACATGGTTGAACTGGAAACATATGTGAAATGAATCTTGGATAGGGACACAATTCGGAGACCATGAAATATGACTGCAATGGAGTACACTTACAGAGGTGGGTACTGATGACATCAAGGTGACTCCAAGGGAAACTCATCATAGAATAATATGAAAAAAGGAGACCATGGATGCTTCCATAAATAAGGGACTATATGCGATCTACAAGGGTGCTAAGAAGCACCATTTGTGCCTTCTTCATAGTTTAACGAGCTCAAAGAAGGGATAGAAGTGTGCCCAAAATGGTATCATCGTTTGGATTTTGATGAGTCCAAGACGGTGAATGCTCATTGGTGTTTTCATTTTTAGAGAGTCTAAAAACATAAAGAAGACTTCGTGAGTGGTATTTTTCATAATTTAGTCCCCAAATCCCCAAAAAACATAAAAGTATGCAATGGAGAACTCTTCTAGCCAAAGTGACTAGAGTATTCATTTTTTGTAATTATTCCATCTGGTTCGAAAAAGAAGTAACATAAATAGCGAATGGATTCCATTTCAAATACTTTGATGAGCATGAAAGGAAGCAAGTTTCTCGGTGATCTTTCATTCTTTAATGAGTCAGAAAAGAGCTTAAAAGAAACTCCATGCCAGGAGTCCACTTACAGGGATTGGCCAATGAGTTGGAAATGTGAATTGAATGCATGTGGTTTCATTTCTAGATGTCAAATTATGAGGACTCTTGATCCTACGGGGATACAAATGGCATGGTATCCAAATGAACGGTGTACTAAAATGGTCACTCATGTAAGGTAGTATCTACTTTCGAGTAAAGGAAAATGCAATGATGGCTAGGTTGGGCCACTTACTCGAATAGGGGAGTCCTATAGGCATAAAGGAGAGACTGGATCAATGCATTAGATACTCTGTCGAAGAAGATGACCTATATGCCAATTAAAATTTTATACCTATGGGGATGTGTTGTCGACTGAAAATATTGGATTTCAATGCAACATGAACCTGTACACATGGAAACGATACCCAAGCATAAAAGGTGCATCTGGAAATCAAACCAAATATACAAGTGATACATGACCTAGAGGAATGGTTGAGATCATGTATGTGAAAAAGTGAGCAAGGTTAAGGTCGTTCCCCCATGCTATGGGTATGGGGTTTGTAATTATGGATCACACATGACTCTTATATATATATATATATATATATATATATATATATATATGCATATACACGTGGATGCGCTTTTTATCTATTTTTTGATGTTGGTGAGCCTTTTATTGGATGATGATGCCTATATGATATGTATGTATATGTGAATGTAAAATTATATGATGATGCATGTTTATGAGTTACTTCCTATATGTGGTGATTGATATGCCATTCTAGAATTTCACTAGCCATCTAGTCTACAACACTATTTTGATTATCTGGGACACTTATGAATGTGATGAATTCAAAGTGTGATCAATTTTTTAGTGCATAGGATATTTTAAAATGGTAAGTATCGCATACCTTGTAATAGTTGTTGAGCTAAGAGGCAATGAGTTGGGAGTATAAAAACACACGAAAGTGACTAATTCCCATCTAGAGGGAAGTGGTCAAGAGACTGGTCATGACATCGTACTCAGCCTGATTATTGGTGGCAGCACCAATAAGCACTCTATCAAGGTGGATCAACTCATGTGAGGGGGAATATAACACCCAATATGCGGAGATGAGGTTAGGAGACCATCTACTTGCACCGTCGGAAAAACTGACATAGACCAAGGGAGAGGGATCCATCTGGTACCAATCATGGAAGCAAATCGTAAGGCTCAAAAGGTAAAAAGGGGAAAACAAAATTAAAGAAAACTATACAACTCGAAATGATGTGTCCGGTGGGGTTAGGGGTAAAATATATTAAGGTACAACCCATTATGATGGTTGGTCAAGAGGCATCCTTTGGAATTGGTGAGGACATATTCCCCCTTGCCAAGGTAGGTTTTAACGACGTACGGGCCTTTCCATAGGGATTTGAAATTTCTTTTTCCATGCTTGTCATGGGCTTGGTCATAAACGAGCACGAGGTCACCTTCTTTGAAGGTGCGAGGGTGGACATGAGTATCATAATGAGATTTGGATTGATGTTTGGTATCCTCGATGGTGGGAAAGATGTTATCCATGTTACTTTCCTCGAAGGTTTCTAGGACTGGGATGGGGTTCTTAAACCAATCCACATTTCCCTGGATAAAATATTTTGACTCTACCGAGAATTGATCAGCTGAAACTGTGGTAGACTCCTCAGGAATAAAATAGGCTCGATGATCCATGTCATCCCAAGGAAATTTTGGTGCAGTTATTGCTTCAAGGATTTCTTTGTCACTACAGAAGCACCAGGTAGAGAGATCGGAAGAGTTAGGAAGGGAGTTCGAAGTGATGGAGGGGTCACCAATTGAAATCATGTAAATAGTGTTTACCTCAATTGACGAGGATTCCGGGGGGTGGGTCTCCTCAATAATGATAGTAAAGGACTCTAAATATGGTTGTCGCAACTCAGCTAGCACCAACCGATATTCTGGTAGGTCAGGGTAGTGGTGGGAATAATGGCCATAGATACCACAAAATGCACACAATTGGTTGGCGCGCAACGATTTTTTATGTCTGTAAGGAGGGGCCAGTAGTTGAACAACTGTAATTTTCTCATCATCCTCTAGCGAGTTCATATGAGTACAAAGTGTGGGAAAGTACGAACAATTATGGGTAATGTGACCCAAAACACCACACAAAGCACAAGGCATAGGTGCTCGATTTGAGGCTAGGGAAGGGGGGTTCATGGATTTGTTCACAGTTGTTGTGGTGTTGATTTTTGTGGCTTTTCCCCCATCCTTCTTGGAAAGGAGGGGAGTGTAGTTGGAGGAGGTTACTTCCCACACACTAGGGGGCGGATGACTGGTGGTGGTGATTGGCTAGACTAGTTGAAGCATGACCTATGGAGTCCGAGTGGGGTTAGGGGAAGGTAAGTACCAAGCAAGAAGCCCTAATGTTAGTCCTGGGAAATTTAATGTTCCCATAAGAGTCATGATAATCACTCGTGATGGGGGAAACAAAAATGTGATCGTGTGGATCAGGGTGGCTCCCACGTGCTTAGGTACCGACGACAGTTGGGGTTGGGGTGGCCACTGAGGTCGCAGTTGGGGTACTAGTTGGACGATGGCGTTTACTTCAAGGATTGATTTACTTGATGAAATAGTGCACAAGTCCGATACTTCAATGGAAGGTGGGTGCAGAGGCAGGGCGATAAAATTGGAGGCCATTAGGGCCTCTATATAAATACCTGGCCCCACAGTTGAAATCAAACGAGTAGACACGCCAAGTACAGGTTTAACGACCATGGGGAGTACATTTTATGGCGTAACGGGTGCATTAGGGTCTTAGTAAGTAAGTTGGTTTAGTTTGATGACCTGTCCCTCATGGGGGAACATCATGAGCCAAAAAATATAAGAGGAAATGACCTTCATTGTGTACATGTAGCTTCGTCCAAGAAGAAGGTTGTAGTTAAGTTATGCATTTACGACTTCAATTTCAATCAGGATGATTTTTTCGGCTAATTGGAGAGAAGGCCTTGCGGCTGAGTTGTACGGCCATCATAAGTTCGAAGGGAAGTCATGGATGGTTGTAGAGGAGGGGATCTAAGATTCTTCCACATGAATGTGGATATGACGCATGTAGAAGCGCCCTCATCAACTATGCATCGATGGATAACTAGGTTTCATATCAAAATTGAGATCTTAAACACGATGGATGAAGGCATGCGAGATTCAAACTGGTCTAATTCGAATTCCATCAATCGTGAGTCATAAGGTTTGATCGCACCTAAATCATACAACAATGCTTTTCAATGTGCTAGGAAGTTCTTCAAAACTTCTAAGGCTGACATAGTAGTGGGGGAATAGGTTAATTCACCCATGATGTTATAATTAAGGGTAGCACGAGCGTTGGGGTTATTAGTGATGCGGCACAAAGGGGATTTGGGGGCTTTGGGGGCCCTGTCCACTGGAAGTGGGGGGAGTCATAAATACTAGTATACATGGGTACATGTAGAAGCCTTATCCTTTGGAATGGTCTCGGTAGCTAAACTATACTGGTTACGGTGCATTTGAAGGCTTACTTCGGAAGAGGACACCATTAAAAGATGGTGAATTCCTAATTCAGGGACTTCATTAGAAGAAGCAATCTAAGTAACTAGTGGTTGTGTAGCAGCGACCCATTGCATGGGTACCATGGGTAGGGTAGTGAAGACTCCTTTCATGGGTAAGGGGTTTTGTAACACCATGGGTTGTGCGATGGGATGCAGTGGGTTTGGTGGGGCTGGAGCTGCAACGGTCCCTTGTCGTTGGTTTTCCTTGTTCCAAATTTGGTTGGCTCTCACCAAATGGGGATAATGGTGTGTATAATGGTCATAAACCAAACAAAAATAGCATGGGTGGTTTGTGCATAATTGACAGTTCTTTCCTTGATGAGGCTATTGATCAGGTTTCTAATTGGCTGACACGATACCATTATTATCTGTGGTATTTGGAGGTTTTCCACCTCCACCAGGTTGTTGATTGTTTCCCAGGTTCCTACCTCGTATCCTATTTTTTTGTCCTTGTTGGTTCTATTGGGAAGGTTGGTTCTACGATTGGTTTTGTTCGGCATAAAATTGCCCTTGAGGAACGAGAGGATCTTAAGGTTGGGTGGGTGCAGGGGTCGCCGATGGTGGGTAGTGGCATGTCTCAATCCCATTAGCACCTTGTTCAAGTCACTATCTCATTAGATTCCCATGGGACCTAGTGAAAATCATCAATAATTTGGGAATTAATGCTTTTCCTAAGTTTGCCTAGCACCACATGGAAATAAATTAGTAAAGGAAAATTAATCTATGTCAACTAAGGAATCCTAATTAAGGTTGGGGAGGACAAAATGGCATCATAGTAATCTTGTCCAAGGTGTGGAAAGGTTCATTAAACATCAAGAATATTAATGGATTATTTTGAGCAAGCAATAATTACCTAGTAATTAAGTGCTCATGATTCCCATCAAATGTAGGACCAAGTCCCTATCCCATCTAGTCCCTATGAGTTTAGGAGAAGAAAATGTTAATTGTTGGGATTAATTTTGAACAAGACATTATTAGATAGGAAATTTAATATTTATAAGGTTTGTGATGATCCATAGTATTTTTATTTTCATGAATAAAGTAATGATTCGATAAATATTAATGATTATGTGGCCAAGAGGGAGCATAGAGATAAGACTTGTCCATAAGAAGCTTTCCAAAGAAGGATGTTAGAATAAATTAGTCAAGGATAGAAAGCAATGAAAAAAATAATGAAACTAGATAAAGCTAGGAAACGTTGGCAGAAAACAGAAAAGCAGAAAAAGCAGTGCAAAGCAGAAAAATAGTGGAAAAACATACCAAAGCAGTAAAAGCAAGAAAAGCAGGCTTAAAGTAGAAAATCAGTGGAAAAGAATAATAAAATAGTAAAGCGGGATAAGGCAGGTAAAGAAAAAAGAAAAAAAGAAAATTTTTCAGAAAGCAACAAGTTCTAAACTTACTCATGAAGGCACATTGGGCTAGGTAGTTTGCACAAGAATTATAGAGAGATTTCCTAATTTATGAAGAGAAGAGAGATTGGTAAAAGCGGGAAAGAAGGGAAAATGATCAAGGAAATAAATAGAGGTTAAATTTAGACAAGGAGGGTGAATTCATGAGGCAAGTGGGTCCAAAATGCAAAAGCAACTTTCCAAAGAAGGCCCACTCATCACAAAATTTGAATTTCATAGACGGGAAGTCCGAGAAAGCAAGAAGATAAGCTCAATTATGAAGGATAAGTTTATAAAAGGATGATTACAACTCCATTTAAAATATTCTTAAAGTTATTGCATTCATATTTGAGAGCTCTGAGCTTTCAATTGACTAGGGAGATGTGCCCCTGTTGCTTCTTCTGCTAGTTGATTCTTCAGCTAGGATTCTTCGAGGTTGGAATCTAGTCATCACCATTGATATTAGAAGGTTATTAAAGTGTTTTCAGGTATGTTTTAATTATTTCAAGAAGAATTCCATTGCCATTCAGTTCAAATTCTATAGATCCATGTTTTTCACAATCTGTATTGGATGTAATGAATGTTAGCAAGTGCTATGATTGTTCTGAGTGACCTATGAGAATATATCTATTTTGATTTATGTTATGATCACTCTCCATGTAATTTATGTACTGAATTCCATAAATAATCAGTGTTTGATTGGAGTTTTGCAAACCCTTCCTAGATCTCATGGCAATTTTGACTAGTTTTCCATTTTTATGTGGTTAAATGACTTCTGCTCCACAAATTTGCATTATGTCAGTTGCTAATGTTATATATGAGTATTAATAACATAATGTGGGTATTGTTTCAGTGATTCATGAACCTTTGATTCCATCAAATTCGAGTTGGAAGTCTTCCTCTTGTGTAGTCTCGAAATTATCTTTCTCTTCCTAATCTTCCAAAACGTATCCCATTGAGTCTGAACAGGTCAATGTGATATGATTAGTGGGTTGGGACTAGACACATGCCAATAACGTTCTGATTTATCCTGAATCTAATTTGCATATGCTGGTGTACCTAGGGAGCCTTGGAGTAGACGTCATTGTCAACTGAATTCGAAACATAAATGGTCCCAGTACATTGTTCACGGGATTCTTCACCAAAATATTCATGTTGTCTACTGCTACACTTTTTTCCTAAATCTAGTCAGATCCAAGAAAATTGAATTGTTAAGTTTGGGTGGGTTTAGTAGAGTCTAGGACTAGTCGCCTCAACACTAGTCTTAATAACTAGTTCATCATTTTTATTGAACATTTTTTATTTAAAAAAATGGTGATTATTTAATATTCTCATAATCTAATCTGGGGATATTACAATGTTATTAGAACAATTTCCTGTACTCCTATTTAAATTAATATCTCAATTTGAATAATTTGCAACCATGGTCCTCGCACCTCCTTGAGTTAATCTTTGTGGCAACGCCAAGCTTCTTTGATTTATTGAATAAATCACCATCATGTATTTCCTTGGTTTTTATGATGGGAAGAATAGAGATGAGATTATCAGATCTATGAAAAGGTTTAATGACTACATGGATTTGATTTTTGATTGCAGAAAGGAATTGTCCTTCATATAGTACTGTTTTTTGCAAGACAAGATTGAATCAAGAAGGTTTGCTCAAAATTCAAATTCTCTCGAGAACAAAAAACCATCTATCTATGGGAATTTCATGCGATAATTTACAACCAAGGGTACCAAAAACTATTTTTAAGAAGATTTTTCAAGGAAGAGAACAACTACAATCACATAACAACCTTCAAATCATCCTACTCATAATGAAAATCCTCATACTACACAAGATGGAGAGGCTTCAAGTTGCATGATGGAGGATAGAGAAGAAGAATATTCACTTGAGCATGAAGAAGGCTCTAATCATTCATATTGTTCCCAAGAAGAAGACATACCACTAAATTCACTCCCAATTGATGGCTGGCTAGAGAAGTCCAAACACTATGAAGCTACTTTTAATATTACAATGGACTCTAAAGAAGATGAGCACTATTGTTTTTCTAATCAATGCATAGTATTATTAGATATGGAGGAAGAGAGTTTCCTTTGGGAGTTTCCTCATTTGATGGAGCCATTAGGACAATCCAATAGAATTTTTAATGCACACATGATGAGGACAAATAAACTCATATGATGATGGGGTGTGAAGAGGTCAAAGATGAAAGAGATTTCGAAGATGAATATTATATTACCTGTGGATCAGATTTGGAGGAGGAAGGTGAGATTCATGAGGAGTTGAGGATGTTTTCTAGCTTGCATTGAGCATGATCATGAAAACATCACTAAATGTGTTCCCGAGGAGAAGGATAATCTTCTTGATTTGATGGAGCATGAATATCTGCATGTGCATGAAGGATATTCAAATTTGAGGAGAGGGATGACATGGAGTATGTGGACCAATCACTTGTATTCATGCCAAAGGAGGATATACCATTCAAATATACAAGCAAATATGGAGATCCATAAGTACATAGTAGATATGGAGATCCAAGGGTGCACTAGACTTGCATACTTTGGAAGAAGGAAAATTGGCATGTCTCTCAAAGAGCCACCTAGTGAACAAGAAAATCCACATGCATGTCATATGCATGAGGAGCATTCAGATCTAAAAATAAAGAGGGTAGATGCATGCATGACTATTGGATTAGCCAATCATAAAGTATTTCCATTCACCATTTTGGTGGGTGTATCTTGAAGAAATTTTGGATTTCAATGGATGTTATCCATTGGTGAGCCTATTTTGCACTACCAAGTTTCTAACTCAAGATATTTTATGAGGTATTAGTACATTGAGAGAGACGAAAATTGCCTCATGACCATTTAAGTCACATCCATGAACATGTCTTATCATTTTGGAGACATTGGAGGTTTTCTACGAATGCATGAGAAGGTATTGGAAGGTATCCCACTAGGTAGACCACCAGACAAGGTGAAGAAGCATAAGGCTGAATTGAGTATGGATGTACAATCCATCAATATATTTCATTACAAGCATTTGAAAAGGTACAATGAGGGAATGGAAAGGGACATCAAGAGTTCCTTTGAATTGGGACACATCAAACCAAGTCCTCTTGCATTTCTTATCGGCCTTGTGAAGATGAAGATCATAATAGACTGCATATGCATAAGGAACAAATTTCTTAACAAGAAGAACAAAGAGAATGAATACCCAACTCCAAGGATTGCTGGAATGATGGAGGAGTTTCATGTATCAAATATTTCCCCCAAGGAATACTTTCATCATCAAATTAGGAGGAACGAAGAAGACACGTGGAGGATAGAATTCAAGTACCATTGTGGGAACATTGCTTTTCTAGTCATTCTCCTTGGCTTGAATCATACACCTACTACATTTTAGCCTTGCATGTACACCATGGTAGATGAAAAAATTTGTAAGTATGTTTCCAAATTTTCTAATGATATTTTTTTTGCAGCAAGGTTTGGGAAGAATGCTTGGATACCATGCTAACCCTTATGGAAGAGATATATTTCCATGCAAATGGATCCAAGTATGAGAGGGGAGAGATTAAGATCATGAATCTTAATCATATGGATGTGCAAGTTAGTAACAACTTGCATGATGGAATTATTTGGGATACTCATGGTGGACCAAGTTCAAGAAGAAACACAAGAGGATTCTTTAGATTCTCACAAGTAAGCATTAAGGAAGAAGTTTCTTGCTGGTTAGGAGAGGTCGAAATGATGATTCAAGAGATGATGGGAGTGAGGGATGGTTGCCTCATACCTGCACTACCAATTTCCACTCAACCATTCCGCTTACAATGGGGTGCAAAAAAAAAGACATGGAAGAAAATTTGATGAAGATTGGGCACTCCAATGCTTTTGAAAGAAGAAGGTTGCAGCCATATGAGAAGCATGACCTCATGACAGCCATCATGCATTCCATGGCTTGGTTCAAATCAGTTTTAAAGGAGAACAGATGGGTGGTCGAATATGATCACAAAGGTTGGATACGCTTCTTGGTAAAGGGATATTTCCATAACACAAAACAAGAAGAAGGGGGAAATGTCCAAGCTGATGTTTTTTATGATAAGTACCATGAAAGAAGGTGGAAGGATGAATATCAGTTCATATTTTTCAATGAGATTCTTGTTCACATAGGCCAAATCCATTGGGTACCTATCACAAGGTTGAGAAACAATATTTTTCCATCCCATGATCCACATATGATTGTGAGAAAGGCGAATGAAGTTACACATGTGTTATTAGAGGGATTGGTACATAAATATCATCTCATGGATCTCAAGTAGGTCTTCACACACATAGGATGAATCCTCTTTATGCATATATCATCCTTGAAGAAAATATTTCAGGAGTCTACCATTGTCTCACCCTTAGAGGGTCATCACGACTCCTTCAAGACTTGTAGGAGAAGAGGAGAGGGGTTTCAATGGGGAGATGTAAAGAAGGATGAATTGAAACATGGAGGAGAGAATCATACATGTCCAGTAGACTGAGTGAAAATATGGGAAGGCATTCCATTATGCCTCATCATTTGATTACTTTTGTAGCAAGGAGGATATTTTCTTAGTAGAGAGGCAACTTTGGAGGGAGTACAAGTTTTGCAATGCAATTTTTTGCAGCAGCATGGACTGAATTTTCTTGAGGAAAAGAAATATTGGGAGGGGAGGACTGTCATTTCCCCATCCCATTATCACCTTGGTCAAGTCACTGGCCCATTAGATTCCCATGGGACCTAGTGAAAATCATCAATAATTTGGGAATTAAGGCTTTTCCTAAGTTTTCCCATCACCACATCGAAATAAATTATTAAAGGAAAATTAATCTAAGTCAAATAAGGAATCCTAAGCAAGGTTGGGGAGGACAAAATGGCCTGGTAATTAATTGCTCATGATTCTCATCAAATGTTGGACCAAGTCCCTAGCCTATCTAGTCTCTATGGGTTTAGGAGAAGAAATGGTTAATTGTTGGGATTAATTTTGAACAAGGCATTAGTAGATAGGAAATTTAATATTTCCAATGCTTGTGATGATCCATAGTATTTTTATTTTAATGAATAAAGTAATGATTGGATGAATATTAATGATTATGTGGCCAAGAGGGCGCATAGAGATAAGATTTGTCCATAAGAATCTTTCAAAAGAAGGAATTTAGAATAAAGAAGTCAAGGCTAGAAAGCAATGAAAAAAAGAAGGAAACTAGATAAAGCAAGGAAAAGCTAGCAGAAAGCAGAAAAGCATAAAAAATAGTGCAAAGCAAAAAAACTGTGGAAAAGCATACCAAAGCATTAAAAGTAATAAAAATGGACTTAAAGAAGAAAAGAAGTGGGAAAACAGAATAAAAGAAGTAAAGCGTGATAAATTAGGTAAAGCAGAAATAAATAAATAAATAAATATTTAGAAAGCAACAAGTTCTAAACTTATGGAGGCACATTGGACTAGGTAGCTTGGACAAGAAAGTATTGAGAGCTTTCCTAATTTTTGAAGATAAGAGAGATTGGTAAAACAAGGAAAGAAGCTAAAAGGATCAAGGAAATTAAAAGAGGCTAAATTTAGCCAATGAGAGAGAATTCATGAGGCAAGTGGGTCCCAAATGCAAAAGAAACTTGCCAAAGAAGCCCCACTCATCACTAAATTTGAATTTCATACATGGCAAGTCCGAGAAAGAAAGAATATAAGCTCAATTATGAAGAATAATTTTATAAAATGATAATCACAACTCCATCTAAAATATTTTGATAGTTATTGCATTCATATTCGAGGGCTCTGAGATTTCCATTGATCTGGGATATGTGCCCTAGTCATCAACTAGGAGATGTGCCCCTATTGTTTCTTCTATTAGTTTATTCTTCAACCAGGATTATTGGAGGTTGGAATACAACCATAATCATTGATCTTAGTATGTTATTCAAGTTTTTCAAGTCTGATTTAATGATTTGACAAATAATTCCATTGCCATTCAGTTCGAATTATAGAGATCCATGTTTTTCACAATCTTTATTGGATGTAATGAATGTTAGGAAGTGTTATGATTGTTCTACAATTGTTCTGAGTGATCTATGAGAATATATATGCTGAAATTTCTGTTATGAAAACTCTCCATGTAATTTATGTACTGAATTCCATAAATAATCATATTTTGATTGGAGTTTTGCAAACCCTTCCTAGATCTCATGGCAATTTTGACTAGTTTTTCAGTTTTATGTGGTTAACTGACTTTTGCTTCATGAATTTTCATTCTATCATTTGTTGATTTTAGATAATAGTATTAATAACATAATACAGGTCTTGTTTCAGTGATTTTTTAACCTTTTATTCCCTCAAATTCGAGTTGGAATTCTTCCTCTTGTGTAGTCCTGAAATTGTCTTTATCTTCCTAAGATTCCAAAACGTATCCCATTAAGTTTGAACGGGTCAATTTGAGTATGATTAGTGGTTTGGGACTAGGCACATGCCAATCACCTTATGATTTATCCCAAATCTACTTTGCATATGCTGGTGTACCTAGGCAGCCTCAGAGTAGACTTCAGTGTCAACTGAATTCGAAACATAAGTGGTCCCAGTACGTTGTGGAAAGGATTATTCATCCAGTATAAGCCTATTGTCTACTGCTGCACTTTTGTACTCACTCTGATCAGATCCAAGAAAATTCAATTGTGAAGTTCGGGTGGTTTTAGAAGAGTCTAGGACTAGTTGCCTCAACACTAGTCTTAATAATTAGTTCACCATTTTTATTAAAAATTTCTGATTTAAAAAATTGGTGATTATTTAATATTCTCATAATATGATCTAGGGATATTACTGTTAGTAAGAGGGAGGTGCGGAAGGGGGGAATATGATTGCGATTTATGACCGTAGCTAAGTGTCAGGTACATGGGACCATGTCTGTGGGGAGTTTGGGCATGTGGAACATACAAAGGTGTCTCTGTAGAATAAGTCATTTCGCGTGAAAGATCAGGGATGCGACTCATCGCTGGCTGCTTAGGACTAGGGGTGGGGTTATGAAAGGGGTTTGGTGTTGGAGGCATATGCACATAGGTTCGGCTTGTGGATGCAATGTGTCCAATGATTCCATTTGTAGCATGAGATTCCCCTGGCGCATCCTTCCAAGAGGAATCGCCACAAGGAGCATTGTGTAGTATCGTGTATAGTTATCCATACTATGCGTAAATAAGGTCGAACTATTGGGCTTTAAATATGGTCCCTTCTTTAGTTTATGGTCGTTTGGATGCCACATCCTTGGCGATGGCTTGTATGAGAGATTTCAAGAACCAATTTAAAAAGATGCGGTCGTCTAATTTGAACTTACATAAACTACGGTGTTGACGCGACTCATGGATATGCTCGGTGATGTGGGTGGTTGTACTCCGTCTTCAAGACAAGAGAATCTCAACACCAGCGTTGTAATGAAATCGTAACTAGAAGAACTGCAGGATGGTTGAATCAATGGATGCAAAGGTGGAATGCGTCTCATGGGGTTGATCGATGTACCATTTGGAGGTAGCACTAGTAAATATTCATTGCAATAGACATAATTGTATGGAGTCATCAATTATGGAGTTAGAGGAACACCACAAGTGGAAGAACATGATGTGGTTCTAGGAGTCCTCACCACCCTTCCCCTCAAACTTGGGGATGTCTGAAGGGATCTTGTAAGGCATGGGAGGCCATGTAGGATCATGTCAGATCGGGTCGTTGGTCAATATAGCCAGTTCAGGGAGGTTGAGACTTGCCATGAATGGAAAACTTGCATGAGGATGTGACACCATCGGGCTGACCTGAATGCTATCCATGGCGGAGATCGTGGGGCCGCCTCTGTCGAATGGTGGTGCATTGGAGGTTGTCATAATGGGAATCAAGGAAAAACCCGTAAGGGGAAGACGAATATGGAAGGAGGGGTCGGTGACCCCAAGGGTACCGTCGGTAACCAAAGGGGCTGTGGTCAAAATGGAACCACTACTGTTAGGAATGTCCCTAGTGGATTGATTCACTGTATTGTTGGGGGTAGGTCCTATAGAAACAGGGTTGGTGGGTCCCATGGATGTCATGGTTCGAATGGATGTTGAAGCGACAACGAGGCCACTAGTGTGTCCACCGCCAACAATCCCTCCATAAAATGGGTTAGGATTTACGTCGGCCATGCGACTAGATGGAGCTGTATGTATTGGTGACTTTGAATCAAAGGAATCGGATGTGAAATAGGGGGCATCGGGATTAAAATATAGGGACGAAGTTGTGCTATATGTGGATAATTCCCCCATAGTCGACGGGAGTGTCTCGGAGAATCAATGGTGACGAGTATGTAAGTTCTAAGAGGATGTGGTTTGAAAACAAACTAAAAAATACTAGTGCAATCGTGCATGCAAAAGGAGAGATCTTAATAAAAATGGCACTCATGCCAACAATAAGCTCAAAAACACTTATTGCAACAACGTGCTACAACAGGGGAGCGGCAATAAAATGGTCAGAATACCAACATGAAGCACTCCTAAAAAGAAAAAGACTCACTAACCTATGGGGTATAAGAGCAAGCAGACGCCTAACTAAAAGATGGAAGTTCACGCAAATTGTATCCCCTATAGGGTGATGAAATCTGCAGTCAAGAAATACGAAATGGAGAACCAAATGGCTAAGGGATATCCTTCTATCGAGAGGGATCCGGGGTAAAATATCCCTAGAATAATTGCTAATAGGATACCCCATTCATGGTATCCTAGTAGACATGAATCTCCCGCGGCTTTATTTATTTGGTCACTTTCTATCTTTCTTGTTCTCCATTTTCTAAATCAATTATATCTTCAAAACTTATTTTTCCCCCAATCTCTGTAATATTTAATACGGCCTATGTTCTAACTTCAGGTTCTATCAAAGCAAGATCTTTCCCCTGTGCATTTTTAGGTGCCTCCTCTTAAGATTCATATTGCAACAAATTAGCTCTCCTTGACAATCCTTCCAATTCTTGATGCTCAAAATCTTTGGTATGATTGCTTTGTCTCCTCTCTGAAATAATATGGAAAGGATCATCTTCCACAGCTATTTCCTTCTTGAAATCCATGTCTTCCAATAATTTTTCTATATGTGAAATAGCATATTTGTTCTTCACAATGAAAGGACCTATTTTCAATGGATATTTTATATCAGCAGCTTTCTTAAAGTGTAAGAAATGAAAATCTTCAACGGTCAATTTTTTCCTAAGGAATTCCAGAGCAAAAATCCTTAAAGTTAGAAAGGCTGGTAATATATATGGTTCACGTATGAATCCATAAAATATGATCATTATGTGATCCTTCGACACGAACCAATCTCCTACTGCTATTTCTTTGCTCAATTGCATTAAAGTTTTCATCTCCGGCAAAACTCGAGGTAATTCTTCTCCAAATATCATCTTATATATGACCGACACCATGTAATTCATGTAATTAAACATGTTATCTTCTAGAAAACTTGTAAAGATTATTTGGGGATACTGCAACTCTTCTTGACTATAAACAAATTACCATCTTCATCAAATATGACTGAAATCTAAAGTGCCTCTTGTTATGGAAAGCCACGAATTGGGAATGAATTTTTTCACTCAAAAATTCCTCAAAATTGAGCTGCGGTGTAAGAATTTCACTATCTGGCAGACCAATACTTATTCGGAACAGTCAACTCAATTGAAATTATGTCACTAAGGTGTCTGTATCCAAACCTAAAAACTGAGCAATTAGGGTAAGAACCATCTATGTGTTCTCATTGAAGAATCTAGCGTCCAAAGGGTAAGGAGTATCTACAATTTCTAGGTCTGGTTTGAGAAAATTGGCTAAAAAGACTCCTCTATTCTCAGAAGAAGACTGGCGGTAAAAATTAATAATTGACTCTTTGGAGAAACTTTCTAACTCGGGTGTTTGAGATGCATGGATTTCGAGGGAATTTATAACAAGGGAGGACTCAATGGGACAAACAATTTTAGTTTTCTGGACATTCATGACAACCCGCTCAACTTCAGAATAATTAGAAGTACACCACACAACAAACTCCGGGAAATATTGAAATTGGTCTGAGCAGAAAGACATGAAAGAAGACTATACTACTCTATGTACATCTAAACCCTCTTCTTGTAAACTTTTCAGCTTAATTTTGATTTCTTCCAAGGATAACCTAACTTTAGTATCAAAAATGTCATGGTCTCTATCCTCTAAAGCATCTTTTGCTTTCAAATTTTTGATAGTTGGAGCTTCTTCCATTTGCTTTTATAATTTAACCTTCACAGTACTGACAATAATGGTTGTGTGGCCTACCTTTCACTGACAGCTCCTGGACGTGACTTGTTCTATCACTTTCTCTGCAGCACACCCATCTAGAAGCTTCTGACTCCGATACTTCGAATAACAAATCTCAACCCTTGTGTGCCCCAATGCTATATATAACCCTTTCTCTTTATCTTTCGGTCTTCTTTACTGGTGCTCATTTTCCTCATCCGTCAATCCTTCGTGCGATGATCTAAACCATTAGATCTAATATTCTTTTAGTGCCTTGATTCTCCGTCATCCGATCATTCTTCCAACTTCAAATCTCAACCGTCGAATTTTGGTGGTAATCTTGCTAAGAATGGTTTCGCAGTTTCTGAAAGTGGTTTGCAATACCACTTTCCACCCTTGTGAAGTACTATGGTGTCGCCACATGTCCAGTGGTTTCATTTTTCACAGCCACTATCTCCGTCCATTTCTCGGGCATGTTCACAATGCGGAACTCTTGGGATCGTCGATATTTTATCTACCAACACATCAATGGTGGAATTTGCAGCATGTTTAACCTTCAACTTTTTCCCGCTGGTGGGCTTCCTCCCATTATCTTTCACGCACCTTTTGAGCTCATCACCTTTGATTTATTTTACCTGCAATCTGAGTCGTTGATCTTCCGAGACTTGCACTGTTTTTTAAGAATGCATTGTTAGCCGTTGGATCTTTCCACCATTAACCCCGACCATTGATTTGTCATACCTTCCGTAGAGGTGGTTTCACATCCCTTCAAAGTGGTTTCCCATGCCACTTCTCTCATTTGTGAATCACTTTAGAGTCACCACCTGTCCGCCAGTTTTTCCTTTCACAACCACTTGTAATCTCTTTCCTCCACGTGCTTTGGTGATGCGAAGGAAATCGTGGACCATTAATTTCTTTCCAATGCTCGATCAGCAGTGTATCTTGCATGTTGGTTAACGCCCTCAATATTTGCTTTCGGACTATTTTTTTTAACATTTCTTTCGCTCTCAATTGTTTATTTTTACATTTTTTCTTTGAATTTTCGTTTTGATGTCTCTTTTAGCACTTTTATCCACCATTTTGGTCACTTTTAACCATACAATCATGAAACCAAGGAGTTTTTTAAGAGATTTCTCATCATATTAGAGAAGTTTCGAAACATTTCTCCATTATACACCACCTCTTGCACTGTAAAAACTTGGTGCTAACAACTGGCTCCAACTAGGGATGCTATCCTCCCTGCGAGGTAGCAAAGAAATCCGTAGACCAAGTGCCTAATCCATTGGCTGTATCCAATTTCAGACTGAGAATTTCTCTGCAAAATATGTAACTAGAATCAAACTCACAATCAAATCAAAGCAAAACATATTTCTGAAAACAAACTGTACATTGCTGAAAATATATTTTTATCCAGCAATTTTATTTATGTACAGAATTATAAAAGGTATTACGAAAGAAAGAAATATATACACTTTTATGTACAATGATTTTCCTCTTTATCTCTTTAGGAAATATAGTGCTTGAGATGCCTCCCATTCACTGGTCATCCTATAAGAAACTCCCCATTTTGATCTTGAAGAATGAATGCATTTTCTCCCGGATAACCTGCTATTATATAAGGACCTTTCCACAAATGCTCAAATTTACCATGCTTATCTTCTCTTCTAGCATCCCATTTCAAAACCAAATCATCAATCTAAAAATCCCTCTCCTTGATTTTCCTGTCGAAAGTTTTCTTCATTTTTTCTTGATGAACCTGAGTTTTCTTGTAAGCTCTTTCTGTTATTTCATGCAATTCTATCATTTGGTTTATCCTTCTTTGCATGTGGTTGGGTTCTTCTGCAACTTCTTGTAACAGCTTCATAATTGGCAGTCCCAACTAAATAGGAAACACTACTTCTGTGCCGTAAACTAACTGAAAAGGAGATGTACTAATGTCCCTTTTTGTGTTGATTCTATCTTCCCACAACACATATTTGATTTTGGTATGCCAGGCTCTTTTATTCTCTTCTAACAACTTCCTCATAATCCTTACCAAACTCTTGTTTGAAGATTCTGCTAATCCATTTCCTTGGGGATAATATCCAGTTGAATGATTCAAATGAATGTGGTATTTATGGAAAAATTTAATCATCTTTCTTGATTTGAAAGCTAGAGCATTATCTGTTTCAATTCTTTTTGGAGAACCAAATCTTGACAAAATATTTTCCTCCAAAAAGTTCATAATCATTGTTTCAGTAGCATTTCTAGTTGGGATGGCTTCAATCCATTTTGTGAAATAATCTGTTGCAGTTAGAATCCATTTATGTTGTCCTAAAGAATTCGAATTGATTTCCCCAATGAAATCGAATCCCCATTGCTGCAATGGTGCTTCTACTAAAATTGGTTTTAAAGGTAAAGGCATAATTTCTCTTTTCCCATCAAATATCTAACACTCATGACACTTTGATATTTCTTTATATACATCTAAAAAGATAGTTGGCCAATAAAAACCTACTCTTAGGATTTTATTGATAGTAGCTTTCCACAAGTGATGTCCTCCGCACATTCCCTTACGAAATTCTCCCATGATATGTTGTGCTTCATTTTTTAATAAACAATTCAACAAAATTCCACCTGGATCTTTCCAATACAAAAATCCATTCAATACACAGAACTTTGTTGCTTTCAATTTTACTGATCTTGATCTCGTTTTATTTATTCCTGGAGGTGCTTGCAAGTTTTGTAGAACATATATAATATCTGTATACCATGGAGACAAAGAAAAATCTTCAACCACTTGAAATTCAGGAACTATTCCTATCGAAATTTATGAAATGAAATTTATATCTAAAGAATCACAATTAGTCTCAGGCATCATCTTTGCTAAGCCTTGTCCTTTTATTAAATTTGTAGGCTTAATATCCAAATCATATTCTAACAAAACTACAATCCACTTTTCTCTCTTCCCTTCAGGATCTGGATGAGTAAGAATATATTTTACTGCTGCGGAAGGAACATATGCAACAGTATGAGAATGCAATAAATAAACCTTGAAATATTTTAATGCTTTCACCAGTGCATAAGCCTATTTCTCCATTATATTATATTTCAGCTCTCCATCTCTCAACATATTTCTAAAAAAGTCAATTGGTTTTTCCATACCATCTTGATTCTTTTGCAATATAACTCCAGCCAAAGTATGTTGTGACGCATAAGAAAATATAATAAAATCCTTTGAAAAATCAGGACTGATTAAAACCAGAGCTTCAGTTAAGGATTTTTTTAATATCATTGAAGGATTGTTTAGCCTTGGATGTCCATTTGATTTCATTATTCTTCCTCAACATATCAGAAATATTTCTTAAAATTTCTGCAAAACTGGGAACAAACCTTCTTAAGAAATTCACCCTTCCAATGAAAGATTGTACCTCATTTTTACTTCTAGGTATCCCAATATTCTGTATTGTTGATACTCTTTCCGGATCAATTTTAATGCCATCCTTTGATATGATATATGCCCCAACAACTTTCCTTCCTCCATAGCAAAATTTGATTTTTTAAGATTCAATGAAATGCCAAACTTTTTGCATTTTAAGAAAAAAAATTCCAAATGTTTTATATGATCTGCAACAAATTTAGAATATATAGTTATGTCATCCATGTATACTACCACGAACTTATCTTTTTCTTTTGCAAACGCAATGTCCATGGCTCTTTGGAAGGTAGCCCCAGCATTCATTATCCCAAATGGCATTTTTGCATACATAAATGTTCCCCATGGAGTGGTAAAAGTTGTCTTCTCCCGATCTTCTGGATGAACCTTAATCTGATTATATCCTGAGAATCCATCCAACATGGAAATTCTCTCTGCTCCAACAACGTTTTGCAAGATGTGGTCCATTTTGGGTAGTGGATAATTATCTTTCAAAGACACTTTATTCAAATTTCTGAAATGCACACACAACCTTATTTCTCCATTTTTCTTCCTCACAGGTACTAAATTTGCCACCCACCTGGAAAATATCAGAGACACAATAATTTTTGCATCAAACAACTTTTTGACTTCTTTTTCAATTACTAAAAGCAACTTGGGGTTTATTCTTCTTAAATTTTGTTTGAAAGGCTTTTCGTTTGGCTTGATAGTAATTGTATGCTGAATTATGGAAGTATCGTATTCTTTTAAATCTTCATAGCTCCAGGCGAAAACATCTGTAAATTCTTTCATCAATTCTACATATTTTCTTTCCTCTTCTTCTGGAAGTTTTTTTGAAATCTTCACTATCTTGGGATTCTGTTTGGTTCCAATATTACAATCTTTGATATCTCCATCTTTAGGTTCTACCTTTGGATTCTTGGATACATCATTCCTATCAAATAACCTCTCTAGTGGAACAAGTCCTCTAGGAATGACATTTTTCTTCAACTGAATTAAGTCTTTACCTCCAATATTTTCTTTAAATTTTTCTGGTTCTTTAGAAAATTCTTCCATATCAGGGAAAGCTTCTGCGTCTTCAGTATCAATAGATCGGTAATTAAATTCATCTGTCATTTCCATAAACCTTTTGATCTACTGATCATCTTCAAAAACTTGCCAATGTTTTATATTATCATGGATGGAAGGTCTATTCACAACTTCAATGTTGTATTTATTGTTAGAAAAATTGGGAACCCTGAAAGCAACAACAATGGTAGCCAAATAATCTACTACGGAATTATCAACTCTGGGTATTGCAATCACATCATGTTCATCAAAGAAATTTTCTAGCAAATCCCAAACCTCATTTCTATAATATCTCATCTTCGGATGCTTTGTCTGATAAATGGCTTTCCCCTGGTTTATTACCAATTCTGGATCTCCAAACACTTCAATCTTCTTTGCTTTTAGATATTTCAACACATTTAAACCCAAATTCAGTGCTTCATACTCTGCAACATTATTCGTACATTCAAAAGCCAGCTTAAAAGAATACTTCAAAAATTCTTGATCTGGAGTAATTATCCATACACCTGCACTAGCGCCTTCTTTACTCATAGATCCATCAAAATGCATAATCTAGGTCCCTTCCTTCCTTACTTTTTCTTTCAATAGCTTCTCTTCTTCATTCAGTAGACTATCTTCTTTTGGTTTAATCAAATCAATTTTTTCTTCAGATTGAATATCATTGTAGAAAATAGAAGATCCCAAATTGGTATCTATTGCATATATATAATGACTTCCAGGTTCATCTCTATCACTTACCACATAATCAAGCCTTTTTTCAGAATACAACTGCCTATGCACCCCAAGAACTGGAATAGTAGAAAAGGACATATCCATCTGCAAGGTTCCTTTCAGCTTCGACGCCCAAGATCTGGATAACAACATGCCAAACTTTGGTGGAATATCGGTAACAACTACATCCATGACAACGCCTTTTACTAGCATTTCAGTAAGATTCGCCACCAAATCTTTGATCAATCCCAAGCACTTTACCTTCTTTGAATCAAAAGAAAATAAATCCTTATATGGCCTGATTATTTCCAAACCCAAACTTAATTTCCACCACAATTTTTCGCATCAAATTATGTGAGGCACCTAAAGCAAGCATACAATTATGCAAAACCTTATCATGAATATTCAGGTTTACATAAAAAGGTGGTACATCATCCAAGCTATTATCTTCCATCTTTGAACCCATATGAATGGTTGGAGTATCATCATTCAATTCTAATGTATATGGTTCCCTTTGTCCTTCACATCCAACCATTATAGAAATATGTTCTTTATATTCAGTGTTTTTCAGAATTTCATTGAAAGGTATAGAGATTTTTATTTTTGCTATCTCATTCTACAAACTGAAAGGAACTAAATTTTTATCACCTTCTCTTATCAACTCTTTTTTATTCTCTGGGACCTTTTCTATTGCATCTTTATTTTTTCTGTTCTAACTAGTTGAGGGTTTATCCATTTAACCTTTACCTTTATCCACTACTACATCTCTATTTCTAAGATTAATCTTCCTTTGAATATCATTTACTGCATTCTGATATCCAATCTGGTACTGCTCAATTTCGGATTCCAAAATATTACATTCCCCCTCTCTAGAAAACATATCATGCTCCATCTTTGTTAAATAAACCTCTGAATCTAAATCTCCAAAGTGATGTATTTCACTCTCTACCAATTATGTTTCATCTCCTTCATCAACATAATTCTCAAGAAAGGGGGGTCTTACTGGATTATCTTATGGATTTCTTTGATTCCTCTAGTCTCTTTGATCTCTTTGTCTTATCTGTGGTGGAATTTGTCTCCTGAAATTTGGGTTTCGAATCTGAGGTTCTTGCTGATCTTTGTTTTGAGGTTTATTATCCAAAGTCAATCTGTCTATTAATTTTTCCATAGTTTTCATCATCATGTCAATTCTAGCATCAGTGGAACTAGAAGTTGAGGCTTGGTTTTCTTCCTTAACTTTCCTCCTATCCATAATAGCATCTTGTTTCAACTTTCCATAATCCATCATATTAGCTTCCACTTCAACTGCATCTTTTAACATGGCTGACAAGGGAGGTGATTTCCTTTCTCTTAATGTACATGAAAAATCTCCATCAAAGGCATCTGCAAAGTGTAATTTGGTTTCTCTTACCAATGGTTTTATGTCACCAAGAATTGAATTGTAAACCTTCATAAATATAGTAGAAGACTCTTGGATAGATTCAAAACCTCCTTTCTTCAGATTACTATATTGGGTTAAAATTTGTAAGGGGTTTTTTGTTGAATATTGTAACTTCTAAGAATATTATATTTGTACATTATTATTCCGGAGATGTTTCATCCCTCCGAGGCAATTCTATTATGTATCCGGAGATGTTTATTCCTCCGATGGTTTGTGGTAACTAGGGTTATTAGACCCACCATGTGGGGGTCGGCCCTAAGTTTATATTTTAGGGGTTATTAGACTTCTCAAGTAGAGGTCGACCCCATTAGGGATTTTGGTCTGTTGGGATCTAGTATAAATAGAGGAGAGGAGCTCCTCATTTGACACACACTCACAACTCAGAAAAGTAGCGCACTTGTTTCTAGGAGGTCTGTCTGGAAGATAGAGAAGAAGGACAAGTCTTGGAGCACATCTTGTCTTTTGGTTGATCATCTTATTGAGGAAAGCTTTGCTGGGTTTTCTACCCCATGAGGGTTTCCCAGGGTAATTTATGTGTCTATCTTGTGATTATGTTTCTTTCAGTGATCTTGCTAGTCTATTTGGTTTAAAACTTAACATGGCATCAGAGCTAGCTTGAATAGGACATCTTTTACAAGGTGAAAATATATCTCTCTCTCTCTCCGGTGAAAATTAGGGTTTCTGCAAAAAGTTGGTATTGTTGAATTCTGATTACATGGCTGGATAGCCCTTCTCAAAACCAATATTTTGAGCCCTAGATCGAACTTTTTGGTTGGGTAGAACTCCGGGAAAGTCAAACCCTAGTTTTACCAAAAGTGCAATAAACTAGAAATTCTGTCCCAGGATCCGGAAATGTAAAAAGGTTAAAGTTTCCAGGTAAGTACTATTCTATCTCTTGTCTCTTGGACTCCCCCAAGAGAAGATGGCTCCAAGCACTAAGCTTGAAGACAAGTTAGAAGGTATAGAGAATTTCCGGGCATGGAAATACATAATTGGTCTCATTCTTGAAGAGAATGATCTTGCTCAGTATATCAAGGATGAAGTTACAGAACCTAAAGGAGATTAAGCCAAAGAGAAGCATAGAAAGGATTTGATTAGGGAAAAGAGAATCATAGCTGATTCTATTAAAGACCAATTGATTCTCCAAGTGGCTTCCAAGAAAACTCCAAAGGAAATGTATGATGCCCTAGGAAGAATGTATGAGGGAAAGAACATCAATAGGAAGATGAACCTAAGAACTCAGTTAAAAAGTACCAAGATGAACAAAGGAGAATCCATTCAATACTACTTCTCAAGGGTCTCCCAAATCAAGGAGCAGCTAGATTCCATTGGTGATACTCTTGATGAAGATGAACTTGTGATGATTGCTCTAAATGGTCTCACTAGACCTTGGGAGTCATTTATACAAACTATGTGTGCCAGAAAAGAAAGTATGAAGTTTGATGTAGTGTGGGAGGATTGTGTTCAAGAAGAGGCTAGGGTAGCCAACAGAGAAGCACTCCTCAAGGAGGATGACCAAGCCTTGGCTACTCACACCAAAAGAAGAAGGATGGGTCAATTCAAGAAAGTTGACCACAAAGGATCTCAACACTTCTCTAAATTTAAAAGGAGTAGAGGACCCAATCCAGTAAGAGATCTCTCCACAGTCCAGTGTTACAGTTGTCTTAAACTAGGACACATTGCCATATTTTGTCCTTCACAAAAGAAGAAGAAGTTTGTACACAAAAGACACCATGCACATATGGCAGAAGATGATAGTGAAGAAGAAGAAGAAGAAGAGGAAGAGGAAAGGCCTCGAAGGAAAAGATCTAAAGTAAAGAAAGAAGATCTAGAAGAATATGTCATATTCTCTGCACTCTCTGGATCTGTATCTCCTAGAGAAGATACATGGCTCATTGATAGTGGTGCTTCTAAGTACATGACAGGTCAAAGAAAGACTTTCTCAAATCTTGAAGAAAAGTATTCTACACAAAAGGTATTTCTAGGAGATGATTACCAATATCCCATCAAGGGAATTGGTGAAGCAAGCTACAAGCTAGATTCTGGAACACCCTTGAAGATGAAAGAAATTTTATATGTGCCAGGATTGAAGAAGAACCTACTCTCTATCTTTGCACTAAATAAGAAATGTTTTAGAGTTGCCTTCATAGATGGTCAAGTACTTATGTGGCCCAAAGGAAAATCTATTGAAGATGCAGTTGTCATTGGTGAAGAAGAAGGAGGCCTCTATAAGCTCAAGGGACATCCAGAAGTTGCTCTTGCTCATGAAACCTCTAGCCCCAATGATCTATGGCACAGAATATTAGCTCACATTAACTATAAATCCTTACCCTATGTAAGCAAGGTGGTAATAGGATTACCAGACTTGAAGGTTGATCATAATGGCTCATGTAAAGGATGTGAAAAAGGGAAGAATATCAAGAACCCTTTTCCAAAGAGTGAAACAAAGACTAGGAACATTTTGGAGCTAATACACTTAGATGTGTGTGGACCAATGCCCACCACTTCCCTAAGTGGTTTTGAATACTATCTCTCATTCATTGATGACTATTCAAGGAAGACATGGATATACTTTCTAAAAGGTAAGAATGAAGTCTTTGGAAAATTCAAAGAGTTCAAGGCCTTAATAGAAAATCTCTTAGAAAAGAAAATCAAGATTCTCAGAACAGATAATGGGGGAGTATATACTTCAAAGGACTTTGAAGACTTTTGTAAGGAAGCTGGAATCAAGAGAGAACTAACCACTCCCTACAATCCCCAACAAAATGGGGTGGCTGAAAGAAAGAATAGAACCATCATGGAAGATGTAAAAACTATGATACATGATCAAGATCTACCCATGTATTTATGGGCTGAAGCAGCTAGGACAACAGTCTATGTGCAGAATAGACTTTCCCATAGTGCTCTTGAATTCAAAACTCCAGAAAAAGTGTTCACAGGAAAGAAGCCTGAGGTAAGTCATCTCAAAATATTTGGTTGTCCTGTGTACATTCACATTCCAAAAGAAAAGAGAACCAAGTTGGATCCTTCTGGTAAGAAGGGAATATTTGTTGGATATTGGGAATCATCCAAAGCCTTCAGAATTTACATACCAGGTTTTCATCATATGGAAATAAGTAGAGATGTAACATTTGATGAAGAAGCAGCTCTCAAGAAATCCAGGAAGTGTCAACTTGAAGAAATCTATGAATAAGATACACCTCCTAGAATCATAGAAGATGTGCACATTCCTAAAGATGATACTCCAGAGGATCATGACATGATAGAACCACAAGAACCCCCTATTTCAGACTTATCTAGGAAAAGAAGGCCTGCATGGGCTAGATACATTATTCAAGGAGCTGAAAGATATGGAGCTCCTGAAGGCTCCACTAGAGAAAGAAAGAAACCAAAGCTAGTATCCAACTATGTAGCCTTGATGTGTAATCTTGTGGATCAACATCCTACTAGCTATGAAGAGGCAGCTCAAAAGAAAGAATGGGTAGAAGAAATGATAGAAGAATATCAGTCAATAATGAAAAATGATGTTTGGGATATAGTTCCCAAACCAAAAGATAAAAGTGTGGTTTCTTCCAAATGGATTTTTAAGATAAAACATGTTGCAGATGGTAGCATTGAAAAATATAAGGCAAGATTTGTAGCCCGAGGATTCTCTCAGAAAGAGGGAATTGACTATGACGAAACCTTTGCACCTGTTGCTAGGTATACTTCAATTAGAACTATCATGGCACTTGCATCTATGATGAAATGGAAATTACATCAAATGGATGTTAAGACAGCTTTTCTGAATGGTGTAATTGAAGAAGAAGTGTACATAGAGCAACCACAAGGGTTTGAGGTTAAAGACGGGATAACTCATGTATGCAAACTGAAAAAGGCATTATATGGATTAAAGCAAGCTCCCAGAGCTTGGTACGGAAGGATTGACAATTTCTTAACAAGCATGGGCTTTACCAAGAGTAAAGCTGACCCTAATATTTATCTTAAGGTAATGGATGATGAACCAGTTATACTACTGTTATATGTAGATGATCTGTTTCTAACTGGAAATGAGAAACAGATTATTGAATGCAAGAAGAAGCTTTCTTCAGAATTCGAGATGAAAGATCTCGGATTAATGCACTACTTATTAGGTCTAGAAGTATGGAAAGAACCGAAAGGAATCTTTCTAAATCAAGCTAAGTATGCTGTGGAGATTCTAAAAAGATTTGATATGTTGGAGTGTAAAGCCATGGCCACTCCCATGAACTCCAACTTGAAGTTATTAATTAATGACACATCAGAATTAGTGGACATAACTCTATATAGACAAATCATTGGGTCTTTGATGTATTTAACAAATACTAGGCCAGATATATGCTTCGTCGTAAATACCCTAAGTCAATATCTAGTAGAACCTAGAAGGGTTCACCTAATAGCTGCAAAGCATGTGATGAGGTACCTAAAGGGTACTTTAGATTTTGGTCTATATTATCTTGGAAATCATGAACTCAGATTACATGGTTACTCAGACTCTAATTAGGAAGGAAGTATCTCAGACAGAAAGAGTACATCAAGTGGATGTTATGGTCTTGGATCTGCCATGATCTCATGGTTCAGCAAGAAACAATCTAGTGTGGCTCTCAGTACTGCTGAGGTAGAATACATAGCTGCCTGCTCTGCTAGCTGTGAAGCGGTGTGGCTTCGGAAACTATCATCTGAAGTGTTTGACATAGAGATGGATCCCACTGTGATCATGTGTGACAATCAAAGTTGCATCAAAATGACAGAAAATCCTGTATTCCACGATAAGTCAAAACACATAGAGATCCGATACTTTTATATACGAAACATGGTGCAGAGAGGAGCTATCAAACTCGAGTATGTGAGTACTGAAGAACAAGTTGTTGATATATTAACCAAACCCCTATCTTGTGTGAAATTTGAATACTTCCGAGACAAGCTTGGTGTAGCTCTAAAAGACCCTCCTCAAAAGGGGGAGTAGTATCGTCACTAATGATGAGGATACATGTTTACCACTCTTAGATATTTATGCTTATTTATATTTAGACTTCTTACACTTAGAACACTGACACTATTTTTCTTTTACTTTTATGATGTATGAGGATACATGTTTTGATGATATATGTATTGATGAGGATACATGTTTTGATGATATATGTATTGATGAGGATACATGTTTTGATGATATATGTATTGATGAGGATACATGTTTTGATAATGTATGTATTGATGAGGATACACGTATTGATGAAGATACATGTTTTGATAATATATGTATTGATGAGAATACATGCTTTGATGATATATGTATTGATGAGGATGCACGATATATGTATATGTGATTTGATGCATTGATGAGGATACATGTTTTGATGATGATACTTGTATTATTACATATTGATGTATTGATGAGAATACTTGTATTAATGATGTACTTGTATGGATGAGGATACTTGTATTGATGTGAGGATTGGATCATCCTTGGAATTCAGTCCTAAAGTGAGCCGTAGATAGATGTCTTCGAGAAGGAAGTCCTTTGTGGACATGTGAGGATTGGATCATCCTTGGACTTCAGTCCTAAAGAGAGCCGTAGACAAGATGTCTCCGAAAATAAAATCTTGAATGAACATGTAAGGGGATTGGATCATCCTCGGACTTTTGTCCTTTGAATTGAACCGTAGACAAGATGTCTCCGAAAATAAAATCCTGAATGAACAGTTAAGGGGATTGGATCATCCTCGGACTTTTGTCCTTTGAATTGAGCCGTAGACAAGATGTCTCCGAAAATAAAATCCTGAATGAACAAGTAAGGGGATTGGATCGTCCTCGGACTTTTGTCCTTTGAATTGAGCCGTAGACAAGATGTCTCTGAAGATAAAATCCTGAATGAATAGGTAAGGGGATTGGATCGTCCTCGGACTTTTGTCCTTTGAATTGAGTCGTAGACAATATGTCTCCGAAAATAAAATCCTGAATGAACAGGTAAGGGGATTGGATCGTCCTTGGACTTTTGTCCTCTGAATTGAGCCGTAGACAAGATGTCTCTGAAAATAAAATTCTGAATGAACAGGTAAGGGGATTGGATTGTCCTCATACTTTGGTCCTTTGAATTGAGCCATAGACATGAGGTCTCTGAGAATTGAATTATAGGATTGTATCGTCCCTGGACCTCGGTTCAAAAGGTACATGATAGGATTGCATCATCCATGGACCTATGTCCTAAAGAGAGCAGGATTGATCATCTTGTAACATGATCGTATGATGACGATGTTGATGATGATGATGCTAATGATCGTATGATGATGATGCTGATGACGATGCTGATGATCGTATGATAACGATGTTGATGATGACTATGCTGATGATCGTATGATGACGATGCTGATGATTGTATGATGACGATGTTGATGATCGTATGATGACGATGCTGATGATCGTATGATAACGATGTTGATGATGACTATGATGATGATCGTATGATGATGATGCTGATGATCGTATGATGACGATGCTGATGATGACGATGTTGATGATCGTATGATGACGATGCTAATGATGACGATGCTGATGATGACGATGTTGATGATCGTATGATGACGATGCTAATGATGACGATGCTGATGATGACGATGTTGATGATTGTATATCGCATGATGACGATGCTGATGATCGTGTGATGACAATGCTAATGACGATGCTAATGATTATGCGATAACTATGATGTTGATGTTCCAGTAACTAGTTGAGTTACTGATGATGATGTATTGAAGAAAGCTTCCGATGATATAGATATGTATCATGTATGATGTAGTCGATGACTCCTTACTCCTGTAGACACTGTTATAATATCCTTCTCGTTAAGGGGGAGTGTTGAATATTGTAACTTCTAAGAATATTATATTTTTACATTATTATTCCGGAGATGTTTCATCCCTCCGAGGCAATTATATTATGTATCCGGAGATGTTTATTCCTCCGATGGTTTGTGGTAACTAGGGTTATTAGACCCACCATGTGGGGGTCAGCCCTGATTTTATATTTTAGGGGTTATTAGACTTCTCAAGTAGAGGTCGGCCCCATTAGGGATTTTGGTCTGTTGGGATCTAGTATAAATAGAGGAGAGGAGCTCCTCATTTGACACACACTCACAACTCAAAAACGTAGCGCACTTGTGTCTGGGAGGTCTGTCTGGAAGATAGAGAAGAAGGACAAGTCTTGGATCACATCTTGTATTTTGGTTGATCATCTTATTGAGGAAATCTTTGCTGGGTTTTCTACCCCATGAGGGTTTCCCAGGGTAATTTATGTGTCTATCTTGTGATTATGTTTCTTTCAGTGATCTTGCTAGTCTATTTGGTTTAAAACTTAACATTTTTCTTATCTTCCCACCTATCAAGCAAAAGAGTCACAAATTATTCGTAGGTAGGGATTGACCTTGCAGGTAAAGCTCTGAACCATTTTTTAACCTCTCCAAATAAGCTTTGTGCTAACAGTCTCATTTTGGCATCATCATAATCTACCTCTTCCAGATCTATGAAATCACTAAACCTATCAATGTGTTGTTGAGCTGTATAATTCCCCTCCCCATCAAATAGTGTAATCCTCTGTCCATAATTCTGGGGGAGGTCATGCAAGACAGTTGGTAAAACAAGTGGAGCAAACCTAGCAGCCATAACTAATGGAGGATTTCGAATAACGTTGGTATTTCCTACTAGAGGATTTTGAACAACGTTGTGACTTCTTAATGGTACTCTTTGAGCTTTAGGTTTTTCAAACTCAACTTTTTCAGACTTTTGCAAATCTTCCCAAACAGATTCTAAAAGATATATTTGAAATCTATCCCTATCAATTACAATTTCTTTCAAATCCGATTTTGATTTAGTTCTACATAAAGATCTTTCAAGCCTTTCACTTACATCAACATTTTCATCACTAAACAATTCTTCTTCAAAGGGAGGAGATAAATTTACTGTTTGAGAAGTACCTTCTTGATATTTCCCTCTAATTCTTCTTAGAATTTCTTCAGGATTTTCCACTTCTTGAAATGGCTGGGAATCTGGATTACTCCTCGTGGGAATTCTTCTGGAAGCTACAATGTCTCTCTTGGAGTCGCCTGCTTAAAACTGAAAATCTGAATGTGAAGACGCCAGAGCAAAATACAACCAGCTATAAATATCAAGCTTCTTTGCCCTCTATTCTCAGAAGAAGACTGACGGTAAAAATTAATAATTGACTCTTAGGAGAAACTTTCTAACTCAGGTGTTTGAGACGCATGGATTAGGAGGGCATTTCTAACGAGGGAGGACTTAATGGGACAAACAATTTTAGTTTTCTGGATATTCATGACAACCCGCTCAACTTCAGAATAATTAGATGTACACCACACAACAAACTCCTGGAAAGATTGAAATTGGTTCGGGAAGAAAGACATGAAAGAAGACTGTACTACCCTATGTACATCTAAACCCTCTTCTTGTAAATTTTTCAGCTTAATTTTTATTTCTGACATGGATAACCTAACTGCAGTATCAAAAATGTCATGGTCTCTATCCTCTAAAGCATCTTTTGCTTTCAATTTTTGACATTTGGAGCTTCTTCCATTTTCTTTTATAATTTAACCTTCACAGTTCTCACAACAATGGTTGTGTGGCCTACCTTTCGTTGACAACTCTTGGATGTGACCTATTCTGTCACTTTCTCTGCAGCACACCCATCCAGAAGCTTCTAACTCCAACAGTTCGAATAACAAATTTCAATCCTTGTGTGCCCCACTGCTATATATAACCCTTTCTCTTTATCTTTCGTTCTTCTTTACTAGCGCTCATTTTCCTCATCCGTCGATCCCTCGTGCGATGATCTGAACTTTAGATCTAATCTTCTTTTAGTGCCTTGATTATCCATCATCCGATCATTCTTCCAACTTCAAATCTCAACCGTCAAATTTTGGCGGTAATCCTGCGAAGAATGGTTTCCCCATTTCCGAAATTGGTTTGCAATACCACTTTCCACCCTTGCGAAGGACTGTGGTGTTGCCACGTGTCCACTGGTTTCATTTTCGCAACCACTATCTCTGTCTATTTCTCGGGCATGTTCACAATGTGGAACTCTTGGGATCGTCGATCTTTTATCTACCAATGCATCAACGATGGAACTTGCACCATGTTTAACCTTCAACTTTTTCCCGCTAGTGGGCTTCCTCCCATTATCCTTCACGCACCTTTTGAACTCATTTCCTTTGATTTATTTTACCTGCAATCTGAGTTGTTGATCTTCCGAGACTTGCATTGTTTTTTAAGAATGCATCGTTAGCCATTGGATCTTTCCACCATTAACCCTGACCGTTGATTTTCCATACGTTCTGCAAAGTCAATTTCGCATCCCTTCAAAGTGGTTTCCCATACCACTTCTCTCATTTGCGAAGCGCTGTAGAGCCGCCACCTGTCCGCCGGTTTTTCCTTTTGCAACCAATGGTAACCTCTTTCCTCTGCACGCTTTGGTGATGCGAAGGCAATCATGGACCATTGATTTCCTTCCAACACCCTATTAGCGGTGTATCTTGCATGTTGGTTAACGCCCTCAATATTTGCTTTTGGACTATTGTTTTTAACATTTCTTTCTCTCTCAGTTGTTTCCTTTTACATTTTTTCTTTGAATTCTCCTTTTGTTGTCTCTTTTAGCACTTTTATCCACCATTTTGGTCACTTTTAACCATATAATCATGAAACCAAGGAGGTTTTTAAGGGCTTTCTCATCATATTAGAAAACTTTCGAAACATTTCTCCATTATACACCACCTCTTGCACTGTAAAAACTTGGTGCTAACATATGTTATAAACTCTTTGAATTATTTCCATTTGAGGAATTTGTAACAATATTAATTGCAATGAAGCATTAAATATGAGAAAAAATATGGTTTTTATAAAATGCATCTACAAGTATTTAGAAAGAAATGAAGCTCCAGTTAAAGATTTTATTTTGAATTTTATGTTCTAGAAATGATGTATTGTATCCTTGTAGCTTAAGGATGGAATTCATAAGTTGTAATGGTTGTAGGAATAATTTGTGTGTACACCATAGGTGTGCATAAGATGTTTCATGCAATATGTTTGATGAAATGTATGAATGTGTTTTCTATAGGTTAATTATCTTTCCTCGTTCATGATGGTAGCTCAATTACTCATAGAATAAACTAATTGTGAAGAAATTAGTAAACCTTTCACAGATCTGTTGAAATAAGGTTTCTAGCTAACTGTTTGATGAAACATTTGAATGAAATACTTGAATAAATCTCTTGAATTAATTTCTCTTCAAATTAATTTTGATTGATGAAATGGAATGAATTATTAATTGCATGAAGAATGAGAATCCAAGAAAAGAAAATTTCGGGTGTGATTTAGAAAAAGAACTCTACAGGTAATTCTATTTCGAATTAGGTTAACATTAGGGAGAATCCGTACCATATCGTCTTGGAATCCCCAATTTGAGTCCATAAAAAAAAGGTTCGTTCAATCAGATTTTGAAATATGGGTGATTTCAAATAAGTGTTGGTAACACTCTATAAGTTTTTTGCCTAAAATTTTATCAATTTTTTTTAGATGCAGCCCAATACTTAAATCATAGGTGTTGTTGACTTATATGTGTATATTGATGTTATTAAAATATGAATGCTAAGTGTTTGTTTAATTGCTTGCATGCCAAGTGTTTGTCGAAATGTTTACATACAAGTAAATTGTAATTGGTATAAATAATATATATATATGTATGTATGGTAACCTTTGAGGATTACTGGCATAAGGAATTGTTGTTTAGTGGTATATATATTACATACAGTTGTAGCAACCATCAGCTTGCATCGATATGATGAACTAATTATATATACATTCATAGTAATTCTTTAAGTCCTTAATGAATGATATGTTGAATTGGGCAAAGATGAGTGATTATATATATGTGTGTGTGTGTGTGTGTGTGTGTATGTATATGAAGAATTAGTCACTCATTTATACTAATGGATTTTCTTGATCAATAGAAACTATCACATAAATATGTATGATTTAAGTTTACATATATTCTCTTGAGGTGTAACCACACAATTATGTGATACATTTACATCTTAAGTTTTGAACCATTCAAATTGAAGTATTTTGAGATGTTGTTATCAAATAATACCCTATAAATCAATATTTTTGATTTATCTATTGTCGTGAATGTTAATGAAAATTATATAACTTGAATTTCATAAATGAATGGTACTTAAATTTTATTTTTACTCATTGAAAGCACAGAATTGTGATTCCAATTTTATTTGTATCCTTCTCTATCAACCATAAACTATGTTAGCATCAGATAATGGTTAAATAATAAGAAACGAGAAATTATTAAAAAAAACAACATGTATTTGATGTGTTTAAATTTCCATTATGAATTTAAAAGTCTATTCAGATCTCCTCCCCTACTATCTTTGTCGGTTAGTAAGATGGGATCTTACATATGGTATCAGATCCAGGTTGAACTCTAGGGCCTAGGGCTTACATGCTAATTTTATTTTATAATTTTATGATAAAGATTGAAAAATGGAGTTTAATATGTGAGTTATCTTGTTTAGGATAGGTAATCATGGTAAGAGGATCAAGACAAAGAATGAGGAGGGAACCCTCACCTCCACCTACTCAAGCTAATTATTCTGAGCAAATTTACATCAGATAAGTAAGGGATATGATGTTATCATTTCAAAGAATGAGAGAATCTTTGATTAGTAGAACTTGACGAAATTCCTCAATTCATAACTCTTCATAACAAGCATAAATATACGAAGTACCTCCTGATGGAGATGTGCATAGAGAGTTATAAAAAGTTAAGCTACCCATCTTTAAGGACACCACAAAAGGGGAGGTAGCAAAATCTTGGTTGGAAAATATGCGCCTATGTTTCGAGTTGAAGAGTTATTCTAGTAATCAAAATGCCAAGTTAGATATATACCAACTTAAGGAGAGTGCATTATTATGGTGGAGGAACTTATAAATTAAATTGGGGTATTCTATCTCTACCTTGACTTGGGAGCAATTTGAAGCTGAATTCCGAAGAAGAAAAAAAACCTTTCTGCAGAATACTTGGAGAGGAAGTTGAATGAGTTCCATGATCTTAAACAAGGAACTAAGACTGTTCTTGAATATGAAGCTCGATTAATGGATTTCCTCATATATGCTTCACATCTAATACTGAAATACTAAAGGTAAACAAGGTATTGTATGGGTTGAATCCTTTGTTAAAGGAAAAAGTGCACATTTTGATGCCTGCAACATTGCATGAGACAGTACAAAAAACAATAATATTTGAAGAAGAAATGCAAGGGATAAAACGTGGGGAAAAGAATCCCAATCCCAATGCACCTTCATTCCATGGGAAACCTCCTCGGAGGGAAAACCAAGGAATAATCTATAAGTCCGGTGGTCCCATCAATGATCATGTTTCCTAAAATTCAGACTCATAAGAACCATGAATATTATCCTAAGCATCAATTTCAGCAAAGTGGTTCTCGTACTCAAGAGTATGTTCAAATTTCAACACATTCACCTAATAAAATATCCAAAGTGACAAGAACTACTCCTACTAATGGATGTTGGAGTTGTGGAGGACCACATTTTGAGCAAGAATTCCTTGAAAAGAAGACAAAGTTACAACTAGAGAAAGAACAAACTATAGTAAGAGATATGGACAGAGCCCATAGGATTCATGCAACTATGCATAATCTCCAGGTTAAGCGTCAATATTCAGTGCTTGAGACACTAGGAAAATTGAATGGTAATGCTAAAAATATTTAATTTATCCCGATGCAGCTGCAATTTTTATTTCTAATAATGATTTGTTAAAATATAAACTAGAGGCACTGAGAGCAAAATGATTTTGATCAGGTTGATATGGCCTTGGGTCATTCCTCAAGAGTAGAATCGTTAGTGCATGAATTTCCTTTATACTTGGGAGTGTGTAGCACACATGTGAACCTTTATGTGACATCAATTGGACATTATGATGTAATAATATGGATGGAATATCTTGAATCCCACTGGGTTGTGCTAGACTGTCGTGGTAAAACCATTCATTTTATAAATGATGAGGGCCAATCTATGGTTCTCTAGGGGGAAATGAGACCTACTTCCTTGAGACTAATTTCATCTTTGCAATTGAAGAAATGTCTCATAAAAGGATGCAAAATGTATGTTGTGATGACCTTAAATGAGGGAGATCTTTCATCCCTAGAACAATTGTTGAGATATTGTAACTTCAAAGAATATTATATTTGTACTTTATTATTCTGGAGATGATTCATTCCTCCGTGAAGATCTTATTGTATATTCGGAGATGTTTATTCCTCCGTCAGAATGTGGTAACTTAGGTTATTAGAATTCCCTAGTGGGGGGTCGGCCCTATATGTGTTATGTGGGTCAAAGGGTTATTAGACCACCCTAGAGAGGTCGGCCCAGTTAGTTGTAGTGGGGTATTTAACCCATTGGTTAAATACGAGCCTACATGTCTTGTGTAAAAGAAAAGTCGGAGTAGTGTATAAATAGAGGAGGTGTGTTCCTCATTTGACACACTCACTCACTTAAGAGAGGTGCACTTGTGGAGGAGAGGTCTGCTATGGTGGAGGAGGAGATCATGTCTTTGGTTTGCATCTTTGTATATTGCTGGTCATCTATATTGAGGAATCTTTACTGGGTTTTCTACCCCATGAGGGTTTCCCAGGATAAATCTGTGTCTCTTGTGTTTATGCTATGCTTGTTGTTTCTTCAGTGATCCTGTATATGCTATTATTGTGAAATGGAATGTAATGCTGCTATTTTCTGTCTTAGCATATTGAATTTTAACATGGTATCAGATCTAACCTGAAGGAAGGAAATGTATGGCACTTACGACACTTGCTTCTCTTGCGACAATTTGAAGGTTAGGGTTTTATATAGAAAAAACCAGTCATCGTGGAACTTTCGCTATAAATCCATTTATGCGAAGTTTCAAGATCTGAAAAGTTTATAGGTCGTAGATAACATCCCTAGGTACCTTGTTTCCAAAGGAAACCCTCAGATTCATTGTACTGTGTGAGTTATGATCAGTACAAGTTAGGGTTTCTGCCTCTTCCAGATCTCAGTCAAAATCAGGTGACCTAGGAAAAAAGGTCATAACTTGGGCTAGGAAGCTCCAAATGAAATTTCGTAAAAAGTGACAGGTATTACACAGACTGTACTATCTCAGGAAACTTTTGCAGAGGCCGAAACTGAACCAATGACACGTGGCACGCCATACAAGTTTGCTCTCCTGTTTTATCCCATAAACAGGTCACGTTGCGACACTTGGCATAACTCTCTCTCAAAGAGTCCAATTGAGGTCAGACCTATCAGAATGGAAAGATAACAAGTCAGGCTATCTCAGGAATCTGGTACCCCAACAACATCTTCCTGCATGTCAGTAGGTATCTGGTCCATGCGACATGCAGGAATCTCATGAGTCAACCGACTCATTTTCCTCTCCAGGGTTCCCAACATAGCTTCTGCTGCGGTGATATCAGCTGGCCTCACATAGATAGTAGGATGGCCCTCGGGACGAACAGGTCCAACATCTACATTTGACACTTGATTAGAACTCCAAAACTCATTCATAAAAATTAAATACTTGAAAAGTTTGAAAAAATTAAATAAATTCTTAAAAGTAAACATACCAATATCTCCCCAGGCTCCACCTGGCGAAAGCACCAGCTCTGTATCGTGACGGAAATCCAATCCAGCATAGGGAAACTGCTCAAAAGCGGGAACCTACCTCTCCCACCACCCCCAGAAGTCATCAGTATGGTAACAATAGTGACTCTCCCCACCACCCTGGCGGAGAAAAATGTCACCCCAACGGCCTAGTCTGGGCTCACGGGGGTTAACCTGTGGTGGAGGCATCCCCAAGCTAATAACAGGCATCCTCTCGAAGAAGAAAGTACACAAGATACTCCCGTACCCAAAATTCTTCATTGTGCCGGATTTGCAACTTGTCAATTGATACTTCATGTTTGCCAACAAGCTAGTACTCCAATCATAAACATGGCCATGCAAGCACTGTACACCGATATGCATCGAATGCCTAGAAGCTAACTATTGTGATGCACTACCGGATACTCGGTTGATCATGCTCACTATCACTTTCAGTGGGAGACCATCAATAGTTGAAATCAGGATTTGGCTTCCCGATTTTTCTGCTCCGGCAACACAGTATGTATTTACATATTCTTGCACTGATCATGCACCCAAACGAGATGTCCCTTTTAGATTGATTACGTCTCCTCTCCTTGAGAGACCGGTAATAAAGTATATATCCTCAACGGTAAGCTCAAGAGTTTTCCCCCGGATGATGAAGGTATTAGTATCGACATCCCAATACTGAATCAATCTTCGAAACAGCTTGTTTAGTGCACGCATGTTTACGGTTCGATAAAATTTCAACAAACCGCATCTACGGAGCGCATGGAGGGTAGCCGGGTCTTGCATGGCTAGTCTATCCATGTCTTCATGCTCCCTTTCCCTCCATTGTAAGACCATCCTGCACAAAAACCCCAAAAATTTTGAGTCTCGGCGCTTTAAAATGGCTTTGCAAGTATGTACGCTACTGTGTATACTACACAGTAGCGTGTAGGCGCTACTCTATTTGAGCAAAGTAGCGCCCATTGGGTTTGTACGCTACTCTTGTGTATACACAGTAGCGCCCGCGCATAAAACCTTATGAGCATCGCGTTTCGGGCCATTTTTCCTCAAAATTTTAAAAATAAACTATTGAAATGCAAGTTTGGTTGATTTCTACTTACTTGGTGCAAGAAGTTTGGTGATTGGATGCTCCGTTCGATCACGGTGGAGATTTGAAATTCGTGAAATGGTGCCCAATGTTTGCCCTACAACACAAAATGAAAATTGATTTTTTAACAATGAAATTATATATAAAATTGGATTTTAATTTTTACCCATAATTTTTAATTTTCCATAGTTTCAAAAACTTTCAAAAACCCTAATTAATCAATTGAAACACAAAATAAGGTATAACACTGATCCAAGTTCAATTTTCACTCAATTGTTGTCAGATTCGTCTCCTAAGCTCAAATTTCTTAATGATAAACCTTGTCAGTTAGTTAAACATTCCAAATTCATATATCATTTAAGATTTTTCCGACATCGACTAATATTTTGTTGAAGACCTAGTTTTGGCAGGACATGAAGCTACGATCTCAGAAGCTGACCCTTAAGTCATTTTAAGCTCTTGTTTGGACTATTTAAACCTAAACAAGATTGCCGAGCAAACTTGTCCTCTTTGAGCACGTTAAAGTATCCGAAGGCTCATCCACTCAGGTATAGAATTACCCCTTTTTCGGGCCTCAGTGGATTAACTACGGAAAAGGTATACTCTAGGTATACTCCTGTATGCGCTAGAAGAGTTCTCCTTTCATTGTTTTATACTTTTTCGGGGGAGGAGACTAACTGTACGAAAAAGGACTTGATGGAGTCTCTCTTTAGGGTTTTCAGACTCTCTAAATATGAAAATACCAAGCGAGCATTCACCTACTCGGGCTCGATGTGAAATCCACGAGAGGGTAAGTAGAGGACTGTTTAAGTTTTTCAACTCTATAAACAAGAAAACACCGCCGAGCACAGACCAATCCGGGCTCGATATAAAATCCACGGATAGGTGAAAAGAGGATTGTTTAAGTTTTTCAGACTCTATAAACAGGAAAACACCGGCGAGCATTAATCTGCTTGGGCTCGATACTAAAATTCACGAGCAGATATATGGAGTTATTGTTTAAGTTTTTCAGACTCCTTAAAATTGAAAACACCGGCGAGCAAGAACAGATCTCGGCTCAATATTAAAATCCAGAGATCAGTACATATAGAGTAATCTTCTATCTCTTCTTCGAACTCTCTAAATTATGAAGAAGGTGCTGAGTCTTCCTCCCATGGGCTCGTTAAACTATTTACATGGTTGGACCTATTGAGTTTTCATTCTTTCTTGGACTCATTAAATCCACAAGAAGGGTATTCTTTTATCTAAAAAGAATAAGGAACGGGAAAACATATCATATCATCATTGTCAAAGGCAGTTTCAGTCAAGTCCTATCCTTGAACACAGCACCTACTTGAGTCTATCTTGTCGGTTGGGTTTAGTTTTTTGGCCTCAGGGTGAACCTTTCCTCCGATTTATTTACTCTCCCGGTTGGTTATTCTTCCAACCATATGGAGGGTCTGTTAATGTCTCTTACATTTCAGACTTATTTACCCCATTATGTCAGAAACTGCCTGAGTCACTTTTATGTCGTGCTCAATGTTCAAGAATATACCCTGTGTCGACCATTCTGCAGTTTACCTTGACCTCATGTGTCGGCCTTCCTAGTGTCAGTTTTGTCGCATATTATTCCATATCAGCTCTTACCAGTTGAGTGTTTCTCGATTTGGATGATGGAGGATGCCTCAAGGCCTCCCTTCCAACGGACTTCTTCCCATAGACACCAAATCATTATTCTGGGATTGAAGTTTAGAGTTTTGGTTAGTACCTTGGAGATTGCAGTCACCAGTGGCAATTTTCCTCATTGTGGAATGATGAGAATACATCAATGTCTCTTCTTCGACAGGATTCCCAAGTGTTCGACTCCAAGTCCATCTATTCACATTTGGTGAATCGTACTTGGTACCTTGGACCCCATCATCATTATCGGTGGAAGTCCTTGCGTTTGTTAACGGTATACATCAATGACCGGTAATCAAACGATGCCCTCCATGTTCGACTGTCAGCTTATCTATTCACATGGTTTGGGTTTGTACCTAGGGTTATTGTGGGATGAAGACCTTGGGATTTTTTGATGACATTACCTCATTTTGTTATCACCCAAGTTGCGCAAGACTGAGCCTCACTTATATATGGCTTTCCATGAGACATAGATCCAGTGTGTTGTTATGGCTATGATCTCTCAGTTTGACATGGATCCACGCTTGTATTTCAAGTGGCCATGCTTTTATATACATATCCTTGTTATGTATCGGAGATCATGTTGTATCACATTACACATCTATACGATGTCAACAATGTAATTGCTCGCTGACCTTGATCTTTATTGCAAGTTTCTTGCGACTTGTTCTGCGGTTCTGTGCTCCTCCTCTGGATTTGGATTGTAATGTATTTCGGCCATCGTTTCCCTCTGACCTCACACATTAGGGGGCATCTGTTATAGGTCGAAATTGCACCTCTCTTTCTGTGATCACCCTGAGCTGCTAATCACACAAAAGGACAACTTGGATGGAGGAGCATGTTGACCTTGGACCATATGACAACTCATCCTATTTCCTGAAAATACTGGAAAACATACAAAATATCATTTTAAGGTATGAGCGCTACTCCACTTAAATAGACTAGCGCCCATACGCGACTCCAGTGTATAATAGTAGCGCCCATATCAATATATATGCTACTCCTTCTCATCAAAGTAGCACTCGACATTTAAAACTGAATGAGCGCTAGTTGTTAAACAATAGGGTAGCGCCCTATACGCTACTCCACTGAGTAATAGTCACGTATATCTTAAAAGATGATTAAAAAATATATTAATTCATCTAGGAGGATTAGTTGATGGCAGTTCCTTAACTCCCCCAACTTCCTCCATAACTACATCTCGACCTGAACTGTTTCTTTGAACCTATAAATACCAAGAAGGTTAAAGGAGAAGGGTTAGAAATTGGAGATTAGTGAGATTGATTAATGGAAAAACTTTGAAGAAGCTTGCATTGGAGAAGTTGTTGCAGAAGATATCCAAGCCAGAAGAAAGCCAGAGCCCAGAATCTAGTTGCAGGAGCCTACTTCATTATCAGGTATATTTGTACTGCATTCTAATTTTGACAAATAAAAGTTGAAGTGTTTCCTTGTTCCAATCTGAAGGTGTTATGAAATGGCATTTTAAGTTGGATTTATTTTGGTCAATGCTGAATATTAAACATAGTTTTTGTTTATTTCATGCTTTATATATTGCCCAAAATGTTTGAGGAAGGTATTGTTGTTCCAGGTTTGCTGAAGGAAAAGTAGATTTGGAAGCTGGACACGGGATCGAGTCAAGGCTAGGATCAGACTCCGGTTAAAAGGTGTGTTCCCTAAATCTACAATCTATTTATTTTGTAAAACGTCTCTGTAATAGCATTAATGCACTTACCTGTCACCCCGACCAAGTTGATAGTTTAGTTTCCTGACTATAGGGTAGAAATATCCGCCAACAGACTGGCGACTCCGCTGGGGAATAGAGTTTTTGGCTTTAGGAAACTTTGTTTTTGGGTGTCTCTTTAGTTTGTTTTAACTTCTTTGATGTGTCAAGAACCTTTTTAGGTATCCCTTATCTTGGTCTTTCCTGCTTTCATCAGTTTTTATACCTTCCAAAGTCAATTTTAAAGCCTTGGAAATATGAGCGCTACTCTGATATATGTACAGTAGCGCCCATACGCTACTGTTCTGTATATACAGTAGCGCCCGTTTTGGCATGGGCGCGAGTTGCTCTACTACACAGTAGAGTACATTTCCTGAAGCAGTCAATTTTTGGTTTGCTCGTGTTATAACCCTGTGGTGATTTGCTGACTGTGCTGTAAGGTTCCTTTGATGATTGCATAAGGTTTTTAATTGTTTTTCAAGTTATAGAACCTCTCCTTAAAGTTTTTCCATCTTTTAAACCATTTGTTGACCTTTGGATTTTTTGAGACCTTTTATTGACTTTTTGGAAGACTTGGTGGTGTTTGGTGATGAACACTTTCACTTTTTTCAGACCCTAACGGCTTGCTGTCTGTTTACAAACCTGTACACTCCTGTGTCTGTTGTTTGTGGTGAAGTTGTCTGCTCTCTACTACCCCCGTCCTTTGTTTAGGGTTTGGTCTTTGGTAGAGCTTCTAGGGTGTCTTCTTTTTGGTCAAGTTTCATTTCTTCCAAGACTTCTTGTCTTCTGCTGGTCACAAGTGCCTCTTAAACAGTTGTAGGCTACTTTCACCTCTCAGTTTCTTCATGTTAGTAGGGCAGCCTGCTTGTCTACTTGTACTTGGCTTTGTGGTCTTGCTAGGGTTAGACACTTTAGGTCAGTCCTTGGGTGTTCTCTCCTTTGTTTTCTCCCACTTGGTGTCCAAGTTTATAGGCTTTTTCTTAGTAAAAAACCTGTAGATCAAGTCTTTCTCGAGCTAGGTTTCGATAGCTATAGGCCTAAGAACGTTTTCCATACTTCCACACTTTGCATAAAAAGTTTTATTTGGCTTTCCATTTTTTGCATAGTTCTTTTTCGGTTATTGAAAAAGCAAAAAACAAATTTGGTACTTTAAGTTAAATTAGAACTTGTCTTTGTCATTGCAAAATAGCTTAGTATATTTTGTATAATTTAAAAAAGAAAACAAATAAGTTTGCTTAGATTTTCAGTTTTGAAAAGAGGTAGATAAAAAAAATGAAAAAGTTTTGTTGTAGGAAGATTTGAGTATATTTGCATTTCTGTTTTCTTGTTATAACCACGCTCACACACTCACTATCCCTTTTGCGTAATAAAAGCCCTAAAATTTGTTAATAAAATGAACTAGAAACTTTTTCTTTTTAGGGTACACTACACCAACTAGTTTTGGTTAGGGTCTTGGGTTTAAATCACTTTAAACCACCCAAGATCACACATTGCGCAACAATCGTAGTGAGACTATCATAGGTAAACCCACCTCACTCAAAATTTGCCTGGGAGCATATGCAGTAGGTCATTGCGAGATCAATTTGTGGGAATACTCCTCCTACTTGATGTTCGAGCATACGCCAGGATCGGATTGCGTATTGGGGACTCTTTCGAGTTTCGGGCTTGGCTACCCTGCCCATGCTTTCTGATTCGACCGGTGACTGTTCCCCCAGGAATTTTCGGTGTTGTGGTATCCATAGTATCAGACTTCTAGGTTCTTACATAGGTGACAGCAGAGGGTATATCTGTTGTACCTAAGACAGACGTGGGAGGAAACCCCGTGCAGGTCTTTGGGAGGGCGGTTGGGTGATTCCAGCGCTTGCACCCTTAGTCATTGTATTGTGGACCCCGGGTAACTGTCTTTCTTCCTTCGTTGATCTGTTCTGGGCCCTAATCATCCCAGACTCTTCTCCGGAAGGCACCTTTGTTTGACTGGTTTGTATACTTAGGAATTTTTAGTTGGTGTGCTGTTTGCCCCTAGTCATAGTGGCCACTAGGTTCTAGTTTGTTTTTTATACTTATAATCACGGAGAATCAACAACTCCGTAGATCGAGAAGGATTCAGAACCTTCCACCTGTTAGAACAGAACCTATACAACCAGCTAGAAGACAGCGGGTAAACCCTGGTATTTCTTCAGAAATTACCTCTGAAATAGAATTGCTTGAAGAAATACTTATAACAGAAAACCTTGAAATTGAGGTTCCTGAGGAACCACCACCAGGTACCACAGATCAACAACATTTTAGTACTGTTGAGGTGGAAGATCTTACTTCCGTAGAGTATAGCACTCCTTTCAATCCTCCCTTAACTATTACTAGAATTTCGCTTCTGTCACCTGTTGGTTTCCAGCAGCCCCTTTTCAGTGCAGATCTTTTGTTTCCCGATTATCTGATGTCTAACACAGGAGGTGAACCAGGGGGTCCCCAAACTCCCACTTTAGGTATGAATACCAGCACAATTAACCCTTCTTTTACTGCTACATCTAGTCAGGCACAAACCACATCTGTGCCTACTCCATCTTTCAGTTTCAACACTAGTACATTAGGAATGCCTAGTTTTACAACAATGGCATCTATTCCCACGTCTACTGTTGGACCTAGCAGTATGGCCAACTGTGCAACACCTTCTACTTCGCAACTGTTATATCAGATCCCTAGTACTTGGGTTTCCACACCTGTGGTAGGACCAAGTGTTTCTGCAAATATACCAGTCATGGGCACCATGACTGCACCGTCCACATCATCTTCTACTGGTTTCAACACCTTTGTAGGCCCTAACTTGAATCAGGGTAGCATGCCTGCAAATAATGTTCCTTTTTCCTTATTTTCAGGGGGAGGGGGCAACATCTTCAACCAGCAATATGGCGGGGCTAACACCCAGCCACAGTGGACGAACCAGCAAAGCACTAATCCGCTCTCGTATGGGTGGGGAAATTTTAATAATTCTTTCTCACAACAACAACAACTGGCAGGGGGCAACCCCTACCAACAAATACCTGGGGGTAACCCCTACCAACAGTTAACTGAGGGTAACCCCTATCAACAGTTGGTAGGTGGCAACTCCTATCAGCACATGGCCGAGGGAAACCCTTATCACCAAATGGTTGGGGGAAACCCCTACCAACAATTAATGGGACAAACGATGGGTGGTTTCCCTTATCAAGCTTCATCTTACCGGCCTCATCTACCTTTTCTGGCAACTTTGAATTTGCCAGACCTTTCGAAACTGACAAATGATCCTGTGTGTCATAATGCCATGTGGCCATCAGTTCCCACCAAATTACCTTTGGATATTCCAAAATTCGAAGGCAAAGCTGGTGAAGACCCTGGTGACCATGTCACTACCTTTCACTTGTGGTGTTCTTCAAATTCGTTGAACGAGGATTCCATCAGATTGAGACTTTTTCAAAGGACCTTAACTGGTCCCGCAGCCAAATGGTACATTGAGTTACCTGCGGCTACTTTCTCTAGTTTTGGGGATCTAGCAACCGTCTTTTTGAACCATTTCCAACTTCCTGTTCGGTATGATGCCAGAACAGAACTTTTGTCTACTTTTAGACAAAACAAAGCCACTCATTTATCTGACCACATTCAAGAGTGGCGAAGACGGAAAAGGCTCATAAAGGCCAACATCCCTCCAGAGTTCCTACTTGAGTGGTACTTGAAATCACTCCTTCCTTACATTTCTAAGGAAGTAGCGACATCTGGAGTTTCCAATGAAGAAGAATCCATCTTAAGGACTCAACAGTTAGACCTTGTATACGCACAATCTGGTTTACTGTACGAGATTATACCTGACGCACCGAGATCAAACACTGATCTGAGTAGACCCAAACCTGGACCACATGCTGACGGCATAGTGGGTTTAGTTAACTCTGCAGCCTTTGAAGCACTGACCAAACAGGTCCAAGCCTTAACTGTCAAACATTCGACTGCAGACATTGCTTCCGTCACAACCTCTCCTTCTATTTCTGAATCTGTTAATAAGGTTCAGAACAATCAAAAGGGCCCTCGACAACCCAACAACAAAAAGAAGGGCAAGAAAGGAGAGGGGAACCAACAAAAGCCCAAAAAATACAATGCCGAAGAGGGTAACAAAGAAGAGAAGAAGGTTAGGTTCCCTTGTAAACTTTGCAAACAAAACCACCTTACTCATCAATGCCCTCTACTAGAAGAAGCCCAGAAGCTCTTAAGAGAGAAGAAGCCTGCCGTCTTGAAAGATCCATTTCCTAAAGGGTAAGACTCAACTTCTGGCACCTCCAAAACTGGGGGCACTTCACACGCCACGGTTGATCAAACATTCATAAATATGGTCAACTCAGATGCACTTTTGCAAACCAGAGCTAAGAACTATACCCCGGAAACGCAGAGAAAGGATAAGGAGATTGTTGAATCCTCCACTCCACTCCACATACCTGTGGACCCAATGCCCAAGATTCCGAAAGGTGTCTTGAAGAGGGCATCGCACAATCCCAACACACGGGCTACTTCCAACTACAATGTGGTTGAAGATCTAGCCCAAACCCCTTGTGCCATGTCTACTCTAGAAGTCTTGCAGAGTTGTCCATTGCAACAAAATGCACTTCTGGCAGCTATTGGGAGTATGGAGTCCTCCAACATGTCTGCGCGATTTGACATGACTGATGTCAAATACCGGTTGCCATATCACGTTGCCCTCCAGATTGAGGTCGTTCATGGTCCAATGACCATAATACAAGCTGTAGTAGATGAGGGAGCGTCGACTTGCATAATGTCGATTTCCTGTTGGAAAGCTCTAGGTTCTCCTGAGTTAGTCCCTTCCAACACAATGCTTACTGCATTTGATGGAAGAACTTTCCGTCCACATGGATTTTTGCCATCATTTAATGTCACTTTGGCCAGTAAGAGAGTTTCTGTTGAGATAGAAGTTCTGGACGCTCCGCTAGATTACAACATGTTATTGGGAAGGAGTTGGACTTATGCCATGCAATCTATAGCATCGGCAGTTTTTCGAGTGGTAATGATCCCATTTGAAGGTAAGATCGTTACAATCGATCAACTTTCTTTCACTCAAGGAAAACACCAGACTTCTTCGGAATCCATGATTCCTTTGGTTGATCAAACCGCCCCAGTTAGCGAGAGTTTAGGAGCAGGACTTTTTGGATCACTAATTGGCACTTTTGACCTACCCACTCCTACTTTATTTGTTGGTACTAAGGGATGCTCATCATCTGAAACTCCTATGGTTAGTTCAACAATTGACTCTGAGTTTCTCCCAACTAATACAAACCCCTCAGTACCCATCCCTGTTGTAGAAGTTACTCACTAAGATTCTTATCAAACTACAACAGAAGATATATTGACTCTGCCTGTGTCTGTAGAGTCAAACATGGATTGTGCCACTACTCAGACACCTAACCCGATTCATTCTCTCAACAGTGCAGGAATTACTTTACCTTCTGATGAAGAAAGGTTAGAAGCCCTGAATGACCTGGACCATCCTCATGAACATATAAATCGCGTGTCCTTCCTGTTTCCTTTTCTTCACTTATTAGAGAGAGGTGAATTTTGTTCACCACCCGATGAGAATACTGGTCTCACTCCTTCACAAGTTGCCATTGTTGAAGCAAATAGAGTACATACTTCGTTGGTGAATATTTTTACTCGGGTCAACGGGAATTTTTTCTTTGAAACAGGATGTTATCTCGATGAAATAATCCCGTATACCAACCTTTTCCATGAGTTCCATAACACCTTTTCCCAGCCTCCTGAGGAAGATCCAGGCATTGACCTTACCTGAAGAAGTACTACGCCTAGGTTGAAGTACTTTTTCTTGTAACATAGCTGTATATTTTTGTATAGTTAGTTTTGTTATGCTCGTTAGGTGATCTTATGTGTGTTTCTCGTTTCGTGTACCAGATGTCAACCGCACATTTCCTAGGATTTGCTGATGGCGCTAGTCGCCACACCTGTCAGTTGGCTGCAGCAGCTTGGGTCATTTATTCACCCGCTGACCAACTTGTCTCTTCGGGGGGGGTTTGTTTGGGACCTACCACGAACAATGTGGCTGAATACAGTGCAGTTATAGAACTTCTCCGAGATGCCCTCAGTCATGGCATTTCATACCTGGAGGTAAGGCTTGACTCACAACTAATTGTATTCCAGTTAACAGGTGTCTATCGGATCAGAGATCCAGGATTGCTACGTCAGTTTCTACGAGTTAGATTATTGGAAAGACATTTTCATTCTATCAGATATGAACACATTCCAAGAAATTTAAACAATTTAGCTGATTCATTAGCGAACTATGTGTTAGACTGGCATTTGCATCATACATTGTAAACAACATTCCACACATAAAATTTAAAATGCATACACATGTAAATAACCGATACTGTTTATATAACTGGTACCGTATCAAAAAATATGAGTTTTGAGTTATGAGTCTCTCCAGTCAAGTCATAAAAGTACAAAAGCTGGGCATGGTAGCCTAAAAAATATATACATATAATGTTTTTCTTCTCCTACGGAGAAGGAGGAACCTCCTCATCATCTACTGCATTGCAATAGCATATCACTAGTCTAGCAACTCTCCGCAGTAATCTAAGCCATGCTGGGGGCACCCCAACAACATCTTCCTGCATGTCAATAGGTATCTGGTCCATGCGGCATGCAGGAATCTCATGAGTCAACCGACTCATTTTCCTCTCCAGGGTTCCCAACATAGCTTCTGCTGTGGTGATATCAGCTGGCCTCACATAGATAGTAGGATGGCCCTCGGGACGAACAGGTCCAACATCTACATTTGACACTTGATTAGAACTCCAAAACTCATTCATAAAAATCAAATACTTGAAAAGTTTGAAAAAATTAAATAAATTCTTAAAAGTAAACATACCAATATCTCCCCAGGCTCCACCTGGCGGAAGCACCAGCTCTGGATCGTGACGGAAATCCAATCCAGCATAGGGAAACTGCTCAAAAGTGGGAACCTGCCTCTCCCACCACCCCCAGAAGTCATCAGTATGGTAACAATAGTGACTCTCCCCACCACCCTGGCGGAGAAAAATGTCACCCCAACGGCCTAGTCTGGGATCACGGGGGTTAACCTGTGGTAGAGGAATCCCCAAGCTAATAGCAGGCATCCTCTCGAAGAAGAAAGTACACAAGATACTCCCGTACCCAAAATTCTTCATTGTGCCGGATTTGCAACTTGTCAATTGATACTTCATGTTTGCCAACAAGCTATTACTCCAATCATAAACATGGCCATGCAAGCACTGTACACCGATATGCATCGAATTCCTAGAAGCTAAGTGTTGTGATGCACTACTGGATACCCGGTTGATCATGCTCACTATCACTTTCAGTGGGAGACCATCAATAGTTGAAATCAGGATTTGGCTTCCCGATTTTTCTGCTCCGGCAACACAGTATGTATTTACATATTCTTGCACTGATCGTGCACCCAAACGAGATGTCCCTTTTAGATTGATTACGTCTCCTCTCCTTGAGAGACCGGTAATAAAGTATATATCCTCAACGGTAAGCTCAAGAGTTTGCCCCCGGATGATGAAGGTATTAGTATCGACATCCCAATACTGAATCAATCTTCGAAACAGCTTGTTTAGTGCACGCATGTTTACGGTTCGATAAAATTTCAACAAACCGCATCTACAGAGCGCATGGAGGGTAGCCGGGTCTTGCATGGCTAGTCTATCCATGTCTTCATGCTCCCTTTCCCTCCATTGTAAGACCATCCTGCATAAAAACCCCCAAAATTTTGAGTCTCGGTGCTTTAAAATGGCTTTGCAAGTATGTACGCTACTGTGTATACTACACAGTAGCGTGTAGGCGCTACTCTGTTTGAGCAAAGTAGCGCCCATTGGGTTTGTACGCTACTCTTGTGTATACACAGTAGCGCCCGCGCATAAAACCTTATGAGCATCGCGTTTCGGGCCATTTTTCCTCAAAATTTTAAAAATAAACTATTGAAATGCAAGTTTGGTTGATTTCTACTTACTTGGTGGAAGAAGTTTGGTGATTGGATGCTCTGTTCGATCACGGTGGAGATTTGAAATTCGTGAAATGGTGCCCAATGTTTTCCCTACAACACAAAATGAAAATTGATTTTTTAACAATGAAATTATATATAAAATTGGATTTTAATTTTTACCCATAATTTTTAATTTTCCATAGTTTCAAAAACTTTCAAAAACCCTAATTAATCAATTGAAACACAAAATAAGGTATAACACTGATCCAAGTTCAATTTTCACTCAATTGTTGTCGGATTCGTCTCCTAAGCTCAAATTTCTTAATGATAAACCTTGTCAGTTAGTTAAACATTCCAAATTCATATATCATTTAAGATTTTTCCGACATCAACTAATATTTTGTTGAAGACCTAGTTTTGGCAGGACATGAAGCTACGATCCCAGAAGCTGACCCTTAAGTCATTTTAAGCTCTTGTTTGGACTATTTAAACCTAAACAAGATTGCCGAGCAAACTTGTCCTCTTTGAGCTCGTTAAAGTATCCGAAGGCTCATCCACTCAAGTATAGAATTACCCCTTTTCCGGGCCTCAGTGGATTAACTACGGAAAAGGTATACTCTAGGTATACTCCTGTATGCACTAGAAGAGTTCTCCTTTCATTGTTTTATACTTTTTCGGGGGAGGAGACTAACTGTACGAAAAAGGACTTGATGGAGTCTCTCTTTAGGGTTTTCAGACTCTCTAAATATGAAAATACCAAGCGAGCCTTCACCTACTTGGGCTCGATGTGAAATCCACGAGAGGGTAAGTAGAGGACTGTTTAAGTTTTCCAACTCTATAAACAAGAAAACACCGCCGAGCACAGACCAATCCGGGCTCGATATAAAATCCACGGATAGGTGAAAAGAGGATTGTTTAAGTTTTTCAGACTCTATAAACAGGAAAACATCGGCGAGCATTAATCTGCTTGGGCTCGATACTAAAATTCATGAGCAGATATATGGAGTTATTGTTTAAGTTTTTCAGACTCCTTAAAATTGAAAACACCGGTGAGCAAGAACAGATCTCGGCTCGATATTAAAATCCAGAGATCAGTACATATAGAGTAATCTTCTATCTCTTCTTCGAACTCTCTAAATTATGAAGAAGGTGCTGAGTCTTCCTCCCATGGGCTCGTTAAACTATTTACATGGTTGGACCTATTGAGTTTTCATTCTTTCTTGGACTCATTAAATCCACAAGAAGGGTATTCTTTTATCTAAAAAGAATAAGGAACGGGAAAACATATCATATCTTCATTTTCAAAGGCAGTTTTAGTCAAGTCCTATCCTTGAACACAGCACCTACTTGAGTCTATCTTGTCGGTTGGGTTTAGTTTTTTGGCCTCGGGGTGAACCTTTCCTCCGATTTATTTACTCTCCCGGTTGGTTATTCTTCCAACCATATGGAGGGTCTGTTAATGTCTCTTACATTTCAGACTTATTTACCCCATTATGTCATAAACTGCCTGAGTCACTTTTGTGTCGTGCTCAATGTTCAAGGATATACCCTGTGTCGGCCATTCTGCAGTTTACCTCGACCTCATGTGTCGGCCTTCCTAGTGTCAGTTTTGTCGCATATTATTCCATATCAGCTCTTACCAGTTGAGTGTTTCTCGAGTTGGATGATGGAGGATTCCTCAAGGCCTCCCTTCCAACGGACTTCTTCCCATAGACACCAAATCATTATTCTGGGATTGAAGTTTAGAGTTTTGGTTAGTACCTTGGAGATTGCAGTCACCAGTGGCAATTTTCCTCGTTGTGGAATGATGAGAATACATCAATGTCTCTTCTTCGACAGGATTCCCAAGTGTTCGACTCCAAGTCCATCTATTCACATTTGGTGAATCGTACTTGGTACCTTGGACCCCATCATCATTATCGGTGGAAGTCCTTGCGTTTGTTAACGGTATACATCAATGACCGGTAATCAAACGATGCCCTCCATGTTCGACTGTCAGCTCATCTATTCACATGGTTTGGGTTTGTACCTAGGGTTATTGTGGGATGAAGACCTTGGGATTTTTTGATGACATTACCTCATTTTGTTATCACCCAAGTTGCGCAAGACTGAGCCTCACTTATATATGGCTTTCCATGAGACATAGATCCAGTGTGTTGTTATGGCTATGATCTCTCAGTTTGACATGGATCCACGCTTGTATTTCAAGTGGCCATGCTTTTATATACATCTCCTTGTTATGTATCGGAGATCATGTTGTATCACATTACACATCTATACGATGTCAACAATGTAATTGCTCGCTGACCTTGATCTTTATTGCAGGTTTCTTGCGACTTGTTCTGCGGTTCTGTGCTCCTCCTCTGGATTTGGATTGTAATGTATTTCGGCCATCGTTTCCCTCTGACCTCACACATTAGGGGGCATCTGTTATAGGTCAAAATTGCACCTCTCTGTCCGTGATCACCCTGAGCTGCTGATCACACAAAAGGACAACTTGGATGGAGGAGCATGTTGACCTTGGACCATATGACAACTCATCCTATTTCCTGAAAATACTGGAAAACATACAAAATATCATTTTAAGGTATGAGCGCTACTCCACTTAAATAGACTATCGCCCATACGCGACTCCAGTGTATAATAGTAGCGCCCATATCAATATATATGCTACTCCTTCTCATCAAAGTAGCACTCGACATTTAAAACTGAATGAGCGCTAGTTGTTAAACAATAGGGTAGCGCCCTATACGCTACTCCACTGAGTAATAGTCACGTATATCTTAAAAGATGATTAAAAAATATATTAATTCATCTAGGAGGATTAGTTGATGGCAGTTCCTTAACTCCCCCAACTTCCTCCATAACTACATCTCGACCTGAACTGTTTCTTTGAACCTATAAATACCAAGAAGGTTAAAGGAGAAGGGTTAGAAATTGGAGATTAGTGAGATTGATTAATGGAAAAACTTTGAAGAAGCTTGCATTGGAGAAGTTGTTGCAGAAGATATCCAAGCCAGAAGAAAGCTAGAGCCCAGAATCTAGTTGCAGGAGCCTGCTTCATTATCAGGTATATTTGTACTGCATTCTAATTTTGACAAATAAAGGTTGAAGTGTTTCCTTGTTCCAATCTGAAGGTGTTATGAAATGGCATTTTAAGTTGGATTTATTTTGGTCAATGCTGAATATTAAACATAGTTTTTTGTTTATTTCATGCTTTATATATTGCCCAAAATGTTTGAGGAAGGTATTGTTGTTGCAGGTTTGCTGAAGGAAAAGTAGATTTGGAAGCTGCACACGGGATCGAGTCAAGGCTAGGATCAAACTCCGGTTAAAAGGTGTGTTCCCTAAATCTACAATCTATTTCTTTTGTAAAACGTCTCTGTAATAGCATTAATGCGCTTACCTGTCACCCCCGACCAAGTTGATAGTTTAGTTTCCTGACTATAGGGTAGAAATATCCGCCAACACCATTCAGAAGTGTGAAAGTCAAAGATTGAATTTTTAGGGTTTCTCTAGCAAACCCTAATCAAGCTCCAGATCAAGTTTCAGGGGGAGTTGAGGCTAAGGCCTTACATAAGAAGACTACAAGAATTCTCGACAGGTATGACTTAAAGAAGTTCAGGTATGTCTTGAAATCTGATTCTTGATTAAGTTCATAATGTGTTTATCTTCATATTATTTATTAGTACAATCTTGATTAATGTTAGAATTGTCTTATCACCCTAGTAACAATATGAATGCATGTGAATGATCGAAGACATTCATTAATTAGGGCTATATGATTGTACTAATGCATTATGGTGTTGTGTGAGGTTGATGTTGTCTGCTGACAAGATACAAGTACATCACAAAAGACAAATCAAGTTACATGACCATGACAACATGAAGACAAAGAATCATCCATAATCTTTGTTCTACTTACAAGGTATGTATGACTTTGTTATATTATGCTTAACCTATGAGACATGCAGGTTCTAGCTCAGGATCTCTAAATCAATGAAGAGATTGTTTAGGTATGTTGTACATAACTGAGCAGGTATACTAATCCAGGTATGTTTTCCTATGTCAAGTTAGAATCTTACCTTGTGTTAGGATCCCTTATATAAGTATACTTGGTATGATTGGTTATGCTTATTCATAAAGTTAGTAATCAAGGGTTTATGCATATTATGTCTCTTATCTTGGTTGATGATTTAACTAACTAGATCAAACAAGAATATGCATGAGTAAAAGAAGACTTCCCTGATACCTTGAATATTATCTATAATCATGACTATACATTTTCAAGATTATTTAGAACTATAATGTTTTGATAACATTGAGAATATACTAATGAATGTATGTTTGTGTATGAGATCATGAGAATGACACTAGTGCACACTTGAGCATGCACAGTGGTACAGAATGAATAGAAGTTCAGAAGACATACAGAAGATCAAGCAGGAGGAAACCACACAAACATAAAAGATAAGTATTTGAGTTGTTATTAGAAATAGTAAATGATATTGCTTGTATGCATATTTGTATTCCTAGAATATATCATGCTACTAATATGCATATGATTGGTAAGTTGGACAAACATTCCATTGTTGCTTGTCTAGAATGAAACCTCCTTGCTGACATGCTGAGAGTTGTGCACACTCTCGATAGTATGTTCTGGTAGAGATGGAAGGCATCTAGATAGCTACTATATGCATACAGGATATGGGAAAGTGTTGTTCCAAAGTATTGGTCAAAATAGTTGCATAACTATGTAAATGATAATTGTATGCATAATAGGTTATCATGTCAATATGATTTAATGATTATGAAGTATTACTAATCATGTACTTAATTTTGATTTGTAGGAAAGATCATGATGAATGATGAACACTGAACAAGCGATTGATGTTCAACAAAAGATTTACAAATCAAACACACTATAGAAGGCTTCTGGCTAGAAGAGAATCATGATGAGATGTTTTGCTCCAAGTGGCTAGATAAGACCATTCTCTTAATGGTGTAATTAAAGAAGAAGTGTGAATCAGGTTCTGTATGGGTATCCAGGATTGGTAGTCAATTGATGAGCTTAATGATCATCATGGGTGATGTGGATCTCAACCTTTGCTACAAGGTTGAATATGGCTTCTATACACATATGACATGGATGCAAGAAGGAACTCACCACAGAGTTCGAATGATTTTGAGGCTCATATTAGTAGACCCATCTGACAAGAGATGGCACGATAGATATGCAAAAGATCACTCAATGCAGAGTGTGAATAATGGACAATTGACAGCTTCATGACAAAGCTTGGGCTTTGCCAGAAGTAAAGTTGATCCTAACCTTTACCTTAAGGTTGTGGATGATGAACCTATCATACCATTATTGTATGACAATGATCTCTTTCTGACAAGGAATGAGAAACAAATCATGAAAATGGCTGCAGAAATGAAAAATGAAAGATCTCGGATTAATGCACTACTTCTTAGGTCTAGAAGTATGGCAAGATCCAAAAGGAATCTTTTAAATCAAGGTAAGTATGCTGTGAAGTTTCTAAAAAGATTTGATATGTTGGAGTATAAAGCCATGGCCACTCCCATCGACTCCAACTTGAAGTTATTAGTTAATGACTCATCGTATTTAGTGGACCTAACCCTATATAGACAAATCACTGGGTCATTGATGTACTTAACAAATACTAGGCCAGATATATGCTTTGCTGAAAATACCCTAAGTCAGTATCTAGTAGAACCTAGAAAGGTTCACTTAATATCTACAAAGCATGTAGTGAGGTACCTAAAAGGTACATTAGATTTTGGTCTATATTATCTTGGAGGTCATGAACTCCGTTTACATGGTTACTCAGATTCTGATTGGGCAGGAAGTGCCTCAGACAGAAAGAGTACATCAAGTGGATGTTATAGTCTTGAATCTGCCATGATCTCATGGTTCAACAAGAAACAATCTAGTGTGGCTCTCAGTACTGCTAAAGCAGAATATATAGCTGTCTGCTCTGCCAGCTGTGAAGCAATGTGGCTTCAGAAGCTATTATATGGAGTGTTTGACTTAGAAATGGATTCCACTGTGATTATGTGTGACATTCAAAACTGCATCAAGATAGAAAATCTTGTATTCCAAGATAAGTCAAAACACATAGAGATCCGATACTTCTATATACGAGATATGGTGCAGAGAGGAGCTATCAAGCTCGAGTATATAAGCACTGAGGATCAGATTGCTAATATCTTGACTAAACCTCTGTCTTGAGTAAAGTTTGAATAATTCCGAGACAAGCTTGGTATAGTCCAGAAGGACCCTCCTCGAAAGGGGGAGTAGTATAGTATCTGATAATAAGTCTATCCCATCAATTTGCTGCACTTAGTTACTTAGAATTATTTAGATTTAGGAATCTTATATTTTTTCTTTTGATGATAGATGTATACATGCTTTTGATGATAGATGTTATGCATGTTTTGATGATGAGGATACATGTTTTGTTATACATGTTTTGATGATGTTATATGAGGATACATGTTTTGATGATGAGGATAAATGTTTTGTTATACATGTTTTGATGATGAGGATACATGTTTTGTTATACATGTTTTGATGATGAGGATACATGTTTTGTTATACATGTTTTGATGATGAGGATACATGTTTTGTTATACATGTTTTGATGATGAGGATACATGATTGACACATGTTTTGATGAAGTTCTTGGTAAACATGTGAGGGGATTGGATCATCCTTGGACTTCAGTCTGAAAGAAGAGCCGTAGACGTATGTCTTCGAGAATGAAGTTCTTGGTGAACATGTGAGGGGATTGGATCATCCCTGGACTTCAGTTCGAAAGAAGAGCCGTAGACGTCTGTCTTCGAGAATGAAGTTCTTGGTGAACATGTGAGGGGATTGGATCATCCCTGGACTTCAGTCCGAAAGAAGAGCCGTAGACGTATGTCTTCGAGAATGAAGTTCTTGGTGAACATGTGAGGGGATTGGATCATCCCTGGACTTCAGTCTGAAAGAAGAGTCATAGACGTATGTCTTCGAGAATGAAGTTCTTGGTGAACATGTGAGGGGATTGGATCATCCCTGGACTTCAGTTCGAAAGAAGAGCCGTAGACGTATGTCTTTGAGAATGAAGTCCTTGGTGGACGGTTGAGGATTAAGTCATCCTTGGACGTAGTCCTAAATGTACGGTTGAGGATTAAGTCATCCTTGGACGTGGTCCTAAATGTACGGTGGAGGATTAAGTCATCCTTGGACGTGGTCCTAAATGTACGGTGGAGGATTAAGTCATCCTTGGACGTGGTCCTAAATGTACGGTTGAGGATTAAGTCATCCTTGGACGTGGTCCTAAATGTATGGTTGAGGATTAAGTCATCCTTGGAAGTGGTCCTAAATGTACAGTTGAGGATTAAGTCATCCTTGGACGTGGTCCTAAATGAACGGTTGAGGATTAAGTCATCCTTGGACGTGGTCCTAAATGTACAGTGGAGGATTAAGTCATCCTTGGAAGTGGTCCTAAATGTACGGTTGAGGATTAAGTCATCCTTGGACGTGGTCCTAAATGTACGGTGTAGGATTAAGTCATCCTTGGACGTGGTCCTAAATGTACGGTGGAGGATTAAGTCATCCTTGGACGTGTTCCTAAATGTACGGTTGAGGATTAAGTCATCCTTGGACGTGGTCCTAAATGTACGGTTGAGGATTAAGTCATCCTTGGATGTGGTCCTAAATGTATGGTGGAGGATTAAGTCATCCTTGGAAGTGGTCCTAAATGTACGGTTGAGGATTAAGTCATCCTTGGAAGTGGTCCTAAATGTACGGTGGAGGATTAAGTCATCCTTGGACGTAGTCCTAAATGTACGGTGGAGGATTAAGTCATCCTTGGACGTAGTCCTAAATGTACGGTGGAGGATTAAGTCATCCTTGGACGTAGTCCTAAATGTACGGTTGAGGATTAAGTCATCCTTGGACGTGGTCCTAAATGTACGGTAAGGATTGGATCATCCTTGGACTTTGGTCCTGTGAATTGAGCCGTAGACATGAGGTCTCCGAAAATTGATAGGACTGGATCGTCCCTGGACTTCGGTCCAAAAGGTACATGATAGGACTGGATCGTCCCTGGACTTCGGTTCAAAAGGTACATGATAGGATTGGATCATCCTCGGACTTCGGTCTTTTGAATTGAACCGTAGACATGAGATCTCCGAGAATTAATAGGACTGGATCGTCCCTAGACTTCCGTTCAAAAGGTACATGACAGGATTGCATCATCCATGGACATAGGTCCTAAAGAGAACAGGATTGATCGTATGATGACGATGCTGATGACTATGCTGATAATCATGTAATGATGATGTTGATGATCGTATGACGACGATGCTGTTGATCGTGTGATGACGATGCTGATGATCGTATGATGACGATGTTGATGATCGTATGATGTCGATGCTAATGATAGTGTGATGACGATGCTGATAACGATGCTGATGATCGTGTGATGACGATGCTGATGATTGAGTACTATCAACTCTGATGATGTTGATGTTCCAGTAACTAGTCAAGTTACTGATGATGATAAATTGAAGAAAGCTTCCGATGATTTATAGATGTATCATGTATGATGTTGATGACTCCTTGCTCGTGTAGATGCTGTTATAATATCCTTCTCGTTAAGGGGGAGTGTTGAGATATTGTAACTTCAAAGAATATTGTATTTGTACTTTATTATTCTGGAGATGATTCATTCCTCCGTGAAGATCTTATTGTATATTCGGAGATGTTTATTCCTCCGTCAGAATGTGGTAACTTGGGTTATTAGACTTCCCTAGTGGGGGGTCGGCCCTGTATGTGTTATGTGGGTCAAAGGATTATTAGACCACCCTAGAGGGGTCGGCCCAGTCAGTTGTAGTGGGGTATTTAACCCATTGGTTAAATACGAGCCTACATGTCTTGTGTAAAAGAAAAGTCGGAGTAGTGTATAAATAGAGGAGGTGTGTTCCTCATTTGACACACTCACTCACTTAAGAGAGGCGCACTTGTGGAGGAGAGGTCTGCTATGGTGGAGGAGGAGATCATGTCTTTGGTTTGCATCTTTGTATATTGCTGGTCATCTATATTGAGGAATCTTTACTGGGTTTTCTACCCCATGAGGGTTTCCCAGGATAAATCGGTGTCTCTTGTGTTTATGCTATGCTTGTTGTTTCTTCAGTGATCCTGTATATGCTATTATTGTGAAATGGAATGTAATGCTGCTATTTTCTGTCTTAGCATATTGAATTTTAACAACAATATCCTGGTCTTTCAGAATTTACCGATGTCTTTCCAAATGGGTTGCTTGGCCTACCTCCAAAGAGTGAGATTGAATTTTACATTGAACTAAATCCTAGTGCTGAGCCAATATCTAAATCTCCTTAAGGAATGTTTATTCGGAAGTGAAACTTCAATAATTATTGGATAAGGGTATGATTAGACCCAGTGTTTCACCATGGGGAGCTCCAGTGATATTTGTGATGAAGAAAGATGGTAACCGTTCTCTCCGGCTCTGTATTGATTACATGCAGTTGAATCGAGTAACTATTAGAAATCAATATCCATTTCCTTGCATTGATGATCTATTTGACCAAATGAAGGGAGCCTCAGTGTTTTCAAAGATTGATCTTTGATCAAGGTATCACCAACTTAGATTTTAGGAGAAAGATATCCCTAAAAATACCTTTCGAACACGCTTTGGTCATTATGAGTTTGTGGTGGTTCCTTTTGGGTTACCTAATGCTCCATGAGTATTTATTAGCCTAATGAATGGGGTGTTTTGTATGTTCTTGGACAAGTTTGTCCAAGTGTTCCTTGGTGACATCTTAATTTATTCTAAGACTCTAGAAGAGCATGAGGAGCCCTTAAGATTGATTTTTCAATGCTTAAGAGAGAACAAGATTTATGCTAAGATGTCCAAATGTTCTTTCTTCCAATTAAATATCAATTATCTTTGACACATTATTTCCAATGAAGGCATTTCTATTGACCTGAAAAATATAGATGCAATCTTAGAATGGAAAGCACCCTATAATGTGCATGAAGTGCGTAACTTCATGCAATTGGCAGGATATTATGGAATATTTTTGGAAGGGTTTTCTAAAATCGCTAACCCAATCACTTCATTACTTAGGAAGGGAGAAAGGTTTAAATGGACAAATGAGTGTGATCAACCTTTTTACAAGCTCAAGAAATGTTTGACTTCAACTCTGATATTAAAGGTACTAGATATGGATCAACATGAACAAAGTGTACCGACGCATCCAAGGATGGTTTGGGTGCAGTACTATCACAATAAAGTAGGGTAATTGCTTATGCCTCTCGAAAACTAAGAAATCATGAATAAAACTATGCAACCCATGATTTGGAATTAATAGCCATAGTCCCTGCTTTGTAGATTTGGAAACACTACCTATTGGGTAAGAAATTCAAGTTAAAGACAAATCATAGAGGAATACAAGATATATTTCTCAAAGTGATCTTAATGGCGGACAAAGACGGTGGTAAGAGCTCTTGAGTGAATATGAATTTGAAATCATTTACATCAAGTGTATTTTGAACAAAGTGGTTGATGCACTCAATTGAAGATTTTGCATTTTCTCAAAATTTCCATTAAAGGTTGTATTATGAGGTCACATTTTAAGGGAACAAGGTGAATATGATGGGTGTAAGGAAGTTACAGACTTCCTATGTGGGAAAACGAATTGAAAAAACAAGTTGGAGGGGTATTCTTGTGATGATGACAATTAGATGACACTCATGAATAGGATCGTAGTCCCTGATAGAGATGGACTATGTGAGTTCATCTTGAAAGAATCTCACCATTCTTTGTATATGGCTCAACCTGGTGTTCAAAACATGTATTTTGATCTAAAAAAAATTTTATTTTGGAATGGCATGAGGAAATACATAACTCTTTTTGTGGCAATTTTTTTGGAATGCCAATTGGTTAAGGCAGAGCATGGCCATCCAGCAAGGTTGTTGCAACTGCACTACATTCCAAATTGCAAATGGGAGGAAATATCTATGGATTTCATTGTTGAATTACCTAAAACAATCAAGAGACATAATTCAATTTTGGTAGTAGTAGACAAAATCACTAAGAGTGCACATTTTATACCCGTTAGACATACATATAAAGCGCGTCATGTAACACGAGTATTTATCAAGGAGATTGTTAGACTTCATGGTTTTCCTAAGAAAATCATATTGGACATAGCATCTCTTTTCACAAATAGATTTTGTACTAGCTTCCATACAACCCTTCATACCCAACCAAATTTAATTACGACTTATCATCCAGAAATAGATGGTCAAACTGAGAGAGTGAATCAAGTTTTAGAGGACATGATCTAAATAAATGTGATGGATCAAAAAACTAAGTGAGATTATTATCTTCCTTTAGTGGAATTTTCCTATAACAATATCTATCACCACTCCCTTGGTATGGAACCTTATGAGTTGTTATGTGGAAGACCTTGTAGAACTTCCCTTAGTTGGGACAAGCTAGAGGATAGAATCCTGGTAGGACCTGAAATGCTCCAAGAAATGGAAGAACAAGTATCTCGTATAAGGAAAATATTGGAGGCAGAGTATAGATAGAATATCTATGATGATATGGATATAGCGGATTGTAGTTATAAAGAAGGGAAAAAAAATTTCCTTCGAGTAAAATCTCAAAAATTCCCCATTATATTTGAACAAGGATCTAATATATCTCCTTGATTTCTTGGTCTCTTTGAGATTTTAGAAAATATTGGACCTGTGGCATATTGCCTTGCTCTACCACTAGTTTTTCATCATATGCATGATGTGATTCATGTTTCAGTATTACGTAAATATGTTCAGGATCCTTCTCATATTCTGGATTGGAATCATTTACAGGTAATAGACGAGGGGGCTCTAAAGGCATATCTAGTTTGCATTTTGCACCATCGCACTCAACAGCTCAGGAGTCACATGCTGGACGAGGTAAAGGTCCAATGGGACCTATACAGTTCTAGTTCTTCTACATGGGAGGACGCATCTACTATGCATATGGAATTTCCATTTTTGTTTAGTTAAACTTCAAGCCAAGTTTAGGTGAAGAGGGGAAGTATGTAGTGTCTCATCTTGTCTAGTATAGTTTTGTGACACCTGAAGAGGGTGATTTTGATGGATTATGTATGTCATACTTATATACTACCGTCCTAGTGGGTTCACTTGACATGTGAACGCTACAGACCTAGTGGGGTCACGTATTTTGTATAATCTTGTGAATGCTATTATGTTTGATTAAGTGTATCATATCAATTTTGGTTATGTTTATGTATGCTTCCTTTTCCTACATCTAATTACAGCTATGGATTGGAACATATGTTTTTGACATGGATGATGATTGTTGTGTGGAACACCTATTTGATTTGATCTAGATAATGATGCATGCTTTACATGTGTATGTACACTTGACCCTGTAATCAACAAGATTTTACAGGAAACTTATTTATTGCTAACAAGGATGCTTGGATCAGAAATGACCATGGAGGTCATGTACACAATGGTGAAAATGTAATTGATTTAATTCCTTATGAATTTTGATTGATGATATTAATCTTTAGAGTTATGGTGTGTGTAGGTCTATGGAATCAAGATATATGGATCTATGGATTATATTAGTGTGTGGAGTTCTGAATCTATTAGGGCATGGAGTACTAGTTTTAAGGCACAGACGTGGAGTCCTAATGAGTCTTGAGGGAACGCAATAGGGGTGTGTAATCCCTATTCTCTAGCATAAAAACACCACTTAGGGACATAATTCAACCAAGTTAGCAAACTTAAGTTAAGACTTAGATTAATTTCAAATTACTCACATTGAAGAGGTTCTTGAATATATCTATATATACATAATTTTAATAAAAAGGGGGAATTATTTAATTAAGTGGAAAATAGAAAATAATATAAGACACATGGAATGGTGAATATTATAGCAATTTAGGTAATTTAATTAATAAGAAAAATTGAGGGAGTGCCAGCTAAAATAAGTGATGAATAATAATATTTTTTGGAAATTAAATAAAAATTTGAATTGTGCATGATGGCTGAGGTGTTACCCCACTTAGAATCTATAAATAATGAAGGACCCCCATGGTGTGGGACAGAAACTGGAATAGTACCCAGATGTTGTTGAAATGGATTTGGAATTTCTAAAATTAGTTATATAGGCATACTGATTTGGGTTGAGGGTGCTCTAAGTGGTGTTAGTGGAAAGAAAATTGCCTATATTCCATATACTTCTACATACATGTGTTGTTTGTGATCTCTTTAGCTTGGGGATTTGTTATACCAAAATCTCGTCATCATGAGTCGTGTGTCATATCTATTCCTTAATCCCTAAATTATTTTGGATAACACATCAGTATAAAGTTTGTTGTCTTTTCCTTTTACCTTTTTGTATTCAGCCTGAAGCGCCCTTCCTTCTAGCAAGGAGCGTCGAGCTGAAGGTGACTCACTATGCACCTTAGCAGAGTGCATCGGCGACGCATTGTGCCTATGTACAAGGTGCGTTGATTTACTTCTGATGCATGTTTACTTCATGTAAGGTGCATCAGAGTTGGTTAAAATGGATAAAAGGAAGCTTTGAACGAATTCTTGAAGCTTGGTGTCGTAGAGGCTTATCCCTGGATGCTTGGAAAGGTGGCACTCGATCCCCTAACCTAGTGGTATGATTCCTTAAGCCTCTCCCCTAAATCCTCAACCTTTCCTATCTCTTTAGCCCTATATATATGAAACCCCTCTCCATTGTTAAGGGAGGAAGGATAAAGCACCCATATGCTGGTGGAATATGGTCCGGATTATATTCTTCATCCATAGGAGGCTATAAATCTTTGATATTTGAGGCAAGATCATTTGAGTTGAAGTCATAACGTCAATGCATCGGTTGTAACTCTCTACTTTGTATTTGCTGCAAATTACATTTAATATAAATATATTTCCATAAACTTGTTATGTATTATAATAATCTTTAGGATTGGATTCTTTGACCGTTGATATAGTTAGATTCATAATCAAATGCTTTCATATTGTTCGTTTGTTTCCACTTTCTCCATCTTGTTTTGCAGCCAGAAATAGAGGAATTGGAAGTAGATCAAACGACAAGAAGGAATTGCGATCATAAGGTAACTCACTTTCTAATCTACCTTGCAATTTAATCTAACTAGGAAATATAATTAAGTTATGTCCTCTTTTGTTCTACATTTAAATCATTTAGGCTAGAGAGATCATTTTTTGTCTGCATTAATAGATTGTCTTCAAACAAAAACGGCGACCATACTAGGGAGTTATAGATCATAGTTTTGATTTGTTTTCAATTCTTTATTTTTTCTTGATTGAGCCTCTAATTTCCTTTCCCTCCATTGGACCTAACCATCAGAGAGTCTCTGGGATATCCAAACTCTACTTAGGATCATTATTAGACCTGTTACATTTTTATTCTTGGATTATTTTTATTTTTTGTTGCTCAGAACCCGCCCAACACTCCTGATTGGTTTAACCCCCGCGTCACTGTTATTCTGACGCACGTTACCAGTTATTAACCCACATCGCTAACTCTCTCTATCTATTTGTAAACTACGTCGCTGACGCGGTTTTCTCGTTAGCAGAGTCCGTCATTGAGTCTTCCAATGCCCTAGTGCACACTTACAAGGCACATCGCCCTCCATTATTTGGCACTTAGTATAAAAAAATTCTCAAAGTTGGCTTTTGGTCTGATTTTCTGATTCCTATGTGTTTCCCCTTATAGTCACAAAACCCCTAGGCACAGCATGTTCTATCCTTGGCTTGATTGTCAAGTTTAAGTGTCGATTAGGGTCCTAGCTAGTCCAATGAGTGATTTAGTCGTTGTGGGAAATTTCAATCCCCCATCGATGTACTTAGTCTTGTGACTCCTGACCGTCTCACCTTATATGTTCGATTTCTTCGATATGAATTCCGAGCCTTCCCATATTTGGTTATTGTGATTTTTTGCTTGATTTTGTGTGTTTTGAGTGTTATTGAGATTTTGGGTGATCACTTTTCTTTGGGAATTTCCAACTGATTAGAGTTTGCAGTAGTGTATTCTCTCATTTTTTGAATATAGATCTAAAAAGTGACGTAATTCTCAGATTTATTGGGTACACTCGTTAGAAAATCAAAGTTGTTCATTATCTTCGTTTCAAGTTTCTTTCTTGTTATAGAGATTTTTTCATACTTTGGAAATTATCATTAAAAGATCTTTGAAAATTTTGAAAGGATAATTATTAGCTTGCATTTTCTTGGTTATGAAAACTTATCTGTCATTTCTTTGAAGATTTCAAGTGCAGTTGAACTTTTACAAAGCATTCCATAGATTGAAAGATTCTTGCATTTTTTTTTATTTTCTTCCCATTTTTGGATCATTATTTTGTAAATTAGGAGTCATTGCATTCAAAATAAAATTCTTCTTTTCATTTTTTCGTAGATTCGCTTAACTTGAGAAGACAAAAAAGAAAAAACATTTAGATTTGGTGTATCATTCATTTTTTTTTGGATTAGTGAAGAGTGTTTTTTATTCATTTGGTTGAGTTTTGAAATCTTAGAGGTACTTGCTCATTTTCATTATCGAAAACAAAGAAAAATTCTTCTTACCTTAGTTAGTTTTCATCGAAAAGAAAAAGAAAATATTTGCATTTGAATGTAGTTAAGATTTGCATCTTTTAAATTCCCGTTTACACCTCATGCACTCACCTAACCGTCAAGATACAATTTAACGATCGCACTAGGTTAAAACTGTATAGAAACTTGTGTGTTAAGTTTGAGACGTGTTCCTGCGTCTTAAGCGTGGAAGCTGTCATTATTTTCCTATATTGCATCCTGAGGGATTGTAGTTCTTCCACGTACCAATCGGTATATCGAATGGCCTTTCACGTACCCTTGGGTATATAGAAAGGTACTTCACGTACTCGATAGTATATCGGAAGGTTCCTATCGTGTAGTTGTGCATTAGACAGCACCACTACAAATTTGAGCTCCCACATACCTTTTGTATATCGAGAGACCCTACTAGGATTCATGTAACCATGTAAGTTAACCTATTGGTCAGCTTGGCATGAAAATACACCGAGAACAACACTCAGGGAGCTACTATGCACGTGCTATCAAGTAGTCAGGTTATACGGTCAGAGATATGGTCCTAATCCTCCCTGGTTAGTGGTCTAAAAGATTGGACCGAATATAATTGTTGGACGCTATGGTATATCGTTAGTTGCACCGCCTTGATAATCCTGTGAGGTTATAGACCGTTGAATTCACATCTACCACATAAGTTTGCTTGCGGCTTTAGCTTGTGTAGATTTTGGAGTGTATTTTTATTTTTGTATATAAAACTCTTAGGAAAAATTTTGGTTCAGTCGTTCTAGTTGATCAAACTTTAAGAAGATCCCGCGGGATTTTAAACTTGCCACCTGAATATCCCCTTAATCGAGAGGATAAATTGGGCGCAAATATGGATCAACCTACCACAACTGTGTCACATGAAGAAGATACTTCTACCATAGAGTTGGGGATTAACTATTCACCTCCCGTACACCCACCTGTCACTGATCCTATGGGTCATGTGATTGCGGCACAACCTACTTCACATGGAACATATTTTCATCATTCGATGGAAGGACATCCTGGAGATACATATTGGATTTTCAGTGAACCCTAGGATGACATGGTATCAACAACCTTTGGTCCAGTTGCATCACTTTGGGACACTTATTTAGGTCGACATGTTTCCGATTTTTAGTCACTTCCGACCGTGGAAACTCCAGTTCAATTTACTCCATGGATACCTAATGATGTATCTTTTTCACCTGTTTATGCGACTATTTCCCATGTACAAACATTCGATGAACAAATTAGATGACATAGTTTCCCACCTAGGCCTAATTCGGAAGTGTCAGCTATTGAACAACATTCCCCTATCCATTCCTTATCATTTTCTTCACCAGGAACATCTACACCTACTGTGACAACTTATGAACCAAGTCAACCATCATTCTCAATGAGTACACCTCAGACTCAGGAGACCGGTTCAACACCTTATTTGACCCCAACCACTGGAGGGAAACATTCAAACAATATTAACTATGTTACTAGAACATAGCATCCACCACCCCCACCTAAAAATTTGAGGGGAGGTTATAATATACGTGTTAGTCTACAGTCAAGTGGAGGTAGTCCCACCCCTACCCTTCCTACCCACAAACCTCACTACCCCACCCACAACCCTTCCTTTGAATGATTCAAATTGGATTGTAAATGAATGGCTTTTGTTAACTTTCTAATAAATATTTAATTATTTTGGCAAAGTTGTGTGAATAGTTTAAAAATTCTTCTTATAGGGAATATGAAAACGAACCATTGTGATGGTTGTCCTTCAAAGGAAACCCATTAGATATGAAGGTTGTAGAGAAGATGGAATTCATGGAAGAGGAGAGCTAGAGAAGAAATAAAGAAGAAGTGCAGTAGCAAAAAATGAAGGACTAGGAAGAAGAAGCTTGTTTAAAGATCAAAGGAAGTCTCTAAGCCAAATCCATCTGCAATTCTGCCAGGGAGTCAAAATACACAAAATATATGTAGCTCATCTTTGTAACAATTTCCCGAGCATAATAAAACCATCTATTAAAAGCTCTTTTTCCCAATTAGGATCCCCATGGTAAAATTTCTCTCTTATGCTATGTTTATATTGTTGTGTGATTTAATGCTCTGGTTTAAAACTTGTTTGGGAACTGTTTAAAAATTTAAACCATAATAAATCCCCATTTTTCTTGATTGCATAAAAAAATGAAGGATCCAGTACGCTTGTTTCGGTTCGTTTCGACTCCAACATTAAAGAAATACAACATTTGTTTGTTGTATGTTAACCACAACGTTTCACCCCATTGTTTTGTTTTTTGGTTACTACTACACTCATTGCTTGGTTGTTGTAGTATTCACCTGCTACAACACTACTATATATGTATTTATGTTAATTGTTTAGAATTTACTTCAATCTAATCAAGGATCTTAACTGAGAGAACAACATGTACAACATATCTACAGCATATCAATCATGGACACAATAATGCAAGCACACAAGAGACACATAGTTTACTTGGGGAAAACCATAAAGGTGAAAAACCCTAATAACTTCCTCAAAGATAGATAGAGCAATGATACAACCCAAGAATAAGAGATAGACATCTCCTAGCAGCAGCTTCTCCTCCTCCACAAGTGCGCCATTCTCCTGAGAGTGTGAGAGAGAAATAGAATAATGAAATAGAGTGCCTCCGGCACTCTATTTATACTTGACTTGACTTGCCTAATAACCTTTACTAGGTTGTCCTTAACTTAACCACATAACATAATGTTGATTGGGCCGAAACCCAATAGGGTGGTCTAATAACCCTTCGACCCACATGACTTATACAAGGCCGACCCCAACAAGGTGGTCTAATAACCCATCAAGTATAAGTTACGACACTTGTAATATAAATGACGACACTTCCATATAGAGGAATAATAACATCTCTATAGGAATACAAACACTTGCGTATAGAGGAATAATACCATCTCTATAGGAGTACAATATACATATATGAAATACATTCCGAAGTTACATATATATCAACACTCCCTCTTAACTAGGAAGGTATTTCTCGACATAGGTATTCTAGCACAAGTCTTCTTCTCTGGATCATCGTCACTGGATAATCATCATCGAGACACCGTCATCGTCACTGCTGCTTCTATATCAATCAATCTCTGAATCTACTCATCATAGGAAGTTCTATAGAGCCAGTCCTTTTTCATACTGAATGTAGGCCCACCACCTATAGGTCTTCATCATCAGTGGCCATGCTGTGGAACCTAGGACTGATTACTGCGTCAAAAAAACCTAGCGCAAACTATAGGTTCTTTTACATGTTGACCTTCACAAAACCTACTCAGAGCATCCCAGGATGTTATGAGCACACCACTCTACCTGTCTGGATCTCGATAGAGCATCCCAGGCTGTTACGAGCACACCACTCTACCTGTCTTGATTTTAAAGGGTCATTTTTATGTGAACTTCCGCAAAACCTACTCAGAGCATCCCAGGATGTTACAAGCACACCGCTCTACCTGTCTGGATCTCGATAGAGCATCCCAGGATGTCACGAGCACACCGCTCTACTTGTATGGATTTTAAAGGATCTTTTCTATGTGAAACCGTAGAAAAACCTACTCAGAGCATCCCAGGATGTTACGAGCACACCGCTCTACCTGTATGGATCTCGATAGAGCATCCCAGGATGTTACGAGCACACCGCTCTACCTATCCGGATTTTAAAGGACCTTTTCTATGCTACCTGCACAACCTGTCCACGGCCACAGAGTATCAACCCGATACTCACCATACATCATCCTGATGTACATCATCATATGATCAACCTGATCATCGTCATAGCATAAACCTGATGCATATCATCTGGAGCAACATCCTGAAGCTCGTCATCTATGATCATCCTGATCATCATCATAGCATCATCCTGATGAATAAACAGTATCTGCCTGGTACATATCAAATACATAATCCACCTGATCATACCTGATATATATCAACACACATGATCCACCTGATAATACAATATATCCACCTGATACATATATAGATAAATACACATGATCCAACTGATCATATCCAGCACCAACATGATGCATACAAATACAGAGCAGTAACTGGAGCATCGCCCTGATGCTCATCATACAGCGCTTACATCCACAGCCATGTGAAGGATCCTCCTTCCAACATGCTTGGAATGGCTTCAGCAAATGTGTCCATCACTTCTTCCTCAAAGTGTCGTCAATCTGAAGAACACCAAGCCTCTCTCTGAAGTACTCGAACTTCACTCTGGCTGGTGGCTTCGTCAGTACATCTGCAATCTTCTCATCCATCGCAACATACAGGAGCTTCACTATTCTTCTATGCACCATATCCCTAATATAGTGATATTTGATCTCAATGTGTTTCGACCTGTTGTGGAACACCGGATTCTCAGACAGCTTCACACAACTCTGGTTGTCACAAAGGATACCAGTAGCCTCCAGTGGGAGATCAAATAACTCAGACAGTAGCTTCTGTAACGTCCCCAGCTTAACCCTATTGCATTAATATTGTAAATGATGTAAATATTGTCATTTAGTCGTGGCGAGGAGCTCAAGGCCAAGGCCCCGCCACTGACTTATCGTTTTATGTATCGGCAATTAGAATAGATGCATATGGTTCTTGTGCTAGCAGTGCACAATGTAAATCGGACATCATGTAAATATGCAATTTCAATGAAAAACCCACAACCAGCTACGCAATGCAACAAAAGAGATGGGGGCATGATCTTTACAAGGAAGAGGGAGGGAAAATAACCAAACCCTTGAGCAATGGTTTAATCCATGTGTCAATGAGAAATCCCATGAACTCTCAACTACCCATTTTGGGTTATGGACAAATCATTTAATTCTCCCAAGAAATTGGTTAAGGCAGTTAATGCCTTGGAAATGAAGAAGTATGGCAGCCAATTTCGTGCATGGGCAAGCCATCAACCTGGAAATTCGTGTTTTTGCTTGTGGGGCAAGAAAACACCCACGAAATGGTGCCCAAATCCATTCTGAACAGTCAGTCTTCACTCACTCACGCAGTTGGAGTTAGCTGGGCCTTTCCCTGCACGTTTTTCATCCAAATCCTGCATTTTTCCATGCCTGGGAGTCCGTTTTTGCATATACAGTAGCTTGGGAGAGAAGGGCCACGATTTGGGGACTGTATGGAGGTCGTTTTTGCCCCCGAATGTCCAAGGACGTTTTTCTAAAAACGGATTGGCTTCCCAGGGTTGTTCCTCATCTTCCCATTTCATTTTTGTGTGTTCCCATGTTTTTCTGAGTGAGTGGAAACCCCATCTCATGCATCCCACCGTGGAAAGCATTTTCCCCATGCCCAGTAATTGAGGTTTTTTGTTGTTCAGTGCATCCCATTTTGGATTTGAACATGTGAGCAGGAGCTTCAAGAATGGAAGAGGACAAATTTGGCTTGATGAGCCCAATGATGTATCCATAGCTCCATGGTTGAGCCACTAGCCTAGTAATTCACCTCTGCCCACCTCTTAGCAGCCTGAGAAACCCAACTGCTAGTTGGCTTGGCTGATTCTGGCATATCTTTGGCTATGTGAGAGCCTGTTTCCCCTTTTTCCTTGTGGAGATCATGCTCAGCTCGGGGGTGGCAGTGGTGCTGAGAGATTAGGAGCACACTGGCCTACGGTTGGGTGGAACATTGCAGAAGCGTAGCTGGTTGTTCAGGGACTACTTCATTAAGATAAGTATTCTCTTGTATATTCTTGAAATTACCATTTGATGAATATTATGAATGTATGAGGATGGGTTAAATGAATTTACTTCCGTTGTGATTTTATTAAAATCATACATTTCCATATGTCTCTGTTATATTCTGTGAATGCTTGTGGTTGAAAGTTTCATGGGGCTAGACGCCCAGTTCAGCATCACGTCTGTTATGCACTTGTATATGTATATTTTCATTTTAATTTGAATGCTTGTTCAATAATGTATGGGGATGGATGCCCGGTTTAACCTCACGATCCTCTCCATCTAGCTGGTGGAATGGGAGGGGACGTGACATCTTCCGAAGCCATACTGCCACACAACTAGTTGAACAAGCTGCAACATACTCTGCCTCAGATGTACTCAATGCTACGCAGGACTGCTTCCCGCTAAACCAAGAGATTATACTGGATCCCATACTGAAGCAGCACCCCAAAGTTCTCTTCTGATCAATGGCACTGCCTGCCCAATCCGAATCAACATAACCCTCCAGGTTAAACTTCTGATTCACATCATACTTGAGCCCATAATCAACTGTACCCTTCAGGTACCTCAGAACATGCTTTGCAGCTATCAGGTGAACATGTCTCGGATCTGTTAGATACTGGCTCAAGGTGTTCACCACAAAGCAAATGTCTGGTCTCATATTCGCCAGGTACATCAAGGACCCAATCATCTGACGATACATCGTAGCATCAATCGGCTCAGATGAAGCATCACACAAAAGCTTCAGGTTCGATGCCATAGGTGTGGCCATGGCCTTGCAGTCCATCATCCCGAACCTCTTCAGGATCTCTACTACATACTTCCCTTGTCCAAGGAAGATTCCATCTACACTCTGCCACACCTCCATACCTAGAAAATAGTGCATCATCCCCAAGTCCTTCATCTCGAACTTGGCAGCAAGCTTCCGCTGCATGTCGGAAATCAATCTATCTTTACCTATAGTAAACAGGTCATACACATACAAAAGTAGTATCACTGGATTGCCTCCTCAACCTTGTAGTAAAGGTTGGAATCCGCTTTACTCTTGGTAAAGCCCAAACTGGATAGAAAGTTGTCTATCCTACCATACCAAGTTCTACACATATATGACTCCCTGTCATGTGTCTCAAAACCAAGTGGTTGCTCCACATACACTTCTTCTTCAACTACACCATTCAAGAAAGCTGTCTTGAAATCCATCTGGTGTATCTTCCACTTCATCACTATAGCCAAAGCAAGTACTGATCTAATGGAAGTGTATTTGGCTACAGGATCAAAAGTCTCTGTGCTACCACCTACAGCATGCTTGATCTTGTAGATCCTCTTGGAAGTCACTACAGACTCCCTTTCAGGTCTTGGGACTGCATCCCAAACATATTCATGATCGACTGGTACTCCTCGATCATGGCATTCTTCCTAGATCCTGGGAACTTCAATATCTTCAATATTTTCAATAGATAACTTTGTTGCTGAACAAATGTTGTAGTCCTTCTTTTGTAGGTGATGGTATACAATCTTTCCTACACAACAAGTTAAATTGCATGATTAGAAAACATCTCATAGTTTTCAGAACAAATTCATACACAAAGAAATATGTCATACAGTCATGCAATTATCTTAGCCAATGCTTCAATACAACATTTATCCATATCCCGTAACTTTCTATATGCCGTCCAATCTCTACCAGAACATTGTTAAGAGTGTGCACAACTCCCAACATGTCAGCAAAGAGGTTTCATTCTAGATAAGTAGCAATGGAATGTTGTACATTTCCATAGGCCACTTACCCATGTATATTAGTACTATACTGTTCATTAATGCAACTATTCTAATATGAATAATACACAACCTAATTCTAGGAACATCAGTATATACATTATTGAACGGTATTATTTAAACAATAAAATATACAATGAATGATAATTCAAATACTTATCTTTGTTTGTTTGTTGGGTTGACTCCCTCTCAGTCTTTGCTTCTTTTCTGCAACTCCATTCTGATGTGGATTGTTAGAAGTGGCCAACTCTCTCTGAATATCTGCATCCTTGTAGAAACTACTGAAGTGTGCTCCTTCTTGATCTTTACTTCCTTGTAGGAACAACTGGAGTGTGCTCCCTCTTTATCTCTACTTCCTGGATTACCTGTCCTTGAACTTATATCCATCCTTAATCACTATGCATGCTTATTAGTATCATCATTGTGTTATCCTCGAGATCCCATACATAATCACACATTCATTAGTATAATCTTAATACTATCAAAACACAATAATCTTAAACATGTATAGTCATGATCATTTCAAACACAGATAATAAACATTAGTAATAAAGGTTTCAGGGTAGTCTTATTTTACTCATGAATATTCTTATTTGATCATAGGACTCTTCTGGTTAGTTAAATCATCAATCAAGATAAGAGACATAAAATGCATAAACCCTTGATTACTTACATTTCTAACTTTATGAATAAACATAACCAATCATACCAAGTATACTTATATAAGGGATCCTAACACAAGGTAGGAATCTAACTTGATATAGGAAAAACATACCTGGATTGGTATGTTAGCTAGTTACGTCTAACATACCCATATGATGTCTTCTTGTTCTCTTTAATGACTTGTGCTAGTAACCTGCATATCTCATAGGTTAACCATTATAGAACCAAGTTATAAATACCTCGCAAATAGTTCTTCTAAGTGATTCATGACAATGGATGAATCTTTGTCCTCATGTCATCATGATCATATCTTCTTGAACTAGAACATGATTTGCCTTTCTTGGTGTACCTTTCATGTTAGCGGACAACATAAACCTCATACAACACCATAATGCATTAGTACAATCATAAGTGTCAACGCCCTAATCAATGAATATCTTCTATCATGCATTCATAATTTTATTAAGGTGATATGACAAGTTTAAATTTAATCAAGATTGTACTAACCGTAATAACATGAAGACAAACATACCATAAACTTAATCATGAACAAATCTCGAAACATACCTGGATGAGTCATACTTGTCGAGATTGCTTGTAATCTTCTTATGTAAGACCTTAGCCTCATCTCCCTCTGAAACAGGAACTTCTTCACTTATGCAGGTGACCAATCCATTCTCTTATAGGATTAACGCAATCCACTTGATTCACAGGAAATGGATCTGGATCTGGATTAGAGTTTGTCAGAGAAACCCTAAAAATTCAAAATTTGAATTTCAAACTTCCGAAAGGATAGAAATATGCGCCTTGATGAGCTGATCAAGCTGGTATACTCATAATTTGAAAACTGCAAAGTTTCACCCCTCAAATTTGCCTTTGAAACTTCTGGATTCACTAGACATGACCCCGAACTAGGGTTTGATAAATCCCACCCTTCTTCCCAATCAAAAGGTTCGATCCAAAGCTCTAAGCTTCTATTTTTCTGAGGAGATTCCAGCCGTGGTCACAGATTTCAAAAATTTCCATTTTTGCAGAAGCCTTAATGTTCCACTTTTCCGATCAAAGTCCTGAACTAGGGTCTGATCAAGCCCGGCCTTCTGCCCAACCAAAAATTCTGATCTTGGTCTCTAAATTTCGATTTTGATGATTAGCATTCAGCCGTAGTCTCCGATTACAAAAATTCCAACTTTTCTCTGAAACCCTAAATTTCGGAAGCCATGAATGAAGGTGCTCAAAACTAATTCTGTTTTGACAGAAATATGTATCTAATTGTTTCTGGTGTAACTCCAAAATTTTCAATCCACAGGGTCTAAAAAATTTTCCTATGATATCCCAACCTGTCATCTTTCCAACTCCATAGTTCTGACCTCAAATGGATTCTCTGAGAGAGAGTTAGGCCAAGTGTTGCAATGTGACTTGTTTATGGGATAAAACAGGAGAGCGAACTTGAATGGCGTGCCACATGTCACTGGTTCAGTTTCGGCCTCTGAAACGGTTACCTGAGAAAGTACAGTCCGTGCAATACCTGTCACTTTTTACTAAATTTCATTTGGAGCTTCCTAGCCCAAGTTATGACCTTTTTTCCAAGGTCACCTGTTTATGACTGAGATCTGGAAGAGGCAGAAACCCTATATTCTACAGATCATAAATCACAAAGTACAACAAATTCTAGGTTTTCCTTTGGACAAAAGGTACATGGGGATCTTAGCTTCGTCCTGTACGATTTCCAGACCCTGAAACCTCGCCAAAATTTATTTATAGAGAAATTGCTATGATGACTGGTTTTTGCTATGTCAAGCCCTAGCTTCGCAATTGCAACAAGTGTCATACATGCCATACCATGCCTTCTTTTAGGCTAGCTCTGATACCATGTTAATTTTTCAGAATTTACTTCAATCTGATCAAGGATCTTAACTGAGAGAACAACATGTACAGCATATCAATCATGGACACAATAATGCAAGCACACAAGAGACAGAGAGTTTACTTGGGGAAAACCATAAAGGTGAAAAACTCCAATAACTTCCTCAGAGATAGATAGAGCAATGATACAACCCAAGCATAAGAGATAGACATCTCTTAGCAGCAGCTTCTGCTCCTCCACAAGTGCGCCATTCTCCCGAGAGTGTGAGAGAGAAATAGAATGATGAAATAGAGTGCCTCCTGCACTCTATTTATACTTGACTTGACTTGCCTAATAACCTTTACTAGGTCGGCCTTAACTTAACCACATAACATAATGCTGACTGGGCCAACACCCAATAGGGTGGTCTAATAACACTTCGACCCACATGACTGATACAGGGCCGACCCCAACAAGGTGGTCTAATAACCCATCAAGTATAAGTTACGACACTTACAATATAAATGACGACACTTCCGTATAGAGGAATAATAACATCTCTATAGGAATACAAACACTTATGTATAGAGGAGTACAATATACATATATGAAATACATTCCGAAGTTACATATACATCAAAAATTTAATGGCTGACTACATAATGCATGGCAATACAACGATCTCAGTCATGCATTAACGTTGTTGGCATTGGTATAGTGATAATTCCAATTGCTGGAATTCATTTTCTTTTATTTGTGAATGGTCCAAGCATCATGACTTGAATGTTGTGTGAGATGAATAGATACCGCAAACCACATGCTATAGAAATTTTGAACACTGAGGAAGTCATCTAAAAATCATTGTAGGCCCAATCAATTTAAGGTTTAGTGGAAGGAAATATAAAAAATTAGATAAATTCTGGAAAAATAAAATATTCACAAATTCGGCACTTGAGGCCTTAGCTTTTATGTCTCAACACAATATACACAAATTCTAAGCTTGAGGCATGCTTTTTGCAATGGTCTATCCCACATTCAAGTGGAAATGACTTGATCAGTGAGTAACCCTATATAAGGAGGTAAACTCCATTGCAATAGGTACTTTTAGTATTTTCACAATATCATATTGTGTTATTATGTGTATATTTTGTGGTCATTTGTCTGGCTTAACCTTATCCAAGGTTTAGTTATTAAGTGATCTAGCTCATTTTGTAATACTTTGGGGACAAATGGATGATTAGTCATAGGCAAATTCATATAAAATATGTTGTTATATTGACATATATCTACTTTTTGTGGAAGCTATGCTACAATACAACAATTTGTAGTGGTACTATATTATGTGCTACATTTCTTGATATAGATGACACTTATTAGTACCACAATTTGTAGTGGAGAGATAGTTCTGTAGACATCTCTTATTGAATATCCCTCATAAACTTGATTTGCATCAAACATTCTATTGCAGGGTTGTAAGAATATTTTATGGTGGGAACTGGTATGATGCAACTGTGTTAATAATTTTTAGTGAATGTTTTAAATATCACATGATTTTCCATTGACATTCGCATCTATGTTTTGAAGAATATTTGTATATGGACATGTATTAGTTCATTGTAACTCAATCAATTTATGATGTGACGATGTTATTGCATAGTATACATTGCATACTAAAATATTATCTTACTTTTGTTAGGTGCAGGTATTCTTCAACATCTTATCCAATATATCATCCATTGTGGCATGTTCCACCACCTTCATCACAACCATGGTCTTCAACACAACATATTATCCTTGGGAGACCCCTATTGATTCCTATGAGGCCACCAAAACCTCTATTTCCTATTTAGAACATACATACCTCTTCATCCAACTCTATTGTGTCATGTTCTCAGACTCCAATGGTCCAGAGACCACATCAACCAACCCCACAACCACTATTCCCTATTTAGAACATCCGACCTTTGCCATCTATTTCAAATCCATCCACTCAATATTCAAAGCAAACATTATATTCTCCTAGTTCCATATTGCCACCATATACATCTCCATCTTCTCAAGCATTGTTTCATATTAATGGTCCTTATTCAAATACATCAGTCACTTCAAGCATTCCAATGCCACCTCAATATACCTTGCCACAAAGGCCAACAAGTGAATTGATAATTTCAGGGGAGACAAGCTCAGTGAGTTCATTACCATCAAATTTAACAAGCAATACGGTAAAAGCTCATGCATTTACAGGTTTAGTAGCCTCAATCTATTCATTCCCATTGGTTTTGTTATGTTTGTTTGTCTTTACAGTGGACACTCTTTGTTCATTTATTTCATGATTGTTGTTGATTTTAGGGTTTTCATATTAAATGGTATTTTATGATTCATCATGGGAGGTGTTAGTTTTGACAATTTTACTATCACATGGTTTGTGTTTGTGTTTGAATTTGGTGACAGTAAAATTCATAAAAAAATTGTTGGATGATAAAATTGGCCATTAAGTTCCTCTCTCTATGTGTGTGTGTGTGTGTTGTTAGATTTTCATCATTTAATTCAATATGATCTAGGATCTTAAGTGAGACAACAACATGCATATCATATCAAACATAAGAGATAAGAGACACAAAGCATTTCACCGGGGAAACCATAAAGGAGAAAACCCCGGAACTTCCTCAGAGATAGAATGAGCAATAATACAAAACCCCAAAACAAGTAGATGATCTCCAACAGCTTCCTCCTCCTCCACTTGTATGAACTCCTCCTCTCTCTCACTAATGCGAAGTGAGTGAGTGTGAATGAATCAAATAGAGAAGAGCACCCTCTGTATTTATACTTTACCTTTACCACTTGACAAGTCGGCCTCAACCAAAGTTGACTAGGCCGACTCCTTTAGGGGACTTAAACACCCCAATAAAAATGACTCTAGGGGACTAATGACCCAACTTACATGGGAGGATTGACCTCAATGACTTTACATGACCCAAGTACAATAATGACTTCTCCGACCGGAGGAATAAGCATCTCCGTCGGAGGTACAATAATAAAATACAAATACAATATAAAATATACAAGTGAATATCTTCCAAAGTTACAAATACATCAACACTCCCTCTTAACTAGGAAGGTATTCTCTTGACATAGTTCATCTGCACAAGTATTCGTCACTGGATCATCATCAAAGATGTATCATCGTCACTGCTGTGGCTATATCGATCATCAATCTCTAATCTACTCATCATAGGAAGTTCTACAGAGCCAACCCTTTTTCATGTTGGATGTAGGCCTAGCCTCCATGTAGGTCTTCATCATCTCTGCGAGCAAGCCATCAAGTAGGTACATCTCAGGACTTATTCTATGCCTCTGCAAAACTTGCAAGATCTCAAAGGACCGATTATATGCCATTGCAAAACTTGAAGGAGCATCTCAGGACTGATTATATCCATTGCAAAACCTGCAAGATCTCCTAAGACTGATTATATGCTACTGCAAAACCTGAAGGAGCATCTCAGAACTGATTACATGCCTCTTGCAAAACCTGTGTACCCTATTGTCACATCATCATCTTCAGATCATCTCATCGTCGACAAAGCATAGCCCAGATGCACATCACAAAACACTTACATCAACCAACATGGGAGAACAAGTCTACCACCATTCGGGAAAGGCTCAGCACTTACATCAACGCATATGGGAGAACACATCTACCACCATGTCAGAAAGGCTCTTCACTTACATCAACGCACATGAGAGAACACATCTACCACCATGTCGGAAAGACTATGCACTTACATCAACACACATGGGAGAACACATCTACCACCATGTTGGAAAGGCTCTGCACTTACATCAATTCACATGGGAGAACACATCTACCACCATTTCGGAAAGGCTCTGAAATTACATCAACGACCATGGAAGAACACATCTACTACCATGTCGGAAAATCCCATGTGCATTTGCGTATTCTGTACTCATCACTTCCCCTTGGAAGAAACCTTGATCTGACGTACACCAAGCTTCTCTCTAAAGTATTCAAACTTCACTTTGGCCAGCGGCTTGGTCAATACATGGGATATCTGCTCGTCCGTCGCAACATACTGGAGCTTCACTACTCCTCTCTGCACCATATCCCTGATATATTGGTACTTGATCTCAATGTGCTTCGACTTGTCATGTAACACTGGGTTCTCATACAACTTCACGCAACTCTGGTTGTCGCAATGTATAAAACTCGCGTCCAACTGGAGATCAAACAAATCAAACAGTAGCTTCCTTATCCATACTGCCTCACAACTAACCAAACAAGCTGTGACATACTCTACTTCGGATGTACTCAGTTCCACGTAGGACTGCTTCCTGCTAAACCAAGAGATCACACATGATCCCATACTGAAGCAGCACCCCGAAGTGCTCTTCCTATCAATGGCACTGCCTACCCAATCAGAATCAACATAACCCTCCAGGTCAATCTTCTTATTCGCATCATACTTGAGCCCATAATCAACTGTACCCTTCAGGTACCTCAGAATATGCTTTGCAACAATCAAGTGAACATGTCTCGGATCCATTAGGAACTGGCTCAATGTTTTCACAGCAAAGCAAATATCTGGTCTCGTATTCGTCAGGTACATCAAGGACCCAATCATCTGACGATACATCGTGGCATTAACCGAATCTGATGAAGCATCACTCAATAGCTTTAGGTTCAATGCCATAGGTGTGGCCATGGCCTTGCAGTCCATCATCCCGAACTGCTTCAGGATCTCTACTACATACTTCCCTTGTCCAAGGAATATTCCATCCGCACTCTGCCACACCTCCATGTCTAAAAAATAGTGCATCATACCCAAGTCCTTCATCTCGAACTCGGAAGCAAGCTTCCTCTTCATATCAGCAATCAACCCATCCTCACCTGTCACAAACAGGTCAACTACATACAATAGGAGTATCACTGGATTTCCTTTCGCAACCTTGTAGTAAAGGTTGGAATCCGCTTTACTCTTGGTAAAGCCCAAACTAGTCAAGAAGTTATCTATCCTGTCATACCACGTCCTGGGTGCCTGTTTCAAGCCATACAAGAATTTCTTCAGTTTGCACACATGAGTCTCCCTTCCATGTGTCTCAAACCCAAGTGGATGCTCCACATACACTTCCTCTTCCACTACACCATTCAAGAACGTTGTCTTGACATCCATCTGGTGTATCTTCCATTTCATCACTGCAGCCAGAGCAAGTACTGATCTGATGAAAGTGTATATGGCTACAGGTGCAAACGTCTCTTCATAATCGATCCCTTCTTTCTGGGAGAAGCCACGTGCCACAAATCTTGCCTTGTATTTCTCTATGCTGCCATCTGCAGCATGCTTGATCTTGTAGATCCATTTGGAAGTCACTACAGACTTCCCTCTTGGTCTCGAGACCACATTCCAGACATCATTCTTCATGATCGACCGGTACTTCTCGATCATGGCATCCTTCCATTCTTTCTTCTCAGCTGCTTCCTCATAGTTGGAAGGTTCTTTTTCAATGATGTCACATAGCAGGGCTACATAACTGGAGAATGGTCTCGGTCTCTTGCTTTCTCTATGCATTCCTTCTGGAGCACCATATCTCTATGCATCTTGAAATGCTTCTCGTACCCATGTTGGTTTCCTCTTGTGAGAATTCTTCTCATGTGGTGGATCTATAGGTTCCTGTGGGTCTTCCACCTTGCATACTCCATATTCTTCTGGAATCACTTCTTCCATTACTGAATTTTCGATCCTGGAAACTTCAGTTTCTTCAGTGTCTTCTTCTTGACTTCATAAATATTCTAGTTGAATCATCGTCACTTGTTTTTCGAAACAAGTCTCTCTTGTAATACACAATCTTTCCTACAAGTCAATTTAGTTGCGTGATTAGAAACATTTCATAATTTTTGAAAACAAATTCTTATGCATAAAGACATAGGTCACACAGTCATGCAAATATCTTAGCCAATGATTCAACACAACATTCATCCATATCCCGTATTCATACGGTAACTTCCTAGATTCCTTCCATCTCTACCAGAACATTGTTAAGAGTGTGCACTACTCCCAACATGTCAGCAAAGAGGTTTCATTCTAGATATGTAGCAATGGAATGTTGTACAATACCATAGGCCACTTACCCATTACTTGCATATTAGTAGTATCTTGTTCATTAATGCAACTTTTCTAACATGCATAATACACAACCTTAAATATAGGAACATAACTATGTACATGACTTTTAAATAATCAGATATATAAGGAATGACAAGTCAAATACTTATCTTTGTTTGGTTGTTGGGTGGACTCCCTCTCAATCTTTGCTTCCTTGCAGGAACTACTGGAGTGTGCTCCCTCTTGATCTTTGCTTTCTTTATGATATCATCATGATTATATGTCTTTGAACTTCTATCCATCCTGGACCACTATGCATGCTTAAGTGTGCACTAGTTTCATCATTGTGTCATCCTCAAGACCTCATACATAATCATACATTCATTAGTATAATCTCAATACTATCAAAACATTATAATACTATAATATTAACATGTATGGTCATGATCATTTCATACATAGTTAATGTATCACAAGCGTTAGTATTCAAGGTTTCGGGGAGTACTTATTTTACTCATGCATATTCTTATTTGACCATAGGACTCTTCTAGTTTGTCATATCATTAATCAAACTAAGAAGCATAATATGCATAAACCCATGATTACTCAAACTTATAACTTCATGAATAATCATTATCAATCATACAAAAGTATACTTATATAAGATCCTAACACAAGGTAGGATTCTAACTCGATATAGGAAAACATACTGGATTATCACGTTTGCTAGTTATGTCTAACATACCCAAACAATGTCTTCTTTGTTCTCTTCAATGATTTAGAGACCTTGTGCTAGTAACCTACATATCTCATAAGTTAAGTATTGTTGAACCAAATTATACATACCTCGTAAGTAGAGCTTCTATGTGATCAATGAATATGGATGAGTATTTTTATTCATGTCACCATGGTAATATATTCTTGATCTAGAACTTGATTTGTCTTTCTTGATGTACCTTTCATGTTAGCGGACAACATCATCCTAATACAACACCACAGTGCATTAGTACAATCATAAGTGTCATAACCCTAATCAATGAATGTCTTATATCATTCACATGCATTCATACTTTTACTAAGGTGATAAGACAAGTCTAAAATTAATCAAGATTGGACTAACCTCAATAATATATCATAAACTTAATCATCAGATAAATGAAACAAATTTCAACACATACCTGCATCTCCTCAAGTCATACCTGTCGAGATTGCTTGTAGTCTTCTCTATAAGGGTAAAACCCTAATCATCCAAGGTATATCATTTGTAAGCATCTTATATAGGTTCATGGTGCTAGGATGATAGAATATTAGTGCCACTTAAACCTCCTTCATTGCTGCCCTATGAGTCTCCCAATTTTGCTAGGGTTTCTTCTTACTTGGAAACCCTAATTTTCAATCTCCTTCCTCCCACAACATTTTGATGGAGGATTACTATCTATGATGAATGGATTCCAAATCCATTTTCAAAGTTTCCAATGTTGCATCAGGTGTCTCCAACATTGTATCAGGTCATGCCATACCTTAAAACTGAAAACTCTAAGTGAGATCTTCTTCCTCCTCTTCTTTGATTTCCTCTGTTAAGCCATTTTAGATGTGCCTTATTGTTTCTGGTGTATATCTGAAATTTCGGATCTTCAAGGTCTAAAACATCAGACTATGGTATCCTGACTTGTAATATTTCCAACCCCATGGGTTTTAGCTTCATTGGATTCTCCATCAGAGAGATATGCTCAGTTTCCCAACATGCCCTGTTTAAGGGATGAAACATCATATTGAACTTGTACGGATTGCCACATATCACTATTTCATCTTCGGTATATGAAACTTGGAACTGTGAAACTACAATCCATACCCTAACTATCACTTTTTATAGAATTCCATTTGGAGCTTCCTATCCCTAGATATGACCTTTTTACCTAGGTCACCTGTTTAGGGCTTCATCCTAGAAGAGGTAGAAACCCTAACTTGTACGGATCATATCTCAGAAAGTATAATGAATCTGAGGCTGAAAATCGAACACAAGGTACAGGAAAATTTCATCTTCAGCATGTCCACGTTTCAGGTCCTGAACCTTCTCCAAAATTTATTTATAGTGAAATTTCCACGATGACTAGGTTTTTTTATACAAAGCCCTAGCCTTCAAATTGTGGCAAGTGAAACAAGTGTCATAAATGCCATACAATGCCTTCCTTCAGGCTAGCTCTGATACCATGTTAGATTTTCATCATTTAATTCAATATGATCTAGAATCTTAATTGAGAGAACAACATGCACAGCATATCAAACATAAGAGACAAGAGACACAAAGCATTTCACCGGGGAAACCATAAAGGAGAAAACCCTACAACTTCCTCAAAGATAGAATGAGCAATAATACAAAACCCCAAAACAAGTAGATGATCTCCAACAGCTTCCTCCTCATCCACTTGTGCAAACTCCTCCTCTCTCTCACTAATGCGAAGTGAGTGAGTGTGAATGAATCAAATAGAGAGCAGCACCCTCTCTATTTATACTTTACCTTTACCACTTGGCAAGCTAGCCTCAACTAAAGTTGACTGGACCGACTCCTTTAGGGGACTTAAACACCCCAATACAAATGACTCTAGGGCACTAATGCCCCAACTTACATGGGAGGATTGACCTCAATGACTTTGCATGACCCAAGTACAATAATGACTTCTCCGACCGAAGGAATAAGCATCTTTGTCGAAGGTACAATAATAAAATACAAATACAATATAAAATATACAAGTGAATATATTCCGAAGTTACAAATACATCAACATGTGTGTGTGTGTGTGTGTGTGTGTGTGTGTGTGTGTGTTTGTGTGTGTGTGTGTGTCTGTGTGTGCTCACAGAAACAGACACAAAATATTATTAGGTTTTAATCTTATCCTATAATAAGATTATTTCCCCTAAGAGCTCTCAAATCTTAGGACACCTTGCTGGTGCGGTGCAATGATGTTATCCTTGTTTCCCCTTTAAAGAGGCATACATCATGTGATTGAAATCATGTTTGAATTCACATTACTAAATATTGAAATGCATAGAACAACATTGCTTGAAAGAGATGAAATTAAGAAGTGCAAGAGGTCTTGGAATACCTATATTTTTCAACATTTGCTCAAAATGATGTTAACTGAAATTCACATAAATAAATGACAAGGAATGATCCAGTTTTCTATATTAGATAATGTCTCTTTCATTTGAAACATGTTCTCTACTCTTATATTCTTTGACGTAAGGGAAATGTTTCACTCGAAACATGTTGGCTCAAAAATATTTCTAGCAATGAATACCAAAAATTCAATGACAATTTAACCTTCTTGATAAAGATGCAATATTGTATTAAATTGAGAATGCTCATTGGGCTATGTTTAAAAAGATCTCGTGGATTTAGGACTCGGGTTTCAAGCCTTTGCTAGTTTTTAGAAGGATTAGCATGTTCCACTATGTCTTGTACTTCTTTTTAGTATAATAGAAAGGACTTTCAACGTAATGTTTCTATTCATTTCTTAAAACCCAAAAGAAAATAAAATTGGAAATTTTATGAAGTATAAAAGAATGAAACCTTAAGTATTCATTCTTTTACATGCAAAAGTGTTACAAACATCAGGAAAAGGATGATGAAACCATAAAGCATAACTATAGATGTCTTATTTTCTTCAATGTGCAAAATTCTCACAAGAAAATATAAACCATTACAACAATTGTTTTGACTTGGCCACAAATATAGTTCTAAAATATGCCCAAATTGGACTAAAACTACACAATTTTATCATGCAATCCAAGTGTACTTTATTTGTAATGAATAATACCATTACCAACTCATAAAAGGAACCTTGTATCTTGATGTGGATTCATCATTTGATCCCTTGGAAGAAAATGAACTGCATGTAAAAATCAATTTCCTCAAAAGAAGGATGCCAAAACTGCTAGCACAACGAAAACAATTATGATGTTGAGAAAGTAATTAGACTGGAGAGGCTTATTCGGGATCCCCCCAAAAGATAGGTATAGAGAACGCAAGTTTTCCTTCATGGCCTCCTATAGTTCCTTCTTCACTCAAATATAATGTTCATTCCCATGTACTCTCAAGAATGTACTTAACATGATTTTGCTTGCTTATAATTGCTACATATTTACATAATTTGGTCTTATATAGTTGTATCATCTCATCAAGGTTAAAGTGGCAAAACTTTAGGGTCAATTGTTGGTTCACTATAGGTATGTATGTTTCTGATTGTTAATTGCACTAAATCCTTTTAATATCCCAACTAAAGATATTGTTTATTTCTATAAATAATACCACCCTTTCTTTCATGGAGCATTTTATTGATTCTGATTGTTCAAACTCTTTGGCACCCTTGAAAATTTTCCAATTGACTCTATTGTAGGGGCTCTCTATTTTTATTTTCATAACGTATTTACTTTTAATTCATAAATTGTACATACTTACAGCTAAGTTAAAAGAAATGGAGTTTGGGTTTTTTATATTTTTTTATTTTCTTATCTGCATCGTTCATGGAGTTTGTTGAACCAATCTTGTCTTTATTTTTTATTTGTGTATTTTTGTTTTTGTGATTGCTACAGTAGACACATGCAAGAGACATAGCACATTTTATCAAGCACAGCTTTAGCTTTCCTCTAATATCGGTTGGGAATTCATTTGGAGGCCTGATTGTACAATTTTATCTCTCAAATGTATCTACAAAATTTGATATGCCTACGGGGAAGGATGAAGGTTAGTTCTTAATGGGGTATTAGTACTATGCAAATACTGTGACACATTGAATGGAAATGTTAAATTGCACTTCTCCTAGGAGTGCTATATCGTATAGGTTCTTACATGTAGCATTGGAATTTATATTGATATAAAATGTAACTTTACACTATTAGGGATATATTAGATGAAATCATCGATCATCTTAGTTTTTATTTTTGGAATCCCTTTGGCACGATGAAGACTCATATTTATACTAAGGGATGGTTTATGGAGGCAATGAAATGCCAATTAATAATTAAGGTTGGGATGAATATTATCCAACTTTGGCATCAGCTATACTTGTTTGTTTTGTTCCTCCAACTGGCCACAGGTGTAATTTTCCATTACATTGTTTTCTTGATTCTTATCCTTTAAATGCAAAACCGAAATGCATGTTATGTGAATGCTAAATCTATTTGTATGTTTCTAAGTGTTGTTATTTTCTCTTTATTTTGCCTCCTTTCCATACTAATAATGTCTCATTTTTTGGTAATAGATTAGTGGGTTGGTATCGCATTATCTTTTTTCAACACCAGCAGCAGCTTTTAAGGTCAGTCAAAAGGCTCAATTGACTTATCATTTATTCTGATTTTACCAAGTCTTTCCATATTATTTTCAAACTTTGTGTGCGGGGGGGGGGGGGTTGGAGCACATAACTAAGATTTCCTAACATAAGGAAGATTGCCTCAAGGGATGTAATTTAAACGTGTTTCCATGTGCAGGTGAAGTTCCAGTCTTCTACGAAGATTTCTTGACATAGAACCCTTGAAGTTTCAAGATGATTTTATGATGGTATGATTTATTTCACAATTTTATTGCCCAATGATTTCTGATGGTATGTCTGCTTAAACAATTTTATTTCCTAGGCTCATCTGTAGAAAATATCGAAGGTCATCTATTTTTTTATTTTTTCACTTTCTTAGATGAAAATGGACTTGCTAACTCTTTATGTTTGCTACTTTTTGCAATTTTGGCATTGAGTAGAAGAATTTTTAATTTTTAATCATGAATGAGAATGATAATATTAAATTTTAGCAACTACGTCATGAGTCAGGAATAACTTTTTATCATCCTATGAGAAGCTTAGGAACAACTGCATGTTAAATAATGAAATGGTGATCATTTTGATGTTTGTTGATTATGCTTCACTAGGTGTTGCATTAAGGGAATCACATGGATGGGTGTGACAAAAGGAAGGTAAATTTGTACCTATTTCACAACTATATGACGAAAAATCAGAAGATACATATTTGTCATGTAAACTTGCTACCCCTTCCGGTGACAAGGATTTGTACTCCAAGTATAGCTCCATTATGTCATGTTCCCATTTTTTCAAGCACCAAGAAGCTGCCAATGTCACCTAAAAACCCCATGGATCCTAGTGAAGGTCAATTAATTAATTAATAAGGGGTATAGCATTAGTAAATTACCTTAGGAAATTAAATTAACTAGGCATAAAATTTAGACTGTAGTTGTTTTGAATAAATTGAATTGGAGGTGATGTAATTATTAATTTTAGCTTTAATTATGATTAAATGTGATAATGAGTTGGATAAGGGTGCATAAGGAGATAAGGGTAGTTCAATGAGTTTTCAACTAAAGAGGAAACTAGAAGAAAGTGACACAAAGTAAGGTGTCCAGATAAAAGAATGAAACCGACAAAAGCAATGCATAAAGAAGGCAAGTGTACAAAGCAGGAAAGTGAGGAAAAGTAGACACTTACAAAAATCTAAGGAGGGTGCATTTTACAAAAAGAAAAAATCCTATCTAGTTGTAAAAAGAAGAAAACATCTAGAAAATCTAGGAGGGCAGAGTTCCCAAAAGAGAAGAAAAGCTAGTAAGTGGAAAAGGAGAAAATTGCCAACTCAGTCAAGGAAGGCGCATTGGATGAGGCCAAGTAGTTTCATTAGGAAGTTAACTTGCTCATCAAGTCACCCAGTCTATAAAAGAAGGAGAGCGCACCACATTCACATCTTTTCATATTTTATGAATTGTCTGTGAGTAAGCTCACTCTTATCTAGGCTTTAGTGATGCACCCTTATCCACATGTGGGAGATGTGCCCCATAGTTTGTTGGAGTATTAAAACCAATCCATATCCATTTCATACTTAGGATAGAATAATTAATCATTTTTTTATTACTTCCTAGGTTTAGACTATGTTAGGATAATTAATACTCCATCCTTGTCCTACCTAGAATTATTTATTTTTCCTGGTAGTTGATGATGTCATTTTCCCCCTAGTGGTGTGCAGATGTCATCTAGGGTCCATCAGCCACATAATGCACCCTGAATGCATAATTTTAGGACCACTTAAGTCAATTACCTATATTTTAGGATCCAACTCAATGTTCCAATTCAATCCACTTGAGTAGGCTGACTCTTGTGGGGGTTTTATCCTCCGATTGCCACTAATTGTGGCCTCATGCGTCATTTTCTGAGTGATTTGCATGAGAAAATCACTAATGCACCCTCCTTGGTCAGTTAACTAGTTGTGTCTTCAATTAACTAAGTTTTGGTTCAGTTGAGTTGAGTTTGGGTCTTCTAGATCACTCTAGTGGTGACAATTCCTATGATAGACAAACTGAGACTCGAATTCTCCTGGGTGATTTGAATTCTATCCATTGTAACATCATTGTTGAATATACTGATTATTAGATCATGTGACATTATTATATTCCTATCTGAGTTCTCATGCATGATTAATTGTTTGCTCATTTTTACTGCAATTTTCACTATAATTCACCTTTTATGCTCATTATTTCTCTATGAGGTATACTTAGGTCCATGATCTGCTGTGATTTAGAATTTCACATGGTATCAGAGCTCAGTGAACGTAGTTTGATCAGCTTCTTTCAATAGTGCACCAGAAGCCTCTAGATTTCCATAAAAAATACTAGTGCCATTGCATTGAATTAATTGGATAAATCCTTTGAGGTCTATCCAGGTGTGAAGGATCGGGAAAAATATGTCTATTGTCCTAAAGTAGTGCTCAGTAGTAATCTATCTCCAAAATTGAGATTTTTTTACAGGATAATGAATTTTTTTCAGTGCAGCAGTAGCAACACTACCACATTGTATTCGCTACAGTAGCTCTAATGGATAATTTGAATGCTCCTCTCTCTCTAAGGATCCTCACACCATTCAATTATCTTGATTGTAGGGATAATATGCATATGATTTTGTGCAAAAAGTCATTGTATAGGGTAACAATGGGAAAGGAGGTCAAACCTCAAGCAGTTGTTGAGAAGGCCAAGTATCTGAATAGATTGGATGAAGCATTTGGTTTCATGTGTATTCATATTTCCAGAGGTTTACTCTTCCACCTCGATGGATTGAAGACTCCAAAATAGGTTTGGTTGAAGTTGGAGACCCTCTTCGGAAAACAAGATGAGCTAAGGGGCCATATTCTGGAGAATGATTTGATTTCTCTTCAACATAGCATTTTTTAAACCATCCAGAAATTCTTTTCCAAATTCAAATATTTGGTCATGCAATGAAAGTAGTGTTGCATTGAGAAGAAGGATGATCATTTGGTGCTATCCATTCTAAGCAATCTTGGTCCCGATTTCTCCATATTTGTTTCTACCTTCCATTTAGGGAGATTTGAAATCCTTGTTTGGAAAAATACATCCTTAGATGTTTTCACTGAATCTCTCATCCAAGAACAAGACAAATTGATTCAATTGGGAGCCTTGAAGGCCTCTAAAAATCAAGCTCTTATGGTTGGAGAGTCAAAAAATTCAAATGCAAAAGGGAAGCAAAAGGGCAAAGAAAAGAAGAAATTTGAACCCAAGCAGAATGCCAAGTCTATTCCATCGAAAGGAGCCTCCGGCTCCAAGAATGAAAAGAAAAAGAAATTTGAGAAATCCAAGTGTACATGCTGCAATAAGGGTAACCATCCTGATAGTTCTTGTATGAAGAAGACCATATATCAAATGGAAAAAATCCTTGAACAACATAAGATTTCCCTCCCTAAAGGTGCAAGGAACATTGATCCAGGTGGCAAGTCAGAATATCATGAGAGATGCCATGCATTGAAGGCTAGATTCTCACAATCCCAAGCCTTTCTTGTTTATTATGGAGCCTCCAACCACATGGTTGTCTCTAGAGAGACATTTTCTTCATTAGACTTCACCAATGCCCCTAGCATACACATGGGAGATAACTCTCAAATATTTTCTAAAGGGAAGGGCACAATATAGCTTGAGCATGGAAAGTTCAACAATGTGCTATATGTGCCTTCTCTAGCAGCTAATTTTTTGTCTGTTTATCAGATGACACACATGGGTTCACCAAAGAAAGTAGTATTTGGACCTGACACAATTGAGGTTGCAGAGATATCATCTGGGAAGTTGATATCCAAAGGAGTTGCAAACCATGCCTCCAAGGCATATGATTTCTCTTGCGTCTTTCCACACTCACATAAAAGTGATCTCTTGACTCATGTAAATGAGACAAGCAAACTTTGGCATGAAATATTCAGACACCTAAACTTCAAATACCTACAGCAGTTGCACAAAGAAGAGATGGTTGAATGTTTTTCGGACGTAAATTTCTCTCAAGGAATTTGCAAAGGTTGCTTGGTAGGGAAGCACCCAAAGCGAAAGTATGATGTTGGGAATGCAAAGAGATCTTCCTCCATACTAGATCTGATTCATAGTGATGTTTCAGAACCGATGCCCACTACTTCAATGAATGGATCTAGATACCTTCTGACCTTCACTGATGATTACTCTAGGTTCTATTGGATATACTTTCTCAAACAGAAATCTGAGGTATTCGAAAGCTTCAAATTTTTCAAAGACTTAGTTGAGGACACTACTAGATGGAATAACAAGGCACTCAGATCAGATAATGGAGGGGAGTACATCAGGAAGGAGTTGCAGTAGCTATGTGCTTATAAAGGTATTAAAATGCAGCATTTTGTCCCATACACCCCACAAATCTATTAATGGGGTCACTCCATTTGAAGCATTGAAGGGACACAAACTTGATGTCTCTTACCTGAGGGTTTTTGGATCCAAGGCATGGGAAAAAATCCCCTTCGACAAGAGGAAAGAACTTCAACCTCAAAGTAGTGAATGCATTCTTCTTGGATATGCAGAAGATGCAAAAGCTTACAAAATGATGGAGATTGCAACCAAGAGATGCTTCATTGAAAGAAGTGTTCAATTCAATGAGGATACATTGCATGATCTGCAGCGAGTTGAAGAACAAGGTATAACTGATTCACCTATTCCATTTTCTCCTAATGATGTTTCTACAGGTGATCCACATTCAAATTCCGAAGAAGAAGGTCAATATGATTCAGATCTAGATATTGAGTATGAATATCTATAAGATCCAGATCCATATTCAACACCTACTCTCAATCCAAATCCTAAATGGGCTCAAAATATTATTGAGGCAGCTGGGGAGATTGTTGGAGATCCATCTGACTACAGAAGAACAATATCTCAATACCAAGATGCAAACATTGCACTTTGCCATACAAATCCACTTCTCCCGGATAGCTGCTTCATGATGGTTGGGTCTGATCCACAGGCTTTCCATGATATGAGATGGAAAGCAGTCATGGATGAATAATATGAGTCCTTGCAGAACAATGAGACATGGGATCTTGACTCTCTTCCCCTAGGGAGGAAACTAGTTCAGTGCAAATGGATCTACAAAAAAATGCTTACATCTGATGGATCTACAACCAAGTACAAGGATCGGTTTGTTGCAAAGGGGTACTCACAAGTTCAAGGTTTGGACTACAATGAGGCATTCACTCCTGTAGCAAGAATGGATTCAGTAAGGGTTGTTTTTTCCATTGCAACTTCGAATGCATGGGAGGTACATCACATGGATGTAAAGAGTGTCTTCTTGCATGGTGACTTATAAGAAGAGATCTACATGAAACGACTTGAGGGGTTTACTAATTATGATCCTTCATTGGTATGAAGACTAAGGAGATCATTGTATGGGCTCAAGTAATCCCCAAGGGCATGGTATGCAAAGATGGATTAATCCTTCTTACTGTCACAAAAGTTTGAAAGATGAAAATCGAACTGAAATTTTTACATGAAATAGAAGGGAGGACGTATACTATTGATTTTTTTGTATGTGGATGACTTGCTCATCACCGGTGGATTTTCTACTGGGTTGAAGCACATCAAGTCTTCCTTCAACAAAGCATTCCCTATGATAGATCTAGGACTGTTAAAACAATTCATTGGTGTTGAAGTAACTCAGGATGCTTCAGGGATCATGATTTCATAGTCAAGGTATGCATCTAATTTACTGTCAAAGTTCCATATGGATGATTGCAAAGACACATATTTTCCCTTCCTATCTAGCATTAGATTGGAAGAAGGTGGTTTTACTCCCTTGGTTGATAACACTCTTCACAGACAATTGATTGGTATCTTGTTGTATTTGACACATTCGAGACCATATCTATCATATGTTGTTGGTCCTGTGGCTAGGTACATGCAGGAGCCACATAAGCTACATTGGAAAGCAGCTAAGAAGATCTTGCACTCTGTGCAAGGTACAAGAGAATTTGGTATTCATTATTCTATTGGTGCTTAGCTAGATCTAGTTGGTTTTACTGACTCGGACTAGGCTAGAGACAATACTGATAGGAAATCTAATTCAGGGTATGTATTCATGTTGGAATCAAGGCCAATCTGCTAGTCAAGCAAGAAGCAAGCAGCACTCACACTTTCTTCAACAGAGGAAGAGTACATAGGTGATTTGAATGCATTTATCCAAGAAGTTTGGTTGCATGGGATCTTGACAGAGTTTGCAATTTGCACTTCTCCTTCAGTATACTTTTTTTGTGATAATCAAAGTGCCATCGAGATCTCCAGTGAATCAGTTCGAAAGCAAAGGACCAAACATATTGAGGTTCACATGCACTACATCAGGGAGCTAGTGCACAATAGGAACATCTCACTGCATTAATGTCCTACAGAGGAGATAATTGCAGACATATTCACTAAGTTTTTTGCTCAGAATATATTTTTTTATCTCAAATATCTACTTGGTGTGAAAGTTGTTTGAGCTCCCTGCTATCCTTTTTTTAGGGGGGGTTCTCATGAGGTTTTCCCCATTTCCTTGGTTCATGGACAGTTATTTTATTTTCATCATTTATTTTATTGTATGGGTGACCTTTGGTCTTAGTATCCAGGGCCCAGGATGCACAAGTTTGGATTAAGGGGGGGTGTTAGGATAATTAATACTCTATCTTTGTCCTACCTAGCATTATTTTTTTTCCTAGTAGTTGATGATGTCATTTTCTCCCTAGTGGTGTGCAGATGTCATCTAGGATCTATCATCCACCTAATGCACCCTGCATGCATCATTTTAGGACAACTTGAGTCAGTTCCCTATATTTTAGGATCCAAATCAATGTTCCAGTTTAGTGCACCTGAGTTAGATGACTCTTGTGGGGGGCTTATGCTCCGATTGCCACTGATTGTTTCCTCATGCGCCCTTTTCTGAGTGATTTGTATGAAAATCTCACTAATGATGCCTCCTTGGTCATTTAACTGATTGTGTCTTCAATTAACTAAGTTTTGGTTCAGTTGAGTTGAGTTTGGGTCTTCCGGAGCACTCCAGTGATAACAATTCCTATGCTACACAGACTGAGACTTGAATTCTCCTAGGTGATTCAGATTCTCTCCAATGTAACATCATTGTTGAATATACTAATTATTGGATCATGTGACATTATTCTATTGCTATCTGAGTTCTCATGCATGATTAATTGTCTTCTCATTTTTACTGCAATTTTCATTGTAATTCACCTTTTTTTTCATTCTTTCTCTGTGAGGTATACTCAACTCCATGATCTCCTGTGATTTAGAATTTCACACATTAGGTAGTTGGCCAATATTTGTCTCTTTTTTGGACCACAAGCCATCCTCAATCACTAGGGCTCACTTCTGGATATTCTGGATAATATTTCCTAATATTTTGTGAGATTTTATTCCATTCCTGGATTAGAAGGGCGCTATCCTGTTTTTTACTGTTTTTTGTGAAAAGGTAAAAGCTAGTCGACTTCCCTTTAGCAGTTTTCTGGACAACCTTCCCTCCATGATTTTTCCTCTTTCTAAATTTTGTACTTAGCATGATTTTCCATCCTACATCACTATCGAACTCTGATTTTACCAATTCGTGAGCCTTAGAGGTTATATGGAAAGCACTTTTTGCACCTAAGGGGGTTTTCAACTTTTTAGTAAGCTTGATTTTGTGAGGGTTTCAAATTCCTTCTTTATATTTCAAATATTTGATGTAAATATATATTTGTACAGCCATTACATAGCCCAAGTTTGGATGATGTATACTTATTCAATAGAGTTATACAATTTGCATCATATACATGATTGTTTTATGTGTTCTATGACTAGTTTTTGCAAGGCAATTTGTGAGAGTTTTTAATTACTTGAGTAGATCTTGGTGTGAACAATATTTTAACATGGTATCAAAGATGTCAAGTTTTTCCATTCTCCTTTTTGTGTTCTATAGGATTGAACCAGTCTGACAGAGGGTGCATTTCAGTCACCTAGAGGGTGCAACTCAACATCTGAGGGGCGCAACCAAACATATAAAAATCAATTTTCAAAGCTTCCATGGATCAGTCACAAATTATCATTCTCACTCAATTCAATTATTTTGACTGGAAGGAGCAGATGGAGATCTTGTTGAGGAGCAAAGGCGTCTACAGGGTGACTATGGCAACTGGAACTTAACCTATTCCTATTATTGAGAAGGAAAAGTGGCATAACATAAGAGATGAGGCTTATGGTCTCTTGTGTCTCAGTACATCCAGGGATGTTATTTTCCATCTAGATGGTATTACCACTCCTAATGAGGTTTGGGTCAAGTTCCAAAATTTATTTGAAAAGATAGATTAATTGAGGGGCCACCAACTGGAGAATAAACCAGTTTCACTGAGTCCAAGCCATTTCGAGACCCTACAATAATTTTTCTCAAAGTTTAAAGTTATTTTTATTCAATTGAAGCTGTGTGGAATTAACAATAAATATGAGCAAATGATCTTGGCCATCCTCTCAAAGATTGCCCCTAATTACTCAGTCTTTGTTTTGACCTTCCATGCTACAAAGCTCGTTGTTCCAAATTGGAAGATGCCTTCACTAGCAGAATTCATGCAATCACACACTCAAGAGAAAGACAAGTTGGTATTGATGGGATCAATAAAAAATCCATCAAAATACAATTATTTTCCTACTGGATATTCAAAGAATTCAAAAACAAAGAAGAAAGCAAATTCCAAGAAACCATATGACCAGAAGAAAGACAAGCAAAAGGTTTAAGAAGACTTCACCAATTCTAAGAATAATTCTCAAAATAAGAAATAGAACTCTAAGTGCACCTACTGCAATAGGGGATTTCATCTTGAGAGCTCATGCAAGAAGAATACCATTGACCAAATTTCTCAACTCCTTGAGAAAGCAAACATCCCTCTTCCAGAGAGCGCAAGAAAGAAGGAAGGAGGATCAAATTATGAAGACAAGGAGAGAATACATGATTTTATGGAAGGAACATCCAAGTCTACCTCTTTCATCATTGATTCTAGAGATTCAAGGCATATGGTGTCTACAAGATATTCATTCTCTTCTCTTGATTCTTCTAGTGGTCCAACAATTGTGTTGGGTGATGATTCTGAAACTACTTTCAAAGGTAAAGGCAGTGTTGATCTTGAGTATGTTTCCTTCACTAATTTGTTGTATGTTCTAGGTCTTGCTGCAAACCTCTTGTTAGTATATCAGATGACTCACACTAGATCTCCCAAAAAGGTTTTCTTCACACTTAATGATGTTGAAATATATGAGATTTCCATAGGTCGAATTGTTGCCTTAGGTACTACTGACCATAGCTCAAAATTCTATAGGTTTTCACACTTTGTGCCTTTCTTGTCACCTTCTGATCTCCTTAATCATTCCAATGATTCAAGAAAATTGTGACATGGGATTTTTGGTCATATCAATTACAAATATCTTTCTCAACTTCATGAGAAGAATATGGTCATAGGGCTTCCCAACATCAAGTTTTCTAAAGGGAGTCTGTCAAAGTTGTATCCTAGGAAAATACCCTGAGCATAAGTTTGAGAGAGACAAAACTGAGCGAACCTCAACACCCCTTGAGATTATTCACAGTGACATATCAGGTCCATTCCCCCATGTTTCTTTGAACAATGCAAAATACTTGCCAACCTTCATAGATGAATTTTCTAGATACTGTTGGATCTTTTTCCTCCAATTAAAGTCTAAAGTTTTTAGTTGTTTCAAGATTTTGAAAGCCTAAATTGAGAACTAGTATGGAAGATATATCAAGGTCCTCAGATATGATAGTGTTGGGGAGTACATCAAATATTATTTTCAACAATTCTATACATCTACTGGCATTCCGATGCAACACACTGTTCCCTACACACCTCAACAAAATGGTGTTGCTGAGAGGAAGAACAAATATCTCAAAGAGATGGCTACATGTGTGCTTGAGTATAAGTATTTATCTCCAAGACTTTGGGATAAGGATATCAATTGTGTAGCCTACATACAAAACAAAGTGCCTCATAAAGCATTGAAAGGAATCACTCCTTTTGAAGTTTGGTCTGGGCACAAATCTAAAGTCTCTCATTTCAGGATTTTTGGCTCTAAGGCTTGGGTTAGGATCCCACTTGAGAAGAGGAGGCCATAAAACCCCAAATCCAACCATATCTCTTTTTTTCCTATCCAGAAGAATATAAGGGCTATAATTTTCTGAACATAACCACTCAAAAATCATTCATTGAGAAGAGTGTTCAATTCGAAGAAGATCCCTTGCAATCAATCGAAATTGTAGAATATTCTGCACCACCACCAATGAGAGTAAGTGAAGTTTCTCATGATAGTTATTATTCTGATATATATGATGATGAATACCATATTATTCCATATCCAAGTTCACCTACAAGGCCTAATTGGGATGCTAAGACTCTTGAAGCAGTTGGTGAGCTTGTGGGGAATCCTAGGGATCTTAGGAGGACCAAATCACAATTTGAGAGTGCTCTTTCAGTGAATGATTATTACCTACCTGAGAATTTTTTTATGGTTGATTCAAACCCTCAGTCATATGAAGAATCCTCACATGACCCAATATGGAAAACATCTAGGGATGAGGAATTTCATTCATTGCAAAAGAATGAAACTTGGGAGCTAGTCAAGCTTCCTCCAGGCAGAAAATTGGTAAGGTCTAAGTGGATCTTCAAGACCAAGTTTGTTGTTGATGGTGCAGATGTGAAATATAATTCAAGGATTGTGGAAAAGGGCTTCTCCCAATTTCATGTCCTTGACTAATGAGACCTTTGCACCAGTTGCAAAGATGGATTTGATAAGACTAGTCCTAGCAATTTATGCATCCAAGCACTAGTAAGTCCATCACATGGATGTCAAGAGTTCTTTCCTCCATGGATATCTTATGGAGGATATATATATGCAATAGCCATAGTGATATATTTCAGATACTAATATTGTGTGCAGGTTGAGGAAGTCCTTGTATGGGATTAAGAAATCTCCTAGAGCTTGGTATGCCAAGATGGACAACTTCCTCTTGTCACAATCTTTTAGTAGATGCAAGTCTGATATGAATGTGTACATGAAGCTGATTGATGATTCCATTTTGATTATTGTGTTATATTTTTATTACCTACTAATCACATGTATCTCCATTGATCAAATAGCTCCATTAAAGACCTCCTTGCATCAAGCTTTTTCCATGACTGACTTGGGATTACATAAAAAAAAATTGGGGCTTGAGATCTCACAATCTAAGTCTGGAATTTAGTTATATCAGTAAAATTATGCTAAATAAATGCTAAATAATTTCAATATGGATGAATTAAATCCTATAAAGAATCCCTACCTTTCAGGAGTAAGACTTGAAGAAGCAGATTCTACACCATTGGTGAACAACACCTTGTATAGGCAGCTAGTTGGTAGCTTGTTGTACTTGACTCATACTTGACCTGATATTGCTTATGTTGTGAGTGTGGATTCAATATACATGGAGCAGACACATGAGTTTAATTGGAGGGCTACAAAAATAATCTTGCATTATTTGCAAGGCACCAAGTCTAATGGGATTCACTATATTGTTGCAAATTCTATCCTAGATCTTCTTGGATTTACTGATTCAGATTGGGTAGGTGATAGCCTAGATTGGAATTCCACTTCCGGATTTTTTTTCATGCTTGGAGGATGACCTATTTCCTTATCAAGTAAGAAACAAAGTGCAATTTCACTCTCTTCAACATAGGCCGAATACATAGGAGCAATGAATGTTGCAACTCAGTGTGTGTGGTTGCAGGGTATACTTTCTGATTTTGGGATTTCCTTTAGCACTCCAAGGGTCATATTTTGTGACAAGAAAAGTATTATAAGTATCTCAATTTATCTAGTACATAGGAAAAGAACCAAGAATATTGAGATTCATATGCACTACATCAAGAATATAATGCATGAACACATCATTGATCTGTAGGTTTTCCCATCAGCTGAGCAAATTGTAGACATCTTCACCAAATATTTTCATAGAATACTTTCATCCATCTTATATCATTGCTTGGGATGGATGAACATGTGGTGGAGTGAAGGATTGTTCAGCAATTCTTCAATTTTGATCATGTCCATGTTTGAGGGGAGGTTTTTCCCATGAGGTTTTCCTTCTTTCCTTCTTTTGTGGACAAGGCAGTATGTAAAAAGGGTGACCATTCCAAGTTGTTGGGCCCTATCTATTTCTGTTTTTTTACACTTAAATTAAGGCTTAAGGTGGGGTGTTTGAGTATTAAAACCCATCCATATCTATTCCATAATTAGGATAGAATAATTCATCATTTTTTTATTAATTCCTAGGTGTAGACTAGGTAGTTGGCCAATATTTGTCTTTTGTGTGGACCACAAACCATCCTAAGTCACTAGGGAACACTTCTGGAAATTATGGATAATATTTCCTAATATTCTGTAAGATTTTATTCCATTCCTGGATTAGAAGGGAACTATCATGCTTTTTACTATTTTTAGTGAAAATGTAAAAGCTAGTTGACTTCGCTTTAGCAGCTTTTAGTCCAACTCGCCCTTCATGATGTTTCCTCTTTATAAATTCTATATTTAGAATTATTTTCCATCCTACATCACCATCCAACTCTGATTTTACCAATTCGTGAGCCTTAGAGGTGATTTGGAAAGGACCTTTTGCACCTAGGGGTGTTTTTCATCTTTTTAGTAAGCCTGCTTTTGTGAGGATTTCGAATGCCTTCTTTGGATTTCAAATCTATGATGTAATTATATATTTGTATGGTCATTACATAGAACAATTTTTTCTGATGTAGAATTATTCAATAAAGTTTTATTGTTTGAATCATATACATGACTCTTTTATGTGTTATATGACTAGTTTTTTCAAGGCAATTTGTGAGAGTTTGTAATTGCTTGAGTAGATCTTGGTGTGAAAAATATTTTCACATATTTCCTATTCTAGTATTATTCACATGATTCAGTGAATCCATTGATACCTATTTGCATATCTGATCCATCCATTTCATGTGAAGATCAATCCTACAAAATTTGATGCAGAGATCCAAGTCGGTTTGATGTGGTTTTGAGGAGTTTCACTGAGAGAGAGAGAGAGAGAGAGAGAGAGAGAGAGAGAGAGAGAGAGAGAGAGAGAGAGAGAGATTGGAGAGATCACAAGAAGCCACAGAAGTTCAACGCGAATCCCATGATAATGCCAACATATCATTTCCATCCTACAGATCATATTCAGTGATTATACCTCCCCTCCTCATTCTTCTCTATAACATTCTTCTTCCACCATTGTAATAATTCAAGAATAGAGACTCTCTATGAAGTCTGATGCTATATCTCTTTAATTCATATCTTAATCAGCCCAACTATTATTTGATGCTTCTTTTAATTACATGTATGAGTCACATTAATTATCAGAAGAAGAATTCAAGATCCTTAGAGGCTTTTTGAGTCCATTTTTCTCAAGACTAGCTTCTTGTGCCCTTTTATTTGACTAGTTTTTCAATATGTTTAATTAAAAGTTCTTGGAATGTTCAATTTATGTTTTGTTAATTAAAAGTTCTTGGAATTCTCAATTTATGTTTTGTCAGTCATGTTAAGTTCCTAATACATTGTTGAAGACCATCCAATCCTCTTCCTAAGAATTTGTATCCCTCTCAGTCTGTTTGGGAGAGCCTGGAAACAGACTAGCTGAGTAGTCCAATCTAGCGCTCTTTCTTCTTTTGCCTCCAAAATCAGCCAAAAAATCCCAAACTCTCAAAAAATATTGTCCATCATAAAATTATGGGGTTAATGACCTGTTATTCACCAATGGTTTATTTCAAGAGTAAGTGAATGAGTTTAGTATGCATATGTTGGTGTGCCTAGGAAGCCTTGGAGTAGACTTCCGTGGAGCGGTTGTTGAAACATAAATGGTCCCATTACCTAGTGCATAGAAATCAGAATATGGCCTTGATGTTGTTGCCTTTGATACTGCACACTCCCCAATACATTTTTCATATCCGAAAGTGTCCATCCATCAAACTTTGGGTGGGTTAATGAGTGACCTAGACTAGTTTCTTCTTAACTAGTTTTCAATCCTAATTTTTGTTTCACAATTTTCTATTTTAATCTTTCAGATTGAGATGATATCCTTTGATATCATATTATGGATATTACACATTATGTCTAAGAGGATGAAAATTGAGCAAGAGTTGGTGGAGCAAATTACTATTAAATAGATACTTCTGCTCATCCATGAGGTGAATGGTGAGTGAAAGAAAGATGGTTTCATCCCTGCTGTGGGATTAACATTTTTACATTGGTAGTCATATATCTCACCATTGGTGGCTTAAGTTATACTATTTTTACAGAAATAATCATTGCCCTTAGTTTTGTTTTGAGAGATAGAGTTTTTCCTACCAACAATAGTGACTACGGAAGCTACAAAAAATATTTTTGATATATGAATGCTATTGATGGGATACCAATATCAACTGGATAAAACATGTTGTTGGTGGTTGGGTGAATTTTCTTATTTTTCCTCATGTATTTTACTAGAAATATTCAATTTATAATATTTTCCTTTCTAGCAGGCCTCTACATGCTTGAATATTGTTATGTCATATTACTTCATTGTTCTTGTGATTGCATTTTATGGGAAAGTAAACCCCCCAGGGAAGATTGAATTGTACTTTGATGGTTGGTTTATGTATTTTTATTTCTCTGTTTCTCTATATGTGTTCAAATTAAAATCAATTGTACTTAATATTTAGTGTTCTTATGCTCACATGGCATTTCAACATGGAGAAATTTATCCCTTTTTATTCTATGTAACATTTGAATAAATAACATGATTTTATTTCCTACTCCATTAACTTTGATTCTTCTATTTAAGGGTGCTAGCTTAATGGAAGAGCACTTTCCTTAAAGAAAGGAGGTTGGTAGTTCAATTCCTCCATGCCCTATCTACAGAAATCAATGACTAATCAAATTACCAGTTAACAACAATCAATGACTAAATAAATGACCAATTAGCAATAATTAATGACTAAATACATGACCAATTGCCAAAAATCAATGACTAAATATATGAATAGTTAATATCAATCAATGACTAAATAAATGGCCGATTAATAACAATCAATGACTAAATATATGACCTAACTGACCAATCAGAACAACCAATAAATGACTAAATTTTTTTAATCACGTATTTAGTCACGTTATAAGTGACTAGAAATAAATGACTATTAGTCGCGTGACTAAATTTAGTCATTTATATGCAATTTCTAGTAGGTTTTTATTCATACTCTCACTTTTTCTACTAGTGAACGGATTAGGTTTTCAACACATATATATAGAATGAGGACTATGGCTCAATCATTTTTACCAACTTCCTGGGCCTTATCTACAAACATTATAACTTTTTATTGTGAAAAAATTATTCACAAAATCCACATTGCCTCAATTGCATCAAATCCCACCATGCCCATATGATGTTATTCACATAAATGGACACCATTGCTTCTATTCCAAAAACCCATTGTTGAGTTCTAAACATTTTTTGTACAAAACGTCCTTCTATTCCAACAACCCATTGTTGAGTTCTAATTTTTTTTTACAAGACTTTGTTTTCTTTTGATGTCCATGTTCCACTAATGAACCACTACTCCATATGTGTTAGTATTAAAATTTGAATCTAAGTGGACATGTCATCTTCCCTACCCAACCATATTGTACAATGTATGTTTGATGATCATACTAAGATCATTCATCCCTCAACAACATGTTGGACATAATCCATCTATCGGCTTATTACACATCAGTCCCATGTAGTGATCCTCAATAATGTGTAGATGATTCCTTGAGTAGGTTTCCATGACTTCATGTGTAATTGTATATCAATATTGTTTCTTTGTGGTGAGAGGTGCTTTCTATATCCCAAGTGGGTGAGATGTGCCACATTTGTAATACTGACGTGGCACACATTGGTTCCAAAAAATAAAAATAAAAAGTTATACAACCAAGCACATTTCGACTCCAAAAATATATATATATTCCGTATGGAAAATATCTGTCACTCTAAATAAAGAGTGACTGCTGGACTGTCCTGAGCGGACTTACATTATACATTTATACACAAAATTACATCCATAGCTGGGTCTTTTATCATTACATAACCTGCTCTTGAAACTTTAGAGCTCTCTCATAGTTAGAGCATTGTTTATATATTCTAATATATATATATATATATATATATATATATATATATATATATATATAAAACCAAGCACATGTTGGCTCCAAGTTTAAGTTTGCTACATTGTAAAACACATTTATATAAATATACATCAAATTTCAATTTCAAATTCCATTTATGCATCCTTAGATATTAAATAATTGTTTTCATAAATAGTTACAAGACAACTAAATCTCTATGTATTAGTTATTCTTGCCTTGATTTGATCTACAATAGAGACGTATATCTAGAACAACTACATATGGATTAAGTTATGCATATTAAAAACAACTATTTTACTTCATAGTTAATGAATGAATGCAACTTTTTCCTATTGTTAAATTAATAATAGAACACTGAGTTAGATATTATATTTGTAATAATTGCAAATTAATCAACAGTTGGGTAAATTGAAAGTATTTTACTTCATAATTAATTAATTAATGCAACTTTTGTCTATTCGTAAGATTTATGTGTTATCATTTACAATAGAATTGAAATAGTTGATGATTATAGTGAAAAATATATTGGATTATGTATTGTTAGGTTTTTTATAAACAATGATTTAGATATTAGTTTTGTAATAATTGCATATTAGTCAATAATTAAATATTTTGCTAGGTACAATTAGGTAAAGGAAAGATGTATGCATTACTTACACAGGGGCATCTATGAACTATTAATATATGTATTTAGTTGGGGATTTGTGTTATGATCTAATATCCTTGTAATTTGAAATTGATGCATTGGGAAATGCAATATGATTGCATCTATGATCTATCAATCTATGTCTTTAGTTGGAGATTTTAGTTATGATCTAATATCCCTCTAGTTTGAAATCTATGCATTGGGAAATGCAATATGATCTGATAGTATTGTTAAGATGCAATTTTTAATAATAAGAAACAAAACTTCTCAGTTGTTTGTTCTAAAATTATGGGCTTCTTCAAATAATACTACGAGGAAAAACAGAAAAAACAAAGGACTATTGTTGAACCTCTCCTGCCTGTTGATATAGTTATTGGTTACTTTGAGGGGGTTTCCAATTTGTGACAATGTGGTAGCGACATGTTTATTAAATTAAACAATCTTCATAGCTTTCATCCCTGGATGAGTTGTGGTTTTGGAACCAACACAAGAGATGAACTTTTGCTTCTAATGTTGGAATTGCGTCTTTACAGGTATTAGGAGATTCCAAAGTGACAGTATATTGGGCTAAGAGGAGGTCTAATCTACATGTGTTAAAATTGGAACTCTGGTGCTAAATAACTATGGATCTGATTTCTTCATTCTTCGTGATCAGTTTTAAGCATATCTTTCGTGAATTAAATGATGTAGCATATGCCTTATCCAAGAAGGCTATTAGTTTGATAGAAGGCTTATTATTTTTGAAGAAATCAAAAACAATGCAGTTGTTTCTAGGGGTATTATTTATATGTACTGAAGATGATAGATTGTCTTTATATTTTGGGAAGACTATAAACTGCTATTTTGTATTTTTGTTTTCAAAGTAGCAATTTTAAAGAAGTTTTAGAATTGATAGTTGATGAGACAATATTTATGGGAGAGTTATATAGTCCTAAGATTAAAAAAATTGTATCCTTCATGAAAAACTATATGTAAAAGAAAAATACTTTATCTAATTTCTATGAAAAACAAAAATAGATTTTTTCCGTGATGAAAAAAATAAAATTTATAATTCAAATCTTAAAAATTAATTTTATTTTATAATTCAAATTATAAAAATTAATGTAATATTTTTAAGTGCTTGTGATTAGATATTTTGTAAATAATATTAATTTGTAGAAATACGCATAATTTAAAATCGTAAACTTCCACTCTAATGAAAGTAAAATAATTCTTTAAATCCAAATTGAAATATAATATATTTCCACTTTTATGAAATTATAGTCTAAATCAAAATAAAATATATTAAATTTAAAATAATAAACTTCCACTCTAAGGAAAGTAAAATAAAAAATTTTAATATAAATTAAAATATATTATATTCAACTTGTTGGAATTGGATAAAGTGGTCTTTTTCCCACTAAATCTTAATATATTCGACAAGTTGGAATTGGAATTTGTTAAAGTGAGCACTTTACCACTGGAAAGTGAAATAAAAAACACATTGTATCTTTTTTTTAACGCTTTTTCAAATGATTCGATTAATTTTCATAAATTGTTAGTTTTCATAAAGTTGTTATACCTAAAACAATCGAATTAATATTTTGTACTTTTGTATTTTCACATATCTGTTTGTAAAAATTGATGATTCACATTCAAAGTTCGTAAAAATGTATGATTCATATTCAAAGTTTATTATGAAGAGAATATAAGGTACAAGTATTTAATTATTAAAAAAGAAAAGGTGTTTAAGTATATTTTAGCATTTAAGTATTAAAAAAAAGGTGTTTAAGCATATCTCAAAACTTTGATGTATATATTGGCTTTACAAATTTGAACTTTTCCAAGATTCAAATATAAGATAGATTTATATTACTTAATAATTTTATATTTAAAATTTTATTATAAAATAAATATATATATCAAATTCAATTATAATTAACTTAAGAAAATAATTCAAACTATCATTTATAGATCATAATGCCACATTCAATAAGAAGATATATGAAAGTCTACACTAATAATCCAAGTTAGCATGGTCTTTGTCATTTTTTATCATATGTATTGTCTATGGTTATTAAGGCACAATCACTAAGTTGACTTTGATAATTATATTTAGCAATTTATCTACATTGTACTCCAAAATATTTTAACTAATTTGATCATCAACAATATTTTATAATGTTACAAATTATTATAATTCAAAATTCTAGTAAATATTCCATGAAAATTTATCAACATAAAAAATTAAAATTAAAAATTAAATGAATAAACACCAAATTTGTGGCTTTTGTGGCAATGGGTATGCCATTTAGTGGATACACTTACTTCATTGACGTGCCTCATGTTGGTCGACCCTTCTCCATTGTTGATCTATATCAAATGATGGGTAGATGATTTGTTTGGTTTTATTGGATTTTGGGTGGTGACTATGGGTTTTATGTCATTTTCACGTTATTTGATTTTGGATGTGGTTGTAATTGTGTTTTTAAGAAGTTCTAAATTGTTACTCCTTACCTCTACCTTTTAGATAGGATCTTGCCATTTGACATAAAGCTCTGACTCGTGTGCATGTGTTGGAGCTTGGTAACAACCCTTGCATTACTAGTCATGGAGGACTATTCTCCCAAGTTGGAGAAAGAAGATTTCACTAGTGTGGTATGGAAATATGGATTTCACTAGAAATTTGTGTTGAGGTAACCCTTCCCTCATTTTCATTTTGGTTTGGAATGTCAAACTTTGTTTCCCTTTTTTATTCATGTCCCTAATGTCCCTTCTAATTTTTTGGCCTTACCGTAGCTTTATTGAAGCTCACCATGGTTTTGCATATCTTCTATGTATTCCATGTAAGTGTTGGTTGATGAATAACTTTGTAATAGGTTTGTGCTCAAACCATGTTTGGTGGAAAATTGCAATGAACTAAAGGGTTGGTCAAAATTGGGACAAAAAATCATCCGAGTTAAACTATTCAAGGGTAGATTTTGGTTGTGGTTCAATTCTATCCATGGTTTGGTTTTAAGTTTGTTAGTTTTGTAATTATGAACATATATTGATTCAACTTAGACATTTGGTTCTACCATGTGTATTATTTAATTAATCTAATTAAAAGATATTTTCTTAGTTAGTAGGAATTTCTCACATTTATATTTTTATTTTGTATAAATTTGTATAGCTAAATAATTCATCTAAAATTTTAAAAATGAGTTAACAAAACTTGGTAACTCAAGTTAGTAAAGTGTAGATGAGTGTTTTTATATATGAGTATTACATTTTGTCATTAATTATTTTCTTAATTTTCATTAAATATAATTACCTAAACTATCATTATTAATATTGAAATTATGGTTCATATATGCAATTATATCTTGTGACATTATCACGGGAGTGAAATGATGAATCCAAATCAATATCTTGCATCTCTATTATGAAAACTTGGTGGTATATTCTATTAGATCAAATTTGAATTAGTAAATTTAATAAAGTACATTTTTTTTCAATTCACTGTTATGAAAGTATTTCATAAAATTTCCACAATAATACTGAAGAACACATTAACTCATAGAGGTTATATTAACTTTATTATGTTTATATTCGTCCGGATGTTTACTTATTACATTGATTTCTTTTTAGAATATTGTTTATTTATATTGACATGATATTGGCTTTAGTTAATTTATGTAGACTTTGTAGTTGAACTATATTGATTTATGGTGGCGTATGTTGTTGACAACTAGTATAAATGTATTTTGGGATGTTAGGCTCTAAACACTATTGTTGGCACCTTATTTTGTAGTTTTAAAGACCTTGCTCGTAACTAGCAATTGTGTGCATGGTTATGCTTTTGTGTATTAAGTTTATCCCATGTGCCTAGTTTTGCATTGCACGCCCTATTTTTATCTTTACGCCAAAATTTGTCAATGCAATTAGAAATACTGTGTTCGCTTATCCTTTTGTTAGAAGGTTTTGTTGTAGGAAGTTATGACTATTTTATAGTTGCCTTTAAATAATTTAATAATTTAGGGAGTATTGAAAGGAATGTAAATGATAGGAAGAGGGTTAGACAATTAGTTATTTGGTTCTCATATTGGATTATTATATCAAAAATTGTATGGAAGAAGGGGATAAGGTTTTGAATCCCTTGACTATTGTATGGAATTATAAGGAGTTTGTATGGACCAATCATATTAATTATGTAATGGTTTCCCTAAATTTTAAGCATTATGTGCATTGATCTAAATGTTTAACAAGTGTATGATAATTATATTACACATATTATATTCTATTATCCTTCAAATATGTTATTGTAATGTTCATTAGTGTTTGGGGTGAAACCTTATCCCTTTTAGGATATTGAATACATCGATATTAATGAAATTGATTGTTTGACTAAGTTTAGATCCTAGGATAAAGCTATTGAAGAAATCATGAATAATTTCATGGAGATATCTTATAGCATCATTTTCCACATCCTTGCATAGATGCATGCATTGGCCTGAGCCATGTTATTTTATCCACTTGCAGACTTCATTGTTCCTACTTGTGAATTGATTTTAAGTTGTCACCTCCTAAAATCCCTTTAAAAACCTTTTTTGAAGCAAAGACATGCATTCCCTGTGTCTAGACTACGTCTACGTGCCTTTACAATGTCTAGCCCATGTCTTTGTTTATTTGGGCACAAAAAATTAAAATTAGTTAAATTGCATGATTTGTACGGGTTCTTACTATTCCTGACCTCCTACTACCAATAGATAAATGTACCCTAACTACTCTAATTGTTTTCCTATAGTATAAAAGTTCCCAAGGGGAAGAACAAGGAGGGTGAAATCATTTTATAGCATCATAATGCTAGAATTTTTTTGTTGAAAACCAGAAGCACCTATTTCTTGAGTCTGCAAATTATTTCCCCATATCTGGAAACCCCAATTTCCAGCAACCTTTGCTTCATATATCTTGTCAGAAAGAGCCATAATCTCTTTCTTGGACATGTCCTTTAACCGAAGCATTAGGAGATCGAGATGCATCTTTGTGTCCCGGGTGGATGAATTCAGATACCGGTTTCGGAACAGTGTCGCAAACAATGACAACTTTTATCCATCTTCTTATCTATTGTTTTTCAATAATGATCTATCTTTTCCATCCAATTTAACGTATTGATTTTTTTAATTTTTGGTATATGAAACTTAATTGTTTTTAATGCATTAATTGGTTTACTTTAAGTCAATTTCTTTATACATTTATAAACATATATCTCCTAGTTTGTATCTTTTTGGGAGATAGGTGAACGAAGGAGATCTTGGACAAAAGGATTCAAGAAAATGGATCTTCATCAAACGTTGGATTCCAAGTTTGTCATTTATATTTTTTGTTCATTTATTTATTGGTCGTGAATTCTAGATTCACTGTCATTTTTGGAACTGAAAGTTGTCTTTAAGGTCATCATTCTATTATGGTTCTAACCCAAGACAATTAGAATATTTTTCCCCACAACAGAATTGGCAACTCCACTAGGGAATGTCTCCTTTTGGGTTAGTTTAAGTAATGTCCCCGCCATGAGGGCTCCATGATGATTCTACTACATAATCAACCCCTATAGTTTGACCAAATCCTAACAAATGAAGGGGGTCAAATTTCGATGCATTAATTACCTAGTTGATTAAATTTTAAGACTTAGGATAAGTGTACTATGTTAATTTTTAAATATTTTTTATAATATTTATTTTTTGTAATTAAGAGCATGTGCTAGGTGGCCAAGGTGGACGCATGAGATCTAGTGGACCCAATGAGTTGTAAACCCAAATGGAAACTAGGATAAAATCAAGAAAAATCCACAAAGCCACAAAAAGATAAAAATCAGCACAAAAGCAACCAATTCAGAAAAGCAGAAAGCATGCAGGAAAGGCAAGAAAATCCATAAAGTAGAAAGAAGCAAAAGGGCAGGAAAAAGCATAGGAAAAGTAGAGAAAAGTAGAGAAAATCTAGGAAAAGCAATCCAAAGTGGAAAGGAAACAAAGCACGAGATAAAGCAAGCAAAAGCTTAGATGCTAAATTCAGTCAATGAGAGCACATTAGTTGAGGAAGATGACCACATTTAATACATCTTGAAGTCAATTAATCCTATAAAAGAATGAAGAGCAAACACACTCACATCTTTTTCCAGTATTGATATTTGTCATGGGAGCCTAGCTTCTCAGTGGCTTGGGAGATGCACCCCTGGACTGCTTTGGGAGATGTGCCCCATAGCAACCATATTGGATTCATCATCATATTTCTATTGAATCCATTAGAGAACGATTTTTAGGTCTTATCCATCCATCATACTAAAGAAGTCGATCCTCCAATCACGATGCAGAGACTAGTGCAAGTTTGAGGTGAAATTTCACTGTGAGATTCATACAAAGAAGTGAGATGTCAAAGCAATTGTGCCCATGTGAGTTGTATAAGATAATATTGATCCATCCATGAGCTGCCAAAATTTTATTCTTCTATATATGGCTCTGATATTATGGTTCTATCCCTTCTTTCTTACTTCTATTGAAGATCCTAGCTCTTATTTGTAAAATTCATTAACGATTGTGAATTGTCTGTGAGTCTGGATCAAATATACTTTCAAATGATGATATATAAATCTAATAGATATTGATGTTGTTCAATGATCTGTATTTGAATCCATTTATCAGTCCCGAGAATAAATATAAAGACTATTGAAGTTGTTTGTAATTCTCTTTTCCTAAGCTTGCTCTATGTGCATTGGAAATTCCCTACTTTTACAGTAATTATCATAAAATGTATTACGTGAGCTCTTTGGTATTTATGTAAGTTGATTCAGGACCATCATACTCTAATAAACTCATCCGTAGTATTAAGTATTATTTGTCTGACCATATGGAGGTGTTTGGAATCTTCTAGAATTATACTAGTCCGCTAGTCCTAGGAAGTGCACTTGCTAGATTTGCCTCCAAATCCTATAAATTCGATTCTAAAACTCTGTATTATTACTGTAGAAGGTTGGGGGATCATCCTTTTAGTCTAACCTAGGTCTTACTACCTTCATTGAGCACCATTCCTTGGGTTTCCATAGAAGTCCTCGGGGAATGTGCATTGATAGCCTTGGCTCTGCCAAGGAAATCTTCCTAGGTGTGAAGCACCCATAAAAGTGACATTGTCAAGGTATTGGCCTATTTTCCATCTATTCCAAAGCCTTATTAGGTCCTAACCTATATCTGGGGAGAATTTAGGAAGAGTCTGAAGTGGTTTGACTTCTTCTGTTTGAATCCTAGTCAAATTAACTAGCTTTGTCAAAGCTATATTTTGTTGTTTAATTTTTGCAAGCTTTTGGAGTTAATGTACCTTTGAATCAGATATGGTAGATTAAAATGGTATCATAGGATGGTCTTATGAACCTGATCTTGATTATTTGTGATGAGTCCCAAGATAATTCCACCACCCAAAGGGAAAGGTCCTGAAGAACCTCTTGTTGAAGAAGATGTTAATTCCACTGGAGGAAGGATTCAAGGAGGAAAGGATATGTCTGAGATGGATGAAAGAGAAGAGTTCAAATACTTTGTTCAGAGCATGCTGAAAGGCATGCAATACATATCTCAAAACATCATCAAGTTGGGTCAAGAGACTCAAGAATTCCTTTCCAAGCAGTTAGTAAACAAAGATGGAGAAGGGAGCAACAATGGCTCCCAACATTGAGGAAAGAAGATCCTTGGTGAGACTCTATTCTAAAAAATTGGGCCTCACAATAGGCCACATGAATTAAAGTATTTCCAAGGCCTACTATGCCCAAGTTCCTTGCCCCCAGAATGGAGGAACATGAGATGCATTTTGAAGTACTTGAACCCTTGGAGGTTCAACTTGCAAAATACATGGCTTTCGGTGAAGACTGCAAGATTCATTTGACCTTCAAGGAGTATTGTTACTACCAAGAAAAATCCAAATCAATATGAGGTTACAGAACTTCCATTGATTCCACTCAAAATTTTGAGTTATAGAGAACCATTCGTAACATACCCCTTACCTATTTTGATGGATCTTCTAAATGCATAGCTAGCTCATGGGTGCAAAAGCTTGATACTTACTTTCAATTGAATCCTATGGTTGAAATGGATGGAATTAAAATGGATACCTTACATTTAGAAGGAGAGGCTAATGATTAGTGGTTTCATGGTTTAAGAACCATGGCACATGATACTGTAACCACCTATGAAGAGTGTACAAGAATCTTGGTGAATAGATTTGATAAGAGAGATCTTGAGATTTCATTCAAATATCTTGCTCAATTGAAGTAGACTGGAGCTCCTAAGGCATACATCTCATATTTTCAAAAAGTTGTAGTCATGGTTACTGATATCTCTGAAGATCGCTTGGTTCTTTTATTTATAGAAGGCCTAGTAGAGCCACTTAAAGGACTGGTTAAATCTCACCGACATGCAACATTGAAGGATGCCATGAATAAAACTAGAGATATTCAAGAGGCTATACCTAAAACTAGATTCCCACATAAGACAAACTCACCTCCTAAGCTCAAGGATAAGGGACCCTTTCAAAAGGGTGCAACCAGAAGTTTTGAGAGGAACAATGTTATCAAATATTGAGATGAGTTAAGGAGGAGGAAGTTGTGCTTCGCATGCCAGGAGCCATGAGTTCTGGGTCACAAATGTGCTAAAGGAAAGGCACATTACATTGAGGTATTCTCAGAGAGCGAATCTGAGGAGGAAAATGAGGAAGCACTTGCCAGAACAAATGGTGGCTATGAGACAACATGTGAAGAAGAACTACCACTAGCAAGTGGCAAGATTGAATCCATGACATGATTACCTCGCTTCCACACTCTCATATTCAAGGGAGTGGTTGACGGATAGATATTTACAATTTTGGTTGATGGAGGTGCTACCCACAATTTCATTGATTCATCCTTGGTGGTGGCATTGTTGAGTTCTAAACAATTTTTTGTACAAAACTTCCTTCTATTCCAACAACCCAGTGTTGAGTACTAAACAATTTTTGTACAAAATTTTTGTAGAGATCCAGGACTAACCCAGGTCGTGAATGAGATTTGGCATGAATAAAACAACAAAGGAACTCTATTGAAATCTCATTATGAAATTACATGAGAAATATCTCCCATTTATAGCAATGGAAGAGGCTCAACAATAGTTAAGAATAGTTCGGTGGATGAGAATGCTTACGTAATATTACAACTCACATAGGTTGGTTGTCTTAGAAAACATAGAACACTAACACATCCCCATAAGCGAAATGTAGGGAGTGATAAAGAAGAAAATAATGGCTCAAAACAACTAGGTCTATTGAGGTACTCATGTACATACTCTCATAAGCAGAGAAAAGGAGAAAAACTCATAAGATAAAAAAATCCTATTCAAAAGAGAGTCAATCACCAATACTAAAAAATGCACATTCCAAACTGCAAAGTCAATGAGAGATGAATTCACACCCCCAAAATAATTTGATCCTCTAAAAGTGAGTCTCGACGCAAGAGGCTAGTTGATTAGGTACTCATTTACAATCAAGAAAACACTATATATTGCTTATCCCTATGGATTCCAATCCATCTCGTTGGAGTGCATGGATTGCTAGTCGTTGTAACTTCTGAGTAAGGCTCACTCCAAAGACGTTTGATCTCGATCAAACATGGTGAAAGAAAAATCACCTGAGGAAGCATTGCATACCACCCCCCCACAATGTTGAACTGAGTGGAAAATATAATGGCAATTGATGTCATAGTTTATGGCGAAAGTATGGAGGTATGAGCTAAAGGTGGAAAATATTCCAAACAACCTAAGCAAGAAACACTCCAAAGTGGTGAGCTCAAAGAGACCGCAAAACAAGGCAGTACAATCTACAGAGACAAACTCATAGTGATACTCCAAAGCAATCTACATGAGTGGCATGCAATCTACTACTCAAAGGTGCAGAATGGGTGGTACTATAAAACCATCATGAACAATAATCCTCGATATGGGTCTTGACTTGTTAGGTGACCATTTACAATAGAGGAATCAATATATATTATCCATTGAGATCATGAGAAAAATAACTATCTTAGACACAAATCAAGGTGGTGCATTTGAAATAGAAAAGAATACTCTTTGCAATGCCTCAAATGGTATGGAAAATGGATAATACTATAAAGAGAGATGGAAAAAACGTGACCAATAATCTCTAAACTACAATAAATTGAAAACAAAAATACTATGCCAATAAATCTCCAACAAACCAAATATGGTAATCAATATAATAGATCCCTCGTTTCATCCATCAAACCACAACTATATACCAATTCCTTCATGATGAGACATGAGTAATGGACATACACACAAAACCATCATCCAACTAAACATCTCAGGACGATGTGCAAAGCTTGGGATCTCTGAAGGGGGGCGCCAGCAATTTGAATAAAATATTGTGCTCTGCAATAAATAATCACACTTATTTAGGATTTTAGGATGGTGTCTATGGATGTTAATCCTCCTGAAATTCCAATATCATATACAAATATGAGACTTTCAATGGTTGAAATTAGGCAAGTAATGATCACGAACATTCTAACTCTACCATCATAGTTCCTCGTTGGACCCGAGCGGGCAACGAACTCACCAACCATGGTTGTTCACTTATGATCTCAATCAAAATCCAAAAGGGAAAAAACCCAAATTCAGAATTCCCTTTCTTAAAATTCAAAAAAGATCATAATCCAAAAGGAAAAAAACCCAAATTCAGAATTCCCTTCTTAAAAATACAAAAAAGTCTCACAAATGCTCTCCAACCTCTGAGATTGACACTAATTGTTGTCAACTTTCAAATGGTTGTTGCACTACTCTTTTCCACTATAGTTATAGCAAGGATATGTTCCTTGTTTTCCAAAAACAATCGCACATAAACTGGAGATCAAAAACTATATGTATTTGTTGTAAATAATTATTTTTTATTAATTAAATTAAATTTTTAATAATATAAAGAAAAAATAATATGTATAATTGAATAGTTTGTAAACCATTTTTATTTTTAATTTGTAGAAATAAACATAATTTAAAATAATAAACAAAATGATAAAGTTCCACTTTAATAAAGCAAAATAAAATTTATAATTCAAATTATGAAATTTAATTTATAATTTATAATTTATAATTCAGATGATAAAATTTAATTTGAATTTTTGTAAATTTACAATTTAAATTATAAAAAATAATTTAAGATTTTTGACTGATTAGATATTTAGTAAACCTTTGTACAAATACATATAATTCAAAAAAATAAACTTTCACTCTAATGAAAGTAAAATATATTTTTTTAATCTAAATTTAATTATAATATATTTCCTCTTTAATTAAATTAAAATAAAATTTCAATCTAAATCAAAATAAAATATATTAAATTAAAAATAATAAACCTTCAATCTTAAGGAAAGTAAACTCATCTTTCTAATATAAATTAAAATATAATATATTCAACTTGTTGGGATTTGATCAAGTGAGAATTTTACCACCAAAATATATTATATTCGACACGTTGGAACTGGAATTTGGTAAAGTGGGCACTTTACCACTCGAGAATGAAATAAAAAAACGTTGGATATGTTTTAGTCCCTCGCTGCCGGTTTTTCTATTAACTCGGCACATAAATTAAAACTTTCATCCAAAGTTTTGATTGAAAAGTAATGTTAATACTTTCGCAAAGCCAATTATACGAGGAGAACCGTTTTATCAACAAACGAATGAAATGGACCTCTTATTTGGCCTTTTTTTACAGGCAGACATGTTTTCACAAACATCATGTCCTAAGTTTTTTGGTTGCTTTTCTTTCAATTGAACTAATGCTATGAGGCTGCTTAGCATTACTTTCAAACATTTATTTAAATGTTTTCTCGAGTGATTAGATTAATCTTCATAAACTTATAACTAAAACAATCGAAATAATAATTTTTTATTTTTATATATTTTTTACATATGTTTGGTAAAAATTGATGATTCGTATTCAAAGTTCGTTAAAATCCATGATCCATATCCAAAGTTCATTATGAAGAGAATTATAAGGTACAAGCATTAGCATTTAATAACTAAAAAATGTTTTTAGCATATTTCAAAAAGTTGGTGTATATATTGGTTTTAGAAATTTGAACTTTTACCTTATCAAATTAAAGATGGATGTATATTACTTAATAATTTCATATTTATAATTTTATTGAAAACAAATTTATATATCTGATTTAATCATGATAATGATGGTGGTGGTGGTGAACATTCACTGAGATCAATATTGGTCTATCAGACCTTAAGAAAAAAGATTACTTGGATTGCTGTAAAAACTTATTCCTATAGTCAAAAGATTAGAAAGAGCGTTCCTTTGTCGCCATAGTTTTGACATGTTAAAATGTTAGGGAGGTTTGTATTGTATCAAATATTATGCAACTACGATCTAATGTGGATGTATGCAGGACACTCTAACATAGCATGCTTTCATCCTCAACGCTCGTAGTCTCAAAGAGATGTCAAACCCTTTCCACCCATGGAGTTTTAGGAATTGTCCAACATCATATTTCACTATGAAACTCATGAGAATTCGTTATTATCTTGGCTATATTATTTTTCTAATTCGAACTAGTTAAAACAAAGAGATACTTTTGGTCTTTCAGATTAGGGTTAATGACCTCCTTATAGTATCATAATTTTCTTTTAACCTTTAATTATTTATCACCCCACATTTTCTCTTCAAACATAGATGTCATAATATTTTTAATGTTATTGATTTTTTGCAAAGTGATATTTTTTTCAATCCCCCAATGGTTTAACCAAGCCATGACATCTTTATATCAACCTCTCTTGAGATGTAGGTGGTCTTGACTGGATTTTAAAGCAATTTTAAGAATTCTTTGGTCTCCCAAGTTATTTATCATGTACTTGTACACCAAGCACCTAGTCATAGCGATGCTCTCAATGGGGGGGGAGAGCCACTCTATAAGGAGAATAGGGTGGGGTGTATTGCTTTTCATTTTGAGGTTATACATTATGAAATGCTTATGGATTTGTTCAACATTTCTTCAGGATTCTCTAGAGATGCTGCAACCCCGGACCTCACAACTGTATAGGATAATGGGAATGACGAGAGTTTTAAAAATGAACTTCTTTTTATCCCACATCACAAGGTTTGTTGCTTTACAATTATTTTCAAGACCAAAATAAGCTTTCCACCCTCCATTAATCATTTTCGCAATGATATAGTTCATGTTGATATTGTGATGAATATCAATTCTGAGATATTTGTAAGAAGATAATTCCTCCAATTTGCTTTTGTCATATGCAAAAGTAGCGTAATTGACCTAGGCTTGGACTTGATAATCATAAATTTTGTTTTGTTAGTGTTGACAGTCATACCCATATTAGAGCAGAAATCCTTGATAATTCTTAATTTCCTATCAAGATCAAAGGGACACCTTGCCATAAGAACAATATCATCAGCATAGAGAAGGAGGATGATGACTATCCAACTAAGGTCACGCCAACGCAACCTTCCTCTTCTAAACAACTTTCTAGCTTATCAATATACATGCTGAAAAGGGTAGGGGAGAGAAGGAAACCTTACTTAACTCCAATATTATAATTAATATCTTTCAACCACTCTTCAGTACCCTTAAATTTGGTAATGATAGCCTCGTACAATCTTATTGTGGTAGCTCTCACCTTAAAGGGAATCTTTAGCTCTTCTAATCTATTCCACAAGTTATTTTTAGGCACTATATTGAAAGCTTTCCATAACATAAAGTTATAACAAAGTTTAAATAAATAATTCAAACCATCATGATCTATGGATTATAGTGCCACATTCAATAAGAAAATATAGGAAATTCTACTCTAATAATTCAACTTAGCATGGCTAGCGTCATTTTCTACCATATGTGTTGTCCACGACGAATAGTTATTAAGCCATAACTACTAAGTTGACAGTTGACTTTCATAACTGTATTTATAAATTTATCTACATTTAACTCCAAAACATTCCAGAAAATATCATCAACAACAATATTTTGCAATGCTGCAAATCATTATAATCCAAAATTCTAGTAGATATAAGTAGATATTCCATGGCAATTGTCAACATAAACACCAAATTTCCATCAATTGTGCCTCATGTTGGTTGACCCTTCTCCATTGTTAATCTACATCAAATGGTGGGTGGGTGATTTGTTTGGTTTTGTTGGATTTTGGGTTGTGATTTTGGATTCTATCTCATTTTACTTTATTGGATTTTGGATGTGGTTGTGATTGTGTTTTTGATAGGTCCCTAATTGTTACCTCTACCTTTGAGATTGGAACTTGTCACTTGCTATAGATCTATGACTCATGTGCATGAGTTGGAGCTTGGAAAGAACCTTTCATTACCGGTCATGGAGGACTATTCTCCCAAGCTAGAGCAAGGAGATTTCACTAATGTGCTATGCAAATATGGATTTCACTATAAACTTGTGTTGAGTTAGCCCTTTCCTCATTTTCATTTCAATTTACTTTGGAATACCAAACTTTGTTACCCTTCTTGACTCATGTCCCTAATTTCCCTTTTAATATTTTGGCCTCATCCCAACTTTGTTGAAGCTCACCTTGGTTTTGTGTATCACTTATGTATGCCATGTAGGTGTTGATTGTGGAACGACCTTGTAATAGTTTTGTGTTCAAGCCATGATTGGTGGAAACTTACAATGAACTTAAGGGTTAGTAGAAATTAGGATAAAAAATCATCCAAGTTTAACAATTGAAGCGTAGGTTTTGGTTGTGGTCCACCCTCTCCACGATTTGGTTTTGAGTTTGTTAATTTTTTTAATATGAACATATATTGATCAAATTTAGACATGAAATTGAAAACAACATAATATTTTACCCACCTCTACCATATGTATTATTTGATTAAACTAATTACTCAAAATATATTTTTGTGGTTGGTTAGAATTTCTTACATTTATATTTTTCTTTTGTGGAAAATTATGTGGTTACCTAGTTTACCCAAAAAAAAAATTAAAAATTAATTAACTAACCTTGGTAAATCAAGTTAGTGAAGTGTGGGTTAGTGTCTTTATAAATGAATATTGCATTTTAGTGTCTTTATATATGAGTATTATATTTTATCATTAATTATTTAATTATTTTCTTACTTTTTGATTAAATTTATTTACTCAAACAAACCTAATATTGAAATTATGGTTTAATATATTTATATTATATGGATTATAATACCACATTCAATGAGAAGATAGAGGAAAGTCTACATGGTCTATGTCATTTTTTACCATATGTATTTTCCACGGATAATGGTTATTGAGCCATAGTCACTAAGTTGACTTTCGTAAGTGTATTTAGCAATTTATCTTTCTTTTTTTCATGAAAAAAAGAAATAAAAAACCACGCATTTTATTTATATACATAACAAAACACATGGTTCATGGGATAAGAAGCCATTTTTTATAGAAATTCTGAAAGACTTGTCACCATCTAGCAAATAACAACACCAAAATACGTTAGAAATGATGAGTCTATGCCAAGAAAATTGTTTGCTTCCAAAGAAAAAAAGAGATGTCTCTAGCAAAGTGTTGTACAACCAAGAAAAGAGGCTTTGCATCATCAGAGTTTGACTCTATCAAGGAGCATTACAACAAGAAAAAAATATGTCATATAAAACTATGTAAGGAGCAACAAGACTATATGAGATATTAACTATCTCATCAAAATTGAATAGTTTTCTTCTCATTACTGAAAAGGGCTTGGAGCATAGTCAATCAAAGTATCGTTTTGCTTCCCCCACATGTGTCAAACTCCTTGACCAACTAATAGACCCCCCTTTAATAATTGATCTACTTGTCGATTCCTCTCCCTATAAACATGTTGAAAAGAGACATTTTGAAAGAGAGGGAGGATGAGGGTAAGTTCATCATATAGAGTCCTAAGCATAATGTTCTTTGGGGGAATTTCCTTGCTCATCCAGTCGATCACCAATTGTGAATCCCTAAAAACCTATAAATATTGGACCCCAAAAATGGATGATGCAACAAGAGTTAGCTTTAAATCTTGTAATTCTACTCTATTGTTGGTGCATGGTCATATACCAGCAACAAATTTAAACCAGTGTGAGTCAAAAAGAAAGAGGATACCCCAAATCCCCCCATGGATGGGGTTCCTTGTGAGGCCCCACCAAAATATGGCATCCCCTTGTTCTATCAATCAGTTCCTCTATTTTTCTCCTCTCCTTCCTATTGTCACTGAATTGAGGAAAGTGACTTAAAATAGCCATGCCTTTTGATGCATACATAAAAGGAGCTATATGAAACTCCTCAAACAAAGACTTGTTCCTGGAAGAGCCCTGAACCCTTTGAAATTTTTAGTGTTGATCCATGCCTGAAAGGATTCTCCTAGATCCAATCCATTCCATGTGAACAAAATCCGTTTAACATGTGAGGAAATCTCCCACATTTTTTGGATAAATGGGCAAGAAATAAATAGTGTGAAATAGAATCTTGGTTTGATTTGCAAAGGGGGCATCTGCCATTTATCAATTTATCTACATTGTACTTCAAAACATTCCAAAAAATTTCATCATCAACAATATTTTGCAATGCTACAAATCATTATGATCCAAAATTCTAGTAGATATAAGTAGATATTCCATGGTGATTGTCAACATAATCACCAAATTTGTGGCTTTTTGTGGCAATGGGTACGTCATTTAATGAATGTCGTTTCATTTATTGGATACATTTACCCCATCGATCGTGCCTCATGTTGGTTGACCTTTATCCATTGTTAATCTACATAAAATGGTGGGTAGGTGGTTTGTTTGGATTTGTTGGATTTTGGGTGGTGATTCTGGATTCTATCCCATTTTCACTTTATTGGATTTTGGATGTGGTTGCGATTGTGTTTCTGGTAGGTCCCTAATTGTTACTCCTTACCTCTAGCTTTGGGATTTGAACCTATGACTTACCATAGAGTCTATGACTCATGTGCATGAGTTGGAGCTTGGAAACAACCCTTGCATTAATAGTCATGGAGGAATGTTCTCCCAAGGTAGAGCAAGGAGATTTAGCTAGTGTGCTATGCAAATATGGATTTCACTAGAAACTTGTGTTAAATTAACCCTCCCCTCATTTTCATCTCAATTTACTTAGGGATGCCAAACTTTGTTACCCTTCTTAACTCATATCCCCAATTTCCCTTCTAATTTTTTGCCTTACCCCAACTTTGTTGAAGCTCACCTTGGTTTCATGTATCGCCTATGTATGTCATGCAGGTGTTGGTTGTGGAACAACCTTGTAGGTTTTGAGCTCGATAGTTTTGTGGATTATGAACATATATTGATCCAACTTAGACATGAAATTGAAAACAACATAATATTTTACCCTCTTCTACCATATGTATTATTTGATTAAGCTAATTACTCAAAATATATTTTATTGTTTGGGTAGAATTTCTCACATTTATATTTGTTTTTTAGAAAATTGTGGTTAACTAATTTGCTGAAAAAAATAAAAATTAATTAACTAGCCTTGGTAAATCAAGTTAGTGAAGTGTGGGTTAGTGTATTTATATATAAATATTACATTTGTCATTAATTATTTTCTTACTTTTTGATTAAATGTAATCGCGTTAGATAAAGAGCAACCAAAACGACCCAGCTTTCCAACGGATTTTTTATCAAATCCAATCAAAATTGCCCCTGAAAATTGCAATTTCTGCAATTATGCAATTTCAGCAATCAATATGACCGCACCTAGGGTAAATGCTGGATTTTAAAACTACCCAGATCCTCGAAATTGTGATTTGAGCAATGGAAACTGCAATTTCAGCACTTCCTTCTTTATCGGATTCTGATGGTCGAGGACGATTTAGTTGTCCCGTATACTACTCCAAATGTAATTACCTAAATAATGATAATATCGAAATTATGATTTAATATATTTATATTCTATCATTGAATGCAATTTTACCTAACTGCATTTTCAAAGAAGTGAAATGATGAATGCAAAATCATGCAATGTTAGTTATGAAAACTTGGTGTTACATTCTATTAGATAAAATTTGAATTAGCAAATTTAATAAAGGCAGTTTTTTCCGATTCAATGTTATGAAAGTATTTCATAAAATTTGCACTATAATATTGAAGAAAATATTAACTCTAAGAGATTATATAAAATGTATTATATTTATATTGTTTCATGTTCATTTATTTACCTTTTACATTGATTATTGGTTTTTTAGAATATAGTTTATTTATATTGACTTTAATTAATTTATGTAGACTTTAGTTGAACTATATTGATTTCTAGTGGTGTCTATTGTTGCTAACTAACATAAATGTATGTTGGGATGTTAGGCTCTCAACACTATTATTGGCACCCTATTTTGCAGTTTTGAAGACCCTTCCCGCAACTAGTCTTTGTATGCTTTGTTATGCTATGTGCATTAAGTTTTAGCCCACGTGCCTAGTTTTGCAATGCACGCCTTATTCTTGATATTCACACCAGAAAACTATGAACGCAAGTATAAAAAGTGTATATGCTTATCCTTTTGTTAGAAGATTGTGATGTAGGAAGTTATGACTATTTTGTAGTTGTTTGTAAATAATTTAGTGTATTGAAGGGAGTGTAAATGATATGATGAGGGTCAGATAGTTAGTTATTTGGTTCTCATATTGAGTTCCTATATCAAAGATTGTATGAAAGAAAGAGAGATTAGGTTTTGAATCCCTTGACTACTGTATGGAGTTATAAGGAGCTTGTATGGATCAATCTTAGTGACTAAATAGAAAAGACTGTGTAATGGTTCTCACTAAATTTTATGTATTATGTGCATTGATCTAAATGTCTAATGAATGTATCATAATTAAATTACACACATATTCTATTTTCTTATCATTCAAATACATTATTGTAACATTCATTAGTGTTTGAGGTGAACCTTATCCTTTCATCGATACTATTGAACTTTATTGTTGGTATAAGTTTACATCCTAGGGTCTAAAATTATTGCCAACAATTGGTTCCACTGTTTGGGATAGGACAAAGCTATTGAAGAAAGCATGAATAATGTCCTGGAAACCATTATGGCATGAGATACAAGAATGGATAATTGAAAGAGAAATTGAGTTCCCATAGAAAGAAACTTGGAACCTACTACATATAGTTCCTAAAGCATGGAAGGACATGTATCTTTACTCTGACAAACACATAAAAATATCCGTTGAATTTCATTCTTTGTTGCATGAATGAATTTAAAAAATTAGGAGGAAATTAATACTCCGAGGTGTTCTAAAAAAATGATGGTATGAGATCAAGCAATTATCAGTATACTAAAAACCCTAGACAATAAATGGACTTGAGAAATTTATTTCTAGTTTGGAAGAGGTAAAGAGGGATACATTGTGGAATTTTCTATTGAATAACATTATTCCTTTATTGTTGTTGAATGGGAATTTGAGGCCGGATAATGGGAATTTGAGGCCGGATCAAGAGCAGATTGCTAGAAGAAATATCATTATGGATCAAGATGTTGTTCATTGGAAAAATATTGATGCATATGAGGACCAACGCCATGGCATAATAATTCCAATGTGTTGGGGCATAGGGGAAGAAAGAAAGGAGATGAGATATGATAATACAAAGGAAAATGGATCTATATGTGCAAAAGAAGGAAAGAGCATGAAGATACAAAAGAATAAATGTGTGGTGCGAGTTAGTGTGGAAATTCCAATTTGATGGTTTAACTAAATTGGGAGAAAACATGGTAGAGAGTAGAAGTATGGTACGAAAGAGATATATGGAAAAAGTGCATAAAGAGTGTGTTGTTTCAAATAACACACCAAAGGTGTGCTCATAGGAGGTAAGGCCATTGTAGGGGCACAATGCATACGACGGGCAATGTCCCTAGCCAAAGTAGAAATAGCTGATAGTAGAATATATGCAGATGATGTCGGAAATTTTAGTTGATAAGAAATGTTGAAGACATAGATGAAGATGAAAGTGATGCTTCAATAATGAGAATTTTTAGAGTGATGTTGGGGTTGAAATTAGTGAGAGTGAGTACACTTCAATAGTTTCAAGCATGTTCAAGCACATGAGGCTAGAAGAGCCTTCTAAGTCCAACAAAGAAGGAGTTGGAAAAACAAGTTGGTGTAATCCTCTTTTAAACCACCCCCTATGCACATGTTATTAAGAGAAAAAATTTCAGAAACAAAGGTTAGGACTATAACTCAATAAATAATGGAAGGACAAACACCAAACGAAGGAAGTACAATGGTAAGGAGTTTGATATTTAAATCAATGGCAGGAACATCAAGTGATCTTGTGCTCAAACTTCTTGTGTTCTATGAAATTGGGAAGGATGGTGAAAAATATTGACTATTTCATATATGAATCCATATGGACAATGGACAAAATTATAGATAAAGTAGTGGAAATTGCATAATTGAAACCAAAGTCAAAGTTTGCAACCCACAATGTTACATAAATTATAAAGTCGATATTGTTGCAAACATAAAAGGACTTTGAATGGGAAAAGGAAGGGCATAATCAAATATTTTCAGAAGAACAAGTCAAAACAACAATGTATACCAGGGCTTAAGGAGATCAAATAGAATCTTTATGGGACTATGATCAAGGGTTTAAGGACTTGCTAGGCAAGTTAACTTACTAAATATAAGGTGTCCAACAAATGGAGTGGTTTATTTCTAATCCATTTCCCAACATCTACATTCCCCTTACACAACAAAGGATCACATATCAAGAGAAGGTGATACATATAAATATAGATATGAGATCCACACCCAAAGATGGTGATTCATAATTGTGAATGGCATAAATTCATGGTCATGTTACTACACTGGCTGTCAAGTTGTGGGACCTATCTAAGGGAAAAGTAGTGTATAACAATGTTTGGTGCACTCCATGTAGAATAGAAGGGTACCATATAAATTAATTCTTGGTCATGATTAATTACACCAGTATAGGCACATCGAATCCATTCCCCATAAGGTCCAAACCACATTATTGTGAAATATAAAGTCAATGGGGACATGCGCCACCTAATTTTCATATGCTACAAAAGTATTAGAGTTCAACAAATATTCCATTATGTGAATTTTGTAAATTCATGGGACATGACGTGAATAACTACAGGTCACTGAATTTGCTGAAAATAACACAATGGATACCTACCTATCAGGTATAGTGAATGGAAGATAATAAAGGAAGAGGATAGGGAATATTTATAGGAAGAGGACAAGGTGGATATGGAGATGTGAGGAGACCAAATTCAAACACATTGTGCAACATTGTACAAAACTTTGCATGGTCTATAATTCTTGTCATAGTATAGACCGCAAGATAGAGGAGTGTCTAAATTTGACAAAGAAATGGGAAGGTACATATTGTGATAGCAGAGCCATGCAAAGAAGATAGACGCACTACACAAGTACATGTGGTAACATGAGACAGAGCAAGGATTAGGTAGGATGCAAAAGAAATACTAATGGAGAGGATTAAGAAAGTTGTGCCTGCCCTATCAAAGTTCAATGAAGGTAGGAAAAAACAATCCCTACATCATGCAATGGAGAATTTTTAGAATGAATCTAAGTATGAGAAGGAAGCACAAACCAGAAAGAGCCCAAAGGAATAGTCTACTAGTAAAATGAGTGACTTTTTAAAAGGTTCTATGAAGTTGTTAAGTGGTGATAAACTATCTACAAGACAAGCAAATACCTTATCAAGATGGATATTTATGTTGGAATATGATTAGCCGATCTCAACTCCTCTTCCTAAGTGTAATACAAGACAAGGAAAAAAAACATAAAAAGAATTGGAAGGGAATTCAATATGACTATGGAGTTAGGAGCTTATGTAATGAAGGATGGCATGTTGGATCTTGGATCTAACGTGAACATCCTTCTTAAGAAATCTTGGGATTTGATGGGAAATCCAAAACTATTTTGGTCATCCATCCAGTTGAGATTATCTCATCGATACATGACTTTCCATATAGGAAGAGTGGAAGATGTGGGGTTAGATAGATAGGGGTGAATATTATGGTTGAATTTGAAGTAATTGAGATTATGGATGGAAAGAACCAATGCCCAACTTTGTTAGGTATATGTTGGGCATTTAGTAATGATTTTGTTATGAATCCTAAGCATATGAAGATGCCCTTTGAAAAAGGGGATCTCAAGCTGGTTTCTTCTTCATATCCAAATGAAGGACAAAGATACATTGAGTCTGAGAATGGTGGTGTGAACAACTCAATAGTGGAAAAACATTTACAACATCACTACATTGAAGAAATACTAGGAAAATGCAATTGAAGCTGGTGAATTAAGCAAAAGGAGCATCTGTCCATATGACACATATTCAGAAGATGCTTTGGACATGTGGTAGACAGGATTTTATGAGTCGACTAGCAATAGATGCACATACATTGAAGAAATTTGTGCATTGGATATGGATAGAATTGTGTGACCCCTCAAGATTCGATGAATTCATCATTGTATTTTTAGATATGATGGATGAATGCATACCAGAAGAACAATGACTATTAGCATTATACATTTTCATCCAAGGAACCCCTTGCATTAGTGGCTTGCACGTAGAGAAAATCTACGAACATGGGAACAAGTGGTAAATATTATGTTACTAAGATTCTAGCCATCTCGAGACTTGGAGTTGCTAAACAAGTATAGGGGAATAAAATATCAAAAGGAGCATATTTGGGTTTGTTAGATGAGATGATATGTGAATGGTCTAATGGGCCTACTCCTCTATTGGGAAGTCCTTCTTATCTCGCTAAGGACTTCAATACTTCTCAACAGAGGAGTGGGCCCATTGGACCATTCACATATTAGATCTCGTGCCTAGAAGTTGGTGTGTGCAAGAGGGAACAAGGGGATGAAAAAAAGACTAGGAAGCATTGAAGAAGAAATTATGTTCAACATTTAGATTCACTTTAGAACACCCCACACTATTTGGGATTTTGAGTCAAATTAAGCATTTCATCTTCCACAATAAGTTAGATTTATGTAAATCATACATAGAAAGTGATTTGTGTGTATCATAGAAATATTGAGCAATTGAAAGAGTCCGTGTACTGTTGGAAGATGGGAGAAGAGATAGTATAATAAAAAGAATTAAGAAACATAGAGTTCAAGGAGTCAGTTGAACAAAGATAAGTTAATGGAAAATATATTGAGAGAAACACCTCTTCTTATAGGCAACCTTTGAATATGAAAATTGGAACACTAGAATAGGTTGGGAACAAAAAAATATCAATTATTGGAGACTATTAGGATTAGGACACTATTATCTAGGTTGGGATTTACTCAATTAAGAATATATATATACATATATATATATATATATATTTGTTCCCTAATAGTTTTGAGGAGATGAAGGGGATTGCAAGATCCCTAGGATAAATGAAAATGTAATTGTAGAATGATGCTAAGCATGTGAAGAAGTCACCATATCAATTAATCCTAAAATATAAGAAGAAAGTAAAATACGATTTGGACATAATCTTGGGTGTAGGTATAATTTTTCTAGTAGAATTGTCATAGTGGATTAGCCCCATAGTAATTCAAAACAAGAATATGGAAGATATATTTGTGTTGACCTCATGTGACTAAATGCAGGATGTGTGCATAATCCCTTCCCTATATCTATTGCAAAAAGAAAATTGGAGGATGTTGGAGGAAGAGAAACTTACTCATTCATTGATGGGTTTTCAAGATACCATCAAGTCATAATTGCAAAGGAGGAAAAACCACATACACCCTTTTCCACTTAGTGGGGGTCATTTGCTTAGAACATCATAACATTTGAGCTCAAGAATACACCCATTGTATTCTCGAGAAGTGTGGTTGCTACATTTAAGGAATTCATACATAAGTTCTTGGAAAATTATTTAGATGCCTAGACTATGTCCATCCTATTGAAAAAACACATACAAATGTTGAGGGTAATGTTGACATACTATAGAAAATTGCATATTTATTTGAATTTGAAGAAGTGTATTTTCTATGCCCACTTTGGAGTTTTGTTGCGACATGTTGTTTGCAAGGAGGGATTGTTGATAGATCAAGCGAAGATAGTTGTGACCGTGGACATGCCTCCCCTTACATTTGTAAAGGACATGCATGCCACACTCAAACACATAGATTACTATTATAAGTTTATCAAGAATTGTGCCCACATTACAACACAATCGGAGAATATCTCAAACAGATGTGAAATTTATTTGGATTCTGAAGTGTCGAGAAGCATTTGATTTGCTGAAGGAGAAGTTGGTCACTATGCCTATTCTAATATTTATTGACTGGATGAAATTGTTTCATGTGCATGTAGATGCTTTAGGAATTGCACTTGGTGCATTGCTTGCACAAGCAAGACAAGGTAATATAAACCATCCCATTTAATTTTCCAATATACAACTATTTGATGCAAATTGAAACTACACAATATAAAAAAGAGGGCCTTGCAATGGTGTATGTGCTACAAAATTTTAGACAATACCTTTTAGATAATGCATTTGAATTCGTCATTGAACATTATATATTGAAATACTTAGTCAACAAGGCAATGTTAGGGGAGTGAATATGTAGATGGTTTCTATTATTTCAAAATTTTGATTTTGAAGTGGTGGTTAAGCCTGAGAAACACAATTCGGTACCTAATCACTTGTCTAGGTTGTAATCAAGAGGAAATGGAGAAAGTATTGATGATGATCTGCCTACTGCACACTTATTCCAGGTTGAGGAGATCATAGAGTTCTTAATGACTAGGAAGCCACTTGAAGACTATACCTATGCATATCAACTACAACTAGTAATTTGCATGGCAAATTACCAACTCATGGTAGGACAACTATATAAGGTTGGTGTGGATGTGATCTTGCACAAATATGTCTTTGAACATGAATGTGATGTTCTTCTCTATGAAGCACACGAAGGGGTCATTGTAGGACACAATAATTTTATGAAAAGTCCTAATAAATTGAGGATGAAAGGGATGGGACCCTTTTTAATTGCATAAATCTCAAAAGTTGGCATAGTAAAGTTAAGAAAATTGGATGGCCAACCAATGAAGGGCCTAATGAATGGTATCCGGTTGAATCCCTAGTATGGCCTACCAGAGGCACAATGAATGCAAGTGTAAGTGACACACCACTACCATAGTAGGAGTGTAGTGTGGTAGTGAATTAGTGGTTAGTGGAGTTGAAATTAAGGGAAAGTAGCTAGAGTTTATGTTGTTCAGTTTAGCTACATGTTAAAAGTACATATTAGTTATTTTTGTTTAAAGGTGGGGATTGTTAAGTACAACTCATATTGTGTTAATAAGATGGATAAAGGTATTGAGAATTTGGAAAGATACAAAGCCAAGTCATATTGTTGATGTGATGGGTGACTTTGATAAGAAGGGACGTGATGGTGGTGATTTGATGTTAGTTGTAAGAAAAGATTGTGGGAGGAAATCCAATATTCCGTGACGGTGAAGATGATGTAATGCAAGTGAGAAATAGTCACAATTTGAATTACTCATGGTGAAAATTAAACATCGGTGTGTCACGATATGACAAGCAGTTCACATAGTAACTAACAAGTTTGTTGTTGGGTTTTCTATAATAACAAGGGCAGGCTTGGGGATTGCATAAGTGCTTTCAATATTTTCATAAGAGAATTGAAGAAGTGAAGGATTATAGCTTGTCACTGTGAGTATAATGAAAAATTTATCCAAACCCAAAGCCCATCCAAACTTCATATAAGGAAGTGAGCATGCCCATTGTGAAGGTCCATGAAAAGGTACACATTGCTGATCCATTGCATGTGAAATTTAGTATTATGGGGTTTTCATCTCAATTTACAAGATGCTACACAATTTCTTGACTTTCAGTTTGACTTTTATGCCTAAGTGAAGACATTAGCCAATTGAAATGATATTGTTGAGCTAAAGGCATGGGCATGTAGATTTTGTCTAAACCTGACATTTTGTCTTTATTGGACATGCCCCATTTTGCACTGAGTACATTGAATTCTTGTTGTGTTAGGTTTCGATTGAGTTAATTGCATGGAGGCTACATGTGGTTCAATCACCCATAACCTATTGAACTTGATGTTCTACATTGAGTTTTGAGTTTTACATGAAAAGGGGCTAACGTAGGAAAGGTGATGATGGCTCATAATGTCACTATAGAGGACATTTATTAGAGGTACGAAATACATAGAGAAATGTATAGTGTTTTAATTTCGACCATATAGGATCTAAAGATAAGGTTTGCCTCACAAGTATTAGTTTTCAAGTAGTTAGTAAGTGTCTAGATGAATTCCCCATGGCAATCATCCATGCAAATAAAAGGTGCACACAAAGCATCAAGATATCCTAGGAATTGTACCTTTAGAATGAGTTCATTGGAGATGACTTGATGGCACACCAATACCATAAGGATTTTCATTACAATTGATTATTGTTGTTATACCAAAGGGGAGAATCCTTGACACAAAGGCCATGGATATGTTACCAACATCTAAATTCAAAATATGGAAGTATAACGAGGACAAGGGCTTTGAGAAAAGAAATAACGAGGACAAGGAGATTCAAGCATATAACAACTTGGCTTTTGGGCATTAGTACACACGAATGATATAGGATAGTATTGAATCCTTCTGGATTCTATGGAATTTTGTTGATAAGGATGATGATTTTATTTGTCACATATGAATGAAAGTTCAAGAAGATAATTTGTACTAAATTCTTTGGGATCAAATGCCACTATTGCTAGACAAGAAAAAATCCATAAGAGAACTCTACTTACGATAAAGTTCAACACATTTGATAGCTATAAAAAAGAATGATATCAAGATGATGGAATGAAAAGAATCACTTTATACCATAAGGATATGTTTAAAAATGGTGAATTCTAGGCATTGAATGGTAATAGTGGATTACAAAAATCCATTACAGCAATAGCTCTAATATTACTAAGATTATGGATAAAAATTAAGATAAGTCTTCACAAGGGCACGTCTACGATCATTGACTTTAAATATGACTTAGGCTTTGCTTTGCAAAATGGTTAACAATGGCGTACAATTGTTAAGTCTTCATCCAATGTTGCAATCAAATTTCAGCAAAGTAATAAGAAATCAATTTTCAGATGTTGAATCACAAAGAACAATTTCTTTGCAATGTGTAATGGTTGTGCCTCAATCACAAACAAACTTAGGGTCATCATTAATCCAATTGAGTAGAATATCACCCATTGCATAAAGCTTTATTACGGACTAAATCTTATCATAAATGTTTGTCCTATAAGTAAGATGATATGCAAGCACCTAAGGTAAGTGTCAATAATACAAATTGTTACATGTCAACTAAAAAATTGTAACCAAATTATTGTTGTAAATGGATAGTTATGTGGACAATAACAAAAATCACTAATGTTTTCATTTTTATACCTTTAACAACAAGGAGGGTATTTGACATTGTTGAAGTCTGCTTCCTCCTTGTGGGACACACACATGAAGACATATATGGAACACATGATAGATTATTATCTCAAATAAACTAGAAATATATATTTTTACTACCATAGATGATGGGCACTTAGAGGAAATGTGAGGATCACAAGTCCTTCATTGCATATGCAATTTATGAATCCTTGACTTCAAGAGTTTTGTATATCTGCACCCATTGGATGGTAAGTCCAAGAGAAATGGTATCAAAGTATGCCAATTCTTCAACCTCCACCTCATTGATAGTGGGCTATTTATGCAGTATAAATACTAGATTCGATATGAAAAGTGTTCACCTCTTATTAATCTGTGGTATTGGCTAATGGTCATCCAAACTTACTTACATAGCAGTCTCAATTATCAAATCGATATATAAGAAAACCTTAAGTTATAAAAGCAATAGATAAGGAATCAATAGAAATATATATTTCATTATGAAAGAAAGGGATTGAGAAGGGAGGAAACAATATTAGCATCCAAAGATGACTCTGGGAGAATATCTTTAAAGCTTTGGACACTCTCTTTCTAAACATTCAACACTCAAACTATGACCATCCGCATTGCAAGAAATAAGAAACAATACTCTTATACAACTTATACGTGAAGTTATGGAAGCATATTTGAGGGATAATGTCCATGAACTAAGGATTGTTACATTGGAGCTCTATATAACAAACCTAGAGACGCAATATTTTGTCCAAGGGATGATGTTGTAGAGAACAAATGTTAATATTATAATCATCATGCCATATGGTTGAGTACGCAAAGAGAAATGTTTACCAGCTGACAGAAAAATCCAAAACAATTCAAGGTAAACAAAATTTTGCATAAAAATATTTAAAAAACACACTCAATAAAATGTTTAAAAAACATACTCAATAATGTATTTTTGGTATAGAAGGAAATATGTTCACCGATGCTAATAATATTATATGGATGAGATCATTAGAAAATAGTAAATAGGAAAAAATAAAAATAATTAGAATGAATTTGCAACAATTAAAGCATAACAAGAACAGATTAAGCATAATAGAAAGAGTGCTGGTAATGTTGATGTATTTGTTAAATTCAATTTTACATTTTTGGGTCGAGAGGCCCTTTACAGCCCAGAATGAGGGAGATCTTGTGAGTAGATATTATCGACCATAAACCAGCCTAGATCCAAATCCTAGGTTCTATCAAACGCAGAGAGGGATCAAATCTCCCCAGGTGCAAACCTCTCCTCAAAAAGCTCCTTGAGTGCAATACCTGAGAAGAGGGTTGCACCTCCGGAGATTTGATCCCTCTCGGCACTTAATAGAGCCTAGGATTTGAATCTAGGCTGGTTTAAGTCATTTTAAGGCTTTTTAAACCCAATTTTATGACTTACTAAACCTAACCTTATTTTTGGAATTTAAAAATACTTTTTTAACTTTAAAAACATCAATTTTAACATATTTATCAAAAAAAATCTCAAATAAAATCAAACCTAATGAATTGGCATAGTGGATTGACTAATATACTCTGTTCAGAAGATCACCAAGAAAATAGATATGAGATAACACAATGCATGAAAATATAAATACAGTATTCAACTTCTTGTCGAAATGGCTAATTTGATGAGACATTGCTTGTTAACTTCAGCTGTATATCTTGTCATCAGAGATTTTATTCTTTAAAAGAACATCCTTAATTGTTTGCGTTTACACAAAACTGAATTTACAGCCATCTATTATTCAAATATACTTTATTGCCACATTTAGTAAACCCTGACAAAACCTTCATATCAGCTGAAGCTAAGGAAACTGAACAGGCTAAAAAGCTAGATTAATCACCTAGATACATTAATTTGCTTGAAAAACGTTCAACAGCATTACAGGACAGAAAGATCACTGCTATTACTACTAACTATATGATAAGAAAAAGAAGAGAGTAATCCAATCTTAAACCTTTGCAGTCCGATCCATGATACTCTCAACGGATTTCTTGGCCTCTGTGAGCATACCAATGCTGCTGGTCAAGCTGCTCCTCTTACTTGCAACCTCGGGGCTCTCTTCCATTATTTGCTCCATGGAACCAAAACCGGGACCTCCCACCTGTGTAAGGATCTCACTGGTAAACTCAGTCATGACCAATTTCTTGCAAACAAATTGGAGACGCAAAGGAATCCCGTCGCCCATCCTGAGAGTAACCACCTTCCAGTATGCCATCAAGCTCATTTGCATATCATATGCCTGCTTCACGCGGTCAGGAGGAAAATCCATTATCTCCGATACATCCAATTCATTTCCATCCAGTTCAACCGAGGTGTAACCGTTGCGACTGGCATAGCTCAGTCTTTCAATGAACTGGCTCTTATGAGTGAGCAGCCTCCCGTATTCTTCCATGTATGAAGGACTGAGAGTGGAGTCCATCAGTTTCTCCATTTCAATCGTCTCCCTCACATACTCCTCGCAAGCATTCTTCTTTTTCAGTATAAGATCCTGCGCCACTCTTCGCGCCTCGGTCAGCAGCCGCAGATGGAACTTGCAATAACAGTCAATGACTCTCAATATGACAATCTCCATATATTCCCAAACCATATAGACCAACTCCAAGCTTCTCTCGGCGATCTCGTCCACTAGACTCCGCAACAGGTTCTTGAAAACTGGGCGTGACAAGAAGTTGGCAAGCCCAACGCCCTTGGCCTCATCCAACATCTCCGTCTCCTTCGCCAGGAACTTTCCACTCATGGAGCCCGTGTTGCGGAGATCAGAGTAGTAACCCTCAAACATCTCCCACAACCGAGCTGTGCAGTGCATCTCTCGGTCATCCTCAAATTCCTTGAAATCCCCCTCTATCAGAATTTTATTCAGGCTCTCTTCCATTGCTTTGAGCCGCTTGTAAAACAGCACATTGGCCTCGCCTGGACTGCACAAATGCTGGGGAAGATTGGTCAGCTCCGTCTGCCGTTCAGAGAGCATGGAGACGATTTTCTTGACAACAGTAGGCAGCGATTTGCTGATGCTTCTCCCTTGAATTTGCATCAATTTGGCAGCCAAAACAGGGATCCCAACCATGGACTTCTCAATATTCTTGAGCTTCGGATGGCTGTCGAACCATATTTTCTCTTTCTCCCGCGCATCCTCGTACGCTTGGTTGCCGACGCCATTTACCACGCAGACGAAGCCCAGGCGTATGCCGACAGCGTTCATAGTAATCTTCTCCCGAAGCCCATCCGGCGTCCGGTCGCATTTCGTGACCACGGCCAGAGTTCGTTCACCGCGTTCGTCCACGCTCTTCGACATTTGGATTGATTCGCAGGTGGAGAAATCCACATCTGCCGGTATGACATTCAATATAATGCTCTCCTCTGGAGTTATGTAACGCTTTATGATTTCTTGAATTTGTTCCTGTATATCCGGGGGCTGGCCTGATATGGGCACCCGGGTTATACCTGGCAAGTCCACCATTGTCAGATCGGGCGCCCCCTCTCTTACAACCTCTAGCGTTATGGGGGTATCACTTATGCCAAATCCTTTTCCCGCGATGACCTCTGTAGCATATTTTATCTTCTGTGTTATCTCGCGTTCTTCTATTCTCTCCGGCCGATCCTTGCCAGCGTACTCAATAGCTATTGAGGCTTGCGATCCGTTTGTGCAGCTTTTGAGTCGCATAATGAGCGGGACTCGCGTACAAATTCCACTCCCTCGGGGAAGCTTGATCCCCGCAAGGGATTCCAGGACGCTTGATTTTCCGCTGGACTGGTCTCCAACCACAACTATGGTGGGGAGTTGGATACCTTCCTTGGTAATGTCCATACTACGCAGCCTGTCGACTACATCCAGCTGGGGACGGATTTCCTGTTTGTAGGACTCATCGATGCAGGTTGAGCAGTGGTAACTGATGACTTCCCCGTTGTCATATGAGAACGATTCTCGGCTCGAGTCTTCTGGCACGACATCCTCAAAGTATGGGATCATCAAGTCGCTGCTGGGTGGGGTTGCGGCCGGCGGGGCTTCCGCCGACGGAGCCGACGGGGCTTCCTCCACTTCATTCCATTCGCCTTGCATTAGCCTCGACATTAACAACCTTTCGGTCAAACAACTCGTCGACATGTTGATGAATATTGTTGCGAGCAGAACAGGAGGACTGGAATTGCAGCAGAATAAAAGCGGAGGAGTTTACAGAGAAGGGAATGAATGGAAAACACAGTGAAAGAAACCACATCTATGGGCCCTTTCATATAGAAGTTGCATAGACCTGAAATCGTATGAAGAGGCAGATACACATGATTTTTCGTACAGAAACCTATGAAGAGGTGGATATACATACATAATGTAACTGTTGTGTCGGTACATAGCATCAGCTGCTCAAGTGAGGGGAGACATCAGTGGCACTGTCACACGGCAAAGGCTATTCCGTTACTGTGTTTCTGTTTTAGGTAGCCTTCTTGCACTGTCACACGGCAAAGCTAAGCATCGAATATTAAATGTGGCGGCTTTGGGTCCATTGGATTTGAAGAATCTCCAAATTCATCTGACGTTAAACATTGAACCACCACATTTAATACTGGGCAGCTGGATGCTTAGCTTCCACCCTCGCGGTTAGGGTTTGCCCTGTGGGACTGGATTGCTGTCAAGTGTTAGATGTCCATGATGGCCTGGGAGGATTGTTGGACGATTTGCAGTCAAGATCCCAAGGACGTTTTTGCCGGCTGTCCTTTATCACTTGACATGACTGTTTACTCTTTTACAGCTCAAGGGCGCCCTCGTTTTCTTACGTGTGGGGAGAGCGAATATAATTTAAAAGAGATAAAACAAAGATCCATTAGACAAAGATAATGGACTCACGAGGTGGCAATGTCATTGTAACATACGCAGCATCATGACTACCTTCGAAATTTTGTGAGACAGCTTTTGAAAACCCAATTCTAAATCGTCTTTGTCAGCTCTTTCCGCGCTCGAAATTTTGTAAGACAGCTTTTGAAAACCCAATTCTAAATCGTCTTTGGCAGCTCTTTCCGCGCTTTGTAGTATGGGAATCTTGAAAGGAGGGGAATAGGAGAAATCTTCAAAGGGGAAATAAAGGAATCTCATGTGGTTTGGAGTCATTTGTGTCAATATCATGGAAATCAGCAAAATCATTCTTTGGATCAGGGTTGGAATTTGATGGGTATATTTTCGTCATGAGGTATTTTACTTATCAAAATATGGTTAAAATTTTAACAAACCCTCTGAAACAACAGGCAAACAATTTGTTAGGACATATTTTTGATGGTTAATTATTTTTCCAAACCGTCATTAATTTTTATTAATAAGCTTGTTAAGATAGCCTAGCTAAGTGGCTTGTAGTAGGTGGCATGCTATTATATATATAATAATGGAGATTGAAACTTTCCCGTTTGATTGAAGAGTAGGTCGGTGAGTTTCCCTTCAATGGGGATGACTTTTATTTCATTACATTTGTTATTTATTTCTTATATTGTCCTAGGGTTGCCCCAATACAAGGTTGTGCCCTTCCTTTCAATACCTTTCCCTTGCCTTTGTGCCCTTCCTTTAGAGGATAAGTTAGTTTTCAAGTCTGAAAGTGCAACTCCGAGAGAGAGGCAAGTACAAATTTAGAAGAAGTCAGTTTTAAACTATGTTAATGAAGGAATTAACCCACCCACCCACCCACCAAGCATCAACAATTTATTAGCTACTGAATTTACCAAGCATTAACAATTTATCATCTCCCGAATCTACCAAGCATCACCTATGGAATTTCAGACACGCTTGCTTTTTGGTTATGGGCCTCAAAAGTTAGAAGCACATATTGAGTTTAGATACCCATTTCTCTAGACAATTTGAAAGTGCTCTCCTAGATACCACAAACTTGGAGCTACTTATTATGTCCCCGACATATATTTTTCAGTCAAAGATATTAATTCGATATAAGTTTAAAAAAAATTGCATTTTTTTTAATGTTTTGCTATAGTTCAAATTAAATTTTATTTTTTGAATTTTTTAAATATCGATTTAATTGAGTTCTCATTGGCCAATGCATGGTGACGTCTACCTCAGGCAATGTGGCCTAGGCCCCGGCAGCGGCCTCCCGTCAACATAGGTACCACCGGGTTGTGTGTCCACGGGTGTGTCAAAAAATTTCTGTCATTGCAGGTAAAACGAGTACTAAAAGGAGTGCACATTAAAACATCACTATGAATGAATTTAATAGCTGCGCGCAGCATGCTACACAGAGAGAAAAATCACCGTGGACTATCCACTGCTTCAGATTTTTAACTCCCCACCGTGACTTACTATTTCAGTTGAGGTGAAAACGCAGCATCAGAGGCTTTGGCAGGACACAATAACAAATGTAAATAGTTGATATAAAATATTTAAAATATTAATAATGGGCCTTTAATGTGAGAGGGGTCGTCCATACTTTTTGTATATGAGGAAGATCATATGAAATCATCCTCTCTTAATTACCTCGAAAGACTTGCCCAAATTTAACTTCATCAAGCTGTAGCGGCGGTTGGATTGATGTGATTGGATGTTCAACGATTGAAAAAATGTGTTTCGTTGATTTTCCTTCCAACCATTCAATGTGGGCTTTCAATGCACATATGCATTCCGACATTGTTTTCTTGCCAACCATTCAATGCAGGATTTCAATGCACATTTTCCCGTTGAAACTCTTAGGCACTCTTAGGTGGTGCTTCCTCCATCTAGCTTTACCTGCCTTCAATTTATGTTCCTCGCATAATTTATATTCCTAGCACGCAAGTCTGCAGTCGCAAAGCCTTTAGTTTATGTTCCGAGCACACAAGTTTGCAGAAGCCTCCTGGAATTTAGCCTGCAATTTCCAGGTATGTTTCAATGTCAATTTCCAGGTATGTTTCAATGTCAGATGCATTTAGTTTAATCCTTAAGTCTTTCATGCAACAAAATGATTGTAGATTACGTGAAACAACAAAAATTAATCATCTTCTATTTCTTCCCATATATGTTATAACAATATTTAACAAAATGTAAAGTAAAAATTGATATGCTTTTTGTTGCAAAAAAATTCGACAAAGAATGCTTGTAGTAAATCCATGTAAATTTATACAACGTTTGTTCTGTATGGACAAAACAACCCTACTGTGGGTAATTATAAGACAATGCCCAGATCAACAGTGGAGAGGGTTGAGTTGAGCCCTACTCTAATAAGGTAGATAGCTAAGGACACTATTAAGTTTCAAGACGAACATCAAATGAGCGAACGCTCTACATGGCGAGAACATGGGACAACACTACGGGTTGTTGCGAAGGGAACTGCATACCTATTAATAGCTCCAAAGACAGATGGTGAAACCATACACTGGAGTTCAGTTGACCTGTGCCATGCCAATCCAAACAAGCATTGCGAGATTAGAAAAAACAATAGAAAAGAGCAGAGAATATAAAAAATCCAAATGCTATCGAAGGGAAAATCTTACCTGGTGAACCAGGGATAAATGGTAATAACGGACGAGTACCTTGGAGTTGGTCCAAACCATATCCATCCATATTAATCAAAGTATAAATCCCTTGACGAAGTAGGGATCCTCTGAATTCTATTGCGGAACGATAATTTCATGAGTATTTGTGTTAGCTAGCAAAAGAACAAAGACGTAATTGAACAAAGTTACATGAACAACATTAAGCCCCAAATTCTCCACAGGAAATTTCAGGAGATTCGAAGAGTATTTCCTTAACTTGATAGGAATTGCAAATTGCAATAAACCCATGTAAATTTATACAATATTTGTTGTGTATGCACAGAGCAACCATACAAAGGGTAAAATTGTTTTTTCTTAAAATATAAGACAATGCTTAGATTGACTGTGGAGAGAGCCGAGTTGAGCCCTACTCTTATAGGGTAGATAGTCAAAGAGACTAATAAGTTTCAAGACAAACATTAAATTAGCAAGCACTCTACATGGCGGGAGCATGGGACAACCCTAGAGGTCGTTGCGAAGGTAACTGCATACTTATAAATAGCTCCAAAGACTTATGGTGGAACCATACGATGGAGTTCAGTTGACCAAAGCCATGCCAGGCCAATCAAGGACAACGAGATTAGAAAAACCAATAGAAAAGGGTAGAGAATATAAAAAATACCCAAGCGAACTAAGGATAACTGGTAACAACGACCGAGTACGTTGGAGTTGATGAAGTAGGGATACCCTGAAGTCTATTGTGGAACAATAATTCCATGAGTGTTTGCGTTAGGTTACAAAAGAAGAAGCACATAATTAAACCAAGTTACCTGAATTCTACATGGAAAATTCCAGAGAATTCGCAGAGTATTTCCTTAACTCCATATGAATTGCAATTACAAAGGTACATCGGTATCCCAATGAATTCCAAGAGAAAATACGATCGAGGAGTTGTACACAGTACATGTGGCATGCTAAATCAAACCCAACATGTTGCGTGTTGTCAAGATTAAATGACCAGCTGTTCGGACAAAGTTTTGTAGTGTTAGCATTTATAACCAGCTCGTAATGTGACCATCAGATTAGGCACATATACCTATAAGTAATGAAGGTGTAGGTGGATAGTTAAACTTTGTATAACACATATATATATGACAATTACATGAACCACTTAATATATCGATTATAAATTGCGCCCATAGGTCGAGAACTAATATGGTAGGTTTAATAAGTTTTATTTTACATCAACCATCAATGGTGGAGAACTGATATGGTGGCTTCAATAAGTTTCTATTTTATATCAAAAACATATGCCACGCTTCAGTAAAAATGGAATTTGATAAGACTAATTATTTACAAGTGAACTTTAAACCTGAAAAGTTCAAGAATCCATGAATTTATATAATGGATGGCCCATGGTCCAATTGACATCCATGTCTTTCATGGCCGTTTGTGTAGCTTTAAACTTGAAAAGTTCAAGAATCCATGAGTTTATATAATGGATGGCTCATGCTCCAATTGACATCCATGTCTTTCATGACTATTTGTGTGTGTAGCTTTAAAGCTGAAAAGTTTGGGAATCCATGAGTTTATATAATGGACGGCTCGCACTTCAATTGACATCCATGTCTTTCATGATGGTTTGTGTGTAGATTTTGTGGATCTTTCTTGTCATTCACATAAAGAAAGAAAAAAACTTGATCACATTTAGAAAACAAGAAGTGTGCTCATTAGTTCGCCACTCTAATCCCGTTCTTCTTGTTTTTAACTAAATCGTTGTAAACATGTCTCGGCTCTCATTAGTTTGCCACTCTAATCTTGTTCTTCTTGTTTGTAAGTAAATCGCTGTAAACATGTGTCGACTCCAACAACATGCACTTGATGATTGTTTCATGTAACTTTTACAGATCCTTTTCCTCCTTTGCATAAAAAGACAAAAAGCTCAATCACAACTCCCATCTTGGCTTTTGGTAAATCAATGTCACCCTTTAATCCATGAAGAAAACCATGTAATACGTGCAACTTGCAATTGTATACTATAGAATATGAATGTTATTTACTTATAAAATTTTCAACTTATTATTATTAAATGTTTTTATAAATGATTTAAACGATCATTGTGATTTGGAAACCTTATATATATATATCATGAGTAATTGTTAAATGTTTTTATAAATTATTTATACGATCATAGTGAGTTGGAAACCTTATTCATCATCATCATATATATATCACCGTTAATTGAAACATTTGTATGGGTTTGGTCATTTCCAATACAATGAGTTTGTTATAAAAGGTTGGTAGTTATCACTCTCTTTGTTTTCTCCTATTTTTTGTTTTGTTTTTTCTTATCTTTGACTAAGAATGGGCATTTTTCTCTTGCTCTCTATGACCTCTTTGTTTTATCCTATCTTTAATCAAACATCAATAGGCCATTTTCTCGTGCTCTCTATGACTTTCCTTGAATAATTACCTAGTCTAACATCATGCCTCACTAAATGTTAGAGGTCATTTATCTTAACCTGTTCCAAAATTTTTACTTAATATTAATTATATAATTTAAATTGTTTTTTTTTTTATGTTTGTAACCTGTTCCAAAATTTTTACTTAATATTTAATTATATAATTTAAATTGTTATTTTTTTTATGTTTGTAAATATTTTTGAGATACTTGAAATTTTTAATTAAATTATTTTTTTAGTATTTGTAAATCTTATGCCATATTAGTATTCTAATTTTCACTTTATTTGTTGTGTGTGAATTTTCTTTATCAAAATTTATAATTTTTATTAATTCATTTTTGCTAATATTTAGTGAGATGATGTGTTTTTGTAAGAGATATCTAAATGGATATTTAGATATCTCATATTTAATGATACGAAACTTAGAAAGCTTCATTTAAATTTCCACTAGTATGAAAAAAATAAATATAAGAAAATAATAAAGACATTAAAAATTAATAGTAATCAAAACCATGCTTATGAAGACAATGGTAGATGAAAGCTCCATTTAAATTTCCAGTGGTATGAAGACAATAAATGAAAAGAATAACAAAAACATTAAAATCTAGTAGTAATTGGGGCTCTTATTTTTTCATCATTACTTGAAACCAATTACTAACTTAGTGACTTCTCTCTGCTTGTCTTGCAGAGTTGCAGTTAATTGCCTTTTTAAAGCATATTTATTTGTTTGTCAAACTTCAAATGTGGAAAATATGATGAGTTGATAAGTTTCCATTGTTGAAAGATTCGACCAAATGAGGAGCACAAGCTAGTGTTTAGCTCTCACTAAGTTGCTAGCAAACCCAATAACAAACCCTAGAATGAAATCACAGGAAGTGGAAGCACAACATGACATTGGACAGAAATGGAAATATGTGCATGTTGATGTGAGTCGGTATGATATAACATTAAATTCTAACTTTCACCCTACCAAATATTTTTCATATTGCTAAATTTATGCACTTTGGGTTGATTTTTTCATTATTTTATTTTGTTTATAATTATTTATTTTTAGTAAACTTTATTGTTCTAAAATTATAATGGATAGTGTTTGATATACAAATTTGAATAATTTTTTCCCAATATGTCCAATTCTATTGTTTATAATCTTTTTTAAAAAACATATGTATTATTATTTATAATTTTATTTTTACTCTTAAATGATTAGTTATCATAAATTTAAGTTGTTATAAATATTTAAAAGAGAAGGAACATAGCATTTACCATTTCAAGTTTAGCTTTCGTCTTATAGAATTACCTTAGCAAGGACATGGACAATGCCCTAAGGTTTTCAAGTATTGTATGAGCTAGTTAATTTGCTTCCAATTTATACAAACCAATAATTAGTTAAGAAGGAACTTAGTGAATCACATGGCAAATGAATCATATTTACCTTGTGCATTTTTTTTCTACAGCTACCGTCTTCTAGCAAGAGTTATTGGCAATGTCGGGGACATTGCCAACTCGTGGCTCTTGTTTTGGTATGTTATTTCAACTTTTTTTATAAATTTGATAATAATCTAAAAACAAATTTTAATGAAACTATTATGTGTTTTTTCTTAATCATGAAATCAATTTTGTTATTTTGATATTGAGATGGGTTAACACTTGTGATTAGACAAAGACACAGAAACAATTTTTTGTTGTGGGAGGCTCTCAATCCGAAGTTGTACACTTCCAATACTTCCAAGTTACAATTTATAGGTCTTGTTGCTAAAAGATTTTCACATATCTATTCACATTTTTTGTTGATTTATTTGATATATGTTAAAACTTGGTAAAATTTTATTATTCTTGTAGTCTTAGTAATTGGTTGAAACAATTACTTTTACTCATGGGGAAAAAAGTTTCTAAACAAGTTTGAAGTTGAAAATGGTTTCTTCTTATCCATTTATAGCCAAAGGAAAGTGAATGGCCCAAAGAAGAAAGTAGGAACCATGAACTGGTTGGTACAAATTTTGACCCTCCTCCACAAAAACACATTGAGAATTAAATTGAAGCCCATGGTTGTCAATTTGAATGGAAAAAATGTATCACATCATTGGATTTGTATTAGCAAAACTTGAGCCCAGAAAATCGTTTTACAAGAAGATTTTCATCATGCATAATACATAAACAACTCCACTTCCGTGAAAGATTTGGTGTAGCTTGGTATGTGCAAGTTCACGTGCACTAATAGTTGAGCACGAGGGCTTCACTCAATAAACCGATATCATAGCACGTTCGTTCGTGGCATATGAAACAATACCCCTAATTTCACTAAATATTGGAAAATACCTTCCAAAATTGTTTTTTTTAACCCCCTCCCAATATGCCTTCCCAATTAAAAAAAAAAACCCTATTTTCACTAGATATTGTATGTATCAATTTTTTCATTAACATTTTTCATGCCCCTTTATATTTCTACCTAGTATATTGATATGATACCCCTCTTATGATTTGACATGCATTCTACAATGCACCTTGCTTCTTTCGATGTATATTGTGGATGCACATTACTTCACCCACAATGCAATTACTCAACCACATATCATTATGATTTTCAACATCTAATGGTCTAATGAAGAGATAGGAGATCACTTCTTGTATGTCACTAGAGCCAACGCACATAGTACAACATTTAGATTGCATGTTGTAGTTCCCCAATCGCTGACTAAGCCTATTGTGGGCTAGGTATCCAAGCCGCCAAGGCCTGTAACAAGCTCTAGGAGGATGACTAAACCTACCAAGGCCTATAATAGGCACGAGTGGTTGAATATTCAAGCCCCCAAGGCCTATCGAGGGCTTATAACAGGCCCTGGAGGCTTAGAGCCTCCCAAGGCTATTGGTAACAACTGGCTAAGTGCCATTGGTAACAATTGGTTGTCAATGACCACTGTTTCTCGACTATGATCGACTGGAAACCTACTTCACCACAAAACCCCTGACCTCAAGCATGCCTCAAGACGCGATTTCCTTGCGTACTGGTAAGCCCGAGCCTTGCCTCAACCCGATTTCTCATCCTGCCGTGATCCCGCCATCTCCATTTGGCGGATATTTGTCAGCCCGCCTATATAAAAAAGACCCCAAAGTATTTTTGTATTGTTACATTAAATAAAAAAAACCTTTTCCCCTTAATATATAAGCAATATAATTTTTAGGTTTTCATGAATATTTAATACCGCAATATGAATGAACGTGATATTATATTGCCTTCTAGTGAAGCCCCCGAGTAGTTGAGGAATCCAAAACAGTCCATACCTTGGAAAAGTAACCTTATTAAAATTCTTTTGACAAAGGAAAGGGAGAACATCATAGTACAATCTCAATTGCAATGTGTTTTTTAATGAATCGCCTCTCCAAAGGGCATATTATATTTATCTCGCCTTTTAACTCAAGTCCTTTCGAATAAAATGTCACAATTTCAATTACACCATTGATGCAACATGTTAACCTTGAAAATTTTGGCATGTTGCATTACATGTGGCCTAACATTAAACTCTGGAAATGATTCTAGGTTCCACTTTTTGTTTGTTTCCTAAGTTTATTACTTAATGTACTTTAGATGCATAATGCCGACACATGTTACATTTGAGTTGTCTGTGAAATTGTTAGTAGGTTTTTTTGTTACACCCTCAATTTTCAGAGTACATGATCAATGAAAAAAAAGGGTAAATGGGTCTATTGTTATCTTTTAATTGGAAATTAAATTCCTTAATAAAAACACATCTTTTAATTGAAAATTTTAAAATATCACAATTTCAATTACGCCATTGACTCAACATGTTAACCTTGCAAAATTTTGTATGTTGCATTACATGTGGCCTCACATTAACCTTCAGAAAGGATTCTAGGTTGCACGTTTTGATTGTTTCTTAAGTTTATCACTTAATGTACTCCAAATGCATAATGTTGGCACATGTTACTTTTTTGTCTATGTCACTTTTAGTAGGTTTTTTTTTCCAGCCTCTATTTTCAAAGCACATGATCAACGAAAACATGGGAAATGAGTCTTGTTTTCTTTCAATTGGAAATTAAACTCCTTAATAAAACATATATTTTAATTGAAAATTAAATTATTTAATAAAAACATTATAATTAAAGTGTATTTTTTTCATAAAACTTCATTGTTGACGGGTTATTTTTTCACTAAAACGTTGTCTGGCGGGCAAAATAAAAGTTCAAAACATCAAATTTTTTATTTAGAAGGGTAGAGATGAAATGAAATTCCAACCCTGTAGACCTCTTACAATCTAAAACACAATCAACAAGAAGAACAAATCTAGACTAACTGGCAGCTCGACCTCTCACCAGGGCTTAGGGTTAAGACAACTCTCCTTTCTATGTCCAATCCATCTTCTTGGTTTCCTCCACCTCAGGACTTCGTCAAACTCAATTTCGATGGCACTTCCCATGGTAATCCCGATCCATCTGGTTTTGGTGGGGTCTTCTAGAATACAAAAGGAGAAATCATTCTTATTTATGTAGGACAATGGCCACAGACACCAATAATGGAGCGAAGCTCTGGGCCCTCCTCCGATGCATAGGATAAAAGAAAACCAAAACGCCCTACTTTTTCGGCTATTTTGGGATAAAAACCGGTTAAAATTTTCGCTGGAAATTGTTATTTTGGCAAATTTGTAATTTCAGCAATTGGGATTGCATGTTCTAGACTAATTGCCCAATTTTAAAACTACCTAGATTGTTGAATTTGTGATCTGAGCATTCCAAATTGTGATTTTCGAAAGAATTGCTCTGTCAAATTCCGACGAGTCAAGAGCGTTTTAGTTATCCCTTATACAACTCCCTCCTCCAAGGTATACATTGGGAAAAACACCATGGGTTCCTTAAACTAATAGTTGAAGGAGACTCTTGGATAATTTTGCAAATGCTCAAAAAGATTCAAAATGACACTCTGACTCATAAAGTCTCCATTAATTGGCATCTCTCTGCTAATTTGGCTCTTCTGCAAAGTGAAATCAAGCATATCCCAGGCCTCATAACTTCACATGTCATATGAGAAGTGAATAAGGTAGCAGATCAACTGGCAAACGAGGAAATCAATCATGCACAGGGAGATTTCTGCAAGCATCTAGAACACATCTTGAACATTCAACTGAAAAATAGTTGTCTCACACTTGCGTAATCATAAGCTTCCCCCCTGGATGGGGTTCCTAGGAGTTGAGTCCCATTGGAAAGTGGTGGCGCTTTTGGTTGATGGTAGGTGGAGGTTCAAAGGGACACCCATGTTCCACGATGCCAAGGTTGATAGTACCATGCACACTTAGGAGATTTCATGTTCGATCTCTTCCACCACCCTAGGCATTATGAAAAGAGCTGGAGAAAGGTTGCAGTACATGTTTGCTTGCATTGAGATGATCATGGCCTGGAAGGAGGGTAAGGATATAATGTAGATGGTCACTTTACTCTTCATCACACTCTTCCTTCATTACATTAAAAAAATCTTAGTCTTACCCAAAATATCAACATCCTCCTCTACCGACCCGTTACATATTTATATTTTTCTGGCATAGCCCCCATGGACCACTAAGTGGACAAAAAATCTAACTAACTTCCTAACTTACTTAACCAATTTCTCGGTTGATGCAATCAACCACTACTCTTTCCATATTTTGTGGGCATGCTCCCTTTTGATCACTTCGTTGCGCTCCCCTGTTCACATTAACGCAAAATTGGTTCACAAAACCTTAGGCCCAACAAACAGACTTGAAATTTTGTACAAAATGTGGGGTTGGAAATTATTCTCTGGAATATTGTCCCATTATTATAAAAAAAATCAGGAGCAAAAAGAATGTGAATATATTGCAGTCTGTTCCAAGACATGAAGTACTGAACATAAATAATTTATGAGTAGTTACAAGAATCGACCCTAAGAATGGCACACCACAAAACAATAGAGATAGTAAGGGGTCGTATCTAGATCCAAGAAAATAAAGGGATACCTACAATGACGTTTTCAATGTCATAAATGGTTTAGCACATGAGGAAGACCATCTGGAAGAAGTGGCTATGATAGATGAATTTCTCAAGCTACTAAAAGAAGAACAATATGTTAGTCGTCTACTAAGATTAATGGAGATTTTAAATCTCTACAAAGAAGGGAATTGACCAATTATAAAATTATTCCATTATAACAAAAGGAAATGGATATAGAAAACTTTAACCCTCAAGTCGACCTAGAAATCCATGAAACTCATATTTCGGGAGTTGTAGTCAACTTTGGGTCCCAAGTAAATATTTTTCCAAAAGAAACATGGATTAAGATCGGAAGACCTACTCCTGTCAGGTCAAGGAACTATTTGAAGCTAGTTGATCCAAGATTTCTAGGGCCAATTTATGTACTAAAAAGCACAGAAACAAACATAATGAGCATCGTAACACAAGTAGATTTTGAAATAATCGACATATGGGAAGCATGATGGAATACCCAACTTTAGTTGGAACACCACGGGGATGAAAGATGAAATCCACCATATCTTTGGAAAAAGACAAAATCAAATTGAAAGGATATGGATGAAGAATAATCATTCCATTGGATCCTAAAGAAGGAAAACCGTGGTCAGAACCATGCAACAAAGATGCAAATGTTTGAATATTATATCAAGTAATACAGACTAATGAGGACTCATTCAATCCAAACAACCAAGGAGAACTGCAATAAGGAACACCTATGTCGATTGGGAAAAAATCGAATACATAATTGTATGATTAGTAGATAGAGAACTATGAAACCAGATCAAGAGATTGTTGGACGATTGAAGCTATACCAAGTAATAAACTTAAAATGTGTTTTTTCGTGCGGTCGGTTCCAAAAGTCGAAGAACCCAAGAGTCATACTTACCACACTTTGATACCAACCGACTTAGAAGTTACAAATGCCCCAAAATTGTGATTCAAAGAAATGAATTCCCTTATGGATCACATTGATCAAGTTTCTAAAAATATTGGAGATCGGGGATGACTACAAACATTAGTCCAATCATTCACAGGCCAAGCAACTCGATGGTGGAATGCACATGAAAGCCCTTGAATTCAAACATGGATGAAATCCATGACATATTTTGTCGAGAGGTTTATAGGAAAGAAGCTTCCAGAGGACACGCATATTACCAAATATAAATCGGGATATGATCCCACAAAACACATTGAAGATTGTGAAAAAGAATAGAGGATATTTGGATATAGAGACGAAAGGTATGGCCACACTTATTCCCTGATACTCTTACAGGTTTACCACATGAATGGTAAAAGATACAAGAAGTAAGAGGTGATACTTTCAGATGGGAATACATAATTTTGTGAAGGATTTCTCCTTTCTACCAATCGAAATCGAAATAGAGAAAGCAGTACGGGAAATTCAAAAACTAATTGAAGAACTAGTAAGAAGAATTAATATAGTCAAAGAGGAAAAAGAAGTCGACATAAATTTGGCCGTGACTTGTAACATAATAGAATTGAAAAAGGGATAGAACATCACTACATTTGAAGCTGAGAATGAGAGTTTTCAAGGAAAAAGATTCAGATGACAGAAAGAACACATAGAAGTACAAAAGGAACTAAGGCTTGTATTCTGGGTCAAGAAAGAAAACCCCGAAGACAAGGATAAGGTTGATTTCCCACCACAGTACAATGAACTCAAACTAGGAGACAAGAATCTGGATGAGTTGAAACCACTTGATTGGATGAATGCTGAAATAAAATTCGAAGTAAACATATCTAATGATGATAGACAAAAAATGGCAAAGATAGGCAACTACTGGTCGGAAAAACAGACTGCAAACATTGATAAATTGCTCAAAGAATATCAATATGTGTTTGCACAAGACTATAAATATCTCAAAGGATTAGTTAAAGAAATGGGTGAGATGAATATAGAACATGTCCCCAATGCAAAACCTATCAAGAAAATACCATACAAGTTAGCACATTGATCCACATCGTAGTTGGCATTATTGTCGGATGCTGACTTCGACACATCTGCGACAAGTCATCGACGTCGACACAAATTTGACAAGTTACGACTTTGACATGGCTTCGACAACTTCACGAATTCGACCAGTTCTGTGACCTCACAGTTTCGCAACATCGACATGCATCGTCGATCTGCGACTTGCGACTGTAGAACTTCGACAGACTGTCTCCCTGTCTTCCAGTCGACTGTAATGGAACTGGCGAACCGTTCTAACTTCTCTTGTAAATGAACATAACGGGAAGGCACCCAAGCGTCTCAGCACATCCTATATAAGCATGTATAATATTGTAACACACATCAAGTCATGAACTTATATCTAGTAATAGAGAAATCGGTTTGCATTCCTGCATATCATGTGTGTGTATATTTGTGTTCTGTCTGAGTAGTGCATTCCTGCTTCGCGCATTCTGTATCTGCTAAGCTTCTGCCATAACAGAGTCGACTCATTCAGTTGAACTGTTTTCCCCCTCGTGCTTCCTAGTCATGTGCGGATCATTGGTATCAGAGCTTAAGTTTTGCGTAGACACTTCTAGCGAAATTACCTGACTTATGTCGATTCAAACACGCTTGCAATCTCAGCAATCTAAGCAGACACTACCTCCATAAATGGAAGAAGAAGTAGATGATAGACATACATCCGACGAGACAACACAGCTTATTGAACAAGCGTTGGCTCAACAAAGAACTGAAATGTTCACCCAGTTCAATGAAATTCTCACGTGATTTGCTTCGACATCCAGAGGATTTTCGACGAGAACTAGCTTCGATAAAGTTAGCCCCTTCAAAGTGCAAATGAATTTGGACATACCAAATCTTGAAGGTAAGATTGGCGTGGAATCCGTCGACAATTGGGTACAACAATTGGAATCTTATTACTCTGTGAATCAAATCTCAGAAGCTGACCAGATCACCATTGCATCCTTAAAGATGTCAACATCTGTGCATTGCTGGTGGGAGAACCTCTCGACAAAGATGGATAAAAGTGGAGACCCCATCGACACATGGGATAAATTCGTCGAACATGTCCATAATTTTACCCGCCTAAATACCTCAAGCAACAGTACAAGAAGTGGCATCATCTAAGGCAATGGAAAGACCAATCAGTACATAGTTACACCGACGAATTATATTGACTCATGGCTAGACTTGGCATCCAAGAAGAAGAAAAATTGCTTGTTCTGAACTACATCAGCGAATTGTCCTAGTACATTCAACAAGAGATGGAATTTCTTACTGTCAATACGCTTGCAGATGCTTTCCACTATGCCATCAAATTGGAAACCAAGAAGAAAGGAAAAGCACGCTTCGCGACAAAGCCGACATCAGGACGACCACCCGACAAGAAGGCACCAACCGAATTCGACAAGTCGAAATCTTCTCAACTGATACCGCCAAAGCTAGATTACAACAAAAAGCCTTTTCATAAAAAGGAATGTAGAAAACAACCGCTTACCGGAAAATGGTATGATTACCACCACTCATCTTGGCATGATACGTCCGAATGCAAAGCACGGAAGACATTTTTGGCAAAAATGTTGACATTTGACCCATTCGACAAGATGGTGGAAGAATCTGATCAAGACACAACGACCCTTTTAATGTCAACATCAACCACTCCAGCAGCCTCGACTATCGTCAACGAGGAGGAATGAGAGCGCCTGTTCCATACATGGATATGGGTTCATAACAACTCATTACATATGATTGTGGATAACGGTAGCTAGAAGAACTTTGTTTCTAAATATCTCATGAAGAAACTAGGTATTGTCACCACTTCGCATCCTCAACCTTACAACATCGGTTGGATGAAGGATGGACAGGAACTACGGATCACCCGACAATGCAGACTCACCTACTTCATAAATCCTTTTGAAGATGAAGTAATCAGTGATGTGGCACCATTCTCTGTAGCTGACGCCTTGTTTGGGAAACCTTGTGGGATCGCCATGGAAGTTATCAGTCACGGCCTCAGAAGGTGATTGTCAAAATCTGAAATGTGTTAGATTTTGAGCATTAATTCAACATACTCTAGGATCTTGACTGAGAGAATAACATGTATAGCATATTAATCATATCAAGCATGTATCAAGCATATCAAGCAATCACATAAGACAATGGACACACAGAGTTTCACTAGGGAAAACCATAAAGGTGAAAAACCCCACAACTTCCTCAGAGATAGAAAGAGCAATGATGGAACCAAAGTACATGAGATAGTCTTCTACTAGCAGCTACTCCTCCTCCTCAACTAGTGCACCACTTTCTGAGTAGTGTAGAAGTGAATAATGAGATGATCAAATAGAGAGCTCCCGCTCTCTATTTATACTTGTCCTGACCAGCCTAATAAACTATCACGATCGACTTGTCTAACTCAGTCTAATAACCCATGGTTACATTAATCCGGGCCGACCCCTCACTAGGTGGTCTAATAACCCATCACAGAAAGTTACGACACTTGCGACACTTGTCAATACAAATGACGACACTTCCGTATATAGGAATAATACCATCTCTATAGGAGTACAATATACATAGGTGAAATACATTCTGAAGTTACATATACATCAACACTCCCTCTTAACTAGGAAGGTATTTCTCGACACAGATCTGCTAGCACAAGTCTTCTTCTCTAGATCATCGTCACTGGATCATCATCATCGAATCGTCATCACTGCTGCTATCTCAATCAATCTCCAATCTACTCGTCATAGGAAGCTCTACAGAGCCAGTCCTTTTTCATACTGGATGTAGGCCCACCACCTGCAGGTCTTCATCATCTACAGAGCCAACCCTTTTTCATGCTGGATGTACATCATCAACATCTCTATGAGCAAGCCATCAAGTAGGTACACCTCAGGACTGATTACAATGCCTCTGCAAAACTTGCAAGATATCCCAGGACTGATTACAATGCCTCTACAAAACCTGCAAGATCTCCCAGGACTGATTACACTACCTCTGCAAAACCTGCAAGAGCATCTCAGGACTAATCATATGTCTCTGCAAAACTTGTGTACCATACTATCACATCATCGTCTTCAGATCATCGTCATAGTCCACGAAGTACAACCCAGATGCACACATACAACACTTACATTCATCGTCATGGAAGGACTTTCCTCTGACCATTCGGGAAAGGCTCAGCACTTACATTCACCAGCATGGAAGGACTTTCCTCTGACCATATAGGAAAGGCTCACAGCACTTACATCAATGACCATGGAAGGACTTTCCTTTGACCATATTGGAATGGCTACAACAATTACATCACAACCATGGAAGGAATTTCCTCTGACCATGTCGGAAAAGCTCAGCAATTACATCACGACCATGGAAGGACTTTCCTCTGACCATGTTGGAAAATCCACGCCCAGCACTTACATCTCGCCATGGAAGGACTTTCCTCTGACCATGCGAGAATGGCCCAACCCTTACATCTCACCATAGAAGGACTTTCCTCTAACTATGTGATGATGGCTCCGCCCAGCCCTTACATTTCACCATGGAAGGACTTTCCTCTAACCATGTGAAAATGGCCCAGCCCTTACATCTCACCATGGAAGGACTTTCCTCTAACCATGTGAGAATGGCCTTGGGTGCATCTGTGTCTCTGGACTCATCACTTCCCCTTGGAAGGTATCTTGATCTGAAGTACACCAAGTCTCCCTCTGAAGTATTCAAACTTCACTCTGGCCAGCGGCTTGGTCAACATATCGGCTATCTGCTCATCTGTCGCAACATACAAGAGCTTCACTACTCCTCTCTGCACCATATCCCTGATATATTGATACTTGATCTCAATATTCTTCGACTTGTCATGGAACACTGGGTTCTCCGGCAAATTCACACAACTCTGGTTGTTGCAATATATACAAGTAGCACTCAGCTGGAGATCAAACAAATCAGACAGTAGCTTCCTAAGCCATACTACCTCAGAACTGGCCGAACAAGCTGTGACATACTCTGCTTCAGCTGTACTCAGTTCCACACAGGACTGTTTCCTGCTAAACCAAGAGATCATATCGGATCCCATACTGAAGCACCCTGAAGTGTTCTTCCGATCAATGGCACTGCCTGACCAGTCCGAATCAACATAACCCTCCAGGTTAAACTTTTGATTCGCCTCATAATTGAGCCCATAGTCAAATGTACCCTTCAGGTACCTCAGAATATGCTTTGCAGCTATTAGGTGAACATGTCTCATATCTGTCAAGTACTGGCTCAAGATGTTCACCGCAAAGCAGATATCTGGTCTCGTATTCGTCAGGTACATCAAGGACCCAATCATCTGACGATACATCGTAGCATCAACCGGCTCGGAAGAAGCATCACACAGAAGCTTCAGGTTCGATGCCATAGGTGTGGCCATAGCCTTGCAATCCATCATCCTGAACCTCTTCAGGATCTCTACTGCATACTTCCCTTGTCCAAGGAAGATTCTATTTGCACTCTGCCACACCTCCATACCAAGAAAGTAGTGCATCATACCCAAGTCCTTCATCTCGAACTCTGCAGCAAGCTTCCTCTTCATGTCGGCAATCAATCTATCCTCACCTGTTACATACAGGTCATCCACATACAATAGTAGTATCTATGGATTGCCTTCTTCAACCTTGTAGTAAACGTTGGAATTCGCTTTACTCTTGGTAAAGCCCAAACTGGATAGGAATCCATCTATCCTGCCATACCAGGTCTTGGGTGCCTGTTTCAAACCATACAGGGCTTTCTTTAGTTTGCACACATGTGACTCTCGGTCATGTGTCTTAAACCCAAGTGGCTGCTCCACATACACTTCCTCTTCAACTACACCATTCAAGAAAGCTGTCTTGACATCCATTTGGTATACCTTCCATTTCATCATTGCAGCTAGAGCAAGTATTGATCTAATGGAAGTGTATCTGGGCACAGGAGCAAAGGTCTCTTCATAATCAATCCCTTTTTTCTAGGAGAAGCCATGAGCTACAAACCTTGCTTTGTATTTCTCTATGCTACCAATTGCAGCATGCTTGATCTTGTAGATATAATTGGAAGTCACAACTGACTTCCCTTCAGGTCTTGGGACTACATCCCAAACATCATTCTTCATGATCGACGGATCATGGCATCATTACTTCATCCCAGATCCTGGGAACTTCAGATTCTTCAATAAATAGATTTGTTGCTGATCAAATGTTGTAGTCCTTCTTTTGTAGGTGATGGTATACGATCTTTCCTACAAGATAAGTTAAATTGCATGATTAGAAACATCTCATATTTTTCAGAACAAATTCTTACACATAATGAAATATGTCATACAGTTATGCAATTATTTTAGCCAATGCTTCAATACAACATTTATCCATATCTCGTAACTTTCTAGATGCCTTCCAATCTCTACCAGAACATTGTTAAGAGTGTGCACAACTCCCAACATGTTAGCAAATAGGTTTCATTCTAGATAAGTAGCAATGGAATGTTGTACAGTGACATAGGCCACTTACCCATTACATGCATATTAGTAGATACTGTTTATTAATGCAATTATTCTAATATGCATAATACACAACCTAAGTCTAGGAACATAAGCATATACATCATTGAGCAATATTATTTAAACAATAAGATTTGATAATTCAAATACTTATCTTTGTTTGTTTGCTGGGTGGACTCCCTCTTAATCCCTGAATCACTGCATAGCTTTCTTGAAGTCTACTGAAGTGAATTCTCCACCATTGTCGGATCTGAAGATCTTGATCTTCATGTCAGTTTGGTTTTCTATCAAGGCTTTGAATTCCTTGAATTTGTCAAACACTTCATCTTTGTTCTTCAAGAAGTAAACCCAAGTCTTCATAGTATACATACCCACTCAGAGAACTGGATGACATCGGACCGCATACATCAGAGTGGATGATTTCCAAGATTCTTTTTGCCTTGCTTTCACTGCTTGGAAATGTCTTCTTTGTGTTCTTTCCGTTTGCACAACCTTTGCAAATGCCTTCATGCTTTTTATGGATTTTAGGAAGACCTTCTACAGCTTTGCTTGCAATTGGTAATGCCTTATAATGCATGTGTGCAAGCCTTCTATGCCAAAGTTCACTTGGCTCTACTGAATCATGGACCATGGCTTGTTCTGGTTGGCCCTTCAATTTGTATAACCCTCCCTCTTGCTCTCCAATCACAACTGCATCATCTATAGTCTTACCTTTTGGCCACATGAGGACTTGGCTATCTACAAATGCAACTCTCATGCCTTTTGCATCTAATGCAGATATGGAGAGAAGATTTTTCTTGAGACCTGGAACATATAGTACATTTCATCTTCATAGACTTTGCAGAGTCTAGTTTATAGGAGGCTTCACCACTCCCTTTTATTGGATACTGGTAGTCATCCCCAAGTTTCTCTTTGTGGGGTGATTCATGTTCATATAGGTTCATAAAGGATTCCTTGAATCCTGTCATGTGTTTAGAAGCCCCACTATCTATAAGCCAATCCTTACTTCCATGAGTAATGGTTCCAGTGATAGTAGAAATCAAAACATATTCTTCATCACTTGAAGAATCTTCACTATCTTCTCTAGCCCTCTTCCTGGGAGGCTCATCATCCTCTGCAACATGAGCATGATGTCTTCTTTTGAAGTTCTTCTTCTTGTGAGAACCATCTTTCTTATTTCTGGGACAATCTATGGAATAGTGTCCCTTCTAATCACATGTATAGCAACGGACATAGGACATGTTCCTTCGAGGTTTGGGACTACCTCTCTGATTCTGATGGTGATGTCTTTCTTTCTTGCCATGATGGTGAGCCTTCTTGTTACCATGTCTTTTGGAGTGTGTTGTGAGAGCTTGGTCTTCATTCCCCATCTTCTCTTCTCGAGCTGCAATTCGAGCTTCTTCTTGTGAGCATTCTTCCCACAGTCTACTGAAAGTGATAAGTTTCTTCCTAACACAAATCCCTTGGGTGAAGGAATCCCATGACCTAGGAAGGCCATTAAGAGTGGTCATTACCACTTCTCCATTTTCTATATCTTCTTCCACAGCTTCAAGTTGTTCTTTTATCTGGGAGATCCTTAAGAAATAAGACTGCATAGTCTCTGCATTTTGGATCTTGATATTCTTCAATTTATTCCTCAAGGTCATCTTCCCATTTATGTTCTTCCCTTCAAATAACTTGGTCAGGGAATCAAACATCTCCTTTGGTGTCTTTAGGGATGACACATGGGGTGTGAGATGATCTTTGATAGAATTAGCAATGATCTTCTTTGCCTTGACTAAGTTCTTCTTGTGAAGAGCCTTAGCCTCTTCTCCCTCTGGGACAGGGACCACTTCACTTATATAAGTGTCCAACTCATTTTCTTCCAAGATTAACCCAATCCTATAATTCCATGCTCGGAAGTTATCATCCCCTTCAAGATTATTCTCAAGCTTGGTGTGGTGAGACATCTTAAAGAGTACTTCAAATGGAAATAGAAAATATTTAGGTCTTACCACTTGATTTGCTGAAAACTGGATCTGGTCCTGGATTAGGGTTTGTCAGATAAACCCTAAAAATTCAAACTTTTGAAAGGAAATAAAGATGCTCCTTGATGAGCAAATCAGCCTGGTATACTCAGAATTTGAAAACTGCAAAGTTTCACCCTTCAGAAATGCTTTTCAATCTCCCGGATTCACTAGGGAGGACCCTGAATTAGGGTTTGAGTTTCCCGGAGCTTCACCCAACCAAAAAGTTCGATCCAAAGCTCTAAACTTCGATTTTTCCAAGGAGCTTCTAGCTATGTCTTCAGATTTCATAAATTCCTATTTTTGTGGAAACCCTAAGTTTTAGGGTCAAAACCGAAAGTGCTCAGAATTCAATTCTGATTGGACAGAAAGATTCACCTTGCTGAGAAGAGTCAATCTATCATATTGCATTTCCAAAATATGTGGAGAGAAACCCAATAAACAAGAAACCCTAGTTTCTGCCACTGCACAATGTCTTCTTCTCATGTTAGCTATGATACCATGTTAGATTTTAAGCATTAATTCAACATACTCTAGGATCTTTACTGAGAGAATAACATGTACAGCATATTAATCATATCAAGCATGTATCAAGCATATCAAGCAATCACATAAGACAATGGACACACAGAGTTTCACTGGGGAAAACCATAAAGGTGAAAAACCCCACAACTTCCTCAGAGATAGAAAGAGCAATGATACAACCAAAGTACAAGAGATAGTCTTCTACTAGCAGCTAATCCTCCTCCTCAACTAGTGCACCACTTTCCGAGTAGTGTAGAAGTGAATAATGAGATGATCAAATAGAGAGCTCCCGCTCTCTATTTATACTTGTCCTGACCAGCCTAATAAAATAGCAGGGTCGACTTGTCTAACTCAGTCTAATAACCCATGGTTACATTAATCAGGTCCAACCCCTCACTAGGTGGTCTAATAACCCATCACAGCAAGTTACGACACTTGCGACACTTGTCAATACAAATGACGACACTTCCGTATAGAGGAATAATACCATCTCTATAGGAGTACAATATACATAGGTGAAATACATTCCGAAGTTACATATACATCAATAAAATGGATGATACAGGATACTAGAGCGACGACCTACACCAGCGGTCTCAATGATATCTGTTGAAATATTGTAACTTCTAAGAATATTATATTTGTACTTTACTATTCCGGAGATGTGTGATTCCTCCGTGGAGACCCTATTGTATATCTGGAGATGTTTATTCCTCTGAGAGAATGAGGTAACTAGGGTTATTAAATCTCCCATGTGGGGTCGGCCCTGAGTTAGTTGTTTAGGGGTTATTAGACTCTCTTAGGAGAGGTCGGCCCAGTTAGGGTGAAAAGTCAGTTAGAAGATGAGTATAAGTAGAGGAGGTGTGTTCCTCACTTATCACTCATTCACTCACTTGTGTATTGCGCATAGGAGAGAGATAGATCTGCATAGGAGGAGAAGGAGCTCTTGTTTGGGGACTACATCTTTATATTGGTTGATTATCTATATTGAGGAAAGCTTTGCTGGGTTTTCTACCCTATGAGGGTTTCCTAGGGAAAATCTTTGTCTATCTTGTGATTGTATTTCTTTCAGTGATCTTGCTTGTGAATTTAGGCTAAACTTAACATGGTATCAAAGCTAGCTTGAATATGACATCTTTCACAAGGTGAAAATACCTCTCTCTCCTCCTCCGGTGAAAATTAGGGTTTCTACAAAAGTTGGAGTTTTTGGATTCTGAGAGCATGGCTGGATGCTCCTCCTAAAAATCAAAATTATGAGCCCTAGATCAAACTTTTTGAGTGGGTATAACCCCGAGCTTTGTCAAACCCTAGTTTGACTTCTGGACCAGAAAACCAGTAAACCAGAAAAACTGCGCACCTGTGCACTAGTAAACCAGAAAACCAAAAATTTTGTTACAGATCTGAAAGTTGCTGATCAAATTTTAAGGGTGAAAAATTGAAGTTTCTAGAAGCAGAGTTCACCAGTCATATCAATTCAATCAAGCACCTCTCCTGGTAAGTTTTATTCTATCTTTTGAGAAAATTCAATTTCTGTGACCTCCTAGATAAGATGGCTTCAAGCACTAAGCTTGAAGACAAGATAGAGGGTATAGAAAATTTATGGGCATGGAAATATAGGATTGGGCTCATTCTTGAAGAGAATGATCTTTCCCAATATATCAAAGATGAGGTTGCAGAACCTGCGGAAGATGAAGCCAAAGAAAAGTATAAAAGGATTTGATTAGGGCAAAGAGAATCATTGCTGATTCTATCAAGGACCACTTGATTCCCCAAGTGGAATCCAAGAAGACCCCAAAGGAAATGTATGATGCCCTAGGTAGAATGTATGAAGGAAGGAACATCAACAAAAAGATGAATTTGAGAACTCAATTGAAGAATACCAAAATGAATAAAGGAGATTCTATTCAATATTATTTCACAAGGGTCTCCCAGTTCAAGGAACAACTAGAAGCCATTGGAGACACCCTTAATGAATATGAACTAGTCATGACTACATTCAATGGTCTCACTAGACCTTGGGAGTCATTCTTCCAAACCATGTGTGCAAGAAAATAAAGTTTGAAGTTTGATGTGGTATGGGAGGATTGCATTCAAGAAGATGCTAGAGTAGCCAATAAAGCAGCACTACTCAAAGAAGATGATCAAGCATTGGCCACTCATACCAAGAGGAGAAGAAGTCAACCAAACTTCAAGAAGGGAAACCATAAGGAGTTTCAACCTCCACATAGGTTTCAAAATAGAAGAGGAGCAAGTTCAGGAAGAGATCTCTCCTCATTTCAATGTTACAGTTGTCACAAGTTGGGACACCTTGATATAAATTGTCCTTCAAAGAAGAAGAAGGGTATTCATCATAAAAGACATCAAACACATCTAGCAGAAGATGATAGTGAAGAAGAAGAAGATGAAAGGCCTCAAAAGAAAAGAACTAGAATATAATATAAAGACGCAGAAGAGTATGTTCTATTCTCTGCACTCTCTAGGTCTATAACACCTGGAGAAGATACATGGCTTATTGATAGTGGTGCTTCAAAGCACATGATAGGACAAAAGAAGACTCTTTCAAAACTTGAAGAGAAGACCTCTCCACATAAGGTATCTTTAGAAGATGACTATCAATATCCCATCAAAGGAGTTGGTGAAGCAATCTACAAGCTTGATTCTGGAACTCTATTGAAGATGAAGGAAATATTATATGTACCAGGTTTGAAGAAGAACCTTCTTTCTATCTCATCTTTAGATAAGAAAGGTTATAGGGTTGCATTCATAGATGGACAAGTACTCATGTGGCCCAAAGGAAAATCAATTGAGGATGCAATTGTTATTGGTGAAGAGGAAGGAGGTCTATACAAACTCAAGGGTCATCCAGAAGCTGCCCTTGTTCATGAAGCCATTAGCCCAAGTGAGCTATGGCATAGGAAAATTGCTCACATTAATTACAAAGCACTACCTCATGTGAGCAAGGTAGTCATAGGAATACCATATTTAAAGATTGATCATGATGGCACATGCAAAGGATGTGCAAAAGGGAAGAAGCCCTTCTCAAGGAGGATGACCAAGCCTTGGCTACTCACAACAAAAGAAGAAGAAAGGGTCACTTCAAGAAAGTTGACCACAAGGAGTATCAACCCTCCCATAGATTTAATAGGAGAAGAGGAACAAACTTAGAAAGAGACCTCTCCACAGTCCAATGTTTCAATTGTCTTAAACTAGGACACATTGCTAGAAATTGTACTTCACAAACAAAGAAGAAGAAGTTTGTTCACAAAAGACATCATGCACATATGGCAGAAGATGATAGTGGAGAAAAATAATAAGAAGAAGAAGAAGAAGAAGAAGAAGAGGAAAGGCCTTGAAATAAAAGATCTAAAGTAAAGAAAGAAGATACAGAAGAATATGTTCTATTTTCTGCATTATCTGGGTCTGTAACACCTGGAGAAGATACATGGCTCATCGATAGTGGTGCTTCAAAGCACATGACAGGTCAAAAGAAAACTCTCTCAAGACTTGAAGAAAAGACTTCTCCACAAAAGGTATCTGTAGGGTATGGTTATCAATATCCCATCAAGGGAATTGGTGAAGCAAGCTATAAGTTTGATTCTGGAACACCATTGAAGATGAAAGAAATTTTATATGTACCAGGTTTGAAGAAGAACCTACTTTCTATCTCAGCACTAGATAAGAAAGGCTTTAGAGTTTTATTCATAGATGGACAAGTACTTATGTGGCCTAAAGGAAAATCAATTGAGGATGCAATTGTTATTGGTGAATAGGAAGGAGGTCTTTACAAACTCAAGGGTCATCCAGAAGTTGCCCTTGTCCATGAAACCACTAGCCCCAGTGAGCTATGGCATAGAAGGCTTGCTCACATTAACTACAAATCCCTACCCTATGTAAGCAAGGTAGTTATAGGGCTACCAGACTTAAAGGTTGATCATAATGTCACATGCAAAAGATATGAAAAAGGGAAGAACATCATGAACCCATTTCCAAAGAGTGAAACAAAGACTAAGAACATACTGGAGTTAATACATTTAGATGTATGTGGACCAATGCCCACCACATCCCTAAGTGGGTTTGAATACTATCTCACATTCATTGATGACTATTCAAGGAAGACTTGGATATACTTTCTAAAAGGAAAGAATGAAGTCTTTGGAAAATTCAAAGAGTTCAAGGCTTTGATAGAAAATCACTCAGAAAAGAAAATCAAGATTCTCAGAACAGATAACGGTGGAGAATATACTTCAAAGGATTTTGAAGACTTTTGTAAGGAAGCTAGAATAAAGAGGGAACTAACCACTCCCTACAATCCCCAAAAAAATGGGGTTTCTGAAAGAAATAATAGAACCATCATGGAAGATGTAAAGACTATGATACATGACCAAGATCTACCCATGTATATGTGGGCTGAAGCAGCTAGGACAACAGTCTATGTACAAAATAGACTATCCCATAGTGCTCTTGAATTCAAGACTCCAGAAGAAGTGTTCACAGGAAAGAAGCTTGAGGTAAGTCATCTCAAAATATTTGGATGTCCAGTGTACATTCACATTCCAAAAGAAAAGAGAACCAAGTTGGATCCTTCTGGTAAGAAGGGAATATTTGTTGGATATTGTGAATCATCCAAAGCTTTCAGAATTTACATCCCAGGTTTTCATCATATGGAAATAAGTAGAGATGTGACATTTGATGAAGAAGCAACTCTCAAGAAATCTAGGAAGTGCCAACTTGAAGAAGTCTATGAAGAAGATACATCTCCTAGAATCACAGAGGCTGCGCCCATTCCTAAAGATGCTACACCAGAAGACCATGACATGTCAGAACCACAAGAACCCCCCATTACAAACTTATCTAGAAAAAGAAGTCCAACATGGGTTAGAAACATTATTCAAGGAGCTGCAAAAATGAAACTCCTGAAGGCTCCACTAGAGAAAGGAAGAAACCAAAGCTAGTATCCAACTATGTAGCTTTGATGTGTGATCTTGTAGATCTAGAACCTGCTAGCTATGAAGAAGCAGTTCAGAAGAAAGAGTGGGTAGAAGCAATGACAGAAGAATACCAATCAATAATGAAAAATGATGTTTGGGATATAGTTCCCAAACCAAAAGATAAAAGTGTGGTATCTTCCAAATGGATATTCAGGATAAAACATGCTGCAGATGGTAGCATTGAAAAATATAAGGCAAGATTTGTAGCCAGAGGATTCTCTCAGAAAGAGGGAATTGACTATGAAGAAACATTTGCACCAGTTGCTAGGTACACTTCCATTATAACTATTATGGCACTTGCATCTATGATGAAATGGAAATTACACCAGATGGATGTTAAGACAGCCTTCCTAAATGGTGTGATTGAAGAAGAAGTGTACATAGAACAACCACAAGGATTTGAAGTTAAAGACAGAAGAACACATGTATGCAAGCTGAAAAAGGATTTGTATGGATTAAATCAAGCTCCCAGAGCTTGGTACGGAAGGATTGACAGTTTCTTGACAAGCATGGGCTTAAGCTGACCCTAATCTTTATCTCAAAGTTATGGATGATGAACCTGTTATATTATTGTTTTATGTAGATGATCTATTTCTGACTGGAAATGAGAAGCAAATTATTGAGTGCAAGAAGAAGCTCTCTTCAGAATTTGAGATGAAAGATCTTGGATTAATGCACTACTTCTTAGGCCTAGAAGTATGGCAAGAACCAAAAGGAATATTTCTAAATCAGGGTAAGTATGTTGTGGGGATTTTGAAAAGATTCGATATGTTGGAGTGTAAAGCCATGGCCACTCCCATGGACTCTAACTTGAAGTTATTAGTTGATGACTCATCAGAGTTAGTAGATATGACTCTATACAGATAGATCATTGGGTCATTGATGTATTTGAAAAATACCAGACCAGACATATGCTTTGCTGTAAATACCTTGAGTCATTATCTAGTGGAACCTAGAAGAGTTCACTTAATAGCTGCAAAGCATGTGATGAGGTATCTAAAGGGTACATTAGATTTTGGTCTATATTATCTTGGAAATCATGAATTCAGATTGCATGGTTACTCAAATTCTGATTGGGCAGGAAGTGTTTCAGACAGGAAGAGTACATCAGGTGGATGTTATGGTCTTGGATCTGCCATGATCTCATGGTTCAACAAGAAACAATCTAGTGTGGCTCTCAGTACAGCTGAAGCGGAATATATAGCTGCTTGATCTGCTAGTTGTGAAGCAGTATGGCTTTGGAAACTATTATCAGGATTGTTTGACTTAGAGATGGATCCCACTGTGATCATGTGTGACAACCAAAGCTGTATTAAGATGACAGAAAATCTAGTGTTCCATGATAAGTCAAAACACATAGAGATCCGATATTTCTATATACGATATATGGTGTAGAAAGGAGCTATCAAGCTCGAGTATGTGAGCACTGATGAACAAATTGCTGATATATTGACCAAACCTCTGTCTCGAGTAAAGTTTGAGTATTTCCGAGACAAGCTTGGTGTAGTTCAAAAGGACCTTCTTCGAAAGGGGGAGTGATGTAGACACTGGTGATGAGATTGCTCACATCGACAGTGATGTCGATGATGAGGATATCTGTATCAATGATATGCATACTTGTATTGATGATGATATGTATAGTTAGAATACTTGTATTACTTGTATGGTTGATATGTATACTTAGGATACTTGTATTACTTGTATTTAATGATATGTATACATGTATTGATGAGGATACTTGTATTTGATGATATATATACATGTATTGATGAGGATACTTGTATTGATGATATGTATACATGTATTGATGATATGTATACATGTATTGATGAGGATACAATGGGGATTGTATCGTCAACGAACTTCGGTCCCTTGAATTGATCCATAGAAAGATGTCTTCGAGAATGAAGTCCTTAGTGGACAGCTGGGGATTGTATCATCCTCGGACTTCGGTCCCTTGAATTGATACGTAGACAGATGTATTCGAGCATGAAGTCCTTAGTGGACAGGTGGGGATTGTATCGTCCCCAGACCTCGGTCCCTTGAATTGATCTGTAGACATATGTCTTCGAGAATGAAGTCCTTAGTGGACAGGTGGGGATTGTATCGTCCCTAGAATTCGGTCCCTTGAATTGATCCATAGACAGATGTCTTTGAAAATGAAGTCCTTAGTGGATAGGTGGGGATTGTATCGTCCCCGGACTTAGGTCCCTTGAATTGAGCCATAGACAAGATGTCTTCAAGAATGGGGATTGTATCATCCCCGGACTTAGGTCCCTTGAATTGAGCCGTAGACAAGATGTCTTCGAGAATGGGGATTGTATTGTCCCCGGACTTAGGTCCCTTGAATTGAGCCGTAGACAAGATGTCTTCGAGAATGGGGATTGTATCGTCCCCGGACTTGGGTCCCTTGAATTGAACCGTAGACAAGATGTCTTCAAGAATGGGGATTGCATCATCCCTGGATGTAGGTCCCTTGAATTGATCCGTAGACAGATGTGTCCGAGAATTGAATTATAGGACTGCATCGTCCCTGAACCTTTGGTTCAAAATGTACGTGATCTGGATTGCATCGTCCATAGACATGAGACTTGTCTTAAAGTGATAAGGATTGATCATCCTGGAACTTGATTTGGATTGTATCATCCATGGACCTATGTCCTTAAGAGAGCGGGATTGATCATCCTGTAATATGATCGTGTGTATTACAGAGTATGCTGAGATGATGATCCAGATGCTGTAGATAGAGATGATGATCCAGATGTTGTAGATCGAGATGATGATCCAGATGTTGTAGATCGAGATGATGATCTAGATGCTGTAGATCGAGATGATGATCCAGATGCTGTAGATCGAGATGATGATCCAAATACTGTAGATCGAGATGATGATACAGATGCTGTAGATCGATATGATGATCCAGATACTGTAGATTGAGATGATGATCCAGATGCTGTAGATCGAAATGATGATCCAGATGCTGTAGATTGAGATGATGATCCAGATACTATAGATCGAGATGATGATGATGATGCTGTAGATGTTTGGGTGCTGCAAAAGATGAAGACTCAATACTGATGATGGTGATGTTCTAGTATTGACTATGTTCCAGTAATTGCTTGAGTTACTAATGATGATGTATTGAAGGAAGATTCCAATGATTTATAGATGTATCATGTATGATGAAGTCGATGACTCTTTGCTCCTGCAGATGTTGCTATAATATCCTTCTCATTAAGGGGGAGTGTTGAATATTGTAACTTCTAAGAATATTATATTTGTACTTTATTATTCCGGAGATGTTTCATCCCTCCGAGGTGATCCTATTGTGTATCCAGAGATGTTTATTCCTCCGATGGATTGTGGTAACCAGGGTTATTAGATTCACCATCTGGGTGTCGGCCCTGAGTTATTTTATTAGGGGTTATTAGACTCCCTTGGGATAGGTCGGCCCCATAGGGTAAAAAGTCAGTCGAGAAACAAGTATAAGTAGAGGAGGATGTTCCTCACTTATCACATACTTCCATCACTCGGAAAGTAGCGCACTTGTGAGAGAGAGGTCTGCATGGGAGGTAGAGAAGGAGCTCTAGTCTTGGAGCACATCTTGTATTTTGGTTGATCATCTTATTGAGGAAAGATTTGCTGGGTTTTCTACCCCATGAGGGTTTCCCAAGGTAAAATCTTTGTCTATCTTGTGATTGTGTTTCTTTCAGTGATCTTGCTAGTCAAATTAGTATAAACTTAACACTTCACTTATGTAAGTGTCCAACTCATTCTCTTCCAGGATTAACCCAATCCTATACTTCCATGCTCAGAAGTTATCAGCTTCTTCAAGATTATCCTCAAGCTTGGTGTGGTGAGACATCTTAATGAGAAACTCAAATGGAAATAAAAGATTTAGGTCTTACCACTTGATTTGCTGAAAAGTAGATCTGGAGCTAGATTAGGGTTTGTCAGAGAAACCCTAAAAATTCAAACTTTGAATTTCAAACTTTTGAAAGGATAGAAAGATGCGCCTTGCTGAGATGGTCAAGTTGGTATAATTTGATTTTGAAAAATGCAAACTTTGACCCCTCAAAATTGACTTTGGAACTTCCAGATCTACCGGAAAGGTTCCCAAACTAGGGTTTGGTAAAGCTCACACTTCTGCCCAACCAAAAAGTTTGATTTTTCTAAGGAGCATCTAGCCATGGACTCAGATTCCAAAAATTCCAACTTTCTCCGAAACCCTAATTTCCCGCAATAGAGATTAGGTCAAAACTGAAAATGCTCAGAATTGAATTATGTTTCAACAAAAAGATGCGCCCTTACTAGGAGAGTCAATCGAGCCTCCTACCTTGGAAGATCTGTGGAGAGAAACCCAAAAATCAAGTAGCCCTAGCTTCCGCAACTGTACAGTGTCTTCTTCTTAGGTTAGCTCTGATACCATGTTAGATTTTGAGCATTAATTCAATATGATCTAGGATCTTATCTAAGAGAATAACAAGCACAACATATCAATCATAAGAGACATGCACAAGAGACAATAGACACAGAGTTTCCTCGGGGAAAACCAAGAAGGTGAAAAATCCCGCAACTTCCTCAGAGATAGAAAGAGCAATGATACAAAACCCAAGTACAAGAGATAGTCTCCTTAGCATCTTCTCCTCCTCCACGTGCGCATCACTCAATGAGAGAGATAGACGAGTAAGTGAATGATCAAATAGAGTGACATCCTCACTCTATTTATACACAATTCAACTTGCCTAATAACCTAACAGGGCCAACTTCTTTAGGAGAGTCTAATAACCCATGGTAACCCAACTCAAGGCCGACCCCACACTTGGTGGTCTAATAACCCCTCTTGTATAAGTTACGACACTTGCGACGCTTGTAAATACAAATGACGACACTTCTATACAGAGGAATAATAACCTCTCTATAGGGATACAATATACATATATGAAATACATTCCGAAGTTACATATACATCAACACAAAATTGGACAAAATCCCTAATAACATTGTTCCACCATGAAGAAGTATTGGATAATAGTAGAAACTTGTTCATTGTTGAAAAAATTTGTCTAATTCTTACTAGATTCGTGACAAAAGAAAAAATCTAATAGCTATAAAATTTATAGCTTTCTCCCTTCCATATTATTCCATTTTTAAAACCTTAAAAAATCAATAAAATTTTAATATTTTACGAAAGTCTGGATTAGAAACCTTGAATAGAACGACCACAAATTAAAAATCCTTAGATTAATTATGCGAGTTAAATTTTGAAAGAAAAATTCACCTTACAACACCTATCTTATGGAGTCATACAATTTTTTTTTCACGCAGAGAATACTACCTTCCCGCTATTCCGAAGGAATCAAGGAAAGCTAACATGCACGGGAAATCCCAACAAACTTTCCCACATATCGTGGATGGTAGGTTGAGCAAACCGTCAGCCGACCATCCAAGCCAAAATATGTCTCAACGGAATTGAACCTGGGTGGATGGAATGAAATCCATCTATCCCCGCCAACAGACCACCGTATCAATTTTATATCACAAAAATAATGAAAGTTAAGTTTTTTCTTATATTTAATTCATGTAATATTCCACATTTAGTTTGTAAATTGTTATGTAGTGTTTTCAAAATCTTCGATCGTGATTATCAAATCTAAAACATAAAACATGTAGCTATGAATTTAAAGAAAAAAAATGTTTAATAATATCCCTGAGTTCATTATTCTTTACCCGACTCCTCTTGTCTCGATGCTTGTGAGTTATGGATCTTGGATCGGTCAACATCCACTATAATTTCAGTGCCATAGGAGGTGCCCAAAAACTATGTGCTTTTGATTTTTGGTAAAAAATTGAGAGTTTTTGGTAATTTTTGGTAGAATATCCACCGTTTAAACTTTCAGCTGCTACTTTCAAGATCAAATATGCAGGGCAGAATCTTCGATAATAGCATCTCTTCACCAAATACCCTAGAACATATATCTTCTCCCTCTATTTTATTAACTCGGGAAGGGCCGGCTAGGGTTCGTTGACCTCCTCTTGACTTATGGTCAGGGTTTTCATTTTCACCCCAAACTTATCCTAGATATTCAAACCCTTGGAGTTATTGCAAGAATTTAAAAGGACGTGAATTCCATTAAAGGGGTGAATAGATTGAGGGTCATATCCGGGTGAAGTTTTGAAAATCTTTTTGCATCAGAGGTGTTCACTAAGGAATAATAGAGGAATCATCATCATCATTATGCATGCCATCATCTTTAACAAAATGTAAGTTTTTTGCTGCATCTATTTTGAAGTATATAAATTCTATGAATTTTTTGTCACAAGCTATCTTTTGAATCAAGTTTCCATGTAAAATGTTGGGCGGGGCCCAAGTTGGAATATTTGCACAAGTGTTGAAAAGTGTGCAATGCGCATTGCGGCAGGGCATGGGGGCAGTTTTGATAATTGCGCATGTCGCGCAGTGGCAATAGTTAAGGCAAGATTGTGTAAGAATCGCGTAGGACCTATTTTTGGTAAGAAATACAGGTAAAGGTCAGACAAGAAAGTGAACTATTTTGGGTAAGGGATAGGTGGAAGGCAGAAGAAAGCGACCTGCCAAGGAGAGTGGAGGCAAGCAGTTGAGAAGCTAGGCCACTACGCCGATGGTGACTGGCAGGAAGAAGGAGTGGAAAGGGATAGGCCTTGATGCAGTTACAACCATTTGGGGACTGCGGCTGTCAGACGAGCGTGTGAGCCACGAGTGGCCCAGCTGGAAGGCTTGGAGCAGGCAGAGCAAGATGTCGACAGCGATAGCTAGGGTGGCAGTTAGCCACGCTAGTTTTGGAAACCTTAGGGTTTTGGCCTACTGATTGTAAAGACATGACCCATGGGCGTGATCTATAAATAAGGAAATTTTGTATGGGAAAGGGTTAAGCTCTTCATTATTGAACATTGTTAGAATCTTTTGAACTTGAAGCTATTGTAAAGGCTCTGCAGTTGTGTACGTAGAGACCTATCTGAGAGAGAAGAGAGTCTATAGCTGAGTGCGCAGACTAAGAACTGTTGTACCCTTCCCAAAAGACTAATTTAACAATAGTTATTGTGGATGTAGCCTCCATCATGGGGGTGAACCACATTAAATTCTGTGTAGTGTGATTGTGGTGTGTTTGCAACTATTCATTTGCTTAGTATGGATGTTTAATATCGCAGTTATCTGTTATGTGATTGCTTTTATATGTATTCACCACAAGAATGGTGGGAATAATATGTTAAGTAATACATGTGTGGATGAATGTTATGTATTCGGCACTCATAAGTCTTTGAATGTATGAATCTGTTGGTTAATCACATAGTTGAACATTGAATTTGAGCGCAGTATTGTATGTTTTATTCATTTGCATGCACCATAACAATAATAATCTAAGTGTATTGAATGGATAAAGATCGTTAAGTAAGGTTGAATGGAGTCAAATAAGTCTTGAAGTAGATGCGCAGTCCAGTTGACGCGCTGACTCATTGTAAGTGTTGTGAGATAAATTGTTGATAGCTTATCATTGTAATGCGGAAAGTGCCCTTTACCGTGCAGTCCTTGGATTCACTGGTTGTGCAAGCACCTACGCTTGCCGAAGTATCCGACGTGAAGTAGGGACTTCGCACAGTCTTTTATCTGCAGAAAGAGTCCTTTGTCGAGCTTCCTTCCCATCTGTTCCTTTTACGCTCGCATCACTAGGTTGTGGAAACTTGATTCTGCAACCACCCCCTCAGCTTCACCTCAGGTGAGACCTCAGGATGCGCGCAGCCTATTGCCGAAAGGGCCAGTGAATAGAGGTTTTGTTGGTTCCTTGAACCGCGAAGTACCTGGGTCTACACTAGAAACCTCTAGCTTAGTTATATACACCAACAAATGGTTTCGTTGTCGCGCTAAGACCAGTGATGCGATAGTGTATTTGGAAAAGTAATGTGTGATGAAGAATACCAGTTCCCGTTGGGTTCAAACAATTGGCATCCCGAAAAGAAAGAGATCTGGGACTGGTGTGATAAGATTGAAAGAGATTTTGCAAAGAAAGAGAACAGACACCCATGTCTCTCTGACGTACAGTGGTTGAACAGATATTTGTGGAAAGATATTCATGAGATATTCTGGGCTTCGTTTGGAAACGAGATGCACAAGTGGATATCGCGACTCACAGAAAGGAGAAAATGTTTTCAAGGGGGATTACCTACAGAGAGGACTCCAGAGCTCACAATGCAGCTCAAAGAAATAGATAGCCCACTATCGCGAGCAGTCGACTTCTGGGTTGATAGCATACTTGAAGGATTTGTGACCAAGTTTGCTGTAGACACGCTGAAATCCTACAACCAAGCTGAAGCATACTTTTTCAAAGGATTCAGAGGTAAGTACCTGAACAATCTTAGTCTAAACATTAAAATTCTTTTAGCTGAGAAAGGCGTTTTAAGAATGCAGTAATATTTTTGAATCTGTCATGGTAGAAAGTATATATAGTTATTCTGACGAAGACACCCATAATCTGAGAAGTGGAAAGAGATATAAGTTTAATAAAGAGAAGAATCCCAGAGGACCTGGACTCCGCTTGAATGCCGAACTCCCATGTGACCTTAACAATCAGACCGCACCATCATCAGCCACCATCCATCCTATTACACCTCAGAACCCGTTGGTTAAAAATACCGCACAACCCCTACCTCAGAATCAACCCGCTGCGAGTGTAGCGTAGCCCAGTCTGAAGAACATCAATACTGGTAACACCGCAGGAGTAGGTGCTCATACCATTCTGACTCAGACCTTTCCAGTTCAGAATACCCAATCTCAGAATATTCCGCAGATTAGTATTCCTAGCACTACCCCGAGTACCACATTTACTTTTTCCGCTCAGAACACCGCGCACAATCAGAATACTACTCAGGGTGCTATACAACCAGGAAGGAGAACGACAGATAACGATATAAAACTACCAATATTCAAAGGAACGGGTCTAGAAGACCCTGATCAACACTGGTTTCTATGTGAAGCTGTATGGAGTGTAAAGCAAGTGCAGGATGATGTTGTGAAGAGAGCGCAGCTCATCACCACTTCCAGAGACCGTGCCTTGCATTGGTTTATGAAATATTCTCAGGCACAGCTGAGAACCCTAACAGAAATTAAGGATGCACTTGTAGCAGAGTTTAAGAAACCGAAATCTGAGTTGCAGTGCATAACAGAGTTAAAAGAAATCAAGCAGAAACGTACTGAAACGGTCTGGGAATTTGACCAAACGTTTAAGACATTATTGGACCAAGTGAGCTTTGTTATAGCTCCACAACAGCATCAGGAATGGTTCATCGCTACACTGTTGCCCCACATCAGACAACCATTGATGCAGCAAAAAAATTGCATCGCAGTCAGAGGCCTTAGAGATCGCGATGAAGCTAGAGGCTTCGCCGATCAGTGAGACTAGTTCTTGGATGTCTTAGATCCAGAACTAGTTGACTACCTTGACATTAGAATTAGAAGGTATGGAGAATGGAAAGGGACAAAGATATGAACAGAGGCATGAGGTCTGGTGTACAGGATGTAAGGGAGAAGGCCACACTAGAGAACATTGCCCCTTATTTCACGATTATCTCAACAGTGGTGCCCCGAACCCAATGAATCAGAACCAGGCGCCATGGTGTGAAATCTACAGAAGCAGAGGACACAGACCTAAGTACTGTTATCTAATATAGAAATATGTAAAGACACCAAAAAACTTGTATTGTAATTTCTGTAAATTAGTTGGACATGATGAATCCAACTGCCGCGCATATGAGCTCATGAATGAAAGAAAGTGCGATATGGAAATGATGCGAGGTGCTAGAATGCACCGCATCCAAGAAAAAAATTAGCCAAAACAAGAAAACACCCACTATGATCAGGGAGGATATAGAGGACGTGGTGGTGGATACCGCGGGAGAGGAAGAAATGCCGGCCCAGCCCAAGGAAGAGGCCAGAGCCAAGTAATTTGTTATAATTGTGGCCAACCAAGTCATGTATCTAGAGATTGTACCAACCCATGCACTACATGCAGTTACTATAAATCATTTGAGCATGTCATTGAAGACTTCCCTATACTGGAGGTAGAGACGCAGAAACGAAGACGGACATAACCGCCGAATCCCAACATTCAGTTGATCGCAGCAGAGAGAAGAACTGCGGATCCAAGTGTAAACGTGTTAATACGCAGTGGCATTGATACAGGATGAGATGGAGGTGCAGAAGATTCGACTTCTGGAATGCGAGATCCTAAGCAGAATCCTGGTGAACCGGTATGGATTAGAAAAGCCCTTGGGAAAAAACCTGGCTTGTACTTACAGAAAAATAAGGGAGCATTCGAAGAAGCGTAGGACATGTTCAAAACACCGCCACCTACCTCACTGAGAACCCAGTTACGCAGTGAAGTACTCCAAATGGAGGATATGCCAGTGGCATATGACTAGACGAGTGCTGCAACAGATGCAGGGACATCTATTGCGCAGTTCCTACGGAGTTGCATGAAATTACTGAAGAGTGTAGATGCTTTCATGGAATTTGAAAAACTACTCAGCTAGTATGAACGACGCGGTGAGAAGGGGGCTGCTAATGGCGCAATCCATAATATTAGGAGTCCCAAAAGAATAGGAAGGGAAATGAGGCTCACTGCACAGATTGGGGACTATGAGATGGATGAGATCCTTCTTGATCTTAGATCCGAAGTAAATGTCTTGACCAAGCAGACATGGAATCAGATGGGCAAACCAAAATTACAGTGGTCACCTCTATAGTTAAGAATGGCTAATCAAGGGATAGTTATACCTTTGGGGAGTTTACCCAACACCATTGACATTAACGGAGTGCGCAACTATGCAGATTTCGAAGTGATTGAAATTGTGGATGACAACCATCCTTATCCAGCACTGCTGGGTATTGATTAGGCAATGACTAACTCTACCATCATTGATTTGAAGACTATGAAAATGATATTTGAAGGAAATGATATAAGGGTCAACGCACCATTGGACCCCTCGCAGGGTGAACGATATGTTGAACCGAATCAGAAGGAATCCAGAGTCCAAGACTTGGACCGTATTTACAAGATGATGACCAATGCTGCTGATTATATTAATCCAACTACGTATGGAACACTTAGTTGGCGTTGTGACAACTCTTGAATTTAAGACTCTAATGCGGGACTGGAAAACTAGCAAAGCAGATTGCATGAAGTATCTTCCAGGAGATGCGTGCAGATCACGAAGTCACTCCACTGGATTAGCAAAGAGGTAACTCTAATCCCTACCTCTGATGGTTTATCTAATGTTTATTGCTTTATCAAAGAATATACTGCAGCAGTTGCAGATGAATACTGCATATCAGCATTAGACATGGCACTGCACGAGATAGCCGCTAGATGGTGGGTTGTGTATAAGAAGACACTGACAACATGGGATCAGTGCAGAATTAAGATGCAAATCAGGTTTGCTGAGAAGGTTACACTACCTTTTTCAAGATATAATGGACAGACGGATCCAAGGGATCATATTGAAGCTTGTTCACAAGCTTGGGTGGAAAGGCCACAGACAGAATGGGTGCATCTTTTTGTGCACACGCTAGAGGAACTGATTCTGAAGAAGTGGTACCTAGATCTGGAGTTGCGCAAGGGCACAACGTACTGGCCTGTCCTAACTGCGAGATTCTAGCAGGATTTCAGTTTCGAAGATGAACATCTGAGTAGCAATGACGCATTGCAGGTTCTTAAGGAAAAAATATTCAGACCAGACTGCACTTAGCGAAACATGACACTAGAAGAATTCCTTGGAGCAAATAGCGTACCTGCATGCCTACAAACAGAATGGGAGGAGCATCTAGAGCACGCTCTTGATTGTTATCACATCACTGGGGAATGTAAGGATAAAGCAGACAGTGATGAGGAGGACCCGTGCAACATACAGATACTTGAATCAGAGGGATCGCGCGAAGTAGAAGGACCTCCAATGGAAATTCCAGATATGAGTGGACCTGTGAAAACAAGAAAAGTGAACATTGGCACAGCAAAAAGCCAAAGTTCGCAGCTATCGGAGACTATTGGGATGAAGACATAGTTGAGGAGGTTGCGAGTATATTACAGGAATATTAAGAATTATTCCCGACCAAGTTCACAGAGATGAAAGGTATACTGGGAGACTTAGGAGTGATGAAAATTCCTCTTAATCCTGGAACGAAACCTGTGAAGCAAATACCATATAGACTGAACCCGTGCTACAAAGAATGAGTTAAGGTAGAACTTGATAAGATGCTCGATGCAGGGATCATTGAGCCAGTTGAAGAGTCTGAGTGGATAAGTCCGATGGTTATCCAGGATAAGAAAAGGAAGGGTGAGATCAGGATCTGCGTGGATCTCAGAAAGCTGAATGACGCTTCGATGCATGACCCATTTCCTACACCTTTTACATATGAGGTGCTTGATAATGTTGGAGGGAATGAGGCGTATTCTTTTACTGATGGATTCTCTGGATACCATCAGATCAGGATTGATTACGTAGATAGGCACAAGACATCTTTTGCTACAGAATGGGGGTTGTTCCAGTACACAGTGATTCCTTTTGGTCTGAAGAACGCACCTGCCATATTTTCTTGAGTGGTCATCGCAGCATTTAAAGACTTCATAGATAAGTTTTTAGAGGTTTATTTTGATGATTGGACCATTTTCAGTTTACTAAAGAACCATGCCGCGAACCTCAGGATGATGTTGGAAACATGAAGACAACATCAAATCTCATTGAATCTGAAGAAATGTGTTTTTTGTGTTCCCTATGGAATTTTGTTGGGACACATTGTGTGCAAACATGGCTTGATGGTTGATCCTGCGAAGATAGCAGTCATTGTAAACTTGCCTACACCAAATTCAGTCAAGCAGTTGCACACTACATTAGGGCATGTCGGTTATTACAAGAAATTCATCAAGGGGTATGCGCAGATAATCGCAGCTATGGAAAAGCTATTAAAGAAAGATGTACCGTTCGTTTGGAATGAGGACTGTGAGAAAGGATTTGATACACTAAAAGAGAAGATGGTCACTGCGTTGATCCTAGTTTTTCCAGACTGGGAGAAGTCATTTCATGTCCATGTTGATGCTTCATGTATAGCATTGGGAGTGGTTCTTGCTCTGCCAGGAGAGGGAGGTATTGATCATCCCATTGCATTTTCCAACAGAAAGTTATCAGCCGCTGAGAAGAATTATACCACTACTAAGCGAGAAGGACTCGCTATGGTCTATGCACTGCAGAAGCTCAGGCATTACTTGCTGGGTGCGCACTTCTCTATGTTCACCGACCATTCTACTTTGAAATACCTGGTCAACAAGCCAGTGTTAGGGGGGCGCATATGCAGATGGTTAATACTCTTTCAGGAGTATGACTTTGAAATTGTGGTTAAGCCAGGCAGGTTGAATTTGGGACCTGATAATCTTTTAAGAATTGAATCAGGAGAGGAACCTACGAATCTGGAGGACAATCTTCCTGATGTGCAGTTGTTCGCTATATAGGTTGTTGATGATTATTATAAGGACATCATAGAATTTTTAACTATTGGGTTCACACCCACAGAGTTCACTACACAGCAAAAGAAGTAGTTGGTAGTGTGCGTAGCAGACTTCACTATAATTGCAGGTTGGGACCGGATGAAGTACTGTGTAGATGTGTATTAGAGCATGAGAAACCATTCATATTGGTTGATGCACATTCAGGAGTTGCGAGAGGTCACTGTGAAGGGAGAGCTAAAACGCAGAAGATATTGTGCGCATGGATATGGTGGCCTACGATTCAGAAAGATTCGAAGGAACATTGCCAGAGTTGTGATGTTTGTCAAAGGACAGGAAAGCCATCACGCAGAGATGAAATGCCATTAAATCCACAGTTGACATTACAAGCCTTTGAGAAATGGTCCATTGATTTTGTGGGTCCTAATAACCCACTAGGGAAAAGAACTGGTGCAAGGTACATTATTACCGCAACTAACTACCTCACCAGATGGGCAGAAGAGAAGCCAATGAAAGATTGTAGCGCAGCACACCTTATCATCCACAGGAGAATGGAACTGTTGAAGCATTCAACAAAGTGTTGGAGAATGCGCTAACCAAGATATGCAACGTCAACCGGGACGACTGGGACCTGCGCATTCCATATGTATTTGTTGATGGATATGTAACTTTGGAATGTATTTCATATATGTATATTGTATTCCTATAGAGATGTTATTATTCCTCTATACGGAAGTGTTTGTATTCCTATAGAGATGTTATTATTCCTCTATACGGAAGTGTCGTCATTTATATTGTAAGTGTCGTAACTTATACTTGATGGGTTATTAGACCATCTTGATGGGGTCGGCCATGTATGAGTCATGTGGGTAAATGGGTTATTAGACCACCAAGTGTGGGGTCGGCCCGGATTAAGTTAACCATGGGTTAAGCTAGACAAGTAGGCCCCATTAGTTTAAGGGGCAGGACAAGACAAGTATAAATAGAGATAGAGAGATCTCTATTTGATCACTCATTACACACACTTCTCTCATTCAGAAAGTGTCGCACTTGTGAGGAGGAGGTTCTACTGCTAGGAGAAGACTATATCTTGTACTTGGGTTGTATCATTTCTCTATCTATCTCTGAGGAAGTTATTGGGGTTTTTCACCTTTATGGTTTTCTCCAAGTAAACTCTGTGTCTCTTGTGTGCTTGCATTATTGTGTCCATGATTGATATGCTGTAGATATGCTACACATGTTATTCTCTCAGTTAAGATCCTATATCAGATTGAAGTAAATTCTGAAAAACTAACATGGTATTAGAGCTAGCCTGAAAGAAGGCATGGTATGGCATGTATGACACTTGTTGCAATTGTGAAGCTAGGGATTGATATAGAAAAAACCAGTCATCGTAGCACTTTCGCTATAAATAAGAAGTTTTAGATTCGGAAAATCGTACAGGGAGAATATAAGATCCCCATGTACCTTGTGTCCAAAGGACAACTTCTAATTCGTTGTACTTTGTGTTTTATGATCTGTACAATATAGGGTTTCTGCATCTTCCAGATCTGAGTCATAAACAGGTGACCTGGGAAAAAAGGTCATAACTTGGGCTAGGAAGCTCCAAATGAAATTTTGTAAAAGGTGACATGTAGTGCACAGACTGTACTTTCTTAGGTAACTTGTTCAGAGGCCAAAACTGAACCAGTGACACATGGCACACCGTACAAGTTCACTCTCATGTTTTATCCCATAAACAGGTCAAGTTGCGACACTTGGAATAACTCTCTCTTAGAGAATCCATTTGAAGTCAGACCTATGGGGTTGGAAATATGACGGTTCGGGCTATCACACTAAAAAAATTTAGACCCCATGGATCGAAAATTTTAGAGTTACACAAGAAACAATAAGGTACATATTTATGTCAAAATAGAATTATTTTTGAGCACCTTCATTCATGGCTTCCGGAATTTAGGGTTTCAGAGAAAGTTGGAATTTTTGTAATCAGAGACTAAGGCTGAATACTACTCATCAAAATCGAAATTTAGAGACCAAGATCATAATTTTTGGTTGGGCAGAAGGTCGGGCTTGATCAGACCCTAGTTCGGGACTTTGATTGGAAAAGTGGAAAATTAGGGATTCTGCAAAAATGAGAAGTTTTGAAATCTGTGACCACAGCTGGAAGCTCCTCAGAAAACTAGAAGCTTAGAGCTTTGGATCGAACCTTTTGATTGGGTAGAAGGGTGGGATTTATCAAACCCTATTTCAGGGTCATGTCTAGTGAATCCAAAAGTTTCAAAGGCAAATTTGAGGGGTGAAACTTTGCAGTTTTCAAATTCTGAGTATACCAGCTTGATCAGCTCATCAAGGCACATATTTCTATCCTTTCGGAAGTTTGAAATTCAAAGTTTGAATTTTTAGGGTTTTTTTGACAAACCCTAATCCAACTCGAGATCTAGTTCCTGCAAATCAAGTGGATTGGGTTAATCATAGAAGAGAATGGATTGGCCACCTGCATAAGTGAAGAAGTTCCTGTTTCAGAGGAAGATGAGGCTAAGGCCTTACATAAGAAGATTACAAGCAATCTCGACAGGTATTACTCATCCAGGTACGTTTCGAGATTTGTTCATGATTAAGTTTATGGTATGTTTGTCTTCATGATATTACGGTTAGTACAATCATGATATTATGAGTCTGTAGTGACTTCCAAGAGGATCTACAAGATCAAGCATGCTGTAGGTGGTAGCATAGAGAATTTTGGTCCTGTAGCCAGATACACTTCCATTAGATCCATACTTGCTCTGGCTGCAGTGATGAAAGGGAAGATACACCAGATGGATTTCAAGATAGCTTTCTTGAATGCTGTAGTTGAAGAAGAAGTGTATGTGGATGATAAGGCGTGCTGAGCTGATGATGAAAGATTGTAGCATAGCACGCCTTATCATCCACAGGAGAATGGAACTGTTGAAGCATTCAGCAAAGTGTTGGAGAATGCGCTAACCAAGATATGCAACGTCAACCGGGACGACTGGGACCTGCGCATTCCATATGTATTTGTTGATGTATATGTAACTTTGGAATGTATTTCATATATGTATATTGTATTCCTATAGAGATGTTATTATTCCTCTATACAGAAGTGTTTGTATTCCTATAGAGATGTTATTATTCCTCTATACGGAAGTGTCGTCATTTATATTGTAAGCGTCGTAACTTATACTTGATGGGTTATTAGACCACCTTGATGGGGTCGGCCATGTATGAGTCATGTGGGTAAATGGGTTATTAGACCACCAAGTGTGGGGTCGGCCCGGATTAAGTTAACCATGGGTTAAGCTAAACAAGTAGGCCCCATTAGTTTATTGGGCAGGACAAGAAAAGTATAAATAGAGACCGGGAGATCTCTATTTGATCACTCATTACACACACTTCTCTCATTCGGAAAGTGGCGCACTTGTGAGGAGGAGGTTCTGCTGCTAGGAGAAGACTATATCTTGTACTTGGGTTGTATCATTGCTCTATCTATCTCTGAGGAAGTTATTGGGGTTTTTCACCTTTATGGTTTTCCCCAAGTAAACTCTGTGTCTCTTGTGTGCTTGCATTATTGTGTCCATGATTGATATGATGTAGATATGCTACACATGTTATTCTCTCAGTTAAGATCCTATATCAGATTGAAGTGAATTCTGAGAAACTAACATGGTATTAGAGCTAGCCTGAAAGAAGGCATGGTATGGCATGTATGACACTTGTTGCAATTGTGAAGCTAGGGATTGATATAGAAAAAACCAGTCATCGTAGCACTTTCGCTATAAATAAGAAGTTTCAGATTCGGAAAATTGTACAGGGAGAATATAAGATCCCCATGTACCTTGTGTCCAAAGGACAACTTCTAATTCGTTGTACTTTGTGTTTTATGATCTGTACAATATAGGGTTTCTGCCTCTTCCAGATCTGAGTCATAAACAAGTGGCCTGGGAAAAAAGGTCATAACTTGGGCTAGGAAGCTCCAAATGAAATTTTGTAAAAAGTGACATGTAGTGCATAGACTCTACTTTCTTAGGTAACTTGTTCAGAGGCCGAAACTGAACCAGTGACACGTGGCACACCGTACAAGTTCACTCTCCTATTTTATCCCATAAACAGGTCAAGTTGCGACACTTGGAATAACTCTCTCTTGGAGAATCCATTTGAGGTCAGACCTATGGGGTTGGAAATATGACAGTTCGGGCTATCACAGGAAAAAAGTTTAGACCCTGTGGATCAAAAATTTTAGAGTTACACAAGAAACAATAAGGTACATATTTCTGTCAAAACAGAATTATTTTTGAGCACCTTCATTCATGGCTTCCAGAATTTAGGGTTTCAGAGAAAGTTGGAATTTTTGTAATCGGAGACTAAGGCTGAATACTACTCATCAAAATCAAAATTTAGAGACCAAGATCATAATTTTTGGTTGGGCAGAAGGTCGGGCTTGATCAGACCCTAGTTCGGGACTTTGATTGGAAAAGTGGAAAATTAGGGCTTCTGCAAAAATGAGAATTTTTGAAATCTGTGACCACAGCTGGAAGCTCCTCAGAAAACTAGAAGCTTAGAGCTTTGGATCAAACCTTTTGATTGGGTATAAGGGTGGGATTTATCAAACCCTAGTTCAGGGTCATGTCTAGTGAATCCAAAAGTTTCAAAGGCAAATTTGAGGGGTGAAACTTTGCAGTTTTCAAATTCTGAGTATACCAGCTTGATCAGCTCATCAAGGCACATATTTCTATCCTTTTAGAAGTTTGAAATTCAAAGTTTGAATTTTTAGGGTTTTTTTGACAAACCCTAATCCAACTCTAGATCTAGTTCCTGCAAATCAAGTGGATTGGGTTAATCCTAGAAGAGAATGGATTGGTCACCTGCATAAGTGAAGAAGTTCCTGTTTCAGAGGAAGATGAGGCTAAGGCCTTACATAAGAAGATTACAAGCAATCTCGACAGGTATGACTCATCCAGGTACGTTTCAAGGGTTGTTCATGATTAAGTTTATGGTATGTTTGTCTTCATGATATTACGGTTAGTACAATCTTGATTCAATTTAGACTTGTCGTATCACCTTAATAAAATTATGAATGCATGATAGAAGATATTCATTGATTAGAGTGTTGACACTTATGATTGTACTAATGCATTATGGTGTTGTATGAGGTTTATGTTGTCCGCTAACATGAAAGGTACACTAAGAAAGACAAATCATGTTCTAGTTCAAGAACATATGATCATGATGACATGAGGACAAAGATTCATCCATTGTCATGAATCACTTAGAAGATCTATTTGCAAGGTATGTATAACTTGGTTCTATAATGGTTAAGCTATGAGATATGCAGGTTACTAGCACAAGTCATTGAAGAGAACAAGAAGACATCATGTGGGTATGTTAGACATAACTAGCTAACATACCAATCCAGGTATGTTTTTCCTATATCAAGTTAGAATCCTACCTTGTGTTAGGATCCCTTATATAAGTATACTTGGTATGATTGGTTATGTTTATTCATAAAGTTAGAAATGTAAGTAATTAAGGGTTTATGCATATTATGTCTCTTATCTTGATTGATGATTTAACTAACTAGAAGAGTCCTATGATCAAATAAGAATATGCATGAGTAAAAGAAGACTTCCTTGAACCCTTGAATACTAATGTTTATTATCTGTGTTTGAAATGATCATTACTATACATGTTTAAGATTATTGTGTTTTGATAGTATTAAGATTATACTAATGAATGTGTGATTATGTATGAGACCTTGAGGATAACACAATGATGATACTAATAAGCATGCATAGTGATGGATATAAGTTCAAGGATAGGTAATCTAGGAAGCAAAGATCAAGAGGGAGCACACTCCAGTTGTTCCTACAAGGAAGCAAAGATCAAGAGGGAGCACACTCCAGTTGTTCCTACAAGGAAGCAAAGATCAAGATGGAGCACACTCTAGTTGTTCCAGCAAGGAAGCAAAGATCAAGAAGGAGCACACTTTGGTAGTTTCTGCAAGGATGCAGATATTCAAAGGGAGTTGACCACTTCTCACATCAGAATGGAGTTGCAGAAAAGAAGCAAAGACTGAGAGGGAGTCAACCCAACAAACAAACAAAGATAAGTATTTGAATTATCATTCCTTGCATATTTTATTGTTTAAGTGATACTGTTCAATAATGTATATACTCATGTTCCTAGAATTAGGTTGTGTATTATACATATTAGAATAGTTGCATTGATGAACAATATACTACTAATATACATGGGTAAGTGGCCTATGGCACTGTACAACATTCCATTGCTACTTATCTAGAATGAAACCTCTTTGCTGACATGTTGGGAGTTGTGCACACTCTTAACAATGTTCTGGTAGAGATTGGAAGGCATCTAGAAAGTTATGGGATATGGATAAATGTTGTATTGAAGCATTGGCTAAGATAATTGCATGACTGTATGGCATATTTCTTTATGTGTAAGAATTTGTTCGGAAAACTATGAGATGTTTTCTAATCATGCAATTTAATTGGTTGTGTAGGAAAGATCGTATACCATCACCTACAAAAGAAGGACTACAACATTTGTTCAACAACAAAGTTATCTATCGAAGATATTGAAGTTCCCAGGATCTGGGAAGAATGCCATGATTGAGGAGTACCAGTCGATCATGAAGATGTTTGGGATGCAGTCCCAAGACCTGAAGGGGAGTCTGTAGTGACTTCCAAGAGGATCTACAAGATCAAGCATGCTGTAGGTGGTAGCATAGAGAATTTTGGTCCTGTAGCCAGATACACTTCCATTAGATCCATACTTGCTCTGGCTGCAGTGATGAAAGGGAAGATACACCAGATGGATTTCAAGACAGCTTTCTTGAATGCTGTAGTTGAAGAAGAAGTGTATGTGGAGCAGCCACTTGGTTCTGAGACACATGACAGGGAGTCATATATGTGCAGAACTTGGTATGGTAGGATAGACAGCTTTCTATCTAGTTTGGGCTTTACCAAGAGTAAAGTAGATTCCAACCTTTACTACAAGGTTTAGGAAGGAAATCCAGTGATACTACTTTTGTATATGGATGACCTATTTACTACAGGTGAAGATAGATTGATTGTCGACATGCAGCGGAAGCTTGCTGCCGAGTTTGAGATGAAGAACTTGTGGATGATGCACTATTTTCTAGGTATGTAGGTGTGGCAGAGTGGAGATGGAATTTTCCTTGTACAAGGGAAGTATGCAGTAGAGATCCTGAAGAGGTTCGTGATGATGGACTGCAAGGCCATGGCCACACCTATGGCATCAAACTTGAATCTTCTATGTGATGCTTCATTTGAGCCGGTCGATATCACTATGTATCGTTGGATGATTGAGTCCTTGATGTACCCGACAAACACGAGACCAGATATTTGCTTTGCGGTGAACACATTGAGACAGTTCCTGACAGATCCGAGGAGTGTTCACCTGGTTGTTGTAAAGCATATTCTGAGGTACCTAAAGGGTACAGTTGATTATGGGCTCAAGTATGATGCGAATCAAAAGTTTAACCTGCAGGGTTATGTTTATTCAGATTGGGGAGGAAGTGTTGCAGATAGGAAGAGCACTTATGGGTGCTACTTCAGTATGGGATCAGGTGTGATCTCTTGGTTTAGCAGGAAGCAGTCCAACGTAGCACTGAGTACAACCGAAGCAGAGTATGTTGCAACGGATGAGAAGGTTGCAATGTATTGAACAAGCCATTGGTCAGAGTACAGTTTGAGTACTTTAGAGAGGGGCTTGGTGCACTTCAGATCGAGGTTCCTTCCAAAGGGAAGTGATGAGTCTGGAATATGCAGATGCACATGAGCTTTTCTGACATGGTTGATGTGTTCTCCCATGGTCATGATGTAATTGCTGAGCCATTCTCACATGGCCGTAGATGTGTTCTCCCATGGTGTAGATGTAAGGGTTGAAGCCATTTTTCACATGGTGGTAGATGTGTTCTCCCATGGTGAAAAAGTAAGGGCTGGAGCCTTCTCGAATGGTGGTAGATGTGTTCTCCCATGTCGGTGGTGTAAGTGCTGGATGATGTGCATCTGGGCTATGATGATCAGGAGGATCATGGATGGTGAACATCAGGACGATGCTCCAGTTACTGCTCTATATATATGTATGCATCATGTTGGAAGCTGGATATGATCAGTTGGATCATTTGTATGTATTTGTATATGCATCATGTTGGATGCTTGGATCATGTATTTGTATATGTACCAGGTGGATACATTGTATGATCAGGTAGATCATGTATGATGATATGTATCAGGAAAATACTGTGTATGTATCAGGTGGATACATTGTATGATCAGGTAGATCATGTATGATGATATGTATCAGGCAGATACTGTGTATGCATCTGGTGGATGCATTGTATGATCAGGATGATCATGGATGACGAGCTTCAGGATGTTTCTCGAGATGACATGCATCAGGACGATGCAGCGATGATGATTAGGATGATCATGTGTACATTAGGATGATGTATGGTGAGTATCAGGATGATACTTTGTGGCCGTGGAATAGGTTGTGTAGATGAGCATGTATGGGAGATCCTATAGGTCGGAGTTGTGTACCCGTAACAGCCTGGGATGCTCTTTCAAGACATTGCTCTGGGAGGACATATAATAGCACCCTGGGAAATCCTTTAGGTCGGAGTTGTGTACCCGTAACATCCTGGGATGCTCTTTTGAGGTTTTATACTATGGCATATAATAGCGCCCTGGGAGATCCTTTAGGTCAGAGTTGTGTATCCGTAACATCCTGGGATGCCCTTTCGAGGTTTTGCCGTGACCACATATAATAGATCCCTGGGAGATCCTACAGGTTGGCGTTGTGTACCTGTAACATCCTGGGATGTTCTTGCGAGGTTTTGTGGTGACCACATGTAATTTGTGCCGTGGGAGATCCGACAGGTCGGAGTTGTGTACCCATAACATCCTGGGATGCTCTTGCGAGGTTTTGTGGTGGGGGTCACATGTAATAAGTCCTGGAGATCTGGATAGGATGAAAAAGGCCTCAGATGCTCTTTAGGGTTCTTACTAGTCAAGAGACTCTTTTAAGGTTTTGTGACAGTCACATGTAATTTGTGCCCTGGGAGATTCGACAGGTCGGAGTTGTGTACCCGTAACATCCTGGGATGCTCTTTCGAGGTTTTTGTGACGCACATTATAAGTCCTGAGTATTACACAGTATGGCCAGTGATGATGAAGACCTGTAGGTGGTGGGCCTACATCCAGTATGAAAAAGGACTGGCTCTGTAGAACTTCCTATGATGAGTAGATTCAAAGATTGATTGAGATAGCAGTAGCAGTGACGATGACGATGATTCAAGGATGATGATTTGCTAATGATGATCCAGAGAAGAAGACTTGTGCTAGCAGATCTATGTCAAGAAATACCTTCCTAGTTAAGAGGGAGTGTTGATGTCTATGTAACTTCGGAATGTATTTCATATATGTGTATTGTATTCCTATAGAGATGATATTATTCCTCTATACGGAAGTGTTTGTATTCCTATAGAGATTTTATTATTCCTCTATACGGAAGTGTCGTCATTTATATTGTAAGTGTCGTAACTTATACTTGATGGGTTATTAGACCACCTTGATGGGGTCGGCCCTGTATGAGTCATGTGGGTAAATGGGTTATTAGACCACCAAGTGTGGGGTCGGCTCGGATTAAGTTAACCATGGGTTAAGCTAGAGAAGTAGGCCCCATTAGTTTATTGGGAAGGACAAGACAAGTATAAATAGAGATAGAGAGATCTCTATTTGATCACTCATTACACACACTTCTCTCATTCGAAAAGTGGCGCACTTGTGAGGAGGAGGTTATGCTGCTAGGAAAAGACTATCTCTTGTACTTGGGTTGTATCATTGCTCTATCTATCCCTGAGGAAGTTATTGGGGTTTTTCACCTTTATGGTTTTCCCCAAGTAAACTCTGTGTCTCTTGTGTGCTTGCATTATTGTGTCCATGATTGATATGCTGTAGATATGTTGTACATGTTATTCTCTCAGTTAAGATCCTATATCAAATTGAAGTAAATTCTAAAAAACTAACAGTATTATGGGCATACAGGACTGCATGCAAGAAATTGATAGGCCACACACCTTTCAGATTGGCTTACGGGAAATAAGCAATAATGCCAATGGAGTATATTGTTCCCAGCTTGAGAATAGCTGCATTTATAGGCATGGCAGATTGCGACGCATTGGAAGAATGACTCTTACACTTGGTTGCGCTGGAGGAAGATCGCTTCATTGCAGGCTCCACCAACAAGTGCAGAAGGAAAGGGAAAAAGCATGGCATGATCGCCACATCAAGAACAAGTCTTTCCAGGTAGGTGATCTAGTCCTCCTATATGATAGAAAATTCATGAAATTTCCTGGAAAGTTCAAAATGCATTGGCTTGGATCGTATACTATAATGCATGTTACTAATGGTGGCGCAGTCCAGTTACCTACATTATTTGGAGATACCTTGCCGAGTATGATACATGGTAGCAGACTAAAGCTTTACCGCGATAGTTCGGCTGCTCAGAATCCTGTATGATCAAGGGAGGTGTACCGCGGAACACTACTGAAGTTGCATGCGAAAAAAAAAGCAACTGCGCAGAGCAAGTCCAGATACTAATCACGCAGAAAAGATGGAATGATAGTTGTGCAGACGAGCAAGTAGCATGCGCGCCCGGAAGCGACACTCATATGAGACTGCCAGCGCATCATGACGGAAGATGTTACCATTGTAATCGTCAACCATTTAGTAGGATGTTAACCAAATTGGTGGCACTGGCACACTTCAAACTTTAGGGGTGGATGTGACATTTTGGAGCGCCATAAAGGCCGAAATAACTGATATAGTACAATAATCTGGCTGGTAGGTCAAACATTTAACGTTGACTAGATGGAGTTGACGTGCTGGCCTGCCTGGAAACCTTTTCACATTTAAATAATTAGTAGCAGCATGATGACGAGGATCAGATGACTGGGCCGAGATCGTAGGCACGAGCTGATATTGAATGTGGCATTTAGTGCCTCGGCAACCGCCAAAGGCCACGTTGCAAACCAACTGAGGCCATAAATACAGTCTCACTCGACCACTTAGACACTTTATGAACTGTTGTGCATTGTTGTTAGAGCTACCAGAGAGCCAAGTGAGCCAAGTAGTGTATGAGAGAGCAGGTTGAGTTGCAGGAAGTGCTAAGGAGGTTTCAGCAAGCAGGAATTCCAGCAGTTATGATAGCAACAAAGGGGGATTCGTCTCGCAGTTCAGGAAGGCAGGTAGAGGCCAGCACAGGGAAGCAACCAGCTATAGAACAGGGAGGGTTACACACACCAGTGAAGCCGAATATGACCATAGTGGTGCCAGACTATATCGTTCCATAGAAAGATGATGCACCACCAGTGCATTTGGATAAAAATTCCCTATATGAAATCCCAGTTCCAGTTATTTCTACTCGTGTGAAGATTGTGAAGAACTTGCTAGGCGAAGTGCCGAACTGCAAGTTGGAGGATTATGACCTGTTGGAGAACACATTGGCAAAACCGAGAAACTATCCGCAGTTTCGACCCGACGAATACATTGATCGGGTAGTGGATGAGAAGACTGGTGCCGAAAGCCTCTAAGTTCAGCACTGGCTAAAGCCTCTCCAACCATCCAGATTATTGAATCTATTGCAAATGCCACATTTTCCTAAAAGTGCTAAGTATTGGGTGGTAGTGCACGCATTGCTATCTTGCGTGCACGAAGGATACTTATGGCTGGATACGCGGGTCGATATTAGTATTGACCTTATACATCAGATCACAAACTTGAATAAGCACGGAGAGGACCCTGCGGAACTAATGGTAAAGAGGGCGTAGGATAGAGCTCTCCTCACCGAAGTTGCGAAGGAATTCGGTGTGGTCCGGAAGGGGCGTGGATTTCCGACCAATGATATCAATGATCGCGCGACAAAATTTACCATTCAGTTACTTGCAGGAAAGGTACTGTGTAAGTGTCGACCACCTGAGGTACCGGCAGTCACGATCCAGTTAGCTGCGAGAACATTGCGCGGAACACGTTACAATTGGTGCCAGTATCTACTCAACGAGTTCCTAGCAGACGTTGAGGACACCCAAGATGATGGAACAACATTCCATTTTGGTTGGCTACTCATACTGATATCCTTTGTAGGCTGGAAAGAAACGAATGGGTATCAAGGTGTCCCAACTTTAATAGGGCAGGGCCGTGGGACGCACTGCAGTAACTTATGGGCGAGCTCGAAGGCATCCAGGCAGCGTTAGACAGCTGAAGTATTTCATGTTTTCTATCACTAGCTGCACGATGCGATTCTTGCAACAACGCGAATCACAAAACCATTGACCAACACATACACCTGCATTATGAGGTTTATGGCGAAGAGGCATCGGTCATTCATTCACCCTAGGGATGACACAGAAGACCAATTGTGGTATCCAGGATTTTATCAGCTGGATCAGGACATGATCGAGCAGATGATAGAACAATGGGAAGTGGACTGGAAAGTACCTGCATCACGTGATGACGCATCTGACTATGAACAACATGTTGAACCCATCGCATAAAAAATTGATGTGAAAGACTCAGAGGAGGAAAGTAAAGAGGAGGATAAGGAAGAAACAGAAGCAGGTAATGGAAAGAAGAAGGGAGGGCTACTACTTGGTACTCCCATTGTCGAAGAAAAAGACCCGGCTCAAAGTGAGCCCACAGAGTCGGCAGAGTGCAAGAGGAAGGCTACTGAAAGCCACTCAAAATCAAAAGGCTTGCGCAAGAACCAGAATTCTAAGAAGCCAGAGTTCGAATCACAGCTCCATCTGGATGACTGCGAGATCATCGCGACCAAGGTACAAGAAGCTTGGGAAGAGACCCACGTGGAGAAGGAGGCCAAGCAGGAACAATTGTAGATAACCATGATCCAAGCTATGGAAACAGTAAAGACTATGATCACCCAGTTAAGTTTGGGCCATCAGTCATCATATTCTGAAGGAAGGGTTAGAGGAACGAGTGCATGGAAGCAGCCACCACACGTAGTAAGCCCCTACCCTAGGGTTGCGCATATCGAACTGATGTATTTCATGTTCCCAAATGATACGGTGCACGAGGGAGCGAAAAACTTGGCACATTTTGACCTCAACATTGGGTCATTACCACTAGAGGACCTGAATGAGCTACACCTACAAATTTCAGAAGAGATACAAGAAAGAGGCATGGCCTCATATGACCAGAGCGTCCGGCTGAAAGAAAATATTGAAGAGCCCAGGTAGGAGTCCGAGCGAAAAGAACAAGAACTGGCTGAACTCTGCGAGAGGGACCGCAAGATAAAAGAGACCGTCTCAGCGGTATGTGCAAAGATCCACAAATGCGCAGAAGAGGATGATGTAGAGGATACTATAAAGAAGCTGGGGGCCAAGGTAGAAATCCTCACATCAGATATGGTACAGATGGAGACTTCCTACAAAGGGAAGATCACAGAGCTAGAGGCTAGGCACCCAGTTATACCATCAGATCAGTGCGTGGCTCCAGCTGAGGAAGTATAGGAAACCATGGATAGCATTTCGTCAGAAGTGGCGAAGTGCCAAGATTTACTTGAGGGAGTAAATACAATATTGATAGGGTTGAATGAGGATACTATGCTGCAAAAGATAAAGGGTGATCTGCAGCGAATAGAGCAATGGGTATAAGATGCGAATGCAGAGTTGAAAAGTGCGCCGACTAGGGAGAAAATACAAAAATATAACGAAATCAAGGACCTGCAGAAAGAATTGGTCGCACTTAGAGAGAAAGAGGATGCTGCATCTGACAGATTGCAGCCCATTGAATAGGAAGGCTTTGAATTGATACATCAATTCGATGAGAAGTTCGTGGAACTTCAGACGACAGAAGGCACCATGAAAGAGCAGGTGGCCAAAGAAACGGTCTTGCAGGCCACCCTGGAAATGCTTCGAGGATTCGAGCAAAATGCTAAGGACATTGTTGTAGAGTTAGCAATTACTCTACAAAATTTTACTTCAAAGATAGGTACACCGGAGGATGTGGCACCATAGTCAGAAAGTGGATGTGGCTCGGGACGAGCCACAGGTGAGTGTTAGGGGCATGTTAGGCGGGGCCCAAGTTGGAATATTTGCACAAGTCCTGAAAATTGCACAATGCACGTTGCGACAGGGAATGGGGGTAGTTTTGATAATTGCGCATGTCGCGTAGCAACAATAGTTAAGGCAGGGTTGTGCAGTATGCGGTTGTGCAGGACATACTTTTGGTAAGAAATACAAGTAAAGGTCAGACAATAAAGTGACCTATTTCATGTAAGGGATAGGTGGAAAGCAGAAGAAAGTGACCTACCAAGGAGAGTGGCGGCAAATAGTTGAGCAGCTAGGCCACTACGCCGATGGCGACAGGCAGGAGGAAGGAGTGGAAAGGGACAGGCCATGATGTAGTTACAACTGTTTGGGGACTGCGGCTGTCAGACGAGCATGTTGTTGAGATATTGTAACTTCAAAGGATATTATGATTGTACTTTATTATTCCGGAGATGTTTCATTCCTCCGTAAAGATCTTATTGTATATCCGGAGATGTTTATTCCTCCGTCGGAATGTGGTAACTCGGGTTATTAGACTTCCCTAGTGGAGGTCGGCCCTGTATGTGTTATGTGGGTCAAAGGGTTATTAGACCACCCTAGAGGGGTCATCCCAGTCAGTTGTAGTGGGGTATTTAACCCATTGGTTAAATACGAGCCTACATGTACTTGTGTAAAAGATATGTCAGAGTAGTGTATAAATAGAGGAGGTGTATTCCTCATTTGACACACACACACACTTGAGAGAGGCGCACTTGTGGATAAGAGGTCTGCTATGGTGGAGGAGGAGATCATGTCTTTGGTTTGCATCTTTGTATATTGCTGGTCATCTATATTGAGGAAGCTTTACTGGGTTTTCTACCCCATGAGGGTTTCCCAGGATAAATCTGTGTCTCTTGTGTTTATGCTATGCTTGTTGTTTCTTCAGTGATCCTGTATATGCTATTATTGTGAAATGGAATGTAATGCTACTATTTTCTGTCTTAGCATATTAAATTTTAACATGGTATCAGAGCTAACCTGAAGGAAGGCAAGGTATGGCACTTACGACACTTGCTTCACTTACGACAATTTGAAGGTTAGGGTTTTACATAGCAAAAACCAGTCATCGTGGAACTTTCACTATAAATCCATTTTGGTGAAGGTTCAGGATTGGAAACCTTTACAGGTCGTAGATAACATCTCCAGGTATATTGTGTCCAAAGGGAACCCTCAGATTCGTTGTACTTTGTAAGTTATGATCAGTACAAGTTAGGGTTTCTGCCTCTTCCAGATTTCAGTCAAAATCAGGTGACCTAGGAAAAAAAGGTCATAACGTGGGCTAGGAAGCTCCAAATTAAAGTTCGTAAAAAGTGAAAGGTAGTACACAGACTGTACTATCTCAGGAAACGTTTTTAGAGGCCGCAGCTGAACCAGTGACACGTGGCATGCCGTACAAGTTCACTCTCCTATTTTATCCCATAAACAGGTCACGTTGCGACACTTGGCATAAATATCTCTCAGAGAGTCCAATTGAGGTCAGACCTATCAAGATGGAAATATAACAGGGCGAGCTATCTCAAAAAAAGTTTTCAGAGGCCGAAGTTCAAACAGTGACACGTGGCACACCGTACAAGTTCGCTCTCCTGTATTATCCTAAAACAGGCCACGTTGCGACATTTGGCATAACTCTCTCTCAGAAAATCCAATTGAGGTCAGACCTATCAGGATGGAAAGATGACAGGTCAGGCTACTGTAGAAAAAGTTTTCAGACCCTGTGGAGCAAAAATTTTGGAGTTATAGCAGAAACAATCAGGTACATATTTCTGTCAAAACATAATTATTTTTGGAGCACCTTTATTCATGGCTTCCGGAATTTAGGGTTTCGGAAAAAGTTAGAATTTTTGGAATCGGAATCCACGGCTGAATGCTACTCAGGAAAATCGAAATTTAGAGACCAAGATCGAATTTTTTGGTTGGGTAGAAGACCGGGCTTGATTAAACCCTAGCTCGGGATTTTGATCGGAAAAATGGAAAAATTAGGGCTTCAGCAAAAGTTGGAATTTTTGAAGTCTATAACCACGGATGGAAGCTCCTAAGAAAAATAAGAGTTTAGAGCCTTGGATCAAACCTTTTGATTGAGCAGAAGGGTGGGCTTCATCAAAGCCTAGTTCGGGATCCTGTCCAGAAGATCCAGAAGTTTCAAAGGCAATTTTGAGGGGTCAAATTTTGGAGATTTCAAAATTGAAGTATGCTAGTTTGATCAACTCAGCAAGACACATCCTTCCATTCATTCGGAAGTGTGAAAGTCAAAGATTGAATTTTTAGGGTTTCTCTAGCAAACCCTAATCAAGCTCCAGATCAAGTTTCAGGGGGAGTTGAGGCTAAGGCCTTACATAAGAAGACTACAAGAAGTCTCAACAGGTATGACTTAAGGAGGTTCATGTATGTCTTGAAATCTGATTCTTGATTAAGTTCATGATGTGTTTGCCTTCATTAGTACAATCTTGATTAATGTTAGAATTGTCTTATCACCCTAGTAACAGTATGAATGCATGTGAATGATCGAAGACATTCATTGATTAGGGCTATATAATTGTACTAATGCATTATGGTGTTGTGTGAGGTTGATGTTGTCTGCTAACAAGATACAGGTACATGACAAAAGACAAATCAAGTTCCATGACCATGACATCATGAAGACAAAGACTCATCCATAATCTTTGTTCTACTTACGAGGTATGTATGACTTTGCTATATTATGCTTAACCTATGAGACATGCAGGTTCTAGCTCAGGATCTCTAAATCATTGAAGAGATTGTTTTGTACATAACTAAGCAGGTATACTAATCCAGGTATGTTTTCCTATGTCATGTTAGGATCCCTTATATAAGTATACTTGGTATGATTGGTTATGCTTATTCATAAAGTTAGTAATCAAGGGTTTATGCATATTATGTCTCTTATCTTGGTTGATTATATAACTAACTAGATCAAACAAGAATATGCATGAGTAAAAGAAGACTTCCCTAAAACCTTGAATATTATCTATAATCATGACTATACATATTCAAGATTATTTAGAATTAGAATGTTTTGAGAATATACTAATGAATGTATGTTTGTGTATGAGACCATGAGGATGACACTAGTGCACACTTGAGCATGCACAGTGGTACAAAATGAATAGAAGTTCAAAAGACATATAGAAGATCAAGCGGGAGGCAACCACACAAACATAAAAGGTAAGTATTTGAGTTGTTATTTGAAATAGTAAATGATATTGCTTGTATGCATATTTGTATTCCTAGAATATATCATGCTGAGTGTAACCATTCATAGAGCATTGAACAGTATACTACTAATATGCATATGATTGGTAAGTTGGACAAACATTCCATTGTTGCTTGTCTAGAATGAAACCTCTTTGCTGACATGCTGAGAGTTGTGCACACTCTCAATAGTATGTTCTGGTAGAGATGGAAGGCATCTAGATAGCCACTGTATGCATACAGGATATGGGAAAGTGTTGTGCCAAAGTATTGGTCAAAATAGTTACATAACTATGTAAATAATATCTGTATGCATAATAGGTTATCATGTCAATATGATTTAATGATTATGAAGTATTACTAATCGTGTACTTAATTTTGATTTGTAGGAAAGATCATGATGAATGATGAACTCTGAACAAGCGATGGATGTTCAACAAAAGATTTACAAATCAAACACACTATAGAAAGCTTGTGGTTAAGAGATTCTCTTAGAAAGAGGAAGAGAATCATGATGAGATGTTTTGCTCCAAGGGACTAGATAAGACCAATCTCTTAATGATGTAATTAAAGAAGAAGTATGAATCAGGTTCTGTATGGGTACCCAGGATCGGTAGTCAATTGATGAGCTTAATGATCATCATGGGTGATGTGGATCTCAACCTTTGCTACAAGGTTGAATATGGCTTCTATACACATATGACATGGATGCAAGAAAGAACTCACCACAGAGTTCGAATGATTTTGAGGCTCATATTAGTAGACCCATCTGACGAGAGATGGCACAGATAGATATGCAGAAGATCACTCAATGCAGAGTATGAATAATGGACAATTGACAGCTTCATGACAAAGCTTGGGCTTTACCAGAAGTAAAGCTGTTCCTAACCTTTACCTTAAGGTTGTGGATAATGAACCTATCATACCATTATTGTATGACGATGATCTCTTTCTAACAAGGAATGAGAAACAGGTCATGAAAATGGCTGCAGAAATGAAAATGAAAGATCTAGGATTAATGCACTACTTCTTAGGTCTAGAAGTATGGCAAGATCCAAAAGGAATCTTTTAAATCAAGGTAAGTATGCTGTAAAGTTTCTAAAAAGATTTGATATGTTGGAGTATAAAGCCATGGCCACTCCCATGGACTCCAACTTGAAGTTATTAGTTAATGACTCATCGTATTTAGTAGACCTAACCCTATATAGACAAATCATTGTGTCATACTAGGCCAGATATATGCTTTGCTATAAATACCCTAAGTCAGTATCTAGTAGAACCTAGAAAGGTTCACTTAATAGCTACAAAGCATGTAGTGAGGTGCTTAAAAGGTACATTAGATTTTTTGGTCTATATTATCTTGGAGGTCATGAACTCCGTTTACATGGTTACTCAGATTCTGATTGGGCAGGAAGTGTCTAAAACAGAAAGAGTACGTCAGGTGGATGTTATAGTCTTGAATCTGCCATGATCTCATGGTTCAGCAAGAAACAATCTAGTGTGGCTCTCAATACTGCTTAAGCAGAATATATGGCTGTCTGCTCTGCCAGCTGTGAAGCAGTGTGGCTTCAGAAGCTATTATATGGAGTTTTTGACTTAGAAATGGATGCCACTGTGATTATGTGTGACAATCAAAGCTGCATTAAGATGACTGAAAATCCCGTGTTCCACGGTAAGTCAAAACACATAGAGATTCGATACTTCTATATACGAGATATGGTGTAAAGAGGATCTATCAAGCTAGAATATATAAGCACTGAGGATGAGATTGCTGATATCTTGACTAAACCTCTGTCTCGAGTGAAGTTTGAATACTTTCGAGACAAGCTTGGTATAGTTCAAAAGAACTCTCCTCGAAAGGGGGATTAGCATAGTATCTGATAACAAGTCTGTCTCATCAATGATGAGGTTACCTATTTACTGCACTTAGTTACTTAGAATTATTTAGATTTAGGAATCTTATATTTTTTCTTTTGATGATAGATGTATACATGATTTTGATGATAGATGTTATGCATGAGGATACATGTTTTGTTATACATGTTTTAATGATGAGGATACATGTTTTGCTATACATGTTTTGATGATGAGGATACATGTTTTGATGATGAGGATACATGTTTTGTTATACATGTTTTGATGATGAGGATACATGATTGGCACATGTCTTGATGAAGTTCTTGGTGAACATGTGAGGGGATTGGATCATCCCTGGACTTCAGTCCGAAAGAAGAGCCGTAGACGTATGTCTTCGAGAATGAAGTTCTTGGTGAACATGTGAGGGGATTGGATCATCCCTGGACTTCAGTCCGAAAGAAGAGCCGTAGACGTATGTCTTCGAGAATGAAGTTCTTGGTGAACATGTGAGGGGATTGGATCATCCCTAGACTTCAGTCTGAAAGAAGAGCCGTAGATGTATGTCTTCGAGAATGAAGTTCTTGGTGAACATGTGAGGGGATTGGATCATCCCTGGACTTCAGTCCGAAAGAACAGCCGTAGATGTATGTCTTCGAGAATGAAGTTCTTGGTGAACATGTGAGGGGATTGGATCATCCCTGGACTTCAGTCCGAAAGAAGAGCCGTAGACGCATGTCTTCGAGAATGAAGTCCTTGGTGGACGGTTGAGGATTAAGTCATCCTTAGACGTGGTCCTAAATGTACGGTGGAGGATTAAGTCATCCTTGGACGTGGTCCTAAATGTACGGTGGAGGATTAAGTCATCCTTGGACGTGGTCCTAAATGTACGGTGGAGGATTAAGTCATCCTTGGACGTGGTCCTAAATGTACGGTGGAGGATTAAGTCATCCTTGGACGTGGTCCTAAATGTACGGTGGAGGATTAAGTCATCCTTGGACATGGTCCTAAATGTACGGTGGAGGATTAAGTCATCCTTGGACGTGGTCCTAAATGTACGGTGGAGGATTAAGTCATCCTTGGACGTGGTCCTAAATGTACGGTGGAGGATTAAGTCATCCTTGGACGTGGTCCTAAATGTACGGTGGAGGATTAAGTCATCCTTGGACGTGGTCCTAAATGTACGGTGGAGGATTAAGTCATCCTTGGACGTGGTCCTAAATGTACGATAAGGATTGGATCATCCTTGGACTTTGGTCCTGTGAATTGAGCCGTAGACATGAGGTCTCCGAGAATTGATAGGACTGGATCGTCCCTGGACTTCGGTTCAAAAGGTACATGACAGGACTAGATCGTCCCTGGACTTCGATTCAAAAGGTACATGACAGGACTGGATTGTCCCTGGACTTCGGTTCAAAAGGTACATGACAGGACTGGATCGTCCCTGGACTTCGGTTCAAAAGGTACATGACAGGATTGGATCGTCCCTGGACTTCGGTTCAAAAGGTACATGACTGGATTGCATCATCCATGGACGTATGTCCTAAAGAGAGCAGGATTGATCACCCTGGAAAATGTTGATCGTATGATGACGATGCTGATGACGATGCTATTGATTGTATGATGACGATGTTGATTGATCATATAATGACGATGCTGATGATGATGCTGTTGATCATATGATGACGATGCTGATATTCGTATGATGACGATGTTGATGATCGTGTGATGACAATGCTGATGATTGTGTGATGACGATGTTGACGGTTGTGAGGATTCAGATATTGATGTTGCTGTAGCTGTTTGAGTACTGCAGAAGATAAAGACTCAGTACTGAAGATGTTGATGTTCCAGTATTGAAGATGTTCCAGTAACTGGTTGAGTTACTGATGATGTTGAGAAAGCTTCCAATGATTTATAGATGTATCATGTATGATGTTGATGACTCCTTGCTCGTGCAGATGCTGTTATAATATCCTTCTCATTAAGGGGGAGTGTTGAGATATTGTAACTTCAAAGAATATTATGATTGTACTTTATTATTCCGGAGATGTTTCATTCCTCCGTAAAGATCTTATTGTATATCCGAAGATGTTTATTCCTCCGTTGGAATGTGGTAACTCGGGTTATTAGACTTCCCTAGTGGAGGTCGGCCCTGTATGTGTTATGTGGGTCAAAGGGTTATTAGACCACCCTAGAGGGGTCGGCCCAGTCAGTTGTAGTGGGGTATTTAACCCATTGGTTAAATACGAGCCTACATGTACTTGTGTAAAAGATATGTTAGAGTAGTGTATAAATAGAGGAGGTGTATTCCTCATTTGACACACACACACACTTGAGAGAGGCGCACTTGTGGATTAGAGGTCTGCTATGGTGGAGGAGGAGATCATGTCTTTGGTTTGCATCTTTGTATATTGCTGGTCATCTATATTGAGGAAGCTTTACTGGGTTTTCTACCCCATGAGGGTTTCCCAGGATGAATCTGTGTCTCTTGTGTTTATGCTATGCTTGTTGTTTCTTCAGTGATCCTGTATATGCTATTATTGTGAAATGGAATGTAATGCTGCTATTTTCTGTCTTAGCATATTAAATTTTAAGACATGTTAGCCACGAGTGGCCCATCTAGAAGGCTTGGAGCAGGCTGTCGACACCGACAGCTAGGGTGGCAGTTAACCACGCCAGTTTTGGAAACCTTAGGGTTTTGGCCTACTAATTGTAAAGACACGACCCATGGGCGTGATCTATAAATAAGAAAATTTTGTATGGGAAAGGGTTAAGCTCTTCATTATTAAACATTGTTAGAATCTTTTGAACTTGAAGCTATTGTAAAGGCTTTGCAGCTGTGTGCACAGAGACCTATCTGAGAGAGAAGAGAGTCTGTAGCTGAGTGCGCAGACTAAGAACTATTGTACCCTTCCCAAAAGACTAATTTAACAACAGTTCTTGTGGACGTAGCCTCCATCCTGGGGGTGAACTATGTTAAATTCTGTGTAGTGTGATTGTGGTGTGTTTGCAACTGTTCATTTGCTTAGTATGGATGTTTAATACCGCAGTTACCTGTTATGTGATTGCTTTTATATGTATTCGCCGCATGAGTGGTGGGAGTAATATGTTAAGTAATACATGTGTGGAGGAATGTTATGTATTCGGCACTCATAAGTCTTTGAATGTATGAATCTGTTGGTTAATCACATAGTTGAACACTGAATTTGAGCGCAGCGTTGGAGCGCGCAGTATTGTATGTTTTATTCATTTGCATGCACCATAACGATAATAATCTAAGTGTATTGAATGGATAAAGATCGTTAAGTAAGGTTGAATGGAGTCAAATAAGTCTTGAAGTAGACGTGCGGTCTAGTTGATGCGCTGACTCATTGTAAGTGCTGCGAGATAAGTTGTTGATAGCTTATCGTCATAACGCGGACAGTGCCCTTTACCGCACAGTCCTTGGATGTGCTAGTTGCACAAGCACCTACACTTGCCGCAGTATCTGACGTGAAGTAGGGACTTCACACAGTCTTTTATCCATTGAAAGAGTCCTTTGTCGCGCTGCCTGCCCATCTATTCCTTTTACACTCGCATCACTAGGTTGTGGAAACTTGATTCTGCAACCACCCCGTCAGCTTCGGCTTGGGTGAGACCTCAGCCTGCGCGCAGTCTGTTTCCGAAAGGGCCAGTGAATAGGGGTTTTGTTGGTTCCTTGAACTACGAAGCACCTGGGTCTACCCTGGAAACCTCTAGCTCAACTATATACGCCAACATAAAAATATGCTATATGTAGATAATCCATGTTCTGATAGTAGTATTGATCTATGATTCCAAGCTAATGTTTTGTTCTTTAGTCTAGGGTTCTATTAAATTTTTTATTTGGGTTTCAATTTTGTTACAGAGCTTTGTACTTAGTTTCTACCCACTCTTTTTCCTTCTTGACCACAAGTGTGTTCCCTAGTACAGATCCCGCAAGCTCACAAAAACATTTTCGTGATTTGTGTTGATAACAACAAATCTATTATGCTCACAAATGTTTCCCACAACAAATCTTGATAGTTGCTACTACTCTTGTCTTGGATGGATATTTAGTTGCTACTAATCTTGTCTTGGGCCTGGCTAAATGTTCTACTTAAGGTTGATTCCCGGCTATATTTAATAGGTTGAAAATAAGTCTAATTTTTTGAAATCCTTCTTGAATTGGATCTCTGCAATTGTTAGCAGACAATTCCCACTAGTGAACACTTGCACTAAATTAATTAATCCACTTAACCAGTGAGAATGTCTAAAGTTTGAGAAAATTAAAGGTGCATGTGTAAGTTGAGTAGTCGACAACAAATTCATGCTCAAGCTAGGCACATGATAGACATTGGAATTCTACCATGTTGACATTCAACATCTCTACTTCCAGTAAGTGTGAGGACATTATCATTAGCTACATAATCTGTTTGTTCTAGAGATCCACTTAAGGAAGATAACATAGAAGCATCCTTAGCCATATGATGAGTGCAACTAGAATTGACTATCCACTCAGTCCAAGCGGTGTGAGCATGTAATGCCTCAAAAGTGCTAACAAAAAAGGTAAAATTGTGTGCAGATCGGTTGGTCAATTGGACAACCGACACGTCTTCTTCAAGATGCTTAACCTTTTCTTTCAAATATTTTGTCTTCTTCCGATAGGATTTCTCCACATGTCCCACATTTCCATAGTAGTGATAGGTTTTCCTCTTTCAATTCTTCTTAATCGATATTGACTCATCAATCTTTCCTTTAGTAGGTTGGGCGATACATTCTTTTTGTTTATTTAGGGTGTTTGGTTGATCCACTTATTTAGATTTTTCTTGACATTGCCTTTGAGAAAGTGAGCCTAGTGTATGCTACCAAGCTTCCCTTCATCAAGCAGATTTTGTTGATCCTTGTTCAATAAAATCACAATAAGTACCAAAGGAAAATTCCTTACCATATTCTCTACGTGACATCCAGCTAGTGCAAAAAGAGGAGTAGAACACATCATGAGGTGTCTTTAGATTCACCAGCACTTGTTCAATGATTTGTGCATCCTTCTTTGGAAATTTTTTCCCTCATTCGTTGAATTTCAATTGTAGCTCTTTGATACGAGCCAAATAGTCCTCAATACTTTCAAAGGAATGGGGTTCCAGAGAGATCAACCCTTTCTCTATCTACATTGCTTGAATTTCATTAACCTTATCAAAAAATGACTTCAACTTATTCCACACAGCATGAGGACAATCGATCCCTCTTGTATGAAAAACAAATCTCCCTTGAAATGTAGGTCATTATGATCCCAACAACCTCATCCTTCTTTATGTCAATGACAAACTTAACCTAGTCATCCGTCGGATATGGAATAGTAGTCTTCGTATACTTCTAGAGTCCCTTTCTCATTAGCAACATTTCCATATATGGAGTCCAAATTACGTAGTTATGGCCATTCAAAATAATAGTTTATATCTTGGAAGCCATCCTTTCGATATCTTATAGATTTGATCCAAGTTCAAAAGGTACTAGTCGACAAATCTTCGGCTTTGTTGGTAGAATTTTTCCCTACGGATAAGTCAAAATTCTCTTAAATTAAAGCAGGTTTCTAACTGACTCTAAGATAAGACAAAACTAAACAAATGCTACCTTGAATTTGCTGAACTAATCTTCACAACAAGATTACATGTATTCAGAAGAGATGAAAGATATGACATGAAATGGGAAAAACAAGACAAGTTATTTTATTACAAACTTGAAGAAATCTTACAAAGGTTGCTTGATGTCCAAGTCAATCCTCCAGTTCCAAGTGCTTCCTCCTCTAGCTATCTCCACAAAGCTGCAAGATCATAAGTTTGATATCTCCAAGAGTCCTCTCCTTTGCTCGTGGAATGCCTCTCTCTTATAGTGTGTGATAGGGTTAACCAACAAGAGAGAAGGGTGGATCTAGGGAGAGTTTAGTGGATCAGGCCTACTAATCACAGAAAGTGAGTTAGGATCGAATCAAGGACACCAATCCTCAAAAAATCTTGAAAATCAAAATCCCACAATCCATGGCAAAAAGGCTATAAAAAGTGTACCGCGACTCCAGCAAATAGCATAGCGCGGTAGTACCGCGTGGCAAAGAAGGAGCATAGCGCGGTAGTACGGACTACCGCGCACCTAAGATGGAGCAAGGCGTGGTAGCGAGGGTAAATGAAGTCTCAGTTAGACTGATTCTTGTTAGGGTAGATTTGCCTTCAAGGATCACTCATCAATTTTCTCTTCTGGGTGTTTTGAGCAGTAGAGGAAGTGTCGTCAACTCTTTTTGTGGTAAAGATTCGACACTGTGGAATATAGAGGTATAATAGATGCCCCCTAAAGTGTGAGGTTAGAAGGAACTGATGGCCGAAAGACTTTACAAATACCGTGCAGAGATAGCTTTGAGGAGAGCAACAAGGATTTGAAACAGAGAAACAAAATGTTAGACATACCACCGAGGAGGGCATCCCCATGCTCGGAAATAATTGACTCAAAGCATGGTTGCCGACCAATACATTGTAGATCCATGAGTACTGGGATGATATAGACTGTGGACAGATCATGGCTACTATGAACAAGCGTAGATCCATGAGACAGTAATGACACAGCCACAACCAATACAAAAGTGGATCTGTGTGACAATACCAAGGATATCTCCATCGCAACCTAGACGCAATCAAGATACAAAGGCGCGCCCAGGGTCTTCTACGCAATCGCAAATGATACGAATCTAGCCATGTGATTACAGAGTGTTGAAGTCGAACATGGTAGAAACAATTTGATTACCGGTCAATGATGTGAACCATTAACAAATGCGAGGGAAATCACCAATGATGACGATGATCCCCAAGGTATCCGAAGTACATCTCAACGAAATGCGAATAAATGAGTTGATGTCAAGCATTCGAGAGATCATTCGATCAGAGGTCAGTGATGTAAACCTACTGTCGAACACGAGGAAACCTACCTTTGGGGCATGCAGGTACCAAGGTACTAATGGTTGATCCCTAAGTCTAATTCCCGGATAGTGATTTGGTGTCAACGGGAATAGACTCGTCGAAGGTAGGCCATAATGATTCCCACATCATCGACACGAAATCAGAATGAAAGATAGTATAAGATGATGAGACACTGGAGTATGTACTGACACAGTGGAGGTCTGACACAATGAACAACTCTGAACACTGCAACCCTTTGAACATATAACGGCATGTAACAGGACTTGGCAGCAGGGATTATTGATAGCAGAGGATAGACATCGGATGAGTAGGCTCGTGGCCAGAGAGATGACTCAGGATGATGACCATAACTCAGTGAAAAATAGATACCCAATATAGACAAGGGATAGACACATGCCATGTTCAAAGGTAACGACTGACAAGCTGCCAAAACAAACTTGACTTGTTCCCCATATTCCCCCGACATGATAGACGAGTACCTCTTTGTTGTTTTTTGAGCTTGAAGAGGATAACAGATGCTCGATGTAGCTCATCTCATAGATGAGTCCAATCTCACATGTTTTACGAACCTGAGAAAGGAGGGGTTCGTCCCAAAGCGGGTCCTTCGATGTTAAATTTTAACGAGTCCAAGGAAGGAAAACTCAGTAGTTTTTCACATTTAGAGAGCCTGAAAAACTTAAAGGAGGCTCCAAAGTGTACTTTTTCATAAATTTAGTCCCTCGATCCCGAAAAAGTGTAAAACAATTCCCGAGAGAACTCTCCCAGCCAAAATTGACTGAGGTATACCTTTCTCGTAAGTAGTCTAGACGGGCCGAAAAAGGGGTAACCTATCACCGAATAGACGACCTTTCAAATACTTTTACAAGTGTGAAAGAGTCAAGATCACTTGGCAATCTTTTCAATTTTAGGGAGTCTGAAAAGAGCTTAACTATGGACTCCAATGGTCTTTTTCGTAATTTTTAATTATTCTGGTCCGAAAAGAGAATAAAATACAACCAGGATAATACTTTCCTCATCGTTTAACGAGCATGAGTAAAGTTGACCAAACTCGACACCATTTACTTGAGTTTGACAAGCACGACATGGGTGTAAAAGCACTCGGAATATTTTTCAAGTTTTAATCCAGAGCACGAAAAAGATAAAGTAGGCTCAAAATGAAGGTCAAACAATAAATGAACGCCAGTGTGAATATATTGTCTTTAAAGGAGATCCTGTCAATAAGTGCTCATGAAAATAGATATTAGTAATGTGAAACGGGTTTTATTTTAACCAGATAAAACAATGAGTGAAAAATTTATATAAAGGATAGGTAAAAATAGAAAGTTACCATTTCACTTGTGCATTTACCAAAAGAGGAGATTTTACCCATTTGAGGAGCAAAACTTCAAGAGTTCATATCTGGAGATTCAGGGCACCATTTCAACAGCCGTCTGCGCCAGGTAAGAGATTTTAAGCCCCTCTTTCATTTCATGTAGGAATAACTTGCTTTCAGTAGGAAAAAGTAATTTTTTGGGCAAGCCCTATTGGGCAATTTTCGCCCTTCACAGTACCGCATGGGGGACGTATCGGGAAACACGATACTGTTCAACCGTACCGCGCTGAGAGTCAAAATAGAGGCGCGGTACTATGCAGTAACGCACGGTCCAATTTTGCCCAGGCGCGATAGAAGCGAAAATTAAAATGAAAAAATCATTTTTTCCCAAATTTTTAGCCAAGATCAAGTTGTTAAATAATTACTGAATGTTTCCCATGACCTTTTTTAGGTGTTTGAAACTTTTTTGGGGCAAAATGGTTTATTGGAAAGAAAGAGAACACGAAGCGGATGATTTGGAGGCTGAAAATGACCTATCGATTGTGACTGCACTGTGGCAATGTGGTCTGTTAAAATTCTTCAAGACCAAGGGTATTCGTAAGCAGGCAAAGCTTCTCACCCACATCATTCAAATGTGGGATCCCGATATTCAGGCTTTCCGAGTAGGAGAACACATCCTCGAAATTCAACTTGAGGACATTTATTTTCTCACAGGCCTCTCAAAAAGAGGAGCCTGGGTGAATTTAAGTGGATACACAGCGTCGGAAGCGAGTACAGATGCTTTGATTGCTCGTTACTACCGTTAGGGTTCGAGGAAGAGAAGTGGCAAGGTGGTCATCAAAGACGTTATAGAACTTCCTATAAAAACCATGTTGTTCACCATCACATGTGCAGCAGGGAGTACGGGTCCCCATCAGGCGTCCCGTACACAGATGAATCTTGCAGTGGATTGTATGGTGGGAACAGTGTTCAACTGGTGTGAGGCAGTGTTGTCCAACCTCAAAGAGAAAGTGAACAAGTGCAGGCTTGGAGAGAATTCTCAATTTGGTTATGGGAGCATCTTAGTCACTTTCTTTTTGGCGAGGGTGCTGTCGTTGTGCCCACAGATAGCCATGCATCCCCGTCCACCTATCGAGCCATGGATGGCTCAATGGAGTGACTACGCAGGACGTCTTGGGGGACCTCAGTGTTTGGCTTTCGGTGAGGATTTCTTCTCATGGCTCGAGGAACAGATAGTGATGATCGATGACTACCCCTATGCGGGGGTGGATTTCCGCGAGAACATAGACTTGGCACTGCCGGAAGATGAGGATTAGGACAACTCAGGTATGACCTTCATGGATATATTTTTCTTTTTTGAATATATGATTTTTATTGTTTTTGTTTAGAATGTGTAAAAGACTTTAACGTATGTACGTGTGCATGTCGCAGATCGTGGACCACAGAGACCAGCAGGGTACTCGCCATTACGCCGAGGTGGTGTTGATCACCAAGCCGCTCGAGACGAGGAAGAAGACGAAGATGAAGCGGGAGGGGTCTAAGAAATAGAGAGGAATTTGCAAGGTTTGACTCACGGTATTCCTGCTATGAGGGTGGATGACATCCCTTTACATCTCCAGCGGCATACTGTAGGTGTGCCTAGGCGTATTGGCCGACTCCTTCGTAGGGTGGCTCGAGCTGTAGTGTGTTATCACCAGCAGCGTGAAGAATCTGATGAGGGACATGATAGGTCTCCTAGATCTCCTTAGATGGCGGCTTTTATCTTTTTGTGGCATGTATACGATATGTAGACTTTGAGAGCCAAATTTTTGTATGGGATTTGGTCCCAAATTTTGTCTTTAAAACACAAACTTTATGTATTTGGAAAAACACTTTTATATACAGTGATATGGACCTATTTTTATGATCTATTTATTTACAATGACTTGTGTGTTTTATTTTTTTGTGATGTGTTTTTATGTATGGGCAAGATGCCAATCCAAAATGTAATTAGCTAATGAATCAGCTATACAATTGAATTCCCTTGGTATGTGTTGGTATGAAATGAAACTAAAAGATCGTTCCAAGAGGCGTACCCTCCGAAATAAACGAAGTAGGATAGGATCGTGAACTGTGTAAACATGATTCAGATGAGAAACCACGAGTTGGGAGTCTAGAAAGACTGATAGGGAGTCAATTCCGAGTGAAGCAACCTCTGTCAAGAGTCCGATGACTGCATGGTACTCTGCGATATTGTTGGTTGCAGGACCCAAACAATTGGCTCCTGAAGATATCAACTTGCCAGTGGGGGAATAGATTACCCAAGCTGCGGAAGCGAGATTCCGGGTATGCCGGCTTGCACCGTCGGCGAATCCAAAGTAGGCAGACATCTGCGCATAAAATCACAAGTCAAAGTAAGAATGGATACATGAGGTCCATGCACACACCAAAAGATGAGTAAAAATAAGCTAAGTACATTATGTACAAAAAGTAACCCGCGTAGGGCAACCTTACGCGTAGAAGCGTTTGAGGTATATCCCATTGCGGGGCCGTGCCAATGGCGTGCCATCACAATCGTCTAGTTCATAAGCTCCTTTCTCCAAGACACGTTCCACAACAAAGGGGCCGTACCACATAGATTCTAGTTTTCCTTTTCCGAGCTTATCGTGCATTTGATCATATGTGAGTACGAGGTCACCTTCATTGAAAACCCGAGGTTGAATGGATTTATCATACTGAGCTTTTATGCATTTTTTATGAGCTTCGTTGGCTAAAGTAGCGTCACGGTGGGTTTCATCTAGCTTGGCTAGGTATAGAAATCGTTCTTCTTCGGAAGTGGTGTGGGGAAGTAGCTCTATGGCTATATTAAGTGATGGAATTTCACATTCAATCGGTAAAATGGCTTTTAGGCCATACACCAGTTGGAATGGTGTAAACCCAGTAGCACTTTTTACTGAGGTTCGGTATGCCCATAGTGCTGAAAATAGAGCTGAGTGCCAGTTGGATTTCTGACTACCCACTATACACTGAATCATTTGTTTCAGGACTTTGTTAATGGATTCAACTTGGCCATTGGCTTGTGGGTAGTATGGTGTTGAGTTTTCATGGCGAAAACCCAACTTGGCACTTAGTTCTTCAATCATATGGTTCCTGAAGTGGGAGCCATGATCGGTCACAATGGATTGTGGGACACCAAATCTAGCTATAATGTGGTTGAATATGAATTGTTCTGCTGTTTTTCCATCCTCAGCATAAGTAGGCATCGCTTCAACCCATTTTGTGAAATAGTGAAAACCAAGCAGGAGAGAAAAAAAATGGCAGTATGCATACACTACCGCGTGGCAGAAGCGGATTACAGCGCGGTACTGTTTTACTATCGCTCTGGTACTAATGCAAGGTACGCGATACTACCTCGCTGTGGTCAATGCACAGGGCGCGGTACTGTTGCAGGTATGAAAAATCACAACTTTTGAAAAGAGAACTGAGTTTTTCAGGGTTGCTGCAAACCCAGAGGACTCACTGATCACACAGGGAGGAAAAATACAGAGAGGAGGGAAGAATAAAGGTCAAAGAGACCAAAATTCAATACTGGTTTTAAGAGAAAAGAAAAATTCACAATCAAAAGATGGATGATAGTGAACTCAATCAATCAAATGGAATTTAAACCAGCGGAGTCGCCATTCTTGTTGGTAGAATTTTTCCCTACGGATAAGTCAAAATTCTCTTAAATTAAAGCAGGTTTCTAACTGACTCTACGATGAGACAAAACTAAACAAATGCTACCTTGAATTTCCTAAACTAATCTTCACAACAAGATTACATGTATTCAGAAGAGATGAAAGATATGACTCACCTTTCAGTTCGACGTTTGTCTCGCTTCTAACTCTTGATCCCAAAGCTCCAATATAGAACCTGTTGAAATCAAACAAAGAACAAGCATATAAGATTCCAAATACCTTGAAATAAAGATTAAATTCAAATCTGGACTAGATACATTCCATGTCAGAAGCTCATATAATACACATGAAATGGGAAAAACAAGACAAGTTATTTTATTACAAACTTGAAGAATTCTTACAAAGGTTGCTTGATGTCCAAGTCAATCCTCCAGCTCCAAGTGCTTCCTCCTCTAGCTATCTCCACAAAGCTGCAAGATCATAAGTTTGATATCTCTAAGAGTCCTCTCCTTTGCTCATGGAATGCCTCTCTCTTATAGTGTGTGATAGGGTTAACCAACGAGAGAGAAGGGTGGATCTAGGGAGAGTTTAGTGGATCAGGCCTACTAATCACAGAAAGTGAGTTAGGATCGAATCAAGGACACCAATCGTCAAAAATCTCTTGAAAATCAAAATCCCACAAGCCATGGCAAAAAGGCTATAAAAAGTGTACCGCGCCTCCAGCAAATAGCATAGCGCGGTAGTACCACGTGGCAAAGAAGGAGCATAGTGCGGTAGTACGGACTACCGTGCACCTAAGATGGAGCAAGGCGCGGTAGTGAGGGTAAATGAAGTCTCAGTTAGGTTGATTCTTGTCAGGGTAGATTTGCCTTCAAGGATCACTCATCAATTTTCTCTTCTGGGTGTTTTGAGCAATAGAGGAAGTGTCGTCAACTCTTTTTGTGGTGAAGATGCGACACTGTGGAATATAGAGGTATAACAGGCTTAGATTCAATTAACCCTAGACCCGAGTCACCATGATTCACATGCAATAGGATAGGTTAAAACCAATAGCTTTGATAACATGTTGAGAAAGAACCCTTGAACAACTATCTACATAAAACAAAAGACAACAAAATGGATAAGGGTATTCCAAGAAGAAAGGTGGTGTGATAAGACATCGTTTACAATACTTTTTCATGCTATGTTGTATACACCATTTCACATTTATATATAGATGTTTTTTCTCTCATGATTATTGTGTTGTCAAATATACATACTAATAATATCATTGATATTTAAATATTATGAAAGAATAAATAATAGATAGTAATTAAATTTATAATCAATAATTAAATTAATAACTAATTAATAATTAATCACTAATTAAATTCATATTAATGATTAAATTAATAATTGTCAAATCTCGTTAGCTCATTCGGTTAAGGTGTGGGTCTTATTAGCAGGGCGACCCCAGGTTCAATTCTTCTTAGGGGTGAGCTAGTTGGGAGGAGACACCTGAACTCCAACCAGTTGAGTTGGTGTGGCCTAGTAATCCCTAGGTGACTTTGACAGTTTAGATGCCCCTGGGTCATGGTTTCTTATACCAAATACCACTCCAACAAGTCAAGGAGACTCTAGCAAATACAAATAAAATGATTAAATTAATAATAATAATAATAATAATTTTTAACAAAAACTAAGATTGTTTGTATTCTATTTAAAAAATAAAGGACTGCGACCTGACCATCTAGTCATTAATACATAGGATAAACCTCTCAAAAACTGAAGCATGAAGTTCATATATTCTATTGCACTATTGTCTATCTATTTGGAACTGAAAATTTTAGAGGTGTTGACTACTTCAAGACTATTATACAGTCTTATAAAACTTCCAGTTATCAAAACAAACCTACAATACATGAGAATTAAAGAGAAATTAAATTTTTTTCATGTCCATTACAACCTATTTTCCACCTTCCATCCATTGAATCCATTACAGAGCAGTTGGACTTATCCACCTGGTTTACTTGAGTGCGGGGTTGATTTACCAATTCTTCTTCCTTGAATTCCATGCACATCCATGGAGGAGAGCCTACATAAGATTCTGGAGGGCCACGATGCCTGTAAGACGCCAATGGCAGTATCTACTCCCATTCCAAGCTCCTCACTCTTCCTTTCCATTTATTTATGGTTCCCTTTTTTTCTTTAGCCTTCTCTCTTAGACAACGAACCTTAGCTTCTAGCAAAACCAATTTCATATTTTGCTTATCAATATGCATCTTGGATTAACTTTCTTTCCTCTAAAATTCCTTGAAGTCTATTTCTACCCTATGTTCTAGTGAATTCTTCCATGCCTAAAACCTCTGTAATGATTCCCCCAATTCTTCTTATGCTTCTCACATATCATTTTGTAGTGCTTGATAGTGTTATTCATGCCTAAATTATCAATATTGTTGTCTCCCCATACCTTTGTGCGTAGGAGCATGCTCAAAGCCAAAGGAAGCCACCACCTAAACCACTGCAAGGTCGTTGGCATAATCACCTGAAGTTCGTCAAGTTCCATAGGAAAATATGAGCATGAAGGATCCAAATATTCCACTGATTTAATACCACACAGAAGGAAGAATCCAAGCCACAGGCATGTAACTGCATCCCCATCCCTCTTATAAATTCTAAAAATTGCCACATTTGTCCATAGTTGATGTGACAAGGATGTAAATGCATCCCCATCCCTCTTACCAACCCTTAGAAAATGATGTGATGTACATAATAAATTTTAATTTTTGTGTATTAAACAATAGGGGATAGGGGTGAATACCTCTATGCCTCCCATTTTAACTTTCCAACATTTAATTGGCACCTAATATTTTCTTTCAAGTCTGCCTTTGCATTGATATTTCATGGGGTGTGAAAGGGGTTAAATTGTTCTAACCCTTTTTCTACTTATCGAATCTGATGAATGAGATGACAAATAGAGGGGTCTTTAGGAGTGGTCTAATAGGTTGTGAATAATTATTTTGGAGTCCCCTACCATAGTGAGTTTGGAACATCTTTTTCCTTCTTCTATCTCAATTCCTTTCTAGAGGGTTAGAGCTTTGAGGCTTAGTTATTTGTTGTAGTTCCCAATCCCTATACAAAACTAATTTCTTCATTTCCTTTAAGGTCAGAGAGCATCCCCACACCTACCACCTTTAATAGTAATAGTAATTATAAATAATAGTTAATTCAATAATTAATAATAATTAAATTAATACAAATAATTAAATAGTAATAATAACTATGTCACAACTTTGATGCTAAAACAACGCAATTTTGATATTATTTTGACCCAAAATGTATCTACTACAATGCTAAAAATATGTTAATATGGTGCAAAAGGAATATTAATAGCACGTACATGACATTAAAACGATACAAGCATGGTTTAGTATGATGCTAATATGACACACAAGTAAATGATAATGACATATACATGATGCAATAATGATGTAAAAATGATGCTATTAAAATGCAAATATTACACAAAATGCCCCAAAAGTTATGTATTTTGACGCTATTGTGCCATTAGTACAACTAACATAGTATTAAAAAATGACACCCCATATGAAACTTCAACACACATATTGACACAGTATGATGCCAATATAATGCAATAAACATGCATATGATGAAAACTCAATGCAAAAGTGACTTTGTACATGTTATTTTTCAATAATATTCAATGTAGTGCGATGTAGACAAACTTCATGTGTTGTATTCTTCATCTCTAAGGTGATGCCTTGTAAAGCATGCATAAAAAAATATGACATAGGGTTGGTGCAAATAATGATGCTTCCTTTAGCATTGTGTGGGAGACCGAGGGATATTTAGTCAATTGACCATAGGGATATGGACGAATTTTAGCAAGATAAGTATATAATGGGAAATCCTTAATTAACATTTTATTTCCACAAATGCACAAGCAAGATCACTGAAAGAAACACAATCACAAGATAGACACAGATATACCCTGGGAAACCCTCATGGGGTAGAAAACCCAGCAAAGCTTTCCTCAATATAGATAATCAACCCAATACAAGATAGTAGACCACAACAGGAGCTCCTTCTCGTCCTATGCAGAACTCTCTCTCTCCTATGCGCACAATAGAAGTGTGAGAACAAGTGAGTTAAGTGAGGAACAACCTCCTCTACTTATACTTGTTTTCCTATTGACTTTTTACCCTATGAGGCCGACTTGCCAAATTGAGTCTAATAACCTCCGATAAAATAACTTCGGGCCGATCCCCACATAGGAGATCTAATAACCCTAGTTCCCATAATCCAATGGAGGAATAAACATCTCCGGATATACAATAGATTCCCGTCAGAGGAATAAAACATCTCCGGAATAATACAAATATAATATTCTTTGAAGTTACAATATTTCAACACTCCCCCTTAATGAGAAGGATATTATAACAACAACTGCAGGAGCAAGGAGTCATCGACTACATGATACATGATACATCTATAAATCATTGGAAGCTTTCTTTATACATCATCAGTAACTCAAGCAGTTACTGAAAAATCTTCAATATCTTCAATACTGGAACATCAACATCTTCAGTACTGCGTCTTCATCTTCTGCAGCACTCGAACAACTACATCATCATCACACGATCATCAGCATCGTCATCACACGATCATCAGCATCATCATCAACTGGATCCACTCGATCATCAGTACAACAGTAGCATATCCTGCAATACACATGATCCAATTACGGGATGATCAATCCCTCTCACTTTAGGACATAGGTCCAAGGATGATACAATCCTGATCCACTTATGGGATGATCAATACCTCTCACTTTAAGACATCTCTCATGTCTATGGACGATGCAATCCAGATCAACTTACAGGATGATCAATCCTTCTCACTTTAAGACACCTCACCATGTCTAGGGACGATGCAATCCCAATCAACTTACAGGATGATCAATCCTTCTCACTTTAAGACACCTCACCATGTCTAGGGACGATGCAATCCCAATTTATTTACAGGATGATTAGTCCTTATCACTTTAAGACACCTCGCCATGTCTAGGGACGATGCAATCCCAATCTATTTACAGGATGATTAGTCCTTATCACTTTAAGACACCTCACCATGTCTAGGGACGATGCAATCCCAATCTACTTACAGGATGATCGGTCCTTATCACTTTAAGACATAATTCCAAGGATGATGCAATCCTGATCCACTTATGGGATGATCAATCCCTATCACTTTAGGACATAAGTCCAAGGATGATGCAATCCTGATCCACTTACGGGATGATCAATCCCTATCACTTTAGGACATAAGTCCAAGGATGATGCAATCCTGTCATGTACATTTTGAACCAAACGCTCAGGGACGATGCAGTCCTATATACGTCCGCTAAGGACCATATTCTCGAAGACATCTGTCTACGGATCACTTTAGGACTAAAGTCCAGGGATGATACAATCCTCATCGTTCGCTAGGAACCGCATTCTCGAAGACATCTGTCTATGGATCACTTTAGGACTGAAGTCCAAGGATGATACAATCCTCCATCAACCTCATCGTTGGAACAGGAAACCTCATCTTCAACCTTATCGTTGAAACAGGTAGGCACATCATCGATATAGTAACCTAATCAATACAGGTATTATTAGTATGTATCATCAATACAAGTATCCTCATCAATACAAGTATACACATCATCAATACAAGTATCCTCATCAATACAAGTATACACATCATCAATACAAGTATCCTTACTAGTATACACATCATCAATACAAGTATCCTTACAAGTATACACATCATCAATACAAGTATCCTCATCAATACAAGTACATATGCAAGTATTCTCATCAATACAAGCAAACATAACATAGATGCAAGTATCCTTATGAATACAAGCAAACAAAACATAGATGCAAGAATCCTCATCAATACAAGCAAACATAACATAGATGCAAGTATCCTTATCAATACAAGCAAACAAAACATAGATGCAAGTATCCTCATCAATACAAGCAAACATAACATAGATGCAAGTATCCTTATCAATACAAGCAAACAAAACATAGATGCAAGTATTCTCATCAATACAAGCAAATATATAATCTAGATAAGCAATCTCATCATCAATATAGGTATCCACATCGATACCAGTACCCAAAGATATCTTCATCTATCATATCACTCCCCCTTTCGAGGAGAGTCCTTTTGAACTATACCAAGCTTGTCTCGGAAATGCTCAAACTTTACACAAGACAGAGGTTTGGTTAGTATATCAACAACTTGCTCGTCTGTGCTCACATATTTGAGCTTGATAGCTCCTGTTTGCACCATATCCCGTATATAGAAATAACGGATCTCTATGTTTTTTGACTTATCATGAAATACTGGATTCTCAGTCATCTTGGTACAACTCTGGTTATCACACAGAATCATAGTGGGTTCCATCTCTAAGTCAAACAGTCCTGATAATAACTTACGAAGCCATATTGCTTCACAACTGGCAGAGCAAGCAGCTATGTATTCTGCTTCAGCTGTGTCTGAGAGCCACACTAGACTGCTTCCTGCTATACCACGAGATCATAGCAGATCCCAGACAATAACATCCTCCCGATGCACTCTTCCTGTCTGATACACTTTCTGCCCAATCAGCATCAGTGTAGCCATGCAAATTGAAATCATGATCTCCACTATAGTAAAGACCAAAATCTACCATACCTTTTAAGTACCTCATCACATGTTTTGCACCTATCATGTGAACTCTTCTAGGTTCCACCAGATATTGACTCAAGGTATTCACAGCAAAACATATGTCTGGTCTAGTGTTAGTCAAATACATTTATGATCCAATAATATTTCTATACAGAGTTATGTCCACTAACTCTGATGAGTTATCTACTAATAACTTCAAGTTGGAGTCCATGGGAGTGGCCATGGATTTACAGTCCAACATATCGAATCTTTTCAAAATCTCCACAGCATACTTACCTGATTTAGAAAGATTCCTTTTGGGTCTTGCCATACTTCTAGGCCTAAGAAGTAGTGCATCAATCCGAGATCTTTCATCTCAAATTCTGAAGAGAGCTTCTTCTTTCACTCAATAATCTGTCTCTCATTTCCAGTCAGAAATAGATCATCTACATACAATAATAATATAACAGGTTCATCATTCATAACTTTGAGATAAAGGTTAGGATCAACTTTACTCTTGGTAAAGCCCATGCTTGTCAAGAAACTGTCAATCCTTCCGTACCAAGCTCTAGGAGCTTGCTTCAACCCATACAAAGCCTTCTTTAGTTTGCATACATGAGTTCTTCCATCTTCTACCTCAAATCCAAGTGGTTGTTCTATGTACACTTCTTCTTCAATTACACCATTCAGGAAGCCTGTCTTAGCATCCATCTGGTGTAGTTTCCATTTCATCATCAATGCAAGTGCCATGATAGCTCTAATGGAAGTGTACCTAGCAACTGGTGCAAATGTTTCTTCATAGTCAATCCCCTCTTTTTGAGAGAATCCTCTGGCTACAAATCTTGCCTTATATTTTTCAATGCTACCATCCACAACATGTTTTATCTTGAATATCCATTTGGAGGACACTACACTTTTATCTTTTGGTTTGGGAACTATATCCCAAACATCATTTTTCATTATTGACTGGTATTCTTTTGTCATTGCTTCTACCCATTCTTTCTTCTGAACTGCTTCTTCATAGCTAGTAGGTTCCTGATCCAATAGATTACACATCAAAGCCATATAGTTGGATACTAGCTTTGGTTTCTTCCTTTCTCTAGTGGAACCTTAAGGAGCTCCATACTTTTCAGCTCCTTGAATAATGTCTCTGGCCCATGCTAGCCTTCTTTTTCTTGATAAGTTTGTAATGGGGGTTTCTTGTGGTTCTAGCAAGTCATGGTCTTCAGGTATAGTATCTTCAGGAATGGGTGCAGCCTCTGTGATCCTGGAAGGTGTGTCTTCTTCATAGATTTCTTCATGTTGTCACTTCCCAGATCTCTTGAGAGCTGCTTCTTCATCAAATGTCACATCCCTACTAATTTCCATATGATGAAAACCTGGGATGTAAATTCTGAATGCTTTGGATGATTCACAATATCCAACAAATATTCCCTTCTTTCCAGAAGGATCCAACTTGGTTCTCTTTTCTTTTGGAATGTGAATGTATACAGGACATCCAAATATTTTAAGATGTCTTACCTCAGGCTTCTTTCCTGTGAACACTTCTTCTGGAGTTTTGAAGTCAAGAGCACTATGGGATAGTCTATTTTGTACATAGACTGCTGTTCTAGCTACTTCAACCCATAAATACATAGGTAGGTCTTGATCATGTATCATTTTCTTTACAGCTTCCATGATGGTTCTATTCTTTCTTTCCACAACACCATTTTGTTGGGGATTGTAGGGAGTAGTTATCTCTCTCTTGATTCCAGCTTCTTTACAAAAATCTTCAAAATCTTTTGAAGTATATTCTCCACCATTATCTGTTCTGAGTATTTTAATTTTCTTTTCTGAATGATTTTCTATCAATGCTTTGAACTCTTTGAACTTTCCAAAAACTTCATTCTTCTCTTTTAAGAAGTATATCCAAGTCTTCCTTGAATAGTAATGAATAAATGTGAGATAGTATTCATATCCACTTAAAGATGTGGAGGGCATTGGTCCACATACATCTGAATGGATCAATTCCAAAATGCTTTTGGTCTTTGTTTCACTCTTTGGAAATGGGTTCTTGATGTTCTTCCCTTTTGCACATCCTTTGCATGTGCCATCATGGTCAACCTTTAAGTCTGGTAGACCTACAGCTACCTTGCTTACATGAGGTAGTGCCTTGTAGTTAATGTGAGCAAGTCTCCTATTCCATAGCTCATTTGGGCTAGTGACTTCATGTACAAGGGCAGCTTCTGGATGACCCTTGAGCTTGTACAAACCTCCTTCCTCTTCACCAATGACAATTGCATCCTTAATAGATTTACCTTTGGACCACATTAATACTTGTCCATCAATGAATGAAACTCTATAGCCTTTCTTGTCCAATGCTGAGATGGAAAGCAAGTTCTTCTTCAATCCTGGAACATACAAAACTTCCTTCATCTTCATGGGGGTTCCAGAATCAAGTTTGTAGTTTGCTTCACCAATTCCCTTGATGGGATATTGATAGTTATCTCCTAGAGATACCTTTTGTGGGGAGGTCTTTTCTTCAAGTTTTGATAGAGTCTTCTTTTGTCCTGTCATGTGCTTTGAAGCACCACTATCGATAACCCATGTACCTTCTCCAGGTGTTATAGATCCAGAGAGTGCGGAGAATAGAACATACTCTTCTGCATCTTCTTCTTCACTTCTTCTAGATCTTTTCTTGAAGAGGGTCCTTTCTTCATCTTCTTCTTCTCTTCTAGGTCTTTTCTTGTGAGGCCTTTCTTCCTCTTCAACTTCTCAGTCTTCACTATCATCTTCTGCAAGATGTGCTTGATGTCTTTTGTGGTGAGTACCCTTTTTCTTCTTCAGAGGACAATCCTTAGCAATGTGTCCTATTTTGTGACAAGTAAAACATTGGAATTAGGAGTAATCTCTTCTTTGATTAGATCCTCTTTTCTTTTGAAATCTTTGTGGAGGATGAGACTCCTTGTGACTATCCTTCTTAAAGTAGGATTGATTCCTTCTTCTCTTGGTGTGGGTGGCTAAGGCTTGGTCATCTTCCTTGAGCAATGCTTCTCTGTTGGCAACCCTGGCTTCCTCTTGAATGCAATCCTCCCAAACCACATCAAACTTCATACTTTCTTTTCTGGCACACATGGTTTGGATGAATGACTCCCAAGGTCTAGTGAGACCATTTAGAGCAGTCATGACTAGTTCATCTTCATCAAGAGTATCTCCAATAGCATCTAGTTGTTCTTTGAATTGAGAAACCCTTGAGAAATAGTCTTGAATAGATTCTCCTTTATTCATCTTGGTGTTCTTCAATTGAGCTCTCAGGTTCATATTCCTATTGATGTTCTTTCCCTCATACATTCTAGAGAGAGCATCATACATTTCCTTTGGGGTCTTCTTGGATGCCACTTGGGGAATCAAGTGGTCCTTAATAGAATCAACAATGATTCTCTTTGCCCTAATCAAATCTTTCCTGTACTTCTCTTTAGCTTCATCTTCTGTAGGTTCTGCAATCTCATTTTTGATATAATGGGCAAGATCATTCTCTTCAAGAATGAGACCAATTCTATATTTCCATGCTCGGAGATTCTCTATACCCTCTAGCTTGTCTTCAAGCTTAGTACTTGGGGCCATCTTTCCCAGGGGGTCACTAAAAATTGAAAATTCCAAAAATGAAAAACTGACCTTACCAGGAGATTGGCTTGACTGAGGCGAGGTGACTGATGTACTTACTTTCTGGAAACTTCAATTTTTCAGCCTCCAAACTTGACCAGTGAACTTTGGATTTGCTGTAGAATTCTGGTTCTGGTTTTCTGGTTTTATCGCACTTTTGTCAAACTAGGGTTTGACTTTCTCGGAGTTCTACCCAACCAAAAAGTTCTCTCTAGGGCTCAAAAGATTGGTTTTGAGAAGGGCTATCCAGCCATGTAATCAGAATTCAACAATACCAACTTTTTGCAGAAACCCTAATTTTCACCAGAGAGAGAGATAGAGATATTTTCACCTTGTGAAAGATGTCCTATTCAGGCTAGCTCTGATACCATGTTAAATTCTAGCATAAATGCACAAGCAAGATCACTGAAAGAAACACAATCACAAGATAGACACAGATATACCCTGGGAAACCCTCATGGGGTAGAAAACCCAGCAAAGCTTTCCTCAATATAGATAATCAACCCAATACAAGATAGTAGACCACAACAAGAGCTCCTTCTCCTCCTATGCAGAACTCTCTCTCTCCTATGTGCACAATAGAAGTGTGAGAACAAGTGAGTTAAGTGAGGAACAACCTCCTCTACTTATACTTGTTTTCCAACTAACTTTTTACCCTATGAGGCCGACTTGTCAAATTGAGTCTAATAACCTCCGATAAAATAACTTCGGGCCAATCCCCACATAGGAGATCTAATAACCCTAGTTCCCATATTCCAATGGAGGAATAAACATCTCCGGATATACAATAGAGTCCCATCGGAGGAATAAAAAATCTCCGGAATAATACAAATATAATATTCTTTGAAGTTACAATATTTCAACAAATGACATATACATGATGCAATAATGATGTAAAAATGATGCTATTAAAATGCAAATATTACACAAAATGCCCCAAAAATTATGTATTTTGACGCTATTGTGCCATTAGTACAACTAACATAGTATTAAAAAATGACACCCCATATGAAACTTCAACACACATATTTACACAGTATGATGTCGATATAATGCAATAAACATGCATATGATGAAAACTCAATGCAAAAGTGACTTTGTACATGTTATTTTTCAATAATATTCAATTTAGTGCGATGTAGACAAACTTCAAGTGTTGTATTCTTCATCTCTAAGATGATGCCTTGTAAAGCATGCATAAAAAAATATGACATAGGGTTGGTGCAAATAATGATGCTTCCTTTAGCATTGTGTGGGAGACCGAGGGATATTTAGTCAATTGACCATAGGGATATGGAGAAATTTTAGCAAGATAAGTATATAATGGGAAATCCTTAATTAACATTTTATTCCCACTTGAAAAAGTCATAGTATTTTTCAGCATCACTAAAAATGGGTGAAGGAAAGGAGGGATTTGATCCAACCACAAGTTCCCCTACCTTAGGGGTGTATATTTATATAATAAATGGGGCAATCTAATATACAAAAAATCTAGCTATCTTTTTCCACATTTTACATAATGACAAATCATGAAGTATTCTACACCATGATGAAAGGACAAAAGGGATACGCCACATGAAACAACATGTATCATTATATAAAGTTGCATGTTTGACTTAACTATTTTTGTGTCATACACATTTGAATTTTTTTCTAAAAAAATACACTAGGAGACGATGCTAATGATAGCCCTTCAAATTTGTATTGTAGTAGTGTCTTGGTGAGTTCCTTCACCTTTTCACCTACCTTCAATATTTAAATTTCAGAATAATTATCTCACCAAAATATACATGTAAATTAACCTTAGTTAGATTGCCTTATTTTGTTAATATATGCCATCATTTGCTTGTTGTTGAATCTTAGTTAAATTACTTTAATCAATATACAAATCTAAGTTAAATAATTAATTCTAACCCTAATTAGCGTAGTGGTCTCTCTCTCTCCCTCTCTCTCTTTGTTAACGCTCAAATATCACACACATGCAAAATTTCTGCAATTTGCACGGTAAAGCATCATCAACATATAACATGCAACTCATTGAAGGCATCCTCATAAGATCCAAGAAGCAACATGAGTCCATAAATGCCAAAAACAGTCAAAACCACAACCGCGTGGCCACATGTCTGTTAATATGCACTACCGTGCATGTTGCCAGAACTACGATGCGCGACCAATCCAGATAATCCTTCGATATCCGCGCAACAGATAGAAACTACGAAATCTCAACCACCTGTGGTGCATTAATGACTCATGAAAGCTCCATTACCTCCACAATTTCGAATTTGGCCCCTCACACACTTGGGTTCCTTAAATGGCCTCTTTTTCTTACCTTGGAGATAGATCATAGGATCAAGGAATTCCCATTGGGATCTAGTTATTTCTTAGCCACTTCTTGGACTATAAAAGGAAGCCATGGGCATGCTTATGAAGAGATAAAGTAAGAGCAAGGTTATGCTGCTAGAATTGTGCTTGAGCTTCCCTAGAGCTCACCTCTTCCCTCTTGTATAACATTTATCAAACTCCCTTTCCACCTTCCTTCAAGGGGCAAGTGTTCTTCTCATTTGTTCTTCAAGATACTTAACATCAAGTGTGGACTAGATAGACCTTCCTAAGAGGGATTGTTTGCCTCCATTAGAGCTCACATTGCCTAGGTGTTGTACATGCTTGACCATTGGGAAATATAAAAGTGGTTTGGAATCTATTGGTTGTTGGAGTTTGCAATCGTACCCCTTTATTCTTTGTTTTGTTTCATTTTCATTTCCTTTATTTTTAATTCTTTTACTAACAACCACTTGCAGGATCACTTGGAGCACTCACTGTTAGGATATTCTCACCATCATCTTTATGTTTGCATGCATGCATGCATGCATTTGCATGCATCTAGTCATCAGTTTGGTAGTGTCCCAGCACCTAGTCCCTAGTTTACTAGCCCCAGGAGCTTGTTTCTACTCAGTTCCAACCCTCCTAGTCCATGATGCACCTTGTTTTCATCTCCTATGACAAAGTGCGCGTTCTCTTACCTACCACCAGTGACACACTCAGTTAGTTGCATGATTTGTGGATCTATTCCTTGATTTGAGGACAGATTGACTAGTTAATTGACTGAAACACTCCAATGGACATCCATAGAGACTAGTTTGACTATTCTGACTACTAACAGCTCCTCAGTCGCCCTCCTTGGATTATCCTTCACTACATTAGTGCTCCATGCATCCGTTACACCTACCTACATTCAGTTAGACTCAGTTTGACACCTGGTTGACCGTTACTTGTGCATTGATGACACTACCACTGATCTGATGATGAGGACTCTGAGTGCAGACCAGCTACACCATGTAGGCTATTCGAATGAACTCCTTGGTTAATTCGAATTATTCAGTCATTGTGACATTATTGTATTGTATTCTACTTCCGAGTAAATCAATAGAGCACTGCTGCAAGTCTTTTGCATAGTTTTCACATATTATTCTTTATGCATCTCTTGTAATAGTTTCTCTTGTTCTATAGATATGTTGTGCTTGAATTTCACATGATATCAGAGCTCATGGCAAGGATAAGCCAACTATTCTGCACTACATGCATATTCTGCACTGGTGATTCTACACTAGTGATTTTGCACTAGTGATTCTGCACTCATATTTTGCACTGGTGATTCTGCACTGCATGCATATCCTACACTTGCAACTATTTTCCAATTTTGCACCAAAAGCCGAGAGTTTCCACATAATTCCTGGATATTGATTCTTGACTCTTCAAGCTTGCTTGATAGTCTATGCTGGGTGTGATGCAACTTGAAAAGTGAAGTTTGTCGACCTAATGGTTCTTGTTTGTTTGTGACTGCAGGTTTCTTTCAAAGATTACAACTTCTTCGATGGATCTGAAAGCAATTACTCCTCTCTCTCCATTCAACTATGATGAGTGGAAACCAAAGATGATAACATATTTGAAGAGACAATGACTTTTTGATATGTGTATTGGTATTACGAGAGATTTTGATTCCTACGAAGAGGATAATGATTGGCTAAATGATTATGATAGAGCCTTTGGAGCAATGTGTCCTGCTATGTCTCCTAGTATGCGCTACCTCATTAATACTACTGAACATCTAAGAGATCTCTGGACCAATTTGGATAGAGAATTTGGAAAGCAGAAATAAGAGGATCATGCTAGCCATTTGGAGAACAAGCCCAGTGATACCTTCTCAAGTGTTCTCTCTAAATATGTCTCGGCCTCAACCATATCTCAAGATAAAGTTGTTCAAGATGAAGAAGCAACTGCAGATTCAACACTCATTTTCTCAATGTCTTCTATTTCGAATTCTGAGCAAGATAAGCCAGCTCATACTATAGAATCTAAAGAGGTCCTTAAATCTTCTCTTTCACATGATTTTGTTGGTGTGCAGAATGATGATCTATTGAATGGTTGGCAGGCTAAATCAGGTTTTGGAGGTGATGCATTCACCCTCCTTGATCACATGCTTCCTATGCACTTATGTTCGATCATTGGCACATATTCTCAGAGTTTCATTGAAGATGGAGGACACTACGATTTGCTTGGGTTCAAGTCTCAAGAAAATTTTGGTGATTTTGGTTTTGATATCACCCCTGTTGGTTCAAAGGAGATCACAAGAAACCATCTACCAATTCTTGGAGCCGATTTAGCTTCCACTGATCAAAAGTTCAAATTCAAAAAGCCTCCATGGGCTAGAATTTCGACTGAGAAGAGAAGATATTTAGATACACAGAGTACTAAGTGCATCCTCATTGGATATTATGAAGAATAAAAAGGATAAAACTCATGGATATCAGATCCAAAAAGATATTCATTGAGCGAAGTGTCAAATTTGAAGAACCGCTTCAAGATCTAAAACTAGTCGAGGAAGAAACTGTTGAATTGCCTCCTCCGCAAGAAGAAGATTCGAAAGAAGATGATGAAAATTTGTGTTCTAATATTTCTTATATTTTATCAGACATTAATGAACATGAAATATCAGGTTCATATTCATATCCAGATGAGCCCCCTCAGTTACCAAAATGGGCAAAAAAGACTCTCAATTCTGCTGGTTCTAACATTGGAAATCTTGTCGATCCAAGAAGAACTCAAGCAGACTGTCAAAGAGAAAGTATGGATATTTCATATTTTGATCCTTCACTGTCTAAAAAGGTTTTTCGATGATAGGTTCATATCCTAAATCATACTATCATTCCCATCGAGATCCGAGATCAAAAACCACCATGGATTCTATCTGCCTAGTTTGGAAATTTATGCATCTAAGCACTGGGAAGTGCACCATATGGATGTGAAGAGTGCATTTCTTCATGGAGATATTCAGGAAGAGATTTTCATGAAGCAACCTAAATGCTACATATCAGATCCCACATTAGTGTGCAGACTGAAGAAATCATTGTATGGTTTAAAACAGGCCCCAAGAGCTTGGTATACAAAGATGGATTCCTTCCTTCTGTCATAGATTGCAAGGTGCAAATCAGATCCAAATATGTACCTACAACAGCATGAAGGTAATTTTTTGATCATTTCCCTTTATGTTGATGACCTTTTGATAACTAGAAGCAATCTTGCTTTGATCTCCAACACAAAAACTGCTTTAAATCTAACTTTTGACATGAGTGATTTGGGCTTGTTGAAGCAATTCCTTGGGTTAGAGATTGCTCAAAATTTTGATGGGATCACCACATATTAGCAAAAATATGCTTCAAACTTGATAAACAAGTTCAATATGTCATATTGTAATGCAACACCATTCCCATTCCTCTCGAGAATAAGACTTGAGGATGGTGATTCCACACCATTGGTGGATTCGACACTTTATCGACAGTTGATTGGAAGTCTTCTATACTTAACACATTCTAGGCCTGATATTTATTATGCCATGAGTGCCATGTCAATATATATGCAGTAGCCACATGAGCTTCATTGGAGGGAAACCAAGATAATCTTGCACTATGTGCAGGGTACTAGACACTTTGGCATACATTATGCTGCAAATTCTGAGCTAGATTTAGTGGGATTCACTGATTCAGATTGGGCGGGTGATAGCATTGATCGGAAGTCCACTTCCAGATATGTTTTCATGATTGGAACAGGGCCTATTTTATGGTCAAGCAAAAAGCAGGCTTCCATTGCCTTATATTTAGTAGAGGCAGAGTATCGAGGAGCGGTCAATGCTTGCATTCACGCAGTTTGGTTGCAGGGTATTCTAGCAGAGTTTGATATTGGTAGCACCACTTCTACTGTCATTTTTTGTGACAATCAGAGTGCTATAAAGATCTAAATGGATCCACTTCAGAGATAGAGGACCAAGCATATTTATATACACATGCACTACATCCGAGAGCTTGTGCATGACATAACCATTGTACTACAATATTGCCCTACAAAAGAGAAAATTGCAGACATCTTCACCAAGAGCTTCACTGAGAAGAAGTTCTCTTACCTCCGTTCACTGTTGGGGGTAAGTTCTACTATGGTGGAGACATATTAGATCCTTCAGTGTTTAGCTTGAGGGGGGGCTTTCTTCCCACTAGGTTTTCCCTCTTTCCTCACTTAGATGTTTTCTAGCATTTTTGGATTATTTTCTGTATTGGGGTGACCTTTGGTCTCAGTAATAAGGGCCATATCTTTTATTTTTTATCTCATAGTATAGCTTGTGGAGGGGTGTTAGGATATTCTCACCATCATATTTATGTTTGCATGCATTCTTCATACATGCATGCATTTGCATGCATCCAGTCATTAGTTTGGTAGTCTCCCAACACCTAGTCCCTAGTTTACTAGCCCCAGGAGCTTGTTTCTGCTCAGTTCCAGCCCTCCTAGTCCATGATGCACCTTGTTTTCATCTCCTATGACAAAGTGCGCCCTCTCTTACCTACCACCAGTGACACACTCAGTTAGTTGCATGATTTGTGGATCTATTCCTTGATTTGAGGACATATTGACTAGTTAACTAACTAAAACACTCCGATGGACATCCAGAGAGACTAGTTTGACTACTCTAACTAGTGACAACTCCTCATGGGCCCTCCTTGGATTCTCCTTCACTACATTAGTGCTCCATGCATCAGTTACACCTACCTACATTCAGTTAGACTCAGTTTGACACCTGGTTCACCGTTACTTCTGCATTGATGACACTACCCCTGATATGATGATGATGACTCCTAGTGCAGAACAACTACACCATGTAGGCTATTCGAATGGCCTCCTTGGTTAATTCAAATTATTCAGTCATTGTGACATTATTGTATTGTATTCTACTTCTGATTAAATCAATAGAGCACTATTACAAGTCTTTTGCACAGTTTTCACATATTATTCTTTATGCATCTCATGTAATAGTTTCTCTTGTTCCATAGATCTGTTGTGCTTGAATTTCACACTCACCCCCACAATAGGGGAACCTAATACTGAATCCTTACTCCAACCTACTAAGATTTCCCCCTTACCAAGTGGGAAGGATTCACTCATGTGTAATATTTTTCACAACTCTCTCTCTCTCTCTCTATTGACCATAAGGATATCAAGGAATTTTAGCAAAATAAGTATATGACGGGAAATCCTTAAGAAACATTTTATTCCCACTTGACTAAGTCATAGTATTTTTCAGCACCACTAAAAATGTGTGAAGGAAAGGAGGGATTTGATCCAACCACAAGTTCCCCTACCCTGTGGTTGTATATTTATCTAATAAATGAAGAAGTCTAATATACAAAAACTCTAGCTATATTTTCCCACATTTTACATAATGAAAAATCATGAAGTGTTCTACACCATGATTAAAGTACAAAAGCAATACACCACATGAAACATGTATCATTATATCTGTTGCAAGTTTAACTAGCCTATTTTTGTGTCATACACATTTGAATTTTTTCTAAAAAAAACACTAGGATACGATGCTAATGATAATCCTACAAATTTTGTATTGTAGTATTGTCTTGGTGAGTTCCTTCCTTTTCACCTACCTTCAATCTTTAAATTTTAGAATAATTATCTCACTAAAATATACATCTAAATTAAACTTAGCTAGATTGCCTTATTCTGTTAATTCATTACGATCATTTACTTGTTGTTGAGAGCTAGTTGAATTACCCTAATCAATATACAAGCCTAAGTTAAATGATTAACTCCATAACCATAATTAGCCTAGTGGTATCTCTCTTTCTCTCTCACCATATATCTCTCCCACTCTCTCTCCTTCTCTTTCTCTCCCCCCTCCTCTCTCCCTCTCTTTGTCTCTCTCCCTCCCTCTCTCTCTCTCTCTCCATCCATCTCCCTCCCCCCCTCTCTCTCTCTCTCCATCCATCTCCCTCCCTCTCTCTCTCTCTCTCTCTCTCTCTCTCTCTCTTCCTCTCTCCCTCTCCCTCTCTCTCCCCCCCTCCATCCCTCTTCCCCCCCCCCCCCCTTCTCTCTCTCTCTCTCTCTCTCTCTCTCTCTCTCTCTCTCTCTCTCTCTCCATCTCTCTCCATCTCTCTCTCTCTCTCTCTCTCTCTCTCTCTCCATCTCTGTCTCTCCCTCCCTCTCTCTCTCTCTCTCTCCATCTCTCTCTCTCCCTCCCTCTCTCTCTCTCACACACACATACACCCACACAATATATATATATATATATATATATATATATATATATATATATATATCTATAATTAAAAAATAAATAAAACATTAATTGCATATTCTTAGACAACAATAGAACACTTATGTTTTAATAGAAGATTCTCTAAGAAACTAGTTGCATACAATAAATTTTGCACACGATCATAGCTATCATGTGGGGACATCACCCTCAAGCTAGGGTATGAGGCTACCAAGGTGAAGGATCCAAGATACAAGCTTCCATATCTCTCAATGCAACCAATCTTCTCTCTTGCTCAACCAATTTACCCATTATAAATCACTTTAGGCCTCTCATTCAACAATCAAACAATCATGGAACTCTTTTCCATTGCCCCACACAACGCAAGGGAGATAATACCTTTCTCTACACAATAGAGACTTAGGGATATTATTCCCTCTAGTGCTCTACAATCTAGATAGAAATAGCCAAATAAGTTATATTATTTCTAGAGATTGCTTGTAAAATAGTACTTATCTCTCAAGCATTCAAAGTGCATAAAAAATAAATTTGGTGATGGATTCCTAATTTTCCTAACCTCTATGCTCTCATGTAGCCATCTATTTCTCATCCAAGGTTTGATATTTCCTCTTCACAATTCTCATTTTTTTGGTCAATTTCCAAATTGATTACCAGTTAAAAATGGATACTAGAGCATGAATGTGAGAGTGAATGGAAATGAGGGAGTTGATGAAAAATGAAGTAATCATTATCTCACCCCAGCCCATGATGATTATACTCATATCATGTTTCCATAACTACATGAGAATACTTTCCCACGAACCTCTTACATGCATTCAATCATTGGATTTATAAGTCAATGTATGTGGATTCCTTCATTTAAGGAACATAGTGGAAAAGAGATGCCATATAATACTGACACATGGAAATAAAGGATTTAATTTCCCACAAGTCCCATTTTCTCTTTCCCCCTATGGTGGAGTCACAAGTCCTATTGTTCTCTCCACAATGATCATGGACCATTATATAATTTATCCTAGCAGATATTTATATAACTTGAGTTCATTATGGAAATCCTACCCAACAATCAATAGAAGTTATATATTTTCATTTGACACACATGCCTAGACATTCAATAGTCAATCCTTGACCTCAAACCTTTCACTAGGAATCCGTGCTAGCATATTTACATCATTTACATATAGGTTCATTTATTTAAGTTCTCATGGCTTGAATCTTATCATTATAACCATGCATTTATATTTTATAAATAGTATGATCCAATATAATCCATATATCAAATCTAGGGTATTGCAATCCATTTTCCACTTTCCAGGAACCAAAAGTATTGAACATAGAGAAGACAAAAGTCAAATAACACATGGTAAAGAACATAGCTTACATGGACAATACTTTCATAAAATTGGTGGTATGGAATGACACGTTTGAGTAATGAACGATTTATGGACATGTTACTTCATTAAAGATGACTTCCCATAATTACGTGAATATTAAAAATTTAAAACAACCTTCCATTTTATTTTTAATTAATTACATCGATAGGCATTTATATTATGAGTATGTTGATCTACCATAAAACTAGAAATTTGCAGTAGCTTGTGGCTATTAAAAGACCAAGAAAGTACATAGATCAAACCTTCAAGTTTTTAGAACAAAAAAATGGAAATAATAATCCAAACTCTAACCGTGTATTTCTGTCATATAATATGGCCACTCCATGAAGTCAATGTTCATTGAACTCGCCCCGCCTGATATTATCTACAATTACCAATATTGCATCCTACAACGTTATATAACCAAATCTAAATGAAAATTAGGATAACGCCCTAGGTGGCCTTCCCTCCTATAGAGATCATTGATGATGTTATGGATGTAGCTTGCATCTCTTTGACCGACTACCTAAAGATAAAACCTCCACTTAGGATTCCTCTTCCTTAGAAAAGATCACGATTGTGATCAATTGAATAATCAACTATTGAACCAAAAGGATTTTAAATTTGGTACTGGTGGTCTTTTTGGTAAAGCTACTAGTGGATAACCTATATTGGTTGTTGTAGTAGAAGTAGAATTATAAAAAATCAACAACGCACTAAGATTCAACTTCAAGAAGGATGGTCTACCACAATAATAGGAAACTAAAATTAGAAAGGGTTGTAACAACATTAATAGATTAAGTTGTTTTATTGGATGTTTGTCATATCGTAATGTGTTTTAGTGACATGAGAAATAACCTTACCACTCATAAGATAGGGACGCTATTCATAACATAAATTTTTTGAAATCCCCCCTATCCACTTATATGTCAAGTAAAATTCCATGAGATAAATTGAAATTGTCCAACAACCATTGAAGCTTGGTATTGAAAAAGACTTGTTGTTTCTCTAACACTATGACTACTCTCTCACTCATTGCAATCCAATTGATAATGATAATGAGGATGAGAATGTGGATGTAGGGCTATGTTCATGCCTATGTGGAACAAAATCAATGATATCAATGATTTTGAGAGCTCATTAGCCAATTCAGTTTATCTATTAAATAGACTGCTTCTTATCTATGTAGTTGTGCTTCAGACCAAGCAAAGAGAGAATCTCACCGTCACATTTCTTTAAGAAGTCTCGAGAACATGAAAAAAATGGAAGGAGCCTTAAGAAAAACACATATCTAATGTGTCCAAAGTAGCAGAGAAGTAGTCAAACATGCATCTAAAGACAAAATATTGTAAGCACATTACTTTAAAACTTCACTTTACTTGAGAGAGGAGCATTGGATGCATGGAATGGACTAGAGTTAATATTCCCCAAATATGTAATTATATTTCTCTAATTGGGATTGGTATCGATTTCCACCAAATTTAGAAATATATTGTTTGAATGGCCTTGAGTTGAGTTTCCCCAAATATGGAGAGGTACTTTACTATACTAACATGGCAGGACATTGCATTACATATAAAAATAGTTTATTACTAGCCATTACCTCACAAGGTGTGAAGAGATGTTTATAGAAGTATTAATGCATAGAAAGTAACAATTGGAAAAAGTAGCACTCTAAATCTGTTGTTTAAAAATAATTATTAAAAACAATTACCATGATATGTACTTGTTTATGGAGTTGATACTCAACTTCTCCAAGACATGTTGGATTGGGCATGCAGGTCTAGGTAGAATCATTGTGATTTTTTTCAATTGCCAGGCATTGTTGGGTGCCGCCCAAGTATAGGAATTTTTGAAAGTAAAGTATAGTTAGGCGAGGCCTAACATTGACTGGTTTTGGGAAAAGAAACTCCGCAAATCCTGAGAGGAGGGTATGGAGCGAAGCACAGTTGACAAGAAAGAATCTGTCCCCTTAGTAAAGATGAAGTATTAAGGACAGCCAGAGGTAGTTGAAGCAGTTAAGGATGAAGCGACGACCTGACAGCTACAAAAGCAGAAAGTAAAGAAGCGGAATGGTGCAAAGGACGCACCACTGTAGAGTCAGAGCCGCGCAGTCAGAACTGCGTGTCAGAAGAAGCGTCAGTGTCAGAAGAAGTGGCGCCAAAGGACAACGAAGTTAAAGGAAAGTGTGGTCAACAGGGGAACCACAGGGTTTTGGGTTTAAGGGTACTATGGGGGTTGGCCCATAGTTATTTTAATATGTGACTTGCGGGCACATCTAGATATATGGGTAATTTTGTATTTTGATTGTAGATCTAGACTAAGAGAGAAAGGACTCTACAACTGAGTGTGTAGGGATCTTATTGTAGAGAAGAGTCTGCAGCTGAGTGAGTAGACTGGAACTGTTACCCTTCCAAGTAAAATAAGAATAGTTCCCGTGGACGTAGCTACCATCTGGGGGGTGAACCACACAAATATATGCGTTATGTGTATGAGTTTATGATGTGTTTTGAGCACATGTTATGATGTGTTTATGTATTTTCTTTCATATGTATGTGAATGGAAATCATATGTTAAGTAAAGGGAACACATGTCTATGAATGTTGCGAAGTAACACTAAGTGTAATGAATGCATAGTTATAAGAGTAAAGACAACAACAATTCAACGTAGTCTGTAGACTATTGGTAAATGCGAAGTGCGAAGTCATAAGTTGATATTGTCATGTTGAGTATATGTTAAGTAAGAGACGCATTGCGAGGTCATTAACCACATCTGTGCATCACCACGGTTACATAAACCTGATTCTGTAACCCCCCATCTTCGCTTTGGGTGAGACTTTAGCCTGTTCACAGGTTGATGCCGAAAGGGCCAATGAAAGGGGTTTTTGTTGGGTCTACAATATCTTTGTCAAACCCAGGTCAGCCAAAGAACAAATCCAACAATGGTTCTTTTGTCGTGCTTGAACTGACATTTGGGTGATGTGTCATGTGGATGTGGAATCCAGAGAAGAAAGAAATACAGAACTGGGTAATTTAGACAGAACACGAGTTTGTGAAGAAAGAAAACAAACATCCGCGCCTTACCATAGAACAATGGTTGCAGAGGTATATATTCACTGAGTTGCATGAAGTTTTCGTCACATCTTTTTCTAATGAGCTAAATGAATGTATATTGAGAATAAAACAATGAAAAAACTATTTTCAGGGTGAAGAACCTATAGTTTGGAATCCATAGTTGATTCATAGGCTTGAAGGGATTGATAACCAAATTTTAAGAGCAGTAGACTTTTGGTTGGATAGCTTACTGGAAGGCTATATTACAGAGTTTGTTGTGGACACTTTGAAGTCTTACAACGCAGCTGAAGGATACTTTTTCCAAGGATTTAGAGGTAAGTACCTGAAAAACCCGAGTTTATGCATTAAAATGCTATTAGCTGAAAAAGGTGTCTTAAAAATGCAATCAGATTCCTAGGGTTTGAGTCTGTAATGTTAAAAAATACAGATAGTGATATAGATGAAGACATTGGCATTTTGTGTAGTGGAAACAGATATCAAGTTAGCACTAGAAAGAGGTCTCATGAAGCTGAACCTTGCACATTCTTAGAAACTAAGTTAGGAAGTGATAGAAACTCGTCTCAAGCTGAGTCTAATAGTGGACATGTTACTTCATTAAAGATGACTTCCCATAATTACGTGAATATTAAAAATTTAAAACAACGTTCCATTTTATTTTTAATTAATTACATCGATAGGCATTTATATTATGAGTATGTTGATCTACCATAAAACTAGAAATTTGCAGTAGCTTGTGGCTATTAAAAGACCAAGAAAGTACACAGATCAAACCATCAAGTTTTTAGAACAAAAAAATGGAAATAATAATCCAAACTCTAACCGTGTATTTCTGTCATATAATATGGCCACTCCATGAAGTCAATGTTCATTGAACTCGCCCCGCCTGATATTATCTACAATTACCAATATTGCATCCTACAACGTTATATAACCAAATCTAAATGAAAATTAGGATAACGCCCTAGGTGGCCTTCCCTCCTATAGAGATCATTGATGATGTTATGGATGTAGCTTGCATCTCTTTGACCGACTACCTAAAGATAAAACCTCCACTTAGGATTCCTCTTCCTTAGAAAAGATCACGATTGTGATCAATTGAATAATCAACTATTGAACCAAAAGGATTTTAAATTTGGTACTGGTGGTCTTTTTGGTAAAGCTACTAGTGGATAACCTATATTGGTTGTTGTAGCAGAAGTAGAATTATAAAAAATCAACAACGCACTAAGATTCAACTTCAAGAAGGATGGTCTACCACAATAATAGGAAACTAAAATTAGAAAGGGTTGTAACAACATTAATAGATTAAGTTGTTTTATTGGATGTTTGTCATATCATAATGTGTTTTAGTGACATGAGAAATAACCTTACCACTCATAAGATAGGGACGCTATTCATAACATAAATTTTTTGAAATCCCCCCTATCCACTTATATGTCAAGTAAAATTCCATGAGATAAATTGAAATTGTCCAACAACCATTGAAGCTTGATATTGAAAAAGACTTGTTGTTTCTCTAACACTATGACTACTCTCTCACTCATTGCAATCCAATTGATAATGAGAATGAGGATGAGAATGTGGATGTAGGGCTATGTTCATGCCTATGTGGAACAAAATCAATGATATCAATGATTTTGAGAGCTCATTAGCCAATTCAGTTTATCTATTATATAGACTGCTTCTTATCTATGTAGTTGTGCTTCAGACCAAGCAAAGAGAGAATCTCACCGTCACATTTCTTTAAGAAGTCTCGAGAACATGAAAAAAATGGAAGGAGCCTTAAGAAAAACACATATCTAATGTGTCCAAAGTAGCAGAGAAGTAGTCAAACATGCATCTAAAGACAAAATATTGTAAGCACATTACTTTAAAACTTCACTTTACTTGAGAGAGGAGCATTGAATGCATGGAATGGACTAGAGTTAATATTCCCCAAATATGTAATTATATTTCTCTAATTGGGATTGGTATCGATTTCCACCAAATTTAGAAATATATTGTTTGAATGGCCTTGAGTTGAGTTTCCCCAAATATGGAGAGGTACTTTACTATACTAACATGGCAGTACATTGCATTACATATAAAAATAGTTTATTACTAGCCATTACCTCACAAGGTGTGAAGAGATGTTTATAGAAGTATTAATGCATAGAAAGTAACAATTGGAAAAAGTAGCACTCTAAATCTGTTGTTTAAAAATAATTATTAAAAACAATTACCATTATATGTACTTGTTTATGGAGTTGATACTCAACTTCTCCAAGACATGTTGGATTGGGCATGCAGGTCTAGGTAGAATCATTGTGATTTTTTTCAATTGCCAGGCATTGTTGGGTGCCGCCCAAGTATAGGAATTTTTGAAAGTAAAGTATAGTTAGGCGAGGCCTAACATTGACTGGTTTTGGGAAAGAAACTCCGCAAATCCTGAGAGGAGGGTATGGAGCGAAGCACAGTTGACAAGAAAGAATCTGTCCCCTTAGTAAAGATGAAGTACTAAGGACAGCCAGAGGTAGTTGAAGTAGTTAAGGATGAAGCGACGACCTGACAGCTACAAGAGCAGAAAGTAAAGAAGCGGAATGGTGCAAAGGACGCGCCACTGTAGAGTCAGAGCCGCGCAATTAGAACTGCGTTGTCAGAAGAAACGTCAGTGTCAGAAGAAGTGGCGCCAAAGGACAATGAAGTTAAAGGAAAGTGTGGTCAACAGGGGAACCACAGGGTTTTGGGTTTAAGGGTACTATGGGGGTTGGCCCATAGTTATTTTAATATGTGACTTGCGGGCACATCTAGATATATGGGTAATTTTGTATTTTCATTGTAGATCTAGACTAAGAGAGAAAGGACTCTACAACTGAGTGTGTAGGGATCTTATTGTAGAGAAGAGTCTGCAGCTGAGTGAGCAGACTGGAACTGTTACCCTTCCAAGTAAAATAAGAATAGTTCCCGTGGACGTAGCTACCATCTGGGGGGTGAACCACACAAATATATGCATTATGTGTATGAGTTTATGATGTGTTTTGAGCACATGTTATGATGTGTTTATGTATTTTCTTTCATATGTATGTGAATGGAAATCATATGTTAAGTAAAGGGAACACATGTCTATGAATGTTGCGAAGTAACACTTAGTGTAATCAATGCATAGTTATAAGAGTAAAGACAACAACAATTCAACGTAGTCTGTAGACTATTGGTAAATGCGAAGTGCGAAGTCATAAGTTGATATTGTCATGTTGAGTATATGTTAAGTAAGAGACGCATTGCGAGGTCATTAACCACATCTGTGCATCACCACGGTTACATAAACCTGATTCTGTAACCCCCCATCTTCGCTTCGGGTGAGACTTTAGCCTGTTCACAGGTTGATGCCGAAAGGGCCAATGAAAGGGGTTTTTGTTGGGTCTACAATATCTTTGTCAAACCCAGGTCAGCTAAAGAACAAATCCAACAATGGTTCTTTTGTCGTGCTTGAACTGACATTTGGGTGATGTGTCATGTGGATGTGGAATCTAGAGAAGAAAGAAATACAGAACTGGGTAATTTAGACAGAACACGAGTTTGTGAAGAAAGAAAACAAACATCCGCGCCTTACCATAGAACAATGGTTGCAGAGGTATATATTCACTGAGTTGCATGAAGTTTTCGTCACATCTTTTTCTAATGAGCTACATGAATGGATATTGAGAATAAAACAATGAAAAAACTGTTTTCAGGGTGAAGAACCTATAGTTTGGAATCCATAGTTGATTCATAGGCTTGAAGGGATTGATAACCAAATTTTAAGAGCAGTAGACTTTTGGTTGGATAGCTTACTGGAAGGCTATATTACAGAGTTTGTTGTGGACACTTTGAAGTCTTACAACGCAGCTGAAGGATACTTTTTCCAAGGATTTAGAGGTAAGTACCTGAAAAACCCGAGTTTATGCATTAAAATGCTATTAGCTGAAAAAGGTGTCTTAAAAATGCAATCAGATTCCTAGGGTTTGAGTCTATAATGTTAAAAAATACAGATAGTGATATAGATGAAGACATTGGCATTTTGTGTAGTGGAAACAGATATCAAGTTAGCACTAGAAAGAGGTCTCATGAAGCTGAACCTTGCACATTCTTAGAAACTAAGTTAGGAAGTGATAGAAACTCATCTCAAGCTGAGTCTAATAATGACACATAACCTAGATACATTGGCTATGAGCCTATTACTCTGTAGAAACCTATAGTTGCGGAAAGAAATATTACTAGTTCGTAGAACACTAGTAGTAGTAATACTACAGGAGAAAGCACTCACAATCATCCATGTAGTGGTGTACCTCCATCATTTTAGAACCCTACACCTCCTAGAAGAAGGATGGCAGATGATATAAAGATACCTGTTTTTATAGGAATTGGTCTGGAAGATCCAGAGTAACATTGGTTTCTCTATGATGTTGTCTGGAACATTAAGCAAGTACAAGATGATGCTATAAAACAAGCCAAATTAGTCACCACATTCAGAGACAGAGATTTAACATGGTCCATCAAATACTCTGTTGTATAGAACAGAACATTAGCGGAGATCAGAACTGTGCTAATTAGGGAATTTAAGAATCCCAAGTTAGAATCTCAGTGCATTTCATAGCTAAAAGAAATAAAACAGAAACCTAATGAGACCGTGTGGGAATTTGATTAGAAATTCAAAGCCTTGTTGCATCAAGTTAGCTTTGATATAACATCACAACAACATCAAGAATGGTTTATATCTGCGTTGTTGCCCCACATTAGATTACCATTTATGCAACAAAAGGTTGCCTCGCAAATAGAAGCATTGGAAATTGCGATGAAACTAGAAGCTTCGCCCATAGGAGAAACTAGCACATGCATGGTACATATACATAGACAACTAGCAAACCTGACATTAAAGTTACAAGATATAAAAAAAAAGAAAAGAAGTAATAAAAGAGGTTTGGTGTACTAAATATAAAGGAGAAGGACATTCCAAGGAACACAGTTCTATATTCATAGATTACCTCACGAGTGGGGAAACAAATCCATTAAATCAACCTCAAGGACCATGGTGTGATATTTTCCGATGCAGAGGACATCGACCAGAGGACTGTTACCTACTTCAAACGTATGTAGAGACACCAAAGAACCTGTACTGCACATTTTGTAAGTCAGTTGGCCATGATGATACCAACTGTAGAGCATATGACCTTATGATAAAAAGAAAACATGATGTCTACAGAGTCTAAGGAGAAACACAAAACAATAATGAAAATGTGCAGTATGACCAAGGCACATATAGAGGACGTGGTGGATTCAGAGGAAGAGGATGTAACACTGGCAAAGGACGAGGTAGAGGTCAGATTGTCTGCTATAAGTGTGCTCAACCTGGACATTTGGCAAGATATTGTTAGAACCCATGCTCTACTTGTAAGTATTGTAAATCATTTTACCATATCATTGAAGCATGTCCCATTTTGCTAGGAAAAATGCAAGAAAAAATACTAGAAGGACAGAATCAAAATATTCAGATGATTGCAGCTGATAAAAGAAACGAATACCACAACATCCATGTTGTGATGTGAAGTGGAGCTTTGACAGGAAATGACAAGACGAATGAAGCTTCAACTTATGACGATCACATTAATAGACCAAATCCTATTGATAGGCCTTGGGTAATAAAAGCAATTGGAAAAATGCTTGCATTTAACCCTAACAAAGAAAAATAAGTATTCATGGAAGCAAGAAAACGATTTCAGGACGCAGAAGCTTCGACCACAAGGGTCCATTTGTGAAGTGATTGGACACCTGTATTAGATATGCCGACCTCGTATGATGGATCACGAACTTCACTACAACAAACAAGTCCTATAACATAGTTTCTACAGAGCCGCATAAAGCTTCTACGACATGAAAACACCTTAGGGTAATTATAGAACATGCTAGGACACTACAAACAGCGTAGTACAGTAAACAATGCACACAGAGAAGTTCATCATATCAAGAACCATAAAAGGACAGGAAGAGAAATGAGGCTAAGCGCGCATATTGGAGATTTCGAAATGAACCCAATCATTCTCGATCTGGGCTTAGAGGTGAACGTGCTGACAAAACATATATGGGAACAAATGGGGAAACCAAATTTATCTTGGTCTCCTATTCAGTTGAGACTAGCTAACCAGCAGAAGGTTATACCTTTTGGGAGGCTATCAAGTGTTCCTATTGATATTGATGGAGTGCGAAGTAAAGAAGACTTTGAGGTTATTGAGATCATAGATGATAGTAATCCTTAACCTGCATTATTAGGGATTGACTGGGAAATTGATAACCTCACAATTATCATTTTGAAGAAAAAAGAAATGATATTTGAAGGACCGGATATCAAGGTTATTGCACCCCTGGATCCTTCACAAGGAACAAGGTATGTTGAGCTAGTACGAGAAGAATGCAGAGCTCAAGAACTTGACAATATATACAAGATGATAGTTAATCAAGTATATTACATTAACCCCACAGAGGATGGAACATTGAGCTGGAGATGTCACAGTTCTTGCGTATTAGAGTCTGACGCAGGACTGGAGAACTGGCAGAGATGAATGCATAAAGTATCAACTAGGCTGTTGACACCCAAAAAGTGCTCACTAGCTCATTTCCCTATTCATATAACCCATTTGTCCACTTTTCCACCATCTGAGCCTCTGAAACCAACAAAAGGTCACCAAAAGACCATAGTACACCCCTTTTTCCCACTCAAAAAGATTATTTTTCCTATAAAGCATAAAAAACCCTCAAAAAGGGTCCAAATTCCCAAAAATATTAAAAAGGGAATAAAAATATTAATTTTATTCAAAAAAGGAAAAAGGAGGGAAAAGTACCTAAACCATGTTGGTCAATACCATTTGGTTTCCACAAAACCACAAATGGTATTCCCCACCACCAAAACCTATAAAAAGGTGGTAGGGGCTCCTCATTTCACATCTATCCATTATCTCATCCTCATGCTGACGAAATCTCCCTTGAGCATTTTAGCCATTGTAAGCAACCTTGGAGAAGGATACCTCTTGGAGCTTGGAGCTACTTATCTTGGGAGTTGCTCTACATCAACCTTCACCATTGGAGGTATTACTATTGCAAGCATTAGCTTGCCCCATTTTTTAATATAAATTTATTCTTTCATATTTTCTTGTTCTTGTTTTTTAAAATATTTCCATTATTTGCTTAGATTCTTGCATAGATCCATGATTAGTTTTGTTTAGATTAGTTTCTTGTTTAATTCTATTGAAACTGCTGCTACTAGTTAGCAGGTGCCCATAGCACTAAGCTTGGTTGCAAAACCAAGCCAACAGTTTTTGGCGACTCCGCTGGCTTTGAACAATAGATCTCAAGTTTTTGCTTTCAATCTTAGTTTTTTATTAGTTTTTAGCCTTTAGATCCATAGATCTGCCATCCTAGACAGCAGATCCATTGCTACTCTAGTTTTTAGCCCCATCTATTGCCATCAACAGCCCGGAATTCTCAATTTTCGGGCTCGTTTTTCGGCTTCCATGCACGGCTTTCGCCTCGCGGTTTTCAGCCTGACAGTCGCGCGGCTCATCGCGGCTTTTCGGATTTTTTCCGTGCGGTTCCCCGCGGCTTCGCGACCTATTTCCGCGCTGCACAGCGTGGCTTCGCGGTCATTTTCCGCGCGGCTCATCGCGACTGTGCACCAAAATACCACGCTGCACATCGCGGCTTCGCGGTCAAAAACTGCGCTGCCCATTGCGACTGTGCGACAGAAACCCGCGCGGTCCATCGCAGTTTCTCTGTCAGAACCCGCGATGCTGATTTTTACATTCGGCCGAATCGTTTAAAAAATTAATTTCTGACTGTACTTTCTGCCCATATAGCACATTTTCCAGTATTAGAAATTCTGCATATTTTACAGCCATAGAAAAATTTTACTATTTACAATGCACATGTGAAAAGTCTTTTTAAATATTTTCAGAAATTGAAAGAAGGACTTAGTTTGCATTTTATCTAGATTAAAAAAAAAATTTGCTGTTTACTTCTTTAATACTTTGCCCTTAGCAATTTTCAGAAAAGAAATCCATTTATTTCTTAAAGAAGTAATATTATTTGCTTTCATATTTCAAGAAATCCTTAGTTTTTTGAATAAGTCTTTGAAAAACATTTAATTTCCATTTATTGAAAAAGTCATAATATTTGCTTTTACTTCAAAAGATCCTTTGTTTTTTGAATACTTAGCATTTACTTTTTCAAATTTCAGTTTAAAATATCACACGTGCACCCACTCAAACACTTAATTGAACTAAGCCTTAAAACGTACCCTAATTTCAACACATTTTTAACCCCACTTGGGGAACACTAAAAGAATTTTGTAGCTAGGTAGTATTGAGGGGATAGGTGTTCCAATAACACCCCTCAGTTATTACATCTGAGACATAGAAGTTGTCCATTTAGGGAGCTAAAATCTGTTAGTATTTATTGGCGCGGTCACAACCGGTTTGTGGGAAGGCCTCTCCCCTAGGAGGGTTGAAGTCACGAGGATGGTTCCGGAAGCCTGAGTGGAATACCGAAATCCATTCAGTAACCGAAGGGATACCATTCGCAGTTCTCGGGATATCCCTGTATTGGGATATTGCGATAAAGGACCAAACGGCAGATTTACCTTTTCTCGACGCGTCATGAACGGAGTATCCTAGTAGCCATTCTTTAGGATTGATTACCCGGTGTCCCTCCCGGTAGGGGGATATCTAGCCGTTGTCTCAACACTCATATTGTCTGACTTGGATTTCATCACCTTGCAGAGAATATCGTTTGTTGATTCACAATACTTTTCGTTAGGTGTTTGCATGATTCAACCCACCTTTGGTCTAGTTACACCTATTTTTTCTAGAAGCCGTTTGCATGTTGGTACTCTGACCATTTGTTGCATCCCTCCACTTATTGTAGCACAGCTGCTAGAATAAGTGCCCTTTTTGAGGTTGATTTTTTTGGCCTGAGAGCCTTCATTTTCACTCCCCTTCTTGCACCCTTGGTGGCATTAGGGTTTTGAGTTTTTTATATACTACCATTTTACACATACAGATTTTTTACACTAAAACTTATTTCTCACCATTGAGAAATTTAGACGCTCTCGTCGTCTTCAGGGTGAACTCCCAGAGTTCAGTCTACTTGGCTCGCCACGTCACCGACGACGAGCATTATCCCTTGACTCGACACATCGTCAGTCAACCAGACAGTCATCTGATTTTGACACGCCTCACTTCACATTTGATTTAGAGGTAGAATCCGAAAACCCCACAGAGTTATTCCCAACCACCATTATGGCTGGAACACCATTGGACCCACTATTTACCAGCACCGTAGGTGAGACATCCACAGACCCTTCTGCTGCGATGCCATGCATGGAAACAACCACCCCCCTGGGTATGCCCAATATGGGCAACACTCCGCATTTAGGAATGCCCAACACAGGGCCACCTCCTGTTATAGGAATTCCCAACACAGGGCCACCACCTGTTATGGGTATGCCCAACACAGGGGTCACACCCCCTCTGGTTTCCACAAACCCTATCCTAGGAATCCCTACTGCTATTCCTAACCCAAGTATAACCCATGTTGCACTTGGAGGCGCTGGCCCATACCAGACCACACCTATTGGAGGGCACATACCCTCCATACCTAGCATACCTTTAGGCGCCACCTGACCCCTACATCATACCACAATGACTAGGCATGTCCCAGTCCCAGTCACTACATCTGCTAGCTTACCATACATGGCGAGTCTGAACCTACCAGACTTAGCCAGACTCACCAATGATCCTATCAGACACGATCCTGCATGGCCTCAAATGCCCACCAAAATCCCCTCTGACATCCCTAAGTTTGAGGGTAAGACAGGTGAGGACCCCCAGAACCATATCATGTCCTTCCATTTATGGTGTTCCTCCAACTCCATAGTGGACGATTCTGTCCGCCTCCGGCTTTTACAGTGCACCTTCACTGGCTCTGCAGCTAAGTGGTATATCGAACAACCCCATGGGACGCATGCCACCTTTACCTCCCTTGCCTCGACCTTCCTGCAGTTTTTCCAGTTACCTGTCCGCTATGATGCAGGAGTCGAGATCCTACTATCTTGCAGACAGAATACGGCCACCCAAATCACTGACCACATTCATGAGTGGCGTCGATGCTGAAGCCTCTACAAAATCAAGTTAGACGACCATATCTTCTTAGATTGGTTTCTAAAATCCCTCCTCCCTCTCATTGCGAAGGATGTGGCATCCGAAAGACCCCAGTCTGAAGAAGAGGCCATCCTCAAAGCTCAACAGTTTGATCTCATTTACGCCCAGTCGGGTTATCTATACACCATCATACTGGACGCCCCACGATGCGACTCTTCACGCGGTGATGCGCCGGGGGCATCTCATGCCGCCGATGGCATTATTGGCCAAATCACACCACAAGCTAAACCTTTCAGCATGGTGAGTACCATGCCTGCCCCAGACCTCTCTAGGGCTACATCCAGTTCCGGAGCGACAACTTCTTACACTCCAACAAACTAGACACATCACATTCACGGACCCTCTTGTCCACAACATTGCTATGGGCAAGCGCCATCAGCATATGCACCTCCTACATACTATAACCAACCTGCTGCACAGAACCCCATTCAGTTCTCTCCACAACAGATGCAGTACCCACAGCAAGCTGCACCAGCTAATCCAACACACCCAATAGCTCAGGGGTACCAACAACCCCAACAGGCAACTGGACCACCGCCAGCTCCACCTGCATATTACCCACCGCAACCTGCTCCCGCACTTGTGGCTCCCCAGAATCCCCCCAATGCTCAAGGGCATGTGTACGCACAACAACATCAGCCCCAATACCAAAATAACCAACGCAACCAGGGTGGGCAACCAAACCGTGGAAGAGGACGTAACCGCGGCAACAACCAACAAAATAACCAAGCTCCACAACCTACCCATCCTCCGCAAAATAATAACGCAGCGCCTACTCATCAGAATCCTGATCGGCCACCTAAGCAAGCCAAAAATGCTAATTTACGAACAAACCATCCTTGTTCTATTTGCAAGGTCTATGGCCACTATACCCACGCTTTCCCACATTTGGAGCGAGCTCGGCAACTATGGACAGATGACGCCCATCATCAAGGGCAGGCGGCTCCTTAGCCACCACCCAATCCTCCACCACCACAACCTCAACCTTTGGTGCTACAAAACCCTTTTCCAACACAAGGAGTGGTGAACACTCAGCCGTTAGCTCCCCCACAGGGCAACGTGCCACCACAACAAATCACTTACGTCGCTCCTGATCAACCAATGTTCGATTCAGGCACTCACCACTTATTGATGATGTCCACTGCTGATGTCAACATCCAGACCCGTTAGAACCAGTATGGCCCTACCTTCGAAGCCCCCCCCGCCGATAAGGATACTAACGCTCATCCCACTGATCAGACGTTACGTATACCACCGCTTCCACTTGATGGCGCCTCTAAAGCACCTCGTTTCCCACTCCGCCATATCAACAACAACCCCAATGCACGGGCTGCGTCAAATTACAACATCGTAGATGACTTAGCTCAGTCTCCCGCAGCCATGTCTGCGTTAGAAGTCTTGAAAAACTGTCCTTCACAGTGCAAGACTTTACTTTCCGCCATTGGGGCGATTGACCCAAATGATTCGAAATTAATGACCTTTGATTTGGACTAGTCCGAACCATGTCTGCCTTCCACCATAGCAGTCCAAGTTTCTGTTTCTATTCGGAATCTTGTCATCCATCGATGTATCATCGACGAGGGTGCCTCTACGTGCGTCATGTCCACATTCGTTTGGCAGAAGTTGGGATCCCCTACTCTCCAGCAATCCACCACTGCATTGCGGGCCTACGACGGTCGATCAACTCAACCCCAAGGTCTACTACCCAATGTCCCCATCCAGTTGGGTGGGAAAACTGTGCTCATTGACATAGAGGTCATTAATGCCCAACTCGATTATAACCTTTTACTTGGCCGCAGTTACATGTACGCCATGAAAACGGTTTCCTCATCCGTTTTTCGTACCATGATGTTCCCCCATGAGGGACGCATGGTCAAAATCGACCAACTCACCTACTATGATCCCAATGCCCCTGCAGCACCCGAAAATGTTCTCCCCATGGTTGAACAACCCGCTTCTAGTGCAACCACCTCCTTTGTTTCTTCTGTGGGACCCGGACTTTACTCAGATACACCAATGACCTCTACATTCCAGGCCATTCCACCACCGTCACCGGAGACCCACGTCGCAAACCTCTGTACTCTTTCACAGAATGCACAAACACCTGGTAATCAACCCTTATTCCCTAAACCACCATTGGTACCTAGTCACATTGGCGTTACACCTATCCACACAATCCCCTTCCTATTCCCTCCCTCGGGCGTAGTAAGTTCCCTGGTTATGTCTACCCTCAGTCTCCCCGGTTTAACCTTGGGATTACCTGTGTGGTACATTCCCCCTCCCGTTCCCCCGCTGACACCAAATGTCATCCTCCAACCGGTACAACCTATTGTTACCACTACTCAACCTCCTCCTGGTGTCACAATCCCTTCGTCGTCGACGAAACCATCTCCTGGTCTCACGATCCCTTCGTCGTCAATGAATCCTCCTCCTCTTGTTAAGCCCACTAGGGGCAGAGGTCCACAACCATACACTGCTATACCACCCCCTAAGGCAGTTAAACCCCCACCGGTGTTTCGAGCTCCTCCTAAATGCTCGTTGTGCAATGAGATAGGCCATCCAACTCATCAATGCCCACAGTTACCAGCACTCCAAGAGCATATGAATATGTTGGATGATGACACCGGCATCCCAGTCGTTAGACTTGAGCCACCTCCTCAGCGTCGCGACAGATCACTACGCACCAACCATCCTTGTGCCATATGCAGCATTTACGGCCACTACTCTCACCATTGTCCTGATCTCCCAGACTATAGAGCAGCATTGTACGAGTTAAACAACGTCGATTTGGAGATATCTCCTCCCCTCATCGAGGAGATCTACCCCCCGCCATCATCCTCGTCAGAAGAAGTCAATACAATCTATATGATTTCAACAACTGTCAAACCAGAACCCCTTGATTTATGGTCTGACTACTTCAATACTGATGAGCAAATTTGGGAGACACTCACTGCACCCAACTACCCTTGGGATGATATGCATCATCGCTCGTATTTCCTCCTGGAAACATCTACATCCACCGCATCCAACCAGCTATCAGTCGAATCGAAAGATTTCATACCCACAAAGGTCGATTGGTTAAAAGACCCCATCCCAGCACCGGATGCCTTTGAAGAAGGGAACATGTCCAACATTTCCCCCATTATACAAATCGATATTTCCACAACACCATGGAAACCCGAGCTCATCTCGCTGGGCGCATCTTGCACTCAAGCAGAAACTCAGGCGTATAAAAAGCTTTTTCAAGAATTCCGGGATGTTTTTGCCTGGTCCTATACCGAAATGCCTGGTCTTGACCCCGCCATTATAGAGCACCACATTGATACATGGCCTGAGGTACCCCCTGTTCATCAAAAACAGCGACCCATTCATCCTTCCAAACTCCCCGCTGTTAAAGCTGAGGTCAAGAAACTTCGCAAAGCAGGATTCATTTATCCTATTCCGTACACCACTTGGGTGTCAAACCCCGTTCCCGTCAACAAAAAGCAAGGCACCCTTAAAGTATGCACTGACTTCCGTGATTTAAACCACGCTTGTCCAAAAGACAATTTCCCCATGCCATTCATTGACCAACTCATTGATGAGTGTGCGGGCCATGAAGTCCTATCTTTCATGGATGGGTTTTCCGGATACAACCAGATTCACATCCGTAAGGAGGATCAGTACAAGACTGCCTTCACCACCCCATGGGGCATCTTTGCCTATCGCGCCATGCCATTCGTCCTTAAAAATGCTGGTGCCACTTTCCAGCGAGCCATGACCTATTGCTTTCACGACTTGGTCCATATCCTGCGAGTCTATCTTGATGACCTCTCAGCCCGTTCCCGAAAACGATCAGACCACATTAACGACCTCCGGCAAGTTTTTATGCGTTGTCGCAAATATAAAATCCGCTTGAACCCACACAAGTGTGTGTTTTGCGTTCCGGTAGGCCGGTTGTTGGGTTTCATTGTTTCCCAAGATGGAATTACTGTTGATCCCCTGAAAGTCAAAGCCATCTTAGAACTTCCTCCTCCTCGCACGCTTCGGCAGCTCTAGAGTCTACAAGGGCGGTCCAATTTCCTTAGGCGTTTCGTTCCTGATTACGCCACCAAAGTCCACGGATTCTTATGCTTACTTCATACCCACATACCCTTTGTTTGGGATGAGCAAGCAGACACGGCATTCGAAGCCCTCAAGAAAGCTCTCACACAAGCCCCCTTGATATCCCCACTGGATTTCTCTCAAGACTTCACCCTTTATGTCTCGGCATCTGAATATGCTGTGTCCGGAGTCTTGGTCCAAGAAGATGCCTCTCACCAAGAGCATGTAATTTACTACGTTACCCACCCCTACGTTACCCATACGAGGAACGATTAGCCCTAGCTATAGTATTTTCCGTACAAAAATTGCAACACTACATTCTACTCAGTCATACCACGGTTGTGGCCGACTCCAACCCTATGGTCTATCTCCTGACCCGACGACTCCTACAAGGTTGTGTTGCTAAATGGGTCATTATCCTCCAGGAATATGACCTCACTTTCAGAACTCCTAAAAGCACCAAAGCCCTTGCCCTTGCTCACCTCATCAAGAAATAGCTCTGAATGCTCTACCAAACTCGCACGTAACAATGACAAGTCATTAGGGCCCCACGCCCTATTTATAGAAATTCCACCAATTTTCAAACAACCACTGCGGTATCATACGAAGTCCATTTTTCAAACCGTTGGTACCGTTGGAATCAGCACAGCGAGAACTTCATGCAGGTTCCTTCCTTTTCCCGTTTTCATGGGGTTTATTTTTTGACCATTTTTTGGCCTCCCTCGTGGCCTTGGTTTGCGTGCCACATCGGCCGTTCTCCGTTTTCGACGTCCCTTATATCGTCGGATTCAGTTTTCCGTGCTCGTGATGATGCTTGAGATCATTTCTCGCTCTCACCTTTAGATTTTTCGAGAATTTTTCCCATGCCCCCTCGTCACCTCGATTTGCGTGCCACATCAGCCGTTCTTCATTTTCGACGTGCCTTATATCGCCGGATTCAGTTTTTCATGCTCGTGATGATGCTTGAGATCATTTCTCGCTCTCACCTTTAGATTTTTTGAGCATTTTTCCCATGCCCCCTCATCACCTCGGTTTGCGTGCCACATCGGTTGTTCTCTGTTTTCGACATGGCATATATCACTGGATTCAGTTTTCCGTGCTCGTGATGATGCTTGAGATCATTTATCGCTGTCACGTCCCGATTTTCAGGGCATTTTTTCATGCCCCCCATGTCACCTCGGTTTGCGTGCCACATCGGCCGTTCCCCGTTTTGGACAAGTCTTATATTGCTGGATTCAGTTTTCCGTGCTCGTGATGATGCTTGAGATCATTTCTCGCTCTCACGCCCATATTTTTTGGGCATTTTTTCAAAATGCCACTCATCACCTCGGTTTGCGTGCCATATTGGCCGTAGCCCCTTTTCGACAATATTTCTGTCACCGGATCCAGTTTTCCGCACTGATGATGATGCTTGAGACCTCTTCTCGCCCTCATCAATCCCTTTTTGTTCGGTATAATTTTATCCATTTTTCGGGCCGAGCAAACCCTTTTACGAAAAAGGCACTTAGGGAGTTTCTGTTAAGCTCTTTTCTGACTCCTAAAACAATGAAAAGATTGCCGAGCAGCCTTGCTTCCTTTCATGCTCGTTAAAAGTATCTGAAAGGGCATCTACCTGGTATAAGTTTACCCCTTTTCCGGACCTTGTAGACTAATTACGAAAAAAGAATACTCTAGTCACATCGGCTAGAAGAGTTCTCCATTTGCATCATTTTATGCTTTTTTGGGCCTTGGAGACTAAAGTACGAAAAAGAACACCAATAGAGTCCACTTACCGCTTTCAGACTCTCTAAACATGAAAGCAACCATGAGCACGAGTCGTCCTGGGCTTACAAAATCCACAGGAACGTACCATTTCAGAGCACACTTTTATCCCTTCTTGGAGCTCATTAAAACTACGAAGAAGGAATCAATGGTGCCTCTTGGCGCGACGACAGATCACATCTACTCATATGGCAGTTTCCCCATTTTGGTCGCCTTTGTTCAGAGTATTCTGCAGTATGTCACCTTGAAAATCCCTCGACATCACCTATCAGCTCGTCCTCCCCCCCAAAGTCAATATATACCATTTAGTCCCTAAAAGTCATGATCCCCACACCTACAAGTCAGTTCCCTACGCTGCCAGGTCAACCATTTCATCATACTCTGAACAAAGGAAGTTTGAGTCTACCCACTTTATGACCCTGTTATTTCCCATCCCCACAAGTATGTCAGTCCTACCATCAGTACTACAGCACTTCAGTTCTACACCTCGTGCTCCTATCAAGGAAACATCATTACCTTGTTAGTTGCTGGTCTCCCTCTGTCGACGACAACCACATTTATTCCAGAGGATAGACCTAGAGTTCCCTGTGTCTTGGACTCATCACCATTCATGATGAGTGCCTATGAATCATTTCGAGAAGACTCCTCAGTACTTCTCTAAATGGTTGTTTCTCACATGCTCGACTTCAACACCTTGATCGCATCGTTGAGACTCGTACAGGGCATTGATCCTTTCAAGTTTTTCGTCGAAGACCCTGGATACCTCCTGACTCTTCCACATTTGAGAGTGTACCTAAGAAAATAACCAGTTACATTTTTTCTATAGATATCCGGGTTGCGCATGGTGACAGTATTCGGAAGCCATCCAGTTATATGCTTCCTCGAGTTTCAGTTCAATATACCCTTGATCCAGCATCTCATCAGTTCCTCTGAGTCCACACTCAGCAGCACTGTTGTTATTTCAGTATATCAGTTCTTCCACTCAGACATGGTCAGCCCAGCAGTGCATCCCATATTTGTGTCCCCTCTGGACCCTTATGATGTCACAGTGCTTCTCTATGTATCTTACAGGTCCCCCCTTTGTTCGGGCCTTACAGTTATTTTTTACGGATACGAGCATGGGAATGCCCGCCTTGTCCATATATTGAGTTTTTTTCCTCATCCTTTATTTGAGGCCATGTATCTTTCAGGTCCCCATATTTTGGACCCTATTGTTATTATCGTTCTATATCCTGATACGAGCATGGGAATGCCCGCCTCGTCCATTATCAGAGATTATACCTCATTCATATTGAGGCCATGTAACATTTTTTGTTTTTGCAGCTTCCAAGGGCCGTGGCTCCAATCTCCAACCGGTCTCTTCTCTCTGCTCAACCCCAGAAGAAGACAAAAGAACTATGATGTCTATCGGCCATACGATGAGCTCCTGCCCTCACACATCAGGGGGCAATCTGTTAGCACCCAAAAAGTGCTCACTAGCTCATTTCCCTATTCATATAACCCATTTGTCCACTTTTCCACCATCTGAGCCTTTGAAACCAACAAAAGGTCACCAAAAGACCTTAGTACACCCCTTTTTCCCACTCAAAAAGATTATTTTTCCTAAAAAACATAAAAAACCCTAAAAAGGGTCCAAATTCCCAAAAATATTAAAAAGGGAATAAAAATATTAATTTTATTCAAAAAAGGAAAAAGGAGGGAAAAGTACCTAAACCATGTTGGTCAATACCATTTGGTTTCCACAAAACCACAAATGGTATTCCCCACCACCAAAACCTATAAAAAGGTGGTAGGGGCTCCTCATTTCACATCCATCCATTATCTCATCCTCATGCTGCCGAAATCTCCCTTGAGCATTTTAGCCATTGTAAGCAACCTTGGAGAAGGATACCTCTTGGAGCTTGGAGATACTTATCTTGGGAGTTGCTCTACATTAGCCTTCACCATTGGATGTATTACTATTGCAAGCATTAGCTTGCCCCATTTTTTAATATAAATTTATTCTTTCATATTTTATTGTTCTTGTTTTTTAAAATATTTCCATTATTTGCTTAGATTCTTGCATAGATCCATGATTAGTTTTGTTTAGATTAGTTTCTTGTTTAATTCTATTGAAACTGTTGCTACTAGTTAGCAGGTGCCCATAGCACTAAGCTTGGTTGCAAAACCAAGCCAACATAGGCGATGTGCGAAGATAAAAAAGTCATTCCGCTGGATTGGAACAAAGGTAAGTCCAATTCCTACTTATGATGGTTTGATTAATATCCATGCATTCCTTCATGAATATTTAGCATCAGTTTCAGATGAACATAAGCTAGCAGCTTTATATATAGCATTGCTAGCTACACCTGCTAGGTGGTGGGCTGCGCACAAAGACAACCTGAACACATGGGATGAATGTAAAGACTTAATGGAAATTAGTTTTCTGAACAAACTGAGGTTGTACAAGAAAAATACAATGGACAGACTGATCCTAGAGATCATATAGAGTCTTTCTTGAAAGCATGGATGCATATACCAAAGACTGAATGGGTTCATATGTTTGTGCACACATTGGATCAAATACCAAAGAACTGGTATACATAAGAAAAAATTCGACAGGCCACAACAGATTGGCACATGATGATAAATAAATTTCAGCTAACTTTCAGTTTTGAGGATGACTTCCCGAGCATTAATGAGGCTTTATAGATCATTAAAAAGAAAATATTTGATGATGCCTCGTTTCCTGTGTATAAGCAACCAGATTGGGAAAATACAGTTGGAACATGCCCTTGAGTGTTGTAACTTTACATTAGATGAAGATGAAGATCCTTGCAATGTAATATACCTGAATCTGAAGGAAAACGTGATGTACAAGGACCTGATTTAGAAATTCCAAATCTGAATAACCCCATGAAAACTAGAAAGATCAATATTAGCACCAGTGAAGAATCAAAGTTTGCTCCTATTGGGGATTACTAGGATGAATAAACAATAGGACAGGTTGCGAGCATACTGCGCAATTACTAGGATCTATTTCCAACCAAGTTTTCTGAAATGAAAGGCATTTTAGGTGACTTGGGAGTTATGAAAATAACTCTCAAGCATGATGCGAAGCCTATCAAGCAAAGACGTTACAGATGAACCCCATATATAAAGAAAAAGTGAAATCAGAAAATGAAAAAAATGATAGAGGCAGTAATCATTTAACCAATAGAAGAATCAGAATGGATAAGTCCCATGGTAATTCAAGATAAGAAAAATAAAGGCGAAATGAGAATTTGTGTGGATCTCAGAAAACTGAATGATGCATCTCTGCATGACCCATTTCCTACTCCATTCAAAGATGAAGTGCTAGATAACCCAGGTGGACAGGAGGCATACTCTTTCACTAATGGATTTTCGGGATACCATCAGATCAGAATTGCTGTAGAATACAGACACAAGACGACATTTGCTAATGAATGGGGATCATTTCATTACACTGTTATGCCTTTTGGATTGAAGAACGCACCTACTATCTTTTCAAGAGTGGTTATAGCTGCATTTAAGGAGTACATTCACAAATTATTAGAATTTTATTTTGATGACTGGACAGTATTTGGCCTTTTGAAGGACCATCATGCGAACTTAGGGATGATGTTAGAAATGTGTAGACAGTATCAAATTTCCTTGAATTTGAAGAAATGTGCCTTTTGTGTTCCTTATGGTATTTTGTTGGGACACATAGTATGTAATTAAGGTTTGATGGTTGAACCAACAAATATAGAAATCATAGTAAATCTTCCTGTCATGTCCCAAAATTTTGCATTGGGTCACAATGGCCTAAGCCCCTTGGCCATACTCATGATAGTTTGTCAAATTGATGCTAAGGGTCAAATAATTGCCAAGAATGATGTACAAGTTAGTAATAATGTGAAATTAGATCCAAATGAACAAGGTGGGTCACATTAAGAGAAATTCCAATTCAAATTTTGTAATATACCCATCCAGATGAACTGTCATGGAGGAAAATTACTAGTTGCCTAGGTTGGGGGTGGAAGCATTAAAAGTTGGAATAAGGGAGCTACAAGACCTAAAGTGACCTTAGACATACAAATTGACATTAAATGGGTCAAACAAATAATAATAAAAAGAAAATAAGGTGGCATTATATGATGAGGGCACACAAGAGGTTGCGGGACCCACATGTGGCAAGATTCCCCACTACACTTGGCATGATTCTCTCGCCAATTCGAGTTCAAGGTGAAGGGTAACATACTTGGGGAAGTTGAAGAGGTATTATTCATGGAATGAATCATGTAAGGTCGAATTGGAGTGGAGGAGTAACTCCCATGGAAGAGGAAGAGGAATCTTAGAAGGATTGTGATGCTTGGGCTAGATTCCCTAGCTTATATGACAATAATGATGAAGATGCTATGACACTTATGACACAAATTAGACCTGAATGCTGACATGTGACATATATGACAAGTCAGGTCTAAAACAATCCTCCAAGAAGGCGCGCAAGGGAGTTTGGGAAGCCAAAGAGACACCCATTTGAATTGAGGGAAGATGGAGACTAGGAATTGTTGGACAAGTGGCACACATTGGAATCTCTTCCCAACTTGAGTTGGAATGAGGATTTTGGAAGGAATTCAACCCATGGAGAACTTTATAAGTTTATAAAAGACAAGAACAAAGAAGGAGAGTATCTTTTGATCATTTTTTATTTGCATCTTTGCATTTGGAGAGATTCTAGCTTGGCCATGCTAGTGGAGTGTTTACTCTACTTGCCTTAATACCAATTTTGAGGGTGACAGATTCCCATCCTAATTGGAAATTGGAGAGGCAATTCAGACGTTTCATTTGGAAATACAATGGAGTCATTTGTTGCAGGTTGAAGCTACAGGGAAGCTCATGGTTCTTTCTTCTTCAACTTGTTCTCATCTCTATCTCACATTTCTATGCATATTTTGGCTCTTGGAGGAAGGGCACCTTTGGTGATATGCTGATATCTTTGTGAGACTCCAAGATTCTCCATTTATTTTAATTCTGATATATACTCTGTAGTTGATGCTCATAAGACTCCCAGGTCGAAATACCAAGTGAAACTATGTAACAATACCAAACAATGCATAAATGGTGCCGTTTTCCCCATATCTTGTTGTTAGAGCTTGAAGAGGCTTTATTTCGAATTGTATCAGTCAGTATCTGTGATTTTGTTGATGTATGGAGTGTCATTAATTTTTCTGAAGAAGTTTCATTAACATTTAACAAGTCCCCAGAATCTAAATCTTGAATTTCATAACTAGTGGTGAAGTTTACTAGCAGTTACCCCTATGTGAAGACATGTATACAAACATCTGATTTATGGGAGTTGGAGAAGCCTATAGGAAGTAATTTATGATACATGGGGATATAATTGAAATCCTTTATTAGTACCATGTCTATTTTCAAAAATTTGGTGAGGTCTTACAACATTTGGAAAGCCATCTTTGTCCCCTACCCTTGGGGGTTTGAACCTTGAATTTACTAGTAAAATTCCCCAAGTTATCCTGAAGTTAAATGAATGTTGTAGAAGTTTCCTGATAGTGTCTAATAACCCATGAGGTTCATTTTTATGTATTAATACCATTAATATACCTTCAGACTCAATTTGAGATCATTTGGATCCATTTGGAGCCATCTACCCTTGGGGGTTTCAACATAGATTTTCTTAGTAATTATGCCTTTCATTCTCTAATTGTAAATTCAAGTTGATGAAGTATTTATAAAGTGTCCAAGACTATAATATATGCATCAATGTGTCCTATTACACCTGAATCTACTCTAGACATAGTTCAAAACCATTTGGGATCATTTGGGATAGTTTGGGGCTTCACTAGTCCAAGTTTCGAAAGTTGACCAAATTGGGAAAAATTCCAAATTGGGGATATTATAGTGGTATTAGAGCATGGTCCTTGCATCTGTGCATTAATATCATACATTGAAGAATAAATTGAATCCATGTCTTACTATTATGATGACTCCTATGAGTACAATGCTTATGAGCAGTATGAAGATGATTGTGAGCAATATGGAGCAAAATGTGAATGGTTTGAGGAAGAGGTGCCATCATGCAACACTTCTTGCAATTTCATAAGGAATGAGGGTTATTCTTATGAAATTGAATATGATGAATATGAGTGTGTCATATTACCAAAGGATAATTCTATGAATGAATTACAAAGATTGAGAGCAACATGTAAAACTTTGCCCCAACAATATCAGGCATATCTTGTTGTGTATAAGAGAGATACACAAAAGGCCATTATTTTTGAAGACTTTTATGATTGGGTGTTTGAAAATAGGCCCAAAAATGAAGATGTGGAGTTAGTGAAGAAAGGTTTATGCCATTCTTGTAAAAGACCTTGGAGAGAAAATCATATGTGTGTGAGTGAAAATAGCAGTGAAATATCTAAAACTTCAGGGAATGCATGTATTCCGTACTTGAAGAGAGTTTTTGGGTTTTATTCAAAAAGAAATTCCAAATATATTGATCTTAAGGAAACCAAGGGGAAAAATTCATTAGCTTTCTTGAAGGAGAAAAAGGAGGATACCCATGAACCATCTAGTTCTAAAATATGTGAAGTAGAAGAAGCAATACATGAAGAGGGTCGAAAGCCACTCCCAAGTGACTCTGAAAAATATGAACAACCATCACATGAGCACGAAGAAGACTCTATTGAAAATATTAATTATCATTTCGAGACACATTCTACCTTGGATATGACTCAAAGAGCATCTACTGATGGATTCTTGAACTATGAAGGAGTACCTACTGATGGGTGCTCACACCTCTATGTTGGTGACATAGAGGTCACTTTTGAAAGTGTTGTTGCAAGCCAAACTTCCATTAAGCATGAAAATGAAGACCTTGTAGCAGTTGAAGAAGAAACAAGATCAACTTCCCCATCACCACTTGAGCTTCATGAATTTGGTCCAAGTAAGAAGGAAGAAGATGAGGAGGTTCATTTGCAAGAGTCTCCTTTTCTTGAAGGGTCATTAAATATGAATGAAAAGAAGATCTAAGAGACCCTTAGCATGCTCCATGACACTCAAGCATTAGTGCCAAATTCGTGTTGGAAAGTTTCTTCATTAAAGGTGTTGCTTGGGTTTTCACCCAAGCTTGTGCAAATGAGCACCTACTAACTTCGTAGTAGCAGTTTCAATAAAATAGTAAAAACTAATGTAAAAAGTAAAAGACTAATCTAACATGTGCATATTAAATATACAGTAAACAATAAAAACTCAGATCTTCCAAGTAAAACAAATTTTATTTATGAAAAATAGCTTTACAAATAACAGATTACCTCAATGGTGAGGTTGGTTGAGCTTGAGCAACTTCCAGGGTGAGGTAATCCAATGCTCCAATGGTCTTTCTCTTCTCCAAATGCAAGTGGGGGATTGGCCAAAAGGGGCACTCCAAAGATGGATCTAAGCTCAAATGATGGCTTAAGATCTCAGGAATGAAATTGGCACCATAAGGATAGGGAAGAATGTGGATGAATAATGGGGAGCCTCTATCACCTTTTTATAGCTTTTGGGTGATGGAAAATACAACCATGGTTTCAGGTAACCAATGGTATTGGTAAAAATGGTTTAGGTTTCCTTTTCTTCTTTTCCCCTCTTTTTTCATTTTTTGAATTTTATTCCCTTTTAATTGATTTTTAGGAATTTTGGACCCCTTTGGAGGGTTTTTTGTAATTTTTGAAGAAAATTAAATATTTTGAGGAGAAAAAGATGGATTTTGGTCTTTTTGGTGACTTTTTGAAGGTTTTAGAGGCTAAAATTGTAGGAAAAGTGGACAAATGGGTCATGTGGATAGGGAAATGAGCTAGTGAGCACTTTTTGGGTGTTAACAGATTGCCCCCTGATGTGTGAGGGTAGGAGCTCATTGTTGGTAGGCGGTTTCGTAAGATGATATCGCAACATCTTCGCTGCTGCGACAAAGAAGAAGATGGCGTGAAAGGCGACGACAAAAGATGATTTTGTGCATGTATGGTCCAATTGTACCGCGGATTGCGGGTTTTGGGTTATTTGGACCACATAGTATGTAATGTTGAGTCAGTCATAAGGCAGAACACAGGTTTTTGGTAATTTTTGGACTAGGTCAGCTAGAGAGTGGGTCATTTGTCCACAATATTAGTTAGGAAGTCGTTAGTAAATGGACAGGAATTGTAAGGTGGAAGCCTATATATAGATAAGAATTGTAAGTGGTGAAAGATATAACTTGCTGGAGAATAAGGGGAAGCTCTGATGTTGGTTGTATGATTTTCGGGTATGTTTTGATGTCAAGAATCATTGCGGAGATCTAGTTTTTGCAGAGACATTATATCTGGGTTGACAATGATAATATGATGACGCTATTTTGGTACAATCTCTGTGTTCAATCTGTTCGGTTATGGTAATGCGATGTTGGACTATACAATTAATTTCATGTTTCTCTGATGCGATATTTGCTTGACAATTACTGCTTTTGCAATGATGAATGTTTGGGTTGAATGTTGCTTTGATACTATGTTCAATGCTTAAAGATCTCTGTTCCGGTTATGCACCAAGTTTAAGTATTTCGGCCGCAACCATCCTCCTTCATTCAACGGAAACATGGTTCCGTTTGCCCTTCTTGGACGCCTTGGGTGAGACCTCATCTGCTCCACAGGTGTTGTTGGGTGGGATAAAAACTGTCTAGGCCGGTGGCCAGGGAGACTGCGGTATGCATCGACAGTGAGTAGGAACCCCTATCGATTGGGTTTGAGCAAACAAATGGTTCTGTTGCGACGCACAAAAAAAAAAAAGCGTGTGTTGCAGGATGATCGGTGGAAGGATGGCGCACTAACGGAGAAACAAATGCGCAAGAAGGAGGGCTTGTATCCCAAGTGAAAAATGACCCGCGACAAATATCAGTATTGCACCAGGGTCACATCATAAATCATTACGCAGCCGACATCTTTATTTTTTTGGGAAGATCTGTTCGTTAGACGAATTAGATCGTGTTAGAACTATGCACATGAGGAATGAGGCATACACCAAGGCAGCATGGTCGACAGGCCCTGGAAGGATGGGATGCAGAGTTGGCACGAGGCATCCGCCACGGCGGTATGGCCGAAGGACTGACCTGCACACTTTTGCACACAAGGTGATAGGCGGGGGTATGATCGATCCACCCACTTCTGATGTTCGAGTAATGGAATGTTATGATTACCCTGAAGCGTGAGTAGGCGATGTACAGGATTTCCAAGGCAGATGAATGATCAAACACGCTATATAAATATAGGCCCCAAGGATAATAGGATCATAGAGGTTATTTTAGTTCAGAGAGGTTATGTTACGAGACGATTCAGGCATCTATCTAAGTTAGGAATTCCAAGGAGGTTGTGGAAATGATCCATTTTATTTCCTGCGGGAGCACACCAGGTGTGCTGAGGGCCCGAACCACGAGTGTACACGAACGGTTAGAGTACGCTGCGCTTCAGACACTCTGGCATCGCAAGTATGAAGTCTCATCCGAGATGTATAGGCAGTTGGTGATGGTTCGAAGTCTCGTGGTCCCTGCAACCACACAAAAGGGGGGGGTTGTCGACCCCAGGTCCCTATAACGTATGCTTACTGGTGTGAAATAAATGTGCTGGAATCACTAGCCTATTTTGCACCTTAGCGTTGCTTGCAAACTTCCTCTTCGTCTACAATTGGTCTCTCGATACTGGAGGATGATTTTGCGAGGCCTGCAGTAGTAAGCTAGGAAGAGTTCACCTTTGGGCAAGAAGTACATGATAGCGAGCATATGACTAGTACACCAAAAGGAGCAAAGCAACATCACGAGATCCATACAGCAAGAACAATTGCAGAACTCAAGGTCCACCCTAGTAAAGTCAAAACGACCGAGTACACCATATCCATTTGACGTGGCTCGAGGGCGAGCCATAAGATTGTGTTGGGGGCCTATTGGCAGGCGGTTTGGTAAGATGATATCGCAGCATCTCTGATGTTGTGACAAGGCAGAAGATGGCGTGAAACACGATGAAGGAAGATGGTTTTGTGCATGTATGGGTCAATTGTACCACGGATTGCAGGTTTTGGGTCATTTGGACGACATAGTATGTAAAGTTGAGTCGGTCATACCGCAGAATGCAGGTTTTTAGTCATTTTTGAACTAGGTCAGTTAGAGAGTGGGTCATTTGTCCACAATATTAGTTAGAAAGTCGTTAGTAAGTGGACAAGAATTGTAAGGCGAAAGCCTATATATAGATAAGAATTGTAAGTGGTGAAAGATATAACTTGCTGGAGAATAAGGGGAAGATCTGATGTTGGTTGTATGATTTTTGGGTATGTTTTGATGTCAAGAATCATTGCGGAGATCTAGTTTTTGCAGAGACATTATATCTGGGTTGACAATGATAATATGATGAAGCTATTTTGGTACAATCTCTGTGTTCAATCTGTTCAGTTATGGTAATGCGATGTTGCATTATACAATTAATGTCATGTTTCTCTGATGCGATATTTGCTTTACAATTACTGCTTTTGCAATGATGAATGTTTGGGTTGAATGTTGCTTTGATACTATGTTCAATGCTTAAAGATCTCTGTTCGGGTTATGCACTAAGTTTAAGTATTTCGGCCACAACCATCCTCCTTCATTCGGCGGAAACATGGTTCCGTCTGCCCTTCCTAGACGCCTCGAGTGAGACCTCATCTTCTTTGTAGGTGTTTCTAGGCGGGATAAAACATGTCTGGGCCAGTGGCCAGGGAGACTGCGGTATGCGTCAATAGTGAGTAGGAACCTTGTCAACTGGGTTTGAGCCAACACTCATCATATGGCCGATAGAAATCATAGTTTCTTTGTCTTTTTCTTGGGGTTTGGAGGATAGAAGAGACTGATTGGAGATTGGAATGACGGTCCCAAATGAACTGCAAAAGCTGAAAATACATGGCCTCAACAATGAATGAGGAATAATCTAAATATATGGATGAGGGGGGCATACCCATGCTCGTATCAAGACATATAAATAACAATGAGGCCCAAAAAGGGGACCATAACAATATGTGTAGAACTGCTGTGTACATCATAATGGTCTAGAGGGGACACAAAGCTGGGACATACTCATGGTTATACCATGACTGATCTGAAGAATTGGTACACTGGAAAAAAATCCATCACTCTGAGTGTGGTACCAGAATGATTGATAAAATGCTGGATCTGAAGGTGTCCAACAACTGTATAGTCAAGGAAGCATACAACTGGGGTACTTCCAAATACTGTCGCCAAGCGCAGCCCGGATATCCACAAGAACATATAACTGGTTGTTTCCTAAAGTAGACTTACAAATGTGCTAGAGCCAGATGACATCCACGGTCTTCGACTAATAACGAAAATGACCAATACCCTGTACGAATCTCAATGATGCGATCAAGGTGTTGACGCCGAGCATGTGAGAAACAATCAATCAGAGAGGCACTGAGGACTCCTTTCAAAATGATACATAGGAACTCACTACTGATGGTGATGAGTCTAAGGCACAGGGACCTCTGGGTCTATCCTATGGAATAGATTGGTTGGCGTCGACAGAGGGAGACATGCAACTATTAAGGCAATGAGGTTTCCTTAATAGGAGCACGAGGTGTACAACCAAAATTTGATAGTACTAAAGGTGGGACTGTCATACTGTGGGGATGGGGAACAACTGAGGTCGCAGAGTGGGGGGGACTCAAACTTCCTTTGTTCAAAGCATGATGGCATGGATGACTTGGAAGCATATGAAACTAACTTTATGTATGGGGATCATAGCTTAAGGGATCAGGGGTAAGTACTACGGTGGGAGTGACTCTGTGGGATAAATTGACGGATAATATCGGGAAACTCTCAAGGTTACACATTACAGAATTCTTTGAACAAAGGTGACCATAATGAGGAACCTGCCATGATAGTGTGACTAGACATGATCTATTGTGGCGCCGAGAAGCACCGTTGGGGCCTTCTTCATTGTTTAAGTACTCCAAGAAGGGATAAAAGTATGCTCAAAATGGTACTGTCGTGTGGATTTTTATGAGCCCAGGATAGTTCATGCTCGTGGTGGCTTTCAATTTTAGAGAGTATGAAAGCAGTAAGCAGACTCCAAGGGGGTTCTTTTTCATGCGTTAGTATCCAAGGCCCGAAAAAGTATAAAATGATGCAATGAAGAACTCTTCTAGCCGATGTGACTAGAGTATTCCTTTTTCATAACTAGTCTACCAGGTCTGGAAAAGGGGTAAACTTATACCAGGTAGATGCCCTTTCAAATAATTTTAGCGAGCATGAAAGGAAGCAATATTGCTCGGTGATCTTTTCATTGTTTTAGGAGTCAAAAAAGAGCTCAACAGAAACTCCCTAAGTGCCTTTTTCGTAAAGGAATTGCTCGGCCCAAAAAAGGCATAAAATTATATTGAACAAAAGTAATGGTGAGGCAAGGAGGAAGTGTTTAATCAACGCACAAGTATGGGGATCAAGCAGAGTGGTATGGGGGGAACACTGATGGGGCCTCCTTGCGGGTTGATGAATGATATCAAAACAACACCATAATTGTAGTATGGATGCAGTGAAGGGCTCGTGTATAAGTTGTGATGCATAAATTTTGTAAAATTCGACAGCTGCCGATGTGGCATGCAAACCGAGGCGACAATGGGAATGTGAAAAATGCTTGAAAAATATGGAGGTGAGAGTGAGAAATGATCTCAAGCATCATCACGAGCATGGAAAACTGAATCCGATGATATAAATTTTTTCAAAAATGGACAATGGCCGATGTGGCATGCAAACCAACGCTATGAGGGGTGTGTGAAAAGTGCTCTAAGAATATGGTGGTGAGAGCGAGAAATGATCTCAAGCATCATCACGAGCGCATAAAACTGAATCCAACGATATAAAGAAAGTTGAAAATGGACAATGGCCGATGTGGCACGCAAATCGAGGCAACGAGGGGCATGGGAAAAAATGCCCAAAAAAGTGTTTGGTGAAGTCAAGAAACTGACTTGACCACCTCGAAGTTCTTGCTGCGCTGAATCCAATGATATCAACAGTTTGGAAAACGGATGTCGTATGGCTCCGGAATGGTTGATTGAAAATGGGTCAAATGTTTATAAATAACAAGTGGACCCATAGTGACACGTGTCATTCGTACTGTTGAGTTTGACAGGAGTTTTGAGTTAGCCAGAGCTATTTCGTCATTTGCGGGAGAACCGATCGTTGGATTTTTATTCCATGAGTTCCAGGTAAACCTATTGGACCTAAGCTTTAACTTTATTCAATTTCAGGGGGAATTAATTCCTTAGGGGCAGTGCATTGGTCATGTTGGGTGACCACTGGGGTAAATTGCAGCTTTTGAGGATTTTTGCACGATCTGGATCGTGGCTAGGCTTCTACAGTTGCGATATGAATCACGACTGTGGTCTTTACAGTCATGATTTGGATCGCGACTGTGGTCTCTACAATCACAATTTCGGATCGCTACTGTTGGCCCCTATTATACCTCAATATTACACATTATATATTAGTGTCGTATCCTTGCATTACCGACCTAAAACGACAGTTTCCCTTAAAGATCATTTGAACATCCAGAGTGAAAACCATTGACTGAACACTGAAAGAAAAACCTTTTTCTGCCATCTGCTAGCCCAACTTAGCCCTGTTTGTGAGCACTACTGCGCCCTGCACATCTACAGGGGTGCGGTAGTCAGCACTACCGTGCGTTGCTCCTTCTTTGGGGCATGGTACTATCGCGTTATGCTCAGTTATAGGGGCGCGGTAGTCTGAAGTTATCCTTTTTGCCTTGGATTTTGGGATTTCGACCTTCGAGGAGATTTTGTTGGGATTACCACCTTTGGTTCGATCCTAACTCCTTCTTTGTTTAGCTAGCCTGATCCACTAAACCCTCCATAGATCCACACTTCTCTCTTGTTGGTTAACCTTCCCATGTGCTATAAGAGAGAAGCCTTCCATGAGCCAAAGGGAGGACTTTTGGGGCATCAAACCTATGATCTTCAGACTTCTGCAGAGATAGCTAGACGAAGCACTTGGAGCTGGAGGATTGGCTTGGATATCAAGCAACCTTTGTAAGCACTCTTCAAGTTGGTAATAAAAGATAACTTGTCTTGTTTTTCCCATTTCATGTGCATTGTATAAATCTTTGATATGAAATGTATCTAGTCTAGATTTGAATTTAATCTTTGCCTCAAAGTATTTGGAAGCTTGCATGCTTGTCCTTTGTTTGATTTCAACAGGTTCTACATTGGAGCTTCGGGATCAAGAGCTAGAAGCAGGACAAACGTCGAATTGGAAGGTGAGTTATGTCTTTCATCTCTTTTGAATGCATTCAATCTTGTTGTGAAGATTAGTTTAGGAACTCAAGGTAGCATTTGTTTCTTTTTTGTCTTAGCATAGAGTCAGTGCATCTTGCTTTATCCTAAGAGAGTTTCTACCTATCCATAGGGAGAAATTTCTACAACAAAAACTGGCGACTATACTGGGGAATTGAATCCATTTTCTTTGCTTGTGAAGTTTGCTTTCAATTTCACTTATTGATTGTAAGAATTGGGTTCTTTTACCCTCATTCATTTCCCTGTTCTCTGCATTAGACTTTTGTTACAGATCAGTAAGTCCTCTGGGTTGGAAAACCCTTGAAAAGTTAAAATCTTTTCTCAAAATTCCACCTCTTTCCCCCTGTTCACACACTACCGCGCCCCCGCAACTACCTACAGAGCGGTAGTACCATGCCTTAACCACTTTCTAGAGAGCGGTAGTCTATCAGTACTGCTTCCCGTTGGCCTGCAGGCCCGCGGTAGTTCCTGGAAAGTGTTTTTATTTGGTTTGTTTGGTTATTTTTGGGTCTTTTCGAGATTTGGATCCATGTTGGCCCTTTGAGTAAACACTAGTGTTTTGCTTGCATTTTTAAGCGAAATGGGTTCTATTTTTGACCGATATTAAGGTTTTGAGATCATTTTTTGGTTTGGTGTGCTTGGCATGTTTGGATTGCTTGGCATATTATTTAATTTGCATCCTATCTAATGATTGTTTGAAAAGATTGATTCCTTGCCTCCGCTTTAGTTCGAAGAGAAGCTTGATTTTGTCATTCTTTTACCATATTCATGAAATTGAAACACATAGGTATTCTTCTTGCTTTAATTTAATCATTTGACATTCTTGGTATTACATTCATGAGAAGAAGAAATGCTTGTTTCATATTTATGTGCATTTGAGTTAGACGATATTATTAGGTTCTTCTCTTTGTCTTGCATTTGATTGGAAGCATTTGTAGAATCTTTCTTTCCATAGCTTGGATGTGTCTTTTTCAAGTGTGAAAAGGTAGGAAACAGATTGTAATTATTGTATTTGGTGTTCGTATATATTTCCTTTTCATTTCTTTTGGTTAGTTTTGGGTACATATTTTACTTCTTTCTATCATTTTGAAAAGAAATAAAATTGCATGTGCATTGGGTTTTGCATATTGGGAACAGAAAGAATTCTTCCTTACTTTAGCTAGTGTTCATTGAAGAGAAAGGCTCATTTCGATTCATCTTCATTTGCATGGTTTGAGTCGTCACAACACCATCAAGTTGCACTTCCATAACCCGATTGTGTAAGACAGCCTCTAAAATTAATCTCCCTAACTAAACCAATATTAACCTCACTTGAGGAAATCAAAAGAATTTGGTAGTTAGGTAGGACACCGGGGATAGGCATCAAAATAATTCCCCCTTGTCATTTTCATCTGAGACATAGTTGTTGTCCTTTAGCGAACTAAAATCCTCTAGTATTTATTGACACGGTCATAGCCAGTTTGTGGAGGGGCCTCCTGACTGTTTTTAACTTTCATGGGTTAAACCGCCACGAGATTGAGAACCGGACGGACTCTGTGGAATGCCGCACTCCACTTAGCCCTAAGGAAACATCGATCATTGTCTTCCTTGTATTCATAGTAATGCAAGGGTGATAAGGCAGAAGCGCTGAAAACCTTTTCCAACGTGTCATGAACGAGGTAGCTTAGTGACTTTTCTTCTAGGGCTCTTTACCCAGGATCCCTTTCGGTAGAGGGATATCCTTCCATTATTGGTCTCTCATTTTGTATTGTTCGACTTGGATTTCATCACCTTGCGAAGGATACAATTTGTTGAGGTCTCCAGCTCTTAGTTAGGAGGTTTTACTTGCTATCTTATAGAGGTTCTTTTTCTTTATAGGGCTGCTTGTTGCACGGGGGGTTCACTAGTGAGGCAATATCATATCACGTCCATTCATATTGGGGGGTTGAATACTCTTAAAAACCTCAAAAATATATTGCCTCGTATTAAGGGGTCAAGGGTTTTTTTTAATTTGACATAGTAATATAAATATTGGGGTTTATTTTATTTGGGAGTGCTGAGGAATAACCTTCAAATCGCGGGATGGATTCATATGTCCAAATCATAGTGTCAATTCATACCCACCTAAAAAATAAGGACCTTCCATTTTTATTTGATATTGCTTATGATCCTAAGTTTTGCATAAATTTGATAATAGTGTACCAATGATAATATAAATGGAAGTCTCTTTGGATTATTGGCCTTGAGCAATCCTCATTCAATAGCTTATTTAGGCTTTGTTTGAATTGATTTTATATTTTTTTTCATCTTTAAGTTAAGAGATGTAGTTAACTGGGAGTTCCGAATTTGAACAATTGTATTGTATTTTTTGTAGGCATTCAAGTAAAATATTTTAAATCTTGATTTTTAAGGTTGGGGTTTAGGTGGGAATTGAGATTCAATTAAACCTTGCTCCATGAAAACCAAGAAAAAAGAGATCAATCTTTTTTGGCTTACTCAAACCAATAAAAGTTATATCAATGTTTCTTGACTAATTATTTCTTTCAACTTTTTGTATTCTTCTTTAATATTTTCACATTGCCAGTTAGGAATAGTTGTTAGATTGATTTATATTTGACACATTCATAATTGTAATTTCAATTCTTATATGCAAGGCATCTATCTTAATATTGTATTGGAATTAACATGAACATAGGTGAAAATCTAAATCCTTATTTACATACCCTATGTGTTATCGTTACTATGAAATGGTATCATATAAGTTTCACCATATGTGTATCTTTATAACTATTGCATGCTTGAAACCTAATAATGGATATTTTCCTCTATCCTTTAAAGATAAAAAAAACTAGATATAACCCAAGAAAATGTAACTCAATGTTGTTAATTCCCGTGATTGCAAGAATAAATGTAAAGGAAGTGGAGGCAATTCATTGGATCTTGTGAATGACCCAAATCCAAGCTATGCACATGATCACATGGTGTTATTGAAAAGTAAAATGAAATTTTCTATGTTCATTTGGGTTAAAACATCAATGATGTTTGTTTTGATAGGAAGGTAAAGGCATCCTTCCATGAAAGTGTTTCAATTTTGCATTTTTATGGAGTTTAATTTATTAAACTTATAGAAAACATGAGTTCTCTATAGCTATATTTGTATTTACATGATATAAAATTGGTAGATTGGCAGGTTGTGGTGTGAGACATTTGCAATTCTCATATTTTCTAAGCATTGCACTAACAATTGGACTATAGGTCTTTTACATTCTTTGTTATGTTGATCTCTTGACTAGGTTGTGTTTTATGCATTTTTCCTTCCACGGTACTATTTCTTTGGGTGTTCCACTATCCAATGCTACAAATTGATCAGTCGCCCCTGCAATCCTAGTGGGATAATTATTAGCATTATACTATTATTTTATTTAGCATCTTGTTTGCTTATACTAAGATGTGTCAGAGATCTTGTTTGTTACAAATTTATAATATGATATAAAGGGGGTGTTAAAAATGGGTTGATAAAAATGGATACCTACAATATCTGGCGAAACTAAGGGTTTTCTTAATTGTAAAGGCATATTGGGAGGGGGGTTCAACAATACAATTTTAGGATGCATTTTCCAATATTTAGTTAAATTACGGGTATTCTTTAATATCATGAGAACGATCGTGCTATGTAACAAGTTCAGTGAGTGAACCCCCCGTGGCTTGTTGGCATTCTGGTCGTTTTGTTGTACAGCTCGCTTAGTATGGCAGTGGCCTTAGTATAGTTTTTTGAGCTTGCTCTTTTGGCCTGTGAGCCTTGTCTTTTCCTAGCTCCCCTTTCACACGCTCGGTTGCCTGAGGGTTTTTGAGTTCTTTTTAACAAAACTTTGTCCACATCACTTAGTTTTGTTTCATGGAGAATCTACCTCCATGCATCCATGCTCCTTCTGGGACTACCAATCCAGAGACCCCTATTGAAGGGGTACCTTTTAGTTTTCCTCCAGTTGGAGATATTGGTCCTCCCTTTATTGCCACGTTAAATCTTCCTGGATTAACCATAGGATTACCGGTATGGTTATTCAATCCGGTAATTCCGATTGTGCCCAATGTTTCGAATGTTAATTCTCCACCACGAGAGAGTCAATCCCAAACTAATCCTTCCCCTTCTTCGTCAGATGAATCTTCTTCCGTTCCTTCTTCCTCGCCTGATCAAAGCAATAGTGTTAGTAATCAGGTGGATAAGAAGAAGAAGAAAAGGAAAGTTAAGAAGAAGAAGGATAAGGAAGATACCAAGCATAAACCAGTTGCCCCTAATGGCACTCATTCTATGAAAACACCCCATAAGCCCAAGTTCCCTTGCAAACTTTGTAAGGGTGATCACCTTCTCAAAGATTGCCCCGATCTTTCCCGTGTATCAGAAGTGTGGTCTAAGAAACCCAAACCACTTGTATCATCAACCTATGACCATCATGTCGATGACACTCCCTCAACCAGTGACCCCTTGGTGAAGGGTAGGAAGGGTAAAGTCCTATATCCCTATTTGATATGCAAGGGTATGCACCGTACTTTCCTTTGTCCAAGCATGGATGAAGCCTCGCGGTGGTTGGAAGATATTACTATTTCTCAACTGGTGCCTCCAACAGACCATAGTAAACTATCCCTCAACCCCTCGCTAGTTGGCCAAGTGATCAATTCAGTTTCATCTGCAATTGATCCCACTCTCCCTTCCGAGAGTGAAGTGATCGAGTCACTGTCATCTCCACTCGATCCCACTCTTTCATCGAAGAAAGTCCAGACTGATGTAGTCATCTTGACACAATCTTCGTCTCATTCTTATCTTCCTAGCGAGAGTGAATTGGAAACTGTTGATGTTTTTCTTATCGGTTCAGAATGTCCTCAGCAAGGAGAAACCCTGTCCATTTCTGTGAGACCCCCTCCAAGTACTGAGGTTATTTCCTTTGATTGGAATGGTCTAATAGAATCTCATCTTCCTTCGAGCATTCCTTTTCAAATATTTGTAGGAGTTTCCGATAAAGAAATTTTTCATACGATAGTTGATGAAGGAGCTTCTGTTAGTATTCTATCCTCAACTACTTGGCAAGCCTTAGGTTCTCCTCGGCTTGTGCCCGTCACTGACCAGATACTGGCTTTCAATAGAAGGCCTACTGGACCTTTAGGGTCCCTTCCTCAATTACCTATCACTTTGGGAGGGAAAACTATCTGTATTGATTTCATGGTCGTCCAAGGTCCCTTAGATTTTAATCTACTCCTTGGACGTGATTACGTCTATGCAATGAAGGCTGTAGTGTCGTCACTCTTCCGAGTGATGTATTTTCCCCATCATGGGAATATTGTGACCATTGATCAGCTTTCCTTTATGACGCCCACTCATCGCATGACTCCTAGTCACCAGACTTCCCTAAATTTTCCACATGTTTTAGTGGTTTCTTCCCCCTAGGGGGGGGGACGTTGGAGCAAAGTTCTATTCCGGTGTCATGCTCGTTAAAAAATGAAACCATTTTCTCAAGCATAGTTTACTTTTGGTTTTAAGCTTGTGTAAAAATGAAACCAACCATCATTTCAAACATAGTTTACTTTTGGTTTTAAGCTTGTGTAAAAATGAAACCAACCATCATTTTGAGCAGAGTTCCCTTTATGTGTCAAGCTCGTTAAAAAATGAAATAGATTCCTATGAGCATAGTTTATTCTTTGTTTCAAGCTCGTTAAAAAATGAAATAGATTCCTACGAGCATAGTTTATTCTTTGTTTCAAGCTCGTTAAAAAATGAAACCGACCCTCAAGCACAGTTTACTTTTGGTTTTTAGCTTGTGTAAAAACGAAACCAATCCCAAGCATAGTTTACATTTGGTTTCAAGCTTGCGTAAAAATGAAACTACCTTTGAGCATAATTTCTTTCTGTTTTAAGCTCATTAAAAAAAAAAAGGATTTGAGTCTATTTCAAGCATTGTTATTATCTATTTCAAGCTTGTGTAAAAATGAAATAGATCTCCCTTCTATTTGTTCGAGTATCTCGCTAGAGTTAGGATTTGAACCTTCATTTCATCTGCCTGGGTCACTTGGTTCTGGTTCTCCCTACCCCCCCTGGTGAACACATTTGGATTAGTAGCCAGAATTTTTGGGTAAGGAAGAAGAGTAGTCAGATGAAACGAAGCTTGGGGGGCATGTTTAGCCGTTAGAAATCATGCTGGGGGCATTTACCAACCTCTGGTCATCATGTTGGGAAGGCACCCGTCAATGGGCCTTAACCATGAGCAGAGTTTACCATTGGCTTCAAGCTCATTAAAAAATGAAACCAGTAGTCTGATCAAAGTTCTACTCCTGTGTCAAGCTCGTTAAAAAATGAAACATATCCTTTCCCTTTGAGTCGAGTCTCCTCGTAGACTTAGTACCTGAACCTTCTTTTCACCTACCTATACTTTAGGTGAATGAAATGAAGCTTGGGGGCATGTCTTCAACCTTTGGAAGTTATGTTGAAGTCAACTTGATCGCCTCTCCACACCACGTTGGAGCTAAGTCACTTACTTCTAGCAATCATGCTGGGGGCATGCACCAACCTTTGGATTTCATGACAGGAAGAAGTTCACCATTGGGAACATTTTCGAGCATACTTTTCTTTTTAGGCTTCGAGCTCATTAAACCATGAAAATTATCTCGAGCATAGTTCATTTTCTATTATGAGCTCATTAAAAAATGAAGCAGACATCATGAGCATTCTTCTAGCCTATCTTCGAGCTCGTTAAAAACACTAAGATGGTGTTTGAGCTTACTTTTCACTTTTTTCGTGCTCTGGTTAAAATATGAAAAGTGGTTTGAGCTTACTTTTTCCTTTTTCGTGCTCTGGATCCAAACATGAAAAAGATTCCGAGTGCTTTTGATACCATTATCGTGCTTGTTAAACATTTGGAGTAAAAAGGTGTGTTTAATGAGTATAGGTTTATCACTTTATCCGGCCTCGCTAGACTATTTATGGAAAAGGAACTGCGCCGAGTTTACTTTTCCTTTGTCGTACTGGGTCATCAACCATGACAAAGTTGTACATGGAGTCCTCTTTAAGCTCTTTTCAGACTCCTAAAATAGGAAAAGATGGCCAAGTGAAATTGATTCATTCACGCTTGTAAAAGGATTCGAATGATCGTCTCCCTAGGGATAGTTTACCCCTTTTTCGGACTAGGGGGCACTACTTACGAAAAAGGAATACTCCATCCAATCATGACTGGAAGAGTCCTCTCCCACGTTGTTTTATCCTTTTTCGGGTGATGAGGCCAACTTTATGAAAAAGGACCGTTGGAGTCTTCTTTAGTTCTTTCCAGACTCTCTAAACATGAAATGACGACCGAGTTTTCCTTCCTTGGACTAGTTAAAATTCAACATCGAAGGGTCCACTTTGGGTCGAACCCCTCCTTTCTCAAGTTCGTAAAACATGTGAGATCGGACTCATCTATGAGATGAGCTATACTGAGCATCTGTTATCCTCCTCAAGCTCGTAAAAAAAAAAAGAGGTACTCGTCCATCATGTCAGGGGAAAATGGAAAAATGAGTCAAGTTTACCTTGTTGGCAGCTTGTGAGTCGTCACCTTTGAACATGGCATGCATCCTCACCTTGTTTGTTTTGGGTAGTCAGTCTTGCTGATAGTGTCATCATTTTGATCATGCGTCCTCATTATTGCTATGAGTTCACACTTCCTATGGTTCTGTCTGTTCAAGTAGTCCCTGCTGCCAGGCTCTGTTTCATGCCGTTATATGTTCAAAGGGTTAGTACCTTGAGTCCACCTCCACTTCATGTCAAACCTTCCCTTTGTGCCAGTACATATTCTATTGTTTCATCGGTCCATACTATCTCTCGTTCTGATTTCATGTCGGTGATGTGGGAATCATTATGGCCCACCTTCGATGAGTCTATTCCTGTCGACACCAAATCACTATCCAGGAATTAGACTTAGGAGTCAACTACTAGTACCTTGGTACCTGCATACCTCAATGGCAGTTTTCCTCGTGTTCGACAGTAGGTTTTCATCATCGACCTCTGATTGAATGATCTCTCGGATGCTCGACATCAACTCCTTTATTTGCATTTCATTGAGATGTACTATAGATACCTTGGGGATCATTGTCATCATTGATGATTTCCCTCGCATTTGTTAACGGTTCACATCATTGACCAGTAATCAAATGGTTTCTACCATGTTCGACTTCAACACCTTGTAATCACATGGCTAGATTCGTATCGTTTGCAATCGGGTAGAAGACCCTGGACACCCTTTTGTATTTTGATTACGTCCAGGTTGCAATGGAGATTTCCTTTGTATTGTCACACAGATCCACTTTTGTATTGGTCGTGGCTGTGTCATTACTATCTCATGGATCTACGCTTGTTCATAGTAGCCATGATTTGTCTACAGTCTATATCATCTCAGTACTCATGGATTTGCAATGTATTGGTCAACAACCATGCTTTGAGTCATTTGTTTCCGAGCATGGGAATGCCTGCCTCGGTGGTATATTTGACATTTTGTTTCTGTTTCAGCTCCTTGTTGCTCCCCTCGATGCTATCTCCGAACCATATTTGTAAAGTATTTCGGCCATCAGTCTCTTCTGACCTCACACTTTAGGGGGCATCTGTTATACCTCAATATTACACATTATATATTAGTGTCGCATCCTTGCATTACCGACCTAAAACGACAGTTTCCCTTAAAGATCATTTGAACATCCAGAGTGAAAACCATTGACTGAACACTGAAAGAAAAACCTTTTTCTGCCATATGCCAGCCCAACTTAGCCCTGTTTGTGAGCACTACCGCTCCCTGCACATCTACAGGGGTGCGGTAGTCAGCACTACCGCGCGTTGCTTCTTCTTTGGGGCATGGTACTACTGTGTTATGCTCAGTTATAGGGGCGCGGTAGTCTAAAATTAGCCTTTTTGCCTTGGATTTTGGGATTTCGACCTTCGAGGAGATTTTGTTGGGATTACCACCTTTGGTTCGATCCTAAATCCTTCTTTGTTTAGCTGGCCTGATCCACTAAACCCTCCATAGATCCACACTTCTCTCTTGTTGGTTAACCTTACCATGTGCTATAAGAGAGAAGCCTTCCATGAGCCAAAGGGAGGACTTTTGGGGCATCAAACCTATGATCTTTAGACTTCTACAGAGATAGCTAGATGAAGCACTTGGAGCTGGAGGATTGGCTTGGATATTAAGCAACCTTTGTAAGCACTCTTCAAGTTGGTAATAAAAGATAACTTGTCTTGCTTTTCCCATTTCATGTGCATTGTATAAATCTTTGATATGAAATGTATCTAGTCTAGATTTGAATTCAATATTTTCCTCAAAGTATTTGGAAGCTTACATGCTTGTCCTTTGTTTGATTTCAACAGGTTCTACATTGGAGCTTCGGGATCAAGAGCTAGAAGTGGGACAAACGTCGAATTGGAAGGTGAGTTATGTCTTTCATCTCTTCTGAATGCATTCAATCTTGTTGTGAAGATTAGTTTAGGAACTCAAGGTAGCATTTGTTTCTTTTTTGTCTTAGCATAGAGTCAGTGCATCCTGCTTTATCTTCAAATATTTTCTACCTATCCATAGGGAGAAATTTCTACAATATCCCCACAGCCACGATTTGGATCGTTGCTGGGGGAAAATTTTGGTATGTTTTTCTAATTAGAATTTTCTTATGTGTTTGGCAGGATGCTCAGGCTGCCGAGGGCGATGTGGCGAGAGAGGGAGATGCCGGATGATCTGATGCAGACCATCCATGAGGACCATCATGCACAGGCTACTTTGGCATTGGGTGGACTGCTAAAGTTTTCCTAGGTTCCCCTTATTCTTTCAGCACATTTGTTGTTGAACAAGTTGATTGGGTTCTGGGACCCGACCATTCAAGCCTTCATGGTTCAAGGTAAGAGGTTGGATCTCACCTTGACAGATGTTTACGTCCTGAGTGGATTGCCCCGCTAGGTGTGATAGGAGACTCTCAGCCTAGGATACTAGGGTCTCGTGTGCATGCGAATGCACTGTTGGTTCGTGATTTGCAGGATCTAGTGACATGAGTAGTCGTGGCTTGCGTACTACGAGTACTTGGATCATAGGCGCCTCACTGATTGTCGGGTGGGAAGATGTTGTTGGTTCATTAGGTTATGACTGGGACATACTATGCCTGCGGGCAGATGTTCCTTGCCTGTGTTCAGCGAAAGATGAACGAGGTGAGTCAGTTGGGGGGGGAGTTTAGTTATGCTTCATTTCTATGGTGTTTCATTTTTGAGCAGGTGCCTACATTACGGCCTCGCATGCCGGTCCGGGATGGTGGGATGACTGAGCTACGAATGGTGCAGTGGGGAGAGATGATGTGCCGCAGTGGTGGCAGGGTAGTTGGACAGTTCTTTACTTCAGAGATGTATCGACAGTGGGAGCAGATGTTGGTTCTATTTGATGATTATCCATACCGGACTATGGATTACCGGGGGGATATTGAGATGTCGCGAGCTCCAGGACAGGCCTGGGGGTCAGATGGTACATATTTGTTTTTGTTTTCTCTTTTAGCATATCATGTTTATATATTTTTCTATGATGATAGCTAGAGGTGTTTTTATGATGCTGACATCGTCGAGTGTTGGTTATTGCAGATGTGGGTCTGAGGCCTCCACCAGGGCTACAGGTATGCAGAGGTCACATGGTGGTGGCAACCCCACCACCTACGCGAGGAGTCATACGTTGTCGGGGCGATGATGTGGCAGTAGAGGACATACGGGCTACCATCGATCGACTATTGGATGGTGTGGTAGATGATGGTTGGAGGGAGTTGGACTAGGAGGTGTTAGACCTATGCTATGATGCTCTACGTGAGTGGACATCAATTTTGAGGCTGATTGCTGTGTTGGCAGTGGAGAGGAGGGCTAGGTTTGAGGATGATCTAGAAGAGGAGGATCTAGAGGAGGAGGCAGGCCGTGATGACGAGGATTAGACTGTTTATTACCTTCCCCCAAATGTTGATGAGCATATGGGGATGTTTTTTGTGGATATGTATTATGCACGGCTTGTGTATTTTTGTATATTTGGGTGCTAAGGGCACTCTTTGACATTATGACTATATGATATATATATTTATGCACATGGATGCATTTTTTGATGATATAGTAGTGTATGCACGTGGATGCATATCTGTCATTGTTTTTATGGTCTGTTGCACATGGATGCAATATATGTTTATGTATGCCCATGGAGGCACATTCTATGCACGTGGATGCAATATTATGACGGATTCTTTTGTTTGTTTCTATGGTTTTTTATGCCTATATGATGTTATGTTGATGCATGTTTGATGTCCTACAGGGTTTGGTTGACATGCCAATCTAGAATGTTGTTATCCATTTGGTATGCTACACTGTTGAGATTTCTTGGGACATGAGTGAATGAGATGGATTCAAATTGTCTAATCATTTGTTTAGTGCACAGGAATTTTCTAAAGAGGCAAAGATTGCATACTTGGTAACAATTGTTGAGTTGGGAAACAAAAAGCTGGGAGTCGAGGAGATGTGGAGGTGACTTATGCCCATTTGGAGGGCAATGGTCAAGAGACTGGTCACAACATCGTACTCAGCTTGGTTATTTGTAGTAGCACCTATACACACACTATCGAGGTGAATAAACTCATGTGAGGGGGGATAGAGTGCCCAAGCTATGGAGGCGAGATTTGGAGACCAGCGATTTGCACCGTTGGCAAAGCCAACATAGTAAAGTGGAACAGGATCCAGCTATGGTCATGCAGGAAAACAAATGTAAGGTTTTTTGAAAGTTGACAGTGAAAAACGAATTAAAACTGTGCAATATGGACTGTGGTGTCCAAACGATGTTATGGGTAAAAGTGTTTGAGGTAAAACCCATTACGGGGGTTGGGTAGGGGGTTACCTTCTCAGTTGGTCAAAATGTATGCCCCATGTCCGAGGCAGGTGTGTATGATGTATGGGCCTTTCCACATGGATTCAAATTTTCCTTTGCTCGTTTTGTCATGGGCTTGATCATAAACGAGTACAAGGTCTCCTTCACGGAAAGCTGTTGGATGAACGTGCTTGTCGTAGCCGGCTTTGGAGCGATTTTTTGCGGCTTTAATGGTTTGGAGGGCTGTGCGGCGATCTTCATCAGCTTGCTCCAATAAGAGTAAGCGTTGTTTAAGTGGTGAGGTATCTGGGAGGAGTTCGATGGCGATATACAATGTTGGGATCTAACACTCAATAGGGAGGACAGATTCCACACCGTGAACCAAATGGAAAGGGGTAAAACCAGTTGCGGTTTTAGTGGAGGTACAGTAAGTCCACAGTGCGGGAAAAAGCATATGATGCCAATTGAACTTATGTCGGTCGACAGTGCGCTGGAGGATGGTCTTTAAAATTTTGTTAATGGATTCGACTTGGCCGTTCCCTTGGGGGTAGTAGGGGGAGGCATATTGATGTTAGAATTTGAGGAGGGTTGACAATTCTCGCTAGATAGAGTCCTCGAAATGAGAACCATGGTCTGAGACGAGTTGTTTAGGTACTCTAAAATGAGTAATAACATGGTTGAAGAAGAAGCGGGCTGCAGTATCGGCTGTGTAGTTGAAAGTAGGCATGAATTTTTCCCATTTAGTAAAGTAATCGACGGCCACAATGATGTATTTATGGCCTCCAGCTGATGCAAGATTACACTCCATGAAGTTGATGGCCCATTTGCAAAAAGGATCGATGGTGATGACTAGATGAATGGGGGCGGGGGGTGTCCTTGCCTTGGGGGCAAAGAGATGGCAATTTTTGAAATGTTTGACCACTATGATGCAATCGGTAAATAATGAGGGCCAAAGATACCCTGCACGGATGACCTTTTGTGTAGTGACCATTCCTGAAAAATCGTCGTTGCGGGCACCGCTGTGACAATAATTGAGAACTTGTTCTGCTTCTTCTCGTGAAAGGAAACGCATAAGATGGTGTCGACACCGCGTCAGTATAAGACATCGTCTAGGAGAAGATAACGGGAAGCATGATGATGGATACGGTGGTGTCCGTCACGGTCAGCATCATGTTGAAACTTTTATGTGTGGAGGAAAACCAAAATGTCTCCATACCAAGGGTCATCTGACGAGATGATGAACAAATGGTCATCGGTTAGGTTAGTATTGACCGAGGGTGATGGTGATAGGGATGGAAGGTCTGTAATGAGTTGAGCAAGTGCTAGGGCTTTGGTACTCTTAGGTGTTGTCAAAGATAGGTCATATTCTTGTAAGATGATAACCCATTTAGCAATGTGGCCTTGCAGAAGGAGACGGTTCAAGAGATAGACCATGGGGTTGGAGTCCGTGACAACTTTAGTGTGGCTAATGAGGATGTAATCTCGCAAATTCTGTACTGAAAAGATGACGGCGAGGTCCAGTTTCTCTTCGTATGGGTACCATAGCAGTGGTCCAGATAAGGTTTGGCTCACGTAATAAATGACATGCTCTTGACGAGCAGGGTCTTCTTGAACGAGGAATCCAGAGACAGCATAGTCAGATGCCGAAACGTAAAGGATGAAGTATATAGAGAAATCTGTAGGGGATATCAAAGGGGCATTGGTGAGAGCTTTCTTCAGGTCATCGAAAGCTCCTTGCGCTTGGTCATCCCACACAGAAGGGATGTGGGTACAGAGCAAATGAAGGAAACCATGAACCGTTGTGGCATAATCGGGGACAAAACAACGACGGAAATTTGATTTCCCCTGAAGGCTCTATAACCGTCGAAGCATACATGGTGATGGGAGGTCTATGATGGCTTGGAACTTTAACGGATCGACTACGATTCCTTTCTATGAAATGATGAAACCTAACAACCGGCCTGCCGGAACGCAAAATAGACACTTGAGTGGGTTCAAGCTGATTTGATATTTGCGACAACGTACAAATACTTGTCGGAGGTCGTTCAAATGATCAGATCGTTTTTTCGATTGGGCTGTGAGGTCGTAAAGGTAGACCAAGATAATGTTAACCAAGTCATGAAAATAATAGGTCATGGTCCACTGAAAGGTGGCTCCAGCGTTTTTAAGACCGAAAGGCATAACATGGTAAGCAAAAGTGCCCCATGGGGTGGTGAAGGCAGTCTTGTACTGATCTTATTTGCGAATGTGAATTTGGTTATACCCGGAGAAACCATCCATGAAAGATAATATCTCATGTCCCGCACATGCATCGATAAGTTGGTCAATAAATGGTGTGGGAAAATTTTCTTTGGGACATGCTAGGTTTAGGTTGCGGAAGTCATTACAGACATGGATAATGCCTTGCTTCTTGTTAACTGGTACTGGGTTAGAAACCTAGGTGGTGTAGTCTATAGGGTAAATGAACCCAGCTGTACGAAGCTTCTCAATTTCCTCTTTGACGGCAGAAAGCTTAGATGGGTGGATGGGGCGTTGTTTTTGGCGGACAGGTGGTATGTTGGGCCAAGTGTCAATGTGGTGTTCTACTATAGCAGGGTCAAGAACTGGCATCTCGGTGTAGGACCATGCAAATACATCGCAAAACTCCTGGAAGAGTTTCTTGTAAGCTTGTACCTCATCCTCTGTGCATGATGCACCCAAGGAAATGAGTTTGGGTGTTCCGAGCATGGTAGAGATGTCAACTTTAATAACGGGTGAAATATTGGCCATATCGCCTTCCCTAAAGGCATTAGGGGCTAGGATTGGATCCTTAAACTAGTCGATCTTGGTGGGAAGGAAATATTTGGATTCAACAGAGAATTGATTTGCCGTGGAAGAGGTAGATGCTTCAGGGATGAAGTATGATTGATGGTGCATATCATCCCAGGGGTAGTTGGGTGCAGTAAGTGCTTCAAGTATTTCCTCATCATTGTGGAAGCATTGTGTTGTCAATTTAGTTGAATAAGGTGTGTTGGTGGACGAAATCATATAAATGGTATTAATTTCTTCCGAGGAGGAGGATGTTTGGGGGTATATATCCTCAATGATGGGAGGGGATGTTTCTAGGTCGGCATTATTCAGTTTGTATAGAACTGCTCTGTAATCTGGGAGATCAGGACAATGATGTGAGTAATGGCCGTAATAGCTGCATATTGCACAAGGGTGATTGGTATGCAGGGATTTATTGCAAGACTGAGGGGCCAGTTCAAGTTTGACAAATGGGATGTTAGCATAGTCATCCAACATTTGCATGTGTTCCTGAAGTGTTGGTAATTGTAGACATTGATGGGTAGCATGGCCTAAATCGTCGGACAGAGAGCATTTGAGGGGAGCACGAAATGTTGGGGGATTCTTCGCCAGCTTTGGATTCGATTGGGCGGTGCGGGTTGAAGGTGTAGCGGTGTAGGTTTGTGGGCCTATGCCCCAAGTGTAGCGGAGTGGAGCGGGAGCATTACTGGATGTTGATGTAGTTTCCATTGTTGGAGGTGGTCGGTTTTGAATGTTCGCGACATCGGGGGGTGGACGGTTAGAGGTAGTGATGAGTTGCACTGGTTGTAAAATGACATTTGGTGTTGGGGGAGGGCTTGGGGCAGGCAGGTACCACACAGGTAGTCCTAATGTTAACCCTAGAATATTGAGCATAGCCATTACTGGTGTGCTGATTGCGCCTGAAGGGGGGAACAAGAATGGGATAGTATGGATTGGTGTAGCTCCGATATGACTGGCCACTATGGGTGGTTGCGCCAGTAAAGGGGGATGTTGGTTTGGTACCTGTGTGTTGTGTGAGAGGGTGCACAAATAAGATATCTCGAATTTTTGTAAAGGAGGTTGAATGGATTGGAATGTGGAAGTCATGGATGTATCTGAGTATACGCCGGTTCGACTGTTGAGACGAACGATGTGGGTTCATTCCAAACGGGTTGTTCAATCATAGGGAGAATATTTTCAGGTGCGGCGGGGGCGTTGGGATCATAGTATGTCAGTTGGTCGATCTTAACCACACGTCCCTCATGGGGGAACATCATAGTGCAGAAGACAGATGAAGCGACGACCTTCATGGCGTACATGTAACTTCGCCCAAGTAAGAAGTGGTAATCAAGCTGGGCATTTATGACCGCTATGTCTATAAGTATCGTTTTGCCACCTAATTGAACGGGCACATTAGCCAAAAGGCCTTGCGGTTGAGCTGAACGACCATCTTAAGCTCGTAATGCGGTGGTGGATGGATGCAGTTTTGGAGATATGAGCTTCTGCCATACAAATGTCGACATTACGCAGGTGGAGGCACCTCCATCAATGATGCATCGATGAATCACAAGGTTCTGAATGGATACAGAAACTTGAAATGCTAATGTAGAAGGTAAACACGGTTCAGCTTGGTCTAAGTCGAATGCCATCATTCATGAGTCGTTAGGGTCTATTTCCCCAATGGCGGACAACAATATTTTCCTCTGGGTAGGACAGTTTTTTAGAACTCCCATGGAAGACATAGCAGTGGGGGACTGGGCTAAGACATCTACAATATTATAATTTGAGGTGGCACGAGTGTCAGGATTATTGTTGATCCGTCGTAGGGGTAGGCGAGGGGATTTAGGGGCCCTGTCCAATGGCATAGTAGGTATGCGTAATGGCTGATCAGTTGGAAGGGTGTTTGTGGCAGGATCAACAGGCGTGGTTTTAGGGGTGGAGCCATATTGGTTTCAATGTGTTTGGAGGTGGATATCATTTGATGACATCATTAATAGATGGTGAGTACCTGAATCCATGTGTTGATAATCAGTTGAAGCGTAAGTGATTTGCTGCTGTGGTGCCGTGTTCATTACTCCTTGTGTAGGTAAAGGATTATGCAAAACCATGGGTTGTGGTTGAGGAGGTGGCGCCGGCTGTGCCGCATGCCCTTGGTGTTGGGCATCATCAGTCCATAGTTGGCGTGCCCGCTCCAAATGAGGGAAAGTGTGTGTGTAGTGGCCGTATACCCCACATATGGAACATAGATGGTTTGTTTGTAGATTTGGGTTTTTACCCTGTTTTGGTGGTCGATCAGGGTTTTGGTTGGGTGGGACGACATTATTATTATTTGCAGGATTAGGTGGCTGACCATCTTGGTTTTGAGGTTGGTTGTTTCCATAGTTGCGTCCTCTTCTACGGTTCTATTGGCCTCCTTGATTGCGTTGAGTGTTTTGGTTTTGGCGCTGGTTCTGCTGTGCATACACTTGCCCTTGGGAAGTAGGGGGATTTTGAGGTCGCGCAGGTGTTGGAGTAGGCTGCGGTGGATAGTAAGCGGGAGGGTTTGGGGGTGGTCCAGGTGCTTGTTGTGGTTGTTGATAAGTTTGAGCTATTGGAAGTGTTGGGGCATAAGGTGCTTCCTGTGGAGGGTAATAAACCGATGGCACTTGTGAGTGAACATGAGCAGGAGTGGCCTATTGGTGATAATATGTAGGAGGTGCATAAGCTGAAGGTGTGTGCCCATAACACTGTGGTGGACATGAGGGTCCATGAGTGTGGTTGGTGTGTGCCACATGAGCATACAAAGTTATAGCTCCAGAATGAGATGTAGCCCTTGAATGGTCGGGGCCGTTATTGTCGCTCATAATGGTAAAGGGTTTGTTTTGTGATACAACCTGGCCAATGATGCAGTTGGTGGCAAGGGATGCCCCCAGCGCATCATTCCGAGAGGAATCGCCACAGGGGGCGTCAGGTAAAATTGTATATAGGTATCTAGAATGGGCATAGATTAAATCAACTACTGGGCTTTGAGAATGGCTTCTTCTTCTAACTGGGGTCGTTCAGATGCCACATATTTGGCTATGGATGGAGGAGATATTTTAGGAACCAATCTAGGAAAATACGGTCATATAGTTTGGTCTTTCATAGAATTCGGCGTTTACACCACTCATGAATTTGATCTGTGATATGGGTAGCCTTGTTCTGTCTACAAGACAATAGGATTTATACTCCCACGTCATAGTGGATGGGTAGTTGAAATAACTGTAGGAAGGTCGAGGCAAGGGATGTAAAAGTGGGATGTGTCCCATGAGGCTACTTGATATACCACTTGGATTCTGAGCCAATGAAATTTCTTTGCAACATATGTAGGCGAATAGAGTCATCTACTATGGAGTTGGAGGAACACCATAAATGAAAAGACATAATGTGATTTTGGGGATCCTCGCTAGCCTTCCCCTCAAACTTAGGGATGTCTGATGGGAGTTTAGTAGTCATGTGAGGCAAAGTAGGATCATGTCTAATGGGATCGTTCGTTAATCTTTGTAGGTCTGATAGGTTAGGACTAGCCATAAATGGAAAACTAGCAGAAGAGTGTGACATGGTCACCAGGGCGTAAGTGCTAGTGGTAGCATTGTTGATCAGGCCACTTCCCCCAAAGGGAATATTAGCTGTGAGGGTGATTGCACCGAGTGTAAATGAGGTGCTTACAACCCAGTATGGGGGAGATCTTGTAACGTATGTCACATGTCACATGTCACATGTAACATTTTCAAAAGTAATAAAATGTAAAATGTAATAGTATGGGGGAGATCCTGTAACGGATGTCACATGTCACATGTCAAATGTAAAAAGTAATAGTATGGGGGAGATCCTATAAAGGATGTCACATGTCACATGTCACATTTGTCATGTTTGTCACGTTACGTTACAACCAAGTATGGGTGGGAGATGTTGTAACGTTTGTCACGTTACGTTACAACCCAGTATGGGGGAGATGTTGTAACGTTTGTCACATCTGTCACCTTTGTCACATTTGTCATGTTTGTCACGTTACGTTTCCATGTCGGCTCATAACTTATAAAAAATCAAAAGTAATTAAAAATTTCATGTTCGCTCATAACTTATCAAAAATAAAAATAAAATAATTAAAAAATTAAAAAAGAGGGATCCAATTTCTTGAGGGGTAATTTTTTTCCTTAATGTGTAAAAAATTTAAGATAAAACAAAAAAAATTACACCTCACGAAATTGGATCCCTCTCGGTGCTTGATAGATCTGGGTTTGAGATGGATCTACGCTGGTATGACCCCCAAATAGAGGTGTTGGGTTGGTGTGAGAAGGGCCTGTGCCTCCAAGTGTAACATGAGTCACAGATGGGTTGGGATTGGGTATAGTAGCTGCTGGGCTCGGTATAGTAGCAGGGTGGTAGTTGTAGGTCCCATGGAGGGCATGCCTAGGGAGGTCCCATGGATGGAATACCCAGAGTAGGTGTGGGTCCCATTGAGGGCATACCTAGGTTAGTTGTTGTAGTGGTGGATTGGTAGCTAGGGTGGTGGTAGATCTTCGACCAGCAGTCCTTGTAAAGAAGGGGTTGGAATTCATACCAGCCATGGGGCTAGTTGGTACTATGTATGTAGGGTTTTCTGAGTCTGCCTCAGAGTCAGATGTGAAGTGAGGGGTGTCAGAATCAGGTGACAAGGCTCTATGCCGATGATGTGTGTAGTTAAGTGACAAGGATTTATGCCTGTGACGAGTTGTGTCAAGTGAACCATACTATGGGGGTTATCCCCGGAAGCACCGAGAACGTCTCGGGGACTCAATGGTGACAGAGGGCTAGTAAACCTAGTAGGTAGTGGGAGTGAAAAGATCAAAATCCCTAATGAAACCATGGGTGCAGGAGGGGAGCACAAAAAATATGGCACCCTGGCCAACAACAAACTCAAAAAACTCACTGTAACAGCTGTGCTACAATAAGTGGAGTGATAAGAAAGGTGGTCAGAAAACCAACAAGCAAACGACTACTAAAAAAGAAAAAATGGTGTACTCGCTAAACCAAGGGGAGGTAAGAGAGCATGAAAACACCTAACTAAAAAGGTATTATGATTCGAACAAGACGTATCCTCTGCAAGGTGATGAAATCCAAGTCATACAATATGGAACGTAGAACCAAAGGCTAATGATATCCCCCTACTGGGAGGGACACCAGGTAGACAATCCTAGAAGAAAGGAAACTAAGATACCCCGTTCATGACACGTCCAGAAAGGTGAATCTGCAGCTCCTGTTCTATCGCCATTGTACTCCATATGAGTAGTACACCGAGAACAACGAGTAGGTATCCCTCAGTGACTGAATGGATTGCGGTATTCCACTCAGGCCTCCGGAACCAGTCTTGCTACTTCGAACCTCCTAAGGGAGAGGCATTTCCAAAAAATTGGTGTATAACCTTGTCAATAAGTACTAAGGGATTTTGGTACCCTAATATACAACAACTATGTCTCAAGTGAAAGTGAGTGAGGGGTGTTATTTGGATACCTATCCCCTCAATCCTACCTAACTACAATATTATTTTATGTTCCCCAAGTGGGGTTAGAAAATTGGTTGAGTTAAGTAAACATTTTATGGCTCACTTTTATTAATGGTGACAGAGTGTGTGTAAGTGTGGTTATGTTCCAAAATAAAATGCCTCGCTTGGGAGAGTATTTATCAAATTAAAATGCTGATTTTAACTTGCAAATATGAAAAATTAACTGTAAATGCTTTAACAACTTTCTTTTATTGAAAAATTTCTGAATTGTACTGTAAAACAAATAACAAAAAAATTAAATGAATATCTAGATCTGCAAGTAAAACAGTAGGCTATCAAGGTGTAGGGGAGATGGCAGAAAAATATGGGCTGAAATGGGTGAAGAAAAGTCGGAAGATGAATCGCAGGGTTCGGGTTGAAATTGCGTCTATCTGAGACAAAACTCGCGATTTGGATCACAGCTATTTGGGTAAATCTCGCGATCTGAGTCATGGCTGAGGGGTTGTAAGTCAGGATTCAAATCGTGGCTAAGGGTCGGAAAGTTGCAATCTGGATCACGGTTAAGGGCGAAAAAGATGCGATCAGGATCTCTGGGTTTCAGGTCAAAACTCTGGGTTTTGGAATCGCGGCTTTCGGCTAAACAACTGCGATTTGGATCGCTACCATGGGTTAAAAAACCTATGATTTATGGGACTGAAAAGGCTGCCGAAAACGAAAACCAAAATGGAAAAATAGGGACTGTAGAGGATGCGGAAAAGGACAAGGGCTAGGGAAGCAAGCTATAGGCTTAGTGGTAAACCAGATCTACAATCATAAAGTTAAATAACAACAAAAATAAGAAGAAATGTATATCTAACCAAAGATTCAAAGATTCAAAGAAAAGCAGAGTTTCCAAAAACTGTTGCTTGGGTTTTCACCCAAGCTTGTGCAAATGAGCACCTACTAACTCCGTAGTAGAAGTTTCAATAAAACAGTAAAAATTAATGTAAACAGTAAAAGGCTAATCTAACATGTGCATATTAAATCTACAGTAAACAGTAAAAACTCAGATCTTCCATGTAAAACAAATTTTATTTATGAAAAATAGCTTTACATATAACAGATTACCTCAATGGTGAGGTTGGTTGAGCTTGAGAAGCTGCAAGGGTGAGGTGATCCAATGCTCCAATGGTCTTTCTCTTCTCCAAATGCAAGTGGGGGATTGGACAAAAGGGGCACTCCAAAGATGGATCTAACCTCAAATGATGGCTCAAGATATCAAGAATGAAATTGGCAGCATAAAGATAGGCAAGAATGTCGATGAATAATGGGGAGCCTATATCACCTTTTTATATCTTTTGGGTGATGGAAAATACAACCATGGTTTCAGGTAACCAATGGTATTGGTAAAAATGGTCTAGGTTTCCTTTTCTTCTTTTTCCCTCTTTTTTCCCTTTTTGAATATATTTTTGAATTTTATTCCCTTTTCATTGATTTTTGGGAATTTTGGACCCCTATGGAGGGTTTTTTTTATATTTTTTGAGGAAAATTAAATATTTTGAGGAGAAAAAGATGAATTTTGGTCTTTTTGGTGACCTTTTGAAGGTTTTAAAGGCTAAAATGGTAGTCATAGTGGACAAATGGGTCATGTGAATAGGGAAATGAGCTAGTGAGCACTTTTTGGGTGTTAACAGAAGGATCCATCCTTCCTTGAAGACATGGAGAAGATTCAAAGAGAAATGTGCAACATCAAAGGTAATTTCATGTCTTCGATTTTTGATATAAACAATTTAGTTGATTTTAGTGAATTGTTACATGATGCATACTTGATGAATAATGAGGATATTCATAAACTCAAAATTCAAAATGAGCAACTTCTTGAAAGGTTGCAATTTACTTGTTCTTCCTCCTATGTTTCAAATTTTCATATGGTAGATTGCATGCAGGATTCTCATGAAATGGTAGATCATGAGAAACATGGAAATTTTCATGTCCTTGATGTGTTTGAAGATGATCTTGATGAGATCCAAGCACTTGATGTGGTGGAAGAGAAACTTGAGTTTCCTCTTGGAAATGGTTACACATTTTTTGAAGAAGTTGATTCCATTACCTTGGAACCAACCTATGAGGAAAGTTTTGCACTTTTGAGGGAGGTGCATGATCCTACCATTATGGAGCATTCACATGAGGACACTTCTGAACTTTTTGATCATTTGGGTGAGTTGGTTCATTCTCCTACATCCTACACTTCCATATTTTGCAGCATTCATCCTAATGAAGTATGGGTGAAAGGTTTATTTTTGATGGTACCACGTGAGGAGTATGAAACTCCTATCTCTCCTTTATATGATGAAATGACTAGACCCATTTATTATTTACATTTGCAGCAGCATCCCTTGTTACCTTATGATGAAACACATCTACATGTATGCACTTATGATGTTCACTTGAGTCACTTGAAGACTTATGATTTTCCTTGCTCCTTGCTTAGTTCAATTGTTATTGGAGGAACTTCGTCCACTACTTGGGTGAAGAGATATATTATTGGATAAAATTATTATTGGAAGCAACATCCCTTGTTATTTCTTGATGATACACATGTTCATGGATGCACAAATTCTACTTATGTGATCCCCTTGAAGGCTCATTGTTTTATTTTCTCCCTATGTGGTTCAGATTTTAGTGGGGGTTCTTGATTCACTTCTTGGATGAAAGAACACATGGATGATTATTTTGATGCATCTTACATCCTTTTGGAGCAACATTATAGGACATGGGATCCTCACCTATGTCATTGGAACATATTTTATTGGTCACTTGATACTTGTATGCACTTGGCAAATGGTGGTCTACTTACTTGGAGGTACAAGCATTTCCATGATTCTTTGATGAGGCACCTCCTTGATGTACATTTTTATTATGTTGTTATGTACTTTGATGATCTATCTTTTGTACTTGTGATTTTTGCAAGAAGGCATACAAGGAAATGGGATCCAAGAATTCTCTTTCTTGATGGTATGGGTTGGAGAGCACTCCTAATTGTTGGAGTGCAATACAAGCAATGGGACCTTGGAATAATTTTTAGTCTCATTGGTTTCAATGTTTTTTGGGAGATAAGTAGTATAGGAGATTGAGTCTCCACTTAATAAAGTAATTTTAATCAGATAGGTGCAACAACAAGCATGGTGGTTCGTCTCTAAAATCTTCATGAAATCTCAAAGACTCAAAGTTGGGAAACTCAGTGGCAACTTCAAGAATTATGGAGTGGTATCAGAAAGGGTTTCCAAAATATGAAAGAGGTAAAGAGTGATTTTGAAAAATTGTTTTTTATGGATTTAATTAACATTTTGGTGTTTAGTGGTGATGTTACAGGGGATATCAAAATGAAAAATAAAACCCACATCTCCTTGCTTTTGGAAACACACAATTGTAGTGCATGAGTGGCTCTACTCAAGGTTTTAGAAGAGAAGTTTTGGGAAGCAATTTTTTGGAAAGAAAGCAGGTTCTTCCACATACATGTGTTGAAATTGCTCGAGGACAAGAAATATTGGGAGGGGAGGATTTTTCATGTCTCAAAATTTTGCATTGGGTCACAATGGCCTAAGCCCATTGACCATACACATGATAGTTTGTCAAATTGATGCTAAGGGTCAAATAATTGCCAAGAATGATGTCCAAGTTAGTAATAATGTGAAATTAGATCCACATGGATAAGGTGGGTGACATTTAGAGAAATTCCCAATTCAAAGTTTGTAATATACCCATCCAAATGAACTGTCATGGAGGAAAATTACTAGTTCCCTAGGTTGGGGGTGGAAGCATTAAAAGTTGGAATAAGGGAGATACAAGACCCAAAGTGACCTTAGACTTACAAATTGACATTAAATTGGTCAAACAAATATTAATAAAAATAAAATAGGGTGGCATTGGATCTTGAGGGCACATAAGAGGTTGCGGGACCCACATGTGGCAAGATTACCCACTACACTTGGCATGATTATCTCACCAATTCGAGTTCAAGGTGAAGGGTAACATACTTGGGGGAGTTTAAGAGGAATTATTCATGGAATGAATAATGTAATGTCGAATGGGTGTCGAGGAGTAACTCTCATGGAAGAGGAAGAAGCATCTTAGAAGGATTGTGACACTTGGGCTAGATTCCCTAGCTTCTATGACAACAATGATGAAGATGCTATGACACTTATGGCACAAATCATACCTGAATGTTAAAATTTGACATATATGACATGTCAAGGCTAAACATAGCCTCCAAGAATGTGCACAAGGGAGTTTGGGCAGCCAAAGAGACACCCATTCGAATTGAGGGAAGATGGAGACTAGGAATTGTTGGACAAGTGGCACACATTGGAGTCTCTTCCCAACTTGAGTTGGCATGAGGATTTTGGAAGGAATTCGACCCATGGAGGAATTGAGAAGTTTATAAAATACAAGAACAAATAAGGAGAGTAGATTTTGATCATTTTTTATTTGCATCTTTGCAATTTGGAGAGCTTCTAGCTTGTCCATGCCAGTGGAGTGTTTAATCTACTTGCCTTAGTACCAATTTCGAGGGTGAAATATTCCCATCCTAATTGGAAATTAGAGAGGAAATTCATACCTTTCATTTGGAAATACAATGGATTCATTTGTTGAAGTTTGTTAGGAACCTATGTCAACCCTTCTCTTTACTATGATAGTATATTGTTGTTGGACGCATATGCTTTGTAAGTCGTCCCGTAGTATTTGTTGATCCGTAGTTTATATTAGCCCATAGTATTGACCCATAGTATTGGACGCATATGCTTTGTAAGCCGTCCCATAGTATTTAATATGTCCCATGGTTTTGACTCATAGTATTGGGCATAGCCTTAGTATATAAGTGTGTGTTGAGGTCATTGAAGGCACCGTGAAGTTAATTGTATTGAGCTTGCTCAAAGGAGGTTGCCCCCTCGAAGTGGCCCATGATCAATATAAAAGTGATTCTGTTTTGTTATTTCTGATATCTCGTGTATTTGCATTAATTAATTATTGCAGGTTCATCTCATGTGGTATCAGAGCACTTTCTTGGGCGCGTTGGGTGGAATTTCTGCCAAATTTTTTTCGCATTTGTTGCAGCTTCGGATTTGGGAATAATCCCTATCCACTTAACTGTGGGAAGTACTTGGGAATAAGCCCTAAAACTCATTGTGAGGAGTACCATAGGAACCCAAAAGTAGCTGGCCCATTGAGAGGACCTGCCAGCGAAACGGGCAACGACCCCTACCTGGTTGACTAGTTCCCACCCGTGAGGTAAACCAAGAGCTGTCGTTTGCGGCAAAGCGGTTATCAGTTTTACTTGAGCCGTGGAGTGAGGGGTACTGCCCCAATACGCAAGCCGTCAGACAACATTGGTGGCTGAGTGAAACACCTGAACTGTTAGGAATCCGTACATACCTGGGGTCCATATCTATTTTTAGTTGAACTGTTGCCGATCACTTCCGCTCTAGATCCAGCCGTTTCAGATCTATTCTGAAAGTCGTTCCAGATCCAGTCGCCATTTCAGATCCAGTCGTTTTCGATCCCTTTCACGCCATTACAGATCCATCTGTTGTAGATCCCTTCCGTGCTGTTGTTACTGATCCATTTCTGAAAAAGAAAAAGAAAAAACTGTTGTGGATCCCTTCCGCACCGCTGTTGAGTATAAAATTCAGTTTTTTCTCCATATCTCCCTTGTTTTCACTCTGTTTCCCTTGAAATATTCGGGGAACCCCTGTCATTCCATTCTGCATCTTTCATTCCTGAGGACCCTATCCCCAATTCCCCTTTCCCAAGCCCGAAATCCCACATTTGTCTATTTTTAGGGTTTGCCATAACTCCCTCTGATTTCACCCAATCACCTTCAAATTTTACCACAAAGTTCCTTTCTGAATTCTGCTTCTTTGTCCCTCTCTGCCAAATTTTCTCATTCTATCGCCCCGCTTCTAAAATCCCCCTTTTTGCTTTCTTGTCCTTTCGACAGTGTCCAAAATCTAGTAAAACCCCAATTACCCATCAGATTGTTTCCCCAATCCAAATTTCCCTTTACTAAATCAGCTTCTGTTTGTGTTTTTCTACCCATTCCACCCCCCCAAAAAAAAAAAACCCGGTTATGGTTGTAACCCGTGCAGGAGCACACACCATGGAGGAAGCACTTGCATCCATCCAAACCAAACTCCAAGATCTGGATGAAAAATTTCTCAGCCTCCATCTTCAACATTCAGCCATGAACAATACCAGACAGCCAGAATCTTTTGCAGCCACCGGGTTCTCTTCTTCCAGCAATTTTCGTGGGCCGAAGCTTGATTTTCCTCGCTTCAATGGTACTGATCCGACTGGATGGATATACCGAGCAGAACAATATTTCAGTCTGCATAATACTTTTGATGTTCAGAAAGTTCCACTTGCATCCTTTCATTTGGAACAGGAAGCCCTTCAATGGTACCGTTGGTACATCAAAGCTCATCCCGAGCCAAACTGGACAGATTTTTGCCAAATCCTTTTGTCACGATTTGGTCCTAGTTCTTTTGACGACTTCACAGGAGCACTCACTGAACTTCACCAAACTGGCACAGTGAGAGAGAATCAGACGGAATTTGAGAAACTAGCCAATCACACAGAAGGATTGTCCAATGAATTCTACAGGATTTTTTTTATTAGTGGTCTCAAGGATGAAATCCGCTCATAGGTCAAAATGTTTTGTCCCAACACAATGATGGAAGTCCTAGGGTTGGCTAAGCTGGTTGAGGCCAAGATCACAGCTCAACAACGCTCCAAACCCACCTTTGTTCCCTTCAGAAATATGGGTTCCCAACAAACTCCCATCATGCCTTCTCCTCAACCAACTCCTATCAAGCATTTGTCTGAAATAGAAATGCAGGCATGCTGAGAAAAAGGGCTTTGCTATAATTGTGATGAGACATTCACTCGGGGACATAGATGTGTTCAACAAAAGCTCTTTCTCTTGGATGTGGATTCTCCGCCTGCCCTAGAACTTGGTGAAGAAGCTACATATACAGTAGATGATCAGGTCGACATTCAACACCCGCCTGTTGACACCCCATCTCAGGACGACCCACCCAAGATCTCTCTCCATGCTGTAACTGGCGTCACCACCCCACAAACAATACGGGTCAGGGGATACTTCAAGAAGCTCCCGCTCACCATACTCATTGATTCTGGTAGCACTCATAACTTCATTGACCCTCGGATTGCCAAACAGGCTGATTGTTTTGTCCATCCTTGCTCTAGCTTTGAAGTCATGGTTGCCAATGGGGGCACCTTACCTTGCAAGGGGAAGTGTCACAATGTGCGTATCTCTATGGAAGATTATTGTTCGGATATCCACATCATCTATTTCGGGATACATCATCTATTTCAGGATCTTGCATGATCTATTTCAGGATATTATCTATTTCAGGATTCCTATTTCAGGATATGATCTATTTCAGGATTCTGCATGCACAGGCATGCATCCCAGTCACCAGTTTGATGCCTCCAGCACCTTATCCACCTTCTTCTAGCACCCGGGAGCCACCTACCACAGAGTTTTAGCCCTCCTAAGCTGAAAGGCGCCCACTTCTCACCTACTGCCAGAGAAGGGCGCACTTGTTCACCTACCACTGCAGTTCCACTTCAGTTACATTCAGTTAGCTCCGATTCTCCCTGATTTGAGGCTAGTTTCACTCCCGACTGACTGTATCACTTCCGTTTGACCTCCAGTTTGATTAGGTGACTTGTTCTGACTTCAGTTAGCCTCCCATGCGCCCCCACTGATCCTCCAGATCCTATATCAGTGCTACACACTTCAGTTACATTTATTACACTCAGTTAGACTCAGTTTGACACCTAGATGTCTGGTTATTGTGATTGATGAGCACCACCGATGATTGATGAGGACTCCTAGATAGAGTCAAGCTACTCTATTCAGTGATTCGAATGGCCTACTTAGTCAATTCGAATTGCTCATTGACAGAATTGTATTCTATTGTAATTCATTCACCCTTTCTGGGATAGAGAGCACTGCTGCATGTTTTGCACAGTTTTGCACCATATTTTCTATGTTCATCTGTTGTGATTGATTTACTTGTTCATTAGATCTGCTGTGACTAATTTTACAATTATAACCTACACTCTGACATGTTTGCCTTGTCCTTAGGCGAATGTGATGTGGTTTTGGGCATTCAATGGTTACGCACACTTGGCCCCATCTTATGGGATTTTGCTGAACTTTGGATGCAGTTTAAAGTCAATGGGGCACAACACAAATTTATGGGCTTACAACCAGGGTCTCTTTGCATCATCAGTTCACATCGCCTGGAAAAAATCCTTAAGAAGAATTAACATGGTGTCATCGCTCAGCTCAATTCCATTCAGATGCACCCATCAATAGTCTCCACTACTTCCTTGGATAGATATGCAAGTATCTTTGCTGAACCAATGCGCTTGCTTCCTTCAAGCGACCTTTCTGGTAAGAATTTAGCCACATCTACCTCTCAGCAGGAAATGATGGCTATTTTGCATGCAGTACAGAAGTGGCAGCCATACCTATTAGGGAATTATTTCTGCATCAAGACTGATCTCCAGAGTTTGGAAAATTTTCTGGAACAATGGGTCTCCTTCCCAACACACCTAAAATGGGTTATCCAACTCATGGGTTATCTCTATGTGATCACTTACAAGAAGGGTAAGTACAATATGGTGGAAGATGCTCCTTCTCGCACAATTGATGATCCAGTTTCTCTTACAGCTCTTTCCCTGCTTGTTCCAAATTGGTTGCAATATGTTCAACAGGGCTCTCTATTCTATGAACTCCATGCTTCTTCATCAATAGGGCACTCTGGGTTCTACAAAATGTCTGACCGGGAACAACGTAACTTCTTTTGGCAGGGACTAAAAATGACAATTCAACAGATGGTGGCTGACGATGATACTTTCCAAGTCAACAAGGGTGAAACGACACTCCTTTCGGGATTGCTCAACCCCTTTCCCATCCCTACACATCTTTGGCCAACTATTTCTATGGATTTCCTAGCAGCGCTCTGGTGGTACAATACCACATCTCAAAGGACACCATATGAAGCAGTCTATGGAAAAACACCGCCAGTTCTTCTTCCATACACCCTTAGTAGCTCCCCAGTTCAGGAAATTGACTCGGTTCTTTGCACCCGTGATCAGATTCTTCTCATTCTGTAGGACAATCTTCACATGGCCAGAATTCACCTGAAACAACAAGCCGATCAGCACCATTCTGAGTGCATTTTCCACGCAGCTGACAGGGTTCTTCTTCATCTACAGCCTTCCAATCAATCCTCCTTGACACTCCAAAGGCGTCAGTGGCCCGAAATGCAACCCGAGGATGCTACCGGGGAACCACTCCTTCAGATTCTGCAGCAATTTCTCCAACCAAAGCTTTGAGGACAAAGCTTTTTCTAGGGGAGAGGGGATGTTAGGAACCTATGTCAACCCTTCTCTTTACTATGTTAGTATATTGTTGTTGGACGCATATGCTTTGTAAGTCGTCCCGTAGTATTTGTTGACCCGTAGTTTATATTAGCCCATAGTATTGACCCATAGTATTGGATGCATATGCTTTGTAAGCCGTCCCGTAGTATTATATGTCCCATGGTTTTGAATCATAGTATTGGGCATAGACTTAGTATATAAGTGTGTGTTGAGGTCATTGAAGGCACAGTGAAGTTAATTGTATTGAGCTTGCTCAAAGGAGGTTGCCCCCTCGAAGTGGCCCGTGATCAATATAAAAGTGATTCTGTTCTGTTATTTCTAATATCTCATGTATTTGCATTAATTAATTATTGCAGGTTCATCTCAAAGTTTTAAGCTACAGGGAAGCTCGTGGTTCTTTCTTATTCAACTTGTTCTCATCTCTACCTCACATTTCTCTGCATATTTTGGCTCTTTGAGGAAGGGCACCTTTGGTGAGATGTTGATATCTTTGTGAGAGTCCAATATTATCCATTTATTTGTATTATAATACATATACTCTATATTTTATGCTCAAAATACTCTCAGGACGAAATACCAAGTGAAACTATGTAAAAATACCAAACAATGCATAAATGGTGCCATTTTCCCCATATCTTGTTGTTAGAGCTTGAAGAGGCTTTATTTCGAATTGTATTAGTCAATATCTATGATTTTTTTGATCTATGGAGTTTAATTAATTTTCATTAACATTTCACAAGTCCTTGGAACCTAAATATCAAATTTCATAACTAGTGGTGAAGTTTACTAACATTTACCCCTATGTGAAGACATGCATACAAACATATGATTTATGGGAGTTGCAGAAGCCTATAGGAACTAATTTATGATGAATTGGGGAGATAATTTAAGTACTTTATCAGTACCATGTCTCTTTTCTAAAATTTGGAGAGGTCTTACAACATTGGGAAAGCCATCTTTGTCCCCTACCCTTGGGGGTTTGAACCTCAAATTTACTAGTAAAATTCCCCAACTTCTCCTGAAGTTAAATGAATGTTGTAGAAGTCTCCTGATAGTGTATAATCACCCATGAGGTTAATTTTTATGTCTTAATACCATTAATATACCTTCAAACTCAATTTGAGATCATTTGGAGCCATTTGGATCCATCTACCCTTGGGGGTTTCAACATAGATTTTCTTAGTAATTATGCCTTTCATTCTCTAATTGTAAATGCAAGTGGATGAAGTATTTATAAAGTGTAAAAGACTATAATAGCTGCATCAATGTGTCCTATTAAACCTCAATCCACTCTAGGCACAATTCGAAACCATTTGGGATCATTTGGGATAGTTTGGGGCTTCACTAATCCAAGTTTCGAAATTGACCAAATTGGGGATATTACATTTCCATTGCCTAATTCAGTTAAGCAGCTATGCACTACATTCGGACACATAGGATACTATAGAAAATTCATTAAAGGACATGCGCATATAACTACGCCTATGGAGAAACTATTGAAGAAAGAAGCAGAGTACAATTGGACTGAAGATTGCCAAAAAGGATTGGACACACTGAAAGAGAAAATGGTTACAATGCCTATTCTCGTCTTTCCTGAATGGAATAATATATTTCATGTACATGTCGATGATTCATACATAGCAGTTGGAATTGTACTAGCACAACCCAATGATGGAGGCATCGATCATCCCATTGCATTTTCAAGTAGAAATCTATCTTCAGCAGAAAAGAATTATACCACAACAGAGAGGGAAGGCTTAGCTATGGTGTACGCATTGCAGAAATTCAGACACTATTTGCTAGGTTCACATTTTTCCATGTTCACTGACCATTCAGATTTGAAGTACTTGGTCAATAAGCCATTGTTAGGGGAAAATATATGCAGATGGATTTTACTATTTCAAGAATATGATTTTGAAATCATTGTGAAGCCAGGAAGATTAAACGGAGGACCTAACCATATTTCAAGGATCGAGTCAGGAGAAGAGCCTAATAATTTGGAGGATAATCTACTAGATGCGCAGTTGTTTTCTATCCACATACCAGATGACTACTTTAGAGATATTGTAGAATTTTTAACTACAGGGTTAGCACCTACATAATTTACTACACAACAGAAGAAACAGTTAGTGGTAAGATCAGCTGACTTTACCCTAATTGTAGGACAATTATACAAACTGGGACCATATGAAGTATTACGTAGATGCATACTAAAAAATGAGAGACCTATCATACTTGTTAAAGCACATTCAAGAGTATCTGGAGGACACTACGTAGGAAAAGATACTCCACAGAAAATATTTAGAGCAGGACTATGGTGGCCTACTATACACAAAGATTCAAAAGAGCATTGCCGGAATTGTGATGTATTCCAGAGAACGGGGAAGCCATCTAATAAATATGAGATGCCATTGATGCCACATTTAACTTTACAAGCCTTTTATAAATGGGCTATTCACTTTGTGCGACCTATTAACCCACCAAGGAAGAGAACTGGCTCGAGATACATCATTACAGCTACAAATTATCTAACCAGATGGGCATAAGCAAAACTAGTGAATGAATGTAGCACAGTTACAAAAGCACAGTTCATTTTTGAGAACAACTTGACAAGGTTTGGATGTCCAAAAATTCTGATGATCGACCGGGGAACCCATTTTCTGAACAGAACTACTGAAGCCCTAATAGAAGAATTTTAGATATACCATAAATAGAGCAAACCATATCATCGACAAGCTGATGGCATTGTAGAAGAATTTAATAAATTATTGGAAAATGCATTGACCAAGGTATGCAATAAAAACAGGGATGGTTAGGATCTTAGAATACCAACAATATTATGGGCATATAGAACAACTTATAAAATTTTGATAGGACATACACCTTTCGTATTAGCATATGGACATGAAGCTGTCATGCCCATGGAATACATAGTACCAAGCTTGAGAATTGTAACATTCACAGATATGGATGATAATGAAACAAATGATGAAATAATATTACAGTTGATTGGATTGGAGGAAGATCGCTTCACTGCAGGTTTCCACCAACAAGTTTAGAAAGATAGAGAAAAGGTATGGCATGATAGACACGTCAAGAACAAATTATTCCAGGTAGGAGACCTTGTCCTCCTTTATGATGGCAAATTTATAAAATTTTCTGGAAAATTTAAAATGCACTGGTTAGGGCCATACATTTCCAAACATGTCACTAATGGTGGTGCAGTTCAACTAGAGACATTACTTGGAGAAAAATGGCAAGGTATTGTCAATGGGAGTAGACTAAAGCCTTACAGGGATGGCCCTACTCCTATGAACAAAAGTTAAACAATGCAAGAAATTTTTAAGTGTCAAGTGTGTTACACCTAAAATCCTACCATCTTGAGATTCAGTGTATACATCCCTAAAGTTTCATTGGCTAAGTCATTTACCTGGAAAGGATACCTTTGCATTTATGCTAGGTTTTGAGAGCTCGTCACAGGCTACACACATGCAACCTGCGACGTCACATCTTGCTCTACTGCAGGCTGCGACGAAGTCAGCTAATGGACAAAAATCGGCCCTTCGAGCTCATTCTTGAGGCATGCTGACTTGGATCCTTATCCCTGACCTCTTGGGGGAGCTGGCTGTTTGTCCTAGAAACTGTCCCTAGACCACAAGAGGTGCAAGCTAGTACAATCCCAACAATCTCAACATGATGAACATAAAACTGGGTTCTGTTTTTGTATTTTATTGGTTTGAGGGTTTTGTTTCAGGGAAATAATCAACATCCAATCTCAAACTAACACAAGTACTAAATCATGTGACAATCAAGAATTGAGATATTAAATCTTAAAAGAAACAAATGTAAACCATTACATTCAAAGCACACACTGGTTTTATTCACAACATAATGAGCATTCACATGAATAAAGACATTAAACAAGGAATGAAGTCAATTGCCGAGTGATCAAAATGATCAGAAACAAAACAAGCAATTAGATAAAATGGCTTATATGTATATAAATCTATCTCAATCCTCAAAAAATTGCATAAGAGTGGTTTGTATCAGTTTGACATGCATATCCCAAAAAGCTCCAGTTTCAATACAAGTTTCTTGAAACAAAAATCGAACCCCCACCCTGAATGCTTGTTCTCCTTTTATCATTACAAAGATATATTAGTTCCATAACTAATTCCTTAGGTCAAGTTTCGAAATATTCAGTAGTTACACTTAGTGGTAATTAAAGACTAATTAACCAAAACTAACAAAACCAGATTCTGGGGAAAATGGCGAATTTATGAAAAAAGGGTCTCAAAGAAGCCACCATATCTCTCGATTCATGAAACCTGTTAGAAAACTGAGATAGGTATTTTTAAATGAGTCCATGAAAAACAAAAACCTCTCTTGGTTTAAAAAAAATCCTCTCTAATTGATCGGAATACGTGCCGAAAATGTATGACTAAAACAGAAAACAATTAAATATTTTAAACGTTGAAAAATAGGCCACAAAGATGAATTCGAATCTTTCAAACAATGACACCTATTGAAAAACGGACATAGGTTTTTGTGAATGAATCCGTGATGGACAAAAAAATCTTTGGGATTTCTGAAATTCATCTCCATTTCCTCGTAATCCATGCTCAACTGCAATGACTAAAACAGGAAAAACAGACAATATACGTCTCTTTTTCTTCTTTCGAACTGGCAGCCTCTTGGTAGTGTGCATTAATATCATTCAAATCTCCCCTGAGTATGTTATTTGTATAAATATATCTCTCATTCAACCCACTCAGGAATTGTACCTCAATCGTTTGCTTTTGGATGACTTTCCTTAGATTCTCCAGCTCAGAATCAATATTCCTTTCTTCATATAATGATGAATCATGATCTTCTGTCCATGGAACATCTATCTTTTTTAAAATTAAATCATTTTCTTGCTTATCCTTTGCTATCTTCTCTCTATATGCAACTCTTGAAGACAGACCCTGTTTTGGAATGGGAGTAGCTTGTTCTTCTGCAACTTCATGGTCTTCCTGAACCGGCTTTGGTGACATTAATTGATCCTCCTGAACACCCATTCGACCTTGTTGAGATTTTGATTCATTTTTCTCTTCTTTCTCTTCATCAGTCAAGGAATCCTGGATAATTATAACTTTCTCTTTTTCGAACTTTGGATTCAGTTTCCTTCTCATATTTAGTCTTAGCTTATTATTTGGTCTTGTTTTAGGTCGTCATTTAATCTCCCTAAGCTTGCTCAGAGCTTTCATATCAGCATCAAAATTTGGAATGTGAAATATCCTCTCTTTAGTATCTACAATAGGAAGACTTATAGTTGGACTTTCTATCTCCAAAACATAACTATGCATGTCCTGTTTCGAACTAGCAACTTCCTCTTTATTCATAGGAGCAATATTCTTTCCTTTATTATCTTCTAAAACAGGCTCAGACTGTGCTTCAAACACACTTTCTTGTATTACATTTTCAGGGTTTTGAGACTCTTTTAGAAAACGTGCTCCCCAATTCTAGAATCCGAGCCCCAAAATATGAAATTGTGGCATAAACAACCTCAAATTATTAATGAAAGAGACAAATAATTTATAAAGATGTCATAATGGAGAAAACAGGTGTCTGGAAGATGGTTCTTCATCATCAAACTCACTGGCCACACCCTGCTCTCAAGAAACCACTAACCCTCATAATGCTGGATTCCTGCAGCGCACTTGAGTATTTGATCTGAACCTTGCACTACAAGAAGACTCCATATGTAATTTTGACACATAAACTCATACACAAGGGTTAAACTTTGGAAATATAGTTTTAATAAGCATTTTAAAGGACTTTGAAAGATATATAATACTTGATAAGCCATTTAGGGTGCCATTAAAGGTAAACTAATTAGATGAAAAGAAAACTATAAAATAAGAAAAAAGAGAAAATCAAAATCATTCATCAAAAACATTTAAAATTAAATAAACATAAAATTAAAATGAAAAAAAGGAATGAACATTAAAGACAAATACACAAAAAACTGAGGACAATTTTAGTCTTAACATCTGGCTCCTGCTAGGGGATGAAATCCTTCTTGCGAGGTTTCAAGAACCTGTAGACCTTGTGCCTTATTCATTGGGTGATGGAGTCATTTGCCAAAACTCTGAAACTTTCTCAAACACTGAACACATACCTCTGAAATGACAAAATACTGCTACAAGCCAACATATTGAAAATAATCTACATGCTCATATGGCGAGCTTATTCTTTTGTTTACTCGTACTTCTAATCAGAAGAAACAACCCAATCAAGTATAATCATACTTCCAGTGAAACCATGATAGCATCCAATCGATTGTACCATCTTCTTGCAGGTAGATAGAAATCAAGAAGAATTTAATATCTGAAACATAAATTTAATTTGCAAAGCGTATTCTACTTTGATCCCAAATTCTAGACGGTTGAAACATTTTGAAAACCGCGAGTCCATGTAAATAGCCGCTAGGTCCCGCCAATTGTCAGACTTCTTTTCTTGAAATGTTGCAAATGAAGAAGCATAAATCAAAACATTGTTACCCTTATCTTCAGCTATAATAACCTGATTTTGTTGAGTGCCTCCTTCAATAGATACAAGTTTACTGATTTCTGGAGACTGTTGTTCAACAAATGGTAAAGAATAATAATGTATAAGATGCTCTTCTAACTCCTTTCCATCTCCTTCATTGAATTCCCAAGAATCCCATTCATATTCATCATACATTGGTTCGCTGTTGTAAACTCCCACAGGTGCTGATTCAGAAAATTGATACTCTAAATCATCTGGATACATATGATAAATAGGTTGACTTACATAATTGTCCAGATGATATTTGACAGAGCTCATTTGAAAAATATCCCCAATAGTTTCGTAATTAGAAATATGTTGGAAATCCTCCCGAACAATGTTCTCTTGATACACATCTTCATCACTAAAACTTTCTCCATCATGGACCTCTAAATAAAACACTTCAATATCATCATCATACATAGGAAAAATTTGAGGTAATTCTAATGATAATGAGGAAGCTTTATGCATATCAGCAGTATGATCTTCGACAAAAAAATGTTTAATAAAAAGATAATCTTCATGAGGATTTGTAATAACAATCGCATCAGAAATAAGGGATTCTTCATAATGATTTTGAGCAGCAAATTCATCTTGAAAATAATTAGAAGCTTTTTGAGATTGATGAGAATCAAATGCTTCTTCAATGATGCCTTCCTTACAAGGCTGATCTTCTCTTTTTAAATAATCATCCTCATAATCAGCATCATGTTTTCAAACATGAAATTCTTCAAAAAAAATATCTGGTGGATAAAAAATTCGATAAACCTTGGGAGCCATAAAATTCTGAACATCACTATAAAGAATTGAAGCTTGTTGATTTTGAGTATCCACTGCTAGACGCTTTGAAGCAACATGACAATTATCAACATAATCAATTTTATACAAACTATCTTCAGAAGAAGCAAAATCTGATCGAGCGATCTTAGGGTCTGAAAAACAAGAGACATCAAAAGATAATAATTTCCGTTGTTGGTTTTGATCATGCTCCTTTGCATCCAAACCTGATCTTTTTGGTTCATAAGCTTCTTCTTTCAAGTCTTCACAAGCTCGTATGTTATCTTCTATTTCTTGGGCATCATCGAACATCTGCTACAAAGTCGTAGACCTTCTCTCCTAAGAAGAAATGCTAAATTTGAATGAAAAGTCATTGCATAACTCAGTCTGGCAGCAACCTCAGAAAGTTGGATCTCGTTAGGAATCTTGTAATAAAAACTTGAAAATATCCTATTAAACATAGAAATAGTTTCATCCTTCTGTCTTTTCATAGCACAAAACTCTGAAAGATATTGATCCAATGATTTTCTCTCACCCCAAAAATTTAGAAATGCATACCTTAGTTCCTCCCATGAACTAATTGACCTAGGTTGAAAATGTCTGAACCATTCCTTAGCATCCCCTTGCAATGACTGAGAAAAAGCTCTTATATAAACATCGTAATGCTCGATTTCAAACAGGTTTGTGAAATGTTCAAAGGCATGGATGTGTTTTTCAGCTGTAAGGTTTTTTCCATCGAACATAGGGAGATACTTGTAATGCTTTGGAGGAAAATCATGAAGAATAGAAGGCAAATTAAGAGACCTATATTTGTCTTGGATCTTGGAAGATAAAGGATTAAACGTAGGAGGTATGATATCAGCCTTGATTTCTTGAGGCTCACAGGATTGATCACATACATTACATGACTCAGACGAAGGCTCTTGGTCAAAATCAGCTATACAAGGAGAAGGTATATTCACACTTTAAAAGGAAGGGTATTCAAAAGTATATTTTAGGTCATTCTTTGAATACAATAAGCAATAGAAAATCCTTTTGATATGTTCTGGTAAGGAAAAGAAGTAATTAACAACAAATATAATTACATCCCGGAGAAAACTTGAGCCTGAATACCTGGTTTTTTCACAGAGTCCTTCTATGTTTCTGTCAATATGCCTCATCCTCCAGTGGAGTCTATGAATTTGCTTGGAGCTGGATTGGAGTCACCAATGGATGTCTTTCCAGTGGAGTCACCATGGTGAAAACATTGTAGTCCCAACTGTGTAGCAGAACTTGTTCACCATCAAAGCCTGGATCCGATTGTTGTTAATACCCAGGGAAGATTTTTCTTCACTTCCGTCACCGGAAATGGCGCCAATGATGTTTTTCCTAGAAATTGTCCCAAGACTACAAGAGGGGCAAGCTAGTACAATCTCAACATGATGAACATAAAACTGGGTTCTGTTTTTGTATTTTATTGGTTTGAGGATTCCGTTTCAAGGAAATAATCAACATCCAATATCAAACTAACACAAGTACTAAATCATGTGACAATCAAGAACTGAGATATTAAATCTTAAAAGAAACAAATGTAAACCATTACATTCAAAGCACACATTGGTTTTATTCACAACATAATGAGCATTCACATGAATAAAGACATTAAACAAGGAATGAAGTCAATTGCTAAGTGATGAAACTGATCATAAACAAAACAAGCAATTAGATAAAATGGCTTATATGTATATAAATCTATCTCAGTCCTCAAAAACTTACATAAGACTAGTTTGTATCAGTCTGTCATGCATATCCCAAACAGCTCCAGTTTCAATACAAGTTTCCTGAAACAAAAATTGAACCCCCACCCTGAATGCTTGTCCTCCTTTTATCATTACAAATATGTAGTAATTCCATAACTACTTCCTTAGGTCAAGTTTCGAAATATTCAGCAGTTACACTTAGTGGTTATTAAATACTAATTAACCAAAACTAACAAAATCGGATTCTGGGAAAAATGGCGAATTTATGAAAAAAGGGTCTCAAAGAAGCCTCCATATCTCTCGATTCATGACACCTGTTAGAAAACCGATATAGGTTTTTTTAAATGATTCCATGAAGAACCAAAACCTCGCTTGGTTTTTAAAAATTCCTCTCCAATGGATCAGAATACGTGCCATAAATTTGTGACTACAAAAAAAAATATTAAATATTTTAAACCCTGACAAATAGGCCACAAAGATGAATTCGAATATTTCAAATGATGAGACCTGTTTCAAAACTGAGATAGGTTTTTGTGAACGAATCCGTGATGGACAAAAGCCTCTTTGGGATTTCTGAAATTCATCTCCATTGCCTCGTAATCCATGCTCAACAACAATGACTAAAACAGGAAAAACAAACTAGAAATATACATCTCTTTTTCATCTTTCGAACTGGCAGCCTCTTGGTAGTGTGCATTAATATAATTCAAATCTCCCCTGAGTATGTTATTTGTAGAAATATATCTCTCATTCGACCCACTCATGAAATGTACCTGAATCTTTTACTGTTGGATGACTTTCCTTAGATTCTCCAGCTCATAATCAATATGCCTTTCTCCATGTAATGCTGAATCATGATCTTTTGTCCATGGAACATCTAACTTTCCGAAAATTAAACCATCTTCTTGCTTATCCCTTGCTAGCTTCTCTGTAGATGCAACTCCTGAAGAAATACCCTGTTCTGGGATGGGAGTAGCTTGTTCTTCTGCAACTTCATGGTCTTCCTGAACCAACTTTGGTGACATTAATTGATCCTCCTGAACACCCATTAGACCTTGCTGAGATTTTGATTCCTTTTTCTCTTCTTTCTCTTCATTAGTCAAGGAATCCTGGATAATTATAACTTTCTCTTTTTCTAACTTTGGATTCAGTTTCCTTCTCATATTTAGTCTTAGCTTATTAGTTGGTCTTGTTTTAGGTCACCATTTAATCTCCCTAAGCTTGCTCGGAGCTTTCATATCAGCATCAAAATTTGGAATGTGAAATATACTCTCTTCAGTATCTGCAATAGGAAGACTTATAGCTGGACTCTCTATCTCCAAAACATAACTATGCATTTCCTGTTTCGAACTAGCAACTTCCTCTTTATTCATAGGAGAAATATTCTTTCCTTTATTATCTTCTAAAACAAGCTCAGACTGTGCTTTAGACACACTTTCTTGTATTACATTTTCAGGGTTTTGAGACTCTTTTAGAAAACGTGCTCCCCAATTCTAGAATCCGAGCCCCAAAATATGAAATTGTGGCATAAATAACCTCAAATTATTAATGAAAGCTACAAATGATTTATACATATGTCATAATGGAGCAAACAGATGTCTGGAAGCTGGTTCTTCACCATCGAACTCACTGGCCATGTCCTACTCTCAAGAAACCACTAACCCTCATAATGTCGGATTCCTGCAACGCGCTTGAGTATTTGATTTGAACCTTGCGCTGCGGGAATACTCCATATGTAATTTTGACACATAAACTCATACACAAGGGTTAAACTTTGGATTTTATATAAAAATATAGTTTTAATAAGCATTTTAAAGGACTTTGAAAGATATATAATACTTGATAAGCTATTTAGGGTGTCATTAAAGGTAAACTAATTAGATGAAAAGAAAACTATAAAATAATTCAAAAAGATAAAATCGAAATCATTCATAAAAAACATTTAAAATTAAATAAACATAAAATGAAAATGAAAAAAAGGAATGAACATTAAAGACAGATACACAAAAAAATGAGGACAATTTCATTGTTAACACTGACACTCGGTTCCTAACCTCTTTGGGGGAATCCCCTATCTCTCTCCTACCATATCTCAATCACCCTATCCATATCCTATCCAGTTAGTCCTATATAAGTGAAGCTATACCCCTCTCCAAAGGGAGGAAGTCTATAATGTCTACATGCTGGTGAAATCATCTTGGAGAGATCTGTAATTCATCTATTGAGAGACTCAAAATTCCTTGGGAGGATATGGCAATTGGCTTGGATGGAGAAGGGCTACTACGTTAAGCCTTGGTTGTAGTCTATTCTTCACTATGTATTTTCCCGATTTACAGTAATATAAACACTTTCCACAAATATTGGTTATGTGTGATGATATTGTGTAGTTTACCTGCTTAACTGTTTACTTAGATCTCTTATTGTATAGATGCTCTTTACTCGTTTGTATTGTTCTATGTGTCTTGACAGGTCTTGCAGCTAAGATCTGATGATTGCGAGGTGTGGAGCAACATCCAGGAGAAAGGATTGCGAAGTTAAAGTAAGGAATCTAGTCACTTGATCCTTAAGTAGATCTAGGAAAGTAGTTTGTAGCCTGTACTATTTGTTCTAGACTCACTTTGAGCTAGGGAGATCCGGCTCGCATCTGCTCGAGTGGATTTTCTATCAAACAAATCTGGCGACCATACTGGGGAAAGAACATTGCTTTGTAGTTGTCAATTTGAATGTTGTTTTTTAGTTGATTTCTTGCCAAGCCATTCTATTTTGTCATTTCCTTCTTTTAGTTGATTTCACCACTAGATATTCACTTTGAAGAGTCTGATTGCCTTCCTTTGAGTTTGTACTTCTCATTTATAGACCTTTTTATGCTCACCATCTGGAGAATTGGTTCATTCTTGAACTTAGATCTCGCCTGTCGCACTTGGTCAGTGTACCCAGAGCGACACTGTGTTGTTTTTTATCTTTGTTCCTTTCCTGTTAGCCTGTCGTCGCAACCCTTCCATTGGTATTCAGCGACAGAGTCGCACTCCCCACATTGGTGAACTGTGATGTCGCACTGTGTACAAGCATGGAGTGCGTCGATCTGACATTTTTTCTATATAGGCACCCTTTCTCCATCTCTGTGTTGAGTTTGGTTTGTGTGCAGACTCCCTTTGTACTGTAAGATCCAGTTAGAGATCCCATTTTGCTTTATGTGTTGAGTTGTTTGGTTTTATTTGGAGTTGTTTTGGGTTCCATCTTGGACAAGTCTGAGATTTGGTAGTGGTAGACACTCTTGTCTCCCCCACCTACATCCACTCACCCTTGCATTCCCTCCTCTCCTCTCCAGGTCTGATCATTGTATTAGATCGGTTTCCAGACCTCATTTGCATTCATCTTTGAGCTTTGCTTGCTTTTAGTGCTGCTTGTTGCTGATTGATTTTGAGTGTTTGTGTGTATTTTCAGTCCATTGAGTGCTCATCTTTTCTTGAGATTTTCTGAGTTATTAGAGTGCTGCGAGTAATATCTTCAGTTCAGTATTTATGTTTGAAAGCATTGTTATTGTCAAATTATTATTTTGATACATCTATTGAAAGATCAAAAGTACCTTATTTCCATCATTTTTCAAGATCATTTGAAGAATTGTGTGTGCATTGGAATGTTTCATTGGTAGATCTTTTGGAAAAGTTGAAAGAAGATTGCATTATTTGTGTTTTTCATGAACTATGAGTTGCTAATTTTTTTGAAAATTCGAATAGACATCAAGTTTTGCAAAAGTAGTTCCATGCTTGGGAAATCACATTGCCTCTTTTGGTCTTTGTGCTTTTAGGCCATCATAGTGAAGGTGAAAAATTTGCATACTCTATTTAGAAATTCTCTCTTTTCATTACTTAGCATCATTTTCGTTTTGAAATTACAAAAGTAAAAGAAAAACATGCTTTGATTTGGTTTAGTAGTGTTGTGTCTTTTGTGTTTCACTTGAAAAAGAAGAGAATGCTTCATAGTCATTTTTTGCTAGATTTGGAATTGCCTTGCATTGCATTGCTTTGGTGAAATTCTTGGAAAGAAAAAGAAAATTTCTCCTTCCCATACATAGAGTTCATTGAAAGAAAAGCGTATGTTTTGCATGTAGTTAGGGCATGCATTATGTTTACGATTATGTACTCACCTCACGCATTCAACTAACCATCTAGATAAAATTAATGGTAGAACTAGGGTAAAATTTTTAGTAACTTGTGTGTAAGTTAGAGACGTGTTCCGACATTGTTAAGTGTGGCAGCTGTCGTGATTTTCCAACACTACATCCCGAGGGTATTTTAGTCTTCCACGTACTTATCGGTATATCGAGCTCCTTCACGTACCCACTAAGTTACCTTGAGTACTTGGTGTATATCGAAGGGTGTATCACATACTCGGTAGTATATCGGAAGGTCTCTTGCCGAACGGTTGTGCATTAGATAGCACCACTATGGATTTGATCTCCCACGTACCTTGCATATATCGAGAGACTCCCTTAGGATTCCTGAAACCAATTGAGTTAACCTTTTGGCCATCTTGGGGGAGCAATACAACGAGAACAACACTCGAGGAGCTACTTCGCACGTACCGTCCAGGTAACCGGGTATTCAAGCAAGGGTATGGTCCCAATCCTCCTTGTCGCATTTTACTATTGGACCCTGAGGTATATCGAAAGTTACAAAGCCTTGAAAATTCTGTGAGGTTCCAGACTGTTGAATCCACTCTTATAACATAAGTTTTCTTGTGGCCTTAGTTTGAGTAGGGTTTGTTTGGTCTGCTTTTCTTTCCTTTAGCTTACCTTAGGAGAAATTTTTTGTTTCAGTTACTCTGGCTAACTTTCCTTGGAGAAGGTCTCACAGGAATCACAATTTGCCACCCGAATATCTCCTTAACCATGAGGTAATTTTGAGGGTAAGAATGGATCCACAAGCCAGGGTCAGGTCGCATGAAGTGGAAAACCCCACTTTGAATCTTGGAGGACTTTTGTTTCCTCATACTCCTCCAGATTCACCTGCCTCTCATCCCCTGCAGGGTGAAGAAGCACAAATCCCCACTTCACAAGACTTACCTCCCGTTTCGGTGGGAGAACCTGGATCATTGGAATGGATAAATCAACCCCAGGATGACCCCACAGTAGCTGTTGGTCCATCAACAACTTATTGGACATCTTCTCTAGTCCACCCAGTGGCCCATTTTTCCATTGCATCCCCACCCAGTTGGGCTAGCCTCAACGACCTCTTAGCACCTTACCGTGAGAAATTGGCTAGTTTACGTGCTATGGGTGAGGAGTTTCGAAGTTGAAACTTTCAACTAAGGATCAACGACCGACCAATCCCAAGTCGTGTTTTATCTTTTGAGTCACCGGAATCATCCACGCAACACGCGACCACTACTGAAACTGGTCAACCATCCATTCCTGCACATACATCTTCTAGACAGGAGACCAGTTCAGTACCTCTCACAACCCAACATGTTGAACAGCAACATTCCAACACACCTGTGGTCACCATGGTCACGTAACCTGCTCCTCTCCCACCCCAAACTTCGAATGGAGGATACTCTTTACCCCCTACCTTTTTCACGAGTAACATCAATCTTGCGGTGAATAATCAACAACCAGTATTGGGTCAACCTTTACTTAGTGGTCAGCAAGTTTTTGCTGGGGGGAAACCCCCGTCTCTTAACCATAATACTGCAGTAAGAGTTCCCATCAGGCCTTCCATTGGAAATTCCTTACCTCCTGGACCTTCCACTTCAAGACTATCCCATGTTGGGGGACTATCCAATGTAACTCAACCTCCATCGAGTCAAGCGTATCCAAGTCATCCTAACCCTGTGCCAGGTCAACTTAATCCCAGAAACGCACTCTACGGGGTACCCTAACCCGGTAATCCTTACACTTTATGGGGACAATTTTTTTTTTTACAACATGGACTCCCACTTACTGTCCCTCAAGTCCCTCCACCCCCACCTCCCATTAGAGGCGGCGGGTCCCCACATAACTCTGCAGGAGGCGGAGCTCTACCTTCTAGCTGAGGACCGCCTCATTTCGGTCATCATGGACCACCCCCCCTTTGTGGAGGTGGTGGGGGACCAACCCCCCTTGGCGGCAGTGGTGGGGGAGGACCATCTCATCCTCGCAGTGAAGGAGGGGCACCACCCCCTCCCGGTGGTGGTGGTGGAGGACCTTCTCATCCTAGTGGCGATGGTGATGGACCACCACCCTACTATGGTGGAGGTGGCGAAGGAGGTTCTTACCCTTCCGACAGAGGCGATGGCCCACCACCCCCTCCCGGCAGAGGTGGTGGAGGCCCATCCTATTCCAGTGGTGGTAGTGGACCACCACCTCCTCTCAGCAGAGGAGGTGGCATCCCATCCTACCCTGGCAGTGGTGGCGGACCCCCACCATTTGGAGGTGGCCCACGCCCTCCCAGCGGCGGAGGCGGGCCCCCACCTTATGGCAATGGGCCACGTTATTATGGTTATGGACCACCTTGCTATGGCGGCGGACGTACATTTGGTCCGGGCGAACTGTACCCCTATGGCCAGTTTCCTCCTGGAACACCTTATGCTCAGTCGACACAAGGTCCCACAGGTTCTTACACACCCTATCCATACTATCAGTACTCGTAGCCTAATCCGAAGCTTCCCTTTTTGGCTACCTTGGATCTACCTGACCTATCTCACTTGGCCAATGACCCCATCTACCACAGAACTAAGTGGCCACCTATTCCGGTGAAAATTTTGTCAGATATCCTAAAATTTGACGGTAAGCCAAGTGAGGATCCTAAAAACCACGTGATGACATACCACTTATGGTGTTCATACAACTTAGTGATGGACGACTCAATCCCTCTTCGGTTATTCCAACGGACTCTCACTAGTTCAGCTGCCAAGTGGTATATTGAACTACCACCCCATTCTTTTTCCAATTGTGGTTCTCTTGCTATGAAATTTTTGACTCATTTCCAGCTGCCTATACGGTAGGAAACTGGTACAGAGCTTTTAACCTCGCTCCGTCAAAATACCGCTACTCATATATCAGATCATATACATGAGTGGTGAAGGAGACGACGTCTCATTAAAGCTCCTATTCCAGATCAACTCCTAGCAGACTGGTTTACGAAGTCTCTCATTCCCACCATAGCATGTGATGTTGCCATGGGTGTAGGGATGATTTTAAGGGTGATTTTTCGTCCATGGGCGAATTATAGGGGATTTTGACAATTTAAGGGGCGGATTTTTAATATTAAACCTATTTTTTTCCTTATTTAAATTTCGCCCCATATTTATTTACCCCCAAAAATATTGAAAGAGGTTAGCCCAGTCCTGTATTTGCTAAAAAATGAAAAAATGGATTTCTCCTTCGAATTCCAGACGTCCTTGGTGGCATTTGCCCCCTGATTTGCAGGAATGGTGGTTACGCGAGACAATTTCGCCCTCTCCGACTCCTCGAAATTTCCAATATAGTTGAATTCGCCCCAAATTTTTGGTTGAATATGGTTTTACAATTAGATTCACCTCGATTTAATTGCAAAAATGCATGTTGTAGATTGGCTGGGCTGCTGATGGGTGTTATTCAAACACTTCAGCAGATGTGTTTGTTGAATCTAGAAGCACCCCAAAAATGAGCAAAATACCAGCTATGAGGAGTTACTGAGCACCTCATGAAGGGCGTTGAACTAGTAGAAGAGTGAGAAAATCAACAATTTTACTATTTTTCACAGCCTTGGATATGCCTCTCGAATTCACCAACTGGAGAAGGATATATGTGGCTTCGTTCAGTACCAGATGCCTCCCCATGTATTGCTTGGTGTAAAGAATCTCATAACAGAGTTGCAGACTTTTCACCATCTGTATGAGTTGGGGTTATTGGATGAGAGCGAGATGAATGAAACAATCTTCAGATATGTGGCCCAACTCACCAATTATCCCCGTGAGAATTCCATGATGCTTCAACAAATGGGTGCAGATGACATGTTTGATGGAGATTTTGATGTGGCTCCTTGTAGTTATTATTTATCAGTAAAGTCTGATTTTGTAATGGGGTTGGTGAAAAATATTCGGAATTTGATGAGAATACTACTCCATGGAGAGATGTCAGTCGTTGGGGTGCAAGGCACGGGAGGTCTTGGAAAAACAACTCTAGCATTGGCCCTCTTCAATGATCAAGAAATTAAAGGTAATTGGGGTTTCTATTTATTCAAACCATTTTTATCTCTTGAAAGGTACTTTGTTTTCTCCTGGGTGCCAGGGTAGCTACTAGGAAACCCAATATCTTGTTCATCTTTCTTTTTCCTTTTTGTTTTTTTGCTGAAAAATCTGATACATACATTTCTAGCACAGGCGCATCTAGCTGGTCTGAGATGCACGTAGAGGTTGTGAAACAGGAAGTTGCATATCTCTAGATATTGTAGTGCATATGTTGGTCTATGTGAATTTGAGTATGCATCCTTCAAAACCTCAGAACTGGGTTTAGATAGGTTTGTGCCGGCATCCATTTTCAATGCAACAACACAGCCAGTGCTATGCTTAGATTCAATGCACCATTACACAGAAACACATGGAAAGAATCGATGGATCACCTTCCACCCTAGCCGAGCTATAGAATGCACCTCTCTTTTCTCTGTGCAATTTACCATCCCTACATGTTCAGCCATCATTGCATCAAATAATCCTTCCCCCTACCTACTTATGCAACTAAGGAAAGGCCATGAGATCTAGCTCCTACATGTGGCTTTCACAATATTTATTTTGGCAATCAGATAAGTTAAACATTGAATGGCTATTGAGTTCAAAATGGAGAATTTATGAATTTCAGTTATCTTTTCTTTGGAAAACCTTCAAACATTTTGGATGAATTTTATGCCATAGATAGTGGAGAGTGAACATTCCAATTACCTGTGAAACACTCCAGACAAATTTGTGGTAGCACACAGAATCTCCAAAAGGACAGTCTACCAGTAAAGTTGTGACATAAATATACATGTAAAAACACCTTCTAACCAAGTGCAGACCTCCTTACCAAATAGGAAGCTCCAAGAAACATGTCCAACATCTTCTAAATTCCCACAATAGCTACAACTTCCATCTGTAAAGCCTCTTTTATGAAGCATTTCTTTAATTGATAGTATCTTGTACAACATGAACCAAGCAGGGATATTCATTTAAAAGGAAACCCATGCATCCAAAATAGCTTGCACTCTGTTGTGCCATTTATGTTTGTTGTAAAACTCCACTTAGTCTTCCATGTACTCCCGAGTTTGACTTGGCTTCACCAAAAAAAAAGCAGAATTAAACCAACCACTGAAAGAATCAGTCAAATTGGTCAAAATAGATATAACTCAACAAGTTTAAATGAGACTCGGTTGAGTCTTGCAAGACTTGCCCATACTTGGTGAGGTTGAGACATGCATAAATTATGTTGTAGCTTTTCAATTGGTCAAAATTGTTGTAATTTGACAAGTTTAAATGCGACTTGGTTGACACTTGGTTGATTGTTGCAATATTTGGCCATATTTGGCGAGGTTCAGACATGCAGAAAGTATGTTGTAGGCTTGTAGATTTTCAATGTCACATTCTTGAGTGTTTTTGCTAACAATAAAACTACTTGAGAACTTACTATTGTACAGATGATGGAATTTCTATCTGAGAACTTGTCTCTTTATGCATGCTAGGGGTTTTCCAAAACAATATCATTTTCATCACTGTTTCATAGTCCCCAACTTAAAGGGAATTTTGGAGACTATGTGGGAGACGATTTTTTGTAAGAAGAAACCTGAATTTAAGAATGTAGAGGATGCACATACACAGCTACAGCAGCAGCTACTGAGGCAAGCCACACCAACTTTGGTGGTGTTGGATGATGTCTGGTCAAGGGTAGATTTGGAAAACCTGTTATTTGAAGGGAAAGGATATAAGACACTTGTTACAACCCGAGACTGTTCTACCATACCTAAAACACACTGTACTAAGCTTTATCAATTGACATTGTTAGATGATGCTGATGCTCTGTCCCTTTTCTGCTTTTGGGCTTTTGGACAGAGATCAATTCCATGCACTACAGCTGAAAATCTAGTCAAGCAGGTATACCTGTGACAGTACTCGAATGCTGTTGATATGCATTATATTATTGTGTTAAGTTTGGTGTGAATTTGGTTTATTTTACTAATGAAAATATACACAATCACTTGATATGTCCGTACTTACAAGCTATTACTAGAGTGGCATATCCCTAAGATAGGATTTCATTCCACAATAATACTTATGTTGTTAACGTTGGAATCAATGTTCCAATAATAGAGATTCTAGACATATACTGAATAGTCTTAATAGAATTATGCTTACCCTGAACTTTAAGTCTTTAAGCTTATTAGGCAAGAGAATCAAGTCTTTAACCACAAAAGAATGTGTTTGGTGGAGTTTCCACTTATTGTTATTGATGTATGAATCGCAGGTGCAAGCGGAATGTAAAGGCCTTCCACTTTCCCTGAAGGTGATCGGAAGCTCTTTCCATGGTGAGCCTCTCCCGACATGGGAGAGTGCAAAGAGAAAGATCTTAAATGGGGAACCAATCTCAGATTCTCACAAAGAAGGGCTTCTTAGATGCTTGGAAACTAGTATTGATGCCCTCAATGAGGAAACAAGGGAGTGATTCTTAGACTTGGGGTCATTTCCAGAGGATAGAAATATCTATGATGAATCATTATTGGACATGTGGCTTTATGTGCGAAAAATGGAGTGGTAGGATGCTTTTGTCATCTTGTTAAAACTTGCAAGTAGAAATCTGCTGAATTTAACAAGCAATCTCAGGTAAGTGCCTTCTCTTCTATTTGTTGTGTTCAAGGTCTTTGATCATGGCTTCCTCTATCTTATACATTGTGGTGTCTTCATAATTGGATATAATAGGAGTCCAGTAATCAATTATGGAAGTGCCTCTGAGCTGTACTTTTCTTAGCACAATGTAATCTGACACTTGGCCGTATATTTGGCTTCCCGAGACAATATAGTTCATAGAAAAAGGTTGCTTATGCCTAGAAAGGAGTACAGTTTTCCAGGAAAATGGGATCTGTTCAAGGATCAAGCATTTGATGCTCAAATAGTTTCCATATCCACAGGTGGGTGATTTTAGCTGCTTGCTTAAGGTGTACATACTTATTTTCTTCAAAACATTTATAGTCAAAAGTATTGCATTGTGAATTTCTTCTTTTCTCTATCCCTTGTGTTCCATGCTAACAAATAATTTTAACCAACAAAGGGCACATGCAAACTGTCATGGACCAGGCCTAGAAACTAGAGAGCCTTTTGAAGAAAATCTTATGGGTATCTTTATAACGAAATGGTTATTTTTTAAGCATTTCTTTTGAAAATGCACCTTCCAATCACCAAATTCTCTATAAGTTTCTGCTAATTATTTTACTTTTAATATCAGAAATTTATGTTTTCCTCAAACTATATATGTATTATGAACTAATTAATAATGTACCATGGGTACTTTTATTGTCTACTTTTCTTTTAGACAAAACACTGTGCTTTTGCTACTTATCTGTGTCAAGCAATTAACCTCATAGAAAACCATTTATTTTTGTTGAACAATCACCATATACACCATCTTCATTCACATAGTTTTTTCTCTGATATTTTATGTGCATGTCACAGGGGAATCTTACCCTATACCCAACAGTTGATCACTACGTGACCTGCAAAAACTAATCACAGCCAAATTTCTAGTTGTTGTCCATTGATGTCAAAGATCTTAGAAAATGTTTTCACAGTATGTCCAATAACCTTAATGTTCTAACTAAACTTTGCATTTGTGGTTTATCTATGTAGGTGACATGGAAGAGACTTAGTGGTGCAACATGAAATTTTGTGAGGTAGAGGATTTAATTTTACTTTTTTATGCAAGCGAATACTTTCTTCCACCATTTTTGAGTTCTATGAGAAAACTTAAAGTCTTCATAGTGTTCAATTATGGGTCCAAGAGAGAGGTTCACCATTATGTATTCATGGAGCATTTGAGGTTTTATCCACACAGAACCCTTCAAAAGTAAGAAAAATTACTTTGCTAAAGCTTTTCCTATTTCTAACTTAACTCATTAACCAGAAACAACCAAGGTCCCATTGCATTTCCATTATGAAAAGTTGAAAATGTTCTTCACCCAAAACACTAACAAATATTTTGTATGTATGGCCTATCCTCTCTTTGGGCCCTGGGATATGTAGAGGTGAATTAATGGTTTTTTAATATTCACTTGTTTTTAGAGTATGTGACTTGGAGCATGCCATAGGTCACAAGAACCTAGACTTTTTACATATTATGAAAATTGTGGACCTTCCAAGCCATGGAGTGAATGTGGGAACACACCTAATAATTGTTGAGTTATGCTTGAGCCCCAACTCTAATCAATTCAATATCAAAATTGTAGTCTTACTCACAAAGGGGTAGGAGTTAGAACTTAGAAGACAAGACTAAAGTGGCTTGATTATACATAAAGTTTCATGAACAGCTGAACACTTTCCTAGAACCACTAGTTGTTCTATCACTGGTTGTAGTCACTAGTCCCTTTAACCTATTTTGATATTTAGTGAACATCAGTACAAATTTTAATTTCTATTCCTATGCTGTTGGGAGTGAGAAGTGGGAGCGGGAGGAGAGCGAAAAGCTAAATTTTTCGAATGCTTCCGTTTTGGGAGCGTTCCGGGAGCGTTTTTTATATAACATAGATTTTGATGGATTTATATCTAGAAAACATGTAGGATGTTGAATTAGCTATAGAAAACATGGATTAAACCATATAACATCAATCATCTAGTAGTTATAACTTATAACATTATCATCAAATGATCAACCATAACTACTTTTATATGAGCTTGGGAATGAAGGGAGGTACCCTAACATTGCTATCAAATGACTAAGTTAGTATAGAGCTTTTAGTATAGGAGAGGTAGGGAATTTTTTGGGAGCGAGCTTCCAAAGGAAGCGAGCTTTGGGAGCGGGAGCGGGAGTGAGGGGGTGGGGGGCACTCCCACGCAGCATAGTTCTAGTCTACACTATCAAGGACTAGAGAAATTTCTTACTTAGCAATTTTGTGTTGCTCAAGTCAATTTGAATAACATAGAAATCATTTCTAGCACTGGTTGATCTAGCCTAGGCTATATGTGGTGAAATCTCAACCTAGACAGTCAAAGTTCTCCCCAAAGGATTGTCAAGGAAATTGATAACAAAACTAGCAAAGAATAATAGAGGAGAAAAGTCTAATTGAGAGTTAGATTGCTAGAATTCACTGCATACACATTCATGCATTCAACCAAAACCTCAAAAAACATGAGGTAATATGTTCAATTTCCATTTGACACAATATTTAGCTGTGGAAAAACCATAGGAAATAAAATCTCTAGTGTTTTAATATGGTTGTTCCTTAGAAAATTTGCAGTTAGAAAGATGTACTTCGGGGCAATGTTACCATACTTGGCTCGGGAAATACTCAGCAAGGCAGAAGGCCTAAGAGTTTGACTCAGATTGAGAAAAAATTGGGAAGAACTCAACAAGTACAAAAATATAAAAAATATACACATTTTTATGTAAGAAAATAAATTCATATATATCAAGTTGTTCTATGCCCATACAATACTATAAATAGATGTCCAGAATAGTTTCCTTATGCACTGTGAAAGAAGAAACTTACGCAAACTGCTTCTGCTATGATGTCCTAGTTGAGTTTGAGAACACTCTAGTTGCTTTGGTGTGTGGTCCTTAAGTCTTCTCAGTCACATGTGGTTGCATTTTTTGAAGGAGAGAGCAGAGCAGCAAAAATACACAGGAAAAAGTGCCATTTTGAAGGGTTTCTAGGATTTTATAGGTTAGCATGAGTTTGACTTGCCTGAGAAGTCAAAACTGCTTGTTTGAAGGCCGAGTAGAATCAAACTTGGAGACGCGCGAGCCAGGTAACACTTCGATAGAGAGGCAATGTCGTCTCTTTTTATATGGTAATGATGTATGTCTGATCAGGATGACTATAATTATGCACAAGAAAAGATCAGCTTTATTGCTATCTAAGATTCTAAAATAGTTTCTTTTTATCAAGGATAGTTTTTGGATTAAGGATTTGATATTGCTGCTGTCTAAAGTAGTTGCTTTCTCTTGAAGAGAGATTTTTGAATAAGGTTAAGATTTATTGCTTACTAAAGCAGATGATTTTTCCAAGAGGAAATATCTTCCTTATTTTTGAGGAAGGATTGAATTTGCAAAAAGGCTTCATCATGCCATGTGGAATTTATGGGAACTTGTCTTCTGGCGAGTTCTTTCACAAGTAGCAAGTTTGACAGCATGTGAGAGGAACTGGAGCACCTACAACTTTATCCACTCACTAAATCTAACAGGTTGTGTTCCAAGAAGGTTGAAGGTCTTGTCTTCATTCATTTTAATCTTCGCCTCCTGTCTTAGAAGAAACAAGAGTACACATCAGGGGCTATTAAGGATTGGGATTTGATCCGGAAGAACTTGATTGCACCAAGAGAAGGTGCTCTTACAACCTAGGGTGCTGTGTACATATGTGCATACATGAGTAACACTAATCAAATAACATGCAAAAAGTTCTAATAAGAACTCAGGTCTTGATTACTGATGAAATAACTATTTGAGTGCTAATATATCAAGACAAAGATTGGTTGTGTTTTCACTATCTCGGTGCTCTTACAGCATAGGGTGCAGATACATATGTGCATACATGAGTAACACTAACAAAATAACATGCAAAAAGTTCTACTAAGAACTCAGGTCTTGATTATTGATGTAATAACTAATAACTATTTGAGTGCTAATCTATCAAGACAAATATTGGTTGTGTTTTCACTGTTTCCCACTGTGTTTGAGTAGTTGTAACTTGTATTGGCATATTATAATTATAAGATTCTTTGTAAATTGTTCATTTTTTTGTAAATTATTTAAGTTTTTTACATTTTTTTTTCTATTTATTTTTATTACATATATATTATACATTGTTCCATCGGGATGCGTCCCCCATGCTTCCCACGCCCTCAGGACGGGGGATCTCTTTGGCAAAACGTTTGGCCCCCGCTTTCTTTCCATTGTTTTTACTTTTTACAATCTCTACTTGGTACTAAGAAAATAAATCAATGTATTTAGTATTTATCTTGCACAATGATGAATATACATAACATGAATTTATTTTTGGGGGAATTTTTATTTTATTTTTATAATTTTAGAGACGTCCCTCCATACCCCATGAATTTCACCAAAATTTGGGGGTGTCTCCACATGTCCCAATGTGCATTTCCCCACTCCTGTGCTCCCACGTCCCAGAAAATTACATTGATATTATATGTTGTTTCCCCATTTCTGACAATTGTGAAGGGTGTTGTTTCCAAAATGTACAACTGTTTTGGAAACCTTAACCATTTTTAATTTTCAGATAACTTAACAGTAACACCATGTCATTGAAAGCTTGTATTGCACTCGTAATTCATTTTTAGGAAATCTATGCCTGACTCTATCCATACCAACATCCATTTGACCTGAATTAAACTGATATAATGGTAGAAGTAGGCAAAAAAGAATAGATATTTTCCATGTTTCTGGCATTATTCATATCATTCCACAGCCATTGCATTGCCCTTCCCAGAAGATACTACCAAAAACTGTATTGTGTGCTTTTTGTACAGATTTTGGAAGGGTCTTATATTTTCATAAGAAAATTGTCATCTATCAAATATAAAAGCATTGGATGTATATTAAGAGTTGTAATATCAAATCAAATGCATGTTATCAATTGATAAAAATATCAGATAAAATTATATGATTTAATCAAATAATTAAATTATGAGTAAGCTCTCTAAAATTTGTCTTTGATTATAATTTGTTTTTTTTCTCAGTTTTGTTTAAGATCCATTTTCGGATTAGATTATGACTATTTAAAGCCCCAAAAATTTATGATTCTAACCATTTTGTTGTTGTCTATATAGGGGCATAAAGAATGGGTTACAAAAGTGCATTTTCTTGGGCTTGTTGAGCATCCAAATCTAGTAAACTTGGTTGGTTATTGTGCTGAAGATGATGAAAGAGGTATACAACGACTCTTGGTCTATGAGTTTATTCCAAACAAGAGCCCGGAGGACCACCTATTGAGTCGAGTTCTATAAGTTCTCCCATGGACTACGCGATTACAAATAGCCCTGGGGGGAGCTCGTGGCTTAGCATACCTACATGAAGAAATGGATTTTCAGGATTTTTATTATTTTTATCCCTATTCATATTTTATTATATGTTTATTGCAATTTAATGCAGGAATGACATCTTGATAAGTGCAAGGAGCTTGGCTTTGGAATTTGATGAAGAGAGTCACTATGTTAGCTGAGATAAGTTTACTTACAAACAAAGCCAACAAGAACATATGAGCTAGCATCTTTGCTTTTGTGTTTTTGGACCTAGCATACATGATCACTTAGGGGGCATAAAAATTAACAAGAGCTTATAAAAACATGCTAGGGAAGACCATGGAAAATTTCAATGAGTCTGTTTGAGGCTTGAGTCTACCACCAACTCAAAATATATTTATTTCTATCATGAAGAACAAAGTTAGATTTGTGATTCAATGTTTTGTCAACAACCTTGATGTACAAGTGTCTTTGAGTTTGAATTCAACCTCCAACTGGCTGCAAGCGAGCACTTTTCCACCCAACCATAGGCAATCTATGTAGCCACCACCCACAAGCCAAGGCTATGAGACCACAAAGTCAAATAACTAACTATTGGCTCTAATCTCTCACACTCAACCCAACTCACAGTGCTCAGATGAAGAAATTATGGTTATCTATCTCAATTTCTCACACTATAATTACTTGAGGCACAAAAATTCACCTGCAACTAGCCAAAACTCTTCCCTCAACCCACACAACACCAAGACCAAGAAAGGATTTTCCTTTCTCTGCAGTGCAGTCCCTAAGGCAATCCTTTCCTTCCAGTGCAAGCAAGGGAATCTCTTCTTCTAGTTACCTATAGATTTCTTTGAGAGGTAGTCTTGGCTTTGGCTTTGGTTACCTAGGAAACAAGCACCGGGTTACAGACTATTGATTTTCCCAATCTCAACTCTCATTGACAACTATTCACATTCCCATACCAGCTACTGGGAAAATTTCCGGTCTTTACTTGGGCATTTCACAGGTAATTGCAGTCATGGTTTCACAAATGGATGAGTTCCACTCAAAGAACATAATGAACGGAAACGAAGAGGGAATGGATGAGAACATGGTTTCTATATTCCAATGGTTGCATGAGACCATGTGCCTCCGAGGGAACTCCATGTATGTCCTATTTTGGACAATTAATTCCTCATAGTCCTCATAATGCTTCTACTGAATGGTCTACCAACCTTATCTTCACTCACTCAGCTTAAGACTATTCACTTGGAGAGGTTACTCGTGGCCCCACTTAAAGAGCAAAGCGAAACCTTATTGAACTTAGAGAAGCTATCTTTGAGCTTATGTGAAGGGCTTGGAAATATGGCTAGATTCAACAGCCCCCAGTCAAGCCTAAAGCTTCCCATAATGCTAGATTTTCACCTGGACCATTGTTGTGATTTGGAGGAGTTGCCTACTGGAAGTTGTGACATTACTTTTGTTGAAAAGTTGTCTATCACTAACTGTCACCTTGTTGAAAAGTTACCCAATGACTTGGGGAAGTTCTTCTCTTTAAGAATGTTGAGGTTATTGGCATGTCTAGGTCTGAAAGAGCTTCCAACATCTCTTGAAAAAATTGGGAAGCTGGAATATCTTGACATTTCACTATGTGAATGCTTAAAAGAAATTCCAGAGGAAATAGGTCAACTAAGGAAACTCGAGGAGCTTGACATGAGAGAATGTTCTCACTTGAGGAAGCTGCCTAAATTAGTTGGAGGGATGACATCTCTAAAGCATGTTATCTACAATGAGCTGATTGGGAAACAATGGATGCATGTCGAGAGCTCTACCCTCATACAACTTAGAGTTGAAGTTGTGGAAGCACACTTCAGCTTGGATTGGCTGGATGGTTGACATCCTACCTGGACAGGATGTAGGTGCAAGAAGTTACATCTTACATAGGTAAGAGATCAGGACAAGCTTTTATTTTCCTATTGTTAAAACTTGTTTCTCAATTGGTGTTCAAACTCTGATTAGTTTCAATCTCATTACCCTATGATGTCCTGTGTATAGTGACATACATGCCAAATATAAGATAACCAAAGTAACTCTCTTCAATAACTATTGACAATGACAAATTAAATAGCGTGGGAAAGTTAATAACATAAACATTGATTCTTAGACCATCCAAACCTTGTAATTTTTCTATCTATTAGTGCCGAGCCATCCACCTAGACACACACAGACATTAAGCTCAATTGGCTAGCTTAATCAGGTTGAACGCACCGTTTCAATCATTTTGTGCAAGATTCTAGTATTGAACTTGCAAAATAGTTGGTAGAACATGTTAAGATGCTCAAAAATAAATTGTGGAGATCCAGGTGCTGGTTGAATTTGATATTATAGATGGTAAGTTTGAAGGGCAATTTAGAACAATCAATGCCAAGGTATATAATACCCAAATATTTACTTGAATTAATTGAATTATTGGATTTTAAATATCAATTAGCTATGGATGAGATTTGATGTGGAATTCTCTCGTTGTTGATGTGTGCAATGTGGAAAGAGTTTGCTCTCGGCCAGAGGTACAAGGATGTTGTTGATGTTGACCCCATCTCATTTGAGAAAGTTGAGTATGAACAAGCAATGGACTTAGCTAAGACAAAAACTGACTAATGCTGCATTTCTAGCACGGTACAAGCAAAATGCATGAGGTCATGGATAAAAAAAGCTCAGCTGAAAATTCTTCAGAGGTGATGATACCCTTCATACTTCTAAAAGGTATATTTTAACTCCCCCATAGCATTTATGTCATGCAAGTGTTTCATCTAAACAGAAAGATAACAATATTTTCATTTTATTGGTATCCTTCATCCAATCCTATATTAGGTTGCATTGGACAATATCAAATAATATTTATTTACAGGAGGTGGTACTATTTAGTATTTTGAAGGTTATTAAAGAGGGATATCCAATGGGAATAGAGACTGTAAAGGCTCTTATAGACAAACCACACAAACTATTTCAAGAACATTCAAATGAATTGAAGCTAGCTTATGAAAAATGTTTTAGCTTGCAGAATAAGAGGTGATATCTCTCATAGGGATTGATTAAAGTTGTATGTTGTTTGTTATAATGACAACACTCATGCAAATATTGTTGGGATTTAAGGATTATTTGGTAGAATCTTTGATTATTTATTACTTCTATATTTGTGAAGGATTCCAAAGATTATGGCATAAAAATTATGTAGGGATTGATTAAAGTCGTATATTGTTTGTTATAATGACAACAATCATGCTAATATTGCTGGGATTAAGGATTATTTGGTAGAATCTTTGATTATTTATTACTTCTATATTTTTGAAGGATTCCAAAGATTATGGCATAAAAATTATGTTTATGTTACAATGCCCACAAGCATGGCTATCAGATTAATATAAAACTTCAAATAATTTCTTAGACAGTTCTTATTGCTGTAGTTTTTTTGGGACATGTAAGCAAAACTGTAAAAGCAGTATCATACTAAAAGACACCCCTTCCCTAGTTCTTGTAGTTTACACACTGATGTTAAATTTTGATTATTAGTTGTTGAAATGTTTAATTTATTCTTGAATTAGCATAGATCCATCTTAACCCTAAATCTATTGCATTGAGGAGAAAAAAAAATCTAGAGACAAATGCTTTGAAAAATTGGGTGTCTGTGCAAAATATCCAACTTTATTGATTGTGTGGATCAGATAGTTTGCATTAGATACTAATATTAGGCTCCAACGAAATATATCGGGATGGAAATCTAAATCATTAAAACTAAATGGCTTGTATTGCTAACAAATATTTGTGTGGCAATTGCACAACATTGAAATGGATCTCGCAATAACCCCCCTTTGAGGAGAGCTTTTTCTCCAAAGCCCGGTCTATCTTAAGTAGTTGCAAATTGCATTGAGACTATATTGGGAACACACAAATTATTCAGAGCGACTCTACATTTATGCTATTATTCACCTATTTGATAGGAAAACAAAGATATCACATTCAGTTTTATAAAATGATTGTTTTCAAACGCAACCTTTTTACTCTTGGGTTCCCTAGATTCCTTTTTAAGTTATTAGGAAATAGGATGGAGAGCATGTCAAATTATTTAGGTTTTTGTAGGATAATTTTGAATACCTAGAATATAAGACGTTTTTTTGTTAGAAGAGATGAAAAATAAAAATAAGATTTTAAAGATTGCTAGCTTATAAAATAAGATATATTGAAACCAGTGAGATCGAAGATGTATATTGAAATAAGATCGAAGACCTAAAAGATTGAAATAAACAGGATTTTGGTGAAAACTTCACTAGAATAAAAACCCCTTTGTGAGGAAATGGCCAAGGTTCAATATAAATCCTTCAACGGGGTCTCAGGGAGAATTTAAGCAAAACATGATTCTACCATCTTGCGAAAGTTTGAATATCAAAAGAATATGATACTCTAGATGGCAAATTTCATGTCCGATGGTAGATTTCATGTCAATGGATGAATTTTGAAGTGCATGGGGCATTTTTTCTCATCACTGGGTGAATTTAGAAGTGCACGGGGTTGTTGTTTATCAATGTAAGGATGCTTTTATAGTGTTGGGACGTTTTAAAACAATGATGGCCAAAGTTATCACATGCCGAGGCACATTTGTGTGTATTGGGGCATTTTTTTTTATTGCCTAGGTGATTATATCATTGTCGGGTGTTTTTCTCCATTGCCTAGGGCAAGTATTGAAGTGCCTAGGTCATCTTTATCATCATTGGACGAATTTTGAAGTGTCTAGGGTATGTAATGAAGTTCATGGGAAAACATGGAAGTGGACGGGGGTGTTTTTATCTTCGTTGCGAGAATTTTTAAGTGCATAGGGAAATATTGAAGTGTATAGGCGTTTTTATTATTGTTGGGAGAATTTTGAAGTGGTCGAGGCAAGTATTGAAGTGCATGGGATGTTTCTATCATCATTGGGTCAATTTAGAAGTGCATGGGGCAAGTATTGAAGTGCCTGGGGGAAATTTTGAAGTGCTTGGGGAAAATATTGAAGTGCTTAGGGCATTTTTATCATTTTTCGGAGAATTTTGAAGTGCCTGAAGCAAGTATTGAAGTGCCTGGGGCGTTTTTCTTGTCAATGGGTGAATTTTGAAGTGCATGGGGCGTTTTTCTTATCAATGGGTGAATTTTGAAGTGCATGGGGCATTTTTCTCATCACTAGGTGAATTTAGAAGTGCATGGGGTTGTTGTTTATCAATGTAAGGATGCTTTTATAGTGTTGGGACGTTTTAAAATAGTGATGGCCAAAGTTATCACTGCCAAGGAAAATTGGTGTGTATTAGGGAATTTTTGTGATTGCCTGGGTGATTATATCATTGTCTGGTATTTTTCTACCTTACCTATGGCAAGTATTGAAGTGCCTAGGGCATCTTTATCATCATTGGATGAATTTTGAAGTGTCTAGGGAAAGTAATGAAGTGCATATGCAAATATGGAAGTGGATAGGGGCGTTTTTATCTTCGTTTCGAGAATTTTGAAGTGCCTTGGGAAAATATTGAAGTGTTTGGGCGTTTTTTTCATCATTGGGAGAATTTTGAAGTGGCCGAGGCAAGTATTGAAGTGCATGGGGTGTTTCTATCTTGATTGGGTCAATTTAGAAGCGCATGGAGAAAGTATTGAAGTGCCTCAGGGCAATTTTGAAGTGCTTGGGGAAAATATTGAAGTGCATGGGGAGTTTTATCATCCTTGGGAGAATTTAGAAGTGCCTCGAAAAATATTGAAGTGCTTAGGGAATTTTTATCATCTTTCAGAGAATTTTGAAGTGCCCGGCGTAAGTATTGAAGTGCTTGGGGCGTTTTTCTTGTCAATGGGTGAATTTTGAAGTGCATGGGGCGTTTTTCTTGTCAATGGGTGAATTTTGAAGTGCATGGGGTGTTTTTCTCATCATTAAGTGAATTTAGAAGTTCATGGGGTGTTTCTATCATCATTGGGTCAATTTAGAAGTGCATGTGGCAAGTATTGAAGTGACTCAGGGGGAATTTTGAAGTGCTTTGGGAAAATATTGAAGTGCATGGGGAGTTTTTATCATCCTTGGGAGAATTTAGAAATGCCTAGGAAAATATTGAAGTGCTTAGGGCATTTTGATCATCTTTGGGAGAATTTTCAAGTGGCTGAGGCAAGTATTGAAGTGTCTGGGGCATTTTTCTCATCATTGGGTGAATTTAGAAGTGCATGGGGTGTTATTCTCATCACTAGGTGAGTATAGAAGTGCATGGGGTTGTTATTTATCAATTTATGGATGATTTTATGGTGTTGGGACATTTTAAAACAGTGATGGGCAAAGTTATCACTTGCTGAGGAAAATTTGTGTGGATTGAGCCATTTTAAGTATTCACTGACAAATATGCAACTCTCCTACCATTCGACACCAAAGGGAAGAAATTTTGGTGAGAAGATTGGTTGGAAGCTTGGAATTGGTCCAATAACTATTTATCTATATAAAGGAAGTGGCCGGCTACTGGGATATTCACTTAATTCTATCAATTTGTTGGCATGTCAAGATTCATGACCCCACATGTTGATTGGACCATTAAGGGATGAGACAACTAGTAGAGTCCCTACTTGCCATGAATCTAGTTAGTGCAGTCATGTTTCGTTGACACCTTCTAGTTGTGAGTGATCAAATACTGCTTGTGAAATGTATAAATAAATCCATCCTCTCCTCATTCATACACTTGTTCATTCAAGAGTCTAGGAGTCGAGAGAGTCCAGAGTTGATCTCCGGTGTATGTTCTTCAGTTACACTACCTTAGTAATCTACATAATCAAAAGCATGAGTCTTATTGGCAAAATATTCGCCAAAATTTTTACTATATTTTATCAATCAGTGAAAGATTCGCCAAATTTTTACAATTTTTTATAATTAAGTGAAATATTCGCCAATATTTTTCAATATCTTATAATTTAGTGAAAGATTCTCCAATATTTTACAGCATTATATAATGAAATGAAAGATTTGCCGAAAAATTATATATAAATATTATATTATTGATAAAAATGCCTTCAAGTTTTCCTATATATCAGGGAGATTCGCCCAATTTTTATACATATAAATTTTGGGGGAGTTCTTAAAATCATCCCTGCATGGGTGGCGTTATCACTGAGGAACAAGCCATCGCTCGTGCCCATTTTCTAGACTTGGTCTATGCTCAATCTGGCACGTTGTTTGATATTCTTCCCAATGTGCCCTGCAACACCTACGACCTCGTGAAACCACCCAAGGGACCCCAAGCCTAGGGTATCATTGGATCCCTTCACACCCATCCTTCCTCTCAAACTGTTGGTTCGTCGAACACCTAGGGTTCTTCCCCATCACCAAAACAGGCTGGTCACAGCACCACCAAATCATCCACTCTTGTTGTCACCGAGGAAGTGAATTCTGTTTCATCAGTTTCAGCTCAGAAGTTTGGTGGTAAGAAAAAGAACAAAGGGAAACCTAAGAAATATTCCACCCAGCAGGAACAAAAGAGCACCCTTGATGATACCAAATAGAAAAGGAAGTTGAAGTATCCTTTCCTACTGTGTAGTGACAATCACTTTTCTAAAGAGTTCCCCCATAGAGACGAAGTTCAAAAGTTTCTTAAGGGCAAACCCACACCCACAGTTCTCGATGATCCCTTCCTGTTGATGTATATGTAACTTCGGAATGTATTTCATATATGTATATTGTACTCCTTTAGAGATGGTATTATTCCTCTATATGGAAGTGGTTGTATTCCTATAGAGATGTTATTATTCCTCTATACAGAAGTGTCATCATTTATATTGTAAGTGTCGTAACTTATACTTGATGGGTTATTAGACCACCTTGTTGGGGTTGGCCTTGTATAAGTCATGTGGGTCGAAGGGTTATTAGACAACCCTATTGAGGGTCATCCATGTGGGTCAAAGGGTTATTAGACCACCCTATTGGGTGTCGGCCCAGTCAGCATTATGTTATGTGGTTAAGTTAAGGCCGACCTAGTAAAGGTTATTAGGCAAGTCAAGTCAAGTATAAATATAGTGCAGGAGGCACTCTATTTCACCATTCTATTCTCTCTCACACTCTCAGGAGAGTGGTGCACTTGTGGAGGAGGAGGAGAAGCTGCTTCTGGGAGATGTCTATCTCTTACACTTGGGTTGTATCATTGCTCTATCTATCTCTGAGGAAGTTATTGGGGTTTTTCACCTTTATGGTTTTCCCCAAGTAAACTCTGTGTCTCTTGTGTGCTTGCATTATTGTGTTCATGATTGATATGCTGTAGATATGCTGTACATGTTGTTCTCTCATTTAAGATCCTAGATTAGATTGAAGTAAATTCTGAAAAATTAACATGGTATCAGAGCTAGCCTGAAAGAAAGCATGGTATGGCATGTATGACACTTGTTGTACTTACGATGCTAGGGCTTGATATAGCAAAAACCAATCATCGTAGCACTTTCACTATAAATAAATTTAGGCGAGGTTTCAGGGTCTAAAAATTGTATAGGGCAAAGCTAAGATCCCCATGTACCTTGTGTCCAAAGGAAAACCTCTAATTCGTTGTACTTTGATCTGTACAATATAGGGTTTCTGCCTCTTCTAGATCTCAGTCAAAAATAGGTGACCTTGGAAAAAAGGTCATAACTTGGGCTAGGAAGCTCCAAATGAAATTGTGTAAAAAGTGACAGGTATTGCACGGATTTAAATTTCTCAGGTAACTTTTTTAGAGGCCGAAACTGAACCAGTGACACGTGGCATGCCGTACAAGTTCGCTCTCCTGTTTTATCCCATAAACAGGTCACGTTGTGACACTTGGCATAAATCTCTCTCAGAGAATCGATTTGAGGTTAGACCTATGGGGTTGGAAAGATGATAGGTCGGGCTATCATAGAAAACATTTTCAGACCCTGTGGATCAAAAATTTTGGAGTTACACCAAAACCAATCAGGTACATGTTGTTGTCAAAACATAATTATTTTTGAGCACCTTCATTCATGGCTTCCGGAATTTAGGGTTTCAGAGAAAGTTGGAATTTTTGTAATCAGAGACTACGGCTGAATGCTACTCATAAAAATATAAATTTAGAGACCAGGTTCAGAATTTTTGGTTGGGAAGAAGGCCGGGATTGGTCAGACCCTAGTTCGGGACTTTGATCTGAAAAGTGGAAAATTACGACTTCTGCAAAAATGGGAATTTTTGAAATCTGTGACCACGGTTGGAAGCTCCTTATAAAAATAGAAGCTTAGAGCTTTGGATCGAACCTTTTTATTGGGAAGAAGGGTGGGAGTTATCAAACCCTAGTTCGGGGTCATGTCCAGTAAATCTAGAAGTTTCAAAGGCAAATTTGAGGGGTGAAACTTTGCAGTTTTCAAATCATGTGTATACCAGCTTGATCATCTCATCAAGGCACATATTTATATCCTTTTGGAAGTTTGAAATTCAAAGTTTGAATTTTTAGGGTTTCTTTGACAAACCCTAATCCAGCTCCAGATCTAGTTCCTGCAAATCAAGTGGATTGGGTTAATCCTAGAAGAGAATGGATTGGTCACCTGCATAAGTGAAGAAGTTCCTATTTCAGAAGGAGATGAGGCTAAGGCCTTACATAAGAAGATTACAAGCAATGTCGACAGGTATGACTCATCAAGGTATGTTTCAATATTTGTTCATGATTAATTTTATGGTATGTTTGTCTTCATGTTATTGCGGTTAGTACAATCTTGATTAAATTTAGACTTGTTGTATCACCTTAATAAAATTATGAATGCTTGATAGAAGATATTCATTGATTAGGGTGTTGACACTTATGATTGTACTAATGCATTATGGTGTTGTATGAGTTTTATGTTGTCCGCTAACATGAAAGGTACACCAAGAAAGACAAATCATGTTCTAGTTCAAGAACATATGATCATGATGACATGAGGACAAATATTCATCCACTGTCATGAATCACTTAGAAGATCTATTTTGCGAGGTATGTATAACTTGGTTCTATAAATGGTTAACCTACGAGATATGCAGGTTACTAGCACAAGTCATTGAAGAGAACAAGAAGACATCATGTGGGTATGTTAGACATAACTAGCTAACATACCAATCTAGGTATGTTTTTTCCTATATCAAGCTAGAATCCTATGTTGTGTTAGGATCCCTTATATAAATATACTTGGTATGATTGGTTATGTTTGTTCATAAAGTTAGAAATGTAAGTAATCAAGGGTTTATGCATTTTATGTCTCTTATCTTGATTGATGATTTAACTAACTAGAAGAGTCCTATGATCAAATAAGAATATGCATGAGTAAAAGAAGACTTCCCTGAAACCTTGAATACTAATGTTTATTATCTGTGTTTGAAATGATCATGACTATACATGTTTAAGATTATTGTGTTTTGATAGTATTAAGATTATACTAATGAATGTGTGATTATGTATGAGACCTCGAGGATAACACAATGATGATACTAATAAGCATGCATAGTGATGGATATAAGTTCAAGGACAGGTAATCCAGGAAGCAAAGATCAAGAGGGAGCACACTCCAGTTGTTCCTGCAAGGAAGCAAAGATCAGGGAGCACACTTTAGTTGTTCGTGCAAGGAAGCAAAGATCAAGAAGGAGCACACTTTAGTAGTTTCTGCAAGGATGCAGATATTCAGAGGGAGTTGACCACTTCTCACAATCTATATCAGAATGGAGTTGCAGAAAAGAAGCAAAGACTGAGAGGGAGTCAACCCAACAAACAAAAAAGATAAGTATTTGAATTATCATTCTGTGCATATTTTATTGTTTAAATAATACTGTTCAATAATGTATATACTCATGTTCCTAGAATTAGGTTGTGTATTATGCATATTAGAATAGTTGCATTGATGAACAATATACTACTAATATACATGGGTAAGTGGCCTATGGCACTGCACAACATTCCATTGCTACTTATCTAGAATGAAACCTCTTTGGTGACATGTTGGGAGTTGTGCACACTCTTAACAATGTTCTGGTAGAGATTGGAAGCCATCTAGAAAGTTACGGGATATGGATAAATGTTGTATTGAAGCATTGGCTAAGATAATTGCATGACTGTATGACATATTTCTTTATGTGTAAGAATTTGTTCTGAAAAATATGAGATGTTTTCTAATCATGCAATTTAAATTCTTGTGTAGGAAATATCGTATACCATCACCTACAAAAGAAGTACTACAACATTTGTTCAGCAACAAAGTTATCTATTGATTATATTGAAGTTCCCCGGATCTGGGAAGAATGCCATGATCAAGGAGTACCAGTCGATCATGAAGATGTTTGGGATGGAGTCCCAAGACCTGAAGGGGAGTCTGTAGTAACTTCCAAGAGGATCTACAAGATCAAGCATGCTGCAAGTCGTAGCATAGAGACTTTTGCTCCTGTAGCCAGATACACTTCCATTAGATACGTACTAGCTCTGGCTGTAGTGATGAAATGGAAGATACACCAGATGGATTTCAAGACAGCTTTCTTGAATGGTGTAGTTGAAGAAGAAGTGTATGTGGAGAAGCCACTTGGTTCTGAGACACATGATAGGGAGTCATATATGTGCAGAACTTGGTATGGTAGGATAGACAGCTTTCTATCCAGTTTGGGCTTTACCAAGAGTAAAGTGGATTCCAAATTTTACTACAAGGTTGAGGAAGGCAATCCAGTGATACTACTTTTGTATATGGATGACCTGTTTACTATAGGTGAAGATAGATTGATTGCCGACATGCAGCGGAAGCTTGTTGCTGAGTTCGAGATGAAGAACTTGTGGATGATGCACTATTTTCTAGGTATGGAGGTGTGGCAGAGTGCAGATGGAATCTTCCTTGGACAAGGGAAGTATGCAGTAGAGATCCTGAAGAGGTTCGGGATGATGGACTGCAAGGCCATGGCCACACTATGGCATCAAACCTGAAGCTTCTGTGTGATGCTTCATCTGAGCCGGTTGATATCACTATGTATCGTCAGATGATTGGGTCCTTGATGTACCTGACGAACACGAGACCAGATATTTGCTTTGTGGTGAACACATTGAGCCAGTTCCTGATAGATCCAAGGAGTTTTCACCTGGTTGCTGTAAAGCATATTCTGAGGTACCTGAAGGGTACAGTTGATTATGGGCTCAAGTATGATGCGAATCAAAAGTTTAAGCTACAGGGTTATGTTGATTCAGATTGGGCAGGGAGTGCTGCAGATAGGAAGAGCACTTATGGGTACTGCTTTAGTATGGGATCAGGTGTGATCTCTTGGTTTAGCAGGAAGCAGTCCTATGTAGCACTGAGTATAGCCGAGGCAGAGTATGTTGCAACCTGTTTGGCTAGTTGTGAGGCAGTATGGCTTCGGAAGCTACTGTCTGAGTTATTTGATCTACCGCTGGAGGCTACTGGTATATTTTGTGACAACCATAGTTGTGTGAAGCTGTCTGAGAACTCGGTGTTCCACGACAGGCCAAAACACATAGAGATAAAATATCACTATATCATGGATATGGTACAGAGAGGAGCAGTGAATCTCCTGTATGCTACGACGGATGAGCAGATTGCAGATGTATTGACGAAGCCACTAGCCAAAGTGAAGTTCGAGTACTTCAGAGAGAGGATTTGTGTTCTTCATATCGATGACACTTCGAGGAAGAAGTGATGGACACATTTGCTGAAGCCATTCCAAGCATGTTGGAAGGAGGATCCTTCACATGGCTGTGGATGTAAGCGCTGGATGATGAGCATCAAGATGATGTTCCAGTTACTGCTATGTATGTACGCATCATGTTGGATGCTGGATTTGATCAGTTGGATCATTTATATGTATATGTATGTACGCATCATGTTGGATGCTAGATATGATCAGTTGGATCATTTATATGTATATGTATGTATGCATTATGTTGGATCCTGGATATGATCATTTGGATCATTTATATGTATTTGTATATGCATCATGTTGGATGCTTGGACCATGTATCTGTATATGTATCAGGTGGATACATTGTGTGGATCATGTATCTATGTATGTATCAGGTGGATCATGTATGGTGATATGTATCAGATAGATACTTGGCATGCATCAGGTGGATGCATTGTATGATCAGGCTGATCATGATGACGAGCTTCAGGATGTTGCTCCAGATGATATGTATCAGGATGGTACAGTGATGATGATCAGTATGATCATGAGCATCAGGATGATGCTTCGTGCGAAGATGATCAGTTAGATCATGAGTATCAGGTTGATACTTGGAGGTCAGAGATGATATGTGGTAGGTTGTGCAAATAGCATGTAATCAGTCCTCAGAAATCTGATAGGTTGAGCTGTGTGCTCGCAATCAATCCTGGGATGAGGTATTGCTATGTAGTATGTAATAAGTCCTCAGAGATCCGATAGGTTGAGCTATGTGCTCGTAATCAGTCCTGGGATGAGGTATTACTACGGAGACATGTAATCAGTCCTGGAGATCCGATAGGTTGAGCTTTGTGCTCGTAATAAGTCATGGGATCCTCTTCAGAGATCTTGCTGGTCGTGCTGCAGCACATAAATGTTCCTGGGATGCTCTTTAAAGGTATTGTATATTCACATGTAATCAATCTTGTAGATCGGAGAGGTTGAGCTGTGTGCTCGTAATAAGTCCTGGGATGCTCTTTAGAGATCTTGTCGGTTGTGCTACGGCACATAAATGTTCCTGGGATGTTGTTTAAAGGTATTGTGAAGGGGATGCATGTAATCAGTCCTGGGAGATCTTGTCGGTCATGCTTAGGCACATAAATGTTCTTGGGATGCTCTTGTCATGTATTGCATCAGCACATAAAATTAGTCCTGAGAGACCACTTCTATCAGACCATTCGCACAGATGATGAAGACCTGCAGGTGATGAGCCTACATCTATGAAAAAGGACTGGTTCTGGAGAACTTCCTATGATGAGTAGATTCAAAGATTGATTGAGATAGCAGTAGTAGTGATGATGAAGATTAATCGATGACGATTATCCAGTGACGATGATCCATAGAAGAAGACTTCTGCTAGAAGACCTGTGTCGAGAAATACCTTCCAAGTTAAGAGGGAGTGTTGATGTATATGTAACTTCAGAATGTATTTCATATATGTATATTGTACTCCTATAGAGATGGTATTATTCCTCTATACGGAAGTGGTTGTATTCCTATAGAGATGTTATTATTCCTCTATACGGAAGTGTCATCATTTATATTGTAAGTGTCGTAACTTATACTTGATGGGTTATTAGACCACCTTGTTGGGGTCGGCCCTGTATAAGTCATGTGGGTCAAAGGGTTATTAGACAACCCTATTGAGGGTCGGCCATGTGGTTCAAAGGGTTATTAGACCACCCTATTGGGTGTCATCCCAATCAGCATTATGTTATGTGGTTAAGTTAAGGCCAACCTAGTAAAGGTTATTAGGAAAGTCAATTCAAGTATAAATAGAGTGCGGGAGGCACTCTATTTCATCATTCTATTCTCTCTCACTCTCGGTAGAGTGGCACACTTGTGGAGGAGGAGGAGAAGATGCTGCTAGGAGATGTCTATCTCTTATGCTTGGGTTGTATCATTGCTCTATCTATCTTTGAGGAATTTATTGGGGTTTTTCACCTTTATGGTTTTCCCCAAGTAAACGCTGTGTCTCTTGTGTGCTTGCATTATTGTGTTCATGATTGATATGCTATAGATATGCTGTACATGTTGTTCTCTTAGTTAAGATCCTAGATCAGATTGAAGTAAATTCTGAAAAATTAACACTTCCCTGCTCAAAATCAGCACTCGATCGCTCACAGTTCTTCTTCCCAAGGAGAAGCATCCACCATCACACATGTTCTCATGATGCATAGTGAAACTATCAACTTGAACACCCGTTCTTGTTTGTATGACTCCGTTCTAGCAAAGGAACCTGTTGGAAGTAATATTGAAAAAGATTCTACTTCGATGCCCGATGTCACTGTTTCGGCTGCTTCTCTCACCATCGAGAAGCCCTTGTTTGAGTTAGTGTTGTGTCCACCCAAGACCACGATTAGAAAATCCGTTTTCAATCCTAATGCTTGGGCTGCTCAAAACTACAACATGGTAGAGGAACTAGCACAAGCCCCTTGTGCTATGTCGATGCTCGAGGTCTTGTAAAACTGTCCAAATAAGCGCAATACTTTCCTTGCTACCATCGATGCAGTTGACCCGGATTCATTGAATACCATCATGTGCCGACTAGAATATTTCAAACCGAGGCTCTCCCATCAACTGGCATTTCATGTTGCTACAAACATTGCTAGGAAAATAATCCATCGTACCGTTTTGGACGAAGGAGACTCTACGTTAGTCATGTCGATCACCTATTGGAGAGCCATTGGTTCTCCCGAGTTGAACCGTTCTCCTACCACTTTGAGAGCTTTCGACGGACGTGGCTTTCAACCTCATGGGTTGTTACAAGCTTTACTAGTCGAGCTGTGGGGCAAGACCACAACCCTTAACATGGAAGTGGTCACTACCTCGTTAGATTATAACATTCTGCTTGGATGTAATTGGTTTTACACCATGATGCGGTCTTGTCATCTGTCTTTCGAATAGTACAATTTCCCCCTCAAGGCCGAATTGTTACAGTTGACCAACTGGATTTCTGCACACCTGACACCACTACTCAACCGGGTGATAAAATTCCTTCGATTGGACAATATTTGAAAAATTATGAGAGTGTGGGGGTTGGCCTCCTTAAGGACTCATCCCTTATGGGCGTCTTTCCTACTTCGAATCCCCCAAACCATGTTGCCATGGTGAACATGATCGCCTCACATATTTCACCTATCCCCAACTCCACTGATTCATGGCTTGTACCTGATGAAGCCACCACACACCTAATTGGAGACACTATGCCTCTATCACCCGCTAAACTCATGTATGAGGCTATCCAGTCAGCACCAGAGGACCACTTAGCTATGGCCTCCACCTCATGTTCTCTACAATGGACATCATCCGATCCTCTGCTACGAACTTTTCATTCTAATGAGTCCATTATGGAAATTATGAGCATAGATGATCCTCCGTGGGAAGACCTCCACCATCGTTCATCTTTCCTCCCCTTGTTGGATACTATGGAGAACAACATTCACACCATCTTCACACCGAATGTCTACTCTGGCTCTCAGTCCTTGATACTCGCATGTCAGACGGACTTTGAAGGCAACTTCGCCAACATTGAGCCTACCACTTTAATAGACATTTCGGTTACTCCTGGTGTAGTGGAACACATTCAGTTAGGCCATAAGTGTTCCCATGAAGAAGTCATCGCCGCCACGGCCTTATTCAAGCAATTTCGAGACGTGTTCACTTGGACCTACAAGGAGATGCCTGGGATAGACCCCTCCATTATTTTACACGAGATTAAAACCTATCCCGACGTCAAACCTGTCCTCCAAAAGCTGCGGCTGGTACACCCTCGGAAGACTGCGACAATCAAGGCAAAGATTGAGAAACTCTTGAAGGCTGGTTTCATTTACCCTGTCCCGTTGACAGATTGGGTCTCAAATGTCATCCTTGTTAATAAAAAATAGGGTACCATCCGTGTTTGTGTCGACTATCGGGATCTCAACAAAGCTTGTCCCAAGGACAACTACCCAACTCCCTTTATCGACCAGATCATCGACATTTGTGCTGGAAGTGTCATTTTTTCATTCATGGATGGCTTTTCTGGATACAACCAAATTGAGATCCACCCCACCGACCAAGACAAGACTGCATTCATCTTCCCTTGGGAAACGTTTGCATATCATAAAATTCCATTTGGTCTTAAAAACATTGGTGCCACATTCCAGCGGGCCATGTCGTACACCTTCCATGATGTGAAGGAATTTGTGGAACCTTACTTAGATGACCTCCCTGCCCACTCAAATCAGCGTGAGTTCCACTTAGATCATCTGACGACTGTTTTCCTTAGATGTAGGCGGTACAATATCTGTCTAAATCCTCACAAGAGTATTTTTTGTGTCGAGTCCGGATGCCTCTTAGGCTTTATCGTCTCAAAATATGGGATCTGTATTGATCCCTCAGAAGTGGAAGCCATCGTCACTCTTCCACCCCCAACCAACATTATGAAACTTTAGAGTCTGCAAGGAAGAGCAACTTATTTACAACACTTCATTTGTAACTTTGAGCAAAAGACGCAAGGGTACATGAGATTAATGAAAAAGGACGTCCCATTCATTTGGGATGACCAAGCTCAACAAAATTTTGATAGTTTAAAACATGCCATCACGCATGCCCCTATGATCCAACCGCTGAATTACTATTGAGATTACATTTTATATCTCACCGCTTCCGACACCACTATCGCCATGGTTTTGGTACAGGAAGACCAGAACACCCAAGAACATGTGATATACTATGCTAGTAAAGGTCTCATTGATGCTGAAACTTGCTATTCACATGTTGATAAACTCGCTCTTGCGGCAGTCATAGCCGTGCAGAAGTTCCGACATTACATTTTGCTTCGCACCACCACCATCATCGCTGATTCGAACCCCATGTACCACGTTCTGACTCGTCAGGTACTTGGGGGAAAGTATTCAGGTTGGATCGTGATACTACAATAATTTGATCTTCTTTTCAAAAAATCCAAGTCGAAAAGGTCTTTAGTGTTTGCTGAGCTTATCTGTGACCTCCCCCGCATTGATGTAGAATCTGAGCCCAATGAATCCTTTCCAGATGAGTCATTGTTTCTTATTAGTATGTCTTATTTGTGGTATGGAGATATCACATTGTATCTTCAAACCCAACATTTCATCCCTGAATTGTCTCGTGACGACCACCATCGCATACACCACCATGCAAAGTATTATCTGATTATCAGTGATACTTTGTACCACCATGGTATTGATTCTATCCTTTGACATTGTCTGACTCATGATGAGGATGAACACATTCCGAATGACTATCACGCTGGGACGTGTGGCGGTCACCTCTCTGGGATGGCTACAACCCAGAATATTTTGCACACAGGATATTACTGGCTGTCTATCTTCAAAGATTGTATCGAGGCCGTAAAAAAATATCCTCCATGTCAACATTTTCATACCAAAAAGCGCACCCACCCCGTCCCATTACACCCGGTTATTGCCGTTGGCCCCTTTGCTAAATGGAGCATCGATTTCATGCATTGTAAGCCTACCTTGACCGGGGGGCATAGTTACATCATTGTAGCTGTGGACTACTTTACAAAGTGGGCCAAGGCAATGCCTACATACACGAACGATGGCAAGACCGCCACACTCTTCATGTTTAACCATGTAATAGCGCGGTTTGGAGTTCCTCAAGCAATAGTTACTGACCATGGTTCTCACTTTATGAACCATTTGGTCGATGGGTTGAGTGACAGATTGGGTTTTCACCATGAAAACTCAACACCGTACTAACCACAATCAAACAGACAGGTCGAGGCCATTAACAAGGTCTTGAAAACTATGGTCCAACGTATGGTGGGTACACATAGGGCCAATTGGCATAATATGCTCTTCTCTGCACTTTGGGCTTATTGAACCTCCGTGAAAACCGCCACTGGATTTACTCCCTTCCAACTAGTCTATGGATTGGAGGCAATCCTTCCTATTGAGTGCACGATTCCATCCCTCAAGCTCACCATCGAACTTCTCCCAAACACTACTACCGAGGAATAACACTTTCTCTACCTAGATAAGCTCGACGAGACTCGTCGAGATGCCACTCTTGCCAACGAGGCTCATAAGAAACGCATCAAAGCTCAGTATGACAAGTCGGTAGAACCTTACACCTACATCGAGGGAGATTTGGTCCTCACATATGACCAAAAACATGATAAGCTGGGGGCAGGAAAGTTTGAGTCCATGTGGCATGGACCTTACATAGTGAAACACGTCTTGGAGAGGGGAGCTTATGAGCTTGAAGACTACGGCGGGATATCTTTGGGTGAGCCCTGCAATGGGCTCGACCTGAAGAGGTACCATGCCTGATTCTTTCACACATAAGTACTTTTGTATATACTGTACATGGCGTGTGTGTATTTTTTGTGTGGTGTGACGCTTTGAGTTTTGCGTGTTTTAGGTCTTGTTTCGTTTCTTATACCATGTTCTGTTTGCGTGTGTAGATGGAAATGTTCTATGGATTTGCGGACAGCGCCAGCCGACATACCCATAACCTTGCTTCGACAGCCTGGGTACTCTATTCACCTACCAGCGAGCTCATCACCTTAGGGGGAATGTGTTTAGGTTTCACAACCAACAATGCTACGGAATATCAAGCAGTCATTGGAACCCTAACTGACGCTATATCTTTGGGTATGGACCATGTTGTCATCCACCTGGCTTCTCAACTAGTGGTCTCTCATCTTAACTGAGTCTACGTCATCCGCGATCCAGTCTTACTCCATCTCTATCAACGATTCCATCTCCTGGAAAGGTCCTTCGATTCCATTCAGTACCTGCACATTCCATGATACGCGAACACAGTTGTCGATTCTATGGCCAACTTCATCTTAGATTGGTACATCGCACACACATAAGCATATTCATGAATTGTTAAAAGTAGATGTAACATGTAAATAACTCATTTTATATAAGCAAACACATAACAAGACCACACCATTCATCCATTTTAAAAGCACATAATGTATAAATCACTAGAATGTCTCTCTCTCTATATATCATCATAAAAGTCGTGCTGGTACAAAATCTGAGGCACGACGACTTTCAGTGAGTCTCTACCAAATCTGAAGCCTCGCAGCTTTCAGTAAGTACAAAAACATGAGGCCTCTAAGCTCTCAGTACATGATAACAACATCAGGCCTATTTCCTGGCCCATACAACCCTAGGTCTAGCAGCTCTAGCCTACTGAGTGTGGAAACAGTCAACTGCTCTTGCAACTCTGCGAAGCAGCGTGTTGAAGTGTATAGTCGCTCCAACCGTGTACACCTACATCGGCCGCAGCACCTCATCTACCATCGACTCAGGAACGTCTAATGTTAAACCACTCAGGTTGGCATAGAATCCATCCATCTCTGTAAAAGAAGCATGTACAACAGGACCCATGGCTGCTCCCTCTCCTCTCTCTCTCCTCATAAGAAGAGAGACTCCCACTAGTCGTACGGGCCCCACGTCTAGACACACATGTTGTTAACTCATCAACACTATAACAAAAAAATTATAAAAACACAAAACTTAAAAAGTACAAGGGTTATTGTTCTTACCTATGTCTCCCGATGTTGCTCCCTCAGGAAGTGGCAAGTCCGGGTCATCTCTGAAGTCCGTACCACTATACGAGTAATCCTCTACCATAAGTAACTGGCCCTCTATCCAGCTGAAGAACTCAATGCCATATGAGATGATGGGACCCCTGCCATGTCGGGCCATCACCTCCGTCCATCTAGCCATGTGTGGATCCCCAGGATCCTTGTCATCCAGTGGTACCTGAGGGCGCAAGAGGGGAACCCATTCCAAGAGGAACGAGATCACTATCGAACCATAGCCAAACTGTTTGAGCTCTCCCCACTGACACTTAGTCAGCTAAGCTCACATGTTTGTGAGGAGTCCCTTGCACCAGTTGAAGATATTCAGAGACATGCAGTCCTCCATATATAGCATCTAAGACATGGTGGCTAAGTGAGGAGCTTGGCTCCCTGCCATCCTCATCATGGTGAAAAGTATGGTGCGCAATGGACGTTCCCGCACATCGTTTATGGGAATGTTCCCACTAGAAGCACGAGTGTTGGGAATACAGTGTTGTAGGATCATGTCACCCACAGTCCGATCACTTCCACATGATCCAGTAAGAAGTAGATTGTCCCCTCTTCGGGACAATCCAGTCAGGAATTATATGTCCTCGACATCTATGGTAAGCATGTGCTCACCGATCATGAAGTATTGTTGGGCCGCATCCCAGCATCGGAGCATATGTGTCAGTAATGGGATTTGGTCCCTAATTCCTTGGATCTCGAAGAACTTGAGGAGCCCACAGTTCCTCAGTGCTTCCACACATTGTGGATCACTTGCAGCCTGTACATCATCTAGCTCATGCTCCCATTCACGCCACTCCAAAACCATTATGGCCACTGGTAACCTGCCAAAAGGAGAGTTTAAACATTGTTAACACTTGTTTCAATCACCAAAAGTTCCTTTTTTCAGCATGGTTTGTGTTTGGGGATGGATGTTTCCGTCGTCGCACCCTATTATTGCTAACAGTATGATGTCATCGCAGCCCATCTATGTGACCCTTGCGATGACTCAGTCTCATTGCAATTCCTGAAAGGGCAGACTACGATGAACTGAGGACGCAACGGCCCTTCACAAACCAAGCTAAAACAAAAAAAAATGAACCAAATTCAAAAATGTAAACCACTACAATTATGCTGGATGAAGTTTAGAGTTACCTGCTCTAGATGACGGATAAAATGGCTGCTCGTAGCTCCTAGAATCGACAAGTGAAGTTTTGGCTCCAAATGGCACTTCTCCTCCCAAATTTGGCAAATGAAACAATGGTAAATATATTTTGTTTTTGTTTCTATTTATAGACAAAAGGAATATTTTTCATTTTATTTTTATATTTGATGCCTTTAGGCCATTTGTTATAGTTTGGATCGATTTTTATCATATTCGATTACTTGGATGACTATTTGACCTAGTTTTCGAGTGTGTAGGAGTCATTAAGTGTTTTTTCACGCAATTTTCACATTGCAACGGTCAGCTCAAGTATGAACACCCCATGTGTGTTTGTTGTCATTATTTTCCATTCATTAGTAATTATTTTATGATGATGAGCTTACTCTTTGTTCTTTCTTGTGCTCTTGAAACTATGAGAATATTTTACAGAGTTAAGATTTATCACTTTTCCAGGTTCGATAAACTCCTATGGAAAAGGAACCCCCCCGGAGTCTATCTTTAAGCTCTTTTCAGGCTCTCGAAATACGAAAAGATTGCCAAGCGAACTTATCATGTTCATTCTTGTTAAAGAATTTGAATGGTTGTCTTCCTGGTGATAGTTTACCCCTTTTTCGGACCAGGGGGCACTACTTATGAAAAATGTATACTCCAGCCAATCATGACTGGAAGAGTCCTCTCCCGCACTGTTTTACCCTTTTTCGGGCGATGAGGTTAAATTTACGAAAAAGGACCGTTGGAGTCTTCTTTAGTTCTTTTTAGACTCTCTAAACATGAAATGACGATCGATTTTACCTTCTATGGACTTGTTAAACTTTCACATTGAAGGGCCCGCCATAGGACGAACCCCTCCTATCCAAGATTCAGAAAATATTTGGGATTGGACTCATCTATGAGATGAGCTATGTTAATTTTCGCCTAGTTTGACTAGCAAGATCATGGAAAGAAACACAATCACAAGATAGACACAGATTTACCCTGGGAAACCCTCATGGGGTAGAAAACCCAGCAAAGCTTTCCTCAATATAGATAATCAACCAATGCAAGATGTAGTACCCAAACAAGAGCTCCTTCTCCTCCTATGCAGGCCTATCTCTCACTTGTGTGCTACTCCCAAGTGGATGAATGAATGAGATAAGTGAGGAGCATCCTCCTCTACTTATACTCATCTTCCGACTGACCTTTTACCCTAATGGGGCCGACCTCTCCCAGGAGAGTCTAATAACCCCCCAAAAGTAAACTGAGGGCCGACCTCACATGGGATATCTAATAACCCTAGTTACCACATTCTCTCGGAGGAATAAAAATATCTGGATATAAAATAGGGTCACCACGGAGGAATGTACCATCTCCGGAATAATAAAATACAATATAATATTCTTTGAAGTTACAATATTTCAACACTCCCCCTTAACAAGAAGGATATTATAACAACATCTGCAGGAGCAAGGAGTCATCAACTACATGGCACATGATATATCTATAAATCATTGGAAGCTTTCTTCATACATCATCATCAGTAACTCAATAGTTACTGGAACATAATCAATATTGGAACATCAACATCTTCAGTATTGAGTCATCATCTTCTGCAGCACTCGATCAGCTACAGCATCATCATCATCTCGATTTACATGTTGTAGATATTTCTCCCTACGGATAGGTAGAAACTCTCTTAGGTTAAAGTAGACTCGACTGAATTTAAACTAAGACAAAAAGATAACAAATGCTACCTTGAATTCCTAGATTCAAACAAATGCTCCAAGATTATACTGCTTGAAAGAAATGGAAGAGGTTCAACTGACCTTTGATTTAGTCGCTCATCCTAGTTATTGTTCCGATCCTCAAGTCCTCACGAATGAATCTATTGGGATGAATCAAAGTACAAGCACATACAATATTTCTAGCAACTTGAAATATATGTTAGAATCTAAATCTACAATAGAAACAAATCATGTAATTGAAACAACATCAACACACACAGTTTGGGAAACAAGACAAGTTATATTTTATTTGCAAACTTGAAGGTACTTACAACAGCTGCTTCATGTCCAAGCCAAATACCAGATCCAAGTGATTTCTCCTCTAGCTATCTCCACAAAGATCTAAGACCATAGGTTTGATATCTCAAAGAGTCCTCCCCTTTGCTCATGGAAGGCCTCTCTCTTATAGTGTGTAGGAGGATTAACCAACAAGAGAGAAGGATGGATCTTGTGAGTGTTTAGTGGATCAGACCCACTAATCTGAGAAGGTGTGTTAGGATCGAAACAGAGGTGTCAATCCTTAAAATCTCTCAAAGATCAAGATCCCACAAGTCATGGAAAAAAGGCTAAAAAGAGACTACCGCACCCCTAGACCTGAGCATAGGGTGGTAGTACCGCGCTCTAGGCAAGAAGCATAACACGGTAGTACAGACTACCACGCCCCTAAGCCTAAGAAAGGAGTGGTAGTGTTGATAAATAGGTCTCAGTTGGGTTTGTCAGGTGACATGAAGGATTTGTCTTTATGGGTCATTCATTACTTTTCCCTTTTGGGTGTTTTAGGTAGCAGGGGAAATGTTGTTAAATGTTTTTTTGTGAAGATGTGACACTGTGAAAGATAGAGGTATAACAGATGCCCCCTAAAGTGTGAGGTTAGAAGAGACTGACGGCCGAAAGAATTTACAAATACTATGTGGAGATAGCATCGAGGAGAGCAACGAGGAGCTGAAACAGAAACAAAAATGTCAGATATACTACCGAGGTGGGCATTCCCATGCTTGAAAACAATTGACTCAAAGTATGGCTGCTAACCAATACATTGCAGATCCATGAGTACTGAGATGATATAGAATGCAGACAAATCATGGCTACTATGAACAAGCATAGATCCATGAAATAGTAATGACATAGCCACGACCAATACAAAAGTGGATCTGTGTGACAATACAAGAGAGATTTCCATCGCAACCTGGACATAGTCAGAATACAAAAGAATGTCCAGGGTCTTCTACCCAATCTCAAGTAATATGAATCTAGCCATGTGATTACAAGGTGTTGAAGTCGAACATGGTAGAAACCATTTGATTACCGGTCAATGATGTGAACCGTTAACAAATGCGAGGGAAATCACCAATGATGATGATGATCCCCAACGTATCTATAGTACATCTCAAAGAAATGTGAATAAAGGAGTTGTTGAGCATCTGAGAGATCATTCGATCAGAGGTCAATGATGTAAACCTACTGTCGAACATGAGGAAACCTGCCATTGAGGCATGCAGGTACCAAGGTACTAGCGGTTGATTCCTAAGTATGATTCCTAGATAGTGATTTGGCGTCGACAGGAATAGACTCGTCGAAGGTCGGCCATAATGATTCCCACATCATCGACACGAAACCGGAACGAAAGATAATATGGAACGATGAAACTACAGGACATGTACTGACACAGCAGAAGTCTGACACAATGAATGACTCTGAACAATGCAACCCTTTGAACATATAATGGCATGAAGCAGGACCTGGCAGCAGGGATTGTTGATAGCATAGGATAGACACCGAACGAGTAGGCTTGTGGCTAGAGAGATGACTCGGGATGATGACCATAACTCAGCAAGGATAGATACCCAAAAATAGACAAGGGATAGACGCATGCCATGTTCAAAGGTGACGACTGACAAGCTCCCAACAAAATAAACTTGACTTGTTTCTTATTTTCCCCCGACATGATGGATGAGTACCTCTTTGTTGTAGTACAAGCTTGAAGAGGATAACAGATGCTCGGTATAGCTCATTTCATAGATGAGTCCGATCTAACATGTTTTACGAACCTGAGAAAGGAGGGATTCATCCCAAAGTGGGTCCTTCGATGTCAAATTTTAACGAGTCCAAGGAAGGAAAACTCTGTAGTTTTTCACATTTAGAGAGCCTGAAAAACTTAAAGAAGGCTCCAAAACGTACTTTTTCATAAATTTAGTCCCTCAATCCTAAAAAAGTGTAAAACAATTCCCGAGAGAACTCTCCCCGTCAAAAATTGACTGAGGTATACCTTTCTCGTAAATAGTCTAGACGGGCCGAAAAAGGGGTAACCTATCACCGAATAGACGACCTTTCAAATACTTTTACAAGTGTGAAAGAGACAAGATCACATGGCAATCTTTTTGAAACGAGGGAGTATGAAAAGAGCTTAAAGAGAACTCCAATGGTCTTTTTCATAATTTTTTAATTATTCTGGTCCGAAAAAAGAATAAAATACAACCAAAATAATACTTTCCTCATCGTTTAACGAGCATGAGTAAATTTGAATAAGCTCGACACCGATTCTTGGGTTTGACAAGCACGACACGGGTGTGAAAAGTGCTTTGAATCTTTTTCAAGTTTTAATCCAGAGCACGAAAAAGATAAAGTAGGCTCAAAATGATGGTCAAATAAATAAATTAACGCCAGTGTGAACATCTCAAGGAAACCTTGTCAAAAAATGCTCATGGAACCAGATATTAGCAATGTGAAATGAGTTTTAACCTAATAGGATAAAATAATGAGTAAAAATTAAATGAAAAAGTTATATAAGCAAGGGGTAAATATGGAAAGTTACCATTTCACTTGTTCATTTGCTAAAAGAGGAAATTTCATCCATTGGAGGGCAAAACTTCAAGAATCCATATCTGGAGATCCGGAGCACTGTTTCAACAGCCGTCTGCACCAGGTAAGAGCTTTCAAGATCCTCTTTCATTTCATAGGTTAAAAACTTGATTTCAGTAGGCAAAAATCATTTTTTTGGTAGACCCTAAGAGGCTCTTTTCGCGCCTACAACTACCGCATGCTTGCTTAATCGGGAAGCGTAGTACTGTTAGGCACTACCGCCCTGTAGGGTTAAATAGGGGCGCTGTAGTGTGGACTACCGCGCGGTTAGGTTTCTCCCAGGCGCGGTAGTGGTGAGTATTAGGGAAGATAAATATGATTTTTCTCAATTTTTTGCTGAGATCAAGTTATCAAGTTGCTAATGAATGCTTCTTGTGACTTTTTGCAGGTGTTTGCAACTTGTTTGAGGCAAAATGGTCAGTTGGAAAGAAAGGGAGCATGAAGAGGATGATTTATTGGCTTAAAATGACCAAGAGACCTTGACTGCACTGCGGGAATGCGGGTTATTGAAATTTTTCAAAACCAAAGGTATCCGCAAGCAAGCAAAACTTCTCACTCACATTATACAAATGTGGGACCCTGACATTCAAGCCTTTCGAGTTGGAGTGCATACCCTTGAGATTGAGCTCGAGGACATTTATTTCCTCACGGGTCTCTCAAAGAGAGGGGCCTAGGTGAACTTGATAGGGTTCACAACCTCGAAAGCGAGCACTGATTCCTTAATTGCTCGTTACTGTTGTCAAGGTTCCGAGAAGAAAAGTGGTAAGGTGGTCATCAAGGATGTTGTGGAACATCCTTTGAAAACTGTGTTTTTTACCATCACATGTGTAGCAGGTAGTACGAGTCCCCATCAGGCATATCGTACGCAAATGAATATTGTTGTGGACTGTATGGCGCCAACACTATTCAACTGGTGAGAAGCATTGTTATCCAATCTCAAGGAGTAAGTGAACAAGTGTAGAACTGGAGAGAACCACCAATTTGGGTATGGCAGCATTTTGGTCACCTTCTTCTTGGAGAGGGTGCCACTGTTGCATCCACAGCTGACCATGCCCACCCATCCACCCACCGAGCCACGGATGGCTCGATGGAGTGAGTATGCAGGATAGCTCGGGGGGCCACAACGTTTAGCTTTTGGTGAGGACTTCTTTTCATGGCTCGAGGAACAGATTGTGATGATCGAGGACTACCCCTATGCAGGGGTGGACTTCCGCGAGGATATTGATCTGGCATTGCCGGAGGATGAGGATTGGGATAAATCAAGTATGACCTTCATTAATGTATTTTTTTTTAATTTTTTGAATATATGATTTTTAATTGTTTTTTAGAATGTGTGAAAAAGATTTAATATATGTATGTGTGCATATCGTAGATCGTGGACCATAGAGACCTCCAGGCTATTCGTCGTTACAACGAGGCGGTGTCGAGCGCCAAGTTGTTTCAGAGGGGGAAGAAGAAGAGGAAGAAGAAGTGGGAGGGGTTCAAGACATAGAGAGGAACCTACAAGGTTTGACCCACGGGGTTCCGGCTATGAGGATGGATGATGTTCCTCTGCATCTTCAGCGACATACCGTAGGTGTGCCTAGATGTATTGGTCTTCTCCTCCGTAGGGTGGACAGAGCCATAGTCTGCTACCACCAGCAGCATGAGGAATCTGAGGAGGATTGTGATAGATCTCCTAGGTCTCCTTAGATAGTAGTATTTTACTTTTTGCGGCATGTACATGATATGTAGGCTTGAGAGCCAAATTTTTGTATGGGATTGGATCCCAAATTTTGTCTTTTGAACACAAACTTTATGTATTTGAGAAAAACATTTTTATATGCAGTAATATATATACATGGACCTACTTTTATGATCCATTTATTTACAATGACTTGTATGTTTATTTAATGATGTATTTTTTTTTTGTGTGGGCTAGATGCCAATCCAAAATGTAGTTAGCTAATGAACTAGCTACATAATTGAATTCCCTTGGTATGTGTTGATATGAAACATAATTAAAAGATCGTTCCAAGAGGCGTACCCTTTGAAATAAGTGAAGCAGGATAGGATCGCGGATTGCGTAGATACGATTCAAATGGGAAACGATGAGTTGGGAGTCTTAGAAAGACTGATAGGGTGTAAATTCCAAGGGAAGCAATGTCTGTCAAGAGTCCAATGACTGCATGGTACTTTGCAATATTGTTGGTTGCAGGACCCAAACAAGTGGCTCCTGAAGATAACAACTCACCAGTGGGAGAATAAATTACCCATGCTGCGGAAGTGAGGTTCTGGGTGTGTCGGCTCGCACCATCTGCGAATCCATAATAGGTAGACATCTGCGCATAAAAGCACAAGTCAAGGTAAGTATGGATACATGAGATCCGTGCGTGCATACAAAAAGATAAATGAAAACAAACTAGGTACATTATGTACAAAAAGTGTCTCGCGCAGGATGAACCTACGCGTAGAAACGTTTGAGGTACAGCCCGTTGCGGGGCCATGCCAATGGTGTGCCGTCACAGTCGACAAGTTCATAGGCTCCTTTCTCCAAAACACGTTTTACAATGAAGGGGCCATACCACATAGAATCTAGCTTTCCTTTTCCAAGTTTATCATGCATCTGGTCGTATGTGAGTATGAGGTCACCTTCGTTGAAAACCCGAGGTTGAATGGATTTGTCATACTGTGCTTTGACGCATTTTTTATGGGCTTCATTAGCTAAAGAAGCGTCTTGACAAATTTCGTCTAACTTGGCTAGGCATAGAAACCGTTCTTCTTCGGAAGTGGTATGGGGAAGTAGCTCTATGGCTATCTTAAGTGACAGGATTTCACATTCAATTGGTAAGACGACTTCTAGGCATACACCAGTTGGATTGGTGTGAATACGGTAGCACTTTTCACTGAGGTTCGGTATGCCCATAATGCCGAAAAAAGAGTTGAGTGCCAACTGGACTTATGGGTACCCACAATGCGTTGAATCATACGTTTCAGAACTTTGTTAATGGCTTCAACTTGGCCATTATCCTGTGGGTAGTATGGGGTTGATTTTTCATGACGAAAACCCAAGTTGGCGCTCAGTTCCTCAATCATATGGTTCCTCAAGTGGGAGCCATGATCGGTCATGATATATTATGGGACTCCAAACCTAGCTATGATGTGGTTGAATATGAACTGTGCTGCTATTTTGCTGTCTTCAGCATAAGTAGGCATCACTTCAGCCCATTTTGTGAAATAATCCACAGCTACAATAACATAGCTATGCCCCCCGGCTAAAGTGGGATTACAGTGCATAAAATCTATGCCCCATTTGGAAAAGGGGCCGACGGCAATAACAGGATGAAGTGGAGCAGGGTGCGAGCGTGTCTTACTATGAAAGAATTGACAGGGTGGACATTTCTTAACCGTTTCAATGTAGTCTTTGAAAATCAAGGGCCAAAAATATCCCACTCACAGTATCTTCTGGGCCGTATCCATCCCAGAGAGATGACCGCCACATGTTCTAGCGTGGCAGTCATTTAGAACATGTTCGGCCTTGTCTAAAGTCAAACAACGTCGAGGAACGGGATCGACACCACGACGGTAAAGGGTATCGTTGACTATAAGGTAGTACTTGGCATGATGTTGGATACATCGACGTTCATCACGGTTGAGGTCAGGGCGGAAACATTGGGTTTGGAGATATAGTAAAATATCCCCGTACCATGGGTCGGACGTGCTAATGAGGAACAACTATTCATCAGGAAGAGAATCGATGGGCTCAGGTTGCTCAGTAGCATGGGGTAGGTTACAAATCAACTCGGCAAAGACCAAAGATTTCTTGGATTTGGCTTTGGAAAATTCAAAGTCAAACTCTTGTAGGATGACAATCCAATGGGGATATTTTCCCCCAAGCACTTGACGTGTGAGGATATAGTACATTGGATTGAAATCCGCTATGACAGTGGTCTGGCGGAGCATAATGTAATGACGAAACCTCCAGACAGCAAAGACTGTTTCCAGAGCTAGTTTTTCAACATGTGAGTATTAATTTTCAGAGTCAAGAAGAATCTTGCTAAGATAATATACCACATGTTCTATGCCGTTAGTATCTTCTTGGACTAACACCATACAGATGGTGGAAATCGAAGCTGCGAGATAAAGAATGTAATCCTGTGTGTAGTTGGGGGGTTGAATCACAGGATCCTTAGTTAAGGCTGCCTTTAGATGATTAAAGGAGTGTTGGGATTTGTCATCCCACAAGAAGGGGGTGTTCTTCTTTAGAAGCCTCATATAGCCTTTTGTTATCTTGGCGAAATTGCAAATAAAACGACGTAGAAAGTTTGCGTGGCCTTGCAAACTTTGAAGTTCTGGTATGTTCGTGGGGGGAGGCAGGGCTAGAATAGCCTCTACCTTCGCAAGATCCAATCGTATACCGCTTTGGGAGATTATGAATCCTAAAAGTTTTCCGGCTTCAATGCAAAAGACGCATTTGTGCGGATTCAAACGAATATTGTAGCGATGACACATTGCAAAAACAACGCCTAAGTGATGAGGATGATCTTCCCTGGTTTGAGAATGAGCGGGAAGGTCATCAAGATATGGATCTGCAATATGTTTGATATCGTGAAATGCGTACGACATCGCCCGTTGGAAAGTTGCCCCAGCATTTTTCAGGCCGAAAGGTAGCTTTCGATATGCAAAGATTCCCCATGGGCAGATAAAGGTTGTTTTATTCTAGTCCCCTGGGTGTATCTCGATCTGATTATAGCTGGAAAAGCCATCCATAAATGAAAAGATGACACTCCCGGCACAATTATTGATGATCTGGTCGATGAATGGAGTTGGGTAGTTGTCTTTTGGACAAGCTTTGTTCAAGTTACAGTAATCGACACAGACTCTAATCGTACCCTGTTTCTTGGCTACAGGAACGATATTGGATACCCATTCTGTTAGTGGGACAGGATAGATAAAACCAGCATGCAAACGTTTTTCGACTTCTGCTTTGATAGCAGCTGCCTTACGGGGGTGGACGGGTCGAAGTTTCTATCGAACAAGTCGGGCGCCAGGAAAGGTTGGAATCTCGTGGACCATGATAGATGGGTCTGTTCCTGGCATTTCTTCATAACTCCAAGCAAAAACGTCGCGGAAAGTTTTAAAGTAGGCAGTATAGAACTCCATTTCGATGGGAGTGCATGTCTTTGCCAATATGAATGTTTTCCATGACACTAGGCTTCACTGAAATGTCAATGGGAGTTGTTTCCATAAGGTTGGACAAGTTTCCTTCGGAAAATACTTCATCAAGCGAAGTGGGAAACTTGATTTGAACCATTCCAAGTGAAGTGCTGGGTTTTTTATCGGGTTCAATCATCTGAATGGTGGAGAAAGAAGATCGATGATGGAAATTTCCCCACGGTGGTTCATCACCGCACATAACCTCCATAATTGATTCATCAGTGGGAAAAATCAATGTGAGAGGATAGATAAGTGGTGGGGATGAATGGGTCTCAGACGAGAGCTGTGCCACTGTGTGATGGGTAGAAGAATCGACCCAATCGGTGGCTGACTGGATCGCTTCATATGCTGTGAGGTTCCCATTTAACGGCATGGAGTTGCTGTAGTTTTCAATATTAGTGGGACTCGGTATCACCCAAGAATCATTGAAAGGGGTGATATTCGATGATATCATGTTGACTAGCTGAACGGGGGACCCCAGCTCTTGGAAAACTCCAATAAGGGAAGAATCCTTCATAATACCAACACCAACGTCTTGGAAATGATACCGAGGTTGATCCAATAATGGGATGGTGTTGGCAGAGTTTGGATGAGAGTCTGGGATATAGTAGTCTAGCTCATATATGGTGGCAATCTTCCCTTCATGAGGAAATTGTACAATTTGAAAGATAGTAGATGCTATGGCGGTCATGGCATAAAACCAGTTCCGACCAAGTAGAAGATTGTAATATAATGGTGCATCCACAACTTCAATGTGTATAGATATTGTTTTGCTCCCCAGTTCAACACCAATCGCAGGAATGAGTCCATAAGGTTGAAAACCGTGTCCGTCAAATGCTCTAAGAGTAGTGGGAGACGTCATGACTTCAGGTGAGCCTAAGGCTCTCCAACAATTCAAAGACATAATCAACGTGGAGGCACCCTCATCGAAGACAGTCCGATGGATGCTATTTCCATGGATTTTTGTATGAACCTGGAAGGCTAACTGGTGGGAAAGCCAAGGTTTGACATACTCCAAGTTAAACATGATGGTGTTTGAAGTATTCGGGTCCACTGCCCCCAGTGCTGAAAGTAAGGTTTTGCACTGCATAGGGCAGTGTTGGAGAACTTCGAGAGTCGACATGGCACATGGTGCTTGAGCTAAATCCTCAACAATGTTGTAATTTTGGGCAGCTCACGTGTTGGGATTAAATGTCACCTTTCATATGGTGCCCTTGGGTGGGTGTAGCACTGTGTTTGTAAGCGGTCTTTCGATGTGGAGATGGCCATTAGGGGGGGGTGTGAGAGAAGGATCTTCAATAGGAGACTTACCTTTGGCTGTCTCTGACTGTTTGTTTGAACTTGCGGGGTTTTCGTACGTCTTTGAACGAGTGGTTATGTGAATCTCTTCATTACTCGTCATTAGGATTTCGCGGTTTGTGTACATCTCTCCATGAGGTGGGTTGTTCAGGTTTCCCCCTTGTGGGGATTCTTGGGCAACCATTTGCTGTTGCTATTGAGGGAAAGAGTCGGTTAACACTGTCGGATGAGAGTATCCTTTAACGAATTTGTTGACTTCATCGTTGTAGGGATAGTCACACATATAGTGATCGTCTTGACAAATGAGGCAGGGAAACTTAGCCTTCTGACATGGTTTCGGGTTGTTATGGGTGGGTTGTGGCTTGGGATTCTCCTGTTGGTTAGAAGTTTTCTTGGATTTTCCACGATTGTTCTTCTTCTTTCCTCCAGATGGTTGTGACGTATATTTAACCATGTTCACTTCGGAGGAGACAGCAGGAGAAGTAGAATCTTTTGGAGCAGCCTGGGGTGGAGTGGGGGAAGCAGGAGTTTGCTGCCCCATCGGTTTGATGGTAGGCTAGGCCTTGACTGAACTGACAATACCATCGATAGGGAGTTCAGTGACAGGCTTAGTTGGATCAGTAGTGATGCGGGTGGCGTGGGGAAGAATTTCATGTAAAGTGTCGGATTGGGTATATACCAAATCCATGTACTAGGCAGCCGAGATGGCTTGTTCCTTTGTGACCGGCCCGTGCATAGCAATGTCCCTCGCTGTGGGAGGCAAGAATGACTTTGTGAACCAATCAACAAGTAGCTGATCTGGAATGGGTGCCTTGATTATCCTACGGCATCGAGGCCACTCATGGATGTGGTCCGAGATATGCGTAGAAGTGGTTTGACGCAACGAGGTTAACAGTTCTGTTCCAGTCTCATACCGGACGAGGAGCTAGAAATGGGTCAGAAACTGCATAGCCAAGGTGTTAAAATCATGAAAGGAGTGTTGTGGCAGCTCGACGTACCATTTTGCTACTGTACCGGTAAGCGTGCGTTGGAAGAACCGTAGCTGAATGGAATCATCCATCAATGAGTTGGATGAACACCAAAGATGGAAGGTCATCACATGGTTCTTGGGGTCTTCCTCGAGCTTGGCATCGAACTTAGGAATGTACGATGGAAGTTTGGATGGGATAGGTGGCCAGTGAGGTTCATGCCATATAGGATCATTAATGAGCCTCGACAAATCAGGTAAATCTAGCGTGGCCAAGAAAGGAAGTTGACGGTTGGGCTACGAGTATGAGTAGTAACTGTATGGCGCAGGGATTCCTGAGGGGCCTCGCATAGCATATTGCTGCATGTTGTACCCATACATGTTTCCCGCAGGGTACTGCTGAAGTTCTGGGGGTAATAGGACATCTGGTTAACCAGTTGTGTGTTCGGAGTCATTACTTGAGTGGGAGTCACAGTGGTAACCGGTTGTTGGATGTTCTGCTGAGTGGGGATAGTGGGTATTGTACCCTGGGGTTGTTGTGTCCCAGGAATGGTTGCTGCTCCTAGTTGGGGAATGGTTCCTTGGGTTTGTTGAGTCCCGGGAATGGTACTGCTAGCTTGAGTAGGTGGAGGATTTCCTGTACCAGGGTCAGGGGTTGGCTGCAAGAATGGTGTCCATGGAATATGGGTTCCACCCTGATGAAGAAGTGGAGGTTGAAGAGATGGGTTCCATGGAGTTGTTGCAGCCGAAGGGTAGGAGAAGCCGAAATTCAAGTTGGGGGGAATTTGAGATTGCCCCCCAGCTGGGTTCCAGTTTCCAAATAATGAGTACCCCTTGCTCTGTGGGATTTGAGATCCCCAAGAAGGAAGCATGCCTGATGAGGGATGTTGAAGATGAGGCCCGGTTGGAAAAATGGTATAAGGTTGTCCGCTACCAGGTGTGTTGTACATACCGAACAGAGCGTAGGCTGCTGGTTGGGAGGGTTGTTGGATGGTGCCGGTGGGTTTCCCTCCAGCAGGTGGATTGGATGGTCCTATGGGAGGAGGTTGGTGACTAGGAGCAGGGTTCCCAACAAAGGGTTGTCCTCCTGTAGGATGGGTTGATGGCCCGATGGGAGGAGGTTGGTGACTAGGAGCGGGGTTCCCAACAAAGGGTTGTCCTCCTGTAGGCTGGGTTGATGGCCCGCCAAGAGGGGGTTGGTTGTTGGGATTAGTGGTTCCAATAGTCGGTTGTCCACCTCCTGAAATGGTGTAGATAGTGGACGAAGGTGAACCTCTGGTCAGTATGGATGATCTAGCGGTATGACTTGATGTTCTCCCGACACTAGAAAGGTGAGATAGTGTCGATTGGCCAACAGTGGCAAAGGTGCCGATTTGTGGAGGGGGTCTTCCATATGTGACAAGCGGGGACAGAGAAAATACTGGGTTATCCATCATAGAATGTGCGCCAAACATACTTGACAGTATTAAATGTGGGTAATTTAATCGAGGGGTGTCGGGAGTTTCATCCATAGAATCTTGAACAATAGGAGGACCATCGAGGACTGGGTCTGGGTTTGTATCCTGGAAAGGGTTTTCGGGGTCCAGAAGGAAGTGAGGTATAGTGATATCTGAAGGTCCAGAACCGTCTGCATAGGAGTGATGAAACTCTGTGTTAGACGGGATGTTGGGATCCCAATAGTTGGGAGGACGTGTAGCAAGGGGATATCTAGAAGCCGTCGAGAGAATTTGCTCTATATCACATTTAAACCGTGCAGACGCTAAAGGGGAGTTATATAGAATAACCATACTAGATTGGATTGAGGCCATGATCTCGTGTCCCGAAGGGAGATTAGGGAGGGATACCGTACAAGGTATGTTGCTGGAAGAACTGGTTTACTATGGATGAATACTGGATGGCGCAGTGGTAGCAGGTGGAGGTTCCGCCTGGGAAGCAAGAAAGCCATAGTCAGGTTCAAAAGGTGTATCAGGAAGTTGGGTTTCTTTGATAAATTCAACGTATCCGCCTGGGACTGTAATCAAGTTAGATATATCTTGGTTGGATCCTTCAGTGGTGCCAACAGATCCTTCTGGAACATCGTAGAAAGTATTTGGTGGAAGGGTAGAGATGACATCGGGGAGGATGATGGCCTCGGGTCTAGTATCTTGGGAAATACTAGTTTTAGCCATTGTAGTCTTGTCCACTGTGGCATATATGTCTAGAATAATAGTGGGTGAAGTGACAGTGGGAGTCTCAGGTGTATTAGTGGTTGCAGCAACTGCAAGGGGTTATGAGACCGTGCTGTGAGTAACAGTTACAGGCGGAACTGAAGATGTAGTGCGAATTGGCGGTGGAACGTTCCCTCAGCCGGCACCATGGCTGCGAGGGGTGGGAATACGTGATGTAGGTGGACCAAAGGTCCGTGGTGGTGGTGGTGGTCTTTGTCCCTATATTCTTCGTGATCTTTGTGGTTCGAACATACTGGTAGGAATACAAATCCGGGGGCAGTCTCGTAAAAAAGAACTCAAAAACCCTAATGCAGCCTAGTGTGCAAAAGGGGAGCTAGAAAGAGCAAGTCTCTTAGGCCAAAAAGCAAGCTCTAAAAACGATGCTGAGATCAGTGTCACAGTAAGCGAGCTGAGAATAAAAATGGCCAGAATGCCAACAAGCAATCCCTAAGAGAAAAAATGACCCTCTATGAAGATGAGATAACAAGCAAAACCTCCTAACTAAGAGCTGGAGACCTCAACAAGTTGTATCCTTCGCAAGGTGATGAAATCCAAGTCAAACAATACAACATGAGAGACCAATAAGAGAAGGATATCCCTCTACCGAAAGGGATCCTGGGTAAAAGAGCCCTAGTAGAAAATTCACTAAGCTACCTCGTTCATGACACGTTGGAAAAGGTTTTCGGCATTTCTTCCTTATCACCCTTGTATCACCAGTATGGTGGTTGGAGAATAAAAGGAAGACAATGATCGATGTTTCCTTAGGGCTAAGTGGAGTGCGACATTCCATAGAGTCTACCCGGTTCTTGATCTCGCGGCGGTTTAACGCCTAAAACGACAGGAGGCCCCTCCAAAAACTGGTGTATGACCAAGTCAACAAATACTAGAGGATTTTGGTACCCTAGAGGACAACAACTATGTCTCAAATGATAATGACAAGGGGGAATTATTTGGATGCCTATCCCTAGTGTCCTACCTAAATAACAAATTCTTTTTCTCCTCAAGTGAGGTTATGATGTGTTAAGTTAGGGAGTGTAGATTTTAGTGGTTGTATTACTCAATTGGGTAAATGGACATGAAACTTGGTGATGTTGTGACGACTAAAACCATGCAAATCAGAATGAATCGAAATGAGCCTTTTATTCGATGAAATCTAGCTACATAAGAGAGAGAGTTTTTCGATCACCATGCATTAAATTTTCCAAAACAAAGAAAAACCACATCAAAACAAACTTTTTGTTTTCTTTTTCTAAGTGAAGCCAAACTGAAATAAACACTTCTTTCAAATTTCACTGATCTACAACTATGATGCTTCAAAACGAGAATTTATGTGGCAAACTGGAATGGTTCACTTCCTAGTGCACAACAATATAACTAGATCATTTCAACCAAAGCAATACAAATGTTCTCAAATGAAAATTTCAAATTATGGATTTTAACAACGATAATGGAAGAGATAATATGTATAAGAACAATGTGATTTAAAAAATTACATAATCCAGTGAAAGAGGATGGTAATAACAACTTGGGTTATGATGAAAGGATCAAGACAATGCAATCAAAGTGAAGGGGTGACCAAGTATACAAATAATGCCACTAACTCAAAAATAATCAAGCTCACACCAAGAGATAAGCAAACCACAAATGACTATGCAAGGGATAGGATGCTAGTGAGCAACAAAAAAAAAAAAAAACAATCTGAGGGAGAGAAGGTCAGGGATGACCTATGAAAAGCTGAGGGAGAGAAGGTCAGGGATGACCTACGAAAAGAAAATAGGAAAGGAAAAATAAAAAAATGTAGGCACTACTGTGTGGTGACTACAGGATGATACGCGGTACTGGTACACTACCGCACTGTAAATAGTGCACTAGGCGCGGTACTACTGCTCTGTAGGGAGTGGTGGGGGCGCGATACTGATGCAATGGGTGCAAAAAGCACAACTTTTGAGAAATTTTTTGAATTTTCCAGGGGTTTTTCAGGCCCAAGGGACTCACTGATCATAGGGGGAGAAAAGATGTAGAGAGGAGGGGTGAATAGGGGTCAAAAAGACCAAAATCCAGTACTGGTTTGAAAAGAAAGAAGAATCACAATCAAGAATGGCTGAAAGTGAAATAAATCAATCAAATGGGGTTCAAACAAGCAGAGTCGCCAGTTTTTGTTGTAGATATTTCTCCCTACGGATAGGTAGAAAATATCTTAGGTTAAAGTAGAATCAACTGACTTTAAACTAAGACAAACAGATAACAAATGCTACCTTGAATTCCTAGATTCAAACAAATGCTCCAAGATTATACTGCTTGAAAGAAATGGAAGAGGTTCAACTGACCTTTGATTTAGTCGCTCGTCCTAGTTATTGTTCCAATCCTCAAGTCCTCGTGAATGAACCTATTGGGATGAATCAAAGTACAAGCACATACAATATTTCTAGCAACTTGAAATATATGTTAGAATCTAAATCTACAATAGAAACAAATCATGTAATTGAAAAAACATCAACACACACAATTTGGGAAGCAAGACAAGTTATATTTTATTTGCAAACTTGAAGTTACTTACAACAGCTGCTTGATGTCCAAGCCAACTCCTAGCTCCAAGTGCTTTCTCCTCTAGATATCTCCACAAAGATCTAAGACCATAGGTTTGATATCTCAAAGAGTCCTTTCCTTTGCTCATGGAAGGCCTCTCTCTTATAGTGTGTAGGAGGATTAACCAACAAGAGAGAAGGATGGATCTTGGGAGTGTTTATTGGATCAGACCCACTAATCTGAGAAGGTGTTTTAGGATCGAAACAGAGGTGTCAATCCTTAAAAATATCTCGAAGATCAAGATCCCACAAGTTATGGAAAAAAGGCTAAAAAGAGACTACATCGCCCCTAGACCTGAGCATAGGGCGGTAGTACTACGCTCCAAGAAAGAAGCATAATGCGGTAGTATGGAGTACCATGCCCCTAAGCTTGAGTAAGGAGCGGTAGTGTTGATAAATAGGTCTCAGTTGGGTTTTTCAGGTGACATGAAGGATTTTTCTTTATGGGTCATTCATTACTTTTCCCTTCTGGGTGTTTTAGGTAGTAGGGTAAATGTCATCAAATGCTTTTATTGTGAAGATGCGACATTGTGAAAAATAGAGGTATAACACTACAACATCTGGATCATCTCGATCTGGATCATCTGGATCATCTCGGTCTACAGCATCTGGATCATGTCGATCTACAGCATCTGGATCATCTCGATCTACAGCATATGGATCAATTCAAGCATAATATGCAATACACACGATCCTATTACAGGATGATCAATCCCTCTCACTTTAGGACATAGGTCCATGGATGATAAATCCAGATCAAATTCTAGGATGATCAATCCTTATCAATTTTAGACAAGTCTCATGTCTATGGATGATTCAATCCAGATCTACTTCCAGGATGATCAATCCTTATCAATTTTAGACAAGTCTCATGTCTATGGACGATGCAATCCAGTCACATACATTTTGAACCAAAGGTTCAAGGACGATGAAGTCCTGTCATGTACCTTTTGAACCAAATGTTCAGGGACGATGCAGTCCTCTCACGTACCTTTTGAACCAAATGTTCAGGGACGATGCAGTCCTCTCATGTACCTTTTGAACCAAATGTTCAGGGACAACGCAGTCCTCTCACATACCTTTCGAACCAAATGTTCAGGGACGATGCAATCCTCTCACGTACCTTTTGAACCAAATGTTCAGGGACGATGCAGTCCTCTCACGTACCTTTTGAACCAAATGTTCAGGGACGACGCAGTCCTCTCACGTACCTTTTGAACCAAATGTTCAGGGACGATGCAGTCCTCTCATGTACCTTTTGAACCAAATGTTCAGGGATGATGCAGTCCTCTCACGCACCTTTTGAACCAAATGTTCAGGGATGATGTAGTCCTATCACGTACATTTTGAACTAAACGTTCAGGGACTATGCAGTCCTATCATGTACCTTTTGAACTAAATGTTCAGGGACGATGCAGTCCTATCACGTACATTTTGAACTAAATGTTTAGGGACGATGCAGTCCTATCACGTACATTTTTAACTAAACGCTTAGGGATGATGCAGTCCTATCACGTACCTTTTGAACTAAATGTTCAAGGATGATGCAGTCCTATCATGTACATTTTGAACTAAACGTTCAGGCATGATGCAGTCCTATCATCAATTTTTGGAGACAGATGTCTATGGGTCAATTCAGGGGACCGAAGTCCAAGGATGATGCAATCCCTCTCATCCACTAGGGACTTCTTTCTCGGAGACATATGTCTATAGATCTCTTTTATAACATGTGTCCAAGGATGATACAATCCACTTGTCAACTTAGACCCAGTCTAAGGACCATTCACCGACCTTACTGTCGGTTTCACCAATACAGGTATCCACATCATCGACCTCACTATCGATGCAGGCAATCTCATCATTAGTGACCACATCACTCCCCCTTTCGAGGAGGGTCCTTCTGAACTACACCAAGCTTGTCTCAGAAATACTCAAACTTTACTCGAGACAGAGGTTTGGTTAATATATCATCAACTTGTTCGTTAGTGCTTACATACTTGAGCTTGATAGCTCCTTTCTGCACCATATCCCATATATAGAAATATCAGATCTCTATGTGTTTTGAATTATCATGGATCAATGGATTCTCTATCATCTTAATACAAATTTGGTTGTCACACATGATCACAGTGGGGTCCATCTCTAAGTCAAATAGTCCTGATAACAGTTTTCGAAGCCATACTGCTTCACAACTAACAGAGCAAGTAGCTATATATTCTGCTTCAGCTGTATTGAGAGCCACACTAGACTGCTTCCTGCTAAACCATGAGATCATGGCGGATCCTGGATAATAACATCCTCCCGATGTGATCTTCCTATCTGATACACTTCCTGCCTAATCATGATCTAAATAGCCATGTAGTCTGAAGTCATGATCTCCAAGATAACATAGACCAAAATCTATTATACCTTTTAGGTACCTCATCACATGCTTTGCAGCTATCAGGTGAACTCGTCTAGGTTCCAATAGATACTGATTCAATGTATTCACAACAAAGCATATGTCTAGTCTGAAATTTCTTAAATACATCAATGACCCAATAATCTGTCTGTACAGAGTCATATCCACTAACTCTGATGAGTCATCAGCTAATAGCTTCAAGTTGGAATCCATGGGAGTGGCCATGGATTTGCATTCCAACATGTCAAATCTCTTCAATATTTCTACAGCATACTTTCCCTGGTTGAGAAAGATTCCCTTTGGTCCTTTCCATACTTCCAGACCTAGGAAGTAGTGCATTAATCCAAGATATTTCATCTCAAATTCTGAAGAAAGCTTCTCCTTGCACTCGATAATCTGTTTCTCATTTCCAGTCAGAAATAGATCATCCACATACAGCAATAATATGACAGATTCATCATCCATAACTTTGAGATAAAGGTTAGGATCAACTTTACTCTTGGTAAAGCCCAAGCTTGTCAAGAAACTATCAATTCTTCCATACCAAGCTTTGGGAGCTTGCTTCGACCCATACAAAGCCTTCTTTAGTTTGCATACATGGTTTCTATATTCAACCTCAAATCCTTATGGTTGTTCTATGTACACTTCCTCCTCAATCACACCATTGAGGAAGGCTGTCTTCACATCCATTTGGTGTAATCTCCACTTCATCATGGATGCAAGTGCCATGATGGTTCTAATGGAAGTGTACCTTGCAACTAGTGAAAATGTTTCTTCATAGTAAATTCCCTCTTTCTAAGAGAAACCTCTGGCCACAAACCTTTCTTTATACTTTTCAATGCTGCCATCCGCAGCATGCTTTATCTTGTATATCCATTTGGAGGATACCACACTTTTGTCCTTTGGTTTGGGAACTATATTCCAAACATCATTCTTCATTATTTATTGGTATTCCTCCGTCATTTCCTCCACCCACTCTTTCTTATGGGATGCTTCTTCATAACTAGTGGGTTCCTGATCTACAAGATCACACATCAGGGCCACATAGTTGGAAAATGTCTTTGGTTTCTTGCTCACCCTAGTGGAGCCTTCAGGAGCTCCATACTTTTCTTCTCCTAGTATAATGTCTCTTGCCCATGCTGGTTTTCTTTTTCTTGAAATTTCCATTACAGGGGGTTCTTGTGGTTCCACCATTTCATGGTCTTCAGGTATTTTTTCTTCAGGGGTGGGTGTAGCTTCTGTAATTCTGGAAGGTGCATCTTCCTCATATACTTCTTCATACTGGCACTTCCTAGAACTCTTGAGAGCCGCCTCTTCATCAAATGTCACATCCCTACTTATTTCCATATGATGAAATCCTGGAATGTAAATACTGAATGCTTTGGATGCTTCACAATATCCAACAAATATTCCTTTCTTCCCAGAAGGATCTAGCTTGGTCCTCTTTTATTTTGGAATGTGAATGTATAATGGGCATCCAAATATCTTGAGGTGAATTACCTCAGGCTTCTTTCCTGTGAACACTTCTTCTGGGGTCTTGAAATCAAGAGCACTATGAGATAGTCTATTTTGTACATAGACTATTGTCCTGGCTACTTCAGCCCATAAATACATAGGTAGGTCTTGATCATGTATCATTGTATTTACAGCTTCCATGATGGTCCTATTCTTTCTCTCCGCAACACCATTTTGTTGAGGAATGTAGGGAGTGGTTATCTCCCTCTTGATTCCATCTTCTTTACAAAATACTTCAAAGTCTTTTGAAGTATATTCTCCACCATTATCCGTCCTGAGTATCTTGATCTTCTTTTCTGAATGATTTTCTATCAAGGCTTTGAATTCCTTGAACTTTCCAAAGACTTCATCCTTTCCCTTTAGGAAATGTATCCAATTCTTTCTTGAGTAGTCATCAATGAATGTAAGGTAGTATTCATATCCACTCAAGGATGTGGATGGCATTGGTCCACATACATCTGATTGAATCAATTCCAATGTACAATTAGTCTTTGTTTCACTATTTTGGAATGGGTTCTTGATATTCTTCCCTTTTGCACATCCTTTGCAGGTGCCCTCATGATTAAGTTTTAAGTCTGGTAGTCCTATGGTTATGTTTCTCACATGAGGTAGTGCTTTGTAGTTAATGTGAGCAAGCCTTCTATGCCAAAGCTCACTTGGACTAGTGGCTTCATGAACAAGGGCAACTTCTGGATGGCCTTTGAGTTTGTATAGGCCTCCTTCCTCTTCACAAATAACAATAACATCCTCAATTGATTTTCCTTTGTGCCACATAAGTACTTGACCATCTATGAATGAAACCCTATAGCCTTTCTTATCTAAAGCTAAAATATAAAGTAAGTTCTTCTTCAAACCTAGTACATATAGGATTCCTCCATCTTCAATGCGGTTCCGGAATCAAGCTTGTAGCTTGCTTCACCAATTCCCTTGATGGGATATTGATAGTCATCTTCTAGAGATACATTATGTGGAGAGGACTTATCTTCAAGTATTGAGAGAGTATTCCTTTGTCCTGTCATGTGCTTTGAAGCACCACTATCAATGAGCCATGTATCTTCTCTAGGTGTCATAGACCCAGAGAGTGCAGAGAATAGAACATATTCTTCTGCATCTTCTTTCTCTACTTTAGTTCTTTTCTTTTGAGGCCTTTCCTCTTCTTCTTCTTCACTGTCATCTTCTACTATATATGCATGATGTCTTTTGTGAAAATTCTTCCTCTTCTTTTGTGAAGTACAATTTCTAGCAAGGTGTCCTAGTTTGAGACAATTGTAACATTGAAATGTAGAGAGGTCTCTTTCTTAGTTTAGTCCCCCTCTCCTTTTAAATCTATGAGGAGGTTGAGACTCCTTGTGACCAATCTTCTTGGAGTTAAAGTGACTCCTTCTTCTTCTTTTGGTGTGAGTAGCCAAGGCTTGATCATCCTCTTTGAGAAGGGATTCTCTATTGGCTACCCTAGCTTCTTCTTGAATGCAATCTTCCCATACCACATCAAACTTCATACTTTCTTTCCTGGAACACATGGTTTGGATGAATGACTCCCAAGGCGTAGTGAGACCATTTAGAGCAGTCATGACTAGTTCATCTTCATCAAGAGTATCTCCAATGGCATCTAGTTGTTCCTTGAATTTGGAAACCCTTGAGAAATAGTCTTGAATGGATTCTCCTTTATTCATCTTGGTGCTCTTCAATTGAGCTCTTAGATTCATCTTCCTATTGATGTTCTTTCCCTCATATATTCTGGAAAGGGAATCATACATTTACTTTGGGGTCTTCTTGGATGCCACTTGGGGAATCAAGTGGTCTTTGATAGAATCAACAATGATTCTCTTTGCCCTAATTAGGTCCTTCCTATACTTTCTTTGGCTTCATCTTCTTCAGGTTCTGCAACCTCATCTTTAATATATTGGACAAGATCATTCTCTTCAAGAATGAGTCGAATTCTGTATTTCCATGCCCAGAAATTTTCTATACCCTCTAGCATGTCTTCAAGCTTAGTGCTTGGAGCCATCTTATCCAGGGATCAAAGAGATTGAGGTTTCAAAAGATAGAATAGTACTTACCAGGAGATGATCTTGATTGAATTGAGAATTCTGGTGTGATCAGCTTCTGGAAACTTCAACTTTACACCTTCTGGATCTGCAATAGAATTTATGGTTTTCTGGTCTTTTCTTTTCTGGATTTCTGGTGCACATGTTCGCAACTTTTCTGGTTCACTGGTGTAGAGGTGCGCACTTTTTTTGGTTTACTGGTTTTCTGGTCCAGAAGTCAAACTAGGGTTTGACAAATCCCAGGGTTATACCCACTCAAAAAGTTTGATCCGGGGCTCAAAACTTTGATTTTGAGGAGGGCTATCCATCCATGCAATCAGAAACCAAAAACTCCAACTTTTGCAGAAACCCTAATTTTCACTGGAGGAGGAGAGAGAGGTATTTTCACCTTGTGAAAGATGTCCTATTCAGGCTAGCTCTGATACCATGTTAAGTTTATCCTAATTTGACTAGCAATATCACTGAAAGAAACACAATCACAAGATAGACACAGATTTACCCTGGGAAACCCTCATGGGGTATAAAACCCAGCAAAGCTTTCCTCAATATAGGTAATCAACCAATACAAGATGTAGTACCCAAACAAGAGATCCTTCTCCTCCTATGAAGACCTCTCTCTCACTTGTGCGCTACTCCCATGTGGATGAATGAATGAGATAAGTGAGTAGCATCCTCCTCTACTTATACTCATCTTTCAACTGACCTTTTACCCTAATGGGGCCGACCTCTCCCAAGAGAGTCTAATAACCCCCCAAAAGTAAACTGAGGGCTGACCTCACATGGGATATCTAATAACCCTAGTTACCACATTCTCTCGGAGCAATAAACATCTTTGGATATATAATAGGGTCACTATGGAGGAATGTACCATCTCCGGAATAATAAAATACAAATATAATATTCTTTGAAGTTACAATATTTCAACAAGCTATACCGAGCATCTCGTTACCCTCATCAAGCTCATAAAAAACACATGAGGCACTTATCATTCATGATGGGGAAAAAGGAAATATTTTATGTTAGACACCTTATTAGTGGCAGTATCTAGTCATTTCTTGAACATGGCACTCATTTGCATTTGCATACTACACTTGGATCATCCCTTTGTCCTCGAGTTTCACCTATTTCCTAAGTCTTGTTACTCCTTTGATTCATTCAAAGAATGCTTCCATCATCAGTTGCATTAGGAATTGGTATCATAACTCGTCAGGTCAATACTGCCAAGGCATGCCATGCCCATGTTCAAGAATACTCTCACTACTCATTATCTACAGTCAGTACGCCTTCTATCATGTCGGTCTACTCTGAGTTAGTCTTGCATGACACTGTACCATCCAATCTACTCTACACATCCTTTGTTTTGTTTCGTGTCAATGATGGGGGATTCATCATGACCCTCCTTCGACAGATTCATCCTTGTTGACTCCAAATCATCATTCGAGGATTGAATCTAGAAACCAACCAAGTACCTTGGCCCTGCATGCCTCAATGGTAGGTTACCTCACTTTCAACATGAGTTTACAACATTGAATCTTGATTGAAATATTTCATCTCGTGTTCGACTTCAACTCATTTATTCATGCTTGATGATATGTACTGTGATACCTTGGGAATCATTGACATCAATGGTTATCTCCCTCACACTTGTTAACGGTATACATCAATGGCCGACAATCAAGTGGTTTCTACCATGTTCGACGTCAAGACATTTGTAATCACATGGATAGATTTGTATCATTATGGGTTTAGCTTGAAGACCCTGGGGAGTCATGTTTTACCCAGGTTGCGATGGATTTTGTATTGAGTCATATCACACGGATCCATATTTGTATTGGTCGTGGCTATTTTATCATCTCATCATGGATCTACGCTTGTGTTTAGTAGCCATGATTGAGTTCAGTCGGTCATTACTACCATGGATCTGCAATGTATTGGTCGGAAAGCATGTTGTATGTCATATGAGACAGTGTACTCAGATTCAATTGTACTGCAGCAGTGTCCTTCATCTGACAATCCATTGCCATTCTTTTTGTCAAAGCATTTCACCTATCCAAATTTCAACAGCTTCATGATTTTGGGGGCATTCCGTTACACCTAAAATCCTACCATCTTGAGATTCAGTATATACATCCCTGAAGTTTCATTGGCTAAGTCATTTACCTGGAAAGGATTCCTTTTCATTTATTATAGGTTTTGAGAGCTCATCATAGGTTGCACACATGCAACCTGCGACGTCGCATCTTGCTCTACTGCAGGCTGCGACGAAGTCAATTAATGGACAAAAATAGGCTCTTCGAGCTCATTCTTGAAGCCTGCTGACTTGGATCCTTATCCCTAACCTCTTGGGGAGATCCCCTATCTCTCTACTACCATATCTCAACCTACCCTATCCATATCCTATCCACTTAGTCCTATATAAGTGAATCTCTACCCCTCTCCAAAGGGAGTAAGTGTATAGTGTCTACATGCTAGTGAAATCATCTTGGAGAGATCTCTAATTCATCTATTGAGAGACTCAAACTTCCTTGGGAGGATATGGCAATTGGATTAGATGGAGAAGGGATACTATGTTAATCCTTGGTTGTAGTCTATTCTTTACTATGTATTTTCCCGATTTACAGTAATATACACTCTTTCCACCAATATTGTTTATGTGTGATGATATTGTGTAGTTTACCTGCTTAGCTGTTTACTTATATCTCTTATTGTATAGATGCTCTTTACTCATTTGTATTGTTCTATGTGTCTTGACAGGTATTGCAACTGAGATCTGATGACCGCGAGGCGTCGAGCAACATCCAGGAGAAAGGATTGTGAAGTTAAGGTAAGGCATCTAGTCACTTGATCCTTAAGTAGATCTAGGAAAGTATTTTGTAGCGTGTACTATTTTTTCTAGACTCACTTTAAGCTAGGGAGATCCGGCTCGCGTCCGCTCGAGTGGATTGTCTGTCAAACAAAGTGCAGTTGAAATTGGACACTAAAACAGAGGGTAGGGTCTGCACGCAACAATTTTGTTAAAATGCGCAGTTGTACAATATATGAAGATGTGCTATGAAGCACACATAGCAAGTCAAGTTGTGACGTAAAAGCAAGGGGTAGCGTTGTGAAGTTAAATCAGAAAGAAGGAAAATGCAAAGTGAAGCTTGCCACTCACATAACCGCCAGCAAAGATAGATAAAAATAGCCATTAAAGTTTTGTTCGTAAAATAGCCGTTATACAGTGCTTTTGGGTAACTGGATTTTTCCGCTTTTAAGGCATATTTGTCCATTGACGACACATTTAATGAAAGGAAATGACCAATATCTAAGCAAGATTTGGCCAACGGACATGGAATTTAATGTTAACTTAGCCATTTTTGGGCACGTCTTAGTGAAGTTGTTCCTATAAATAATAGGGATCACATAGTTACCGGTTTTACCTCGACTTTTAATTTTTACTGTGAAGTAATTTCTTAGTTTTTACTAGTTAAGAGAAAGAATAGTCCGACAGGATATGTCTGGACAAGAAATTCTAGAGGATATATTAAGGGAATTCAATCATTCTAGTTTAGAGGGAATTATGAAGAATTTAGTAAAGAAAACAACTCTAGAGAGAGGTGGAACATCTAGAGATTCACTACGGAATGCACCAGAGAAGAAACAAAAGGATAAGCAAAAAGATACAGAACAAGAGAAGTCGAAGCCTACACAAACTCCGAAAGAGTATCTGCTAGAGAAACCTCGCAAGAGGCCAATTCTGCTGATACTCGAGTACATCTCTTTGAGAAGAGATGATGCGGTAGTAGTAATACTGTAGAATAAATCGTAATATGAGATCCCGCTACCGCCCATGACGAATCATGTTCGCAAGAAGGATAATTTACTAGGAAAATTTCCCGAATGCAAGTTCGCAGATCATGATTTGTTGCATGCAACTAAGTATCCACAATTTCAGTTGGAACAATGCATGTGCACACAATATGATGAAGCCACGAAGCAAACAACAATTCAACTGCAGGACTAGATTGCCCCATTACAATCCTCAAGATTGCTGAATTTACTGAGAATTCTGCATTTTGACCAAATCCCAAAGCTTACAGAAGTTGTGCGAACATTGCTATCATGCACGTACCAGGGATACTTGTGGTTAGACTGCAAGATCGATATTAACATTGAAATCATCTACATAATTACCCACTTTAGAAAACAAGGCACTGACCCTACAACATAATTCGTAGGAAAGAACAAAGACAAAGAACTCACAAGAAGTATGAAGAGCGAATTCAGCTTGGTAAAAGGAACTCGTGGATATCAAGCGAATAAAATTTAGAATGTTTCTACGAGGTTCATGGTACAACTTCTCATAGGAAAAGTACTAAGGAGATGCAGACCGACATAAGTGTCAGCCGCTATGATCTCCTTAACTACTAAGGCCAAGGATGGACTACAATACAATTGGGCAAGTTACCTCTTGAAAAAATTCCTAAATGATGTAGCAGATGCACATGACAACGGATATCAGTTTCATTATAGATGGATGATAGTCTTGATTGCATTCAAGGGCTGGAAAGAGCCTAAGTACCAACAATGTGTACCGGTGTTTGCTGGAGACTACTGAGAACCCAACTATGCAAACATGTGGAGAAATTCAAGGCCATAAAGACAAAGAGTAAACAATAAGCAGTTGCACACATTTTCTGAGCAGCTATTTGAAGTAATCAAGCGCACTTCATGTATTCCTAAGGAAATAAAAACAACATATATTCGAAATATGAGATTCAAAGCAGGCATCCACTCAATCTTCATCCATCCTAGAGAACCATTAAAAGCAGAATGGTATGAGGGACAATAGAAGCTGGACACACAGAAGATCGACCTTATCATTGAATATTGGCCAAATACATTGATCACAACATCTGAGGAAAGCGTCAATGAAAGCGACACCTAGAAGCAAGAAGAAGAGCAATATCAAGAACAAGAACAAAAACAAACTATTGATTTTATAGAAAGAGAGAAGAGGAAGAATCTTGACATAGCCGTGCCAGAGGTATCGAAGAGAAAGAAGAATAAAGCAAGTAATACTTCGCTCAATGCAAATTTGCATGATGACGACTATGACTGCATCACAGTCAGAGGCCACGATCATATTTAGGAGATGATCACAATAAAAGACAACAAACAAAAGAAACTCCAAGCAAGCATGGTAGAGAGCATCGGAGAACTGAAAAATATGGTGGGAAGAGTAGAACAAGTCCAAAGAGATTTAGTACAGGAATCAAACTCCGAATACAGGCCAGAGGAGTCCAACAGAAGAAAAAGAAAAATGCCTGCTTTAACAATGAGAGCCCGGTTAGTCTGCATAGAGCCGATGAACATGATATTCCCTTCTGATGAACTAACTGAAGGTGCAAAGCAGCTCACACATCTAGATATCAACGTGGGAATGCTTCCCATTGAAGGACTGCATAATCTGGGTTTGTAGGTTGTGGAGGAAATTAAAGACATAGATATGATCTCATACAACCAACATCTGAAGCTGGAAGACAGTTATAAGGAGCTGAAGAATCAATGCAACCTGAAGATGAAGGAGCTAGAAAATGCTCAAGAGAAGCATAAGAAGTTGAAGAAGACCATATCCGAAGTCTGTGCGAAGATCCCAGACTGCAAAGAAGAGCCTGAAGAGGAATCGACCATTCTTAAGATTGGTGCTTCTGTAGACAATTTCAAAGCAAAAATGGAAGATATGGAGATTGGTTACAAGGAAAAGATTGTTGACTTAGAGTCTCGGTAACAACCTGGTACTCCGTTAGAAGAAAAATTAGTAAGAGCTGAAGAACTGAAGGCATCAACCGAGAACATATCCACAGAAGTTGCGAGGTGTCAATACTTTCTAGAAGAAGTAACTAAGGTATGGGCTACACTGCAAGAGGATCCAGAATTACAAAAAATTCAGGATGAAGTCCAGAAGAGGCAGAAGGACGTTGATTCTATGAACACGGCCATGAAATATTTTCTTCCAAGGAAAAGGATTCAAAATTTGTAGAGACGAAAGAGATTCAGAAGGAACATAAGGCACTCAGGAAAAAGGAAGCTGAAGCTTTGACGAAGTTACAACCTATGTAGGAAGAAGCATTGGCACTCTCTGAATAGATCGAGGAAAAGTTGCAATAAATACGCATGACAAAGAGTACAGTAAAGGACCGAATGAAAGAACCAATGTCCACAATGATGCTCGACACGATAAAAGAATACGAGCAGGAGACTAAGGAAGTTGTTGTGAAGTTGAGCATAACATTTCAGGAATTTGCTGTGAAGACATGTTAAGATTCAATATGCTAAGATAGATAACATCAGTATTACATTCAATTTCACAACAATAGCATATACATGATCATTGAAAGAACAACAAGCACAGAATAAACACAAGAGACACAGATTTATCCTGGGAAACCCTCATGGGGTAGAAAACCCAGCAAAGCTTCCTCAATATAGATGACCAACAAATACAAAGTTGTAGTCCCCAAACAAGAGCTCCTTCTCCTCTTCAGATCTCTCTCTCTCTCCTATGCGAGTTTCACAAGTGAGTGTGTGTGTTAAATGAGGATCACACATCCTCTATTTATACTTTACTTCACTTGAATTTTAACCCTAACTAGGTCGGACCCAACTTAACCACTCAACATAATGTTGACTGGGCGGACCCCACTAGGGGACTTAAACACCCCATTACAACTGATTGTGGGCTGACCCCACTAGGGAAGTCTAATAACCCAAGTTACCACATTCTGACGGAGGAATAAACATCTCCAGATATACAATAAAGTACCGGTGGAGGAATGAAACATCTACGGATAAAGTACAAATAGAATATTCTTAGAAGTTACAATATACGAGAAGGATATTCTAACAACATCTGCAGGAGCAAGGAATCATCAACTACATGATACATGATACATCTATAAATAATTGGAAGCTTTCTTCAATCGTCATCAGTAACTCAAGAAACTACTGGAACATCAACATATTCAGTACTAAGTCTTCATCTTCTGCAGCACTTGATCAACTACAACAACATCATCATCTGGATCTCCTGATCAACAACATCATCTGGATCTCTCGATCAACAACATCATCAGATGGATCTTTCGATCAACAACATCATTTGGATATCTTGATCACCATCAACATTTGGATATCTCGATCAACAACCTCATTGTCTGGATCTCCCGATCAACAGCATCATTTGGATCTCTCGATCAACAACATCATCTGGATGTCTCGATCAATAGCCTCATAATCTGCAACACACATGATCCAATCACGGGATGATCAATCCCGCTCACTTTAAGACATAAGTCCAAGGATGATACAATCCTGATCCAATTACGGGATGATCAATCCCTATCACTTTAAGACACCATATCATGTCTAGGGACGATGCAATCCCAACCACAGGGCTAGTCCTTTTTCATACTGGATGTGACCTAGATTAAATCTAGGATTTTTACAACCTGTGAATGATCACCTGCTACTGCACTGAGCAGTCCAGGAGCGAACATTACATCATTACAGGACCTACGAATGATCAGTTACTCCTACACTGAGCATTCCAGGAGCGCACATTACATCATTCCACTCAACCATAGAGGAAGTACTATTTCAACTGGGTGTGACCTAGATCAAATCTAGGATTTACAACCACATAGCCAATACTATTTCAACTGGGGTGTGATCTAGATCAAATCTAGGATTTAAAACCAGTGAATGATCATCACCTACTGCTATACTGAACAGTCCAGGAGCAAACATTACATCATTACAGGTTCTGTGAATGATCACCCACTACTATGTTGAGCAGTCCAGGAGTGCACATTATCTCATTCACCAACATCTTTCTCGAATACAAGAGTCTACGGATTTTTTTAGGACATGTGTCATGGGATGATACAATCCACTCGTCAACTTAGACCAAGTATAAGGATCACTTTTCAGAGACATCTATCTATGGATCAATTCAAGGACTGAAGTCCGGGGATGATACAATCCCTCTCATCCACTAGGTGTTGATGTATATGTAACTTCGGAATGTATTTCATCTGTGTATTTTATATATATTTATTGTACCCTTATAAGAGATGTGTTATTCCTCTATAAGGAAGTGTCGTCATGTGGATTGAAAAGTGTCGCAAGTGTGTGTACTTGCCGATGGGTTATTAGACCACCATGTGTGGGGTCGGCCCTGAAATATATATATTATAATGTGGATGTACCTAGCTAGACAAGTTGGCCCCATAAGGTCACTGGGCAAACATATTAGTATAAATAGAGATCAGGTGATCTCTATTTTAGATCATTCGGAAAAGTACATCTCTCTCACTCAGAAAGTGGTGCACTAGTGAGAAGGAGGATCATCTGCTACTAGGAGACTATCTCAGTGTATTTTGGTTGTACTTTGGTTGATCCATTGCTCTCTCTATCTTTGAGGAAGTTGTGGGGTTTTTCACCTTAGGGTTTTCCCCATAGAAACTCTGTGTCTCTTGTCTCTTATGCTTTTGATTCTTGTGATGCTTGTCATACTTATTGTGATTGTCATGCATTGATATACTGTATATGTTATTCTCTCAGTAAAGATCCTAGAGTATTGTGAATTAATGCTCAAAATTTAACATGGTATCAGAGCTAACCTGAGTAGAAGACATTTTGCAGTGACAGAAACTTGAGTTTCTTGTTTATTGGGTTTCTCTCCATAGATTTTGAAAAAGCAGTATAGTATATTGACTCTACTCATCAAGGAGAATCTATCTGTCCAATCAGAATTCAATTATGAGCATTTTCAGATTTGGCCCTAAAAATTAGGGTTTCCCCAAAAATAGGAATTTCTGAAATCTGAATACATAGCTGGAAGCTCCTTGCAAAAATAGAATTTTAGAGCTTTGGATCAAGATTTTTGGCTGGGTAGATCTCCGGGAAACTCAAAGCCTAATTCAGTGCTCTCCCTAGTGAACCCGGGAGGACAAAAAGCCAAATCTGAAGGGTAAAACTTTGCTGATATCAAATTCTGAATGCACTAGGCTGATCAGCTCATCAAGGTGCATCTTTCTATCCTCTCAGAAATTTGAAATTCATATTTTGAATTTTTATGGTTTTTCTAACAAACCCTAATCCGGGACCAGATCTAGTTTTCAGCATTTCAAGTGGTAAGACCTAAATCTTTTCTATTTCCATTTGAAGTACTCTTTAAAATGTCTCACCATACCAAGCTTGAGGATAAGCTTGAAGGGGATGATAAATTCCGAGCTTGAAAGTATAGGATTCGATTAATCCTAGAAGAGAATGAGTTGGACTCATATATAAAAGAAGACATCCCTATCCCAGAGGATAAAGAGGCTAAAGTATTGCATAAGAAGAACTTGGTCAAGGCAAAGAGAATCATTGCTAATTCTATCAAAGACCACCTCATACCCCATGTGTCTTATCTAAAGACACCCAAAGAGATGTTTGAATCTTTGACCAAGCTATTTGAAGGGAAGAACATAAATCGGAAGATGACCCTACGGAACCAATTGAAAGGAGTAAAGTTTCAGAATGGAGAAACCATTCAATCTTATTTTTCAAGAGTCTCCTAGATCAAGGAACAACTAGAAGCAGTGGATGAAATGGTAGAGAATGGTGAAGTTGTCATGACCACTCTGAATGGCTTACCTAGGTCATGGGACTCCTTCATTCAAGGAATTTGTGCAAGAAAGAAGTTGATTTCCTTCAGTAGACTACGGGAAGAATTCTGACAAGAAGAAGCAAGGCTTGTGGCATGAGAAGAAAAGATGGGGAATGAATATCAAGCTCTCACAGCTCACACCAAGAAAGGGAAGTCCAAGAGAGAGCCATCTCACTCCAAGAAATCTTCACATCACTTCAAAGAAAGAAGAATATGCTTCACCTGTAATGAGAAAGGACATATTGCCATAAATTGTCCCAAGAACAAGAAGGACAACAACAAATCCAACAAGAAGAAGAAGGGCAGCAAAAGAAGGTTTCATGCTCATGCTGTCGAGGATGATGAACCACCCAAGAAGAAGGCTAGGGCAGAAAGTGATTATAACTCATCAAGTGAAGAAGAGTATGTTTTGATCTCTACTCTCACAGGTACCATCGCCCATGGTTGTAATGATTGGTTGATTGATAGAGGGGCTTCCAAACACATGACTGGGTTTAAGGAATCTTTTGTGAATCTATCTAAACATGAATCACCCCATAAGGTGAAACTTGGGGATGATTATCAATACCCAATCAAAGGAAGTGGTGAAGCCTCCTACAACCTAGATTCTGGAAAATCTTTGAAGATGAAAGAAGTTCTTTATGTACCTGGGCTCAAGAAGAACTTACTCTCCATCTCTGCATTGGATGCAAAAGGTATGAGGGTTGCATTTGTGGATGGCCAAGTCCTAATGTGGCCAAAGGGAAAGAACATAGATGTTGCAGTAGTGATTGGAGAGCAAGAGGGAGGTTTGTATAAATTGAAGGGACAACCTGAACATGCCATGGTACATGAATCCATGGAGCCAAGTGAACTTTGGAATAGAAGACTTGCTCATATGCACTATAGGGCACTTCCAATTGCAAGCAAGGCTATAGAGGGTCTTCCTGAAATCAAGACCAAACATGAAGGTGTTTGCAAAGGATGTGCAAAAGGTAAGAACATTAAGAAGGCTTTCCCAAGCAGTGAAAGCAAGGCAAAAGATATACTAGAGATCATCCACTCAGATGTATGTGGTCCTATGTCATCCAGTTCTCTAAGCAGGTATGTTTACTATGTCTCATTTATTGATGACTTCTCCAGGAATACTTGGGTATACTTCTTGAAGAACAAATATGAGGTGTTTGATAAGTTCAAGGAATTCAAAACCTTGATGGAGAACCAAAATGACAAGAAGATCAAAACATTCATACCCGACAATGGTGGAGAATTCACCTCAGGTGACTTCAAGAAGCTTTGCAGTGATTCAGGGATTAAGAGGTATTTGACTGCTCCTTACAATCCACAACAGAATGGAGTTGCAGAAAGGAAGAACAGAACAATCATGGAAGCAGCAACAGCAATGCTCCATGACCAGGATCTACCTATGCATCTACGGGCAAAAGTAGCTAGAACAACTGTATATGTGCAGAATAGAACACCCCACAAGATATTGGACAACAAGACACCATAAGAGGTCTTTTATAGTAAGAAACCTTAAATCAGCCATCTCAGAATATTTGGTTGTCCAGTATTCACTCATGTCCCAAAGGAAAAGAGGACCAAACTAGATCCTTCAGGAAAGAAGGGTATCTTTGTGGGTTACAGTGAAAGCTCGAAGGCTTACAGAATATACTTTCCAGGGTTCAAGAAGATTGATGTCAGCAGGGATGTGACATTTGATGAAAACTCAGCATTCATCAAATCAAGGAAGGCACTGATCGAGGTTTATGAAGAACCTAAGGAAACTAGATTTCAAGAGACTACCTGTTAAATTTTCAGAATTTACTTCAATCTGATCTAGGATCTTAACTGAGAGAACAACATGTACAAGAAATCTATAGCATATCAATCATGGACACAATAATGCAAGCACACAAGAGACACAAAGTTTAATTGGGGAAAACCATAAAGGTGAAAAACCCCAATAACTTCCTTAGAGATAGATAGAGCAATGATACAACCAGAATACAAGAGATAGTCTTCTCCTAGCAGTAGAGCCTCCTCCTCCACAAGTGCGCCACTCTCCAAAGTGTGAGTGAGAGAATAGAATGTGTAAAATGAGAAAGACACACTCTCTATTTATACACTAACTTGACTTGACCTTTACTCAACTAGGTCGGCCTCAACTTAACCACTTAACATAATGCTGACTGGGCCGACCCCCACTAGGGTGGTCTAATAACCCTTTGACCCACATGACTTATACAGGGCCGACCCCAACAAGGTGGTCTAATAACCCATCAAGTATAAGTTATGACACTTACAATATAAATGACGACACTTCCGTATAGAGGAGTAATAACATCTCTATAGGAATACAATATACATATATGTGAAATACATTCTGAAGTTACATATACATCAACACTCCCTCTTAACTAGGAAGGTATTTCTCAACACAGATCTTCTAGCACAAGTCTTCTTCTCTGGATGATCATTAGTGAATCATCATCCTCGAATCATCGTCATCGTCACTGCTACTGCTATCTCAATCAATATCTGAATCTACTTGTCATAGGAAGTTCTACAGAGCTAGTCCTTTTTCATACTGGATGTAGGACCACCACCTGCAGGTCTTCGTCATCACTAGCCATACTATGAAAATCTCAGGACTTATTATGTGCGTCACAAAACCTTAAAAGAGTCTCTTGAATAGCAAGAACTCTAAAGAGCATCTAAGGCCTTTTTCATCCTTTCCATATCTCCAGGACTTATTACATGTGACCCCACCACAAAACCTCGAAAGAGAATCCCAGGACTGATTACGAGCACAAGGCTCAACCTATCGGATCTACCAGGGCACAAATTACATGTGGTCACCACAAAACCTCGAAAGAGCATCCTAGGACTGATTACGAGCACAAGGCTCAACCTATCGGATCTCCCAGGGAATCCCAGGACCTCGAAAGAATACAAGAGATAATCTTATCCCAGTAGCAGAGCCTCCTCCTCCACAAGTGTGCCACTCTCCAAAGTGTGAGTGAGAGAATAGAATGTGTAAAATGAGAGAGACACACTCTCTATTTATACACTAACTTGAATTGACCTTTACTCAACTAGGTCGGCCTCAACTTAACCACTTAACATAATCCTGACTGGGCCAACCCCCACTAGGGTGGTATAATAACCCTTTGACCCATATGGCCGACCCCCAATAGGGTGGTCTAATAACCCATCAAGTATAAGTTACGACACTTACAATATAAATGACGACACTTCTGTATAGAGGAATAATAACATCTCTATAGGAATACAATATACATATATGTGAAATACATTCCGAAGTTACATATACATCAACACTACCATCACTGAAGCAGTTCCAGAAGTTGTTCGTGAGTTTGAAGATCCGCAAGAACCTGTAGATCCACCCCATGAGGATAACTCTCTCAAGAGGAAACCTGCATGGGCTAGAGAGCTCATTCAAGATGCAGAAAGATTTGGCATTCCAGAAGAGGAACACAGAGCAAAGAAGATAACCAGATCACATACCAGCTATGTTGCTTTACTCTATGACATTATGAACAAAGAGCCTTCTAGTTATGAAGAAGCATCGGAAAAGAAAGAATGGAAGGATGCCATGGTTGAGGAATATCAATCAATAATGAATAATGATGTTTGGGATGTTGTCCCAAGACCTAAAGAGAAGTCTGTTGTGACTTCCAAATGGATTTACAAAATCAAGCATGCTGTAGATGGCAGTGTGGAGAAATACAAGGCAAGATTCATAGCTCATGGCTTCTCTCAGAAAGAGGGAATAGATTATGAAGAAACTTTTGCACCTATAGCCAGGTATACTTCCATCAGAACAATACTTGCCCTGGCTACAACAATGAAATGGAAAATACACTAGATGGATGTCAAGACTGCTTTCTTGAATGGTGTAGTTGAAGATGAAGTATACGTGGAGCAGCCACTCAGTTTCGAAATACATGACAGGGAGTCATATGTGTGCAGATTGAAGAAAGCCTTGTATGGCTTGAAACAAGCTCCCATAACTTGGTATGGTAGGATGGACAGTTTCCTATCTAGTTTGGGCTTTACCAAGAGTAAAGCGGATTACAACCTTTACTACAAGGTTGAGGAAGGGAATCCTGTGATTCTACTCCTGTATGTGGATGACCTGTTTGATAGATTGATTGCAGATACTAAGAGGAAGCTTGCTTCCGATTTCGATATGAAAGATTTGGGAATGATGCATTATTTCCTAGGTATGGAGGTGTGGCAGAGTGCAGGTGGGATCTTCCTTGGTCAAGGGAAGTACACAATAGATATCCTGAAGAGATTCGGGATGATGGATTTCAAGGCCATGGCCACACCTATGGAATCAAATCTTAAGCTTCTTTGTGATGCTTCATCTGAGATGGTGATGTCTCTATGTATCGTTAGATTATTGGGTCCTTGATGTACCCGATGAACACGAGACCAGATATTTGCTTTGCGGTGAACACATTGAAGCAGTTCCTGATAGATCTGAGGAGTGTTCACCTGGTTGCTGTAAATCATGTTCTGGAGTACCTGAAGGGTACAGTGGATTATGGGCTCAAGTATGAGGCGAATCAAAAGTTTAACCTGCAGGGTTATGTTGATTTAGATTGGGCTGGCAGTGCTGCAGATAGGAAGAGAACATCTGGGTGTTGTTTCAATATGGTATCAGGTGTGATCTCTTGGTTTAGCAGGAAGCAATCCTGCGTATCACTGAGTACATCTGAGGCAGAGTATGTTGCAGCCTGTTCAGCTAGTTGTGAGGCAGTATGGCTACGAAAGCTACTATCTGATTTATTTGATCTCCCGTTGGATGATACTGGTATCTTCTGCGATAACCAGAGTTGTGTGAAGCTGTCTGAGAACCCAGTGTTTCATGACAGGTCGAAACACACAGAGATCAAATATCACTATATCAGGGATATGGTGCAGAGAGGAGCTGTGAAGCTCCTATATGTTGCGACGGATGAGCAGATTGCAGATGTGCTGACGAAGCCACTAGCTAGGGTGAAGTTCGAGTACTTCAGGGAGAGGCTTGGTGTTCTTCAGATCGAGGAAACTTCGAGGAAGAAGTGATGGACACATTTGCTGAAGCCATTCCAATCATGTTGGAAGGAGGATCCTTCACATGGCTATGGATGTAAGTGCTGGATGATGAGAATCGGGATGATGTTCTAGTTTCTACTTTGTATGATCAGTTGGATCATTTATATGTATGTATGCATCATGTTGGATGCTGGATATGATCAGTTGGATCATTTATATGTATGTACGTATCATGTTGGATGCTGGATATGATCGGTTAGATCATTTGTATGTATTTTGTATATGCATCATGTCAAATGCTTGGACCATGTATCTGTATATGCATCAGGTGGATACATTGTATGATCAGGTAGATCATGTATGTTGATATGTATCAGATATGATCAGGTAGATCATGTATGTTGATGGATACATTGTGTGGATCATGTATCTATGTATCAGGTGAATACACTGTGTATGATGATATGTATCAGGTAGATACTTAGTATGCATCAGGTAGATGCATTGTATGATCAGGATGATCATGGATGACGAGATTCTCCAGATGAAATGCAGCAGGATGTTGCAGTGATGATGATCAGAATGATCATGTGTACATCAGGATGATGTATGGTGAGTATCAGATGATACTTTGTGGCTGTGGATTAGGTTGTGCAGATGAGCATGTCTGGGAGATCCTATAGGTCAGAGTTGCGTACCCATAACAGCCTGGGATGCTCTTTCGAGACATTGCTCTGGGAGGACATGTAATTTGTGCCCTGGGAGATCTTCAGGTCAGAGTTGTGTACCCGTAACATCCTGAGATGCTGTTGCGAGGTTTTGTCCTATGGCATGTAATTTGCTCCTAGGAGATCTGGACAGGATGAAAAAGGCCTTAGATGCTTCAGCCAGGTTTTGCCATGACCACATGTAATTTACTCCTGGGAGATCTGGACAGGATGAAAAAGGCCTCATATGCTTGAGCCAGGTTTTGTGGTGGACCACATGTAATGTGCTCCTGGGAGATCCGACAGGTAGAGCTGTGTGCTCGTAACAGCCTGGGATGCTTCAGCCAGGTTTTGTGGTGAGATCACATGTAATGTGCTCCTGGGAAATCCGACAGGTAGAGCTGTGTGCTCGTAACAGCATGGGATGCTTCAGCCAGGTTTTGTGATGGGTCACATGTAATGTGCTCCTGGGAGATCCTACAGGTAGAGCTGTGTGCTCGTAATAGCCTGGGATGCTGTAGCCAGGTTTTGTGACACACATAATAAGTCCTGAGAATTCCACAGTATGGCCAGTAATGATGAAGACCTGCGGGTGGTGGGCCTACATCCAGTATTAAAAAGGACTGGCTCTGTAGAACTTCCTATGACGAGTAGAGTCAGATATTGGTTGAGATAGCAGCAACAGTGACGATGACGATGACTATGCATCGATGACGATGATCCCGAGAAGAAGACTTGTCTAGCAGATCTGTGTCGAGAAATACCTTCCTAGTTAAGAGGGAGTGTTGATGTATATGTAACTTCGGAATGTATTTCATCTGTGTATTTTATATATATTTATTGTACCCTTATAAGAGATGTGTTATTCCTCTATAAGGAAGTGTCGTCATGTGGATTGACAAGTGTCGCAAGTGTGTGTACTTGCCGATGGGTTATTAGACCACCATTTGTGGTGTCGGTCCTGAAATATATATATTATAATGTGGATGTACCTAGCTAGACAAGTCGGCCCCATAAGGTCACTGGGAAAATATATTAGTATAAATAGAGATCAGGTGATCTCTATTTTAGATCATTCAGAAAAGTACATCTCTCTCACTCAGAAAGTGGCGCACTAGTGAGAAGGAGGATCATCTCCTACTAGGAGACTATCTTAGTGTATTTTGGTTGTACTTTGGTTGAGCCATTACTCTCTCTATCTCCGAGGAAGTTGTGGGGTTTTTCACCTTAGGGTTTTCCCCACGGAAACTTTGTGTCTCTTATCTCTTATGCTTTTGATTCTTGTGATGCTTGTCATACTTATTGTGATTGTCATGCATTGATATACTGTATATGTTATTCTCTAAGTAAAGATCCTAGAGTATTGTGAATTAATGCTCAAAATTTAACACTAGGGACCACTTCTTGGAGACATATGTCTACAGATCAATTCAGGGACCGAGGTTCGGGGATGATACAATCCCTCTCATCCACTAGGACAAATTCTAAGGACCACATATCTACCTCATCGTCGGAATAGGTAGCCTCATCATCAACCTCATCGTCGGAATAGGTAACCTTAACATCAATACAAGTATCCTCATCATCAATACAGGTATCCACATCATCGATACAAGTATCCTCATCATTGATATAGGTATCCACATCAATACCAGTATCCAAATATCATCATCGACCATATCACTCCCCCTTTCGAAGAGGGTCCTTCTGAACTACACCAAGCTTGTCTCGTAAATACTCAAACTTTACTTGAGAAAGACGTTTGCTTAATACATCAACAACTTGTTCGTCAGTGCTCACATACTCGAGCTTTATTTCTCCTTTTTGCACCATATCTTGCATATAAAAATATCAAATCTCTATCTGCTTTGACTTATCATGGAATACTGGATTCTCTGTCATCTTGATACAACTCTAGTTCTCACACAGGATCACAGTGGGGTCCATCTCTAAGTCAAACAATCCTGATAACAACTTTCGAATCCATATCACTTCACAACTAGCAGAGCAAGCAACTATATATTCTGCTTCAGCTGTGCTGAGAGCCACACTAGATTTCTTCCTGCTAAACCACGAGATCATGGAAGATCCCAGACAATAACATCCACCCGATGTGCTCTTCCTTTCCAATATAATTCCTTCCCAATCAACATTTGTGTATCCATACAATCTGAAATCATGATCTCCAAGATAACATAGACCAAAGTCTATCATACCCTTTAGGTACCTCATCACATGGTTTGCAGCTATCAGGTGAACACATCTAGGATCGACTAGATACTGACTTAAGGTGTTCACAACAAAGCATATATCTATCCTAGTATTCGTCAGATACAACAATGACCCAATAATCTGTTTGTATAGAGTCACATCCACTAAATCTGATGAGTCATCAGGTAACAGATTCAAGTTGGAGTCCATGGGATTGGTCATGGATTTATATTCCAACATATCAAATCTTCTCAAGATTTCCACAACATACTTTCCCTGGTTGAGAAAAGATTCCTTCTGGGCCTTTCCATAATTCTAGACCTAGGAAGTAATGCATCAATCCGAGATCATTCATCTCAAATTCTGTAGATAGATTCTTCTTGCTTTTTGTTATCACTCCAGGAGTCTTTCTAGGTTGCAGTTGAAAGAGCCTGGTAACTTAATCAAAATCTCAGTAATATAAAAAGGTTGGATCAAGTTGGATGACTCAATCAATCCTCATCCAATCAAAACTTATCTAAATGAACTTTGAATGGCAAGGCTCTGAACCACTAATGCTCAGGGGGTTTGTAAATAAATGAGTGTGTGGAGAAGTAACTATCATACCAGCAGAATCATACATAAAAGCATATATATGAATGGCAGATTACAATAATCACATAATACTTGCAGAGTTAAGCTTATGAATACATTGATAAGATGACAATCATCAAGTGTAACTAAACATAACAGCATGAATATAGTTTTCAAATGCAAGTATAGGATAGACAGAAGATGGAAATCTGAACAATTAATGGCGAAAGAAGCTTGTTTTTCTAATATAACATAAGAAGTCTGAGTTTACAACATGTGAAAAAGTCTCCAAATTCGAACCCTTGTTCTACATGAGTTCTGGGCTTTATAGCCTTTACAACCTCTCCCCATATCCTAAGAAGCTGGTTCGAATTTACTCCAGATGGGAAATCCAAAACCGTTTTCAACAAAATAGAAAAAATCATTTTTAATTGGCCAGACTACTGACAAATGGGGCTCGGAGATTCCTTTTATTATCCCAACTTGTGACACTTGTAGGAAAACTGAGAGAGGTTATTGTTCTCTGATGTGTTAGGAAGAAAAACCTCTGAGCGTTTTGCAGAATTATTCTCCAGTCGCTCAGAATCATCATTTGAAAATGATGACTCTGCATAGTAAAATTGCCACTTTTGCTGAAACTGCTGAAAAAGAGGCTCAGAGATGGGTTCGGTTCTCCAGCTATGTGACACCTATGTATAAAATGAAAGAGATTATTGTGCATTGATCTGTTTTGAGAAAAAACCTCTCTCATATATTCGAAACATGTTTTGGTTTGCCAGTGATCTGCATTTCAAAAACGTGTGTCAAACAGGCAAGTTCTGGGATCTGAAAATTTGTGCTCAGTGATGGATTTGATTCTCTCAACCTGCAACACCTGTGGGAAAACGGGGAGAGGTTATTGTTCTATGACATGTTAGGAACAAAAACCTCTGAGCGTTTTTCAAAATGATTCTCCAGACGCTCAGAATCGTCAGTTGAAAATGATGACTCGGGACAGTAAAAAATGCCACATTTCTTCATTATTTCCATCTTGTTGGCACCTTCAAAACTGGAATAGCACATTGAAACAACTCCTATTAATTAAAAAATTCACTTAAAAACCATCCTCTTTCCATTTGGAAGCAAAAAACGTGATCTGGGCAAAAAATAATGCCTCTCTGTGTTGTTTTGCACTTTTGGTGGCTAAAGAGCCAAATGGTTCGAACCTGTAAACCACCAAAAGCTCTGCTTTCAGTGGCTAAGAACAACTGTGAAAGCCTGCCTAAACCACCGAAAGCTCTGTTTTGAAACTAGTCTTCCAAAATGGCACAAAAATGTATTTTGTCTCAGCTTCTTGATGACAAGTGAAGTTCTCTTGCTCTTTACGTAGCTGGAATGAATTTGCATTTGAACACGAGCACTGCCGAAAAAGTGGTGAAAATGCCTCTCCTTTTGGTAGCTTATAATACACCGTTGACACCGTATGCCACCGAAAAATGGTCTTAACCAAAGCTCTTTGCTTTCGGTGGTTGTAAGTGACCCAAACTTTAGATGGTAAGCTACAAAAAATATTTACCTTTCGGTGGATAATGAACACCATCGTGTTCTCCCAAGCCACCGAAAATTGCCCCGCAACTCACGCTGTAATTTTCCCTTTCAATAGTTAGGAGTGCCTTGAAAATTTCTTTTAAGCTACCAAAAGCAGAGATTTTAGTAGCTTAGGGGCCGTTTTGAATAAGCACTTAGCTACTGAAACCTGTAAAAAAAAGTCTAGAGAAAAGAGTAAAAAAAAAAAAAACCTTCCTCCTTCTCTTCTTTTATGTATCTTTTAACTTTAGCTCACTTATTTCAAAGTTGCTTTATTCCTTAATAGGTATTGAGTTCAAGTCTTATTAAGTTACTTTTAAACAAAAGTGCATGCAATTCTAATTTTAAGTTACTTTATTGTAAAAGTGCATCTCACTTAAATAATAAAAATAAAAATAAAAAAGTGAGTCACTTAAATTTCTTTTTTTTTGTGCACTATTTAAAGTAATATCATTGTAAAAGTGATTCACTTAAAACAACTTTATTGTAAAGTGATTTTCAAAGGTTCATCTTGGGAATAGGGGGGTTCTTTTTTTAGCTGGACATTCTCTATCTGCTACGTCACTATTGGGGACATCTTCAACATTTTCTTTGTTCAAGCATAACTTCATCATACAGAGTTCGTTTTCAGTGCTTTTTTTTTTAAATTGCCTATATTTTTGAGCTCTTTGCATCTAGAATATTGGTTTTTGTTTTTATAGCCATGAATTTACAATATGGCTGCCCCTTGTGATATTCTACTTACCAGTTCCAACTATTTCTCATGGAAATCTCGTATGGAGGATGTTCTACGAAGTAGGGGACTTTTCAGAATTACCTCAAGGAAGGAATGAAAAAAAACCCACTAATGATGATAAGAAAATAAAATGGGCAAATAGATGTGACGAAGCTCGTGGATTGATTGGGATGTCAATCTCTACTGATTTGCGATTCCACATATGTGGAATTGATGAACCTAATACTACTTGAGACAAGTTGGAAGCTGTGTTTGGTAAACACAATGAAATTCGAGGTCATCAACTCGAAAATGAGTTGATTTCTTTAAATCCAAGTAATTTTTCATGCATTCAAGATTATTTATCCAAGTACAAAACTCTTAAACTCTTGTGTGAAGAATGCAATATTAAGAGGGAAGACAAACAATGCATTTATCATATTCTTTTAAAACTTGGACCTGCATATTCTATTTTTTTATCTACATTTTACTCCATGAAAGAATCCTTGAATGCAGCTAGCTATCAAGAGCCTAGTCTTGAATCATTTTGTGATTCCTTGATTAGAGAGAAAGATAAGCTCATCCATCTTGGAATGATCAACAATGCAGATACATCTGGGAAAGCCTTATTGTCTCAACAGAAAGAAAAGTCCAAGCCTCCCAAGAAACAAAATTTTTGCAATAAAAGTCAAACAAGGGTCCCAAACCCTCTCAGTCATCTCCTTCTATAAAAAATGATAAAGGATCCAAGCCAAAAGGAAAGAAGATTGAGCACCATTACAACTTTTGCAGGAAAGATAATCATGAGGAATCTAAGTGTTTCAAGAAGACGACAGCCTTGGAAGCAGGAATGAAGAAGCACCACATCAGCGTAGATTCACCTTCAGAATGTAACTCTCATGGACATGCACTTTTTGGTTCTGGTTATTCTTATACTGCATCTTCTTCTTCTACTTCAAATGAAAGGCTCATTGATTCTGCAACATCTTATCATATGGCTAAGGATCAAGCCATCTTTTCTACTATGCATGACTGTAACACCAAACAAATATTTGTTTGTGATGATAGATCTCTAAGTGTTGTAGGATCTGGAACAGTTCGAGTAGATAATGGTCATTTTAGTGATGTACTATGTGTTCCAAGAATTTCCTGCAATTTGTTATTAGTCTATCAAATCACTCATTTTCGTGAAGGTCAAACTGTAACATTTACACCTCACCAAGTTGTAATCAAGAATTTTAAAGATCCTCAACATGTCTTAGCTACCGGAATTGTTGATGATATTACCAGGTTGTATAAATTTAACAACTTTGGGTCATCACCTTTTCCTTCAGTTTTTGTTACTCATAGTGATCACTTGAACAAACTTTGGCATGAGCGATTTGGTCACTTAAATTATCACTCATTGCAACAACTATGTAAAGACAATATGGTGACAGTTCTTCCGATGGTATTTTGCAGGTATGGTGTTTGTTCTTGTTGTGTACTTGGAAAAAATCATCGAGACAATTTTGACAAACGTGCCTCTTGGCATGCCTCAGTTCCCTTGGAGCTTGAGCATATTGACTTGTGTGGTCCTCTTCCATCTTCTTCCTTTTCTAGTTTCAAATATTTTTTAACTCTCATTGATGATTACTCCATACGCACTTGGGTTTATTTCCTAAAACTTAAGAGAGAAGTATTTAACATGTTCTTGGCCTACAAATCCCTTGTTGAAAAACAATCTGGTCATCAAATTATTAAGTTAAGATCCAACAATGGAGGAGAATATGTTAACAAACAGTTCACTACTTTCTGCACTGAACAAGGAATCCAACAACAACACACTATTCCATATACACCACAACAAAATGGTGTAGATGAATAGAAGAACCACACTTTAAAAGAAATGGCTAATTGTATGATCCAATCTAAGGGACTAAGTCTTCAATTTTGGGCTGAAGCCATAAATTGTGCAAATTACATAGTTAATCGCACCCCCACTAAAGCTTTACAAGGTATCACACTGGACTAAGCATGGAGTAAAAATAAACCCGATGTAAGTCACTTCCGTGTGTTTGGTAGTGAAGCATGGGCTCACATTCCGGATGAAAAATGGAAAGCATTGCAGCTTAAAAGTGAAAAGTGCATATTTGTTGGATATTATGAAGATGTAAAAGGTTATATAATTCTTCAACCACATTCTCATGATATAATCATTAGAAGAGATGTTAAATTTGATGAAAATCTCTTGCCCTGCGAGCCTAACTCGGAGAATGTGCCATCTTTGGTTTGCGAGCCCGATTCGGCAATTGTGCCTTCTTCTACTTCCAACTTCTTTGATAGATTTCCAACTCCAGTTTCTAATGATGACAGTGAGGATGAAAATCCACCTCCGCCTACTCAAATTCCTCTAGTTGCACCAACACAAGTGCTTCCTTGATGGGTCCGTTCAACATGTGAAGCAGCTGGTGATCTTGCTGGTGATCCTAGAGATCAATGTCGAACATGTTCTCAATTTTAGCGAGCCTCTTCTCTTTTGGCTTAAGTTTCCGAGAATCATGATCTGGAAAATTTTACAGAAGCTTCAGGAATTCCATATTGGGATGCAGCTATGGATGAAGAATATCGTTCCTTAATGGCGAACGATACTTGGGATTTTGTACCTCTTCCAAAAGGAAGAAAACTTGTCAGATGTAAATGGGTCTATAGAACTAAGTATGCATTAGATGGAAGTGTTGAACGACTTAAGGCAAGGTTAGTTGCCAAAGGTTTTTCACAAGTTGAAGGGATTGACTACAATGAAACCTTTGCTTCTGCCGCAAAAATGAAAGCCATCTGCCTTGTTCTTTCCCTTGTAGCCTTACATAACTGGGAAGTCCATCAAATGGATGTCAAGTATGCATTCTTACATGGTGATTTACAGGAGGAAATTTACATGGAACAACCTCCTGGATATGTTCAGAATAACTCTAGACTTGTCTGTCACGTTAAGAAATCCTTATATGGCCTTAAGCAAGCTTCTAGAGCTTGGTATGCCAAAATGGATAGCTTTCTCCTTGACACTGGTTTTTCTAGATGCCATTATGACCCCAATGTCTATACCTACCAAGGAAGTAGGAAACCGTCTCATCATACTTTTTCTTTATGTTGATGACCTTATTCTTACTAGTAGTGACCCTAAGCTTTTAACCCATGTGAAATGCAGTCTTAAGCAAAATTTTGAAATGTCGGACTTAGGACATTTGCATTATTTTCTTGGTCTCCAACTCCTGCAAACCAAAGAAGGAATTTTTCTTTCTCAGTTTAAGTATGCTTGTGACCGTCTTCGTCACTTTCACATGGAAGATTGTGTAGTGCTCCTAGACTACTGTAGACATTGAGGGCACCTGCTGAGTCACCTAACTGTTTGAAACATTAATAAAATAACCCTATGATTTTATTTTGAGTATATTTATGATTACGATTGATTGATATATGTGCATTTGGGTAGTTATTGTGAATGGACGATTTCATGTTGTTTAACGATTGACTTTGATATGAAAAATGTACATATGAATGATGCTTAACGACTAGCTGTGCAATTGATTACGTGATTAGACGAATGAGTAATGATTGAGTAAATTATAGATGCTTAATGAAGCAACATATTTATAAACCAAATTGTGATTATTGAGGATAGTGCTACTAATTTACGTTTGTGAGAAATGTGTGTAGCGACAGGTGAAACGGTTCACCGACGGACACACAAAGGAATATGAAGGGTCGTAGAGTATGAGTAAATCACACACAGGGAGAGCGACGACGATGTCAACTTCTGACGGAATACCACGCTTGATCAGATAAGCACTGATCCGCTTGCTCAAGAGGAAAGCGTGAGGGCGTATGAGGTGGGCCACGATGGAGCTGGTCACGTACGAGTTGGGGGGCGCGCAGTGAGAACGGACTCACTCCTCAATTCCATTTGTCCCTAATAGCGTGTAGACGGAGGATGGAAGGTAACGGCTCCTCAAATCCCTACATGAAGTTCCCGCAAGTCAAAAAGAAAGGATGACGGCAGAAGGCCTCGACGGTGCGGTACCCTGCCGAGAATGGAAAGAGTGGACGTAAGGACCCAACAATGTGGTGCCTTGCCGAGGAATGGAAACTACGGATGACTGGACTCAACGGAGTGGTACCATGTGAGGGAAATGAAATTAAGGAACAAGGTGACCCAACGGCGCGGCACCAAGATCCTAGTGAAAATTATTGTTAAACTTAACTGCATAAAAACATATAAGTTTGCACCTAGAACATTACTTAGAAATGCATTTGAGTACTTTAGGCATTTGTACATAAATGATTACTATGGCATTTAAATAATATTAAGTGTTATTTAGGCATTTGCACATGAAAGGATATTTCTTATTATTTAAAAATATTATAAATATTTATTTAGGAGCAAAATAGAATCCTAGGCATGGACACCTAGTCAACCCCACCTACACCACATATCTAGGAGCTAAGTGAATTATCTGGGGGACAAATATGAGCAAACTTAGGAATGTTGGTGCATATCCTAGAAAAGCTGACACTTGGATGGGTGAGTTGTTTTTATTTAGAATTTAAATAAAATAAATAATTATGCATGAAGTGACATGTGTCGCATTAGATTTTCCTTTATAAGGAAGGCATTGGGAATGGGTAAAGGACCCAGACCCTAGATGACTATCGTAATTTTGAGTTACCTCACGACTTGCTGCTATTGAGGGTTTGGTTGGAAACTTTGGTGGGGGGGAATCCCAAGCTGAGTTTTCCAAGTGAGTGTGTGAGCTCTACGACCCGAAGCTCGGGGGAGGCCATGCGACTGAAAGCATGAGCCTATGGTTGGGTGGCGAAGCTAATGGTTGCTTCGCCTATGGTTAAACGAGCTTCTACTGGAGGGGCACAACGAGCGAAGCGGATTTAAAGGGAAAGCGGGATTGGACCGACGACGACGACTACTCCTCCAACAACAGATTCAGGTATTGTGTTTTTGTTAGTTCTTGAATTTGATAAGTTTTATTAATAATTATGCATCATAATGGTTATATTGTGTTTTAAGTTTCTAATAATTTTTAAGTAAGTAAGTCCAAAAAGGGGGGTCTCTACTTATGACCCCCCTTTTTGGACTTACTTACTTAAAAATTATTAGAAACTTAAAACACAATATAAACATTATGATGCATAATTATTAATAAAACTTATCAAATTCAAGAACTAACAAAAACACAATACCTGAATCTGTTTTTGGAGGAGTAGTCGTCGTCGTCGGTCTGATCCCGCTTTCCCTTGAAATCCGCTTCGCTCGTTGTGCCCCTCCAGCAGAAGCTCGTTTAACGATAGGCGAAGCAACCGTTAGCTTCGCCACCCAACCATAGGCTCATGCTTTCAGTTGCATGGCCTCCCTCGAGCTTCAGGTCGTAGAGCTCACACACTCACTTGGGAAACTCAGCTTGGGATTCCCCCCCACCAAAGTTTCCAACCAAACCCTCAATAGCAGCAAGTCGTGAGGTAAATCAAAATTACGATAGTCATCCAGGGTCTGGGTCCTTTATCCATTCCCAATGCCTTCCTTATAAAGGAAAATCTAATGCGACACATGTCGCTTCATGCATAATTATTTATTTTATTTAAATTCTAAATAAAAACAACTCACCCATCCAAGTGACAGCTTTTCTAGGAGATGCACCAACATTCCTAAGTTTGCTCATATTTGTCCCCCAGATAATTCACTTAGCTCCTAGATATGTGGTGTAGGTGGGGTTGACTAGGTGTCCATGCCTAGGATTCTATTTTGCTCCTAAATAAATATTTATAATATTTTTAAATAATAAGAAATATCCTTTCATGTGGAAATGCCTAAATAACACTTAATATTATTTAAATGCCATAGTAATCATTTATGTACAAATGCCTAAAGTACTCAAATGCATTTCTAAGTAATGTTCTAGGTGCAAACTTATATGTTTTTATGCAGTTAAGTTTAACAATAATTTTCACTAGGATCTTGGTGCCGCGCCGTTGGGTCACCTTGTTCCTTAATTTCATTTCCCTCACATGGCACCACTCCGTTGAGTCCAGTCATCCATAGTTTCCATTCCTCAGCAAGGCACCACATCGTTGGGTCCTTGCGTCCACTCTTTCCATTCTCGGCAGGGTACCGCACCGTCGGGGCCTTCTGCTGTCATCCTTTCTTTTTGACTTGCCGGAACTTCATGTAGGGATTTGAGGAGCCGTTACCTTCCATCCTCCGTCTACACGCTATTAGGGACTAATGTCATTGAGGAGTGAGTCCGTTCTCACTGTGCGCCCCCCAACTCATACGTGACCAGCTCCGTCGTGGCCCACCTCGTACGCCCTCACGCTTTCCTCTTGAGCAAGCGGATCAGTGCTTATCTGCTCAAGTGTGGTATTCCATCGGAAGTCAACATCGTCGTTGCTCTTTCTGTGTGATTTACTCGTACTCTACGACCCTTCATATTCCTTTGTGTGTCCGTCGGTGAACCGTTTCACCTGTCGCTACACACATTTCTCACAAACGTAAATTAGTAGCACTATCCTCAATAATCACAATTTGGTTTATAAATCTGTTGCTTCATTAAGCATCTATAATTTACTAAATCATTACTCATTTGTCTAATCACGTAATCAATTGCACAGCTAGTCGTTAAGCATCATTCATATGTACAGTTTTCATATCAAAATCAATCGTTAAACAACATGAAATCGTCCATTCACAATAACTACCCAAATGCACATATATCAATCAATCGTAATCATAAATATACTCAAAATAAAATCATAGGGTTATTTTATTAATGTTTCAAACAGTCAGGTGACTCAGCAGGTGCCCTCAATGTCTACAGTAGTCTAGGGCCACTACATACACCCCCTCTTATATAGAACTTCGTCTCGAAGTTAATTCTTATTGTACTTCCATGGTGAGATTCACCTTCTTTTGACATCCATGTATTTTGCTGTCATCTTCCGATTAGTAATTTTGTGTACTGTAATTCTTGTAATATTTTGCTCAATATTTTCCACTAATGACTCATGTTTCTCACACTTCTCTTAGTTTCAACTATGTTTCTCTACAATTGTCTAGGGGCATTACAGATTGTACACCATCCCCTTCTCCCTTCCAGTCTGAAGTCAAACATTCTGCCACTCGTACTTCACTTGAAGTAGATGCCACCTTATATCACCCGCTTGTTGGTAGTCTCTTATACTTGAATCATTCCCGTCCTAACCTTTCCTTTGTCGTTGGTCATGTTTCCCATTATATGCAAACACCTCATGAAAGTCACTAGAAAGCAGTTAAAAGAATAATTTGATATATTCGAGGTATAATTCAGTTTGGGATTCATTACAGTACAGGGGGGGAACCTTTGTTGGTTGGTTTCATTGATTCATATTGGGTCGGTGATCCTGATGATCGAAAGTCTACTGCAGGTTATGTTTTTCAGTCTGGGATCTGGACCTATCACTTGGGCTTGTAAGAAACAACAAACTCTTGCTCTTTCTTCAGCAGAGGCAGAATATCGAGCCACAGTTAATGCCAGTCAGGAAGCTTTATGGCTTCGACAGATCCTTTCAGAGTTTGGATTCGAGTAGCAGCAACCTACTCCACTTTGGTGTGACAATCAGAGTGCCATCAAGCTCGCCAAAGATCCAGTTCTACATCAATGCAGCAAACACATTGAGCTACATATGCAATTCATTAGAAATCTTGTTCATGATCGTGTTCTTGAAGTGCTCTTTTTCCCTACAGATGATCAAGTTGCTGACATCTTCACCAAGTCTCTCACAGAAGCGAAGTTTTCTAAACTTCGATCTATGTTAGGAGTTCAGGAATTTGTTTTTAAGGGGGAATAGGCTCTAATGCCTCCTTCCTTCTCCTAATAGTGTCACTTTTGTAAATCCTTCAATCCTATCCCAAATTGTTCTTAAGGGGGGATGTTAGGATATTTAGACACTTAGGAGTTAGTTAAGATCAACTTGTGTAATATATCCGTTAGGTAAAGTGTGTTTATTTAGTATTCATTAGTATGCATTTTAAATATTTAATCCGAGGGTCACGATATGTTCTAGACATAGAGTGATCTGATGAATCAACTTCTCTTAGATCATACCTACCCTTGATCCATGGCTTAACACCCGATTGGTCCATGATTTATATTTAAAGAGCATGGAGGGTCATTGTCTAGTTGATCGATTATGAGAAGCTAATTTGTAACTTTCTTTCTTTTGCATAATAAACTGCTCCGTAGAAGCTATTTGGCTAGGGCCGTGGAGTGTTTCCCTCTCGAGGGTTTAAACCACGTCAAAAAATTATGTGTCGATCTGTGATCTGTTTGTGTGAAGTGGTTGCTCTAGGTGTTCGGTCTTTTGGGAGTACCCTGTGTACCTAAACAAAATGGAGGATATTCGCTATTTCTTGTAATGGAGGTACCAAGGGGGACTTTAAATATTTTCAAACTCATATGAAAAGGGAACCATGGTGAATGAATGCATATGGAGAATTAATGGAGGTTGTGAAATTGACAATTTTTAGCTAACACGAAACAAAATACATGAACTTGTCAAAACTTTAACAGACAGCCGAGATGGTCAAACGGTGATGGTTTTGTTCAAAAAAAATATGAACACAACCAATACAATAAGCTGAACGGAGTGACACTAAATTTAGGACATGACAATTCCAAAAGGGAAAGATGACAAATATCTAAGACTCGACTCAACCACATGTAGAATAAATCATCTATCACTTGATAAACTATATGCAAGACATGATCTATTATCTAGATATCAACTCACCACACCCAAGGCACTAATTAGTAGAGAAATCCCTAAATGAGCATCTCAATGATTCTCTTATCGTCTAGCACAATAGGTATCAGAATGGCCTAAAAGAAATGATACCTTAGAAGACATGTATTGAAAAATAATCCAAGTTGTGTACTATCAATGTTACAATTTACTAAATCTTAACACAGCAGATGGATCCAAACCCCCTAGGGGTCTCTAAATCCATCTACAGTGTTAAGATTTAGTAAATTGTACAAATTCATTATCAAAAATATAATTTTCTATTGCCGGAATGACACCACTAAAAATGACCACATAAATGACCAATTGTTATGTGGTCATTTTTAGTTTAGTTCTTATCTCGTGACCAAATTGGTCATTTATCTTGGTCATGTTTAGTTTAGTTCTTATCCCGTGACCAAATTGGTCATTTTTAGTCGGTTCACTTCAAATTTCTCAATTTTGGTCATTTATCCCTTGAAAAAGCTGTGGTGACCAAATTTTTTGGTCACCTAGTCACTTATCTCTCATTTTGTACTAGTGAATGGGCCTCTGTGCACACAGCTGCAGAGCCTCTTTCTCTCTTGTCTTGGCCTAGATATAACTTACAAAAGATCAATAATAACAATGACCAACTAAGACCAACCCTTCGCTATACAAGATTTCCTCCTTTATAGATTGTGCCCGAAGGTCACATCTTTACAATAGTTCTTGGAAAAAACCCCATAATACCCTTAACCCCCCAAATCAATGTGGTTAACCCACTAACCATACTTCGCCATAAATTCTCAACTAATTTTCTTGTCCTTGGCCATCCTTTGTGCCACTTCCTTGGCCCTGACTCTCTTCTAACAGCCGCTTTCTCTAACCGCGCGATTCTAACTATACCTTGGTGCGTCCTTTGCACTTTTCTCCTCATCAACGTTGTTCCTATAGTTGTCAGGTCACCGCTTCTTCCTTAAATGCTCCAACTACCCTGTATGTCCTTTGTACATTTTCCTTTACTAAGGAAGCATACCCCTATCCGCCATCTTTGAGTTGCTTCATACCCTGCTCCCAGGAATCGCGGAATCGCTTCTCCCTAAAATAGGCCAGTACTTATTCAATTATATGCAAGAATGTGTTGAAATATCGCATATATGAAATAGTAAAAGGGAGAATACAAAAACGTGTAGATACATAAATGAGGTTTGTATTATATTAAAAAAAAAATGTTGCAAAATTGCATGAGATATTTGGTGCATAAAACATAGCGAAGTACGAAGAGGCAACAAGACAAGGCCTAATGGAACTTGACGTACAAAATTTGAAAATTACAAAATAGATTCAAGGATGCATCTCAAGGTCCAATTCCACATCATGACTGGTTGGTTGTTGTGAAAGACGAAGTTCTAAATCCATTGGAACTTGATCGATGTATTTTGTGGATTGTTGCAATGGACAAAATTGCAATGTTGAGGATGATGCATTAGCAGTAGATTGTTCATCCTGAATCAGGTTTAAGAGGTCCAAAATTTGTTTTTGTTGTCGCTCCAAGAAGTTGAATCTTCTATTCATACTAGAAAACCCCTCAATGGTGTTGTGATTAACCTGCGACTACGCATGTACTAGTGGTTGAACTTAGACTCTTTTAGTTGGGCTTGAAAAATGCCCATGTCCACTCTCAGTCGTGTAAACTCAAACTGCTGTACCTGAAATGCCAAGTGAACAATACCAAATGAGTCATTAAACCTATGAAAGAAGGAATACATAATGGAAGAATATGAGAAACTCAGAGGCAACGAGACATAGAACAAGATAAGACAAGGAATGGACAAGGATGATGAACCAAGGATTTCTTAGCTCTTTTATAAGATTGGAAGGTGGTTCCGTGCACACATGATAATAAATTTAAGAGACGTTGAGGTTAATGAAATTCTTGTCTACGCGATTGAATATGGTTATGGAGAGGTCAGCAGTTATTGCATGAGTTAATGAATTTGGGAAAAAGGACAAAAATAAAAAATCCAATTCATTGTTATGTGCGACTCGAAATATGTTTCCCAAAAGGATCGAGTATGAAAGTGACAGGTCAAAGTTTTCACATGAGTTGCTACTCATATCACCTTGTTTCCATGCTGGATGACAGATGGAAATATGTGCAAAGAGTCTTCGGTTGTTTGTTAAATTTTCAGAATTTACTTCAATCTGATCTAGGATCTTAACTGAGAGAACAACATGTACAACAAATCTACAACATATCAATCATGGACACAATAATGCAAGCACACAAGAGACATAGAGTTTACTTGGGGAAAACCATAAAGGTGAAAAACAACAATAACTTCCTCAGAGATAGATATAGCAATGATACAACCAGAATACAAGAGATAGTCTTCTCCTAGCAGCAGAGCCTCCTCCTCCACAAGTGCGCTACTCTCCCAAGTGTGAGTGAGAGAATAGAATGTGTAAAATGAGAGAGACACACTCTATATTTATACACTAACTTGACTTGACCTTTACTCAACTAGGTCGGCCTCAACTTAACCACTTAACATAATGCTGACTGGGCTGACCCCCAATAAGGTGGTATAATAACCCTTTGACCCACATGGCCGACCCCCAATAGGGTGGTCTAATAACCCTTTGACCCACATGACTTATACAGGGCCGACCCCAACAAGGTGGTCTAATAACCCATCAAGTATAAGTTACGACACTTACAATATAAATGATGACACTTCCGTATAGAGGAATAATAACATCTCTATAGGAATACAATATACATATATGTGAAATACATTCCGAAGTTACATATACGTCAACACTCCCTCTTAACTAGGAAGGTATTTCTCGACACAAGTCTTCTAGCACAAGTCTTCTTCTCTGGATCATCGTCATTGGATAATCGTCATCGAGACATCATCATCGTCACTACTACTGCTATCTCAATCAATCTTTGAATCTACTCATCATAGGAAGTTCTACAGAGACAATCATTTTTCATACTGGATGTAGGCCCACCACCTGCAGGTCTTCGTCATCACTGGCCATACTGTGGAATCCTCAGGACTTATTACGTGCCTCACAGAACCTCGAAAGAGCATCCCAGGCTGTTACGAGCACACGGATCTACCTATAGGATCTCCCAGGGCCATATTATATGTGACCTCACCACAAAACCTCGCAAGAGAATCCCAGGCTATTACGAGCACACAACTCTACCTATAGGATCTCCTAGGGACAGATTATATGTGGTCACCACAAAACCTCGCAAGAGCATCCTAGGCTGTTACGCGCACACAGCTCTACCTATAGGATCTCCCAGGGATAGATTATATGTGGTCATGGAAAAACCTCACAAGAGCATCCCAGGACTTATTACAGGCACATAGCCCAACCTATTGGATCTCCCAGAGACAAATTATATGCCATAGGACAAAACCTCGAAAGAGCATCTGCCAGATATCCCAGGGCCAGATTATATGCCATAGGCAAAACCTCAAAAGACTATCTGCAGATCTCCCAGGGCCAGATTATATGTCCTCCCAGAGCAAAACCTCGAAAGGGCATTTGCCAGATATCCCAGGGCCAGATTACATGCCATAGGAAAAACCTCGAAAAACTATCTGCAAATCTCCCAGGGCCAAATTATAGGCTCATTTGCACAACCCGATCCACGACCATAGAGTATGAACCTAATACTAACCATACATCATCCTGATGTATACATGATCATCCTGATCATCATCACTGCAACATCCTGCTGCATGTCATCTGGAGCAACATCCTGAAGCTCGTCATCCATGATCATCCTGATCATACAATGCATCTACTTGATGCATACCAAGTATATACCTGATACATATCTTCATACTTGATCCACCTGATCATACAGTGTATCCACCTGATACAAATACAAATACATGATACATATCACCATACATGATCCACCTGATCATACAATGTATCCACCTGATACATATACAGATACATGGTCCAAGCATCCAACATGATGCATATACAAAATAAATACAAATGATCCAACCGATCATATCCAACATCCAACATGATGCATACATACATATACATATAAATTATCCAACTGATCATATCCAACATCCAACATGACGCGTACATATATAAATGATCCAACTGATCATATCTAGCATCCAACATGATGCGTATATAGAGCAGTAACTGGAGCATCGTCCTGATGCTCATCATCCACCGCTTACATCCACAGCCATGTGAAGGATCCTCCTTCCAACATGCTTGGAATGGCTTCTGCAAATGTGTCCATCACTTCTTCCTCGAAGTGTCATCAATCTGAAGAACACCAAGCCTCTCCCTGAAGTACTCGAACTTCACCCTGGCTAGTGGCTTCGTCAGCACATCTGCAATTTGCTCATCCATTGCAATGTGCAGGAGCTTCATAGCTCCTCTTTGCACCATATCCCTGATATAGTGATATTTGATCTCTATGTGTTTCGACCTGTCATGAAACACTGGGTTCTTGGATAGCTTCACACAAATCTGGTTATCACAAAAGATACCAGTAGCATCCAACGGGAAATCAAATAACTCAGACAGTAGCTTCCATAGCCATACTGCCTCACAACTAGATGAACAGGCTGCAACATACTCTGCCTCAGTTATACTCAGTGCTACGCGGGATTGCTTCCTGCTGAACCAAGAGATCACATCTGATCCCATACTGAAGCAGCACCCAGATGTGCTCTTCCTATCTGCAGCACTGCCTGCCCAATCTGAATCAACATAACCCTGCAGGTTAAACTTTTGATTCATTTCATACTTGAGCCCATAATCCACTGTACCTTTCAGGTACCTCAGAATATGCTTTACAACAACCAGGTGAACACTCCTCGGATCTGTCAGGAACTGGCTCAATGTGTTCACCGCAAAGCAAATATCTGGTCTCATGTTCATCAGGTACATCAAGGACTCAATCATCTGGCGATACATAGTGACACCAACTGGTTCAGATGAAGCATCACACAGAAGCTTCAGGTTCGATGCCATAGCCTCGCATTCCATCATCCCGAACCTCTTCAGGATCTCTACTGCATACTTCCCTTGTCCAAGGAAGATTTCATCTGCACTCTACCACACCTCCATACCTAGAAAGTGGTGCATCATACCCAAGTTCTGCACATATATGACTCCCTGTCATGTGTCTCAGAACCAAGTGGCTGCTCCACATACACTTCTTCTTCAACTACACCATTCAAGAAAGTTGTCTTGAAATCCATCTGGTGTATCTTCTATTTCATCACTTTTATATTTCTCTATGCTGCCATCTGCAGCATGCTTGATCTTGATAGATCCATATGGAAGTCATAACAAACTTTCCTTCAGGTCTTGGGACTACATCCCAAACATCATTCTTCATGATCGACGGATCATGGCATTCTTCCCATATCCTGGGAACTTCAATATCTTCAATAGATAATTTTGTTGCTGAACAAATGTTGTAGTTCTTCTTTTGTAAGTAATGGCATAAGATCTTTCCTACACAACAAGTTAAATTGCATGATTAGAAAACATCTCATAGTTTTCAGAACAAATTCTTACACATAAAGAAATATGTCATACAGTCATGCAATTATCTTAGCCAATGCTTCAATACAACATTTATCCATGTTCCACAACTTTCTAGATGCCTTCCAGTCTCTACCAGAACATTGTTAAGAGTTTGCACTACTCCCAACATGTCAGCAAAGAGGTTTCATTCTAGATAAGTAGCACTGGAATGTTGTACAGTGCCATAGGCCACTTACCCATCACATGCATATTAGTAGTATACTATTCATTAATGCAATCATTCTAATATGCACAATACATATCCTAAGTCTAGGAACATGAGCATATACATCATTGAACAATTTTATTTAAACAAACAAATATGCAGGAAATGATAATTAAAAATACTTATCTTTGTTTGGTTGCTGGGTGGACTCCCTCTGAGTCTTTGCTTCCTTGCAGGAGCTGCTGAAGTAGTTCTTCTACACCTTTCTATTGTGGAATGTAGAAAGATGGTCAACTCCCTCTGAATATATGCATCCTTGCAGAAACTACTGAAGTGTGCTCCTTTGCTTTCTTGCAGGAACAACTGGAGTGTGCTCCCTCTTGATCTTTGCTTCCTGGATTACCTGTCCTTGAGCTTACATCCATCCTTAATCACTATGCATGCTTATTAGTATCATCATTGTGTTATCCTTGAGGTCTCATACATAATCACACATTTATTAGTATAATATTAATACTATCAAAACATAATAATCTTAAACATGTATATTCATGATCATTCACAAATAATAAACATTAGTATTCAAGGTTTCAGGGAAGTCTTCTTTTACTCATACATATTCTTATTTGATCATAGGACTCTTCTGGTTAGTTGAATCATCAATCAAGATAAGAGATATAATATGCATAAAACCCATGATTATTCAAACCTATACCTTCATCATTCTTCTGGTTAGTCATATCATCAATTATGGTAAGAAACATAATATGCATACAACCATGATTATTCAAACCTATGACTTCATGAATGATCATTATCAACAACACAACAGTATAAGATCCTAACACAAGGTAGGATTCTAGCTTGATATAGGAAAAACATACCGGGATTAGCATGCTAGCTAGTTATGTCTAACATACCCGCATAATGTCTTCTGGTTCTCTTAAGTGACTTGTGCTAGTAACCTGCATGTCTCATAAGTTAACCATTGTAGAAACAAGTTATACATACCTCGAAAGTAGATCTTCTATGTGATCCATGACAATGGATGAATCTTTGTCTTCATGTCACCATGAGCATATGTTCTTGAAGTAGAACATGATTTGACTTTCTTGGTGTACCTTTTGTGTTAGCAAACAACATAAACCTCATACAATATCACAATGCATTAGTACAATCATAAGTGTCAAAACCTTAATCAATGAATATCTTCTATTAAGGTGATACGACAAGTCCAATAATTAATCAAGATTGTACTGTAATGATATGAAGACAAACATATGATAAAATTAACCATGAAACATACCTGTCAAGATTGCTTGTAATCTTCTTATGGAAGGCCTTAGCCTCATCTCCCTCTGAGACAGGAACTTATTCACTTATGCAGATGACCAATCCATCCTCTTCTAGGATTAACCCAATCCACTTGATTTGCAGGAACTGGATCTGGAGCTATAATAGGGTTTGTCAGAGAAACCCCAAAAATTCAAACTTTGAATTTCAAACTTCCGAAAGGATAGAAATATGCGCCTTGATGAGCTGATCAATCTGGTATATTCAGAATTTGAAAACTGCAAAGTTTCACTCCTCAATTTTGCCTTTGAAACTTTCGGATTCACTAGACATGACCTCGAACTAGGGTTTGATGAAGCCCACTCTTCTTCCCAATCAAAAGGTTTGATCCAAATCTCTAAGCTTTTATTTGTATGAGGAGCTTCCAACCATGGTCACAGATTTAAAAAATTCTCATTTTTGTAGAAGCCCTAATTTTCCACTTTTCTGATCAAAGTCCCGAACTAGGGTCTGATCAAGCCCAGCCTTCTTCCCAACCAAAAATTCTGATCTTGGTCTCTAAATTTCTATTTTGATGAGTAGCATTCAACTGTGGTCTCCGATTACAAAAATTCCAACTTTCTTCGAAGCCCTAAATTCCGGAAGCCATGAATGAAGGTGCTCAAAAATAATTCTGATTTGACAGAAATATGTACCTGATTGTTTCTGGTGTAACTATGAACTTTTCTATCCACAGGGTCTGAAACATTTTCTTGAGATAGCTTGACCTGTTATCTTTCCATCCCGATAGGTCTGACCTCAATTGGATTCTCTGAGAGAGAGTTATGCCAAGTGTCGCAACGCGACCTGTTTATGGGATAATACAGGAGAGCGAACTTGTATGGAATTCCATGTGTCACTATTTCAACTTTAGCCTCTGAATTTTTTTTTTGAGATAGCCCGACCTGTTATCTTTCCATCTCGACAGGTTGGACCTCAATTGGATTCTCTGAGAGAGAGTTATGCCAAGTGTTGCAACGTGACCTGTTTATGGGATAATACATGAGAGCAAACTTGTACGGTGTGCCACGTGTCACTGGTTCAACTTCGGCCTCTGAAAACTTTTCCTAAGATAGTACAGTCTGTTTAATACTTGTCACATTTTACGAAATTTCATTTGGAGCTTCCTAGCCCACGTTATGACCTTTTCCCCAAGGTCACCTTATTTTTACTCAGATCTGGAGGAGGCAGAAACCCTATATTGTACAGATCATAAATCACAAAGTACAACGAATTAGAGGTTGTCCTTTGGACACAAGTTACATGGGGATCTGATCTTCGACCAGTAAAATTTTTAGATCCGAAAAATTCGCCATAACAGATTTATTGCGAAAGTTCTACGATGACTGGGTTTTGCTATATCAAGCCCTAACATCGTAAGTGCAACAAGTGTCATACATGCCATATCATGCCTTCTTTCAGGCTAGCTCTGATACCATGTTAAATTTTCAGAATTTACTTCAATCTAATCTAGGACCTTAACTGAGAGAACAACATGTACAAAAATTCTACAGCATATCAATCATGGACACAATAATGCAAGCACACAAGAGACACAAAGTTTACTTGGGGAAAACCATAAAGGTGAAAAACCCCAATAACTTCCTCAGAGATAGATAGAGCAATGATACAACCAGAATACAAGAGATAGTATTCTCATAGCAGCAGAGCCTCCTCCTCCACAAGTGCGCCACTCTCCCAAGTGTGAGTGAGAGAATAGAATGTGTAAAATGAGAGAGACACACTCTCTATTTATACACTAACTTGACTTCACCTTTACTCAACTAGGTCGGCCTCAACTTAACCACTTAACATAATGCTGACTAGGCCGACCCCCACTAGGGTGGTCTAATAACCCTTTGCCCCACATGGCCGACCCCCAATAGGGTGGTCTAATAACCCTTTGACCCACATGACTTATACAGGGCTGACCCCAACAAGGTGGTCTAATAACCCATCAAGTATAAGTTACGACACTTACAATATAAATGACGACACTTCCGTATAGATAAATAATAACATCTCTATAGGAATACAATATACATATATGTGAAATACATTCCAAAGTTACATATACATCAACATTGTCATGGAAACATATGCATAGTCATAAAATGTAATAAATATTGGTCACAGTGCTATAAATGCGACAAAAAGAAAAGTAGGATGCTGGAAAAATTCAACATGGAAGACAACGCAAATTGGTAGCATATGGAAATATGTAGTGCACAGTGAATGCGATAAGATGATGGAATGAAAATACTGTGCAAGAAATGAAGAATTATGAGTATGATAGGAATAGAAGATCAACATAGAAGGAAGTTAGCAACTGTACAAGGGGAGCATATCCAAAATAGCTACAGAGACATTGTTGAATGTATAGTTTGCAATTTAATTGAGCTCTGCGTAGTAACTCCAACAAAAGGAAAAAGAATGAAGCATGATGACAAGGGGAGTATTTGAAGTGAGCAAATGATTAAAAGCAAGTGAAAAATTGAAGGAAGAAGAACCTGAGATTGTGCATTGAAGGAACCTCTTTTCCATTGATGTCAAAGTGGGGGGGAAGATAATGAAGCATGCGCTCAACACAAAGAAGAATCAAAACAGAGAAGTATTGATATGTGGTAGAGAAAAGTAGCAAAAGAGAAAGATTAGAAAACATGAATCAGTGCAAGGAATCCTTGCAGAAATGAAGGATAACGGGAACGAACTCAAAGGAGGATGTGTAGATGAGAAAAGGCTCAAACTTTCAAGAATACAGGGGGTGTATTGCAACTTCTTAAGGTGTTGACACGCACAAATTCATGAGGTGTTGACATCAATGCCAAAGGGGGATATTGTTGAACTTTGGTTGTCATTAATGTCAACTGATGTCAAAGAGGATTCAATATCCTTGTGTCAGTTTGAAGAAGTATATGGAATCAATTTTGAATAAATATATGAAAGCCACTTTGAAGAAGTACATAAGTCACATGTGCAAAGTTTTAAGTCCCACAAGGGATGACACTTCTATGTCGCAGAACATGACAGGTGGCGGAAGCATGAAGTAAGCAGAACCGTGAAGCAAGGAACAAGGTATGCTACAACCAACTTGTGTACATACCATATGCATATAAAAAGTATAAATAAGAAGCCAAGTTGGAGGGTTGAGGTAAGATTGTAGCTCGAAGATGTGAATGTGGTCGTAATATGATTTGTAAAGCTTCTTATTTTGGGGTATCAATGGATCGTGGAACTAGAAGAACATGATATAGAAAGGAGCCAAGTGCGCACGAATAGAAGAACATAACTGTTGATGGTGTGGAGGATGATGTAGTTTATCTATGACCGTTGCACAAAGATAGAAATGCAGGACTACATATGATGTGCAAGTACATGAGAACATAATGATAGTATTGTAGACAGTACGCAGAAAGTCACAAATGATCTAAGACAAATGCATGAAGACAGAATTGAAGCACAACTAGTAATATGTGAAGTAAAGTAGTTAATCTGATGCGAAGAATGAAATAGAAGTATCGCAGTTGATGCACATAAGGTCACATATTATCTAAAGACAGAAGGTGTGTAGTTTGATCTGATACATATACGTGAAGGCATAACAACAGCACAATAGAAGATGCACAATATCAGTTGATTTTGCAGATGCATAGAACCAAAACAGAATACTGAACCAGATCGCAGATTGCAGAATGTAATGAAGTATGAAGTCAGGTGTGAAATTTTGATGTAGTGAAGTAAAGTACATGATACATTTCAACAATTGAAAGATCTCAGTTTACAGAAGGTGTGCGCAAAAAAATGAACAACAAATAATCTGTAGAGTGTCCAGATCAGTAGAACAACATAGTTATATCTTCTACAGTCATATCAGGGCGATAGGACGGGGCAAGGAATAGGGGGTCAGTGCCTCCTTCTAGTTGAATATTGTATATCATGGAGTCGGTTCTTCCTTCAAGTCACAGCCTGTAAAACCAAGGGGTCAGTGCCTCCTTCTAGTTGGTGCTGGAGAAATTCAGAAGTTGGTGCTTCCATGAGTGTAATATTTTTAATATAAGAGATTAGTCCATGGTTTTCTCCCGGTTGGGTGTCCACGTAAAACTATGCATGTTTTGTGTATTGTGCATGTGATGTTGAATGTCTCAGTTTATGGTGAATGCATAATTTAATGTTCCATTTATACTTGATTAGAAGTAAAAATGGTTCATAACTGCACTAATACTGATTCATCCCCCCTCTCAGTATTAATAAGATTCCAACAATTGGTATCAGAGTGGGTGTCTTCAGTAACATCCTAACATTTGGAAGATAGATACATGTGTAGATATGAACAAACATGAATAAATCTCCACGAACATAGCACCAAGATTCGATGGCTCCAACTACATATTATGGAGGATTAGAATGGAAGTATATATGCAATCCCTCAGAGTTGATGTCTGGTAGTCTATTGAGAATGGTTATAACGTTCCTGCAACTACAATGATTGATCCACTTGATAGAAGACACTATGAGTGAAATGCAAGACCAAGGAATGCATTATTATATGGGATAGCAGATGCTGAATTCACAAAAGTCATGCACTGCGCTTCAGCTAAGGATGTGTGGGATAAGCTCATAAATAGCTATGAAGGTGACGAGAAAGTAAAGAAGGTAAAGTTGCAAACTTACTCTAGACTATATGATTCTTTGAGAATGAAAGATGGAGAAAATGTTGTATCATACTTCCTTTGAGCTAATGAGTTAGTTAATTCTATCAAAAGTATTGGATTAACACAACTAGCTGAAGAATCAATTGTACAAAAGATAATAATAAATCTGCTTCCAATATTCAACTCAAAAGTGTCTGTGTTAGAAGACACATCCATTCTTACAGATTTGACAAAGGATGAGCTTCAAGGGATCCTGAATATGTATGAGATGAGAACTTGAAGGGAAAATACTATAAAAAAAGAAGTAGAGTTTAAAGCCACCAGGAATGCAAAACATGAGCATGACAAAGGCTCCTGTGATGAATCAGAGGAGGAAGAATCAATCTTTGTGAAAAAGTTGAAAAGGGGGTGTGGTAACTATAAGGGTGAGTTACCCTTCAAATGTTTGAAATGTGGAAGAGAAGGCCACTTTGCCTCAAAGTGTCTATATAAGGAAGATAGAGACAATGACAACGAAGAAGAGGCTAGTTACAATGAATGGAGGTTGGCGCACACACATGCCATATATGAGAACATGAAGAAAGTTCCAAAACAAAGGAAGAGTTTGTATACTGAGGAAGACAACATTTTATCAAAATAAAGTGATTGCGACGATAATCCAAAATAAGTTTTTTTCATGGCATTTTTGGAAGATGAAAGCAATGAGGAAAATAAAAAGTGTAGTTTCTCCATCAAGAAAAACACACCAGTTGCATAAAGTCAAATAGGATCACTGGATAGGTATTTTTTTAGTGGATCCTTTAACACACCTCCAAACCCTGTCGCGGAAATTAAATCATACCGTCAATATGAAGAAGAAGAAGTTGTAGAGGTTTACTGGGAAGGTGAACTTTGGTTGTCATTAATTTCAATTGATGTCAAAGAGGATTCAATATCCTTATTCCAGTTTGAAGAAGTATATGGAAGAAAGTTTTAAGAAATATATGAAATCCACTTTGAAGAAGTGCATAAGGTACAACCGCAAAGTCCTAAGTCCACCTAGTCCTACTACTTGTCAGAAGAGTGGTTGGACAAGGTTCGGGAGTGCGCAAGAGGCTTGGAAGAAAGAAATGGCTCGATAGATATGCAAGTTTCAGAAGTGTGCAATATCTACCAATCGAAGATGTATACAAGTTGTTGAAGTACGCAAGTAGTACTAGAAGAAAGTGGCGGTCAAACAAGTCAAGTGTCCAATACGCACAAGTGATAGTACATCAAGGGCGCAAGACCCTGCATGAAGCAGTTCTAATGTGTGTAAGACCCACAAGTAGAGGACGAAGTATGCACAAGACCCACAAGGGATGACACCTTAGTGTCGTAGAACATGACAAGTGGCAGAAGCATGAAGTAAGAGGAATGGTGAAGCAAGGAAGAAGGTACACTACAACCAACTTGTATACATACCATCTGCACAAGACAAGTATAAATACGAATCTGAGTTAGAGAGTTGAGGTAAGCTTATAGCTCGAATATGCGAATGTGGTAGTACTATGATTTGGAAAGCTTCTTATTTTGGGGGTACCAATGAATAGTGGAACTAGAACATCATGATCTAGCAAGGATCCAAGTGCACATGAACATAAGAACAAATTTACTGATGGTATGCAGGATGATGTAGTTTATTTGTGACAGTTTTGCAATGATACAAATGTAGAACTGCAGATGATGCACAAGTACATGAGAAACAAATGTCAGTGTCAGAGCCAGTACGCAAAAATTCCCAAATAATCTAATAGAAATGCTCGAAGACAGACTTAAAGCACATTAGTGATGCATGAATTAAAGTAGTTAATCTGAGACAAGTGAAAAGAAAGGAAAGGAAGTATTGCAGTTGATGCATAGAAGGTCACAGATTATCTAAAGACAGATGCACCAAGACAAAAGTGTAATACAGTAGAAGGTGTGTAGTTTGATCTTATATAGATGCATGAAGAGATAATAGTAGCAAAACAAAATATGCGCAATACTAGTTGAGTTTGTAGATGTGTAGAACCAAAACAATATACTGAACCAGAGCACAGATTGTAGAATGTAATAAAGTATGATGTCAGGTGTGAAATTTTGATGTAGTGAAGTAAAGTACGTGATACAGTTCAACAATTTCAAGATCTCAGTTTACAGAATGTGCACATAATGAAATGAACAAAAAATAATTTGAAGAGTGCACAGATCAGTAGAACAACACAGCTATATATTCTACAATCATATCAGGGCGGCAGGACGAGGCAAGGAACAGGGGTTCGGTGCCTCCTTCCAGTTGAAGATGGTAAATCATGGATTTAGTGCTTACTTCAGGTCATATCCTGTAAAACCAGGGGGTCTCCTTCCAGTTGGTGTTGGATAACTTCGGAAGTTGGTGCTTCCATGAATGCAATCTTTTGAATATGAGAGAGCATTCCATGGTTTTCTCCTAATTGGGTTTCCACATAAAAATTGTGTGTTCTATGTATTGCACATGTGATGTTGAATGTTTTTGTTTATGGTGAATGGATCATTTTATGTTCTAGTTCTAATTGATAAGAAGTGAAAATCTAGAATAACTGCGCTAATACTGATTCACCCCCCCTCAGTATTAATAATATTACAACATGAGAAGTTTGTATGGTACCAATGGATTTGTGGATGTAAAAAGAACTCCATTATATATTGGTCCATTTTTACATAAGAATTGATATCATATCATGATGATGTTAAGATAAATTCCTTCCTTACCCAATTAAAAAATGTAAGGAAAAAGGGTCCAGTAAGCGAGCACTTTCAACAATTTCGCTTATTGGTCCATTTTTACTGCTTCAACCTGACCATTCGCTTGAGGATAGTAGGAAGATGAGTGTTCCTGATGAAACCCAAGCTTGAGAGACAAATCCTCCATCATCTTATTTTGAAAGTGACTGCCATGGTCAGCGACAACCTCTTTCGAGATACCAAATCGAGTGATAATCTGGTTGAACATGAAATGGGATGCACTAGCACCATCGACTTTAACGGTAGGCATGGCCTCAACCCATTTGGAAAAATAATCCATGACCACAATAATATGATGATGCCCCCCAGCCAAAGCTGGTTTGCAATCCATGAAATCTACCCTCCATTTAGTGAAGGGACTGACAGTGACGACCGGATGGAGGGGCACTGGATGCGAGTGTATGTTCTGAGAAAACACCTGGCAAGGGTGACATCTCTTCACAGCGTTAATACAATATTTAAAGATAGTAGGCCAAAAATAACCGGCTCGCATAATATGCTGGACTGTAGCAAGCCCGGATAAGTGACCGCCACACGCCCCCGCATGGCAATCATTAAGTACCCGTTCTGCTTCTTCATGAGTCAAGCAACAACGGAGAATGGAATCCTTTCCTCGGAAATACAAAGTGTCGCCGATGATAGTATAATCTTTAGCGTGATGTCTCACACACTGTCGCTCGTCTCGTGAATAATGCGGAGGAAACTTCAAAGTTTGGAGATATCTAATGACATCCCCATACCAAGTCTCCTCGGTTGAGATAATAAATAAGTGTTCATCCACAAAGGAATCTTCATGAATGACATCCTCATCAAGCCATGGAAGGTCCGATATAAGTTCAGCGAACACCAATGACTTCACTGATTTTGCAGAAGCAAATTTGAGATCAAATTCTTGAAGGATCACAATCCATTTATTATACTTACCCCCGATAAGGCGTCCTGATAGCACGAACTGAAACGGATTGATATGAGCTACAACAATGGTTGTTCGAAGCAAAATGTAATGCCGTAACCACTGGACTGTGTGAATAGTCGCAAGTGCCAACTTTTCTATGTGGGTGTACCTTAGTTCAGCATCTACTAAATTTCAACTAAGATAATAGATAACATGCTCGACGAGCACATAATCTACCTGAACCAAGACCATGCCAATAGTCTCTTGAGATGCGGCAACATAAACAATGAAATCTCGTGTAAAGTCCGGCGGATTAAGCACGGAGGCCAATACCAAATCTTTCTTAAGGGTGTCGAAAGACTACTGGGCTCGCTCATCCCAGATAAAAGGTGTGTCTTTCTTCAATAGGCGTGCGAAACCTTTAGTAATACTGGCATAGTTAGCTATAAACCGACACAGAAAAGTAGCTCTCCCTTGGAGGCTCTGAAGTTGAAATAGATTACGCGGAGGATTCAATTGAAGTATTGCCTCAACTTTGAGAGGATAGACTCTAATACCCACCTTCGAAACTATGAATCCTAGAAGGTGACTAGTCCTAACAATGAAGATGCATTTGTTCGGATTCAATCAAATTTTGTAGTGGATACATCATTCGAGAATCATACGGAGGTGCTTGGGGTGGTCCACTCTCTTGCAAGAATGGCCAGAAAGATCATCCAAGAAAACTTCCATAATCTTCTTAAGATCGTGAAAGGCATAAGTCATGGCTCGCTGAAAAGTGGCTCCGGCATTCTTGAGGCTTAAGGGAATTTTTCGGTACGCAAAAATTCCCCATGGACAAATAAATGCCATTTTATGTTGCTCCACGGGTTTGATTTGAATCTAATTATAACCCGAGAATCCATCCATGAATGAAAAAATCTCACTTCCCACACAAGAATCCAATATTTGATCAATGAATGGTGTGGGGAAGTCGTCTTTCGGACATGCACGGTTCAAATCTCTGAAATCAGTGCATACACGGATCGTTCCCTGCTTCTTATCCATAGGAATGGGGTTTAACACCCATTCGGTAAGGGAAATGTTGTAGATGAAACCAACTTTGAGCAGTTTCTCCACCTCTACCTTAATAGCAGCTGCCTTCCTAGGGTTCACAGCACGTAAGCGTTGTCGAACCGGTTTAGCATCAGGATATGTTCTAATCTCGTGTTCAACAATGCGGGGGTCTATTCCTGGCATCTCCTCATATGACTAGGTGAAAGCTTCCCAGAGTTTGGTAAACAAATCAGTGTAAATAGCAATCTCCTCAGGAGTGCAATCGGCACCGACGTAAACATTCTCAATCTTTCCGGGAGTGCGGGAGATGTTGATTGAAGTGGTTAGGGAAATATTGGCGATATTCACCTCCAAGAAAACATCATGTGACTGCAAAAGAGCCACAGGGTGACCAACCATCTCAGCTAGAGTCATCCTAAACTCCTCCTGCTCAATGAGCTCAAGGTTGGGAAGGAAATAAGATCGATGGTGCATATATTCCCAAGGCCTCTCACTACCAAACATGGCTTCGAGGATAGCTTCATCTGATGGCAAAGTATCATCAAGGAAATCATGAGAGCAAGATGAGTTGGCTGCCCAAACTGGCAGCATAACGGGATCTTCTTCAACTGTCTCGGAAGAAGAGAGATCTGGATCTGCCGTGGTTTGTTGGATGTGATCATAAGTGAGATCCACTACAGATAAAGGCATAGACATCCCAACATGCGCAATGTCTCCAGACATAGAATCCGCGGATGGAAAAATCCATGGATCACCACAATAGGAAGTCTGGAATGCATACTTTTCGAAGGAGGAGGCGCACTGTCGAAAATAGTTCCAATAAAATTCACAGGTGCAGAATGGTTAAAAGTTCCCATCAACGAGGGGTACATTCCAACACCTATGTTCCTAGTTGTCGACTAAGAATCAAAAACTTGCGGGACTACTGATCCCGTGGATGTTGTGGAAGGAGTGCCAACATAATCCAGCTGATCGATCATCACAATCTTGCCTTCATGGGGAAAGCAAATAACTCAAAATATAGTAGACATGATAGCCTTCATAACGTACATCCAGTTCCGACCCAGTAAAAGGTTGTAGTCGATGGGCGCATCAACCACTTCAACTTCAATAGGCATGGACTTACCTCCCAAGGAGACAACAAGGGAAGGGATAATTCCATGCAGTGTAAAAGATCTATCATCGAATGCAGTGAGTGTAGTTCTAGACGCGAGTAGAGGAGGACAGCCAAGATCTTTCCAACAAGTTAACGACATTACTGACGTGGAAGCACCTTCATCAATCATAGTACGTTTGATGAAGCTCTTAAGGAAAACCACCTGGATTTGAAAAGCCACGTGGTAAGGAAAGCGAGGTTGGACATCAGTAGTATCGAACTTGATAACACTAGGACTTCCCCCATCCTGAACTCCTAATGCACTCAAAAGGGCATGCCTCTAAGAAGGACAAGCTTGCAAAAATTCAAGAGCCGACATGGCACATGGAGTTTGGCCCAAATATTCTACAATGGAATATATTTCTGGGCGGCTCGAGCATTAGGATTATGTGTGGAGCACTTGAGAACACCTTTCGGTATCCACGGCATAATAGAAGGCTTCTCGATATGCAAGGAATTATTAGGAGGAGGGGGAGGCTCATTCCCCAAATTCGATTGTGGTGCACCATAATCACATTGATGAGTAGCAATACAAACCTCCGACTGAACCATATTCACACATCCATAACCACTAGTATTGTAAGAAGACGTTGTCGTTTCATTAGTACCATAACCAATGGTGGGAGCATGCGAAGCCATGTTCTGGTGATGAGGTAGGGGATCCTTCAGCACAATTGGGCTCTATGCCAAATGCTTCGATGCTTCTTCAATACGAGGACATAAGTGAGTAAGATGATCCTCCCCACAAAGCTTGCAAGGGAATTTCACCTTACGCCTAGGTTTACGATCCTCGCCAGCATTACCACCTTCCCGAGGAGGGTTGGCATTCTCTTTACGAGGGGTATTACGATTTCTATTGTTGTTACTTCCATTGTTTCCACCCCTACATTTATTTCTCCCCTTTTTCTTACCACCAGGCTACTAGTTACCCAACGGTTTCGTTGATTGCACATTGTGTACATTAGACGACAGAGTGGAAGTGGACAAGGTGTGAACCTGTTCGGGAGCAGACTGGTTTAGCAACAAATTTTGCATTTGATTAGCTACCAAGTCTAAAGGGAAAGTGCATGCGGACCCCACGATGCCATCGGCATGTGGTCCAGGAACTAACGTGGGCTCATGTCTTGTTCTCGGTGCATCAGGAATAATGTCATACAAAATGCCAGACTGAGAACAAAGTAAATCTAACTACATGACTTTCAAGATAGCTTGTTCCTCAGTCATAATGCTGGACATCGAAACATCCTTAGCAATATATGGAAGTAAAGACTTAAGGAACCATTCGAATAGGAACTCTGGAGAAATGTTGGCTTTCACTAATCTCTTCCACCGATGCCACTCTTGAATGTGGTCAAAAATATGTGTGGCCTTATTCTGACGGAAGGTGGACAACAACTCAGTACCAGTATCATAACGAACCGACAACTGGAAATGGTCTAAGAAAACCAAAGCAATCTCGTCGAATCCCCTATAGGTGTTTCCGGGAAACTCCACATACCACTTCGCGGCTGCCCCTGTGAGGGTGCGTTGAAATAGTCGTAATCGAATGGAATCATGATTCAAAGAGTTGGAGGATCACCAAAGGTGAAATGTCGTGACATGATATCCCGGGTCCTCACCACCTTTCCCTTCAAACTTTGGAATGTCTGAAGGGAGCCTGGTAGGGGCCAGGGGCCAAGTAGGGTCGTGACACACTATATCATTCGTGAGCTTCGAAAGATCTGAAAGATTCAAGCGTGCAAGGAATGGGAGCTGCGGCTGGAAAGATTGATTATAAGCTCCCATAAAAGGTTGGTTTAATGGAACTGTGTTGTAAGATGGACCAAAAGCTTGACCATGAGGGTTAAATGGCTGATAATGAGGACCTGATGGCCCATAAGCTTTCCCATGGCCATAAGATTGATAACCTCCCCCTGCTTGACCCATTTGAGAGTAAGCAGGTATATATGCGTTTTGAGCACCATATTGGGGTGGTGGGTGATACTGGTGGCCAACACCGACTGTGTTGTAGTAAGGGTTTCCACCATGGGTATGGGGCATGTATGTACTATTCATAGTGGGAACCGTGTTGTATTGACCGTAATAGTATCGTATGTTCCCACCCTCAATATTAGGATTATCTTGAGCAGTCTTGTGATGACCATAAGCATGATAAGTATTCCCAGGTCCAATATGGATGTGACCAGTAGCAGGGTTGGTGGTGTGATGTCCTTGTGGATATGAAATATTCCCACCCCCTACATTACTATTACTAGTGACAGCAGTGGATGCAAAAGTATGCGGTATGTGTCCACCCCTGTGGTTGGGAGGAATGGTATCATGTGCAAAAGTAGTCATGGGTTGACGAGTAGTGACATGTGTATTAGGTGGTGGATGGCGAGTCGTGTTTCGGACAACATTCCGACTAGGTTGGGTATTCCTAGGAGGTGGTCACGTTTTAACATTATCATGGTCAGGAATCTGACCAGTCCCCATACTATGTGAGTGGGTGGACAACGTAGTGCCCCCAGCTAGGGTAGTGCCCCCAGTGGGTATAGTATGGATAACACTTTGACTAGTGCCAGCATGAGTACCAACCATAGTGGAAGGTTCGACAATATTGTGACTAGGCATACCAAAAGAGAGTGCAGTGGGGTTGACTATAGGGCCGAAATCATCATGAATCTTAGGCCTCCTATATCTAAAATCGCGTGGAAATGAAGGAACGAAAGGCTCATCCTGTTCTTCCTCCTCAAGTAAGTTGGGCATCCCGTAAAGATAATTATCCGGATTTGAAGGATCAAATAGATCCCGGTCAAGTGGATTAGGCCAAATAGAACCAGATTGAGTCTCAGGTGGATCACCTCCCCAATCCTCACAAGGAGTCTGGGGATCGGCAGTATGTTCAACTCTACCCGAAGGAGTAGAAAGGTCTTGCCCGATATTGGGATGTGCATCCATGTAGTCCTCAACGTAAGTCTCGTAAGAATCTGAAGACTCAGAGGGAGCCCTCCGGCGTCCTCTAGCAATACGACGTGTAACCTCGAGTGGCTTTAAACTAGCCAAACAACGGGACCGACGAAAAGTAGGGCTCCGTGCCATGTTCTCTCTGAAGAGAGACACAGTGTCTCCTAAAGGCCAACTATCGATAAAAAAACAGTAAATCAAAAGCACACACCTAGAGAAACTATATCCAAGAGCAGACAAACAGAGTGGCTAAATGAGCTCCCAACACTAGAGCTGGTATGTCTCACCTAGGAGAGGCTTGAGACTCCCAAACTATAGCCGGAGGTAACAGGATCAGTTATAGAGACATCCAGGCTTCATTGTGTCGATAGGGTCAAGTCCACTGCATGAACACAATTGTGTTGTCCAATCCCCATCTGACTCAGGACACAAACAACATAACCACTGCAAGTACCCTGTGCGGTACCTAGGCAAGGAAACTATGTCTACCGCAATATAACCAATGCTCAGGGAGATAGTCGCAGGTGGGACCCGTCGTATGGGCAGGGTAGCTAAGCCCGAAGCACAAGAGGACAAACCTCCAGTACCCCCAGATACGAACAAATCCTGGATATATCTCCCACGTTCAGCGGTATTAGAGGGATATCTCCTCAACCAACCTCCCTTGACCTCGTGCTTAACTCTGGTTTGAGTAGAGATTTCCTGAGAACACCGATATATACCATGGATTCCTCCACTCCCTGGTCAGACACCTAATGTTTCGTTCAGTAGTCTTGTATTGTTAACTCACAATGATCTATTCCAAGACTCTAAACCTATGCTAGTTGGTGTACCCTATAAATAAAATAATTCTAATCAATTTTATGATTAAGCGTTAATTTTAGTGGCTGTGATTACTCAAGGGATATGGTCGTGAAACTAGTGATGTGTAGACTCAATAGTATGCAACATCGTCCAATCCTAGACTCATCTATCCAATAAAACAATGTCACTAATATGCAAAATCAACCAACAATTCCGAAATAAATATGCAAACTTTTATCTTTTCAATGCATAAGCAGAACCTAAAATGAAGGCAACAAGAAGAAGTACAAAGTGATTGATATTATGATGAGAATATGATAATGTTCATAATATCAATCTTAATTTGAGGGAATATTCACTGAATAGTCCTATGATTGCTATCCTAATGGGTGGGGCCGATGTTGTCTTAGGGGTTCAATGGTTACAATCATTGGGAACAATGGATTTTAATTTTCAAAAACTTTTCATGAATTTTTTTAGGAAGGAAAAGAATTTCAAATAAGGGGCATCACATGGAAGCCAAGCAAGATGATAAGATCTAATGGTATGACAAATTATTGAAAAAGGGACATCAAGGTGTAATTGCACAATTATTCTCACTAGATGTTCAAACATCTAAGAATCCTATTCCATTAGATATCCAAAGGGTCAATGATAAGCACTCCAAGGTATTTGAAGATATTCCAAACGGTTTTCCACCTACTCGAGATTTTGATCATGGTATTCAGTTAATTCTAGGAATTGTTCCTCCTAACATAAGACCTTACATATATGCCTATGTACAGAAGAGTGAAATTGAGCATATGGTTGAAGAAATGTTAGAGTTTGGCATAATTATGTCTTGCCAAAGTTGTTATTATGCACCAATGGTAATGGTACACAAGAAGAAGAGATCATGCCGTATGTGTCTAGATTATAGAGAGCTAAACAAGATCACCATTAAAGATAATTTTCCCATTCATGTCATTGATGAATTGCTAGATGAACTACATCAATTTACTTCACAAAGTTGGATCTTTGTTCACTGTATCATCATAATAGAATGAATGAAGAAGACATCCCAAAAAAAAAAATAGAACTCATGATGTTAAGAATGAATTTTGGGTCATGCCATTTGGATTTATGACTGCACCTTCCACATTTCAAGGTTTGATGAATTATATTTTCAAGCCCTTACTTAAAAAAATTGTGTTGGTATTTTTTAATGATATACTAATCTATAGCAAGTGTTGGGAAGAACATGTTCAACATGTTGACAGGGTGCTACAGCTATTAAAGGAGCAACAACTATATGCAAAACCTTCCAAATGTTTCTTTGGGGTAAAGGAGGTAGAATAGTTGGGTCATATTTCTCTCATGAAGGTATCAAGGTAGACCCTAACAAAATTAAATCCATGATGGACTGGCCGATTCCCAAAAAATTGAAGAATATTAGAGGATTATTAAGTTTGAAAGAGTACTACCGCAAGTTTGTTCGTAACTATGGAAGATTAGAAACATCTCTAACAACATTATTGAAGAAGGAAGAATTTGTGTAGACTCCAGAGGCAATTCAAGCATTTGAACAACTTAAAGAGGCAATTTGAAAAGATCCTTTTTTGGCCATACTAGAATTCACAAAAAACAAAATCCTTCATTGTGGAATGTGATGCCTCAGTAAATGGAATTGGTGTTGTTCTAATGCAATAAGGATGACCCCTTGCTTTCGAAAGTTGACCCATCAAGGGAAATAACTTATAGAAATCAATTTATGCGAAGGAAAATATGGCAATATTACATGCACCTAAGAAATGGTGTCCTTACCTAATAGGTAGGAACTTCAAGGTCAAAACAAATCATGATAGTCTTAAATACTTCTAGGAACAAAGACTATCTTCATAAGAGAAACACAAATGGGTAACCAAGATGTTGGGATATGACTTTGAAATCATCTATGAAAAGGGAAACTGGAATGTTGTGGAAGATGCACACTCCAGAAAAGATGAGGATGTTGAGGTAGTACTTTTTGTGATTTCAGTTATTCAACCCGATTGGATAGTAGTAGCAATGGAAGAATGGAAGAATGACCTATCTGTGTGGACATTCATTCAAAATCTACAAGAGGATCCCAGTGTATCAGATACTTTTGTGTGGAAAAATGATTCACTATGCTATAAGGATCTCTTATATATATGTAAGAAATCCGAACTCAAAGAAAATATCCTTTTGGAATTACACTCCTCTCCTATAAGTGCGCACTTAGGATTCCTAAAAATGCACCACATGGTCAAGAAGAAATTCTTTTGGGAAGATTTTAAATATGATGTTCAAAGGTTCATGGCATCCTGTTTTGTTTTCCAGTAAAATAAGGTTGAAACAATTAAGGCCCCAGGTATTTTACAACCATTAGACATACCTTGTTAGCACTGGGAGAATGTCTCAATGGATTTTATCACAAGTCTACCCAAGTAATAAGGGAATAATGTTATTATCGTGGTTTTTTATAGGCTCACAAAGTATGCACACTTTTGTGCACACTCTCACCCTTTTAATGCAAGTACAGTTGTTGCAGCCTTCATGGAAACAATTCAGAAGTCACATGGAAACCCAAAGATTATTGTAAGTGATAGAGAACCAATTTTCACTGAAAATTTTGGACTGAATTATTTTCTTGTTTGGGTACCCATTTGGCTCACAGTTCTTATCACCCTCAATCCAATGGGAAAACTGAAATAGTGAACAAATGTTTGGAAGTCCATCTTCCCTTCTTTGCATCCGATAAATAAACACAGTGGGTGAAATGGTTATCTTTTGAAGAATGGTGGTACAATACTTCCTTCCACATGTCATTAAAAATGTCTCCATTTATGGCACTTTATGGGTACCATCCTCCATATATCACATCTTACTTAAAAGAAAAATATAAATTTCAAGTTGTGGAAGATCACCTAGAGAACCAGTAAGAAGTTCTCCAGCTACTGAAGGGAAAGTTGGCTATGTCAAAAAACAGGATGAAACAACAAGCATAGCAACATCACAGTGAAAGGAGTTTTGAAGAAGGGGATTGGGTATTTATAAGGATACAACGTTACAAACATATGTCCCTCAAGCAACTAAGTAAAGACAATAAATTAGCACCCAAGTACTATGGTCCTTATAAAGTGTTTCCAAATATTGGTAGTATGGCTTATACAAATTAGAGCTCCCTTCATTTGCAAGGGTACACCCAGCTATCCATTTTTCTTGCTTAAAGAAGGTAGTAGGAGAAAAGATCCCAATTCCAAATATATTGTTGGAGCTTGATGAATAAGGAAAAGTCATATTGGAACATGAACAAATCACTGAAACAAGGACCAAACAACTACGAAATCAAACTATTATCAAGTACCTCATCAAGTGGAAGAACTTACCAATTGAAGATTCGACATGCACTACAAGGAAAATGACCTTTAGTGGAGGTTATAGTGGATGTTCTCTCAAAATATCTCAAACGTTTGTTTATAGAGGAGGCACGCGACCGAAGGTTGTAGTGGATATTTTTCTTCGGTGTGTTTTCAAACAAAATGCATTGGTGCATCACACAACAACACGCACCAGGAACACAAAAGAAACCATGTCGCACTGTGAAAAACATCAATGAAAAAAATAATTTCGGTGAGATGTGCGCCAATTTTCTAAAACTGTAATGTTGTGTTTTGGGAAACTTAATTCCTTGGTGTGGTTAGTTCAAAGAATGCACCATACTATATTTTATTTAAAATTAGCCTTCGCGGTGCATTACGTTTCGAAGAATGCACCGTTTTATATTTTATTAAACAAAATTGTGCTATCTAAAAACCACGACTCGGTGCGTTACGTAATAACCCACGTCCCGGTGGGTCCAATATAAATGAATGCACCGGGATATTTTATTAAAAATCATGTTATATTTTACTTAAAACTCTAAACGCAAGTTGTTAATTACTATTGAATGCACCGGTGCCTGTTATATCAGATAACACACTGGTTCGTGTTGATGTATATGTAACTTCAGAATGTATTTCACATATATGTATATTGTATTCCTATAGAGATGTTATTATTCCTCTATATGGAAGTGTCGTCATTTATATTGTAAGTGTCGTAACTTATACTTGATGGGTTATTAGACCACCTTGTTGGGGTCGGCCCTGTATAAGTCATGTGGGTCAAAGGGTTATTAGACCACCCTAGTGGGGGTCGGCCCAGTCAGCATTATGTTAAGTAGTTAAGTTGAGGCCGACCTAGTTGAGTAAAGGTCAAGTCAAGTTAGTGTATAAATAGAGAGTCTGTCTCTCTCATTTTACACATTCCATTTCTCTCACTCACACTTGGGAGAGTGGCGCACTTGTGGAGGAAGAGGATCTACTGCTAGGAGAAGACTATCTCTTGTATTCTGGTTGTATCATTGCTCTATCTATCTCTGAGGAAGTTATTGGGGTTTTTTCACCTTTATGGTTTTCCCCAACTAAACTCTGTGTCTCTTGTGTGCTTGCATTATTGTGTCCATGATTGATATGATATAGATTTGCTGTACGTGTTGTTCTCTTAGTTAAGATCCTAGATCAGATTGAAGTAAATTCTGAAAATTTAACATGGTATCAGAGCTAGCCTGAAAGAAGGCATGATATTACACTTGTTGCACTTACGATGCTAGGGCTTGATATAGCAAAAACCAGCCATCATAGCACTTTCTCTATAAATCCATTTTGGCGAAGTTTTCGGATCTAAAACGTTTACAGGTTGAATATCAGATCCCCATGTACCTTTTGTCCAAAGGAAAACCTCTAATTCGTTGTACTTTGTGATTTTGGATCTGTACAATATAGGGTTTCTACCTCTTCCAGATCTGAGTCAAAATCAGGTGACCTTGGGAAAAAGGTCATAACTTGGGCTAGGATACTTCAAATGAAATTTCGTAAAAAGTGACAGGTAGTACACAGACTGTACTATCCTAAGAAACGTTTTCAAAGGCCGAAGTTGAACTAGTGACACATGGCATGCCGTACAAGTTTGCTCTCCTGTATTATCCCATAAACAGGTCACGTTGCGACACTTGGCATAACTCTCTCTCAAAGAATCCAATTGAGATCAGACCTATCGGGATGGAAAGACAACAGGTCAGGATATCACAAGAAAATTTTTCAGACCCCATGGATTAAAAAGTTCATAGTTACACCAGAAACAATCAGGTACATATTTCTGTCAAAACAGAATTGTTTTTTAGCACCTTCATTCATGGCTTCCGGAATTTAGGGCTTTGGAGAAAGTTGGAATTTTTGTAATCGGAGAGCACGGCTGGATGCTACTCATCAAAATTGAAATTTAGAGACCAAGATCATATTTTTTGGTTGGGAAGAAGGCCGGGCTTGATCAAACCCTAGTTCGAGACTTTGATCGGAAAGATGGATAATTAGGGCTTCTACAAAAATTGGAATCTTGGAAATATGTGACCACGGTTGGAAGCTCCTCAGAAAAATAGAAGCTTAGAGATTTGAATCAAATATTTTTGTTGGGTGAAACTCGGGGAAACTCAAACCCTAATTCAGGGTCCTCCCTAGTGAATCCAGAAATCTAAATGGCAATTTCGAGGGGTGAAACTTTGCAGTTTTCAAATTCTGAATATACCAACTTGATCAGCTCATCAAGGCACATATTTCTATCCTTTCGAAAGTTTGAATTTTTGGGGTTTCTTTGAAAAACCCTAATCCAGCTCCAGGTCCAGTTCTTGCAAATCAAGTGGATTGGGTTAATCCCAGAAGAAGATGGATTGGTCACCTGTATAAGTGAAGAAGTTCCTGTCTCAGAGGGAGATGATGCTAAGGCCTTCCATAAGAAGATTACAAGCAATCTTGATAGGTATGGCTTATAGGTATGTTTCATGGTTAAGTTTATCATATGTTTGTCTTCATGTTATTACAATTAAAACAATCTTTATTTTAGACTTGTCGTATCACCTTAACAAAATTATGAATGCATTCATTAGGGTGTTGAAACTTATGATTGTACTAATGCATTATGGTGTTGTATGAGGTTTATGTTGTCCGCTAACATGAAAGGTACACCAAGAAAGACAAATCATGTTCTAGTTCAAGATCATGATGACATGAAGACAAAGATTCATCCATTGTCATGTATCACATAGAAGATCCATTGACGAGGTATGTATAACTTGGTTCTATAATGTTTAACCTATGAGACATGCAGGTTACTAGCACAAGTCACTGAAGAGAACCAGAAGACATTATGCGGGTATGTTAGACATAACTAGCTAGCATGCTAATCCAGGTATGTTTTTCCTATATCAAGCTAGAATCCTACCTTGTGTTAGGATCTTATACTATTGTGTTTTTGATAATGATTATTCATGAAGTCATAGGTTTGAATAGTCATGGCTGTACGCATATTATGTTTCTTACCATAATTGATGATATGACTAACCAGAAGAATCATGAAGGTATAGGTTTGAGTAATAACAAGTATATGCATTGATGATTTAAGTAATCAGAAGAATCCTATGATCAAATAAGAATATGCATGAGTAACAGAAGACTTCCCTGAAACCTTGAATACTAATGTTTATTATCTGTGAATGATCATGACTATACATGTTTAAGATTATTGTGTTTTGATAGTATTAAGATTATACTAATAAATGTGTGATTATGTATGAGACCTCAAGGATAACACAATGATGATACTAATAAGCATGCAAAGTGATTAAGGATGGATGTAAGTTCAAGGATGGGTAATCCAGGAAGCAAAGATCAAGAGGGAGCACATTCCAGTTGTTCCTGCAAGAAAGCAAAGGAGCACACTTCAGTAGTTTCTGCAAGGATGCAGATATTCAGAGGGAGTTGACCACTTCTCACAATCCACATCAGAATGGAGTTGGAAAGATTCAGAGGGAGTCCACCCAGCAACCAAACAAAGATAAGTATTTGAATTGTCATTTCTTACATAATGTTATTCAATGATGTATATGCTTATGTTCCTAGAATTAGGTTGTGTATTATGCATATTAGAATAGTTGCATTGATGAAAAATATAGTACTAATATACATGGGTAAGTGGCCTATGGAACTTACAACATTCCATTGCTACTTATCTAGAATGAAACCTCTTTCCTGACATGTTAGAAGTTGTGCACACTCTTAACAATGTTTTGGTAGAGATTGGAAGGCATCTAGAAAGTTACGAAATATGGATAAATGTTGTATTGAAGCATTGGCTAAGATAATTGCATCATTGTATGCCATATGTCTTTATGTGTAAGAATTTGTTCTGAAAACTATGAGATGTTTTCTAATCATGCAATTTAACTTGTTGTGTAGGAAAGATCGTATACCATCACCTACAAAAGAAGGACTACAACATTTGTTCAGCAACAAAGTTATCTATTGAAAATATTGAAGATATTGAAGTTCCCTGGATTTGGGAAGAATGCCATGATCGAGGAGTACCAGTCGATCATGAAGATGTTTGGGATGCAGTCACAAAGGGTAGTCTGTAGTGACTTCCAAGAGGATCTACAAGATCAAGCATGCCGCAAGTGGTAGCATAGAGACTTTTGCTCCTGTAGCCAGATACACTTCCATTAGATTTGTACTTGCTCTGGCTGCAGTGATGAAGTGGAAGATACACCAGATGGATTTCAAGACAGCCTTATTGAATGGTGTAGTTGAAGAAGAAGTGTATGTGGAGAAGCCACTTGGTTCTGAGACACATGACAAGGAGTCATATATGTGCAGAACTTGGTATGGTAGGATAGATAGCTTTCTATTCAGTTTGGGATTTACCAAGAGTAAAGAGGATTCCAACCTTTACTACAAGGTTGAGGAAGGCAATCCAGTGATATTACTTTTGTATATGGATGACCTGTTCGTAACAAGTGAGGATAGATTGATTTCCGACACGTAGCGGAAGCGTGCTGCTGAGTTCGAGTTGAAGAACTTGGGGATGATGCACTATTTGTTTTTTTGCATGGAGGTTTGGCAGAGTGCAGATGGAATCTTCCTTGGACAAGGGAAGTATGTAGTAGAGATCCTGAAGAAGTTCAGGATGATGGATTGCAAGGCCATGACCACACCTATAGCATCGAATCTGAAGCTTCTTTGTCATGCTTCATCTGAGCCAGTTTATGTCTCTATGTATCGTCAGATGATTGGGTCCTTGATGTACCTAACGAACACGAGACCAGATATTTGCTTTGTGATGAACACATTGAGCTAGTTCCTGACGGATTCGAGGAGTGTTCACCTGGTTACTGTAAAGAATGTTCTGAGGTACCTGAAGGGTACAGTGGATTATGGGCTCAAGTATGAAGCGAATCAAAAGTTTAACCTGCAGGGTTATGTTGATTCAGATTGGGCTGGCAATGCTGCAGATAGGAAGAGCACATCTGGATGTTGCTTCAGTATGGGATCAGATGTGATCTCTTGGTTTAGCAGGAAGCAGTCCTGTGTAGCACTGTGTACAGCTGAGGCAGAGTATGTTGCAGCCTGTTCAGCTAGTTGTGAGGAAGTATGGCTACGGAAGCTACTGTATGAGTTATTTGATCTCCCGTTGGATGCTACTGGTATCTTTTGTGATAACCAAAGTTGTGTGAAGTTGTCTGAGAACCTAGTGTTTCATGACAGGTCAAAACACATAGAGATCAAATATCACTATATCAGGGATATGGTGTAGAGTGAAGCCATGAAGCTCTTGTATATTGTGACAGATGAGCAGATTGCAGATGTGCTGACGAAGCCACTAGCCAGGGTGAAGTTTGAGTACTTCAGGGAGAGGCTTGGTGTTCTTTAGATTGATGACACTTAGAGGAAAAAGTAATGGACACATTTGCAGAAGCCATTCCAAGCATGTTGGAAGGTGGATCCTTCACATGGCTGTGGATGTAAGCGTTGGATGATGAGCATCAGGACAATGCTCCAGTTACTGCTCTGTATATGCATCATTTTGGATGCTGGATATGATCAGTTGGATCATTTATATGTATATGTATGTACGCATCATGTTGGATGCTGGATATGATTAGTTGGATCATTTATATGTATGTACGCATCACGTTGGATGCTGGATATGATCAGTTGGATCATTTATATGTATGTACGCATCATGTTGGATGTTGGATATGATTTGTTGGATCATTTGTATGTATTTTGTATATGCATCATGTTGGATGCTTGGACCATGTATCTATAAATGTATCAGGTGGATACATTGTACGATCAGGTAGATCATGTATGTTGATATGTATCAAGGATGACCAGGTGGATCATGTATTTGTATTTGTATCAGGTGGATCATGTATTTGTATTTGTATCAGGTGGATGCATTGTATGATTAGGTGGATCATGTATGATGATATGTATTAGGTAGATACTTGGTATGCATCAGGTAGATGCATTGTATGATCATGGATGATGAGCTTCAAGATGTTGCTCCAGATGACATGCAGCAGGATGTTGCAGTGATGATGATCGGGATGATGTATGGTGAGTATCAGGTTGATACTTTGTGGCTGTGGAACAGGCTGTGCAGATAAGCATATAATTTGTGCCCTGGGAGATTTGCAGATAGTCTTTCAAGGTTTTGCCTATGGCATGTAATTTGTACCCTGGGATATCTGGAAAATGCTCTTTCGAGGTTTTTCTTGGGAGGACATATAATTTGTGCCCTGGGAGATCTACAGATAGTCTTTCGAGGTTTTGCCTATGGAATGTAATTTGTGCCCTGGGATATCTGGCATATGCGCTTTCGATGTTTTGTCCTATGGCATGTAATTTGTGCCCTGGGAGATCCGATAGGTTGAGCCGTGTGCTCGTAATTAGTCCTGGGATGCTCTTTCTAGGTTTTGCCATGACCACATGTAATTTGTGCCCTGGGAGATCCGATAGGTTGAGCCTTGTGCTCGTAATCAGTCCTGGGATGCTCTTTCGAGGTTTTGTGGTGACCACATGTAATTTGTGCCCTGGTAGATCCGATAGGTTGAGCCTTGTGCTGGTAATCAGTCCTGGGATTCTGTTTCGAGGTTTTGTGGTGGGGTCACATGTAATAAGTCCTGGAGATATGGAAAGGATGAAAAAGGCCTCAGATGCTCTTTAGAGTTCTTGCTATTCAAGAGACTCTTTTAAGGTTTTGTGACGCACATAATAAGTCCTGAGATTTTCATAGTATGGCTAGTGATGACGAAGACCTGCAGGTGGTGGTCCTACATCCAGTATGAAAAAGGACTAGCTCTGTAGAACTTCCTATGACAAGTAGATTTAGATATTGATTGAGATAGCAGTAGCAGTGACGATGACGATGATTCGAGGATGATGATTCACTAATGATCATCCAGAGAAGAAGACTTGTGCTAGAAGATCTGTGTTGAGAAATACCTTCCTAGTTAAGAGGGAGTGTTGATGTATATGTAACTTCAGAATGTATTTCACATATATGTATATTGTATTCCTATAGAGATGTTATTACTCCTCTATACGGAAGTGTCGTCATTTATATTGTAAGTGTCGTAACTTATACTTGATGGGTTATTAGACCACCTTGTTGGGGTCGGCCCTATATAATTCATGTGGGTCAAAGGGTTATTAGACCACCCTAGTGGGGGTCGGCCCAGTCAGCATTATGTTAAGTGGTTAAGTTGAGGCCGACCTAGTTGAGTAAAGGTCAAGTCAAGTTAGTGTATAAATAGAGAGTGCGTCTCTCTCATTTTACACATTCCATTTCTCTCACTCACACTTGGGAGAGTGGCACACTTGTGGAGGAGGAGGCTCTACTGCTAGGAGAAGACTATCTCTTGTATTCTGGTTGTATCATTGCTCTATCTATCTCTGAGGAAGTTATTGGGGTTTTTTCACCTTTATGGTTTTCCCCAAGTAAACTCTGTGTCTCTTATGTGCTTGCATTATTGTGTCCATGATTGATATGCTGTAGATTTTATGTACATGTTGTTCTCTCAGTTAAGATCCTAGATCAGATTGAAGTAAATTCTAAAAATTTAGCAATTCCTATTTGTTAAAAAAAAATAAAAAGTGATAAATTTGATTTAAAAAACTGAAGATGGTGCGGTTTACGTAATTCACACTGGTGCTTCCCACTATCTGGCGCACCGGAACATGGTACTATAAAAAAATTTCCCGTTTTCGTAAAACTCATTTTTACCCCACTACAATGCGTCTGAGCCATCTGGACTTGTTCCTTTCATAACACACCTAGATGCCTTGCCACTCGTGTTCATCCCACATGTTGCTCACACATTGCACATTCTTATTGGATGCTGAATTCAATTTGAATTTTTCCAAATGGTGGGAAAAAATTCAAATTATCCCATACATAGCCTAGATTCCTCCTCAATGTGTGGTTCGACATGTAAATTAATCCTTACTTGATAATTTAAATTCTTAGTGGATTAATTTTTGAAATTAAGCCACGATTTGCCATTTTTATTTTTAAAAAATTGCGCGGTGCGTTCGAGCCATTCGGCTCGCACCTACTCTCGGTGCACTCTATAAATTTTCACACATTGCACTGTTTGAACAGGAGATCCTAACAACTTGAATGCACCGCATCAACAGTGAACTTCCCTTTCATAGCACACTGGCATAACAGAAACTTAATTTTAAAAATTATAAACCAATAACTCGTGCGTTAATTACTATTAAGCGCACCAACATTACGGTGCCTTTGTATGTACCGAATGCATCGATAAAGATTGATGAGAAAAATTCAAAAACCAAAGTATATGTGCATCTACTACACGTGATTGGATCAGTTAATGGTGCCATGGCATTCCGTACGAGCACCGTAAACACATTCCCTATCATGCATAAATTAAATCAACCAAGTTGCTTTTATATCACGTTAGAGCACATAAAAGAATGTGTTGACAAGGTATAAATGCACCGACAACTGTAATTTTAAAATTTCATTGAAACTTACTGATCATAATTCAGTGGTGCTCCTATTTCATGTCAGCGAACTAGTATTCGGTGCTCTAACGTGTTGTAGGAACCTCGTTGACACATTCCTTATCAATTATACGATGAAATAAACAACAATTCTTTTAGATAAAGTAAGTGCATCGTAAATGGTTCACTTACATGTTATAGAAGCACCGATTCTTACACATTAACATTTTTTGTATCATAAAAAATCATAATTCAACAGTGCTCCTAATGCACGTCAATGCACCAGTTTCCGGTGCTCTTATATGAATTAGGTGCACTGTGAACGCAAATTTAAAACACACCGGTGTGTGTGTATTGTAGCACACCATCTTGATAATAAAATTTTGAATTTATAGAATTATAACAGTAGCGTGTTGTGTAAGATTTGCGCACCGGCTATGGTGCTAATAAAAATGTAAAAGCGCACCGCAAGTGGTGCCTATTTGTTATCTTGGAGCATTGTAATTCAATTTTTGTAACAAAAATAAAATTTTATTTTAGTACATATAATTCTCATATAATGCTTTTATATGTATTTTGATGAGACTAATTGATGTTATATGTGAAACAAATACTTGAGTGCCATGAGGCCACACAGCAACAGGAAGCATAAGTTGACCAATATGAATTCCAGAAAGAATGGGAGACTAGGATCGTGTCTAATAGAATCATTGCTCAATCTAGCCAAATCAGGTAGGTTAAGACTAGCCATGAATGACTGACTAGCAGTACGATAAAACATGGTAGGACCAACAATTTTGTTGGATGTGGATGTGACCATGGATCCACCACCTGCCGTGGTCATGACTAGGATCATGGGGATACTACCACCTAGGGTCGATGTTTTCGGACAATCTACCTAAGCAGACTTAAAAGCTAGATCTCCCGAGTCTAAGTGGATCTAGAAAAAATAAACATAGAATAAAACCAGCTTCCCTAGATCAATTGAAATGCAAATAGATAAATGGGTCTCTTACTTGAGATTCACAAGTCCTCTTGCTCTTTGCTTGATCCAATGCTCCATCACCTTCAGATCTGCAGCTGTAAATTCCTATTGAACATCTGGAAACAATCAAATAGTAAAAGCATATATCACATATGATTGATCTAAGCTAACAGTTAAGGAAGTAATCTCTACACATCATCAACACGATAATATATATGGGTAGAGATTCTATTAACTGTATAAAGGAGAGTACAAAAGAAGAGAACATTACAACCTATGCCTTAATGTCACAACCTTCCTTCCAACAATCCAAACCAAGCCAAGCCTCCAAATATGAAGAAAGTCTCTCAAGGATGAGTGAGAGTCACCTAAGATAATTTTACCAGTATGAGATTACTATAGACTTTCCTTCCTTTGGAATGGACAGGAGCTTCATATTTATAGGACCAAGTGGATAGAGTAGGTTGAAGATTATGGGGAGAAGGCTAACAGATCATCCCTTGAGGTTAGGGAACCGAAGGCCATCTCACCTAGAAGTTAGGGATGACCCTCCACCTCATCATGCTTCGAGAAGTCGCTCAAAGGTCTCATTTATCCATTTAAACCAACCCCGCCACATGTTGTATGAGGACAATTTGTGCCAAGAAGGGGAAAGCATAGGTTGAAGGAAGGCAACCTGAGCCACCAACGCAGGCTTCCAAATGACACTTTGCACCTATTCTAGTTAGGTGCTTCTTGCTGTAACACAAGCTGCGCCAACCTAACTAGAAAATGTGGATAAAGGATCAACAACTTGCTCTAGATGACTTTTGGTCAGGGAAAATTCAGGGATCAAGGAACTAAGTTGACATAGGACTCATGATGACGAGATTTAGGTGTAACAGAATCCCCCCCAAAGCATGAAGTTGGTAAACTAAAATAGGTGATAAGCTTTGAAATATATATGGAAAGGACTTGTTGGTTGGAAGGTGCTGATGCAATATAACTGACTTTGAGATACAAGTCTCATGAGATGCACAACATGGCTTCCGACCAATACATTGAAGATCCATGGTAGTAAAGAACGAATGAACACAATCATGGCTACTAGACACAATCGTAGATCCATGATGAGATGATAACACAACCATGACCAATACAAAGGGGATCCATGTAATATAAATAAAACAATCTCCATCGCAACCTGGATGAAATATGAGAACACCCCAGGGTCTTCAAGCCGAACCCGCAATGATACGAATATATCCATGTGATTACAATGTCTTGGAGTTGAACATGGTAGAAACCACCTGGTTACTGGTTATTGATGTATACCGTTAACAAGCGCGAGGGAGATCACCATTGATCTTGATGATTCCCAAGGTATCGTAGTACATACCATAAAGCGTGAATCAATGAGTTGAGGTCGAACACTTAATGGAATATTCCAATCAAGAGTCAATGACGTAAACCCATGTTGAAAGCCAGGTAACCTGCCATTGAGGCATGCAAGCCCAAGGTACTCAATTGGTTTCTAGATTTAGTTCCCGGATGATGTGTTGAAGTCGACAGGTATGAATCCATCAAAAGAGGGCCATGATGAATCCCCCATCATTGACATGAAATGCAACCCACAGATGTTTAGAGTGAATTGGACAGTAGAATGGTGTGCAAGATTGACTTAGTGTAGACCGACATGATGGAAGGTATACTGACTACAGATAATGAATAATGAACATCTATTGAACATGGGCATGGCATGACTTGGCAGTATTGACATGACGAGAATGATACCAACCCCCAATGCAACTGATTATGGAAGCCATATTTGGATGACCCATGGAATAAGAAGGACTCGAAGATAAACGGATTACCCAAGTACTGAATGCAAATGCAAAAAAGTGCCATGTTCAAGAGTGACTAAGTACTGTCATAATAACAATAAACACAATCTCATCCCTATTCCCCATCATGATTGATGAGTACCTCTTTTTTTTTTAATGAGCTTGAGGAGGGTAAGAGATGCTCAGTATATCTCATCCTTCGGACGAGTCCAATCCAAAATATTTTATGAACCTAATATAGGAGGTGTTTGTCCCATGAGGGACCCTTCGATGTTAAAATTTAATGAGTCCATAGAAGGTAAACTCGGCGTAATTTCATATTTAGAGAGTTTGAAAAGAACTAAAGAAGACTCCAAAGTTCCTTTTTCGTAAATTTAGTCTCTCCGCGTGAAAAGAGGTAAGACAACGCGAGAGAGAACTCTTCTAGTCATGATTGGTTGGAGTGCTCCTTTTTCATAAATAGTGCCTCCTGGTCCAAAAAAAGGGGTAAAATATCACCAGAAAGACGACCATTCAAATACTTTTACAAGCATGAACGTATCAAGATCGCTTGGCGATCTTCTCATATTTCGTGAGCCTCAAAAGAGCTTAAAGAAAGATTCTGAGGGGTTCCTTTTTCGTGGAAGTTTAACGAGCCCAAAAAAGCGATAAACTATAACTCGGTAACTTATTCTTATCGTTTTAGGAGCACGAGAAGGAACAAAGAGATAGCTCGTTGTCGTCATTAATTGCCTTTAACGAGTGAGATAACGACACAAAAATGCTTGAAGAGTTGTTCACACCCGACAATGAGTGTGAAAAGGATACAAACATGAGAAATCATTTATGACATCTTATCGCATCTGTAAATCTCCAAAAACTAGGCCAAAACAGTCTATTAGGTGTTCACACATGCAAAACACTTCCAACTATAGGAAAAAAAACCCAATAAACAATAAATTAAAAAAGGAATATTCTATTTTTCAATACAAATAGCGCAAAATAGTGAAAAAGAATTACTGTTGTTTTTTACCAAGTTGGAGAGTGAAAGTGACCTTTCGAGAGCGATTTTCAACCGTTGATTAGAGGAGCCGTGATCAGTCATTTCCCGTGTCATCAGTGTCAGGTAAACCTAAACTCTACCCTCTTTCTTTTTAGCGGTTTACATTTTTCATTTCTTTCCATTTTTTGAGTTTTGAGCTTGTTGATGAAGGGATATTACGTCCATGGACCGACACAGCTTACCTTTTCGGGAACTGCACTGAGGGCGCGCCGGTGCAAATCCTGAAAAGATATCTTGCGCCAGCGGAGCCCTGTTCGAAAAGACGGGCTGCGTCGATGCAAGTCAACATGACAAGATCAAAATTCAACCAAAGATAAACTCTTTTGATGGTTTGGAAAGGTTCTAATCATGTTTTTATGGACTTTTGGGCAGGGTTCAAGTGAACACAATGGTCGAATGGTGAGAACGAGAGCATGAGCTCAATGATGCCTAAGTGTAAAATGATTCTCAATGCATGGCCGCATTGAGGAATTGTGGATTGATAAAGTACTTTCATGTTGCAAGCATGAGAGACCAGGTGTCGTTACTATAGCACTTGATCCAATGTTGGGATCCGGTGCAGCAACATTTTCAGATAGGTGTTCACACTTTGACCACAGATATCGAGGATATCTATTTCTTGACGGGGCTGTCTCGATGGGGGAACTCCGTCTCATTACTAGGATCACGAGGAGGTGATCGTACCATAGAGGATTTCATAAACCAATGGTGCACTAATGGAACCCAGATGGCAGGTGGGAATATTCCCATTAAAGAGGTTAGATATCAACCTCTTCACACAGTTTTGTTTACCATTGTGAGGGTGTCCGGTAGTAGGTCCACTCATCTTGCGATCAAGTCCCAAATGATGTATGTTGAGGAGTGCATGGCTCGAATGGTATTCAAATGGTGTGTGAGCGACTCCTTGCAAGGTTGCAAGAACATCTCACCAAGTGTCGGCACAAGGCACTGAAACAGTTTGGTTATGGCTCGATTGTAATTTCGTTCTTCCTGGAGCGGGTGCCGCACCTGCACTCGTAGGTTGATATAGAGGATGTAGATTCGAGAGATACTCACATGATCCGTTGGACATAGGTGATGGCCCAACATGGCGGAGGAGGTCCCATTATTAATTTCGGTACACCCTTCTTCCAGTGGTTGAGGGGCCAGCTCCTCATGGTTGAGGATTATCCATACGATGGGACCGACTTTAGGGGAGATCTAGACCTAGTGCTTCCCGAGGGGACGTAGTGGGGTGACATTGGTAAGAATGAGAACTCTATTGTGTTTTTTTTTTTTACTTTTTAGATGTTTTTGGAGTAGTACTGATGGTTGACATATGTTTGATGCAGATGTGGGCCCATCGCGACCAGTTGGTGTCTCTCTGATTGCACGGAGAGGAGCAGTTCCGTTGATGGGTGCTGCAGTGCGCGATGCCATTGAGGAGTTGGATGAGCTGGAGGAGAACCTCCAGCGTTTGAATCTAGACATTCCAGATCCCAGACTTCATGGTTTACCTCCCTAGTACCAGCGTTAGACCATTGGTGTGTCCGAGCGCTTTGGATCACTGCTTAGGAAAGTAGCAAGGGCGATCATCTGTTACCACAAGCATCGTGGGGACTAGGCCCGCATATATATATGCATATGTACTGAAATCTATAGGCTTCAAATTTTGTATCGGAATATATTTACTGAAAGCTTATATGCTTCAGATTTTTGTATTAGTACTACATTTCGATATGATATAAAATAACTCTATTGGCGGATTTATACACTTTTGTTCTTACAGATGATTATGGGATCTTGCTTATGTGTTTTTTTATGCATTATGTACATGTCGTGCCTCTTTTATGTTTATGAATATTTAACGCATGCAAAATATACCGGTCCAATATGAAACTGGCCATGGAATCGGCAACAGTGTTCATGTCTCTTGAAATGTGTAGGTACTGAACAGATTCGAAGGACCTCTCCAAGAGACATACTCATCTGAAAAGATGGAGTAGAGTGGGATCACAGATGGTGTAGAATTGGTTGATATGGGAGAACAATAACTGTTAGTCAAGGTGGACAAAAATGTGGTCCATACCCAGAGAAAGAGCATCGGTTAAGACTCCAATCACCACGTGATACTCAGCAGCGTTGTTGGTTGCGTACCCTAGACAACTCCCTCATGAATTGATGAGCTCACCGGTAGGGGAATAAAGTACCCAGGATGCCGAAGTGAGGTTGCGGGTACGCCGGCTAGTGCCATCTGCAAACCCAAAGCAGGTTTCCATCTGCACATGTAGGCAGGACATGATGTAACCATAAAACCAAAATCCTAACACACTAAAGCAAAGTGTCACACCACACAAAACACACACCATGTGCAATATATGCAAGATACTAATGCGTGGAAAATTTAGGCATAGTACCTCTTTAGGTAGATCCCATTGTGAGGCTCCCCCAGAGATATTCCATCATAATCTTCAAGCTCGTAAGCTCCCTTCTCCAAGAAACGTTTTACAACATATGGCCCGTGCCACATGGACTCAAACTTTCATGCCCCCAGCTTATCATGTTTTTGGTTATACGTGAGGACAGAATCCCCCTCATTAAAGATAGGTGGTTTTACAGATTTATCATATTGGGATTTAATGTGTTTCGTTGGCAAGAGCAGCATCATGGCAGGTTTCGTCGATGTTTTCCAAATGAAGGAAACGTTCTTCCTCGACAATAGTGTTTGGGAGAATTTCGACTGCAACTTTCAGTGATGGAATCTCCCACTCTATCGATAGAACTTCCTCCAATCCATAAACTAGTTGGAAAGGTGTGAACCCGGTGGCAGTCTTAATGGAGGTCCTGTATGCCCGTACGGAAGAAAAGAGCATGTTGTGCTAGTTTGATTTGTGTGTACTCACCATGCATTGAATCATGGTTTTCAAGACCTTATTGATGGCCTCTAATTGTCCATTCAACTTTGGGTAGTATGGGGTTGAGTTCTCATGGCGAAAAACCAGTCTGGTGCTCAATTCATATACCATGTGGTTTTGAGAATGAGATCCGTGATCCGTAACGATGGCTTGTGGGACTCCGAATCGCGCAATGACATGGTTAAACATGAAGAGTGTATCAGTTTTTATGTATTCATTGTATGCAGGCATAGCCTCGGCCCATTTAGTAAAATAGTCAATGGATACAATGACGTAACCATGCCCTCAACCAAGATAGGATTACAGTGCATGAAATCAATGCCCCACTTAGCAAAGGGGTCGACGACAATAACCAGATGTAAGGGGGTTGGATGTGAGCACTTTTTGAATTGAAAAAGGTGGCATGGGGATCACTTCTTAATGGCCTCAACACAGTCTTTGAAGATCAAAGGCTAGTAGTATCTTGCACGTAGTATTTTTTGGGTTGTATCCATCCCAGAAAGTTGACCGCCACAATCCCTGGAATGACAGTCATTCAGTACGTGTTCAACCTCTTCGTGTGTTAAACAGCATCGAAGGATGGAGTCAATGCCATGACGATATAGGATATCAGTAATGATCAAGTAGTACTTGGTGTGGTGGTATATACGATGATGGTTGTCATGAGATAGTTGAGGGTTGAATTGTTAGGTTTGAAGATATAATGTGATATATCCATACCATGGGTCAGACGTGCTGATGAGAAACAACGACTCGTCTGGAAGGGAGTCGATGGGCTCAGTTCCCGAATCAACACGGGGAAGATTGCAAATGAGCTCCACAAAGACTAGAGATTTCTTTGACTTGGCCTTCTCAAAGAGGAGATCAAATTCCTGAAGTATCACGATTCATCGTGAATATTTTCCCCTGAGCACTTGACGTGTAAGAACGTGGTACATGGGATTCGAATCGGTAATGACGGTAGTGGTGCGAAGTAGTATGTAGTGACTAAACTTTTGGAAAGCAATGACTGCCACAAGAGCGAGTTTCTTGACATGTGAGTAATGGGTTTTGGAGTCAATAAGACCCTTACTGAGGTAGTAGTTCACATGTTCCTGGGTGTTATCGTCTTCCTGGACCAAGACCATGGAGATCGTGGTGGCAGAAGTGACAAGATAAAGGATGTAATCCTTATAGTAATTAGGCGATTAGAGTACAGGGGCATGAGTAATAGGAGACTTCAAATTGTCGAAGGATTGTTGGGCTTGGTCGTCCCATATGAAAGGGACATCCTTATTCAACAAACACCTATAGCACTGTGTCTTTTGAGTGAAATTACATACAAAACGCCGTATGTAGGTTTCCTTACCTTGCAAACTCTGTAGCTCTTTGATATCAATAGGAGGTGGGAGAGATACAATGGCTTCCACCTTCAAGGGATCGATGCGGATACCATATTTTGAGACAATGAAACCTAGGAGGCATCCTGATTCGATGCAGAAAATGCACTTGTGAGGATTCAAATGGATGTTATACAGCCTGCATATAAGGAATACAGCTTTCAGATGGTCAATGTGGAACTTGTGATGTTGTGAATGAGAAGGGAGATCGTCGAGATAGGGTTCCACAAAGTCCTTCACATCATGAAAAGCATACGACATGGCCCGCTGGAATGTAGCACCATCATTTTTTAGTCTAAAAGGGAGTTTACGATAAGAACACATACCCCAGGGGAAGATGAAAGTGGTCTTGTGTTGGTCAACCGGGTGGATCTCAATTTGATTATAACCAGAAAAGCCATCCATAAACGAGAAGATGACGCTCCCAGCGCAATTGTCAATGATCTGATCGATGAAGGGCGTAGGGTAGTTGTTTTTAGGACAAGCCTTGTTCAGGTCCCTATAATCAACACAGACCCTAATAGTACCCTATTTCTTGGCTACATGGACGACATTGGAGACCCATTCTATTAAAGGGACAGGATAGATAAAGCTGACCTTCAAGAGATTTTCAATCTTAGCTTTAATTGCCACAGTGTTTCGAGGATGCACTGGTCGTAACTTTTGGTGGACAGTTTTAGCCTCGGGATAGGTTTGGATCTCATGCACAACAATGACAGGATCGTTTTCAGGCATTTCCTCATAGGTCCATGCAAATACGTCAGGAAATTGTTTGAATAAGGCCATGAATGTGGTGAGCTCATCAGGAGAGCAGTTTTGGCCAATGTGGATGTGTTCCACGATGCCGTGTGTAACCGAGATGTCAATCAGGATGGTGGGCGTGATGTTTTCCATGTTTCCTTCTGTAACCATATCGCAAGTGAGGATCGGTGACTGTGGGAAAGGATAGGCATATGGTGAAAAAATGGGTAGAGATAACGTTCTCTACATAATCCAATGAGAGTAGGAAATACGATCGATGGTGAAGGTCTTCCCATGGAGATTCATCCATGCTCATAATATCCATAATGGAATCATCAGAATGGAAAGTCCAGAGAAGAGGATCTGGTGAGGATGATGTCCATTGTAGAGAACAAGACATAGAGGCCACATCCAAGTGGTCCTCAGGGACTGAATGGATAACCTCATAAGTAGCTTCAGCCGGTGAGAGAGGCATGGTATCTCCAATTAAATGCATGGTGGCCTCATCGGGTACTTGACCCTTCTTCAGGGATGGTATTCATGCCGTATAAGTTATCCAATAGAAGGGTTGGTTGAACCTTACTCAAGCATATTTCCCTCTTATAGGGGGATCCCAAGGAAGGGTCAATAGACACTTCCTGCAACATAATATTCTCATGGAGGGTGATTACAAAAAATGGTCTAAAAATTATTCCTGAATGATGGTATTTTTATCACAAAGTATCCATTCAAAGGATCAATTGTGCCTTCCTTAATCCTAGTTTCCATGTAGAGAGGGATCCCAAGAGTTGGTCAATCAACCCTTCACCTAGAAAAGTATTATCATGAAGGGAGATAATTGAGAAGGTATTACTAACCTTTCCTAAAGGATGGTATTCATGTCACAAAGTATAAACTGGAACTGTTGGTCGAACCTCCTGTAAGAATTGTATTTGCATAGAGGGGTATATAGGGGAAGGATCGAATAACACTTCTTACAACATAGTATTTCCATCGAAAGAGTGCATACGGAAATGTCAATTGGACCTTTCTCAAGAATAGTATTCTCATATAGGTAATCAAATGGAAAGGTCAATTATGGGATGCCATTCTTCCTAATTCACTTCCTATATCCTCAATCTTAGTACTTTCATTGTTGGGGAGATTCAAGAAAGGTTGGTCGACCCTTCCTCAAGCTTAGTATTATCATGGAGGGAGACCAAGGGGAAGGGTTGAATGACCCTTCCTAGAGTATTATATTGATGGCACAGTGGGTCTGAAGGAACAATCAATTGAATCTTTTTGAAGCATAGTATTCGAATTGATGGGGATATGTATCCACATTGATGGGGATTTTGAGCATGGATTTATTGACCCTTTTCTCACTCTTATTATTTTCATCATGGGGTATTATAGTGAAGGGTTGATTGACACTTCCTCAAGCTAAGTTAACTCATCAAGGGAGACTATGGGGAAGGGTTGATCAAATATTCCTTATGCATAGTATTATCATCATGGAGGATCCCCTAAAATCATCACCCAACCATTTCCAAGGCATAGTATTCACATTGAGGGTTAGCATGGGGAAGGGTCTCTTGACCCTTCATCAAGCATATTATTTTCATTTTCAAGGAGCACAGGAAAGTGTTAGTCTAAAATTCCTCAAGCATAGTATTATACTAGATGGAGAGCCAAGGGAGGAGTCGACCAACCTTTCCTCTAGCGTAGTATTCATGTTGTTAAGGATACTAAAGATGGGATGGATAACACTTTATAAATAATAATAATCGTGTTAGGGTGGATCCTTATAAAGTACTAAACAATTTATACAACTTGATGAGAACACGACATTGTTCTAGTTTTTTGGGGGGTCAATTTTAGTGGTTGTTTTTACCTCTGTTTCAAAAAGTGTGTATACTGGTAGCACCATTTTTCATTTTGAGCCATTTTTTTATGATTTTGAAACTTCTTGGTCATAAGAAAACTATAACTTTTATTTACAAGGGATTTTTTCCAAACTTTACAAAAAAAACACATTTAATAGCTAGTTATAGTAAACAAATACACACATTTTTTAATTTTTTTAGGATTTAGAAGCTAGTTAGAACGAAAAATATATGCATTTTAAAAGTTTTTTCATTAAAATTTTATTTTAAAGAAGTCATTTTTTGGGCAAATTTCTAAACAAAATGACAGAAAAAGACATTTCAAACCATTTTCAACGTATTTTCTGCTATTTCATGTATAAAAATGATACTCTTTAACATTATTTTCCATAACATGATGATTCACATAAACTCAACAAAACTTATACCATATATTTCTAAATAGCATATTAAAAACATAACAGTTATAGGCTCAAAATAAAATCTTAAATTCAAAACATTACAAAAATATCGTATAAAAAATTTGTCAACTTTGATATTTTCCTCAACGATATGAAACTAATCAACAATATCATGCAATCCTAAATCTTTATCGAAATTGACATTTTCTGCTGGTTGGCTCTCTTGCTAGACCTCAATGTGTTCTTCCATTAGCTCCTCTACTTCTTGAAAATTCCCAAAGTGATCTTTTCCGAACATCCCTTTTAAAGAAGGTTGAGGCTCTTTTGACATCTTTGCCACAAGTGACTCATTAAATTATCATTTCTTCAAACCAACCTCCTGCATTTCATCTGGAAGAACTTTCATAGCATTAATTCTTTGCTTGATATAATTGAACTGCAGTAGATCATTCTCAATCGATATGCAATTTCTTCATTTTTGTAACGAACATGCTATCTGGTTGTTCATCTTAATCCACAGTTTTTATATTCAGTGACAGGAAATCACCACATACAAAACAAGAAAAGTTAAATAACATAATGAAACCTAATTCATTATATAACTTGATCCCGAGAACAAATCTAAAACCCAATCTCCTTCTTTTGAAAAATTTTCTATGAGATAATTAATCAATGCTTGTGGCTTCAGGTAGATGTTTACAGTCTCTCCTTTCAAATCTCTTTCTTGATATGCCAACTTTTTAACCCCAACATTATAAGACAATATTTGACTATATTTTCCTTAACTCTTTGCATTGATTAAAAGAGATTCATAGGTCTCATCTTTTGTCAACATGCAAGATGTATGTTTTCAGTATCACTCATAAATGGATCAGTGCTTGAGCTGCGAATGTTAGGATTATGCCTGTAACAGAATTAGATAAGAATCTAAATAACTTATAGAAAAATAACTTTGGATTCTGAATTCAAATGTTTAATAATATACTACAAATATCTTACCAATACAGTTGTTTCCTTGAGTTTTCTTTATCCTTGAAGGTTGTTAGCACTGCTCCTCCATGTACATCGAAATGGAAAACAAGAGATATCCATAGGAGTGATGTTGTGACATCCAGAAATCCCAAAACCACTTTATTGAATCAATCGTATGTATAAGGATCACAATCATAAGTAATGTTTTTGATATTGTATCCATGAGGGATATCTGCAATAACTAGGGAGTACTCCTTTTTGGGAACAAGATTTGCAATGTTTGGACAATCACCCAAAATCAATTTATATTGCATAGTGCCAAGCCCATTCCAAAAATGATGATCAAGGGTGTCATCAAGTTCAACGTTTGCAAGACATTGTCTTCTTTGTCATTCTATTTTGGCTCTTTGAATATGAATTTTGAAAGACTTTGGTATTGTACTCTTCTTTGACATATTTGAAAACACAATTATATCTATAAGTAATAAAATAGAAATGAATTCACTTAGAAATAAATACAATAAAAAATATCATAAATCATCATACCTTTTTGTATGCAAAAAAAAAATATTTTAAGTTTTCCATGGAGCTTGAATCTGGATAGTTGCATCTGATATCATTCCAACTCTCATCACCCAACATTATAACCATATCCTCTTGTATTTTCATGTAAACCTTATGACTACATGATGTAAAAATAAATGGAATTTACAATGACATCTAATAATAACACAATGCTTATTTAATAAAAAATCTTAAACTCAACAAATAAACTTTAAAAAATACAAACAACCTATAAACTTACTTTTCAAATTCATTGCACATTTCCTCCATGGATAATTCAACTGACTTTACACGTGATAGTATTGTAGATATAATTGTTTCATCATTCACACCTTGCAATGATCTCCAAGGTGTTATAGTCATATTTCTTAGCAAATTCTTGACGTCAAGGCCTCCTTGACTACTGCTCCATGCAACTGCTTTATTTATTTTTACCTTTTGATTTTTTACGCCAATATTATCCCACATGATAAATATGTCATCAATAAAATCCCATATGGGCCTTGTTATAAATTCCAAGTAAAAATAGTTATCTACATATCTGAATGTATCACTTCCTTTCCAACCTTTTTGTTTCACATTGTCCTCTTTAATAGGGATACCTATTTCCATACAACATTGTTTCCGGAAATATGCATCAACTTTTGATCTATCCCCACCACATATTTTTCAAATTCATCGTGGATAAATCTAACCCTTTGTATGAATCTCATGGAAATCCTATAGTCACTATCTGTGTTGTGATCCCATGCCAATAGTTTTGCTTCCACATCTATTAAACCAACGTAGATGATGCATTTCAATGTTTGAAAAATAGGGTTTTGGGGAAAGTTTTGCATCAATTCTCTTCTAGCCTTCATAGAATGATTTCCCCCAAAAACATAGTAGCTGTAATCAAAACATATTGATTCAAAAAATTCATCTCTAACAATAACATATTTTGGGTCAAAAAGAACCAGGTAGTAAACCACATGTGCATAGGGATTGTGCCTCATCAATGCTTTCAAGTTATGAACATGCAAGCGATGTGGTTTCCTAATTTGATACTTCTATTGGCCTTATGTGTGTCTATAAAGTTGCTTCACATTTAAATCAAATGTATTCCCATTGTGAAACAACTTATCCCTTTGCAATCGATCTCAAATAGCATTTTGTGTTGTCTTAACAACACCATCATCTAGATCACCACCTAGAGTGATGACTTCCAAACTGTCCCCTGATTTTTCACTATGATTTTCAACATTGGATTGAACATCTTATCTCCTCCTTTTATGTATTGAAGGAGTTGTATCTAAAATAACAACTTGTTGATCAAGAATGGAAACATAATCATCCATAGGTCTTTTAGAAGAGGTCCTCTTACTCTTACAAACAGAAGTAACATCCTCATTACTAAAAATTCGTCGATCATGTTCATTTGGAAAAGATATCCTTTTGAATGTAACCTTCCTAGGTACTTCATTTGATTGTTGGATTCCTTTTCCTTTATGTGCTTGTATTTCTTCAGGAACATTTTGCACTCATTTCCGCTTTGGTGTTTCTCCCTTCTTTGGTGCTTCTCCCTTATGAAGAGGGGAATTAATTACATCCATTGGATTTGCTTCTGTAGAATAAATTCCATTAAGAATATGGGAAAGTGGCATAGCAAAATCCTGTGAAATAAAAACATTATTGTATTAAATCTATTATAGGGTCATATAATTCAAACTATAAGAATTTATAAAGACATAAAAATATAGAAACTTACACTCTTGCGCTCAATATCATGCACGACTCCTGCAAAAAAATCTGTGAAAATTTCATCGATGTTATAGTTTGAAATGTTCAAAGAATATCGGATTTTGACAAAAGTTTTAGCTTGTTTCACTAGTGCATAAACAATGTCTTTACCGGGCACCAAACAAATATCTCGCAACAATCCCAATGAGTGATAATAATTTTTAAGATATGCAAATGCACCATGATATAAGTGAATATTGTCTGGATTTCCTTGATATTTCTCTTTTAGAAACCAAGAATAGTCCATTTTCTCTTCATCTGGTGTGTTTTTCCATTCTTTAGCATTCTTGGATTTTAAATCATCATTGGATACAAATTCATCACGCGCAACATTCTTAGATGGATCAACTAATTTTTTCAATGACTTCATCGACAATATCGCTCCAGAGATGTTTATAGATAGCTTTCTTGATACCATTTTCCCTATAGTCAGAAACAAAACAAAAAAAAATAGTATATGTTAAAAAAAAATAGTTGCACTTACAAAAAAATGTTAACATATAGTTATAAAATGAAAAAAAAAAATTTAAATGTAGAGGAGGCTTGAGAATTTTTTTTTAACATGCATAGCACTTGGGCTATGCTACGGTATCCCGTAGCATATCCCAAGGGATATCAATTTGCGGGCCTAGCATAGCCCAAGGGATATGCATTGGTGCTCCACACCCAATGCATAGCCCAAGGGATATGCATTGGCGCCCCGCGCCCAATGCATAGCCCTTAGGCTACACTACAAGATCCTACGTAGCATAGCATAAGGGCTATGCATTTGCAGGTCGTGCCCAATGCATAACTCTTGGACTATGCGACGGGCGCCATCGTAGAATAGCCCAAGGGTTATGCATTGGGAACGGGACACATATTCATAGCCCTTGGGATATGCTATGGGCGCCCTCATAGCATAGCCCAAGGGCTTTACATTGGGAACAAGGAACCAATGCATAGCCCTTGGGCTATGCTATGGGAACCCTCGTAGCATAGCCCAAGGCATATGCATTGGTAATAGGGAACCAATGCATAACCCTTGGGCTATGTTACGTGGCGCCCATAGCATATCCCAAGGGATATGCATTAGGCCCGCCCGTAGCATAGGAAAAGGGCTAGGCATTGGGTGTGATCCCACACTGAGCATATCCCTTGGGCTATGCTACGGGCACTTGTGAGGCAGGCATTGTGGGATCCCAAAGGGAGCAAAGGGGGGCATAGCTCCACCCTCGGGCCCCCTTTGGGCACCCACAACCCTTGCCGAAGTGGAAAATCATTGTGGAAACCCAAAGGGGGTTAGGGGGAGTGGAGATGCACCCTTGATCCCCCTTTGGGCACCCACAGAACTCGCCCATTGGGGGTTAGGGGGGATTAGTAGAGCTCCTCCCCTCTCCCAAAGGGGCGGTCTGAGCCCGCCCCTTTGGAAGTAGGGAGGAGCCCCTCCCAGGTGCCCTTTAGGTTCCCAATGCATATCCCGTGGGCTATGAAATGGGTGCTCAATGCATAACCTGTGGGATATGCATAGCCCATAGGCTATCTTATGGGTTCCCAAACGACATCCCATTGCATAGCTCATGGGCTCAGCATTGGTATCCCTTTGGGTAATCCATTTCATATCTTGAGGGCTATGCATTGGGTCAGTCCTTTGGGTTTCCAATTCCCATTTACAGGAGCTTGAGGGTAGGAGCTTAGCTCCTCCCTCGTGCCTCTACGCCATACTTTGGGTGCACGAGCCCTAGGGCCGAAAGAAACAAAAATAAAATTTACCCAGGTTTTTACTGAGGGCATGTCGAAGCCCAAAGGAAACAAAATTACATTAAAACATTAGAAATTAAAAGTATCTAAAAAAACATTTACATTCCAAAAATAATTTAACTAACCTTGAAAATGTTTGAAGCTCTTTGATGGTCTTCAAAGCCTTGTGGATCATTGTTTTCAAAGGGTGACTGTAGAAAACCAAAATGCATTAATATAGCATAAAATAAATTATTTTTTACCGCTTTATGAATGTGGGATTAAAAAAAAATAACAAAAGCACAGAGAAAACATTGCCAAATGAAATATAAAATAGAAAGATTTATTTAAAAAAAATTAAAACTAACCTTCAAAGCACTATTAAATTACTCAAAATTTCAAACGTGAAGAATAGAAAACCAAAATAGTTTATATAGATAATATTAAGTTTAACATTATTCGTTTTAGGAATGTAGGATTAAAAAATGTGTAATTAGCTAATGCATTATTTCTAAATTTATAGAAGAAGGCATTAATTGATATTTGACTAGTGTTATCATTGTTGGTTTGAAAAATTAATGTAAATAACTAATATTGTATTAAAAAGTTTGGATAGCATTGTTTACATTTCATTTAATGAGTATTATTAGAATTTTTATATGATAAATTAAATTATTTTAAATAGTGTTATGATTGCATTAGAAATGTGATTTATTTTGCAAGGAAATTTTGGAGGCAAAATTTTGAAGGGAAAGTTGGAGGGAATGCTTGGGAGGGAAAAATTTGGAGGGAATATTTGGGAGGGAAAATTTCGTTTATTTAGTTGTAAGATTGTTGGGGGTTGACAGTTGCACCATTGTACTTTTTGGTTAGGAGTGTGAGAAACTTTCATTCTTTTATACTTTTTAGTGAAAAGTCATGGACTCGCCTGAATCAATATCAATGTTTGAAGATGTACATGAAGATGGTGGAAATTTTCATTTAAGTGGGGATTTCAAAGGCACCGATGATGAATTTCCTCCAAGTGAGTATTTTAAAGGCATTAATGATGATGATGAAGACCTTAATCCATGTGGAGATTTGAAAGACACTGAGGAAGATGATGACAATTTTCCTCCAAAAGATGATTTTCAAGGCACCAATGATGATTTTTCTCAAGGAAATGATTCTCAAGGAACCAATGCTGATTTTCCTCCAAGCGATGATTTTCAAGGAGCTAACAATGATTTTTATTCAAGCCAAAATTTTCCTCCACGCGAGGATTTTCAAGGCACAAACGATGATTTCCCTCCCAAGACAATATTTTCCTCCAAGCGAGGATTTACAAGACAACCAACTTGATTTTCCTCCAAGCAAGGATTTTGATGGGATCGATAATAATTTTGGTGAGCATGAAGGCACCAATTATGGTGTAGATTATTTTCCTCCAAGTGAGCATTTTAATGGCACCAATGATGAATTTCCTCCAAGCGAGGTTTTTAATGGGATTGATAATGTTCATCCCCCAAGCAAGGATTTTGATGACACCGACGATGATTTTCCTCCAAACTAGGATTTTAATGGGATTGATAATGTTTCTCCTTCAAGCAGGGATTTTGATGGCACTGATGATGATTTTCCTCCAAGAGAGTATTTTAATGGGACTAATAATGTTTCTCCTCCAAACAAGGATTTTTATGGAACAGATAATGATTTTCCTCCAAGTGAAGATTTTAATCGCACAGATGATGGTTTTGGTGAGGATAAAGGAAACAACAATGTTGAAGATGGTTTTCCTCGCAACTAGGATTTTTATGGCTCTAATGATGATTTTACTCCAAGTGAGGATTCTAATGGGAAAAATGATGATTTTGGTGAGGATGAAGGCACCCATAATGGTGAAGATGATTTTCCTCCAAGCAAGGATTTTAATGGGAGAGATGGTGATTTTGGTGAGGATGAGGGCACCAATAATGGTGAAGATGAATGTAACATCACCAGGATTTAACCCCAATTTAAAATGTAGTTTTGTAAAAGAGAATGAGTTCCTCTAAGGAAGAACTCATGTTGTATATTTTTATTAATATTAAAAATTAAACTAGCAGCAGTGAGTCAACACATTGAATGATTTGGGACTCATGTATTCACCTAGGTCAGTAAGAGGGGGGATGGAATATAACCTAAAAGATAAGTATAACCCTATTAAACCCTTCTTACCTTATAATTTGATAAACCCATACTTTTTCCTAATTAATTCCTTTAACTTATTTTGAAGTTAAAAAAAGGAATTAAGAGACATATTAAGAGGTTAATGGAAAAATGGACAAGTGTTGTTGGGGTGAGCATGCATATAAAAAAATAGAACGCAAAGAGAAAAATCAGTGAAGGAGACAAAGAGAAAGGAAGAAGGAAAAAAATAGAGAACAACGTGAGAATGCTGCAGTGTTGAAATAAAATTGGGACTGAGTGGTCGAATTGGAATTATTGGAGGACAAAGAATCAAGTCCAGTTTCAGAGCAAACTATTAAATTCCCCAAAGTCTGTAGCAGTTGGGTTTGTCGAGGATACCTCCAATCTCAAGCTAGTTTTGGCTATCCTTTTTGGTTGTTGTAAATGATTATAATTGATGGAGGACAGAATAATAAGTCTAGTTTTAGAGCAAAGTGTCCAATTAATCCAAAGTCTATTTTTTTTAAACTTATGATTGATAATTTTTCCTTTTTTTTTGGGCTCTGGTTGCACCTAAGAAATGGAAATGGTGTGATAAATTTATTTAGTGGAATTCTAAGCACACGTGCAATGATGTATTTTCATTGTGGTGCTAGTTGGAATGAAGCTAATGGAAAGGATTGCACAGTTGGCATGGATTTGGTAATAAAATAGTAAATCATGTTTACCAAGTGAGGAATTCATGAGGGAAACCTAGGATTGGTGAGAGCCTATGGTGAATGCATGAGTCTCGACTCAGGGGTGGAGTTATGCTGAGATATTAATGAGCAAAGCTACCTATGGTCAGGTGGAGCGTGGCAACCACTAATCCATTTCCTCAATTACAACTGCATGTGCAGATAAGTGTGATTTCTGGAAACTCTATCATAACTCTGTGATGTTCTCTAATTAATTTTCGGTCAAACATTTGAATGATTTTCTTGTTAAATTTTCTTGAATTTGGTTTCAATAAAGGAAATTGTATTTCGTTTGATTTATTCCATGGACAAGAAAATGTGCAGAATTAATGATGGGATGTTGTTTGGAAATAACGCAAGTTTTATCATAAAATAAGTCGAAGACGAAATTATTTTCCTGTACCAAATGTTATTTCCAGTTTGAAATGCATTGTCTATTTGAAAACTTATCGAAGAGCACAAATTCCTAAGTTCAAATGAATGAATGTTTGATGTGGTCAATCAAATTGTATAATTACTTCACTAATTTGTCGGTTCAATCGACTGACATATTTAAGTCGACAAGTCAGGACCTACAAGTAAACAGTCTAGGGACTTTTGAAGCCTCGGATGTGTAGATTGTTGGAATGGGTTCTAAGGCTAACAACATAGGGTGAAAACCCATACTGAAAGGCTTCAAAAGGTTCTACGCAAGAGCAGTTCTATCCCCATCCTGTTTGGTGTAGTTAACTCCCACGGATACAAATTCCTCCGCGGGAACTTATGGGGTTTGATATCAATGGATCAGTCTTCCTGTGAGGGAATATTAAAGTGTTCTAACTCTGAATATCCTTGATAATGGTATTGTCTTGATCAGCTAGTTTCTCAGTGTTCTTCCTTCTATTCCTATGAGGGAGCCGTATGTAGATGGATGGAATCTCAAAATCCTCTTCTTCACTGCTACTGATTTCATCAGGAACACCTACATCAAAAACATGGTGACACAGGTTCTAGGTATATAAGAGGCTGAAGTTCCTTCTCATCACAAAATATGACCGAAGATTTGTGATCTCACTGCATGTTGCTCAGAATATGACTATCAGAAAGAAATCTTGTGAAAATTAACTAACAAGACCTTTGGATTACAATATGACAATAAAAAAATTTCCCATGTCGATGTCTATATTTAAAGGAAAACAATAAAGAATCCAGGAATGACTAAGCAGAATGAATTGCCATGATTAACATCTTACGGTCTAAAACCTGCAATTATCACTTCTGTATTGAAATAACCCATAGCATGTGTCGACGAAAATTGGATTAAGATAAGATAATATTTGCATTAATTCATATATGATTTAATGTCAAATATCAACAGTCGATCAGCTACGAGTTAGTGGGATCAATGATTACCGGTACAGATTTGGATGTAGGTGAAAATCACTGTTTAAAACCTGGTTACAAATCAGAAAATGATGAATAAATGTGGAAAACATACATAGCTAAGAAAATCAAAACAATCCAATATCAACCGCAGGATCAAGGTGAATGAATGGTTACGATTAATCATGGAGGATGCAGAATAAATTTGTGGGTGCTTATTTTGAAAATATATACATCCTTCTCGCAATCCACAATCCGCAATTGCGGGTTGCGGGTTGCGGGTTGCGGAAACACAAAACGCGAACTTTATTATTTAAACACCCTTCGCAATCTGCAATTCGCAAATGCGGGTTGCAGGTTGTAGAATCACAAAGCGCAAAACTAATAAAAAGGTGTTCCCGCAATCCGCATTGCAGGTTGCAGGTGCAAACAACTGCAATTATTGGAAAAAAACTCTGCATCCGCAATCCGTATTGCAGCTTATGGCTTGCAGAACAAACATGTTTCAAAATCTAAAACCAAGCTTCTACAATCCGCATTGTGGATTGCGGGTTGTGGAAGGAGTTAACTTTTTGGGAAAAACAAAGCCTTCCGCAACTCACAAAAAAACACAAAATCAAAGGAATTTTCCAAAGGGAAAATTGCTGACTTAATCAAATCAAAGGAAAGCAATACAAACATGATGAAAAACCACAAAATAATCATGGAATTTAATCATTACCTTTGCATATAAAAATTTGGGGCTCCCATGTTTTCTTGAAAACATGGGATCTATTGTACCTACAACAGGGACCTAGTTGGTTAGTCGATAAGACCTCTCCATCAATGATTATGCAAATACAATAAAGATTGTAGTTGGAGGGAAAATAATTCGTTAAATAATGAATTATTCGTTTGATAGAATTTTTTTGACTAAAACTCAAATCAATTATAAATCGACAAATTGATAAAAAAAAAAGTTTATGTAATGGTGTGATATAATTCATCAACGATGTTTTAATGAATGTGTAGAATATGGGATCGACCAATTCATCTAATGGGTAGACAGGAAACCAAAAATTTATTTGAATCATTAAAAACTAAAGTTGTCAGAGTGGTTGAAATCACGGGTTATAACGATAAGCTTCAAAATGATGCTTAAGTACAAGGTTGACATTTGTATGTCTATTAAATTGAAGTTGTATAGATCAACAATTATCGGTGGTGGGCTTAGTCAGTTAGTAGTCTAAGTTAATATGGTCGGTCATAATAAATTCATTTTAACGAATTAGAAACTCACTATTTCTCAACTCTATGGTTGAAGCTTACTAATTTATACAATTTCCTAGTTAGTCGATAACCAACTAGTTGCGCCAACTCGACCATAATCGAATCTCAATAGTAGACGGATCTCGACAGTAGTCGGATCTCGATTGTGGTTTGTGGAGAATCTAGTCAGTCAGTTAAATAGGCTCATCGAATGTAATTCCTATGAAGTATGGTCGGATATCTCAAGATAAAAAATATTCTAAAAGAAAGAATTGGTGTAACATTATTTATGTATACAAATAGGTGAAGGGATTAGTCAGTCAATCAACCAGCTTGTTAAGGTACGATTAGTTTTATTTATATTTATAATAAGAGAATTTTGGAGATATTACTTCATTAATTTTAATGAGGCAGAAATTGCTTAAACCTGGAAAATAACGACATTTCCTTGTTATAGGAAATGTCCTGAATCAATGTAATTGTGTATTTAGTTGAAGTTAGACAAGTATCTGCTTAAGTCTAGATAGACTAAATACAATTAAATACTCATTCTCACACAACCGTCTGATTTGTCGAGCACTTGACATTAGTCAGTATCCGACAGAATGAGACTTTGGTAGGGAATATCCTTCCACATAGATTCGACTGTAGTCGGAATTCAACCATCGATGTAATTCAAATTTAGTCGAACAGATGATTAAGTTTTCCTTGTACAATTTATAGTAAATTGCCGAGATTTTACAAAAGTAAAACTTTATAAGGAAAGTTTTAAAAACATTAATTCTGGGTAAATATATATATTATATTATGAGTTTGTGCCTTAGTTAAAAGGATTTAGTGGGCCTTTTGTAAAATAAATTTTATGCTTCTGCTATTTCAATCTATTCTTATTATGCGTTATAAAATAAATTTGTTGAGTATGAAATTTTTAAGAAATGATCAAAGTTCTTCATATCATCAACCTATTTAAAATCATCTTAAGCTTATGTTGTTTAAATAAAAGTTAATAAGCATTATAAAAATTGCTTTTGTCGAAGGGGTATGTTACAACTCATTGTAAAAATGCTTTTGTTGAAGAGGTATGTTACAATGAATTTCTTCCAAGTGAGGATTTTGATGGCACCGATGATAATTTTCCTCCAAGCGAGGATTTTGATGGCACTGATGATGAATTTCCTCCAAGAGAGGATTTTAAAGGGACATATGATGATTATGGTGAGGATGAAGGAACCATTAATGGTGAAGGTGATTTTCCTCCAAGAAAGGATTTTGATGGCATTGATGATGATTTTCCTCCAAGCGAGGATTTTAATGGGATAGATGATGATTTTGGTGATGATGAACCCACCAATGATGTTGATTTAACCTCAAGTGATAAAATTGATACTGATGAGGATAATCATTCTCCTACTAATTTTGGTGATGATAATCTCAATAAGAGGGATGATATTCCTCATAGAGATGAGGATATTCATTCTAAGGAGGATGATTTAATGGTCCATGAAACACAAAGGAAAATTGTACCAATGAGCAAGATTAAGTGTAGGGCTAGTGTTCGGATATCCACATCATCTTTTTCAGGATCTTGCATGCAATTAGGGTTTGCATGCACTTTGCATGCATCCCAGTCACCAGGTTGATGCCTCCAAGACCTTAGCCACCTTTTTCTAGCACCCAGGAGCCACTTATTTCAGAGTTTCAGCCCTCCTAGCCTGAAAGGCGCCCACTTCTCACCTACTGCCAGAGAAGGGCGCACTTGTTCACCTACCACTGCAGTTCCACTTCAGTTACACTCAGTTAGCTCCGATTCTCCCTGATTTGAGGCTAGTTTCACTCCTGACTGACTGTTTCACTTCCGTTGGACCTCCAGATTGACTAGATGACTTGTTCTAACTTCAGTTAGCCTCCCATGCGCCCCCCACTGAGCCTCCTTCCCTTAATCAGTGCTACACACTTCAGTTACACTTGTTACACTCAGTTAGACTCAGATTGACACCTGGATGACTGGTTCTTGTGCATTGATGACCACTACTGATTGATGATGAGGACTCCTAGTTGGAGTCAAGCTACTCCATTCAGTGATTCGAATGACCTCCTTAGGCAATTTGAATTGCTCAGTCATCGTGACAGTTTGTATTGTAATTCATTCACCCTTTCTGGGATATTGAGCACTGCTGCATGTTTTGCACAGTTTTGCACCATATTTTCTATATTCATCTGTTGTGATTGATTTACTTGTTCATTAGATCTACTGTGACTAATTTTACATGGTATCAGAGCCATTGCAGGGACAAGATCTCTTTTCTACAGGTGTTTTTACAAGAAGATTTGACTGAATTGCTCAAATTGCAAAAAGTTTTGGCATGAGATATCTCAAGGGCATTCGCTCCTGTGCATGCAAAGCTTGAAAATACATCCAATACCACTCCAGAAGCTTGAGTTACCACATAATTCCTGGATCTGATACATTGGACCCATTCAACATTGTTTGATCTCCAATCCCAGGTGTGATGCAACTCTAAAAGGGTGGATTGTTCGACCTCATTGTTCTTGGTTTTCTTGTGATTTGCAGGTTATTGTCTCCATCTTTTGCATTCACTACACTGTGCATGGAAGCTCCTTCTACATCAGTTTGACTCACTCCTATCAATGGAATATTCTTCTTCAAAGCCTATCCTCACCCCATTCAATTATTTTGATTGGAAAGATGATATGGAGATCACATTACGTTCAAAAGGTTACTACCGAGTCACTCTTGGTCTTGAATTGGAGCCAAACAATGTGTCAGATCGAACCAAACACTACAACAAGCTTGATGAAGCTTATGGTCTTCTTTGTCTCTCCATCTCCAAAGATCTTCACTTCCATCTCAGTGGATTGAAGACCCCAAAAGCTATATGGGAGCAACTTGAAACACTATTTGGCAAGCAGGACGAGCTTAGGGCTTTTCAATTAGAGAATGATTTGATTGGCCTTAGTCCTGAGAATTTCGAGACCATTAATGAATTATTCACAAAATTCAAGAACTTGAACATGCAGTTGAAGAACAATGGAGTTATCAAAGAGGATAAACAATTGATCCTCTCCATTCTCAGCAAGCTTGGTAAAGATTATTCGGTATTTGTCTCTACTTTCAATTCCAGTCGGCTAACTACCCCGAATTGGAAGATGCCTACCTTGAATGCCTTCATTGAGTCCGTCACAAAAGAGCATGACAAGTTGGTTCAAATGGGGTCCATAAGCTCCAAAGATTCAGCCCTATATGTTCAAGGACCCAAGATCACGAATGGTAAAGGAAATCAGAAGAAGGAGAAGCCCAAATTCGAGCCTAACAAGCAAAAGGAGAAAGGAAAACAAACGGATGCACCATCCAGTTCGAAATCCAAGAAAAAGGGCAAAGAAGGTAACCAAAAATCTAAATGTACTTATTGTAACCGTGGCTTTCATCCCGAAAGTTCATGTATGAAGAAGACTATAGATCAAATGGCCCTCCTTTTGGAAAAGAACAACATAACTCTTCCTGACGGTGCAAGGAAGAAGGATAGGAATGATGATCATGAAAGAGGACAAGCACTCATGGCAACTGTTTCGAAGCCCGCTACTCTCTTGATAGATTCGGGTGCATCGAATCATATGGCTGCAAATATTGATTCTTTTTCTTCATTCGATCCAAACAGCTCCATCCCCATCCATTTGGGAGATGTCTCAAAAATTTCTTCAAAGGGCAAAGGTACTATTCATGTAGATCATGGAAGCTTTCAGAATGTTCTCTATGTGCCTTCCTTGGCTTCAAATCTTCTTTCTGTGTATCAAATGACACACACTGGTGAACCGAAGCAAGTTACATTCAGCCCTAATACAGTTGAAATTTCTGATATCAAAAGTGGAAGACTCATTGCAGTTGGAAAGGCAAACCACACTGCAAAATGCTATGAGTTTTCGCACTTTATTCCGCTTGCAAAGCCCACTGCTCTTCGCACACATGGTAATGAGGTTAGTAGGATTTGGCATGAAATATTTGGACATCTAAATTATAAATATTTGCTGCTGCTATCAAACAAATCCATGTTAGATGGTCTTCCATAACTCCGTTCCTCGAAGGGAATATGCACTGGTTGCATCATTGGGAAGCACCTCGAGCACAGATTCAACCACGGCAAAGCTAGCAGAGCTTCTACAATATTGGGATTGATCCATTCTGATATCAGTGGTCCGCTGACCCATATGTCATTAAATGGTTCAAGGTATGTTTTGACATTTATTGACGATTTTTCCCGCTTTACATGGGTATTCTTTCTCAAAAACAAGTCAGAAGTGCTTGGAAAATTCAAGGATTTTAAGGCTTCTATTGAGACCGCCACTGAGAGCAAGATCAAAGCTCTTAGATATGATAATGGTGGAGAATATATTAAATCCAAGTTACTGCAACTTTGTGCCCAAAGCGGACTTCAGATCCAACATACAGTTCCCTACACACCCCAGCAGAACGGTGTAGCGGAAAGGAAAAATCGGTCACTGAAAGAGATGGCTACATGCATGATTGAATCAAAAGGTTTGGCTGCAAATATTTGGGCTGAAGAAATCAATGTTGCTACATATATACAGAACCGTGTTCCACATTCATCCGTGAAAGGTATGACTCCTTTCGAAGCATTCTTTGGTCACAAACCGGATGTGTCAAATTTGAGAGTTTTTGGATCTACTGCATGGGCTAGAATTCCTTCTGAGAAGAGACGAGCTTTGGATCCACAAAGTACCGAGTGCATACTGATAGGATATGGAGAAGAATCAAAAGCATATAAACTCATGGATATCAGATCTAAAAAGATATTCATAGAGCACAGTGTGCAATTTGAAGAACCGCTTCAAGAATTGCAACTAGTCGAGGAGAAGACTGTCGATTCACCGCCTTCACCAGAAGAAGATCCGTGCAGCGATAATGAAGGTATGAGTTCTGATATTTCTGATATTGTAGCAGCATATGATGATCATGACATATCAGGTTCGGAATCCGACCATTATGATCCTCCTCAGTTACCAAAGTGGGCCCAAAACACTCTTCAATCTACTGGTTCGAATCTTGGAAATCCTGTTGATCCGAGACGAACAAGAGCAGGATTTCAAAGAGCAGGTATGGCTCTTTCTATTGCTGATCCATTTCTTCCTGAGATTTTTTATTTGATGGCTGGTTCAGATCCTACATCATACTATTCTTCTCATCGAGATCCGAGATGGAAAAGTGCCATGGATGAAGAGTACAGTTCTCTTCAAAAGAACAACACATGGGAGCTAGTTTCTCTTCCACCTGGAAGAAAATTGGTGAAGTGTAAATGGGTCTACCGTACTAAAGTTGCTGCTGATGGCACTATCAGAAAATACAAATCAAGGTTGGTGGAAAAAGGTTTCTCCCAAGTCCAAGGAGTGGACTACATTGAGACTTTTGCACTGGTTGCAAAGATGGATTCCATCCGCCTTGTTTTAGCTATTGCCGCATCCAAGCACTGGGAAGTGCACCACATGGATGTGAAGAGTGAATTTTACATGGAGACCTTGTTGAAGAGGTATATATGCAGCAGCCAGAGGGTTATACATCAGATCCATCATTGGTTTGCAGATTGAAGAAATCTTTGTATGGGTTAAAACAGACCCCAAGAGCTTGGTACGCAAAGATGGACTCCTTCCTTCTTTCTCAGAATTTCCAAAGATGCAAATCTGATCCGAATGTGTATCTTCAGCGAGTTAAAGGTAATTTGTTGGTTATTGTACTTTATGTTGATGATCTTCTCATTACTGGTAGCACTCTTACTTCAATAAACAAGCTAAAAACTGCCTTAAATCTAGCTTTTGACATGAGCGATTTGGGCTTGCTGAGTCACTTTTTGGGCTTGGAGATAGCTCAAAATTTTGATGGGATCACTATATCTCAGCAAAAATATGCTTCCAACCTGTTATTGAAGTTTAATATGGCTGAATGTAAGGCAGCCCCATTCCCATTCCTCTCAGGAATCAGTCTTGAGGAGGGAGATTCTACACCGCTTGCAGATTGCAGTATGTATCGACAGTTGATTGGTTCACTACTTTATTTGACACACTCACGGCCTGATATCTCATATGTCGTGAGTGCCGTGTCAAGATATATGCATCAGCCACATGAGCTTCATTGGTGAGCAGCCAAGTGGATCTTGCAGTATGTGCAAGGTACGAGACAGTTTGGCATACATTATGCTGCAGATTCTGAGCTTGATTTCATTGGTTTTACTGATTTAGATTGGGCAGGTGATAGCATTGATCGGAAGTCCACTTCCGGTTATGTTTTCATGATTGGTCATGGTGCTATTTACTGGTCCAACAAAAAGCAAGCAGCCATTGCGATTTCTTCAGCAGAGGCAGAGTATCGAGGGGCAGTTAATGCCTGCATTCAGGCAGTTTGGTTGCAGGGTATTCTTTCCGAGTTTGGTTTTGGTGGCACTACTTCGACTGTCCTATTTTGTGACAATCAAAGTGCTATCAAGATCTCCATAGATCCATTTCAGCGGAAGAGGACCAAACACATTGAGATTCATATGCATTACATTCGATAGTTGGTGCATGACCGCACCATCATTCTGCAATATTGCCCTACTGATGAGCAAATTGCAGACATCTTCACCAAGAGCTTCACTGAGAAGAAGTTCTGCTACCTCCATTCACTGTTGGGGGTGAGTTCCATCATGGTGGAGACAGATTGATTCATTATTATGCTTTATCTTGAGGGGGGGCTTTCTTCCCACTGGGTTTTCCCTCTTTCCTCACTTAGTTTATTTTCAGCATTTTTTTTGGATTATTGTATTGGGGTGACCTTTGGTCTTAGTTACCAGGGACCCACATTATTTTTTTTTGCACATCATAGTCTATCTTGAGGGGGGGTGTTCGGATATCCACATCATCTTTTTCAGGATCTTGCATGCAATTAGGGTTTGCATGCAAATTCTAGGGCTTGCATGCATCCCAGCCACCAGGTTGATGCCTCCAGCACCTTAGCCACCTTTTTCTAGCACCTAGGAGCCACTTATTTCAGATTTTCAGCCCTCCTAGCCTGAAAGGTGCCCACTTCTCACCTACTGCCAGAGAAGGGCGCACTTGTTCACCTACCACTGCAGTTCCACTTCAGTTACACTCAGTTAGCTCCGATTCTCCCTGATTTGAGGCTAGTTTCACTCTTGAATGACTGTTTCACTTCCGTTGGACCTCCAGATTGACTAGATGACTTGTTCTGACTTCAGTTAGCCTCCCATGTGCCCCCCATTGAGCCTCCTTCCCTTAATCAGTGCTACACACTTCAGTTACACTTGTTACACTCAGTTAGACTCAGATTGACACCTGGATGACTGGCTCTTGTGCATTGATGACCACTACTGATTGATGATGAGGACTCCTAGTTGGAGTCAAGCTACTCCATTCAGTGATTCGAATGACCTCCTTAGGCAATTCGAATTGCTCAGTCATCATGACAGTTTGTATTGTAATTCATTCACCCTTTTTGGGATATTGAGCACTGCTGCATGTTTTGCACAGTTTTGCACCATATTTTCTATATTCATTTGTTGTGATTGATTTACTTGTTCATTAGATCTGTTGTGACTAATTTTACAGCTAGGCCATTTTATATCAATACAAAGCATTCTAGTTATACAAAGTCTAGGAAATATTTTCTCACAAGTCCCAGTTCTATTACTGATTTGATTTCAAGTGAGTGTTGCCAAAAAAATTGTCTCAAACAAATACACTACAATTATGCCTTCGAGAAAAGGTGAGCATATCTGTCAATGAAAAAAATATGCAAAATTCATATTTGGTAGGGTGCATGATTTCTACAAAGGAAGGTTATGATTATCGCATTGGAAGGATTTTGGTTTGCAGAAGGGCATTCAAAAGAATACACTCAATTGGTAATCTTAGACTATCAAGAATCCAAACAAGGCCAGAAAAGGATCTTACATTTTATTCACAAGCTAGTGGGATGATAACAAGCATTGCAATATCATGGATAAATCAGAATGGATAGAGAGAGGTATGTCTCTAACAAAAAAAAATTTGGAATAAATATCTATTACGAATGCTCATCAATGTTTTGTTTTGCTTTTGTTTGTATATTCTGTTGTTAAAGAACTTCAAGCACATCGCAATCAATAATCAATTGAATGAGAGAAGTTATACAAACATCTCAAGAAGTATTATGAAGAACCACATAAGTATATGGGTTTGATAATTGATGGCATGGATAAAAATAAAAAATAAAAACACTTTTTCCACATTTTGTTCATGTACCAAAGAATTTAAAGGAGGGAAATTTTATTTAGTTTTACTTGGTTGGTTGTACGATTTTTAATGCTCAAATGTCTCCATGGGTTTAATTTATAGCTCCTAATATTCATAATGATGCAAATATGACCATTAGCGTAATTCACCATGTGCTGACTCATTGGTATGGTAATATTTCTCAAGTTCTATATCTGCAATTAGACAACACCATATAGGAAAACAAAAATCAGATTGTGTTTGGTTATCTGAACATGCTTGTTGAATTGGGAATTTTTAAGAAGGTTTGTTGGGAATAGCATATTTGGAGGTATCATTTTTTAAGAAACAAGCTAGTGTAGACAAAGACAATATGGAACCAGCTTAGCGTGAGGGTCAACTCTGACAAAGAAGCCAGAAAATGAGGAAAACGGTCATGTTGACCATGTCAAAGACCGCAGGTCGAGTTAGTTGGTTAGAATTGTTCCATAATGTAATCATGAGTCAGTTAGGAAGTTAGTTGGTTAGTGGGAGTAGGGGTAGCTTAGTGCACCCTATAAATATGTTTGAGGAAGGAAATTTTCCGGTATTTGTTGTTTTTTTTGTTTTTGTTTTCGTTATAGTGATTATTCTGAAATACTATTTTTGTGTGATGTAATAGAGATCTGTGTTGTATATGTCGAAGAAAATCCTGGAGAAGCCAAGTCGCTGATATGCAAGCTATGTGCACAAATCTATTGTATGTAATGAAGAAATCTATAAGTCCTACTTGAAGTGCTATAAGGATGTGACTCTAATAAAATACAAACACTTCCGTGGTTTTTCCCAGAGGGGTTTTCCACGTAAAATATGGTGTCTTAATGTGTGATGATTGTGTGTGTCTAATTTATGATATGTGTTTCTTTCCTCTGTTAAATAATTGATTGATTGAATAAATAGAATTAACCATATGAAGGATCGATGCAATATGTTCATTGGATTAAGGTTATGAGTTTCGTCATAGCTATGAATATGTCGAAGCTTTGGTTTTTTGATGTTCTTTATGTGGGATGGGATGATGAAGTGTACTTTTTTGTGAATAGTCCCCTTCCGTACTGCAATAAGTCTGGTTCCTGTAGTCCCCATAAATAGTTCAGGTGATACTTCACCTACTCTGCATGTGTTGTCGGAAGTGTTTAATTGCTTATGTGCTAGTGTCTGTGGATTGTGATGTTTGTTGGTAAACGTTAAGTGTTGAACCTTGGTCAAAGTACAAGTGATCCACTAAATGGTTCCATTGCTGGTACTAGGACTTTGAGGAGAAGGGGAATGTTGTGGCATCCGACAAATCCAGAGATAGAGGATTGGGTAGATTTGCAGCTGGAAGAACTTGCAAGACAGTATAATAGGCATCCTCTCTTGGATAACGAAGGCTGGTAAGATAAGTATGTTTTTACCGATATTAATGAAATATTTTTCTCTGAGTTCCCAATAATACTCTATAAATGGTTAGCAAGGTTAAATGAACATTTGAAGAAATTCCCAAGAAGTGAACTTAGACATTGGACACCTAAGTTGATACAGCGAATGAAGGGTGTTGACAATCAGATTTCTCGCACAGTAGAATTTTGTCTAGATCGTGTGTTGGAAGGGTATATTACTGAATTCACTATTGACACTATCAAGTCCTATTATGTAGTAGAACGTGAGTTATTTGAAGGCACATGTGGTAATTACCTTAATTCTTTGAAATTGTCGATTAAAAAGCTTGTTTGTGAAAAAGGCATAATGAGAATGGAGTCCGACGAGTAGAGAGATTGTGAGCGGTTGGGAATGGGTATTGTACAGATGACATTCTGAGCGAGTGCATGGGATGAACTGGGATGATTACAGGAGAATCTAAACCCAACTATGATTGTGGATTGTTGGTTGTCGATCATCTTCTTGAGGTTTCCAGTGTAGACCCAGGTACTTTGCAGTTCAAGGAACCAAAAAAACCCCAATTCATCAGCCCCGGCAACAGGTTGTGTGCAGCTTGAGGTCTCACCCAAGGAAAATATGAGGGGGTGGTTGTGGAATCAAGTTTCCACAACCGGGTGATGATATGGGGGGTAAATCTAATAAGCAGCGCAACACCTTGCAGGCTGCGCCGATAGATAACTGCGTGAACCTTCTATTCCATGTCGGATACTTCAGCGTGCAACGACGCTTGCACCTCCAATGACTGTGCAATACATGATACCTTTGAGTTACGATAGTAAGCTATCAAGAGCTTACCTCGCAGCAACCTTCAATGACTCGGTGCACCCATGAGATTGCGCGTCCTTGCCAGGATGTTCAATTCTAACCATTATCCTTAACGTCCTTTATCCCCTTACTCCGTTCAAGTTCTTATCAGTAAACTGTGGATGGTTTAATAACATACGTTACTACGCGCTCCAATGCTGTGCTTAAACTCAGTGTTCACTACTTGACCAATATATAGATTCATACATTCCAATCGACAGATTCATACATGTTGAATACTTAACATTCCTCTATGCATGCATTACCTAACATATTATTCCCATTCACTACGGTGAATACATATAAAAGTAATCACATAACAGAAGTTTCCAGCATTAAACATCCATACCAAGCAATTTAAACAATCATAAACACACATTGGTCACACAAAACAGAATTTAACGTGGTTCACCCTCCGGATGGAGTCTACGTCCATAAGAACGGTTGTTAATATTGCTCTTAATGGGAAGGGTACAACCATTCTTAGTCTGCGCACTCAGCTACAGACTCTCTTCTCTCTGTCATATAGGTCTCTAGGCACTCAGCTGCAGAGCCTTTACAATGGATTTTCTAAGCTTAAGATTCTACAATAATCAACACTTAACCAAAATGAAGAGTTCAACAACCCAACCAACAATCCTTTCCTGGTACAACCATTCTTAGTCTGCACACTTAGCTGCAGACTCTCTTCTCTCTCTCAGATAAGTCTCTACGCACTCAGCTGCAGAGCCTTTACAATGGATTTTCTAAGCTTAAGATTCTACAATAATCAACACTTAACCAAAATGAAGAGTTCAACAACCCAACCAACAATCCTTTCCCGTACAAAATCATGCCTATTTATAGATTATGCTTACAGGCATATCTTTACAATTCGTAAGCAAAAAACCTTAGGTCTACAAAACCGGCATGGCTAACTACCACCCTAGCGGTCGCCATCGACAGCCTGCTCCGCCTGCTCCAGCTGGGCCACTCGTGGCTCACATGCTCTTTTGACAGCCGTAGTTCTCCAAATGGTTACAACTACATCATGGCATGTCCCTTTCCACTCCTTCGCCTTCCTGTCACCATCGGTGTCGTGGCCTAGCTTCTCAACTACTTGCCACCACAGATTCGACCAAGTTGCTTTCATCTGTCATCCATCTGTTCCTTACCCAAACTAGGTCATATCCTCATCTGACCTTTACCCATGTTCTGCCCAAAAATAGCTCATGCGCTATAATGCACATTGTCCTTTTGTGCGACCATGCCTTAGTCATTTCCATCGTGTGACACGCGCAAAACCTCAAATTATTCGTCGCCTGCCATCGTGCATCATGCGCTTTCACCAAAACTTCTTTCACTTCCTGCCGCAGTGTGCAATGCGCAATTATCAAAATTTCCTTTTGTTCCTGCTGCAGTGTGCTACGCATGATTTTCCATACTTATATATTTTTCCAACCCACTTAGGCCACGCCCAACAGGCCCCTAACACTCACCTGTGGCTCGTCTCGAGCCACTTCCACTTGCGAACTATGGTGCCACGTCTTTCATCGTCCCAAGATTTACTGTGAAGCTTTGCAGAGTTTCTTCCAACTCCGCAACTACGTTCTTGGCTTTTTGTTCGAACCCTGTGGAAACTCCGGATAGGTTGCGATGAAAATCGCAGTGACATCCCTCTAAATATCAATATCATGGTGATGTATCTCTTGAAACGGACTGACGGGGCACGGCTTGCTGTCATGTACTTCTTTCCAATGACCGTCATTCGCATGGAACCTTGATCATCTACCTCTTGTGCTCCTTTATGAGTGGTCCATTGGTTGTCTGGATGGCGCACAAGTTATTCCACATCACCAAGTCGGGAAATAGGCCAGATGTTCCAACACATCTGTTTCGCGGCTCAGGTTGTCTCCTACTGAGCTCTATCTGCCTTTGCTCCTGGTGATTCTATATGCAGGGAGACCGTGGTTCTTTCAATGATCAATAATTGCGTAGACATCTTGGATGAAACTCGATGGTTAATCCTACCGAGTGCCACATTACTCTTATCAGTTAGGAACTCCATAGACATCTCGGATGAAAACCCAGGGTGATGTCTCCTGAGGACTACAACAGAATCTTCTACGGATTGCTCATGGATGCTTGTCGTCCTAGATCTTAGGGAACCTGCGGTGCTTCTACTGGAGATGAAGTGCACCATGGCACCTGGTTAGTTCTCTCTTCCAAGGCCTTCTTGGCCTATCTTTCAACTAGCAACTCTTAGGGTATATCCCAGGTTCGGTCACTACCCTGGACAAAGATGATAACTAATAATTGCGTTCTCAACGCCTCTAGGGTTTAGTATATATAGCTTGCTTCACTGATGTTCCTGTATGTTAGAATCCCCGGGGAGGATCAGCTTCACATGATTCTCATGCTCTGAACTGGGGTATCCATGTTGGCATTCGTGTAAAGTGATTAACTGGCATTGTCCCGCCATGATGTGTGATCAGTGCTAATCATGCGTCTTTACGGTAGCTGTGTGCCAAGTGTCGATTTAGCAACCTGCTGCATGGGTAGCTAGAAAATCATTTCTGAATGTGATGGGATTTTACTCATGTCGTCTGGACGTATGGTGTCAAGTCGACCTGAACCACATCTTCCGCCATCGGGATCTCAATTGTTGCCATTATTAAGTATTTCCAAGTCGTTCTAACGGTCTTCTAATGAGTGGCTATGGCAGTGTGGGAATTTCGGATAAGGTCACACTGTTTGGAAAACTGTACTCCATTTAATATTTTAGCACATGAATCGTGCACTGTTCTCTGCGGAACAACCTTCCTTGATGCTCCTTGTGTCGAGCATTCGGCTACCTTTGCGGACAACATCTCCGCCTAGTATCGCATTACTCCTTTTCTTTTCCAACGGTGCTAAACTTTGAACCAATTATGTGTCGGAATGTGGGTCTCAGGCTCCTCTTTCTTGTACGGGCTGTGGTGGAGCTTCAATACTCTAGTTCCTGCAATGTTGACAAAGTCATCAAACTCTGCGTAAATATAGAGAGCTATAATGTTAAAGAGGGTAGAGAGGTCCTGTTGATGATGTTGATTGAGATCGTCAATTATTGTCATGGCGTTGCGGTCTTCAGTGTCAATGTAGTTAGCAAGACTACATTCCAAAAATATCGCGACTATGTTGAGTATATAAAAAACTATCGTTTCATCCGCTTGATCGTCAAGCTTGAGAAATTCAATGGTACCAGTGAGGAACTGATTTATTGAGATTACTTCCCTCCTTAGCAGAAGTAGTTCCTCTGGACTGAAGGTCTCTTCATCGTAGATTGCTTTCGTGCAACCTATTTGTGTGGACCTCATAGCGATCTTGTGTGTGGAACAAATCCTTCAAGTATGCTATCAACCCAAAAGTCGACTACTCGTGATAGTGGAGTCCACTCAATAGGTACTCCTCCTTGAAAATAGTTTTTCTTTTCTACGAGTCACGAGATCCACTCATGTAACTCGTTTCCAAATGAAGCCCATAAAATCTCATGAATCTCTCTCCACAAATATCTGTTCAACCACTGTACGTCAGTGAGACGCGGATGTCTATTCTCTTTCTTTGCGAAATATCTTTCAATCTTGTCACACCAATCCCAGATCTCTTTCTTTTTAGGATGCCAATTGTCTGATCCTTCCGGGAACTAGTATTCTTCTTCACACATTACTTTCCAACACTCTATCGCATCACTGGTCTTAGCCGAGCAACGGAATGATTTGTTGGCTGTCGATCACCTTCTTAAGGTTTCCAGTGTAGAACCAGGTACTTCACTGTTCAAGGAACCAACAAAACCCCAATTCATGGGCCCTTTCGGGAATAGGCTACGCGCAGCCTGAGGTCTCACCCAAGGCAAAGCTAAGGGTGTGGTTGCGGAATCAAGTTTCCACAATCGGGTGATGCAATGGGGGGGAAAGCTAATAAGCAGCGCAACGCCTTGCGGGCTACGCGGATAGACAACTGCACGAACCTTCTATTCCACATCGGATACTTCAGTGCGCAATTGCGCTTGTGCACTTGTGCCTTCAGCACACAATGGTGCTCGCACCTCCAATGACTGTGCAATACAAATACCTTTTTGTTACGATAGTAAGCTATCAAGAGCTTACCTCGCAACAACCTTCAATGACTCGGCGCATCCATGAGACTGCGCGTCCTTGCCAGGATGTTCAATTCTAACCATTCTCCTTAATGTCCTTTATCCCCTTAATCCGTTCAAGTTCTTATCAGTAAATTGTGGATGGTTTAATAACATATGTTACTGCGCGCTCCAACGCTGCGCTTAAACTCAGTGTTCACTACTTGACCAATATATAGATTCATACATTCCAATCGACAGATTCATACATGTTGAATACTTAACATTCATCTGCAAATGCATTACCTAACATATTATTCCCATTCACTGCAGCGAATACATATAAAAGTAATCACATAACAGAAGTTTCCAGCATTAAACATCCATACCAAGCAATTTAAACAATCATAAACACACAATGGTCACACAACACAGAATTTAACATGGTTCACCCCCTGGATGGAGGCTACGTCCATAAGAACGGGTGTTAATATTGCTCTTAATGGGAAGGGTACAACCGTTCTTAGTTTGCGCACTCAGCTGCAGACTCTCTTCTCTCTCTCAGATAGGTCTCTACACACTCAGCTGCAGAGCCTTTATAATGGCTTTTATAATCTTAAGATTCTACAATAATCAACACTTAACCAAAATGACGAGTTCAACAACCCAACCAACAACCCATTCCCGGTACAGTCGTTCTTAGTCTGCGCACTCAGCTGCAAACTCTCTTCTCTCTCTCAGATAGGTCTCTGTGCACTCAGCTGCAAAACCTTTACAATGGCTTTTCGAATCTTAAGATTCTACAATAATCAACACTTAACCAAAATGAAGAGTTCAACAACCCAACCAACAACCCTTTCCCATACAAAATCATGCCTATTTATAGATTATGCCCGCAGACATATCTTTTCAATTCGTAAGAAAAAACCCTTAGGTCTACAAAACGGCGTGGCTAACTGTCACCCTAGCTATCGCCATCGACAGCCTGCTCCTCCTACTCCAGCTGGGCCACTCGTGGCTCACACACTCTTCTGACAGCCACAGTTCTCCAAACGATTACAATTGCATCATGGCCTATCCCTTTCCACTCCTTTGTTTGCCTATCGCCATCGGCGTCGTGGCCTAGCTTCTCAACTACTTTCCGCCACATGTTCAAATAGGTCACTTTCATCTGTCATCCACCTGTTCCTTAACCAAACTAGGTCATATCCTCATCTGACCTTTACCCATGTTCTACCCAAAAATAGCTCATGAGCTACAATGCGCATTGTCCTTTTACGCGACCGTGCCTTAATTTCCATCGCGTGACATGCGCAAAACCTCAAATTGTTCGTCACCTGCCGCCACACGCAATGCACTTTCACCAAAACTGCTTTCTCCTCCTGCCGTAGCACGCAGTGCGCAATTATCAAAATTGCCTTTTCTTCCTGCTGTAGTGTGCTATGCGCGATTTTCCATACTTGTATTTTTTTCCAACCCACTTAGGCCCCGCCCAACATGGATTTCTACAAAGTGGAAGACGGTTTTGGTTGAACAAGAGGGGGAGAACTACAATAGAAAAGAGGGGTTTCAATGTGACTGAGAGAAGAAACTACAAACTACTACCACATCTTGAAGAGGATTCTAGTGAAGAAGAGGATGACTCATAGCTCATTTCTAAGGAAGAAGAAGGTTCTATTAATAGTTCCAGATCCAAGACTGCGACATACCTATGACCCCGCATACATATTCAGAGACTAAGGTAAGACCTAATATTTCTTCACATTTTATTCTATCTAGTAAAAATAGTGGTAGTATTCCAAACGGTACGTCACCGAGTGGGAAGGCTCCCAGTAGTGGTCTAGTAGTAGTAAATCAATCAAATCCCCAGAGGTCCAAAATGGTTGGGGATGACATGAAGCTTCCTATTTTTAATGGGAATAGATCATAAGATCCATAACAACACTGGTTTTTGTGTAATGTTGTATGGACTTTGAAACAAGTTCAATATGACAATGTCAAGTTGGCTCAGTTGATGATGACCTTCAGAGACCGTGACTTAGAGTGGTTCATGAAGTTTTCTAAAGTCACCAGTAATCAGCTTGCAAAGACCTTGGATAAAGTCAAAGAGGCATTGAAGAGTGAATTTAAGAAACCTAAATCTGAATCTTAATGTACTACATATTTGAAGGAGATTAAACAAGTGTTGAATGAGTCCGTTTGGGACTTTGACCAACGTTTTAAAAATTTGATGGCTCATACTAGTTTTCCAATGAACGATTTACAACATAAGGAATGGTTTATTGCTGCATTGTTGCCTCATTTCATAATTCCACTTATGCAACAAAAGATACTGACACGAACGAAGGCCTTGGAATTGTCCATGAAGTTAGAATCATCCCCCATCAGCGAGGCTGGAACCGATATGAATCAAATCCATTCACAGTTAGCAAACCAAATACAAGATATCAAGAAGGGAAAAGAAAAGCGTGAAGATATCTGGTGTATAGATGCAAAGATGATGGACAGTCTAAAAATCAATGTACAACATTTCAGGATTATCTTAGTGCTAGAAATATGAATCCTTTGAATCATGTTACCCAGTGTCATATTTGTTAGACTAAGGGGCATCGACTAGAACACTGCTATTTTTTACAGAAAATGGTAAGTAATCCCCAGAGCGTATGGTGTAATTTTTGTAGTTCTGTCGTTCATGATGAGAAGCACTGTCGCACTTATCAATTTTTCATCGAACGGACTGCAAATACATTTATTATGAAGGGATAAGGCTTAGTCGAAAGACCTGAGGCACAATTCAATCAACCGCGATGTGGATTCTGAGGCTGCGAACGAGGAGGATTTGGTCAAGGTAGAGGAAAACTCGTATGTTATAATTGTGGCACTCTGGGACATTGTGCTAGAGACTTCCCACACCCTACAACCTCTTGTACATATTGAAGAGTATTGGATCATACCAATCAATATTGTCCACAGTTGATATCAAGTGGAAATCCAAATAGAATCAAAATCAGAACCCAAACCCGAATCCAAATGTGCAGAAAGTTTCAATAGAACCACAATCATGCCAGCATATTGTCGTTTTTGTAACCAGGAGTGGTACTACAAAATTTGGAGATAAGAACAATAATATTAATACACGGGACCCACGAGTTAGACCAATAACTCAGAATCCCCCGCAGCTTGATGTCCAGAAAGAAAAAAATTGTATTTTTAGAAGCTCGGGATGAATTTCTAAAAGGTGCATCAACATCCTCCTCATCTCCTGTTCGCGAAGAAGGACCTGTGTACGACATGACACCTCGCTTCAACAAGCTTGTGCTGAAGAACCACTATGGAAAAGTAAGTTCCCTTAATACCTTTCTCAGAATTTGTTTGAATTTTATTAAACATGCAAATGCTTTAAGAGAACTGCAGAAGTTAGTTGAGGAGTCTGAGGAGAAGTGCAATCCGAAAGGGTTTCTAATCATGTCCAAAAAAGACATAAGACTGGCAGAGAACTGAGCCTTAATGCACAGATTGGCGATTATGAGATGGACTTTGTTATTTTGGATTTGGGTTCCGATATAAACATCTTGACTAAACAAACATGGGGAAACATTGGTAAGAGAAAACTAGTATGGTCACCTACCCAACTACGACTAGATAATCGACATAATGTAATACCAAACGATCGACTAATAGGGGTCCCTATCGAAGTTGAAGGGATGCATAAATATGTTGACTTTGAAGTAATAGAGATTGTCAATGAGACTAATTTGTATCCTGTGTTACTGGGAATTGACTGGGCTATTCAAAACCATACTACTATCAATTTGAAAAAGAGGATTCTCACATTTGAAAATGAGGAAATTAGAGTTGTTGCACCACTGGATCCATTAAAAGGACAGAGATAAGTAGAACCAGTTAAAGGAGAATATGATACTCAACATATTGAAAATATCTATAATGTATCCTCAAATATCAATGATTATATTAATCCTACAACAGACGGTACACTCAGTTGGTGAAGTGTTAACTCTTTCTCTTCTAACTCTGGAGAATCTCTTGAGAACTGGAAAAAAAGGTTGCATGAAGTTTCTATGTGCAGGTGTGTTCGTGTGACAAAGTCCCTGCTTTGGATTGGAATAGAGGTATGTAATATTCCTACTTATGAAGGGTTTCCTAATGTCAGTCAGTTTATTGATGAATTTGAAACCCAAGTGCCTGAACAACATCGCTTATTAGCCTTGGATGTCGCCCTGAAAGAAACAATCACAAGATGGTGGGCTACACATAAACCCTCAGTGTCTGGTTGGACGCAGTATTGAAGGTACTTGGAAATTCGGTTTTGGGAAGGGATCCCCTACATAGGAGAGAAATATATAGGACTTACTAGTTTTGTTGATCATCTGGATACTTACAACACAATTTGGAAAAATATACGCAAGCAAGAGTGGGTCCATATGTTCATCCATACTCTTGACACTATCCCGAGAAATTGGTATAGATCGTTGGAGCTGCGACGAGGAACTAAAGATTGGGATTGTTTGTATGCCAGCTTTAAACACACATTTAATTATGAGGATGGAAGTACCGCAATAGATGCAGGGTTGCAGATCATTAAAGCTAATATTTTTGAAGAAATCCCAGGACCTATATCAAATGTACCATAATGGACTGCGAAAATTGATAAAACTGATGGAATGTTACAACATCAGTGGTGGACTAGAAGATGATGACCCGAGAGATATACACATTCCAGAAAGTGAAGGAAGCCATGATTTGAAGGTGTCATACATCTTATCAAATAAGTTTCTACACCAATTGAAGATCAAAAAGGTAAATATTGGCTCCACCGAAAATCCAAAATTTGTGAACATAGGTGACTATTGGGATGATGAAACTGTAGGAAAATTTAATGACTTATTGCATGAGTGTTAACACCCAAAAAATTCTCACTAGCTCATCTCGCTAGCCACATGACCCATTTGTCCATTTTTCCCACCATTTAGCCTCCAAAACCTCAAAAAACCTTTAAATGGTCACCAAAAAGGACAAAATCAATATTTTTCCTCCAAAAATACCAAAAACACTCCAAAAGGGCTCAAAATTCCCAAAAAATCAAATAAAAGGGAATAAAATTCAAAAAAGGAGAAAAGAGGGAAAAGGAAGGAAAGAAACCTTAAACCAATAACCTAAACCATGTGATACCAAATACCATGGGTCAATGCTCCACCACTGTTAAAAATATAAATAGGTGATGGAGGCCCCCTATTATTCATCCACAACCTAACCTATCCTTATGCTGCCAAAATCACTCCTAAAACCCTAGCCATCCATTTTGAGCTAGCTTTCACCACTTGAGCACCCCTTTGGCCAACCATCTTAGCATTTGGAGAAGAGAAGAAGACCTTGGAGAACTGGAGCATCTCGTCCCTACGGCTGTAAAAGCTCCACCAACCTCACCATTGAGGTAAAATTTCATGTAAAAAATCAATTTTCATATAATGAAAAGATATAGCTCTCTGGTATATTTGTTTTGCATCGAAAAATTCTGAATATTTACTGTTTATTGTATTTTACCGCAAATTTATTTTACAAATTCCCATGAACATGTTTAGATTTAGTTTTTATTTTTGTCATTTACAATAGGTTTATTTTACTGTTTTTGAACTGCTACTAAGCAGTCCATTCTCCTAAGTAGGTGCTCATTTGCATAAGCTAGGGTGAAAACCCTAGCTACAGTTTTGGTGACTCCACTAACTTGAATCTTTGGTTAAATTTATTGAAGTTGTTGTTTTAGTTGTTAGTTTGGTTTAATATTGCAGATCTGGTTTACTCTTAAGCCTATCACTTGTATCCCAAGCCCTTTGCTGTACCTGCAAAACCTGTAGTCCCCATTTTTTTTCTTCTGTTCAACCATTTGTTTTGGCAGCCATTTTTCGTGTCGTAAAACGTTGTTTTTTACCCCATAGACGCGTTCCAGAACGCGGTTGTTCATCCCTAACCCATGGCCTGCAGCTCCGTCCTTAGCTTGCAGCCGTTTCCTATGACGCAGGATCTTGGTGTCTTGACACGGCCCTGATCGCGTCATTTGATCTCTCTGTTGAGGCCCCGACCGCTGAACCCTGTCCCATTCCCGCTGCCCAAATCGCATCATTTGTCCTCTGTCCTGCTGCACCCACCGCAGAAATCTTCTCGCTCTCCGTGGCCCTACATTCCAAACCCATCCCCTCGGCTGCACCCATCTTGTTACCTCTCGCGGCCCCATTCACAGCCCTAGATTCCCTACCCACGGCCCCATTTGCAGACCTAGCTCCCTTACCTGTGGTTTCGGCTGCATCTCTTCGCCCCCCAACCGTGGCCCTCACCGCGTGACTAGTCCCCATCCCCGCGGCCCCGATCGCAGAACCCAGAGCCGCCCATGCGGTGCAGACCGCAGTGTCCAACCCCTTAGCTGCGGCCTAGGCCGCATGAACCGACATGAAACCCGAGCCCCAGGCCACAGGTTTCAACCAAACAGCCGAGCCCTAGACAGCTAGTTTCGGCCCGAAACCCGTGCTCGGTTTTTTGAGTTTTTTACCCATTTTTGCCAAGCTTTTTCTGCACATTGACAGCCCCCTGTTTTTCCTACAACCCAAGTTACTCATTAAGTTTTTACGCTATTTTTTCTTCATTGTACCACTTTACATATTTTCAGCATTTACAACATTTACATTGAAAAGAAAATTTCAGCATTTACATGTTTTAGATAGTTTCCCAAGCGTGGCATTTTGTTGGGTACATCATCTCACTTACACACACTATGTCACCTTAATTCAAGTGAGCCATAAAATTTACTTAACTAAACTAACATTCTAAACCCACTTGGGGAACACAAAAGAATCTTGTAGTTAGGTAGGACAGAGGGGATAGGCATCCAAATAACACCCCTTGGTCATTTACACTTGAGACATAGTTGTTGTCCTTTAGGGTACCAAAATCCCCTAGTATTTGTTGGCATGGTAAATACCAATTTGTCGGAATGGCCTCTCCCTTAGGAGGGAAAGTAGCAAGACTGGTTCCGGAGGCTTGAGTGGAATACCGCAATCCATTCAGTAACCTAAGTCTACCTGCTCATTGTTCTCGATGTGCTACCCTGTTGGGAGTACGATGGCGATCGAATAAGAGCTGCGGATTTACCTTTCTGGACGTGTTATGAACATGGTATCTTAGTAGCCATTCTTCTAGGATTATTTTACCCGATGTCCCTCCCAGTAGGGGGACATCCTTATCCATTTGGTTCTACTTTTTGTATTGTCTGACTTGGATTTCATCACCTTGCAGAGGATACGTCTAGTTTGAACCAACATACCTTTTAGTTAGGCGTTTGCATACTCCCTTACCTCCCCCTGGTCTAGTGAGTACACCATTTTTTCTTTATTAGGAGCAGTTTTCTTGTTGGTATTCTGACCACTTTTTCTTGTCGCTCTGCTTACCGTAGCACAACTGTTACAGTGAGCGTTTTGAGGTTGTTGTTGGCCTAAGTGCCATATTTTTTGCGCTCCCCTTCTGCACACTCGCCTACATTATGGTTTTTGATCTTTTCACTCGCCAAAACCCACTCTTTTTACTATTCATTTGTCACCATTGAGTCCTCGAGACATTCTCAGCGCCAACGAGGTGAGCCCCCGTAGTACAGTTGACTTGACACCACTCATCACAGGCATAAAGCCTTGTCACCAGACTCCGACGTCCCCCATTTCACATCTGATTCTGAGTCAAAATAAGAAAACCCCATATACACAACACCATCTAGCCCCATGGATGGCATGAATCCCAACCCGTTCTTTGGAGGGGTTGTCGGTGGAGGGAACACCACTGCTCCAACCACCACCGCTCCAGCCACCATGACAACAACTATCGTGGGTATGCCCACGGTAGGACCCACATCTACCATCCATGTCACCACTCAAAATCCAACGGCTAGTGGACCCACTACTGCCTCGTTAGTGACTCATGGTCCACTTGGAGGAACAGGCCCCTCCCACACGATCCCCACACCCCTGTTTGGAGGTCCCAACATCCTCGTTATGACTAATATTCCCACTACACACATGGGGGTATGCTCTTCCTACACAATACCCCCACTTACGACTGGAGGCCCCACGAACCCCATCATGACTTATACCACTGCTCCGTCCATTGGGGGCACTGGCCCTACCATAGGCACTACTGCTAGTGCGTACGCCCCAGCGATTAGGTCACATCCTTCTACCAGTTTTCCATTCATGGCTAGCCTCAACCTTCTTGACCTGGCCAGATTGACCAACGACCCTATTTGGCATGACCCCACTTGGCCTCATATGCCTACCAAACTCCCATCGGATAACCCTAAGTTTGAAGGCAAGGCAGGTGAGGATCCCTAGAATCACATCATGTATTTCCATTTATGGTGTTCCTCCAACTTCATAGTGGACGACTCCATCCACCTGCACCTATTACAACGGACCCTTACTAGCTCTGTAGCTAAGTGGTACCTCGAGCAACCTCACAGGACCCACTCCACTTTTACCTCCCTCGCCTCTACCTTTCTACAATTCTTTCGGTTACCTATTCGTTATGATGCGGCAGTAGAGATCCTACTGTCTCGTAGACAAAACATGGCCACCCACATCACTAATCACATTCATGAGTGGTGTAAACGCCGAAGCATATGTAAGATCAAGTTAGAGGACTGTACCTCCCTTGATTGGTTTCTGAAATCTCTCCTCCCAGTCATTGCCAAGGATGTGACATCTGAACGACCCTAGTCTGAAGAAGAAGCTATTCTAAAATCCCAGTAGTTTGATCTAATCTACGCCTAGTCTGGCTACTTTTATACCATTTTACTTTATTCTCCCCGCAGCGATTCCTCCCAGAATGACACACCGGGGGCATCCCACACCACTGATGGCATCATCAGACATGTTGCGTCACACAACCAACCTTTTACCATTACACGCAGTCATACTGGCCTCGACCTTTCGAGGGCCGCATCTCACTCCGGAGCTATGCCTTCATATGCTCCCATGGCACAAACCCACCACACCCATGGACCCTCATGTCCACCACAGTGTTACGGTCACGCACCTATCGCCTATACCCCTCTAGTTGTACCTCCTACATATTACCCTCCATAGGCTGCACACGCTCTTGTCCACTCGCAAGCCCCATCGGCTTATTACCCACAACAAGAAGCACCTGTCGCAACCCAACCTCCAGTCACTCAGACTTAAAAACAACCACAATTCGCGCCAGCACCTAGCCCACCTCAATTCCCTCCTGCATATTATCCACCGCAGCCTGTTCCACCACTTGCACAACCCCAGAACCCCCCTGCTGCCCAAGGGAAATTGTATGCACAACAAAACCTGTAGCAAAACCAAAATACCCAATGCAATCAACAAGGCCTTTTGTTCAGTATTTTAACCTTATAGTGAGGAGAGACACTACCAACTTGGGCGGGGTTGATAGGTAAATACATTCATTATATTGCATTTAGTTCTTACAAATGACAGAGATCGGGATATCAAAAGACATACCTTTAAACGATGGTTGGTCCTAGCTTTCATTTGATCTCCCACTTGATCTCCCGCTTCATGAACCTACAACACAAAGGAAACTTTCCTCAACGTATCTTGACTATATATAAATATGATGAAATCAGAAATTAATTTAACATCAAATATAATCAGATATTAATCCAAATGAACATACAATCCAATAGACATTCGATTTGGGACAGGAAGGGTATTTCAACCTTTTTATTGTCAAAGAAACATGAATCGGTACAATATACCTAACGTGTCAAGATGTTTCTGCAACCGAGTCCTGGGCTCCTTCTCTTCACAATGACTTGGGACTTTCCTCCAGCGTAACAACCCTTAATGCATTCTTTCTATCTCTAGATCTATCTAGTCTCCTCTCATGGATCCTCCTTGTATTTATGGGACAAGGTAGGCAGTTGGAATCGAGAGGTGGTTGAATTGGGAGGTTGGAGAAGTTGCAGAACCAACTTCAATTAATCCCAATTCATAATCTTAATATATTTTTTGGTTTCATCTTAAGATGTACGCGAGTTTCATACACCAGAGTAGCGCACAGTGTGCAATTCTTGTACTTTACAACAAGCGTTTGCAACAATTTTTGAGGTTTGCGCTAGTTTCACTTGAGTAAAGTAGGGCATACTAGTAGATGTGCACTAGTTTACTACCCAAAGAGTAGTGCACATGTCAAAAGATTAGGAGAAACAAGGAATTTCTCAGCTGAAGAGGGTAGTTTTGGTCCATACATCATCTAGATCAACCTCTTCAATCCATGTTGTCCTTTTGTGTGATCTATAGAGGAATGTGATAATGTATGGAGAAGTGCAGATTTGACCTATAACAGATGCCCCCTAATGTGTTCGGTCAGAGGGAAATGATGGCCGAAATAAATTATAATTCCAAGTAAGAGGAGGAGTAAGAAACCACAGAACCAAGTCACAAAAACACCTAAAACAACGATCAAGGTCAGTGAGCAATTACAATCTTGATATCATATAGATGTGTAGAATGATATTCGATACATAACTAGGATATGTATATATAGAGCATGGCCACTAAAATAAAAGCGTGGATCCATGTCACAATGAGAGATCATAGCCATAACAACAAGCTGGATCTATGTCTCATGAAGAGCCAAAATGAGTGAGGCTCAGTCTTGCGCAACTTGGGTGATAACATAAATATGATGATGCTATCATAGTCCCAAGGTATTCATCCAAACAACCCAAGGTACAAACCCTAACCATGCCAATAAATGAGCTGAAGACGAACATGGGTGTATTGGAGAAAACTCACTATGGCTTGGGAATACCACAACAGACAGATGACTACCAAAAATCTACTCAATTCTCAAATCAATTCTATTATAAATGACAATGTTAAGATAATGGGGAAATGTAACCAACCTCAATCCAAGCGTTTGATGTAGATCCCCGTCGGAGCTTTCAATCCATGCACTTGAAATCTGCAAATTAGTCTTGACAGCCAATATCCAACAAGTACATATAATATATAATTGACATTAACATTATCAATAACAATGGTCCATAATATCATAAGCAAATGTAACCCAATGTATAATAAACAACATTCACGCCATGAATGGATGAGAATATGAGCATTTCTATTAATGAACAAGAAGAAGAACAAAGTGATACGACCTCTTGTTGGCAACCAATCTGAACCAAGATCTAGATCAATCCACTTGTGCCTCCACCACTTCAATCCTCCATAAATGGCAAACTCAAACTAGATAGGAGTTTGGAAGGTGAACATAAGGGGTTCACAAGTACAAGGATCAATGAGTGCAGACTCAAGATTGGGAAAAAATCCACTAGAGTTCTCTTGCTGTTCTCTTCTTCCTCCCGTCCATAATCCATATGTGCTCAATATATAGTCCTCTCAAAGGTAGGTTAAAGGACACATCGAGACGTTACTCGGGAAGATGGAGAGCCAAAGGTCACCCAATGACCGCTTTTTGGGAGTAAAAAGTAATTAATAGTGGTTTTTACCATTTTACTTTATACCCGCGGGCTATAGTGCTGCAACTCATGGGTATGCATGCTATAGTGATGCAACATGCGGGTAGGAATAAAAATAGGGAAAAATGGTATCTCTGAAGGATATAAGTGGATCTGAGTCACTAAAATGGATCCTATAGGACAAATAATGTTGATGCTCACAGGGTGGAAGATTACGATGTAACAGATGCCCCCTAATGTGTGAGGTCAGAGAATGATGCTACAATGGCCGAAATACATTATAAAACTCAGAAGTGGAGCGATGGAGACACAAGTGGAAAGAGAAGCTCACTCGTCATAATACAATATTATCTCTGAATACATGTCGGTAGTACAACAATCTAATACAATGGCCATGGATAGGCAGTATATAATGAATACATGTCATAAGTGATCATAGTCATGATCCCTATATAGTAAGATATGGTCTCCTGCTGAAAAGGAAACAACTAGTACAAACTGGAGGTACAAACTGCTAAAAACTGAGAGGTCATATCTCAGATGTAAAGTCAACGTCATATGTAGCATACTGAATGCCACAATCACCTGGGGTCTTCTACACAAGTCTTCGACGGTGCAAGTCCCATCAAGTGAATAAAGGAGTTGGGGTCGAACCTGATGAGGCATCGTCTGATTACCGGTCAATGATGTATACCATTAACAGACGCGAGATGACCCACCAATAATGAAAATGGGCATCAAGGCACAGAGCACAATCATCAGAGTGTGAATAAATGAGTTGAAGTCGAACACTAGGATGAATCCATCGATCAGGGGACATTGATGTATTCCCAAAACTGTCGATGGCGAGAGAACCTGCCACTAATGACTGCAAGCCTCAAGGTACTCAAATGAACTCTAAGCCTCAAATCCCGGAATGAATGGGTTGAAGTCGACGGAACGAGACTCGCTGGAAGGAGGGCATTAAGGAATCCCCCATCAACCAACACGAGGTACCAACAATGATGAAAGGTTTGGAAGATCTCAGGTGAAACGGACTGACTCAATAAGGACAGTCGACATGCAATAGTCAAGAGGTATGAGGGGTGGCCAACACTGGTTTTAGGACTTCCTTTGAACAAGAGCATGAGCAGATGGATAGACTCAGGCAGCATAGACTTGACATAAACTATGCAATGCAGGAGGCATTACAGAGGGCTCCATAATGACTGGAAGCTTAACCAATCGGTGGAGAAAATTGAGAAACAAGTACAGCTCCTAAGGCCCAACTATAGTCCCGACTCATAATATATGGAGTGGAATGAAGGCTCTATTCAAAGACGACACAACAACTGCCAACAAGAAATAGTGACCATGATCCCGACCGGCTTTTTGGAATATTTGATTTTTTTTTTGGTCTTTTTCATAGTTGGGAAAAGCTTGAAAAAGAATAAAATTGCTTATAGTACAACAAGTGAGGGAATGAGTGTCAAATAGCGAACAGACTAGTTCCAAGCAGTGGAACATACCTATGATCAATGCAAGGAAGTGCGTGTAGGATGTGGACACTTGGGGGAATGTTCCCTCAGGGTAAAGGGTCATCAAGATGTGAAAGATAAATTAAGGCTCTGCTTGGCGCGGAAGATAAAGTGCTCAGGCACATGGCTAATAAGTGAGTAAGCGAGAGTTGGAACAAGGCTCAAGTGGCAAGCAGGATAATGCAATGCAATCACAACTCAACATAAAAGGGAAGTTCTTTTTCGTAAAGTTAGTCTCCTCACCCGAAAAAGTGTAAAACAATGAGAGAAGAACTCTTCTAGTCACGTATGACTAGATTATACCTTTTGCGTAATTAATCCACAAAGGTCCAGAAAAGGGGTAAACTTATACCTAATTGAATGTCGCTTCAAATCCTTTAACGAGTCTGAAATGACAAGTATACTCGGCAATCTTGTTTGATTTGAAAAAGTCTAACAAGGGCTTAAAAAAGACTTTATAAAAATATTTTCCGTAAAGGTTTAACGAGCCCCAAAAAGTAAACTCATGACCTCCTTACTGTTTTTAACGAGCTCAAAGGAGATATGGAAGAATGCTCGTAATGGGGGCAGACGAGTGTTAGGGACATGCGAGACTAGTTCCAAGCGCATGGAACAAAGCTATGCAAAATGCAAGGAACATGAGCAAGATAAGGACACTCAGTGGGTGTCTGCGAATTCGGGGAGTCCTATATGCAAGGTTCTGAATACGCCTACCATGAACAAAGCAAATGTCGAAAAGGACCAGTAAACAAGTATAAGTCCAGCTAAGAATCCTGTCTCCAAGAAACATAAGTACCAAGATCATCTCTAAAATGTACGTAAAGAAAAATCTGATACAAGTCACTGCGGTAGAAACATTTTCAACTTCACTATTGCTAACCTCAGACATACCGCAGGTAGAGCTAACCATTGAAGGTTCCATAGTACCAATACCCGAGGGATCAAAATGATCATCTTCAAAATGAAGAGCAAAGCTGAAGGATGTGAAGGAATCTACAGTGGCAAATTCATCATCACAGGAGTTGGAAATTCTACAAGTAGAATCAAACTCATCAAGATCACCGATTTGCGTATCTATAGGAGAGTCTAAAGACTCATCAATAGGGAAATGAGACTTTAATGTCAAACCGGGGCTAGACAAAACTATGCCTGGATCAAAATGTATGGCAGACTGTACTTTAGAATCATCTTGTTCAATAAGATCAAGGGTAGGAGGGGAATGAGATCTATGATAAATATCACCCCACAGCTTGTCATCACCACTTCTGGCCTCAATAAAAACTTCATCTGAAGGTAGGATACCATCGAGGCAATAATGTGAACAAGATAGGTTGGCTGCCAAAACTGGTAGTGTAACGGGATCTTATTCAACTGTCTGGGAAGAAGAGAGATCCGGATCTGCAATGGTTTGTTGGATATCATCGTAAGTGAGCTCCGCTACAGATAAAGGCATAGACATCCCGACATGCGTAATGTCTCCAGACGTGGAATTCGTGGATGGTAAAGTCCACGGATCATCTACATAGGAAGTCTGGAATAACATATTATTCGAAGGAGGAGACGCATTGTCGGTAATGGTTCCAATAAAATTCACAGGTGCAGAATGGTTAAAAGTTCCCATCAATGAGGGGTACATTCCAACACCTATGTTCCCAGTTGCCAGCTGAGAATTAGAAACTTGTGGGACTACGGATCCCATGGATGCTGTGGAAGGAGTGCCAACATAATCCAGTTGATCGATCATCACAATCTTGCCTTTATGGGGAAAGCAAATAACTCTAAATACAGTAGACGCGACAGCCTTCATAGCGTACATCCAGTTTCAACCCAGTAAAAGGTTGTAGTCAATGGGCGCATCAACCACTTCGACTTCAATAGGCATAGACTTACCTCCCAAGGAGACAACAAGGGAAGGGATAATTCCATGTGGCATAAAATATCTACCGTCGAATGCAGTGAGTGTAGTTCTAGACGCAAGTAGAGGAGGAGAGCCAAGAGCTTTCCAACAAGCTAACGACATTACTGATGCGGAAGCACCTTCATCAACCATAGTATGTTTGATGAAGCTCTTAAGGAAAACCACCTGGATTTGAAAAGCCACGTGGTGAGGTAAGCGAGGTTGGACATCAGTAGTATCGAACTTGATAACACTGGGATTTCCCCCATCCTGAGCTCCTAACGCACTCAAAAGGGCATGCTTCTGAGAAGGACAGGCTTGCAAAACTTCAAGAGCCGACATGGCACATGGAGTTTGGCCCAAATATTCTACGATGGAGTAGTTGTGGGCAGCTCGAGCATTAGGATTATGCGTAGAGCGCTTAAGAACACCTTTCGGTATCCACGGCATAATGGAGGGCTTCTCGATATGCAAGGAATTGTCAGGAGGAGGGGGAGGCTCACTCGCCATATTAGGTTGTGGTGCATCATAATCGCGCTGACAAGTGGCAACACTAACCTCTGACAAAACCATGTTCACACATCCATAACCACTAGTATTGGAAGAAGACGTTGCCGTTTCATTAGTACCATAACCAATGGTGGGAGCATGCGAAGCCATGTTTTGGTGATGAGGAAGGGGATCCTTCAACATAGTTGGTCTTTGTGCCAAATGATTCGATGCTTCTTCAATTCGAGGACATAAGTGAGTAAGATGATCCTCCCCACAAAGCTTGCAAGGGAATTTCACCTTACGCCTAGGTTTACTATCCTCGCCAGCATTACCGCCTTCCCAAGGAGGGTTGGCATTCTCTTTATGAGGAGTATTACGATTTCTATTGTTATTACTTCCATTGTTTCCACCCTTACGATTGTTTCTCCCCTTTTTCTTACCACCAGGTTGCTGGTTACCCGACGGTTTCATTGATTGCACATTGTGTAATCAGACGATGGAGTGGAAGTGGACAAGGTGTGAACCTGTCCGGGAGCAGACTAGTTTAGCGACAAATTTTGTATTTGATTAGCTACCAAGTCTACAGGGTGAGTGCATGCGGACCCCACAATGCTATCGGCATGTGGTCCAAGAACTGATGTGGGCTCATGTCTTGTTCTGGGTGCATCAGGAATAATGTCATATAAAATGATAGACTGAGAGTAAAGTAGATCTAACTGCTGGACTTTCAAGATAGCTTGTTCCTCAGTCACAATGCCGGACATTGAAACATCCTTAGCAATGTATGGAAGTAAAGACTTGAGGAACCATTCCAACAGGAACTCTGGAGGAATGTTGGCTTTCACTAATCTCTTTTGCCGACGCCACTCTTGAACATGGTCAGAAATATGTGTGGCATTATTCTGACGGAAGGTGGACAACAACTCAGTACCAGTATCATAATGAACCGGTAACTGGAAATGGTCTAAGAAAACCAAAGCACTCTCGTTGAATCCCCTATAGGTGTTTCTAGGTGTTTCCAGGAAACTCCACATACCACTTCGCGGCTACCCTCATGAGGGTGCATTGAAATAGTTGTAATCTAATGGAATCATGATACAACGAGTTGGAGGAGCACCACAGGTGAAACGTCGTGACATGATCTCCCGGGTCCTCACCACCTTTCCCCTCAAACTTCGGGATGTCCGAAGGGAGCTTTGTAGGGACCAGGGGCCAAGTAGGGTTGTGACACACCAGATCATTCGTGAGCTTCGAAAGATTCGAGAGATTCAAGCATGCAAGGAACGGGAGCTGAGGCTGGAAAGCTTGATTATAAGCTCCCATAAAAGGTTGGTTAAACGGAACTGTGTTATAAGATGGACCGAAATCTTGACCATGAGGATTAAACTGCTGATAATGAGGACCTGATGGTCCATAAGCTTTCCCATGGCCATAATATTGATAACCTCCTCCTGCCTGACCCATTTGAGAGTAAGTAGGTATATGCATGTTTTGGGCACCATATTGGGGTGGTGGGTGATACTGGTGGCCAGCACCGACTATGTTGTAGTAAGGGTTGCCGCCATGAGTATGGGGCATGTATGTACTATTCATAGCGGGAACCGTGTTGTAATGACCGTAATGGTATGGTATGTTCCCACCCCCAGCATTAGGATTAGCTTGAGCAGTCGTGTGATGACCATAAGCATGAGAAGTATTCCCAGCCCCAACATTGGTTTTACTAGTAGTAGGGATGGTGGCGTGATGTCCATGTGGATAGGAGATATTCCCACCCCTTACATTAGCATTAATAGTGGCAGTGGTGGACACAAAAGTATGCGGTATGTGTCCACCCCCATGGTTGGGAGGAACATTATCATTTGTAAAAGTAGTCCTGGGTTGACGAGTAGCAACACATGTATTAGGTGGTGGATGGCAAGTCGTGTTTCGAACAACACTTCGATTAGGTTGGGTAATACTAGGAGGTGGTCGTCTTCCAACATTAGCATTGTTAGGAATTTGACCACTTCCCATACTATGTGTGTGGGTGAACAACGTAGTGACCCCAGCGAGGGTAGTGCCCCCAGTGGGTATAGTATGGCTAACACCATGACTGGTGCCAGCATGCCTACCAACTGTAGTGGATGGTTTGACAGTACTATCACTAGGCATACCAAAAGAGAGTGTGGTGGGGTTGATCATAGGGCTAGTGTCATCATGTGACTCAAGCATCCCCTATCTATAATTGTGTGGAAACGAAGGAACGAAAGGCTCGTCCTGTTCTTCATCCTCGGGTAAGTCAGGCATTCCGTAAAGATAATTATCTAGATTCGAAGGATCAAACGATCTCGATCAACTGGATTAGGACAAATAGAACTAGGTTGAGTGTCAGGTGGATCACCTCCCCACTCCTCACGAGGAGTATGGGGATCGAAAGTATCGTCAACTCTACCCGAAGGAGTCAAAGGTTTTTCCTCAGTATCAGGATGTGCAGCCATGACGTCTTGGACGTAAGTCTCGGATGAATCCGAAGACTCAGAGGGATCCCTTCGGCATCCTCTAGCAACACGGCGTGAAAAATTGAGTGGATTTAAACCATCCAAACAACGGGACCAGCGGAGAGTAGGGCTTCATGCCACGATATATCCGGAGAGAAAATGTAATCAAAACATCCCCTAAAGGCCAACTATCAATAAAAAACAGTAAATCAAAAGCACACACCTAGAGAAACTACAGCCAAGAGCGGACAAACAGAGTAGCTAAATGAGCTCCTGACACTAGAGCTAGTATGTCTCACCTAGGAGAGGCTTGAGACTCCCAAAATATAGCCGGAGGTAACAGAATAAGTTATAGAGACACCCAGGCTTCACTACGTGTACAGGGTCAAGTCCACTGCACAAACACAACTATGCTATCCAATCCCTATCTGACTCAGGACACAAACAGCATAACCACTACAAGTACCCTGTAGGATACCTAGGTAAGGAAACTATGGTCACCTCAATATAACCAATGCTCAGGGGGATAGTCGCAGGTGGGACCCATCTTATGGGAAGGGTAGCTAAGCCCGAAGCACAAGAGGACGAACCTCCGGTACCCCTAGATACGAACAAATCCTGGATATATCTTCCACGTTCAGTCGGTATCAGAGGGATATCTCCTCAACCAACCTACTGTGACCTCGTGCTTAACTCTGGATTGAGTAGAGCTTCCTGAGAACACCGATCTATACCATGGATTTCTCCACTCCTTGGTCAGACACCTAATGTTTTGTCTAGTAGTCTTGGATTGTTAACTCACAATAATCTATTCCAAGAATCTAAACCTATGCTAGTTGGTGTACCCTATAATTAAAATCAGTCTAATCAATTTTAAGATTAAGCATTAATTTTAGTGGCTGTGGTTAGTCAAGGGATATGATCGTGAAACTAGTGATGTGTAGACTCAATAGTATGCAAAATCGTCCAATCCTAGACTCATCTATCCAATAAAACAATGTCACTAATATGCAAAATCAACCAACAATTCCAAAATAAAGATGCAATATTTTATTTTTTCAATGCACAAGCAGAACCTAAATGATGGCAACAAGCACTCAATGCAATATGCAGTACATGAAAGTAAAATATTTTTGTATTTTCGCTTGTAAACAAGAAGGAAAATGCAAAAAATTAGATGTATATTTTTGTATTTTTTCAATATAAATGGAATGAAAAAATGCAAGCAAAATCCTACTATTTAGTCACTGAAGTGCCGAGAAGATCACTAATACAACCCAGCAGATCCCAAACAGCAAGACTCAGCCAAAGGAAAGAGCTCAAAAGGAAAAAACCAAGAGGCTAAATCCAAAGTTGGGTAAAAAACCAAGAGAAACGAAGAGTTCTGGTCACAACCAAGGCATGAAACGGTCAAGAAAGAGGCCAACAAAGACTTAGGAACAACCAAAGCCAACCCAGCAACAACCAATAGCCATAAACCAACAAAAGCCAGAGTTACACGCTACTGTCGAAGGAATACCTGCGGGTACCCGCGAGCAGTAGAGTAAACAGAGGCAGGTATACGCGAGCTGAGCTAAGCTAGCCCACAGGTGAGGAAAGGAAAATGGGCAAATAAAGAGTCCAATGGCTCAGAAAAAACAAGTTTTCTATGGTGTATCTTAATGGCCAATCACTGACACAGAGCTTCGATAAACAACAACTCTAATTATGGACTAATGCTCAAAAAATTTCTCAAACATGGATGTTTTCCCCAGCAGAGTCGCCATTTTAGTATTGGAGAAAACTCACTATGGCTTGGGAATACCACAACAGACAGATGACTACTAGAAATCTACTCAATTCTCAAAGTAATGCTATTATAAATGACAATGTTAAGATAATGGAGAAATGTAACCAACCTCGATCCAAGCGTTTGATGTAGATCCCCGTTGGAGCTTTCAATCCATGCACTTGAAATCTGCAAATTAGTCTTGACAGCCAATATCCAACAAGTACATATAATATATAATTGACATTAACATTATCAATAACAATGGTCCATAATATCATAAGCAAATGTAACCCAATGTATAATAAACAACATTCACACCATGAATGGACGAGAATATGAGCATTTCTATTAATGAACAAGAAGAAGTACAAAGTGATACAACCTCTTGCCGGAAACCAATCTGAACCAAGATCTAGATCAATCCACTTGTGCCTCCACCACTTCAATCCTCCATAAATGGAAAAACTCAAACTAGATAGGAGTTTGGAAGGTGAACATAAGGGGTTCACAACTACAAGTATCAATGAGTGCAGACTCAAGATAGGGAAAAAGTCCACTAGAGTTCTCTTGCTATTCTCTTCTTCCTCCCATCCATAAGCCGTATGTGCTCAATATATATTCCTCTCAAAGGTAAGTGAAAGGACACATCAAGACGTTACTCGGGCAAATGGAGAGCCAAAGGTCACCCAATGACCGCTTATTGGGAGTAAAATGTAATTAATAGTGGTTTTTACCATTTTGCTTGATACCCACAGGCTATAGTGCTGCAACTCGCGGGTACGCATGCTATAGTGATGCAACATGCAGGTAGGAATAAAAATAGGGAAAAATAGTATCTCTGAAGGATATAAGTGGATCTGAGTCACTGAAATGGATCCTATAGGCCAAATAATGCTTATGCTCACAGGGTGGAAGATTACGATGTAACAATGGGAGGTATCATTTGATTATCGGTCATTGATGTATACCATTAACAAACGCGAGGAATTCCATCGATAATCATATGGGGGTCCAAGGTACCTAGCACGATCCAACAAGTGTGAATAAGTGGACTTGAAGTCGAACACTTGAGGAACCTGTCAAATAAGAGACATTGATGTATTCCCATTTATTCAATAGTGAGGGAAACTGCCACTTATGACTGCAATCCCCAAGGTACTAACCAAAACTCTAAACTTCATTCCCACTGCATAATGAGCTGATGTTGATGGGAAGAATTGCATTGGAAGGGAGGCCCTAATGCATCCTCCATCATCCAAAATGAGTAACACTCATAAGTATGAGCTGATGTGGAGTAGGACAAGTAACAAGAAGGAACAAACTGACACGAAGATGGCCGACACATGAAGTCAAGGTAAACTACAGAATGGTTGACATGGGCTATATCCTTGAACAGTGAGCACGACACAAAGTGACTTAGGCAGTTTTCAACATGGAGGGGAAGTGATATAAACCTGCAATGTAGGAGACATTAATAGACCCTCCATATGGTTGGAAGAATAACCAACCGAGGGAGTAAAAACTCGAAATCAGGGTCACCCTAAGGTCAAAAACTAAAACCCAATTGACATTAAAGACTCAAGTAGGTGCCATGTTCAAGGATATGACTGACTTAATTGCCTTTGAAACTGAAAAAGATGTTATATACCCTTCTTATCCCTTATTCTATTTTGGTAAAAGAATGTCCTTCTTGTTGTTTTAATGAGTCTAGGAAAGATAGAAAACTCAATATGTCCAACCATGTAAAAATTTTAACGAGCCCATGGGAGGAAGACTCGGAACCTTCTTCATTGTTTACAGAGTTCGAAGAAGAGATAGAAAAATACTCTATAGCACTGATCTCTGGATTTTAATATCGAGCTGAGATCTGTTCTTGCTCGCCATTGTTTTCAATTTTAAGGAGTCTGAAAAACTTAAACAATAACTCCATACACTTACTCGTGTATTTTAATATTGAGCCCGAGTAGGTTAATGCTCGCTTGGTGTTTTCACGTTTCGAGAGCCTGAAAACCATAAAGAAGGCTCCAAAAGTCCTTTTTCGTACAACTGGTCTCCTCCCTTGAAAAATCTAAAACAATGAGAGAAGAACTCTTCTAGCCACGTATGACTAGAGTATACCTTGTTCGTTAATGATCCACAAAGGTCGGTAAAAGGGGTAAACTTATACCTAAGTGGACATCGCCTCAGATCCTTTAACGAGTCTGAAATGACAACTATACTCAACAATCTTGTGATATTTAAAGAGTCTAACAAGAGCGTGAAAGAACTCTATAAAAATCTTTTTTGTAAAGTTTTAATGAGCCCGAAAAAGTAAACTCGTAACCTCCTTACTGTTTTTAATGAGCTCAAAGGAGAGATGGAAGAATGCTCATAGCCTCCTTACTGTTTTTAACGAGCTCGAAGAAAAGGTGGAAGAATTCTTGTAGCCTCTTTACTGTTTTTAATGAGCTCGAAGAAAAGGTGGAAGAATGCTCGTAACCTCCTTACTGTTTTTAATGAGCTCGAAGTGAAGGTGGAAGAATGCTTGTAGGTGGAAGAATGCTCGTAGGTGGATCAATGTCCAAATGAATGGAAGACTACATTATAGACTCTAGGAAAAATTCATCAGAAGGAAGTATATTATCCCATATGGAACACATATTTAAACATTCAAATGGAGTCATCACCTGGTCAATTGCCGGGACCCAGTCCCGATAAGGTAAGCATGAATTCAGAGGCTTCTTCTTAGTATAAATTGGACTGAAGGATTAATATGCCACATAATTTGATTGTGACATGGTAGTGCCTACTGACAAGGGACATACTTGGCCTATAGTTGGGTAATAAGAGGGATCGACAAATGTAAGCTGACCTACAGTGACAATGCTTTCGTTGTGAGGAAAATGCATCACACGAAAGAGAGTAGACACCACAGCCTGCATAGCATATACGTAATCACGCCCGAGGATCATATCAAAATCCATAGGGTCCTTTAAAACCATAAAATCAACTAAGATTGTTTTTCCACTCAAAGTAACAGGTACTTGAGGGAGGAATCCCAACGGTTCACTAGGTCTTTTATCAAAAGTCAACAGCCAATTAACAGTTGGAACAAGGTTAGGAAAACCTAAATCTCTCCAAGCATAAGGGGATAAGATACTAACATAGGCTCCTTCATCTACAATACATCGATGAATCGCATGGTTGCCGATATCAACCTTTATCTGAAAAGGTATAGCAGAAGGAAGGCGAGGCCCAGCTAGACTATTCTAATCAAAGGAAATGATCCCAGAGGTTGGTAGGGTTTCACTTGGCACAGATGAAGTGCCCCCCATTTTAGAAACATCTGAACTGGTAATGCATAAGAATTTAGGGACAGGTGCATCAATCTCTGGAGGACTGATGGGATCGGTCGAAGATTGCATCGATTCGATAACTTCACTCTTTGAAGGAAGAGTGGGGTTGACCAAAGATTGCATTGGTTCAACTAGTTCATCAACCAAAGGTTGATCTGGATGTTGGGAATCTATAGACAATTCAGGAGCAAAGGATCCTTCAGACATGGACCACACTCTCCGCACCTTTGGAATAGTAGGGCACAGGTGAGTAAGGTGATCTCTCTTACAAAGTTTACAAGGGAACTTTGGCTTGCATCCTATAAACCAAGACTCCTTTACAACAACAGTACTCTCAGCATGACTAGCATTGGCTGATAGCTTTCCCCCAGCATGACTTGTAGTGGATGGTTGCTCAGAAGCAAAAGACTTTTGAACTATGGACCACACTCTTTGCACTTCTGGAAGTACAGGGCACAAATAGGTTAGGTGGTCTCCCTCGCAAAACTTACAAGGGAACTTAAGATTCTATTTATTAGGTTTGTCGACAATGTCAACTTTCTCAGCATGACTTGCAATGGCTGATTCAGTGTCTCCAGTATGACTCACAGTAACTGGTGACTTGTCATTAATATGACCAGCAGTGATCAATGACGTGTCCTCAACATGAGCAACAGTGGTTGAAGACATGCTTTCAGTATGATTTGCAGTGACTTCCAGAGGCTAGGTAGGTGCCCCCAGCATGACTTCCAGAGGCTAGGTGGAAGCCGCTAGCATGAATTCCAGAGGCTGGGTGGGTGGGTTCAGTATGATTTACAGTGACTGAGTGAATTCTCCCAACATGACCTCTAGAGGTTGGGTAGGTGCCCCCAACATGCCCTCCAGAGGATAGTTGCATAGGTTCAGTATGATTTATAGTGACTAAAATATTTCCCCCAACATGACCTCCAGAGGTTATGTGGGTTCCCCCAGCATGACTTCTAGAGACTGGGTGGGTGCCCCCAGCATGAATTCCAGAGGCTGGGTGGCTGCCCCATTGCTTTGGCATCTTCTTCCTATTCTTCCTCTGTATATTCCTTCTAGACTGTTGGTTACTAGTATTACTACTTTCACCACATGAGGTAGAAAGAGGAGGAGAATATGTTACTGGAGAAGCAGGCATAGGGTTCTTATGTTCTTGATGTGAGGTGCTTACTTGAGAAGCATCAGGAGCATGCAAGGCGTTCGGAGTGGAAAACAACCAAATCGGTAGCCCTATAGTGAATCCCAGAAGATTCAAAGTAGCCATTAAGGGAGTACCAATGTTCCCAATGAATGGAAAAGAACAAGGAGCCCTTTGAACAGGGGTCCCTTGATTGGTTCTCACCAGGATGCTATCCATAGTTTCCAATTCAATGGGCCAAAAAAATCTAAGGCCAAAAAACAAGCAGCACAAAGAGCACACCACTGAAAAGGGTCCTAGGTAATCAAACGAGGCAAACAATGGAAAATACTCTCGGAAGCAAGTATGGGATGATTAGGGCCTAGAACAAACTAATAGAGTATCGACGGTCAGTTACGTGGCATCCTCCGGAGGTCCACTGGGTGCAAGCATTTTAATCACCAAACTACCTTCCCGGGATTATTGCCAAAGGGTTACCTTCCACATCTGTCTGAGGTGAAGTGGGAATAACCACCCACTCTACCTGTGTAGATCCCTAAAGGTCTGATACTAAGGCTACTATCAATACGAAATAACTTGGGGGGACAGTTGTCAGCCTAGTCAAAACGCATGGGCAGGGTAGCAAAGCCCGAAGTCCGAAAGGACCCCCGTACGTGAGTCAACTCTGGTTTATGGTTGATATGAAAGTGAGGGGATATCCTCAACAATTCCAATATCCCACGGCCTCATGATTAACTTTGGTTTGAGTAGAGAATCCCAGGACTATTTGATAGAGATGGATTTACCTAAGTGAAAGTTGTACTACGATTGTTGAGTAATGAAAACAGTTTCAGATTGTTTAAGGTGATTTAAGTCCGAAACTCTAGCCTAAGCTAGTTGATGATGTGTATACCTAAAAAGAAAAATGTTGCTAATAAATTTTATTAATATTTCTTTTGAAGGGCTACTTGTTACTCAAGGGTTGTAGTGTAGTGTGTGGAATGGTTTATTATGAAACTGAAGTGCATGTAAAGTAATGCTTTCAAATTCACAAAAAAAATTCTCTTTTCCGTTTATATTCTTTCAAAAATAAAAATAAAAAACTAGGCAATGCTAAAATCAAACTTCTTTTTATATTTTTCTTTTAATATTTCAAAGCAAACTATGCTACCTTAAAATAATGAAAGACCTTACTACTGAGCTACTTAAACAATTTTTGTCTTTTCTGATAAATGTAAAAGAAAGATAACTTGTACAAGAGCAAGCAAGATCTAAATGTAAAGTGTGCGTAAGACAAACACCTAAATGGCTCAAAACAAACGAATCAAAAGAATCGATGAAGACTTGACTTACCAAGTTTTTGCAAAAGAAAAACTTGAGGCTTGAAAACAAAGAGCAAAAGAAGCAGGGAAAAGAGACACTCGTAACGGAAAGACAAACCTAAACAGGTTGCTCCTAAGCATCAAAACCCTAAGAAAACACTAAGCCAAGCAAAAAGTAAGCAAGTGAACCAAGAATGACCTTAACAACACACGAACTCAACAGAAAGATAACTAGAAAGATTTGACTCACTTGGACTAAACTGATAAGACAATCAGAAAGTATCTAAACCAAGCAACCTTTCTAAAACAACCCTAAGGACTTAAACTTGAGGTCAAACCCTAATGGAAAGGATAAGACAAAGTGAAAGTGTGCTAAATGTTGCAACAGACAACTAACGTTAAAAACGCAGGACTGTATGACTGTGACAAGCAACTAGGGTAAAAGTATGCAGCTATGTCCAAAAGAGAATAGTGCACGAAATTCAAAAAGGGCTAGAAATCAGCAAAGATACTTAAACAGGTACTCAAGCAAGCAAACAAACTAAAAAGACTCAAGAGAGGCCAACAAGACTCAAAAAAGACATGGAAGTCTCAAGGGTCAGTCAAGGAGGCAAAGCAACAGGTTGGAAGTGGAAGCAATCCACTGGTAATCAAAGCCTAACAGCAAACTGGAAGACACAGGAAAATAAACTACTATGCAATGCAAAAACCAGCACACACTAGAAAAGATGCGCTACTGTTCAGTACACAAACTAGCGCTCATAAAAAAAGATGCGCTACTGTAAGTAGGGTAAACCAGCACACATTAGGAAAGATGCGCTACTATAAGTAGGGTAAACCAACACATGCCTCAGAAGGGAAGAAACAGGCTTTGCAGCAGTGGACTGAGATGAATCAAGCAATAAGGAACAGGTAACAAATACCTACAAGACTTCTCAAATAATCAAAAATTGAAAAAGGGACTGGAAGAAACCCTAAACTAGGTCTCCTAGAGCAGAATAACTACCGGTTACTCCCCATTGAGTCGTCAGTCTATTTTTCAGGATTTTAACCTTATAGTGAGGAGATACACTACCAACTTGGGCAGAGTTGACAGGTAAATACATTCATTATATTGCATTTAGTTCTTACAAATGATAGAGATCAAGATATCGAAAGACATACCTTTAAACAATGGATGGTCCTAACTTTCACTTGATCTCCCGCTTGATGAACCTGCAACACAAAGGAAACCTTCCTTAGTGTATCTTGACTATATATAAATATGATGAAATCAGAAAGTAATTTAACATCAAATATAATCAGATATTAAGCAAAATAAACATACAATCCAATAGACATTCGATTTGGGACAGGAAGGGTATTTCGACCTTTATATTGTCAAAGAAACATGAATCAGTACAATATACCTGACGTGTTGAGATGTTTCTGCAACCGAGTCCTGGGATCCTACTCTTCACAATGACTTGGGACTTTCCTCCAGTGTAACAACCCTTAATGCATTCTTTCTATCTCTAGTTCTATCTAGTCTCCTCTCATGGATCCTCCTTGTATTTATGGGACAAGGTAGGTAGTTGGCATCGAGAGGTGGTTGAATTGGGAGGTTGGGGAAGTTGCAGAACCAACTTCAACTAATCCCAATTTGTAATATTAATATATTTTTTGCTTTCATCTTAAGATGTGCGCGAGTTTCATACACTAGAGTAGCGCACAGTGTGCAACTCTTGTACTTTGCAACAAGTGTTTGCAACAATTTTCAAGGTGTGTGCTAGTTTTACTTGAGTAAAGTAGGGCATACTAGCAGATATGCACTGGTTTGCTTCCCAAAGAGTAGCACACATGTCAAAAGATCAAGAGAAATAGGGAATTTCTCAACTGAAGAGGGTAGTTCTGGTCCATACATCATCTAGATCAACCTAGCTCTTCAATCCATGTTGTCCTTTTGTGTGATCGATGGAGCAATGTGATCACGAACGGAGAAGTGTATATTTGACCTATAACAAGGCCAACAAAACCATGTAATAGGACGCAACCAGGGAAACAACCAACCTCAGGACCAAGGCGTCCATCCACCCAATCCTCCAAACAATAACAACGCTACCCCCGCCAACCAAAACTTTGATTGACCACCAAAATAAGGTAAGAACCCCAACTTATGGACAAACCACCCATGTTCCATATGCGGGGTATACGGCCATTATACACACACTTGCACCCATTTGGAGCGAGCGCGCCAACTTTGGACTGATGACACCCAACACCAGGGGAATGCGGCACAGCTAGCGCCACCACCTTAAACAAAACCCATGGTGCTGCAAAATCCTTTACCCATGCAAGTACTAGTAAACACTCAACCGTTGGCTCCTCCTCAAGGAACCACAACACCACAACAGAAAATCACTTATGTTTCTACTACTCAATAACCCACGGACTCAGGTACTCACCACCTGTTAATGATGTCATCAGCTGACATAAACCTCCAAATATGCTGAAACCAATATGGCTCCACCTCTTAATCCATCCCCGCTGATAAAGCCACCAATGTTCTTCCCACTAATCAACCATTATGCATACCTACTGCACCATTAGACAGAGGACCCAAAGCCCCTCATTTCCCACTACGTCGAATCAATAATAATCCCAATGCTCGAGCTACTTATAATTATAATATTGTGGATGAATTAGCCCAGTACTCTGCTGCTATGTCCACCCTTGAAGTTCTGAAAAATTGTCCTGCACAGCGAAAAACATTGTTATCTGCCATTGGTGCGATAGACTCGTCTGACTCACGAATGATGGCATTCGATTTGAACCAAGCCGAACCATGTTTTCCTTCCACATTAGCATTTAAGGTTTCTGTACCCATTCGCAATCTTGTTATTCATCGATGCATCATCGATGAAGGTGCCTCCACATTCATTATGTCAACATTCATCTGGCAGAAGCTCAGATCTCCTACACTACAGCCATCCACCATCCCATTACGAGCTTACGATGGCTGCTCCGCTCAACCACAAGGCCTCTTGGCTAATGTTCCAGTCCAGTTAGCTGGAAAAACAATCATTATCGACACAGAGGTCATCAATGCCCAACTCAATTATAACCTCTTACTTGGATGAAGTTACATGTATGCCATGAAGGTTGTCGCTTCATCAGTATTATGCACCATGATGTTTCCCCATGAGGGACATGTGGTCAAGATCAATCAAATTACGTACTATGATCCGAATGCCCCTGCTACACCAGAAAATGTTCTCCCTATGATTGAACAACCCATTCACAATGCACCTACATCGTTGGTCTCCACAATACGACCTGGGCTATACTCAGAAACACCCATGACTTCCACGTTTTGATCCATTCCACCCCCTTTGCAGTCACCCGAGATATCTAATTTGTGCACCCTCTCACATAATACACATAAACCCAACCCGCATCCCCCTTTATTACCACAACCACCATCAGTTCCCAGTCATGTCGGAGTCGCACCTATCCACACTATCCCGTTCCTATTCCCCCCTTCGAGAGCAGTCAACACCACAGTCATGGCTACACCAAATCTTCCTGGGTTGAAACTAGGACTACCTGTGTGGTAACTACCCGCCCCAACCCCTACCCTGAAACCAAACGTCATTTTACAACTTGTTCAACCTATTACCGTGACGAACCTCCCACCTCCAGGGGTGGAAACTGCATCAACATCAAGTAATGCACCCCCTCCACCCTTCCACAATAGGGGCAAAGGCCCACAAACCTGCACTGCCCCACCCGCAACCTACACCGCCCCACCTACACCAAATCTAGTAAAGAATCCTCTGCCATTTCGTGCTCCCCTCAAATGCTCTTTATGTGACGATTTGGGCCATGCTACCCACCAATGTCTGCAACTACCAGCACTTAAGGAACACATGCAAACATTAGATGACGATCCTAACATCCCGGTCATCAAACTTGACCCCACCCCTAAGCCCCATGATAAATCCCTACGTATTAATCACCCTTGAGCGATATGCGATATTTATAACCATTACTCACATCACTGCCTCGATCTACCAGAATACAAATTGGCTCTCTACGAACTAACTCATTCTAATATAGAAACATCCGCTCCTACCATTGAGGAAATTCATCCCCGAACATCTTCCTCCTTGGAAGAGATTAATACCATCTACATTATTTCCACCACTATTGCACCACAGTCAACCAATTTGACGACTCAGTGCTTTCGTAGTGATGAAGAAATCCTCGAGGAGCTCACCACACCTGACTACCCCTAGGATGATATGCACCATCGATCATATTTCATCCCTGGGGAGTCTACCACCTCCACGGCAACCCAATTCTCCTTCGATTCCAAGGAGTTCCTTCCGACCAAGGTTGACTAGTTTAAAGATCCCATCCCAGCTCCCGATGCCCTTGAGGAAGGCAACATGGTCAACATTTCACCCACCATACAAGTCAATATTTCCACAACGCTCAGAGTACCCGAACTCATTTCATTAGGAGCATCATGCACTGAGGATGAGGTTCAATCTTATAAGAATCTCTTCCAAGAGTTTCGTGACATCTTTTCCTGGTCCTAAAGCGAGATTCCTCGCCTTGACCCTGCTATCGTAGAACACAACATTGAAACTTGGTTGGACATGCCTCCCATTCGCCAAAAACAATGCCCCATCTACCCTTGTAAGCTTCCCACCGTTAAACCTAAAATTGAGAAGCTTCGTGCAGCTGGGTTCATTTACCCCATCGCCTATACGACCTGGGTTTCCAACCCAAAACCAGTCAATAAGAAGCAAAGCACCATTCCTGTCTGTACTGATTTTCGTGACTTAAACCAAGGTTGTCCCAAATACAACTTCCCCACACCATTTATTGACCAACTCATCGATGCATGTGCGGGGCACAAGATGCAATCTTTCATGGATGGTTTCTCTGGGTACAATAAAATTCAGATTCACAAAGAGGATAAATACAAGACTTCCTTCACCACCCCATGGGGCATCTTTGCCTATTGCGTTATGCCTTTCAGTCTCAAAATTGTTGGTGCCACCTTCCAGCAAGCCATGACCTATTGTTTTCATGACTTGGTTAATATCATCTTGGTCTACCTCGACGACCTCACGGCTCAATCCAAGAAACAGTTTGACCATCTGAACGACCTCTAGCAAGTATTTCTTCATTATCATAAGTATCAAATCCACTTGAACCCACTAAAGTGTGTATTCTGGGTTCCGACAGACCAGTTGTTAGGTTTATCATTTCCTAGAAAGGAATTGTTGTATATCCTTTAAACTTCCAAACCACCCTAGGCCTCCCATCACCACGTGCGATACGACAGCTACAGAGCCTTCAGGGGAAAGCCAATTTTATCCATTGTTTCGTCCCCGATTATGCCACAACAGTTCATGGTTTACTCCATTTGTTCCATACCCACATCCCTTTTGTTTGGGATGACCAAGTGCAAGGTTCTTTCAAGGACCTTAAGAAATCTCTCACACATGCCCCGTTGATCTCCCCTCTGGATTTCTCAAAGGACTTCATCCTTTACGTTTCAGCATCCGACCATGCTGTTTCGGGGGTTCTTGTTCAAGAAGATTCTGCTCATCAAGAGCATGTCATTTATTACGTGAGCCAGACCTTGTCAAGCCCACCATTACGTTACCCATATGAGGAGAAACTTGCCCTCGTCTTTGTCTTTTCAGTAAAAAAATTGTGACACTACATCCTCATGAGTCACACTACAGTCGTTGCAGATTCCAACCCCATGGTTTATCTCTTGAACCATCGCCTTCTTCAAGGCCGCGTCGCTAAATGGGCCATTATCCTACAAGAGTACGACCTAACATTCACAACCCCTAAGAGTACTAAATCCCTTTCGCTTTCACAACTCATGACGGATTTACCATCCCTATCATCGTCGCCCTCATTCACTACTAGTTTAACTGACAACCATGTTTTTATCATCTCATCAGATGACCCCTGGTACGGTGACATCTTGGTTTACCTCCACACACAAAAGATTCGACCCGATATTGACCATGATGGACGTCATCGCACCCATCACCATGCTTCCTGTTATCTCCTCCTAGGCGACGTCCTATATCGACGTAGTGTCGACACCATCTTATGACATTGCCTCACACGAGAAGAAGCATAACAAGTTCTCAACGACTGTCATAGCGATGCCTAAGGCGGCCATTTCTCTGGAATGGCCACTGCCCAAAAGGTGATCCGCGCAGGGTATTTTTGGCCCATACTATTTACTGATTGCATGACAGCGGTCAAACATTGCCGCAACTACCAGCTCTTTTCCCCCAAGGCAAGAACACCCCCCGCCCCCCTTCATCTGGTCGTCACCATTGACCCTTTTTTAAAATGGGCCATTGACTTCGTGGAATGTAATCCTCCCTATGCAAGTGGCCATAAGTACTTCATTGTCGCCATTGACTACTTTACCAAATAGGCCAAAGCCATGCCTACCTTCAAATGCAAAGATGACACTGCAGCCTGCTTCTTCTTTAACCATGTCATCACTCGTTTTGGAGTCCCCAAGCAACTCGTCTCCAACCATGGCTCACATTTTGAAGACTCTATTTGGCAAGAGCTGTCAACTCTCCTCAAATTCAAACATCAATATGCTTCTGCCTACTACCCCCAAGGCAACGACCAAGTCAAGGCCATTAACAAAATTTTGAAAACAATCCTCCAACGCACTATTGACCGCCATAAGTCCAATTGGCATGATATGATTTTCCCCACACTATGGGCTTACCGTACATCCACTAAGACCGCCACCGGTTTTACCCCTTTTCATTGATTCACGTTGTTTAATCTGTGCTCCCCATCGAGTGTCAGATCCCAGCATTGCACATCAATATCAAACTCCTTCCAAACACATCACCGCTCGAACAATGCTTAATTCTATTGGAACAAGCTAACGAAGACGTCCGCACAGCCCTTCAAACCATTAAGGCCGTGAAGAGCCACTCCAAAGCTGGCTACAATAAGTATGTTCACCCACATGCCTTCCGTGAAGGATACCTTGTACTTGTTTATGACCAAGCCCATGATAAAATGGGTAAAGGAAAGTTTGAATCCATGTGGAAAGGCCCATACAATGTACACACCTGCCTTGGAAATGAGGAATACATTCTGACTAATTCAGAAGGCAACTCCGTACACAACCCCTATAATGGGTTGTACCTTAAACGCTTTTACCCTTAGCACTTTTTGGACACAGCAGTCCATGTTGTACATTTTTTATTCTTTTTTCAGTTTCATCATCCAAGACCTTACATTTTGTTTTCCCTGCATGACCACAAATGCATCCTGTTCCACTTTACTATGTTGGCTTTGCTGATGGTGCAAGTCATTGGTCTCCAAATCTCGCCTCTGCAGCTTGGGTACTTTATTCCCCCTCACATGAGTTGATTCATCTTGACAAAGTGTGCATAGATGTTTCTACCAATAACCAGCCTGAGTATGAAGCTATGACTGGTCTCTTGACTGCGTCCCTCCATATGGGTATAAGCCACCTTCATGTGTTCCTAGACTCCTAGCTTCTTGTCACCCAACTCAACAATTGTTACCAGGTACACAATCCTTGCCTCTTTAGAAAATTCCTACACACTAAACAAATGATCAGACAGTTTGAATCCATTACATTCACTCATGTCCCAAGAAATTAGTGTGGCAGATCAAATGGCTAACAACATTCTATATGGGCATATCAACCAAACCATGTAGGACATTAACCATACATCATCCACACATCATCATAACATCATATAGGCATTTAAAACTATAGAAACAACAAAAAGAATCCATTATAATATTGCATCCACGTGCATATCATCACCATAAAAAATGCCTCCACAAGCATATAAAAACACAACAAATGCATCCAGGTGCAACAAAACACAAACAACGCCAAATGTGCATCCACATGCATATGAGACTCTATCATCAAAAAATGCATCCATGTGTATATATATATATACCATCTCATCATGAAAAAGTCATGAGTGCCCTCATCACCCAACTATACAAAAAATACATCGAGTAGCCCCAACGACATCCTCTCCATATGATATCAGCCGTATATAGAAAAAACATCCCCATATGCTCATCATCATTGGGGGCAGCCCACGAACTGTCTAATCAGAGTCCCCCGCTTGACCTGCGTCCTCGTCATCACCTGCAGCCTCTGCCTCTGCTGCTAACTCATCCTCTCCCAGCTCCTCATCCGGCTCCTCTAGATCCTCGTCATCAATCTCAGGAGCGTCCATCCGATCCTGAGCCCTCCTCTCTGCCGCCAATACAACAACTCACCTCAGGATAGATCTCCACTCCCGTGGAGCATCGTAACAAGCATCCAACAACTCCGGGTCTAAATCCCTCCAAACCTCATCCTCTACCTTGACTAGTAACCGATCAAAGTTGGCCCATAAAGCCTCCAGTGTAACATCGTCATCATGTCACCAGACCTCCCCTCAATCAGGTTGGGCTTCCATCACTATTTGACCCCTGTAGTCCCAATGCCCCTGTGGTGGCTGTGGTTCCACATCTGCAGAAACCAACACCAAAAAGGTTAGCATCATCAAACATATCTTGCTGTCATCATAAACTGTTAAGCAAAACTACAACATGATATGCTCAAAAGAAACCAAAATGCAAACATACCATTTGGCCCCAGACCTGTCTAGGAGGCCGCGCCAACTGAGGATCCCCCTGGTAGTCCATAGATCGGCATGGTTAGTATTCGAACAAAACAAGCATTTGTAGTCACTTCCTAAATAAATCTGCCACAAAATATCGACCCATGACCCCACCACCACTGCGGCACATCATCTCCCCCCACCGCACCATCCACGACTCCCTCAGTCCTCCATCTCGGATCAACACACTTGGTCGCAACATAGGAATCCACTCAAAAAATAAATAGCACAAAAAAGAACTATAGCAGAAATACCCTCCGATCTGCCTGACCTTGCTCAGCTCCCACTGAACACAGGAAAGGAACATCTAACCCCATGCATAGTAGTTCCCTACTAACACCCTCTCAATCAACATCATCTGCCCCCTCGACACAAGGTGGGGTGCATGCGATCCAAATACACGACCACACATGCCGCAATCACTTAGGTCGTTGGCTCCTGCAAATCACACACCAACAGTACATTTTTATGCACATGCGACCCTAGATAACAAAACCTCTCCAACATATCCTCCATGTCCATGTCCCCAGACCTCCGAGGCTGAGTATCTGCCATCCTACCCAAACAGGGAAATCCAGTCAAGAAGTACACATCTGCTAGGGTGAGATCTAGCCTCTCACCCTAGACCATGAATGCCTCAATGTTCAGGTCCCAAAACTCGACCACCCTGTTCAACAACAGAGATGCTGAATGCATAAGGGGAACCTGCAAAAACTTCAGTAGCCCGCAGAGTGCCAAAGTTCCTTGCACACAATGATCCCGTCGGATAATGGTCATCAGGTGCCCTGGCATCTCCCGCTCTCTCCGTCACCTTCTGCATCTTGCCAACCACACAATGAAATCTCATTAGAACCACATCAAATACTTCATTGATCCCCTCCGGATTGGTGCACCAACCAAATGGCACCTTAGCATGCATTATGGGGAATTTAAACCCCACATGTGCGCTTTGGAGCACACTTTCCTCCTCGGAAAGCACGCTTCCAGAGCGCACCTATGGGGCCCACAATCACGCTCTAGAGCATGGTTGTGGGAGCCACAGTCGCATTCCAAGAACGTGGTTGTGGGAACCATAGTCGCGTTTCGAGAACGCAGCTGTGGGATCCATAGTCGCGCTCTGAGAAAGAGGTTGTGAGAGCCACTACCGCAATCTGGAGCACGCAACTCGCCTCAGAACCCGCGATATACCACTTTGGTCACCTAATGTGACTAGTACACCTCCCTTGAGGACCGTTTTCCCCCAAAAAATAGAATAATATTAAAGACAAGGTCCTAGAGGATTACCTGTAACTCGCAAAACGAAGATCCACCGGTCCGTTCTCCCATAAATGCCAAATCTCCTCTGGTTCACTCAATTCTCCTGTCAAACTCAGCCGTACAAATGACACATGTCACTATGGATCCACTTACTATTTATAGACATTTTCCCCATTCTTGTTTTAGCCATTCTAGAGTCATATGAGGTTTGTTTCCCAAACCGTTGATACCATTGGATTCTGTACGATGAGACCTTCGCAGTGGTCGAGTCATTTTCTCGATTTCACTGGACCCTTTTTTGGGAATTTTTTAGGCACCCCTCGTCGCTTTGATTTGCATGCCCCATCGGCCGTTGTTCATTTTTTATGTTCTTTATATCGTTGGATTCAGATTTCCACGCTCGTGATGATGATCGAGATCATTTCTCACTCTCACCCCCATATTTTTTGGGTCTTTTTCACACCCCCTCGTCCCCTCGATTTGCATGCCACATCGGCTGTTATCAGTTTATGGCGATTTTTATACCATCGGATTCAGTTTTCCAAACCTATGATGATGCTTGAGATCATTTCTCGCTCTCAACAAAAAAAAATTTTGACATTTTGTCCATACACCTTGTCGCCTCGATTTGCATGCCACATCAACCGCTGTCGTTTTTTACCGATTTTTTCATCGCGACCTATCCATGATCCCTTTGCTCCATCCATACTGTAGTTATTACATTATTTTTCCACCATTCATCAACCCGCAAGGAGGCATCATCAGTGTTCCTCCCCAGCATTGTTCTTGGTTTCCTTACTTGTCCCTTGATTGAACACTTCCTCCTTGCTTGGCACCATTACTTTTGTCCGGTATTCTTTTACCCCTTTTTTCGGACCGAGCAATTCCTTTACGAAAAAGGCACTTAGGGAGTTTCTGTTAATCTCTTTTCTAACTCCTAAAACAATGAAAATATCGTTGAGAAATCTTGCTTCCTTTCATGCTCTCTAAAAGTATCTGAAAGGGCATCTACCTGGTATAAGTTTACCCCTTTTCCGAAACTTGTAGACTAATTATGAAAAAGGAATACTCTAGTCACATCGTCTAGAAGAGTTCTTCATTGCATCCTTTTATGCTTTTTCGGGCCTTGGAGACTAACACATGAAAAGGAACCCCCTTGGAGTCTTCTTACTGCTTTCAGACTCTCTAAAATTGAAATCAACCACGAGCATTCACCATCTTGGGATCGTATCAATCCACACGATGGTAGCTCTCCACCATTGCAGAGTCTTCTTATCGCTTTCAGACTCCTTAAAATTTAAAGCACTTACAAGCATGAACTGTCCTGGGCTCGTACCAATCAACACGACAGTACCACTTTGAGCACATTTTTTATCCCTTCTTTGAGCTCCTTAAACCATGAAGAAGGCCCCAACGGTTCCTATCAACACCACAATAGATCATATCTAGTCACCCTATTATGGCATCTTTCCCAGTATGGTTTCCTTTGTTTAGAGTGTTCTGTGATGCGTCACCCTTAGAGTCTCCTGATATCATTCATCAGTTTTTTCCCCATTTGAGTCTCCCCCATTATAGCCACATACCCCTGGTCCCTTCAGCTATGACCCCCTTCCCCCAAGTTAGTTTCAAATGCTTCCAGGTCAGCCATTCCATCATACTTTGAACAAAGGAAGTTTGAGTCCCCCCCCCACTCTGCCACCTCCATTTTTCCCCACCCCCAAAGTATGTTAGTCCCACCTTCAGTACTATCACTGTTTGGTTGTACACCTCGTGCTTCTATCAAGGAAACATCATTGCCTTGGTAGTTGCAGGTCTCCCTCTGTCGACCCTGGCCAATCTATTCCATAGGATAGATCCAGAGGTCGTTGTGCCTTGGACTCATCACCATCAGTGGTGAGTGCCTACAGATCATTTTGAGAGGAGTCCTTAGTGCCTCTCCGATTGGTTGTTTCTCATGTGCTCAACTTCAACACCTTGATCCGGTCATTGAGATTCATGTAGGGTATTGGTCCCTTCAGTTATTAGTCGAAGACCCCGGATGTCCCCTGACTCTAGCACATTGGTGAGTCTCCTTCGGAACCCCCCAGTTGTATTTTCCCGCGGATATCTAGGCTGTGCTCGGCGACAGTGTTTAGAAGCACCCTATTTATATGCTTCCTCGATTACCCCATTCAGATACAGTCCAATATACCATTGAGATTCTAACTCTCAGTCATTGAGTCCACCCAGTGTTTGGACACCTTCAGATCCAGCAGCTCGTCACTCCTTCTGGTGCCACGTTTAGAGTGACTGTTTTCATTCCAGTGTATCAGTACTTCAGATCAGTCATGGCAGGACCATGAGTATATCCCAGTTTCATCTCCCCTCTAGACCATTATGATGTAACATCTATCTCCATGTATTATTCAAGTCCCATTGGACCTCATTATTGTTATTTTGTATATCCTCATACGAGCATGGGTATGCCCTCCTCGTCCTCAGATATTATTCCTCATTCATTTTGAGGTCATGTATGTTCCTTTTTTTTAGTTTGTATGGGGCCATTGTTCCGGTCTCTAATCAGTCTCTTCTCTCCTCCACACCCCAGGAAAATGACAAAGAAACTATGATGTCTATCTGCCATACGATGAGTTCCTGCCCTCACACATCAGGGGGAAATCTATTAACACCCAAAAAATGCTCACTAGCTCATCTCCCTAGCCATGTGACCCATTTGTCCATTTTTCCCACCATTTAGGCTCCAAAACCTCAAAAAACCTTTAAATGGTCACCAAAAAGGCCAAAATCAATCTTTTTCTCCTCAAAATAATTAATTTTCCTCCAAAAATACCAAAAAAATTCTAAAAGGGCTCAAAATTCCCCAAAAATCAAATAAAAGGGAATAAAATTCAAAAAAGGAAAAAAGAGGGAAAAAGAAGAAAAGAAACCCTAAACCAATAACCTAAACCATGTGATACCAAATACCATGGGTCAATACTCCACCACTCAAAAAACCTATAAATAGGTGATGGAGGCCACCTATTATTCATCCACAATAACCTATCCTTATGCTGCCAAAATCACTCCCGAAACACTAGCCATCCATTTTGAGCTAGTTTTCACCACTTGAGTGCCCCTTTGGCCAACTATCTTAGCATTTGGAGAAGAGAAGAACACCTTGGAGCACTGGATCATCTCATCCCTACGGCTGCAAAAGCTCCACCACCTCATCATTGAGGTAAAATTTCATGTAAAAACTCCATTTTCATATAATGAAAAGATATAGCTCTCTGGTATATTTGTTTTGCACGAAAATTTTCTGAATATTTAATGTTTACTGTCTTTTACTGCAAATTTATTTTACAAATTCCCATGAACATGTTTAGATTTAGTTTTTATTTATGTCATTTACAATAGGTTTATTTTACTGCTTTTGAACTGCTACTAAGGAGTCCATTCTCCTTAGTAGGTGCTTATTTGCACAAGCTAGGGTGATAACCCTAGCTACAATGAGTACCAAGATCTATTTCCTACTAAAGTTTTATAAATGAGAGGTATAGATGGTGACTTAGGTGAAATGAATATCCCTTTGAAACTAGGTGCTAAGCCTGTGAAGTAGCGGTTGTGTAGACTAAATCCACAATATAAGGAGAAAGTTAGAGAAGATATCGATAGAATGTTGGATGCAGGAATTATCGAACCGATCAAAGAATCAGAATGGATTATTCCTATGGTCATTCAAGATAAGAATACTGGAGAGATCAGGATTTGTGTTGACTTGTGGAAAGCAAATGACGCATGTCTCCATGATGCTTTTCCTACACATTTTACAGATGAAGTGTTGGGAAATATGGGAGGACAAGAAACTTACTCATTTATAGATGGATTATCTGGATATCATCAGGTTAAAATTGCTAAGGAGGATCTCCATAAAAAAAAAATTGTGATAGAGTGGGGTTGCTTTCAATATATGGTAATGCCTATTGTACTTAAGAATGCTCCTGCAATCTTTTGTAGAATAGTTGTCGATGGCTTCAAGGAGTTCCTAGAAGTTTATTTTGATGATTGGACATTATACAGGTTACTAAAGAATCATATTGACAATTTAAGGCTAATGTTAGAATGATGTCTCCAATATCAAATATATTTGAAATTAAAGAAATGTATATTCTGTGATCCATTTGGTATACTGTTAGGACATGTTTCCTGAAAGCAAGGTATGCTAGTAGACTCTACAAAGGTCGTTATCATCGTTGATTTACCTCTTCCCAATTCAGTTCGACAGTTGAGGAAAACTCTCTGCCATACAAGATACTACAGGAATTTTATTAAAGGCTATTCCCAGATAACATCACCAATGGAAAAACTGCTCAAGAAGGATGCAAAATTTCAATGGAATGAATAATGTCAACAAATTCTAGATACATTAAAAGAAAAAATGGTTACAACCCCTGTATTAGTATTCTCAAATTGGAAGAAAGAGTTTCATGTACATATGGACTCTTCATCTATTGTGTTAGACATGGTACTTTCTCAACCAGGTGAGGGTTCTATCGACCACTCCATTGCTCTTCCTAGCCGGAAACTATCTACTGCAGAGTGGAATTATACTACAACTGAGAGGGAGGTTATTTCTATGGTCTATTTGCTGCAAATTTTTTTGCATTATCTATTAGGAGGACATTTTAAGATGTTTACTGATCATTCTGCATTAAAATATTTGGTTAATAATCTAATGTTGGGGGGGAAGATATGTCGTTGGTTAATGTTATTTAAGGAATATGATATTGAGATCATAGTTAGGATCGGGAGATTGAATGTAGGCCCCAACCATTTTTCGAGATTGGAAACATGAGAAGAACCAACTAGCTTGGAAGACAATCTCCCGGATGCAAAACTCTACACGGTAAGAATGGTTGATGACTACTTTCAGGATATTGTGACATTTTTTCTACCGGAATGCCACCAGAAGGTTGCACGACTTCCTAGAAGAAGCAATAATTCATCTGATCCATGGATTATCAGTTGATCATCAAATTTTTATAAGATAGGAAAAGATCAGATATTTTGTCGCTGTGTTCTGGAGCACGAACAACCAGTCATATTGTCTAAGGTGCATGGCGGGGTGGAAGGATGCCACAATGCAAGGAAATACACAGCGTGGAATATATTAAGAGCACGGTTCTGGTGTCCAACCCTTCACAAAGATGCTTAAGATTATTGCTAGAACTGCGATGTGTGTTAGAGAAATGGGAAGCCTTCGAGAAGAAATGAAATTCCATTAGTACCTCAGGTTACATTATAGGCATTTGACAAGTGGGTTGTCGAATTTGTGGGACCTATCAATCCACCAAGACAAAGGACGGGATCAAGGTATATTATCACTGCGACAGAATATCTTACACAGTGGTATGAAGCATCGCCAGTGCAAGATTGTACTGTTATGAAGTTCTTATTTGAGAATGTCATAACCAAGTTTGGTTGTCTACGCGTTATACTAAGTGACCAAGGTACACATTTTATTAATAAGACTATAGAATCTCTTACTAAATAATTTCAAGTTTATCATTGGAAAACTACTCCATATTACTCGCAGGCCAATGGAACCGTTGAAGCATTCAATAAAATTCTAGAACATGCACTCACTAAAGTCTGTAATGTGAACTACAATGACTGCGATTTATGAATCCCTGCAGTATTATGGGCTTACATAATAACATGTAAATGGATAACAGGTCAAATGCCATTCAAATTGGTGTACAGACAAGAGGTTGTGATGCCTATGGAGTACATTGTCCCCATTCTAAGGATTCAGACATTTACAAATATGTCTCATACTGGTGCTACTGAGGAAAAGTTAGCATAGTTACTTCAATTGGAGGAAGACCACTTCATCGCAAGTTTCCATTAGCAGGTGCGGAAGGAACAAGAAAAGGCATGGACTTATCACCAAATCACTAAGAAACATTTTCAGTGAGGAGAATTAGTTCTTCTCTACAACAACAAATTCATTAAACACCTTGGTAAGATACATATGCATTGGCTAGGGCCTTATGTCATAAATTTTATTACAAAAGGAGGTGTCGTACAATTACAAACATTAGATGGTAAAATACTTCAAGGATTGGTGAATGGGAGTCAGCTGAAGCCCTGTAGGGACAACCATGGTGTGTCGAAGTGAAAAGCGTTGATTGCAAATTTGTAAAAATAAAATGAAATTGGAAACCCCAAGTTTTTAGTTCTGTCACTGTTAGATCTGTCATAGTTAGTTTTGTTATGTCGGTTTCTTTAGAAACCCAAAGATACAGTTATTTTAGAGCTTTACTGAAACCCCCAGTTACCATTGTGTCGAAGATATTTTATCTAGAGTACTCCAGATGAAGTTCCAAAGCTTTCAGTTGGAAACCCCGACTTCCCGGAATGTCGAAGCATCTTTACTCGTCGAAGTTGGTCAACTATCGAAGTAAGTCTGGAAAAGTGTTACTTTTGTCCCCTGGAAACCCCAACATGCTAGACTTGTCCAACATAGATCTTGTGGAGTGGGCTAATTTTTTAAGTCATATCTGTCAAATTTCCTGGGTGACCTTATTTGTCAAAGTTGCAGTTGGGACACATTTATTCTTGTTTTTATGACGCGTTCTGCGCTGGTGCTAGTGGCCTTTTCGAATTAAATGTTGAAGTGACTGGCATGTGTGAATGGATTCGCCATTTCCCTTATCATCATTGGTCAATCTTGGAAAATTAATCTATCTCAAGAATGACAGAAGGATTGCACGTGCATGATAAATTTAAAATCCTCTCCTCCCTCGCTCGTTCCTCATTGTGAACTTTGAGCCTATAGCATTCGTGATTGAGAAGCTAAAAGTTGAACTCTGTGAGTGAGCTTGTGAAGATTGTGCGACATCAAGATGCAGGTCGAATTGTCAGTAGGGAGTGAATATCACATATATGTCGAGGAATTCCATATGTCAGGTTTCATCTCTACTGTTGTGGAGCAACCAAAGGTGATCTCTTCATAGTTACATGAGAATGTACCTCAGAAGCCATAAAAAACCAACCCAACCCTGAGCCTAGAACGAAGGCACGCCATGATGTGGGTAATTCTATGATGGGATTTGCCACTTTCTTTCCAGCATATGTCCCACCCCAAAATTCAAGTGCCAACCCAATGAAGCTGTCGAAGAATGCCCGGTACCCAATTGATATTGTGCGGGTACCGAAGGGAGTGATGGTACAAGGTGACATCTTGAAGAATATCCAGAAGTTGTCATATTTTGATCATGATATCAGTAAGTTTGCAAATTTTAACTATATAAGTTATATGAGACCTATTGTTACATTAGAGGTTCGTCCTACTGAATTAGAGCCGAAATAGTGGGTTCTCGGTGTGGCCCATGTCAGTTTATTGCCTCTATTTCATTTACCACACTTTGGTCGCACTGCGGAGGCCAATGCATGTGTGAAGAAACTCTTAGTTTGCTTGCATGGAGGGTGCCTTTGGTTGGATACCAAGGTATCGATTGACACAGATCTCATCTCTCGGATTCTGGGTTTGCCTAAGTCTCGGGTAGACACGTCGAAGTTGTTTGTTCGCAAGAAGCGAGACCGTGACTTGGCGACAGGGATGAAGGAGAAGTATAATTTAACCAAGAGAAACCAAGGCTTTGAGGTGGACTCTATCAAGGACCAATTTGTTCAGTTCACTATGAAGTTGTTAGCTACAAATTTTGTACGAAAGAAAAGACTGAACTAAGGGAAAAATTATGTTATTGCTGCAACCGAACAGTGTGCATTGGGTGTTCAAATGAATTGGTTGACCTTATTGATAAACATGTTTCTGGAAGACGCTGCGTACACACAAGAAAATGGTACACCGTTCACATATTCATGGTTACTATTGCTTATTTCTTTTGTAGGATGGGTGGAACCTGAAAACTATCAACGAATGCCACCTATTGGCCCATGCTAGGGGTCGCGTTACAATTACTTTTCGTATTCGAATATCAAGAGCCGATAACAAGAGAGTCGTTGTGTTGTTGTATATGAGGCTAGAGGCACTGAGGTACTACGTGGTTCACATACCACGTATTGACGAAGTGGTAGTAGAAAATTACTGTGGGGTGACGAAGTTCAAACCTGGCCCCACCATATGCATGTCCAAGCAAGGAGTGACCCACAACAACAGTGGTTGGTGATGGGATTCAAATTATCCAATGATGAATTTGATCAAATGATTCAAGAATGGCTGACAGAGTGGCAGATACCTGTCGATCCTAAAATTGTATCACCGGACTCATCATAGGAGGATCAACATAAAGATGGTGCATCATGCCAGCAACAAACTAGTCAGAATATTCCATGAAAAGAGATAATTTCATAATAGCGGCACCACTTCAGGGATGCGAGTTGGGTTCCTGTAGCTTCGACAAAAAATCTTTATAGTGACTTTTGCTTTCTTCGACTAATTGCTGGAATTCTTGTTTCTTCTTGCCAATAGTTTACACCACGCCACTGCAAGTTTTATATATTGTTACTAAGAGATTAAATAAGCACAATTTTCAATTATGATAAAAAAATATAATAATGCCATTTTTTGAAAAAGTGTGCTACCAGTAGCATTAGTTTTCAATTTAGAGCTTGATTTTAAGGTTTTTGCAAACAAAAATAACAAATGTTTTGGTTCATTTCTATATATTTTGACCCCAAATAAAAAAGTGGTGCTACCAATAGCACCACATTTTGATTCGGGGTTGTTTTTGGTCTTTTTATGCAAAAATATGGGTTTTTATGGCTAGAGTTCTCATTTTGAGTATAAAGTTCTCGTTAAGTTGTATAACTTGTTACTAGTCAAACCTTCCTCGATCATAGTATTGTTTTGTGGGGAGGCATGGGGAAGTTCCCATTGACACGTCCTCCAACATATTTATCTTATTTATGGAAATGGAAAGGTTTAGTTGACCCTTACTCATGCATATCATTAGCATCATTCAATATCTCATGGAAGTGTCATCTAACCCTTTATAGAGCATAGTACATATAAGTCTGAGAGGGAGCATGAGGAAGGATTTTATGAACCTTCATCTTTCATAATATTTGTCTTGAGGTAGCATGGGGATGTGTTTACCAACCCTTCCTCAATTATATTTACCTATTTGAGATAGATCATGGGGAAGGGTCGACACTAGTAGATTTGAACCCAAAATCCGACGAGCAAATCCGATGACCTCCGACGAAAAGGACTGTATCATCAGATTTTTCTCTCAAAATTACTTTTTTTGTTTTTTTCTAAATTTCATGAGGTGTTTGTCGGAGATCCGATGTCATTTTGAATATCCGACGAGGCCCGTAGGATATCCGATGGCGCTGCGAATATCCGATGCCTATGAGGGTATTTGACACTTGGGATGTCGGATAACAGATGCCATTTCAAACCCGAAGAAGTTGGATATCCGATGGATATTTCCCAACAGTAACTAGGTTAGAGTCGTCGGATATCCGATGTCAGTTTGACTTTTTAACTTTTAAAATTTATAAATATCCAACCATTCCGACATGTTTTCCATACCAGCGACGATTTGCGGATGTTTTTTTTGTTCGGCGGACTGTTTTTCATTGTTTTTGTGATTCAAGTGAGCGAAGTACTGTGGAGATTCATTTTCTAAGATCGATAATCTTCATTTAAGCTCTTTACGAGAAAATGTCAACTAGCAATATTCCTGATCCAAATGAACAAAATCGGCAATTGCTTGCTAGATTGTGGGAAGGAGTTGAAAGAAGGGGTGATGAGAAATGCTATTGTCCATGTAGTCAATGTAGGGGCTTTAAGAGGAGAAGAATTTTTATCACAACAGCCACAGAACATTGTAGGGAGCATGGGCACACTGAGGGGGGACATGAATACCATCCATTTGTAAGTTTTGCATTATATATGTTTTTATTTTGAATGCTTTTGTAAATTTATGTATTATTATAATATTTCTTATGTATTAATACAATATTTCTTATTTTTGACCAACAATACAATTGGTCGTTGTTTTTTTCATCCCAACAGTACAAAATTTGTTAAATTTTTAATGTGTCACATAAATTTTTACATTTTGTGTTTGAATTTCTTATATTAACTTTTATCTATTGATTGTTTCATGTAATTATAAAGGAAAGACATCCTATGGCATATCGTCCGGATCAGCAAGTGCTTCCAGAACAAGTACCGGAGGAACATGGAGCTATGAATATTAATGGAGAACAAGTTAATGATCACATTGAAGAAGATGATCATACTGATAACATAGTTGAAGATGATGTTACAAATACTTTGATCCATGATTCATTTAATGTTGGAATGGATGATGATGATGATCATGAAAATGATGAACATTTTGATGATATTCATGATATACCTCTTCTTGACAAGGCATACGAACCCCTTTATGACGGCTCCAAGACAAATCTTCTCTTTGCTATATTGTTGGTAATGAACTTGAAGGTTATGAATGGTCTTTCAAACATATCAGTCACACGAATGTTAAGGTATGTAATATATTCCATCACAAAATATATATAATTGTCATGTATTTTTTTGTTAATTCATATATAAGTCAAATTATAACTATGGATGAAATTTGTTTCATTAATATTATTTCTATATTATATTAACTAGATTTTTATTTTAATTTGTTGTAGCATGATAGGTGAATATTTGTTACCACCGTCAAATATTTTACCTCACACATATCGAGATTTATCTGCCATCATGAAAGAAATTGGAATGCAGTATGAAGCAATTCATGCATGCCCCGATGATCATGTTCTTTATTACAACCAGCATGAATTTTAATATTTAGCATTTTGCATCATTTTATACTATAATTATATACTTTTTAAAGTGACTAATATACATTTTCATTGAATTTTAATTTTATTGTCATCAAACAGTTGGTCGAGAATGGGATGCGATTCATTTATACATCGCAAATTTTTTTGATTGGATGAAGGTATGGATCAAAAATTGTGAACAATCTGGTCATGGAATATCATGGGAAGGTGTGGCTTCATTGGTTAAAGTTGCACATCGCAATGGAGATACCAATCTAACACAAAGGGAAATCGATTTAGCAATAGGTTTAAAAGATAAGCAGGTAAGCATATTAATCAATAACACTATTTTTTTTTATAAATATTGTTGTTATACGTCACGTTGATTATTTTCCTTTTATGGCATTATAATAAACATGCACTACTTTATCATAAATATGGGGTCATTATGTAATCTTTTCCTGTATGGCTTGTTGTACTAGGTAAAACACCATAATGCTATGTGGTGCAATGGATGTATATATCGCACCAAAAAGTTGGATGAAACAAAGAAAACATCTAATTGTGGGATATCTGTAGTCTTTGAGGTGACCAATATTTCTTCTAGAAGTGACAGACATCCAGAACTATCTGAAAATCGATACTATGGGTATCTAGAAGACATTCTTTAGTGTGACTTTAACTCCTTCAAGGTATTTTTGTTCGTTGTCAAATGGTACAGGTTTCAATTGAATCAACGTGATCCTGATAAAACAATTATTGATCATGATAATGGTTTTAACATGGTAAATATAAGGTTGTTTGAGCCAGGAACGGAGCCCTATGTTCTTCCAACCCAATGTGAACATGTATTTTACTCTAAGGTTCCAGGTAGAGCAGGTTGGTCATTTGCTGTGAGACACGATCCAAAGGGAAGGTTGGTAAAGTATAACGTAGATGAAGGTAATGAAGACGTTCTCGAAGAACAATATGCCATTGAAGATGATCATGATCAACATGAGTTAGATGATATTCCTGTTCCAGAAGAAGATGTCGAAGAACTTCTTGAATCAGATCATGATGTATATTCAGACAATGCCCATGAAGATGATATCGACGATGACATGATGATCGTAACTGACATGGACGACAATGATGATATGGCCAATCCTTACAATGTTGAATCTGGATCATCGGATGATAGTACAGACGATCACTCAGATGAAGAAGATGATGAATACCATTGAAGTTTATGATCAGGTATGCATTACCAATAATAAATTATTAATTGTTTCTTAGCTAATTTCCATTTTCCTGTATGTTAAAATTAGAAACCTTTCTTGTTATTTAGTATGAATGAGAAAAGACATTTAATTTTTTTGTACATAGATATTTTTGTCGGGTTATATTGGGGAATTGAGAGTGATGAGAGGGGGGGGGTAGGGGCCATAAGAGATTCCACCTTCACGTGGTTGGCCCTGTTTAGTAGAGAATATTAAACGATTCTCGAAATAGAGAGAAGCTTATAATTAAGGAAATGCAGTACAATTATCATGCTACCCCAAATGGCGTACTCCTTGATCATCAATATCATCTTCATCATGATCACTAGGATCATCATCATCATCATCATAATCATCATCATCATCATCATCGTCATCATTATCATCTTCATCATCTTCATCATCGTCATCATCATCATCTTCATGATCGTGATCATCATTGTCATTGTCATCACCACCAACATCATCATCATCAACATCATCATCATCATCATCACCATCATCTTCATCATCGTCATCATCATCATCATCATCATCATCATCACATTCATCATGATCATCAACATCATCATCATCATCAATCCGCATCATGATCATCTTCATCATCATGATCATGATCATCTTCGTCTTCATCATTGTCACCATTCTTCATCATAGTGATCATCACCATCATTTGAAATCTTCATATTTGTCATCGTCATCGTCGTCTTCATCATCATCATAATCATCCCCATCTTGTTCGTCATCATCGTCATCATCATCATCATCATCCCCATCTTGGTCATCATCATCGTCATCATCATCATCATAATCATCTTCATCTTCATCATAATTGTAGTTTTCATCACCACCATCATCATCATCATCATCATCTTCTTCTTCATCATCATCATCATCATCATCACATTCATCATGATCATGATCATCATCATCATCATCGTCATCATCATCATCATCTTCATCATCATCATCATCAACATCTTCGTCTTCATCATTGTCACCATTCTTAGTCATCATGATCATCATCATCATTTGAAATCTTCATCTTCATCATCGTCATCATCATCATCGTCATCGTCATCTTCATCATCATCATCATCATCATCATCGTCCTCATCTTCATCATCATCATCGTCATCATCATCATTGTCGTTTTCATCACCACCAACATCATCATCATCATCATCATCATCATCATCATCATCATCTTCATCATCATCATCATCATCATCATCACATTCATCATGATCATGATCATGATCATCATCGTCATCATCATCATCATCATCTTCATCATCATGATCATCAACATCTTCGTCTTCATCATTGTCACCATTCTTCGTCATCATGATCATGATCATCATCATCATCATCGTCATCGTCGTCATCATCATCATCATCATCATCGTCCCCATCTTCGTCATCATCATCGTCATCATCATCATCATCATCATCATCATCATCTTCATCATTGTCGTTGTCATCACCACCAACATCATCATCATCATCATCATCATCATCATCATCTTCATCATCGTCATCATCATCATCATCACATTCATCATGATCATGATCATCATCAATCATCATCATCTTCATCATCATGATCATCAACATCTTCATCTTCATCATTGTCACTTAATCGAGAACTCCACTAATTATAATCTACAATCTAGAAAAATATTTTTAATTTTAAAAATTCTTAATTTTTAATCTTATCATTTTATTTTATTACGAAAGTTTTTAATTAGTTTCTAATTATTTAGTGAAGACCTTATTTGCTATTAATTACCAATACCCTAATTATATTCTAGGTTGAGTGTATAAGTGGAATGGTAAGTTATTAGTTTAGGTTATGTAATAAGGTAGAATATTAATATATTAAATAAAGGATTTTTAAAATATATTGTTTTACCTATGTTTATGTTAATTAATTCCCATATTATTTCTTTGAATATTAATTAGTGTATAATTAAGCCTAAAGTAATTATAATGCTGATTAGAAATCATGTTATAACTTAATTGGATTTTTATTTTATTTTATTCTAGTTTTTAATTAATTTAGACTTGTTTAGGTGGTGTCACAATGTTTAACTTTCACTTAATTGACTTTTTTAATTAATTTGATTAATTTTTCATTTCAAATTAAATTAATGGTTACACTAGTTTGGTAATGTTTTTCTTAACAGTTTTGGAACTAGTAAAGTGTGGAGTGAATGCTAGGTTTATTAAGATTACTTATGGTGTCCTAAGTCTAAAGATTACCTATGCTTGTTTTTTAATGAGTGTATAAGGGGTTTCCATGAAGTGCTCAATTTGGTTCCATCGTCCCTATTGAGACAATTTTCACACATCTCGATTTCAATCTTCTCTCTAATCTTATGCTTTGTGAGGTTGTCTACTTTTGCTAGGACAGAGGCTTTTTCCAAATAGATTTGATGTTGGGTTAGGTGAGAATGTTCTGCTAGGGCTGATTTCTTATGCCTATCATACCTAAGGTCAGCGCTGTGTTCTTTTAGTCTTGTTTCTATAGACCTACCAGTTTCCCTTATGTAATGCATACTACACGAACATGGAATGGAGTAAACACCTTGGCATAGCATGGGAGGTATGGGGTCTTTCAGGGAGTCTACTAGGCTTGTTATTGTGTTGGGAGGGGTGAAGAATACTCTGAAATCATGCTTTCCGAGTATCTTTGCTAATTTATTAGTGGTCCCTTTAATGTAAGAGAGGAAGATCCTATTGCGCAGGATTACTCCTTCTGTAGGGCACAATTTATTCTTCCAGTTCTCGTCTAGGTTAGATTTTTTTATGGTGTTTGTTACTATTTTGTGAATTTTCTTGCTCGGGTCTTTTTTCAAGCTATGGTAGCTTCCACATGCTAGATGCTCATTCATTTTTCTTATATAATCACCGGTGTCCAATATTACGGTGGCATTCCTTTTATCTGCGCGCATGATCTTGATGTCTTTGTTCTCTCGCGGGGTTTGCAACGCTTGTCTCTCAAGTAGAGAGATGTTGGATTTGGGAGGTTTGGCTTTGCGGATTACCACTGCACAATCTTGGCGAATGCATTCAGCTTCCTCTTCAGGAAATTTTTTTATGGTATCCTCTATGCTACAGATGAGGTCTTTAGTAGGAATGGATCTTGGGGCTAGGGAAAATTTTAAACCGAGTTCAAAGACGCTAAGGACGTTATCGTCAATGATGGTGTGGGAAAGGTTAATCACGATTTTTCTCTGAGTTTTTTTATATTTTGTTTTATATTTTATATTTTTTTTAAAGTTTTATAGTTTATTTATATTTTGTTATATATATAATATTAATATATATTATATATATATATTATATTATATATTATATATATACAATATATTATATATTATATATTATATATAAAAAAAAATAAAAAAAACATAAAAAAAAAACTACAAATATAACATTAAAAAACTTTAAAAAAAACAAAACTTACCAATTTACGGCCCACTCCTCCCGACAAGCTCGAAGCCTCCCGATGAGCGCGAACCTGCATTACACCCGCGAACCATTACGGCGAGCCTAGTGTTGATAGCCAGTACTCAAAACCAGTTGATAGCCCGCCTGTTGATAGCCATTCTCTGAGTGAGGCCGCAGAGGATCAGGTCAAGGTGGTTGAGGAGCTAAAGGTGGTTGAGGAGGTCGAGGAGGTTGAGGAGCTGAGAAGGTCAATAACCCATAGAAGCTGCAATGCCTACCAAATCGGTAAGATTCGGCTCTATATCTATGTTTGTTGAGCTTTTGAGGATGCCACGAATACCCAAAATGCTAAGGAGTTTGGCCTCGGGACCCCGTGTCTGTATAAATTTTCACCGGGTACTGATCGAGTCCTTCTGTGTATAAAATTTAAGGGTAGGGCATTTGAATGTGCTTCTGCATTTTCCTTTTTAAATGATGGATGACTATATTGGTTGTTATTCTAATGTTTTAATGGAACGGACCGTTTTGCATTTCTATCTTATGGCTAATCGCTTTTTCACTTTGCTTTTATCACTAAAATCGTTAATGGCTGTGTAAACTTCTTATGCATGAGATGACCCTAATACTTGGGTTTTATGAGACTCGAACCCTGGATGGAAATTGTATTTGAATAGGGTTATCAAATCTTTTAAGAAGTATATTGAAAATATGTGTTTGTAAATGTCTGACATCGTAGTCTTCCATTTAACTATTTATTTTGTTCACAGAGGGATTCGATCCCTGTCCTAATGTTTCCAATTTGGGGAAATGTACAGGCTGTGATTGGTTGTCTATGAACAAATGCATCCATTTCTTGCAAAGTTGTTCCAAGCTCTGGATCAAAGGACTGGATATCAAATAAATCAAGCTCCTGTGCACGAATTAAAAAAAATCAATATTAGCATTGACTTACCTTCAATACCAACTAAAAAAGTTAAAACCTACCTAGAAATTATTAGCAGCTCTAAATGAAATTGATAAGCCTGATACATGTAAGATTACCTGCTCAAGGACCAATTTATAAAAAGCTGTTGAAAGAGGTAAATCTAGAAGCCACCCATCCTGAAGAGCTTTTGCCATAACTTGTCCGAGAAGACGGAAATAATTTATTACCTTGGAAAATTGACTTCCCTACAAAGAATCTCCATTAGGTGGCCATGGGCGAGGAAATAACCCCTGAGGAGCCTAGATAAACTCTTCAGTTTCAACTGTAGGGATTGTACTGACTTTGTTTGTATGAAAAAATACTCCATGGTGTTCAACATCCTGCATCTCAACATTTTCTACCACGGCAACTTCCTTAGAACAAGAACCTGACCTCCACATTCCAAGCACTTTCGTTTGTAATTCATGGCTAAGAAGAGTATAGAACTCCAAAGTTGGATTTAGACCTATGCCAACCTCTCCAAAGTACTCCACTTCAAGAACTTCCTTATTACTACCATACATCTCAATTACCTTCATAGTTGAATCCAGTATACGGTGCCTATAAACACGAACCTTTTGACGGTGCTACACCCTACCAACTCGTACTTCTAGATTATTATTGAAGTTTGAAGTTTCAACACTCTGTTGCTGCTGCAAGCGCTGTAGGGCACGAGATAACCCAAATGAAAGTGAATAAAAGTATTTCCTTCTTGTCTCAAATGGAAACAAGAATGGGCATGCTTTGGTTAATTGGTTACACCAAGAAGGCATACCTCCACTGAATAGTGCTAGAGGATCTTGCATTTGTTGTGCTAAGTTTCCATGTTGTCATCAGAGGTTTGCATCAGAGTAATGTTCGTAGAAATGGAACAAATGCAGAAGATTGGTTGTCTTTATATGAACCTTCCTATTTAGGACTGGAACAGAAGTTTCCATGTGATAGGCCAGAAGTTGGTGCTTACTAGTCGCTTATCACTAGATAAACCCAATTCTTAGTACAAATGCTCAAATCTATGTGAAGATTACAAATATGTGTACTTGCATCTAAAAATCAATGAACTGAAAACACTTTGAATATTGAAATTAATCTTTTTGAATGTAGATTTGACCAGTACCTTAAAGTATTAATAAAATGGGGTTGAAAAAAAGAGAGAAAGTTGATAAGAGGAGCAATATATTAAATCTTATCAACTCAACAACTATCATTATAACAAATGAAAGAGTACCCATGAAACATCAATTAGCTACTAAGAGAGTATTCTTCATTAACATAGTTGTAGACAAGTACAAGGTAATTTGTAGGTAGAACAACATTACTCTAAGAGAGCTTGAGGGGATTTGTCCCAACACTACCCAAGACTCTCTTAATCCAACTATTTAAAAGTCAATACAAACCATGTCGATAGCAAGGGAGGTGATGGGAAATAGGACAACACCATTTTTTCTAGGTGATCCTGGGAGCAAACTGGCCTCTGTCCTATTGTCTTTGATTTTAGAGTAGTTCTCCTACTTTTGAATGAATTTCTTGGAAAACACTCGTTATGTATACTCACAATTACATTCAATTTTGGGAAAATTTGGTTGAGTAGAAACCTTATCTTTTGACATCTATCTACAGTCATAGACATGTGCCACTTGAATCTTTTCCACCTTTTGTCCTCCATTACTCATCTTAAATCCTTTTACCAAACCTTTCCAGTGGATGATAATGTCTTGCAAATGCCTTTTTTTTATTGCATGGCTTCCAATTGTTGATGGTTTATTTGAACAACTCTTTCATGGTTTGTAATTTTTGGGTGAATCAGAGATGGTTTGGATATTTGTATACACCACATAACTTGAGCTATAGTAGAAGTGATTTGAATTTGGTGAATAGATTTTGGATTGTGACAAATATTCTTGGGCTTATACTTATGAGATCATTCTATAATTTAAGTCTCCTAGCGTACATTACATGGGTTTTAAATTGAAATAATGTGTCCTAGCATACACGCTTATTCACAATATCACAATGTCATGCTTATGCTTGCTAATTAGGTTTAAACATTGTCATGCATTTTAGTCATTAGAAGTAGAAGAAAGTTATTGTTGGATTCATTTAATTTGAAATAGTAGTTATAGTTTGAAAGAACTCTCTCCTTACATTAGCTAGCATTCAGTAAAAGGAAAGGCTTATTTTATTCATATGCATTTGCATGGTGAATCCGTGAAGATGGGTGTCTATTTTGAAGGGTCCCGTGAGAAAATAAATCTGAGTTTTTCATGTTTTCCAACTTTGGGCGAATAAAAGTGATATTTTTGTTTGGAATTTCATTTTTCACTAAACAGAAAACTTTTTGAGAATTATGTTAGCTTGCTATCCATATTTGTTTCAATTTTTTATATTGATATTTGATATGTCGATTTGGTAAATGTTTGACAGTGTGTTCTTATAAAATGAAAAGACTACAAAATAGCCATGTTGTGTCGCACACATAAAATCATTGTTAAATTTATTTTTTGTAAAAAACAAATATGCCACGACAATATACACACAACATACTACTGCTCGACTATAAGTTTGTAACCAATGGATCTATATACTAATTATTATATTTTTTTGAATTCGATCAATGGGGAAACCTTGTCGATTTTCAACATATTTTTTATCGCAAAACTTATCTCTCAATTGAATATAAAACTAAAAAAATCTATGAATACCCTTTTGAAGTAGACACACCAATTAACTGCACCATAGTTTTTTCAATTTTTTTGGTAGTGTATTTTTAAAGTTATGGATTTTTCATTTGACTGCATTTTGAAAGAGATGAAACGAAACTCGACACCTGTTAAGAAAACAAATAATTAAAAATATCAGATCTTACCTATACACAACAAAATTTATATATTCCGAAAGTAGATTCAATAAGGAAACAAATGGTATCAAGTCCGACATTCACTTTGAAGTGTAAGAGATTCTTTTTACCTTCCAAAAATGGAGAAACCTGAAAAATGTGAGGGAAAATTAGATTTTCAGGTTTCAGAGGTTATTCGGCCTTATAATTATTCAGTCGAATAACTGTTTTCCATAACGGTGATGTCACTTAAAGCAAAGGTTATTCGGCCGAATAACCAAACGTAAAAATAACTAAATACTTTCATTAATTTCACACATTTTAATTTCGCATATTTCTCGTCAGAATATTTTTGAAGGGGTTTTCTAAGGAGTTTTTTTTGCAAAGGGGGTTTTTTTTATAAGGTATTCTTTTTCCTATTTTTTTCTAAGGAATACATTGAAAGAGTTTTTTTTAAGTCATTTTTCCAAAATGAGTTTTTATTCCAAGCATTTTGCACTTCTTATTTCTTTGCAATGGGTTTTTTTCAAGGTGTTTTTTTTCCAAAATGGTGATTTTAAAGAGTTTTTTTTCCAAAATGGTGATTTTAAAGAGTTTTTATTCCAAAGTATTTTGTGCAGAGAAGTTTTTTTTCCAAAATGGTGATTTTAAAGAGTTTTTATTCCAAAGTATTTTGTGCAGAGAAGTTTTTATTCCAAGTTATTTTTTCAAAGGAGTTATATTTTTCCTTCATATTTATTTGAAAATGATTTTTTCAAATAATTATTTTTCCAAGATATTTTTGCAAATGAATTTTTTTTTTTAAATGGGTTTTTTCAAAGTTTTTTTTTCCTAGATATTTTTGCAAAAGTCGTCTTTTTTACAAAGTATTTTACAAGTGGTTTTTTCAGAAAATGTTTCTTTCCAAAGAGTGCATTTACAGAGTTTTTATTCGAATGCATTTTTGCAAATAAGATTTATTTCAAGTTATTTTTGTAAAGGAGATGTATTTTTCCTTCTTATTTCTTTGAAAATGGGTTTTTTCAAAGAGTTGTTCTCCCAAGTTATTTTTGCAAAAACGTTATTTCTTTGCAAGGGTTTTTCCAAAGAAATATTTTTCCTAGGTATTTTTTCAAAGAAGTTTTTTTTCCAGTGGTTTTACAAAGAAGATTTATTTAGAAAGTGTTCTTATTCTTTTCTAATGGGTTTTTTCAAAGGTGATTTATTGTCAAGGAGTTCTTATTTCATTCAAAGAAGGTTCTTTTCAAAGGAAATTTGTTTCCAATGACTTTTTCTTCAAAAGACTTTTACAAGATTTTGATAAGGTGAAGCAAATTTCAGTTCATGTATTTATAAATTTCGTAACTGTTTTTAAATCTTAATTTTGTTTTTTTACTATAAAATTATGATTCTTTAATTTATCATTTATAGATTAAACAATCATTGGCTGTAAGAGAAACCATCAAAGAAAATATGATCATAAACGTGCTGATGATGATGATAATAGAGAGAAAAAAAACTTAAATATCATGCCAACAAAGCAAGCCTTGCAAAAACGCAAGCTACGATTATTGAAGATACAAATATAGTTTTACATGATAATGTTGATGAAATGGAAATTGAAAATAGAGTACAAGAAGAACAAATTGAAGTTAAAGAGACCATTGTTGAAGATGTAAATAGTGATTTACATACTGATTTCAATGAAGTCAATATTGAAGATCAAGTTCAAGAACCAGAAATTGGACCAGGTATGTATATATCATGTATTTTCCAAATTCATTTTTTATAATTATGAATTGTATTTTTTGATACATGTTAAATTAAATTTAACTTGATGTATAGGTACTTTCACCATTGATGATGAAACGTTAGAAAATGTTGATTGCAACAAATATGGAAAAAAAATACCCATACATGCTGCACGATATTGGGTTCAAAAAATTTATGATGATGTTTTGAAAAATTATTTAGTAACAGGACAAGCACAAATTTTGAGATGTTTATTAGTGACCAAGAAGTTAGAAGATGCTACGTCATTATTGGGTATTCACAAGGAGACCAAAGAGTCGAAATTGAAACATAATGTGATAGAAAATATAGGTGATGCAATAAAAAAATTTGGAAAATCTAGGAAAAAAGACATCAGTGTTGCACGAAGAGAAATTCATACAGCAATTATTTCGACTAGTACTAAACAAAAACGTTTGACAACACAGCTAACAAAAGCAGTTGGAACCTCAAGAAAGACATTATACAAACATAGCAAATTCAGAATGCAGATAGATGAAAATGATGAACTTGTTTGCTGGGAAATTATTTGTAGACAGCCTTACAAAGATAGAATGGGAGCATGTGTTAAAGATATTGTATGGGAATATTGGTTGACACATGCTCGAGTTTCACCAAATTCAAGGGATGTGATACGACAAAGAGTATCACGAGGAGTATATGTAAGCAGTCCAAAACATATAATGGATATGACACAAGTACAATTGTTCAATAAATTCAAGGAAGATCATCGTGGAGTTAATGTGTCAATCACTACATTTTTGCAACTAAAACCATGGTATGTTAGACCTATTACTATACGTGACACATGTTGTTGTCGTTATCATGTGAAATTTCAATTATATTACGACACGCTTCTTGAATTTGGTAAAATGTTTTGGACAAATTCACCACCTCTGCCCACAATACGTGAATTCATATCTCAAACCCTATGTGAGAGAAATCACGATAAAGTATTTATAATAAGAAATGTGTCAATGGAAAACATTGTAATCATTGTGGAAATTTGGTTTTATTCCACAATAAATATCCTATCGATACTGACCACTCACTGTCAAATGTAACCGTTGATTGGAGAAGATATGAATACATTACAAGTACTAGTGATGCACATTCCAAAAGGATTGATTTGCGAGAAGATAAAATAAGTGTGACGGATTTTCTTAAGAAATTTGAAAGTGAAATTTATAAATACACCAAGCATTCACATAGAGCACGACGGCAAGACTTTCAATTCAAACAGTCTCGTGAAATTTTTCCACCAGGAACAATTTTGTCAATGGTTGATTTTGCAGAAAATTACACATTTGCTGCACAAAAAGAGATACAGAGTGAATACTATCATTCTGACCAAGTTTCAATATTTTTCCTTGTTTTATATAGACATTCTCAACAGGATGTTGATGGCATTGAAAGCACGTGTGACAATAGAGATGTGATAAAAGAATATCACTTTTATATCAGCGACGATCGTACACACGATACACATTTTGTTCAGCATTGTATTGAAAGTATTTTCTACAATTCACTAAAGGGACGTAACATTAAATTTAATGAGCATTGGATATGGTCGGATGGATGTGCAAGACAATTTAAATCTTCACGATCATTTTATTGGTTATGTCTACTTCATAAAGCATTGAACATTAAACATCGCTAGAATTTCTTTGAAACTGGTCATGGAAAATGTGAACATGATGGTGCAGGAGCATGCGTAAAAAGAGCACTTCGAAGATGGCAAATGAACCATAGTTCTGCACGATTTCATTCAGCTGCAGAGGTTGTCCAATGGTGTAAATCACATATAAACCATGATTATAATCAACAATCAAAAGATGTGCGCAGGTATGTACACAAATGTTTTAATTTATATTTTATTGTCAATTTAAAAGAAAGTATGTACTAACATCAAAATTTGGCATTTGTGTACTAGGTTTTTTTGGCTTGTTGGGGTCCAAGATATAAATAGATCAATACCATATGATGCTAGCACCATACATGGGACTATAGATTTTCACTCTATTCAAACAAAAGCCTTCCAAAACATGTATGCATTTGACAGTAGAAAGCAATCATGCTTTTGTCATATTTGCACTGAAAATATTGAATCTACAGAAGTTTGTGAAAATATAATGAACAACTACGTAAAACATTGGAAACACATAGAGATTAATCGTAAAGGAAAAATGCCACTAGCAAGCATAGAAGAATTAGAATCAGAAGAAATAGCAATATCATCTGATGGCAACATAATTTTAGATCTTGTTGGAGAAGGTAATGATCAAGTACAACTTTTTTGTCGATTGTTCATTCGTGTCCATCACCTTATACTTGTATATTAGTCAATTTAAATGATTTAAAAATCTTAACGTCAATTGTAATTTGCACAAGGGATGTTTTTGTTGTAATTGCACCTGTAGACAAAAACAAAAATGTGAAGTATTATTTGATGCGATGCACTGAAGGAAAGATGAAGTTATTGGAAGACTACAATGACAACGGATATACATACGAGAGAGGATCCATCATTTTAAAGGGCTATTTTTTTTAGCAGACCCATATGACTGAAAATTATGTCTACTTTCAGGATTATGAACCTGATGTTATATGTTGTCAATATAGTCATTTAGTGTGTGCATATCGAATAAAATTGGTTCAAGTTTCATCGAAAAAACAATTAAAAAATAAAAAATGGAAACTGTCCAAATATGACCATAAACGGATAATTGAGGACGGCATTCCATTACAATGTTTTTAACTATATAAAAAATTAATAGACCAGTGATTTTGTCCATGTCATTGTCAAATGTTGTGTACAATATATTTTTTTCTTTCTATGTCTATGATCTTGAAAGGAACTAGAATATAAGAGTTTAAATGATCATATTCTAGTATGCTGAAATGAATTCAAAAATTATTTGTTAATTATGAAAACTTCAATGTATAAAATTTTTGTCTTAATTCTGTATAAAATACTTTATTCGGGTGCGCATATGTCTATTAGACCACTTAAGGGATGAGATAACGGATGTGGCTGTCGTCACTCTCCACCCCGAATATTTACTTTAAAATATCACTTGTGTAAATTCACATAACTGAAATCATGGCAAATGGAGACAACGATCATTTTATTTTTAATCACAAGAAATGATTCCAGGATTGTGAAGCTTATGCTAAATTAGAGGAATGATTATTTACAACAAATCGATGAAAATTCATCAAATTGTTGTCTAAAATCATTGCTATAATTTAGCACAAGATTCAAAATCCTGTAATCTTTGCTTATGATTAAAAACCAAAAAATCATTAAATCCCCATTTGCCATAATTTCAGTCGCATAAAATGTACCTAGACATTGAAAATAAGAATTATTAATTAAAAATTCATATCAAAATTTGAACCTAATATTCATTTTTCAACTTCCTAACATTCATATTTCAATCAAAACTTCATAACAAATTCCTGAACTTTGAACCTAACATTCATTTTTAAACTTCCTAACATTCATATTTCTATCAAAACTTCCTGACATTCTTAAACTTCCTAACATTCAAAGATAACAGTCATGTTCTTAACATTCAATCTTAACATTCATTCTTAACATTCATTCATTCATTGCACCTATCGAAAATTCCTTAGCATCCATTCTTACCATAAAAATTCCTTAGCATACATTCTTACCATAACATTCATTTTTAACATATTCCTAACATTCCTATCAAAATTTGAACCTAACATTCATTTTTCAACTTCCTAACATTCATATTTCAATCAAAATTTCCTAACATTTCTAAAGTTTGAACTTAACATTCATTTTTAAACTTCCTAGTTCATCCATATTTCTATCAAAACTTCTAACATTCTTAAACTTTCTAACATTCAAAGATAACATTCATGTTCTTAACATTCACTTTTAAACTTCCTAATTCATCCATATTTCTATCAAAACTTCTAACATTCCTAAACTTCCTAACATTCAAATATAACAAATTCATGTTCTTAACATTCATTCACATTTCAATCAAAACTTCCTAACATTCCTGAACTTTGAACCTAATATTCATTTTTAAACTTCCTAATATTCATAAACTTCTTAATATTAAAATATATCATGTTCTTAACATTCAATCTTAACATTCATTTATTCTTAAAATTCATATAAAAACCTAACATTCATTCATTCATTGCACCTATCATAACTTCATTAACATTCATTCTTACCATGTAACATTCATTCTTAACATATTCAGGTAACATTCCTATCAAAATTTGAACCCAACATTCATTTTTCGACTTCCTATGACGAGTAGATTTAGAGATTGATTGAGATAGCAGCAGCAGTGACGATGATGATGATGACTCGATGACGATTATCCAGTGACGATGATCCAGAGAAGATGACTTGTGCTAGAAGAACTGTGCTGAGAAATACCTTCCTAGTTAAGAGGGAGTGTTGATGTATATGTAACTTCGGAATGTATTTCACATATATGTATATTGTATTCCTATAGAGATGTTATTGTTCCTCTATACGGAAGTGTCGTCATTTATATTGTAAGTGCCGTAACTTATACTTGATGGGTTATTAGACCACCTTGTTTGCGGTCGGCCCTGTATGAGTCATGTGGGTCAAAGGGTTATTAGACCACCCTATTGGGGGTCGGCCATGTGGGTCGAAGGGTTATTAGACCACCCTATTGGGGGTTGGCCCAGTCAGCATTATATTATGTGGTTAAGTTCGAGCCTACATGAGTTAGGTAAAAAGGCAAGTCAAGTCAAGTATAAATAGAGTGCGGGAGGCACTCTATTTACTCACTCACTTCTCACACATGCTCTCAAGGAGGAGAGGCGCACTTATGGAGGAGGAGGATCTGCTGCTAGGTTATATCTATCTCTTGGTTGGTTGTATCATTGCTCTATCTATCTCTGAGGAAGTTATTGGGGTTTTTCACCTTTATGGTTTTCCCCAAGTAAATCTTTGTGTCTCTTGTGTGCTTGCATTATTGTCTCCATGATTGATATGCTGTAGATATGCTGTACATGTTGTTCTCTCAGTTAAGATCCTAGATCATATTGAATTAAATTCAGAAAATTTAACATGGTATCAGAGCTAGCCTGAAAGAAGGCATGATATGGCATGTATGACACTTGTTGCACTTACGATGCTAGGGCTTGATATAGCAAAAACCAGTCATCGTAGCACTTTCGCTATAAATCCGTTTTGGCGAAGTTTTCGGATCTGAAATTGTTACAGGACGAAGCTAAGATCTCCAGGTATCTGGTGTCCAAAGGAAAACCTCTAATTCGTTGTACTTTGTGATTTATGATCTATGCAATATAGGGTTTCTGCCTCTTCCAGATCTGAGTCAAAATCAGGTGACCTTGGGAAAAAGGTCATAACTTGTGCTAGGAAGCTCCAAATGAAATTTCGTAAAGAGTGACAGGTAGTACACAGTCAGTACTATCTCAGAAAACTTTTTCAGAGGCCGAAGTTGAACCAGTGACACGTGGCACGTCGTACAAGTTCGCTCTCCTGTATTATCCCATAAAAAGGTCACGTTGCGACATTTGGCATAAATCTCTCTCAGAGAGTCCAATTGAGGTCAGACCTGTCAGTATGGAAAGATAACAGGCCGAGCTATCTCAGAAAAATTTTTCAGAGGCCGAAGTGGAAACAGTGACACGTGGCACGCCGTACAAGTTCGCTCTTCTGTTTTATCCCAAAACAGGTCACGTTGCGACATTTGGCATAACTCTCTCTCAGAAAATCCAATTGAGGTCAGACCTGTCAGGATGGAAAGCTAACAGGTCAGGCTATCTCAGGAAACTTTTTCAGACCCTGTGGATCAAAAATTTTGGATTTACACCAGAAACAATCAGGTACATATTTCTGTCAAAACAGAATTATTTTTTGGTACCTTCATTCATGGCTTCCGGAATTTAGGGATTTGGAGAAAGTTGGAATTTTTGTAATCGGAGACCACGGATGGATGATACTCATCAAAATAGAAATTTAGAGACCAAGATCAGAATTTTTGGTTGGGAAGAAGGCCGGGCTTGATTAGACCCTAGTTCGGGACTTTGATCAGAAAAGTGAAAAATTAGGGCTTCTGTAAAAATGGGAATTTTTGAAATCTGTGACCACGGCTGGAAGCTCCTCAGAAAAATAGAAGCTTAGAGCTTTGGATCAAACATTTTGATTGGGAAGAAGAGTGGGCTTCATCAAACCCCAGTTCAGGGTCACGTCCAGTGAATCCGGAAGTTTCAAAGACAAAATTGAGGAGTGAAACTTTGCAGTCTTCAAATTTTGAATATACCAGCTTGATCAGCTCATCAAGACACATATTTCTATCTTGTCAGAAGTTTGAAATTCAAAGTTTGAATTTTTGGGGTTTCTCTGACAAACCCATATCCAGCTCAAGGTCCATTTCTTGCAAATCAAGTGGATTGGGTTAATCCTAGAAGAAGATGGATTGATCATCTGCATGAGTGAAGAAGTTCCTGTTTCAGAGGGAGATGAGGCTAAGGCCTTATATAAGAAGATTACAAGCGATCTCGACAGGTATGACTCATCGAGGTATGTTTCGATATTTTTCCATGATTAAGTTTATGGTATGTTTGTCTTCATGTTATTATGGTTAGTACAATTTTGATTTGTTGTATCACCTTAACAAAATTATGAATGCATGATAGAAGATATTCATTATTTAGGTTGTTGACACTTATGATTGTACTAATGCATTATGGTGTTGTATGAGGTTTATGTTGTCTACTAACATGAAAGGTACACCAAGAAAGACAAATCATGTTCCAGTTCAAGAACATATGATCATGATGACATGAGGACAAAGATTCATCCATTGTTATGGATCTCATAAAAGATCCATTTACGAGGTATGTATAACTTGGTTTTATAATGGTTAACCTATGAGATATACAGGTTACTAGCACAAGTCATTGAAGAAGAACAAGAAGACATCATGTGAGTATGTTAGACATAATTAGCTAGCATGCTAATCCAGGTATGTTTTTCCTATATCAAGTTAGAATCTCACCTTGTGATAAGATCCTTTATTTAAGTATACTTGGCATGATTGATCATTGAAGTTAGTACTCATGGGTTTAGGCATATTATGATTTTTACTTTGATTGATGATATGACTAACCAGAAAAGTCCTATGGTCAAATAGGAATATAAGTAAAAGAATTATGTCTCTTATATTGATTGATTTGACTAACCAGAAGAATCATGAAGGTATAGCTTTGAATAATCACAGGTTTTATGCATATTATATCTCTTATCTTGATTGATGATTCAACTAACCTGAAGAGTCATACGTTTGAGTAATTACAGGTTTAGACATGTTATGTTTTTATGATTTGACTAACCATAAGAATCCTTGAATGCTAATGCTTATTATTTCTGTTTGAAATGATCATGACTATACATGCTTGAGATTATTGTGTTTTAATAGTATACTAATGAATGTATGATTTTATATGAGATCACAAGGATAACACATTCATGATACTAATAAGCATGCATAGGGACCAAGGATGAATATGAGATTCAAGAACAGGTAATCCAGGAAGCAAAGATCAAGAGGGAGTACACTCCAGTGGTTTATGCAAGGATGCAGATATTCAGAGGGAGTTGACCATCTCTCTACATCCCACAACAGAAAGGTGTAGAAGAAGCTACTTCAGATTAGGACTCCAGCAGCTCCTGCAAGGAAGCGAAGACTCAGAGGGAGTCCACCCAACGAACAAACAAAGATAAGTATTTGAATTGTCATTTCTTAAATAATACTGTTCAATAATGTATATACTGATGTTCCTAGAATTAGGTTGTGTATTATGCATATTAGAATAATTGCATTGATGAACAATATACATGGGTAAGTGGCCTATGGCACTGTACAACATTCCATTGCTACTTATCTAGAATGAAACCTCTTTGCTGACATGTTGGAGTTGTGCACACTCTTAACAATGTTCTGGTAGAGATTGGAAGGCATCTAGAAAGTTACGGAATATGGATAAATGTTGTATTGAAGCATTGGCTAGGATAATTGCATGACTGTATGGCATATTTCTTTATGTGTAAGAATTTGTTCTGAAAACTATGAGATGTTTTCTAATCATGCAATTTAACTTGATGTGTAGGAAAGATCGTATGCCATCTCCTACAAAAGAAGAACTACAACATTTGTTCAGCAACAAATTATCTATTGAAGATATTGAAGTTCCCAGGATACGGGAAGAATGCCATGATCCGTCGATCATGAAGAACGATGTTTGGGATGCGGTCCCAAGATGTGAAGGGAAGTTTGTTATGACTTCCAAATGGAACTATCAGATCAAGCATGTTGCAGATGGCAGCATTAAGAAATATAAAAGTGATGAAATAGAAGATGCACCAGATGGATTTCAAGACAGCATGGTGCAGTCTTATATGTGTGCAGAACTTGGTGAAGATAGATTGATTGCCAACACGCAGCGGAAGCTTGCTGCCAAGTTCGAGATGAAAGATTTGGGAATGATGCACTATTTCCTAGGTATGGAGGTGTGGCAGAGTGCAGGTGGGATCTTCCTTGGTCAAGGGAAGTACACAGTAGATATCCTGAAGAGATTTGGGATGATGGATTGCAAGGCCATGGCCACACCGATGGTATCGAATCTGAAGCTTCTTTGTGATGCTTCATCTGAGCCAGTTGATATCACTTTGTATCGTCAGATGATTGGGTCCTTGATGTACCTGACGAACATGAGACCAGACATTTGTTTTGTTTTGAACACATTGAGTTAGCTCCTGACAGATCCGAGGAGTGTTCACCTGGTTGTTGTAAAGCATGTTCTGAGGTACCTGAAGGGTACAGTGGATTATGGGCTCAGGTATGAGGCAAATCAAAAGTTTAACCTGCAGGGTTATGTTTATTCAGATTGGGCTGGTAGTACTGCAGATAGGAAGAGCACATCTGGGTGTTGCTTCAGTATGGGATCAGGTGTGATCTCTTGGTTTAGCAGGAAGCAGTCCTGCGTAGCACTGAGTACAGCTGAGGCAGAGTATGTTGCAGCCTGTTCAGCTAGTTGTGAGGCAGTATGGCTACAGAAGCTACTGTATGAGTTATTTGATCTCCCGTTGGAGGCTACTGGTATCTTCTGTGATAACCAGAGTTGTGTGAAGCTGTCCGAGAACCCAGTGTTTCATGACAGGTCGAAACACATAGAGATCAAATATCACTATATCAGGGATATGGTGCAGAGAGGAGCGGTGAAGCTCCTGTATGTTGCGACGGACGAGCAGATTGCAGATGTGCTGACGAAGCCACTAGCCAGGGTGAAGTTTGAGTACTTCAGAGAGAGGCTTGGCGTTCTTCAGATCGAGGACACTTCGAGGAAGAAGTGATGGACACATTTGCTGAAGCCATTCCAAGCATGTTGGAAGGAGGATCCTTCACATGGCTGTGGATGTAAGTGCTGGATGATGAACATTAGGATGATGTTCTGGTTTCTGCTTGGATATGATCGGGTGGATCATGTATGGTGATATGTATCATGTATTTGTATTTGTATCAGGTGGATACATTGATGATCAGGAGGATCATGTATGATGATATGTATCAGGTAGATACTTGGTATGCATCAGGTAGATGCATTGATGATCAGGAGGGTCATGTATGATGATATGTATCATGTATTTGTATAAGGTGGATACATTGTATGATCAGGAGGATCATGTATGATGATATGTATCAGGTAGATACTTGGTATGCATCAGGTAGATGCATTGATGATCAGGATGATCATAGATGACGAGCTTCAGGATGTTGCTCCAGATGACATGCAGCAGGACGTTGCAGTGATGATGATCAGGATGATCATGGATACATCAGGATGATGTATGGTGAGTATCAGGTTGATACTCTGTGGCCGTGGATCAGGTTGTGCAGATGAGCATGTAATTCGGTGCCCTGGGAGATTTGCAGATGGTCTTTCGAGGTTTTGCCTATGGCATGTAATTCGGTGCCCTGGGACATCTGGCAAATGCTCTTTCGAGGTTTTGCTCTGGGAGGACATGTAATTCGGTGCCCTGGGAGATCTGCAGATAGTCTTTCGAGGTTTTTCCTATGGCATGTAATTCGGTTCCCTGGGATATCTGGCAGATGCTCTTTCGAGGTTTTGTCCTATGGCATGTAATTCGGTGCCCTGGGAGATCTGCAGATAGTCTTTCGAGGTTTTGCCTATGGCATGTAATTCAGTTCCCTGGGATATCTAGCAGATGCTCTTGCGAGGTTTTGCCATGACCACATGTAATTCGGTGCCCTGGGAGATCTGCAGATAGTCTTTCGAGGTTTTTCCTATGGCATGTAATTCGGTTCCCTGGGATATCTGGCAGATGCTCTTGCGAGGTTTTGTGGTGAGGTCACATGTAATTCGGTGCCCTGGGAGATCCTATAGGTAGAGCTGTGTGCTCGTAACAGCCTGGGATGCTCTTTCGAGGTTTTGTGACGCACGTAAAAGTCCTGAGGATTCCACAGTATGGCCAGTGATGATGAAGACCTGCAGGTGGTGGGCCTACATCCAGTATGAAAAAGGACTGGCTCTGTAGAACTTCCTATGACGAGTAGATTTAGAGATTGATTGAGATAGCAGCAGCAGTGACGATGATGATGATGACTCGATGACGATTATCCAGTGACGATGATCCAGAGAAGATGACTTGTGCTAGAAGAACTGTGCTGAGAAATACCTTCCTAGTTAAGAGGGAGTGTTGATGTATATGTAACTTCGGAATGTATTTCACATATATGTATATTGTATTCCTATAGAGATGTTATTGTTCCTCTATACGGAAGTGTCGTCATTTATATTGTAAGTGTCGTAACTTATACTTGATGGGTTATTAGACCACCTTGTTTGGGGTCGGCCCTGTATGAGTCATGTGGGTCAAAGGGTTATTAGACCACCCTATTGGGGGTCGGCCCAGTCAGCATTATATTATGTGGTTAAGTTCGAGCCTACATGAGTTAGGTAAAAAGGCAAGTCAAGTCAAGTATAAATAGAGTGCGGGAGGCACTCTATTTACTCACTCACTTCTCACACATGCTCTCAAGGAGGAGAGGCGCACTTATGGAGGAGGAGGATCTGCTGCTAGGTTATGTCTATCTCTTGGTTGGTTGTATCATTGCTCTATCTATCTCTGAGGAAGTTATTGGGGTTTTTCACCTTTATGGTTTTCCCCAAGTAAATCTTTGTGTCTCTTGTGTGCTTGCATTATTGTCTCCATGATTGATATGCTGTAGATATGCTGTACATGTTGTTCTCTCAGTTAAGATCCTAGATCATATTGAAGTAAATTCAGAAAATTTAACATTCTATGCCTATCTGGTGGTTACTTATATGGGAGTGCTCATCAACCGCCGAGTTCTTGATCCTTCCATGAGTGATGTCCATGCAATGTTCTTTTATTCTCGTATTTACTAAGCAACCTGTTTCTCCTATGTACACATCCTCACACGAGCAGGGGACAGAGTAGATTCCTTTCTTTAGCTTAGGATCGATGGGGTCTTTGGTCTTGTCCAATAGATTTCGTAAGGAATTTGGAGGCGAGAAGACAGTCTTGATATCCTTCTTCTTCAAGATTTTGGCTATTTTGTTTGTCATCCCCTCGATATATGGAAGTATCACCATTCCCTTGTTTCCTTCTTCATCTTCATTTACTCGGTTTTTAATTCCACAACCTTGCGCCTTCTTGGTATAACCATTCTCTTGTAGAACCTTTGAGAGGTGTTGTAATTCTTCATTAAGATGGTCCTCATTAGAGACTCTAACTGCCTTTTTAGCAAGAGTATGCAGAATACCGATCTTTTGGGAAGGGTGGTGGTGTGATTTAGCATGTAAGTATTTTTCAGTGTGAGTCTTCTTACGATATACCTGATGTGCAAGAGAACCGTCTAACTTTTTTGTGATTAAGACATCTAAGAATGGTAGACAATTATTCTCTTGAATTTGCATTGTGAACCTTATGTGATCTGATCGACTATTTAAATGTGTGAGAAATTTATTTAGATTATCCCTCCCATGTGGCCAGATAATATTTGTAACATCAACGAATCTCTTCCACTCCTTCGGTTTCAAAGGGAAGGAGTCAATGGCCATTGTTCAAACCTCTCCATATACAGATTCGCAACTACAGGTGAGAGTGGAGATCCCATCGGAACACCATCTAACTGTTCGTATATTTCTCCACGAAAAATGAAATATGTTGATTTTAGACAAATCTTGACTAAGTTGGCTGTTTCTTCATTTGTAATTTCCTTTATGACTTTAATGGCCTCCTCAACCAAAACTTTTGTATAAAGAGAGACTACATCAAAACTTACCAATAAGTCATTATCCTCCACACGAAGATTCTTGATGCCTTCAACGAAATGGGGAGAATTTCTAATGTAGGAGAATGTCTTGCCAACCAGCGGTTTTAGGGTTTTTGCCAAGAGTTTGATAAAAAAGTTTAATAAACTAGTAAAAGATAAGGACAAAAAACCGATATGCGGACAAGGAAACCCTAATACTAAAGAAGTAAGGAGCGTAATCAATATGTTGAGCCATGATTTGGATGAGGACATGCGCAAAGTGCTAAAAAGAGGCTTGAATTTCTCCATTGCACCAAGGCACATCCCTATAGAGGAGATAATATGCTCGGTCGAGGACTCCATCAACTCTTGGCAAAAACCCTAAAACCATTGGTCGGCAAGACATTCTCCTACATTAGAAATTATCCCCATTTCGTTGAAGGCATCAAGAATCTTCATGTGGAGGATAATGACTTATTGGTAAGTTTTGATGTATTCTCTCTTTATACAAAAGTTCCAGTTGAGGATGCCATTAAAGTCATAAAGGAAATTACAAATGAAGAAACAGCCAACTTAGTCAAGATCTGTCTAAAATCAACATATTTCATTTTTCGTGGAGAAATATACGAGCAGTTAGATGGTGTTGCGATGGGATCTCCGCTCTCACCTGTAGTTGCGAATCTGTATATGGAGAGGTTTAAACAAATGGCCATTGACTCCTTCCCTTTGAAACTGAAGGAGTGGAAGAGATTCGTTGATGATACAAATATTATCTGGCCACATGGGAGGGATAATCTAGAGAAATTTCTCACACATTTAAATAGTCGATTAGATCACATAAGGTTCACAATGGAAATTCAAGAGAATAATTGTCTACCATTCTTAGATGTCTTAATCACGAAAAAGTTAGACGGTTCTCTTGCACATCAGGTATATCGTAAGAAGACTCACACCGACAAATACTTACATTCTAAATCACACCACCACCCTTCCCAAAAGATCGGTATTCTGCATACTCTTGCTAAAAGGGCAGTTAGAGTCTCTGATGAGGACCATCTTAATGAAGAATTACAGCACCTCTCACAGGTTCTACAATATAATGGTTATACCAAGAAGGACATTAACAGGGCAATCAAGAAGGCGCAAGGTTGTGAAATTAAAAACCTAGTAAATGAAGATGAAGAAGGAAACAAGGGAATGGTGATACTTCCATATATCGAGGGGACGACAAACAAAATAGCCAAAATCTTGAAGAAGAAGGATATCAAGACTGTATTCTCACCTCCAAATTCCTTACAAAATCTATTGGACAGGACCAAAGACCCCATCGATCCTAAGATAAAGAAAGGAATCTACTCTGTTCCCTGCTCGTGTGAGGATGTCTACATAGGAGAAACAGGTCGCTCAATAAAGATGAGAATAAAAGAACATTGCTCGGACATCACTCATGGAAGGATCAAGAACTCGATGGTTGCTGAGCACTCCCATAAAAGTAACCACCAGATACACATAGAAGACACGAAAGTAATTGCGATCGAGGAGCATTACAATAGAAGGTGGATTCGGGAAGCAATCGAGATTGAGAAGAACCCTAGAAACTTCAATAGAGATGATGGTTTAATTCTGAGCGCGGCATGGAAACCGATTATACATAACCTAAGAAATAAGAACCTCCATAAATAGCTGGAAATATTAATCTTGGCTGACATTGACTACACTATAATAATTATATTTCTGGTCTATTTATAATACCCTAAGTCGCTAATTCCATTGAGACACTCTCACTCCTAAAGATGGACCCGGCTCTGAGGTCGAAAACGTACGTAGAGTACAATTTACCAATCACAGGTCCTCCACACTTGTCTCCAACAGACCCTACCTGTGAAAACCTAAATTGAATGCATGGTATTATTTTTCACAAGTTTGGCTATGTTTCAGAAATTTGCCATGTTACAAAATGGTCTTCAGTTTGGTACATAATACAATTGACTTAAATGTTCTTTCCTATTACATCTAAAGTAAATTTTATTCATGTCTATAGTTTAGTTGTGTCTAAAGTAAAGTTTAAAGTTTTGTTGTATCCAAAGTAAAGTTTAATTGTGTCTAAAGTTTTGTTGTATCTGTAGCTATGCATTAACACAGTTTGTAATAAAACTAATATATTGATATATGAACTCTGTTAATGTGGACAGAGTTCATGAACTTTGTCCATGTCCATGTTGACAGAGTTCAATTGAAAAGAAAAACATATATATAAAGGGGCTCCACCAACAGACTTCCAGCTGCACACTACACCGACAGACGTCCAGACGAACACTCCACCAACAACCGTCCAGACGTCCAAACATGCAATAATGAACCAACGGCTATAGAAATCCGCCACGACTAAACACATAAAGGAGGAGTAGATGGGAGAGGCAAAAGGTGGTGGATGCTCACTCCACCAACAGACGTCCACACGTCCAGACGCACAATGACCAACCGATGATCATACAACTCCGCCACAACCAGAAACAGAAAAGACGTGCAAAATGTGAAGCAGAGGGTGGCAGAGAACTCAGACACAGAGAGCAGGGAAGCGGGTGGCAGAGTTCACCGCCAGCCAGGTAGACGAACCAGTAGCTAGACAAGTAGGTGGATAGAGCAGTGGCGAGATGGGTGGCGCGGAGGCGGGGCCAGTAGTGGGTCTCACAACAGGGTCCACGAAATCCTGCTGAAAATGACGAACAATGGTCGCGGCCGAGCTTTTATGCAGAATATTTATTCGACCAAATAATTATTCGGCCAAACAAATTACACAATGCCGTGCATTTTTCCCGTCCGGCTAAAACCTCGCACACAAATCAAGGCCACCGTTAGGTCTAACGATGGCCCGTTAAATGTTATTCAACCGAATAAAGTATAACTTATTCGGATGAATAACTAAATTATTTGGCCGAATAACTAAATTTATTTGACCGAATAATTAAATTTATTCGGCCGAATAACTTCCACTATGTCTCTTCGATGCCTGATTCTCACCAAAGTGTAACCCACCTTCACGTTTCCACCTTGGTTTGAGTCAGTCATCACACCATGAGTTTCACTTCCATCACCCGACTGAGTAATACAACCATTAAAATTTAACTCGTTAACTCAACACACTTTAACCTCGCTTGAGGATAAAAAGAATTTGTTAGTTAGGTAGGACATCGGGGATAGGCATCCAAATAATTCCCCCTTGTCATTATCATCCGAGACATAGTTGTTGTCCTCTAGGGTGCTAAAATCCTCTTGTACTTGTTGACATGGTCATCAACCAGTTTGTGGAGGGGCCTCCTGTTGTTTTAGGGGTTAAACCGCCGCAAGATCGAGAACCGGACGGACTATGTGGAATGCCACACTCCACTTAGCCCTAAGGCAACATCAATCATTGTCTTCCTTGCATTCTTCGTCCACCATACTGGTGATACAAGGGTGATAAGGTAGAAGCGCCAAAAACCTTTTCTAACATGTCATGAACGAGGTAGCTTAGTGACTTTTCTACTAGGGCTCTTTTACCCAGGATCCCTTTCGGTAAAGGGATATCCTTCAAATTCGATCTCTCACTTCGTATTGTTCGACTTGGATTTCATCACCTTGCGAAGGATATGATTTGTCAAGGTCTCCAGCTCCTAGTTAGGAAGTTTGCTTGCATTTTCACCTTTTTAGAGGGTCTTTTTCTTTTTAGTGCTACTTGTTGGCATTCTGGCCACTTTTGTTTCAGCTCGCTTACTGTGACATCGGTCCCAATACAGTTTTTTGAGCTTGTTTTTTTGGCCTGCAAGCCTTGTCTTTTCATAGCTCCCCTTCTACACGCTCAGTTTCTTTAGGGTTTTTGAGTTCTTACACAGTAGTTACCAATACTTATCTGATGATGTGTGATGTCCTCTTCTCCTAGGTCTTCGAGATGGTTGAGTTAGATGGTCTTCTGAAGGGACTGAACACCCCTTCATGGAGCCACTAACACTTGACCATAGGAGTAGTCTAGAGGACCACGTGATCACATCACCCGTGTGGACTTTTCCGTTTACTGTGATGATGGCATTTCAAGTTATATGGAATAATGGTACATTTGAGAGAGAGATGAATGGTTGTACCCCACCTTGGTCGATTGTCTTATGGTCCTTTTATTTTGTCGATAATATTTTTTTGGTACCTTTCCTTTTACCTTTTGGGTGTTTTACTGATATTGGGATATCTTGTGATTTGTAACACCTTTTATGTTTTTGGTCTTGTGGGTACTATGGTAATTTTTCCACATTTGAGGTACACCCACTTTCTCCAAATTGTTATGAGTCTTTATAACCACTTCGTACCACCCTCCTGACCTTATCTGTTAGGAATATTGCATGCTATCATACCTTTTGGTGGTACTATTTGAGTTACAAGAGGTAGTTACAAGGAGCTATTGCATATATGAGGTAGTTACAAGGAGATATTGCATATAAGAGGTAGTTACAAGGAGATATTGCATATATGAGGTAGTTACAAGGAGATATTGCATATAAGAGGTAGTTACAAGGAGCTATTGCATATATTCGACATTTTTTTACCTTCCAACTCTTTGGCATGTCAAATAACAGGTAGTTACAAAGAGTTATTGCAATATATATTTGACCTTATTTGTACCTTCCCCATAATGGTTGATTTACTTTTGGTCCTCACTCACTGTTGTTTATTTGTCCGGTGGTAACTTGTACTTTAAATTTGGTACTTTCATTTTTTTGTGGTACCTTGCCTCTTACCTTTTGGGTCTTTTACTGATCTTGAATTATCTTTTGATTTGTAGCTCCTTTTATGTTTTTTGTCTTGTGGTTATAACTATGGTAGTTTGTCCACGTTTGAGGTAGTGTACACCCCCTTAGTCCCAAGGATTATGAGTCTTTATACCCATTCTTTTTTTTTGAATTGTACCTTACTGGTTGGTCTTTGTACTGAGCCTTTTTACTATCACTGAATTTCTTTGATTGACCGTACCATAGCCCAGTCATCTCTCTCTCTCTTTGGTTTGCACTAGCCCTATCATAGGGTCACTTGGTTCCTAGAGTTGATTGGCCTCTAAGAGGCACAACCATTTCTGAAAGTAACTCTTCTGAGTATATTACAGGAAACGTCTACACTAAGGTAATCAAATATGTGGTAAATAGTTTTCATTAAGTAGCCAGGACTTGTAGCATTAGAGGAGATCCTGTAACGTGTATGTGTAGTGTTTCATGTGTGTTACATGTGTGATGTAGCATTAAATCAAATAGTAAAAAGTGATACTATGAGGGAGATTTTCTAACGTGTATGTGTAGCATTACATGTGTGATGTAGCGTTACATCTAATAGTAGAAAGTGATCATAATGTGATAAACTAATTAATTTTTTTTCGGCCATTTAGAAACGACGTGAATTTAGAAACGGTGACTACTGCACCGAGTGTAAACGATAAAAAAATTCACACCTCAAGAAATTGGATCCCTCTCGGTGCTGAATAGATCCGGGTTTAAGATGGATCTATGATGGTAAGAACATATTGCTCCAGTCTTCCATTTGTGCCAGACAACACAATAAAAATTGCAATAGCAAAAGGAAAGGTATCAAAATGGTAATCATTGTTTGATTTTATAACTGTACTGTTCATTAGCACATTTTCTGGGAAAGCAAAAAGCATCGCTGATTTTTTTGAAAAGAAAGTCTTTGCAACTATGTCATGATAATATAAAGAAAGCCCTACTTTTCTCTATTTCAATATGATTGAAAATATTATATGTTATGCAATAGGATATTTTTTAAGGATTCTAATATTATACTTAAGTATAGTATTCTAGGCGATTATTTTGGACTGAAAAAAACATATATATAGATAGGTAGGGGAATATCAAATATGAAACATACAATTTACTACTAAAATTTGTAAATTTTGGCAAAAATTATGATAAAAAAAACATATTTTATGTATATATAGGCGATATTAGAGACTAAAAATGACCAAATAGTGAATTTATTTTTTGAAAAAAAGCCCAAAAAATAGCCAATTGGCGAAATTTCGCCCCTAAAAATGACCCTGTTATGCAATAAATACCCTATGTCAAGATTACAAGTAATTGTCCAAATTAAGGCAGCATTAGTTGGGAGTAGGACTGAAAGCTACCATTTTTCAAAACAACTAACATGTTTACGGTTTCGATGTTGCTTGATTCAATTACTTTCAGACATCTAAGAAGACCATGCTTGATTACAAAACTACCCATGTCTTTCCACCATTCAATGAGTTAATCATTTTCCTTAATAATATTTCATTTTAGATTTTGAAAAAGAGTATAAAAGTTCCACAATATTATATAAAAGATGGTGTGATATGGGACTCAAGACCCAAAGTAGCAATAAAAAACAACTCATAAATATTGCATGACTTTCTACTCTTAAGAAAGATAAATTGGTCGTCTTCCGATCATCACTTGAATGCCTACATGTTGACAAAGGGAATGAGGATCAAGTAAAATTATAAAAGGCGATACACGTCAACTTTTAAGAGGTGCCATGCCTTGTGGTCGAATCTAAAATTTCTTCCAATGGTGTAGGTAGAACCAAATAGGTATTTGTTTGATTTGTCTTCCTTGAGCGAGAGGAGTTTAGGAAGGCTAGAGGAAACTGAGACATCCAGTAGGTATAGAAGAATTGTATCAACTAGATGTCAAAAAACCAAAAGAAGATTCCATAGACGCAATGAATTTTTTCACGGTCAAGGGGGGGCATGTTCCTATGGTGATGAGACAAAAGACAACGAAGAGGTGCCCTTGAGGTACAGACATTTAGTGAAACAATGGGTACCAAAGGATCTTCCTCCACGAACACTGATTTTTGTGTGAACGAGAGGAGATATCGAATTGCACCGTCGTCGATACATGGTTTCGGGTTATTTTCCATGGACTGCATCTTGGTCGGTTATGGGACATGTACAGAATTGATGGAGTTTGTTGGACCCATATACAACTACAACGATTGGATGCACCTTGTCCGATATACAAAAAGTATGTGTAACTATGGATTGTCAACAAACTATTTACAATTGAAAGACAAAAATCAAAATAAAGGAGGAACGTTGTACATGGATGGAAGGCCAAAGGCCACAGGGAATATTGTGGGGTTTATAAACAGTTCACAACCAGGGTCTACAATTAAGCAACCAAACTGCGAATTTGAGGGGCGTGAAGGAAACCGTGTTTTTGTAGTTTCTATTAAAACAATATCTGCAGGGGACGAGTTGCTTATTAATTACCTTGTGAACCGAGTAGATACAAACAAGGTTACTATATAACATTTTACCCAACCTTTTAGTAATAAATTAAACATCATAAGGATTTTTTGTTAGTTTATTTCATTTAAATTTCCCATATTTACTTCACAAGCCAGTGATCGGGATAAATCCCTACCCACAAATGGTTGTAGGAGTACTTCTTCCTCGACGGAGCAGGTATACATCTTTCTAATAGTACAAATATAATAAGAAAAAAGAGTTTTTATTTGATTTGTTTTTCCATTATTAATAACTTGGTTTGTTTTATATAATGTTATTTATATTTGATGCAGAACTTTGATCGGGAAATACACTCGTCGAATGTTGATCAGACGACAACACCCTCGAGGCAACAAGTAGACCTGATTTGAATTGTACAATTAAAATATGTCAAAATGTTTTAGCACTATATTAATGTTTCAATGAATATTTTGGTTTCGTTTACGTAATTTTCTAGTCTATGTTTTTTATGTAGGACGGTTCCGTAAGTTCGGCCACACTAGGGTCCGCGCAACAGGTATACATCTTTGTAACATTAAAAATATAATATGAATAATAATTTTTTTGATGTGTTTTTTCATGAATAGTTTTGGATTCGTTTAGGTGACTTTCACTATGTTTTTTTATTAGGGTTTTGTTAGGGGTAGCTCCTAGATATTAGCAGATCAGGGCAAGTCGCCTATGACCATTGATCCAATGAGTGGATCGCGATCCTCGAAGTTGTAGGTATAATTCATTTCAATTGTACCAATATAATACGTAGCATAATGTTAATTTTGTTATGTATTTTTCGTGTGTATACTGGTTTCGTTATGATAATGTAAACCATGTTGTAATTTTACGAATCTATTATGATATATATGTTACGTTAAGATAAAATTTGGAATCTATCAATAGAGAACTCAGTAGTGCTTTATATATGTTTGTTGCAGCCCACTAGTGAATCGCAGTATGAATCAACATCGCAAGATTTTCCGTTAGAACCTGAAGTGGTAGAGGTGCTTCACGATTGCGAAAAAATTGGTGAAGCCACAAACCTGCTAAAGATGGTAGAGAAATTGTTGAATAGATATAGTGCGGAAATCCTTACTCTACTAATCGAGGTTCCAAAGACAAGTGCAATTAAAGAAAGGATTGCATTGTTGGAACATAGATCTAATACCTTGCGAGTAAGTTGAGGAATCTTGAATCATATAATAATTCATTTAAATCTTTATAATGTTCTCTTTTATATGATAGTATTGAACGTATAAGACGTGGTGTGTATTTACAGAATTATAAGGGACCACACAATAGTGGTCAAGGTGGTGTTGGCCCCAGCGAGGTTCGTGGAGAGACTTTGCATCATGACCAAACGACTCCACGTAGTTTTAATCCTTCACCATTGTTGTCGACTGAACAGTCGGCAACACATTTCGAAACACCACGGACCCCCGCTGTGAGCACAGCAGCCGCTACTGACCGACACACAATGGATCATCCACAAGAAGGGGTTGAAACCGAGTCCCCTACTAATTTTGATGTCAAAGACGCTGCATTTCCAGGATCTTCCCGTGTCAAAAGCACGGGAACACTGGAGACAACATTTTTGGTGGACGAAGATCTCGTCCCAATAAAGATAGCAAAGATCCTAGGTAATTAATCATAGTTGATCAAGTTAATTAGTGTTTATAATTTCATTGTAATATACCAATAAAACATTTTTTATCAACTAATTATGATCATGGCATCATCATTTGGTAGGAAACGATGTTTTCTATAAACATATGAATGACTTTTGCTTGGAGATCTTCAGGCCCACCATCCAAACAAGGTGGGATAGACAACCGAAACATTTAAAAGATGAACTCACTAATCGGTTGGTTGGCCTATTCGGGGACAAAACCTTCAGTCATGCCAATGCCCTGAAAAAGGCCTATCAACATGTGAAGGTTGTCCGAGACCAATATAGGACACACCTCGAAAAAACCTAGAGGTATGAGCGCTCACCAATGATTCCAGCAATGGAGTGGAGAGCTCTAGTGGAAGATGGAAAGGAGAGGGCTCTGAGAAGAGAAGGCAAGCTAACACTAGGCACAGGGAGGTATGCAATACTTTCCACAATGTAATTCTAAACCTTAGTATCCTTGATTTCTATATCGAACTTGGAACATCTAATGTATTTCAACACTTGCATAGGCTATCAGACACATCAAAGGCCACAAAGGCAAGACTAGAAAAAATAGGTCAGCACAAGCTTGGCCGTGGTGGTTATTCAAATTTGGCAGCACGGATTGTAAGTTTCGAGAAACCAACAATGAATACAAATAATAAATTGTAAATTATTTTTTGTTTTATTGCACCGTAAAATGTTAATTAACGATGATAAGCAAATATGCAAGCCGATCTATTCAATGAAGTACCCACAAAGGAAGACATGAAGCTTGGCTTCCAGGAAGGCTTTGGAGCTGTTGTTGAACACTGAAGAAGCTTATTTGGGCAAACATAGTCTTGTGGTACCAATCCATCCGGTGCACAGGTATATAGAATCTATATAGTTTAATGAAGATTTGTCACTTGTGCAATATTTTCGTTACAAATACTTGATGTAAAATATTGACTCTGTTTTTAACAGGAAAGCAATGATCCCACTAGTGTCGAGGAGGGACAACAACAAATGGATGATCAAGCTTCGAATCCTGGTAATGAATTTATTCATATGCTACAATTTTATGTATAGCATTGCAAATGGTGACCATTAATTGTAGTTCACCGTATTTCAACTACAGAGCATGTAGAGGGTGAAATTGTACAGGTTGAGACTGGACAAGAACATCAACAACATGATTTGGTCACACCAGGTAAAAAAACACCTTCGTAATGAATTTTTTTAAATGAAAAAATTGTCATTACAATAGCAAAATACAACAATGTAACATTTTCACATCGTTGTAGCAAATCCAAACCCCTTGCCGCAAAATCCACATCTAGAACAACAATCAGCTAGGATATTGCATACATCACCACAAGCACATGTTGAAGAACCAAGAACTGGAGGAGAAAGTCCATATGTAGATGCTCCTCTTATAGATTATGTACCACTGAAGAGAAGAAAAACTTATAAAAAGAAGCGATGGGAAAAACGACATCTAAATATTTTTGATAACAATATATCGTCCACGATTTTTGGTCTAATGAATGAATGAATGGTTTAATGAATGTTCTAATGTTTTAATGATTCAGTGTAGTAAACGGTTACCTTTATTGAATTTCAACTTTTATTGAATGAATGTGTTGACTGAATGATTAATGAATGGTTTATTGAATGTTATCTTTTATTGAATGAATGTGTTGATCGACTGAAACGATGGTTTAGTGAATGTTAGCATTTATTGAATGAATAATGGATGAAAGTTCATGATGAAATATAGATGAATTTGCACATATTTGTTTTTTTCAAGTACATGCATTGGGTATGGGGAATTGAGAGTGATGTGAGAGGGGGAGGGGGCATAAGAGCTTCCACCTTCACGTGGTTGGCCCTGTTCAGTAGAGAATATGAAATTATTCTCGAAACAGAGAGGAGCTCAATGAATGGCTACGATGCCGGCTTTCTACAACCCACTCGCGTGTCGTCTAAATTTTGACAATTTCTTGGAGCTTGTTGTGATTTTTGATTGCTCCTCATAACCAATTTCGAGTTTCCACATGATGAAATATGGATGAATTTGCACATATATGGATGAAATTTCATGATGAAATATGGATGAATTTGCACATATTTGTTTTTTTCAAGTACATGCATTGGGTATGGGGAATTGAGAGTGATGTGAGGGGGGGGAGGGGCCATAAGAGCTTCCAACTTCACGTGGTTGGCCCTATTCAGTAGAGAATATGAAATTATTCTCAAAACAGAGAGGATCTCAATGAATGGCTACGATGTTGGCTTTCTACAACCCACTCGCGTGTCATTTAAATTTTGACAATTTCTTGGAGCTTGTTGTGATTTTTGGTTGCTCCTCATAACCAATTTCGAGTTTCCATAAATTCAAAGGTTGAGTAAATGATGCACTGGAATCAATATCCTTAACCTTCTCTTTAATTTCCTTGGAATCAATATCCTTAACCTCACATTAAACCCTTCCAAATTGGTATATTTACCATTCAATGCTGGCTTCCTCTGAAGCATGATATTTGCAACTAAGCTAGCATGCACCGACAACAATTAGAGACATGCTGCTTGTTGTCGATGTTCATCTTTTTTTTAGGAATGCAACTTGACCATAATGGCTCCTCTTACGCTAGGGAATTAAATTCAACAGCAAATTAAAGAAAACATATAGTTTGCATCGAAAAAATAATAGGGTACAAATGGAACTGAGGAGATTCGAACCTGCAACCTATGTCTAGTCCCAAGGATACCACCTTCAAGCTTGAAGTGCAGCTGAAAATGGGCGACCACCTTCAAGCTCGATTCATTCTGCATGCATTTCACAACGGGAGATGGCGGGCTACCACATTCAACCTTGATTCATTCTATATGCATTTCACTATGCAATCGTCTCAGATTCTCGTTGTGTTTTCCCTCTATTAATTTATCAATTCAGTATGACCCACGCCCGCCGTCTGAGGAGTGTTTCTGTGGTCTTTAGTTCCAGCCTGACAATGGTGACAATTCATTCTATTACGTTTCCCTTAAGCTACAATATGGCAAACTCATAGTTCACTATGAATATTTCTCTGACCATCACATTTGTCAGACAAACCTTCATAGTGAACTACGAGTTTGCCATGTTGCAGCCAAAGAGAAACATAATACCATGAATCATCAACCGTTGCCAGGATGAAATTGAAGACCGCGAAAACACTCATTGGACGGCGGATGTGGGTCATACTTAATTGATAAACTAATTGATGGAAAACGCAATGGGAATCTGAGACGGTTGCATAGTGAAATGCATGTAGAATAAATGAAGAGTGGATGTCGAGAGAAATGGTTTTGGGATGTCGTATGAGAGGAAATGGCGACGAGAATTGATTGATAAGGTCAAGCTTGAAGGTGGTATCCTTGGGACTAGACATAGGTCACAGGTTCAAATCACGTCTAAATATTTTTGATAACAATATATCGTCCACGATTTTTGGCCTAATGAATGAATGAATGGTTTAATGAATTTTCTAATGTTTTAATGATTCAGTGTAGTAAACTATTACCTTTATTGAATTTCAGCTTTTATTGAATGAATGTGTTGACCGAATTATTAATGAATGGTTTATTGAATGTTATCTTTTATTGAATGAATGTGTGGATCTACTGAAACAATGGTTTAGTGAATGTTAGCATTTATTGAATGAATAATGGATGAAATTTCATGATAAAATATGGATGAATTTGCACATATTTGTTTTTTTCAAGTCATGCATTGGGTATGGGTAATTGAGAGTGATGTGAGGGGGTGAGGGGCCATAAGAGCTCCCACCTTCATGTGGTTGGCCCTCTTCAGTAAAGAATATGAAATTATTCTTGAAACAGAGAAGAGATCAATGAATGGCTACGATGCTGGCTTTCTACAACCCATTTGCGTGTCGTTTAAATTTTGACAATTTCTTGGATCTTGTTGTGATTTTTGGTTGCTCCTCATAACCAATTTCGAGTTTCCATAACTTCAAAGGTTGAGTAAATGATGCACTGGAATCAATGTCCTTAACCATCTCTTTAATTTCCTTGGAATCAATATCCTTAAGCTCACATTAAACCCTTCCAAATTGGTATATTTACCATTCAAGGATGGCCTCTTCTGAAGCATGATATTTGCAACTAAGCTAGCATAGACCAACAACAATTAGAAACATGCTGCTTGTTGTCAATGTTCATCTCTTTTTAGGGTTGCAACTTGACCATAATGGCTCCTCTAACGCTAGGGAATTAAAGTCAACAACAAATTAAAGAAAACATATAATTTGCTTCGAAAAAATAACAGGGTAGGAACTGGTCACAGGTTCAAATCTCCTCAGTTCAGTTCGTACCCTGTTTTTATTTTGATGCAAAATTTAAAGGCTGAGAATGTTAAAAAAATAGGGACAAGTTCCACCTGCAGCTAATCTTTTTCATTATTAGTCACTGGACGTATTTCAAAAATATATATATTTTTTAAATGTATTGGGTAGTCGCTTAACTGACGACCGCGGGTTAACATCTGATGCCTTTGCCATACTTCCGATGGCTCGAAACGTCGGATCCTCCTTTTTTTGTATGGTATGGACATCGCTTAACCGATGACTTAACCGACGACTGCAGGCTAACATCTGACGCCTTTTCCATACTTCCGACAGCTCGAAACATCGGATCTGCCTTTTTTTGTATGGTATGGAAGTCGCTTAACCGACGACTAAACCGATGCCACCAGGGAAGGGACGTCAGAATGTGTGCCTCATATTCGACGGAAAAAGGATGATATCCGACCAATATTGGAAGTTAAAGCTGTCGGTTATCCGACTACTTGTCAAGCTGGAGGAAGTCGGATCACCGACGAGGTAGGGGCGTCGGAGATCTGACGTCTTCAACTTTGTCGGATTTTAGCCGACATGCCACCGACAGTAAAAAAAGACTGGAATTGTCGGATGAGCAACCATAGGTTGTAGCGAATTCGACTTTTTCATCGTCATATTTTGGGTCAAAAAACCTTAGTGCGATCAACCCTTACTCATTAATAGTATTAGAATCATGGAGGGTAAATTTACGGAAGTGTAGTTTTACTATTTTTAAAGCTTAGTATTCATGACAAGGTGGAGCCCAAGGAAATTTTATACAACCCTTCCTCTAACATAGTATTTTGATTATCAGTTAGCATCGATAAAGTTAGGTCTCTTCTCAAGAACAATATTCTCTTAAAGGGAGATCCAAGGGAAGGGTTAGATGACCCTTTCTCAAACATAGTATTAATGTTGTGGTGGAACTAAAGGAAGGGTCATCTAACCTTTTCTAAAGCATAGTAATTACACTAATGGGAATCCCAATGAAAAGTTAGTAAAAAAAATTTCAGTTATAGTATTTTCATTGTGAAAGAACATGGGGAAGGACCAACCCACCCTTCCTCAAGCATAGTTATCTCCTTGTGGGAGAACATGAGGAAGGGTTAACCAACCATTCCACATGTATGGTATGATCATCATGGAGGATTCCATGGAAGTGTCAACTAACTCTTTCTAAGTAATTACATTCATATCAAGGAGGATCTCAAATCACATTCATATCAAGGAGGATCTTGAGGGAGTTTCATCTAATCCTTACTAAATAATAGTATTTTTCAAGCACAGGTAAGTGTCGATTAACATGTCCTTAGGCATAGTGTTGTACGAAAAAATATTCCTAATGACTGGCATAAGTAGAGGTCACCAACATACTAAAATTATCTAATGGAGATCAAGGAAAATTGCAGAGAAACAACAAGACATTATTCATGAAATAGACTAGGAATTTGGCACCTTATATCAAAGAAGGTTGATCCAAGCTTTTTCAGTCGTTTAGTCCTACTCAATAATATTGCATAAAAACCTACAAAAACAGATATCACCTTCCTCAAAAATTTTGAATAAACATGGATATATAATCAAACTAAAATAACATGTACCTAGAAATATGAAGTACTCCGAAATATCCAATTCAAAACATCAAATGCTATTAATATGAGAAAGGAAAGGTCTCTTTATTTATTTCTGCATGAACAACAATAAGATACATTTCACCTTGATCTATAGCAGCACCTCTTGAAAACTTATCTGGAATCTCTTGATCCTCCCTTCTACCAAAATTCCTCCAGCATGACTTTGCATAATGAGTGAACCCCTTCTCTCATGGCCCTCCCTTTGTATTTATGACAAAGAAAGGAGAGTAGTTTCGAAGAAGGATTAGTTAGGATGGGTGTGGAAGTTAAGAAACCAACTCTAGCTACCAATATTTTTTATTTTTTTATTTTTTGTGTTATGAGAAACACACAGGTGAAAGTTGTACTACTAAAGAGTAACTCGCTAGGAAGCTTCAGATAGTAGGCGGCTGCAACTTTTGGGAAAAACTGCAAGTGGTAAAGGGACCACAAGCAAGTGACTCATTAATTGTCAAGTCAAAATTAGCGTGTATGTCCTAAGGTCAATACACAAAAAAATATGATCTGGAGAAATAAGGAATGACTAGGGCCTTGGGTATCTATAGCAAATCCAAGCTCTTCCATCCATAGTGTCCTTTTGTGTGAGTGACAATTCAGTGTCATCACAGATGGAAAAGTGCCAATTTGATTGATAACATATGCCCCCTAATGTATGAGGTCAGAAGGGTATATGATGGCTGAAATTCATTATAAACAGTGTAGTGGAGGAGCACAAGAATCACAGAATCGGAGTCTCAATTGGTATTTGAAACAAAACCAAGGTCATCATACAATACAATATTGACATAATTCCATGTTAAACATGATAGAACATGATCTCCAATACATATGTGTAACTAATGTATATAGCATGGCCATTGAAATACAAGTGTGGATCTATGTCACAAATGGAGAACATAGCCATAATGAACAAACTTGATATATGTCTCATGAGGAGCCAAAATGAGTGTGGTTCCATCTTGCGCGGCTTGGGAAACCGCAAGGTATGATATAGGCACAAGGTCTTCAATCCAAACCATCCAAAAGGCACGAATCCTAACCATGTGAGTAAATAAGTTGATGTCAAACATGGGGAACATCGTTTGATTAACAATCGTTAATGTGAACCGTTAACAAATGCAAGGACGCCCTAGCACGAATAATAAAAATGGGTCCCAAGGTAACTAGTACATTGAAGTACAACTGTGAATAAGAGGTATTGAAGTGGAACACTTGAAGAATCTATCGAGTAAGAGACATTGATGTATTCTCATAACTCAATAGCAAGATAATCTACCACTAATGACTACAAATATCAAGGTACTACCTGAAAGTCTAAGTCTCTTTCCCAAAGAAAGATGATTTGAATTCAATGGGAAGAGACCCATGAGAAGGAAGGAGTTAATGAATCCTCCATCATCTCACATGAGGAAAACTTGGAGAATGATTTGACGTGAAATAGGACTGTATTATACAGATTGAAGTCAAGGTAAACTGCAGAATGGCCGACACAAGTGAAATATTTGAATAGTGAGCATGACACAGGAATGACTTAGGTAGCTTTGAACATAAAGGGAGGCATGATATAAATATTCCATGTAGGAGACATAATATATTCTCCATATTATTGGAAGAGTAACCAATTAGAGGAGTAAAGAAATATGGAATCAAATTCACCCTAAAGTCAAAACTACAAACCCACTGACTCAAGATGAGTGTTGTGTTCAAGGAACAATTAAAATTGTTGCCATAATATAAACAAATGACAAATACCTTTCCCTTTCCTTTCTCTTTTTAGATATCTTTTCATTTTTTGACGAGCATGAAAAAGATAAAAGGAAGCTCGATAATGTATTTCTTGCAAAATTTTAATGAGTCCAAGAAGCAAACTTAGTATCTTCTTCATTTTTGAAAAAGCTTGAATAAGAGCGAGAAGAGTGCTTGATAGGGTTCCAACCATGTATAATTTTATGAGTCCATGGAAGAAAAACTCAAGACTTTTCGTAAGGTTAGTCTCTTCGCCCAAAAAAGGTAAAACAATGTGAGAGAGAACTTTGTATTCCTTTTTTGTAAATAATCCACAAAGGTACGGAAAATGGTTAAACTTATACCTATGTGGATGTCCCTTCAAGTCCTTTAACGAGTCTAAAGTGAACAAGTATACTTGGAAATTTTGTCAGTTTTAAGGAGTCTAACAAGAGCATGAAGAAAACTCCATATGAATGGGAGCTCTATAAAAGGGTGGTCAACAAATAATAGAGAAAGAATATGTGGTTGTTCTTTGCGAATCACAATATACTAACAAAGCTCCCAAAGTAGCAACTGACAGCATGGGAACCACTATGGCATGGTGTGCTATCTAGAGTGTGCCATGTAGGGTAGGTCCTAACCATGGAAGAACAACTACGATAGTGGGAAAATAGAAGGTTATATTTCGCGGTTCGTGGTGAAAAAGGGATCCTATGGCGTAAAAAGATGGTAAGGTATTAATGAAATGCATAACGCAATGGTAACCTATCCTATATTCCATGACTATTAAACCTTTTTGAATGGCAATGTGGACCAAAAACTTATAAAAAGCGCCTTGTTGCTTGTTGACCTAGTCAAAACATCTTCATTTGTCGTCACAATTAAAAAATATGACATAAAAAGACATTAGACTATATAAAGTCGGTAAAAATAAAAAAATATTGACCACAAATAGTCACCAAAGGGTGAAAATCAAGTCATTTACCATTTCACCACTTCAAAAATCCAAAAATCCCTAATATTTCCATTGTCAATTGCGAGCAAACCGGTGGGAAATTTCACATTTTGTCAATTGCGAGCAAACCGGTGGGAAATTTCACATTTTGTCAATTGCAGGTAATTCTTCTCCTTCTCCTCTACATTTTGCATGTATTTTTTTTATGATATTTATAGATTTTATTTAAATTTAAATTTTGTTTATGCATACCCATGGGCGTATAGATTTGAACTAGTGGGTTTGAGAAAAAGGAGCAGGTAAAGGGTTCTTCAACTGCAGGTAGAGCACTATTGTCATAATGCAGACCATTAGGTAGCACAATTTAGGTTTAAAAACTCAACGCTCACTCAAATGAATGATTTCCTTGTAGATAGTGTGCTTCTATGGAGAGAACGTGAGCATGAAGCTATGGATAGAGAATCCATGCGTGACCCTTTGACCTTAAACACATTATGTCGTTGTGGCTTATTAAAATTCTTTCACACATCAAACATGAGGTCCCAACCCCAATTACTTGAGAGCTTAGTGCATATGTGGCATCCCGATCAAGAAGTGTTCAATCTTCAAGGTGAGATACTAGAGCTCACGATAGATGATATCTACTTTACCACCCGATTATCCCGTCGAGGAGCGGTGGTGAACCTCAAGGGAACTTTTCATGGAGTGGGGGCCCTATCCGTGCAAGTCTATGTGAACACCTATTGCATAGTTGGGGCAGAAAAAAGTGGCACCCAAGTGGAAATAATCCAAACAACTAGATTTCCATTGAAATTCATTGTGAGTACCATCAACTAAGTGGGAGGTAATGTTGCGCTACATTTGGCCACTCTCAATTATATGCAAATCATTGTAGAGTTCTTGTGAAATGTGATCTTTGACCGGTGCACCGGACTGTTGGTGAACATGAAACACCAAATCATTGAATGCGGGATGGGAAAGAAGAATAACTTTAGATATGGAAGTATACTATGTACATTCTTCTTCAAGAGGGTTCCTATATTGAGCCCCAAAGTGGCCCTTCCTCCGATCGACCATCGTTAACCCAAATTGGTTCGTTGGGGTGAGGTGTTTCTACAAACAGTGGGTGGCGACACTAGGAATTATTATGATGATAATGATTTCCTGGGGTGGTGGGGCTTGTTATAGGTCAAATATACACTTCTTCGTCCATGATCACATTGCCCTATTGATCACACAAAAGGACACTAAGGATTGAAAAGTTTGATTGACTTGGATGACTTGCTGTTAGAAGTACACTCTTCAGCTGAAAATATTGCAGTTTCTCCTGATTTTACCTCATGTACACCCCTCTCTATATAGGAAACCAACGTACACCTTGAGAAAATACTCTACTTTACTCAAGGACAACCACCGTACATCTCCCAAAATGTTGTAAACACATGTTGTAAAGCACAGAAGATGCTTACTATACTCTACTCTTGTTGTATGAAACATGTGTACATCTTAAGATGAAATCAAAAAATATATTAATTTGATGAATTGGGATTAGTTGAAGTTGGTTCTGCAATGTCCCCAACCTCCCAATCCAACCAACTCTCAATCTAAACTGCCTACCTTGTCCCATAAATACAAGGAGGATCCATGAGAGGGGTTACACATAAAGTGTGAAAACCTTGGAAGAATTCTTTGAGTACTGTTACGCTAGAGGAATTCCTAAGTCAGAGTGAAGAGCAGGAGCCCAGGATTTGGTTGCAGAAACATCTCTACACATTAGGTATATTGTACTGATTCATGTTTCTTTAACAATAAAAAGGTCGAAACACCCTTCTTGTCCCAAATCGAATGTCTACTAGATTGTATATTCATTTGGATTAATATCTTGTTATATTTTATGATCAAGATGTTTGTTCTTTCATCATATTTATTATATCCAAGAAACGTTGAGGAAGGTATCTTTTGTGTTGCAAGTTCGTCAAGCAGAAGATCAAGCGGGAGATCAAGCGAAGGACCAAGCAAAAGCTAGGACCAATCGTCGATAAGAGGTCTTTCCTTCAATCTCGATCTCTTTCTTTTGCAGTAACTAAATGCAATACAATTAAAGTGTTTACCTATCAACCCCACCCAGTTGGTAGTGTCCATCTCCTCACTATAAGGTAGAAATCCTGAACAACTGACTGGCGACTCCACTGGGGAGTAACCGTGTGTTTCACTGCTCTAGAAGACCTAGTTAGGTGTTCTTCTATCCCTTTTTTCAGATATTTTTTATTGTCTGAGAGGCCTTGTAAGTCTGTGTTACTTATCCTTTTTGCTTGATTCATCTCGGTTGAGTGTTTGCAAAGCCTGTTTGTGCCCTTATGAGGCATGTATGCCGGTCTTCCCTACTTACAGTAGTGTTTTTTACCTGATGAACACCCCTCCTTGCACTACACAATAGCGTACCACTCATGATGTACGCTGGTTTCTACATTGCACAGTTGTGTATTTTCCTGTAGTGGCCAGTTTTCTGTTAGGGTTTGATTTCCAAGATTTTGGTTTCTTTTCCACTCTTTAGCTTTGCTCCCTTCATTGACCCTTGAGGCCTTCCAAGTCTCTGTTGATTCTGGCTTGCCTCTCCAATGTATTTTAGTTTGTTTTTTGCTTGCTTGAGTCTTTGTTAAGTGTCTTCATTGCTTTCATATCCCTTTTTGAATTCTGGGCACTGTTCTCTTTTGGACATAGCTGCACGCTTTGGCCCTAGTTGCTTGTTGCAGTCATACAAACCTGCATCATTATCGTTTGTTGTTTGTAGCAACAATAGCATGCTTTCTATTTGTCTTATCCTTTCCATTAGGGTTTGACCTTCAAGTTTGAGTCCTTAGGGTTTCTTCTGAAAGGTTGCTTGGTTTAGATACTTCCTAATTATCTTTTCAGTTCAGCTCAAGTGAGTCAAAGCCTCCTAGTCAGCCTTCTTTCGAGTCCATGTGTTTAGTAAGGTCACTTGTTGGTTCACTTGATTACTTCTTTACTTGGCTTAGTATTTTCTTAGGGTTTTGATGCTTAGGAGCACCCTGTTAGGCCTGCCTTTCCGTCACGATTATTTCTTTTCCCTGTCTCTTTTACACTTTGTTTCCAACTCTCAAGTTTTTCTTTTGCAAAAACTTGGTAAGTCAAGTATTCCTCAAATCGTTTGATTTGTTTGTTTTGAACCATTTAGGTGTTAGCCTTACTCGCACTTCACATTTAGGTCTTACTTGAACTTTTACAAGTTATTTTTCTATTACATTTATCAGAAAGAGAAAAAAAAAAAAAATTAGCTTAGTAGTAAGGTCTAGCATTGCTTTGAAGTAGCATAGTTTGCTTCGAAACATTAAAAGAAAATACAAAAATATTTTGATTTATGTTTGCTTAGTTTTCGAGTTTGGAAAGAAACATAAATGGAAAAGAAAAAAAAATTGTGAATTTGAAAGCATTACCTTATATGCACTTTACTTTCATAACAAACCATTCCACGCACCGCACTACAACCCTTGAGTAACAAATAGCCCTTAAAAATAAACATTAATCAAATTTATTAGCAACATTTTTCTTTTTAGGTATACACGTCATCAACTAGCTTAGGCTAGAGTTTCGGACTTAAATCACCTTAAATGGTCTGAAACTGGCTTCATTACTCAACAATCATAGTACGACTTTCATTTAGGTAAATCCATCTCTATCAAATAGTGTTGGGATGCTCTACTCAAACCAGAGTTAAGCACGAGGCCGTGGGAGATTGGAATTGTTGAGGATATCCCCTCACTTTCCTCTCAACCATAAACTAGAGTTGACTCACATACGGGGGTCCTTTCGAACTTCGGGCTTTTCTACCCTACCCATGCGTTTCGACTAGGCTGAGGACTGTCCCCCCAGGTTATTTCGTATTGATGGTAGCCTTAGTATCATACCTTTAGGGCTCTACACAGGTAGAGTGGGTAGTTATTCCCACTTCACCTCGGACAGACGTGGAAAGTAACCCTTTGGCAGTAATCAAGGGAGGGCGGTTTGGTGATTCAAACGCTTGCACCCAGTGGGCCTCTAGAGGATGCCACATAACTGATTGTCGATTGACTAACTAGGACCCTTTTTAGTGGTGTACTCTTTGTGCCACTTATATTTTGGCCTTAGATTTTTCTATTCCGTTGAGTCGAAAACTATGGATAGCATCCCAATGAGCACCGATCAAGGGACCCCTATTCAAGGGGCTACTTGCGCTTTTCCATTCGTTGGGAACATTGGTACTCCCTTAATGGCTACTTTGAATCTTCAAGGATTCACTATAGGGCTATCGGTTTGGTTGTTTTCCACTTTGAACGCTTTGCATGCTCATGATGCTTCTCAAGTAAGGACCTCACATCAAGAGCATCAGAACCCTATGCCAACTTCGCCAGTAACATCTTCTCCTCCTCCTTCTACCTCATGTGGTGAAAGTAGTAATACTAGTAACTAGGAGTCTAAATGGAATAGACGGAGGAAGAATAGGAAGAAGATGCCAAAGCAAGGGGGCAGCCACCTAGCCTCTGTAGGTCATGCTGGGGGCACCCAGCCAACCTTTGGAGGTCATGTTGGGGGAAAAATTTCAGTCACTAGAAATCAGACTGAACCTCGCCACCCATCCTCTGAAGGTCATGCTTGGGGCACCCACCCAACCTCTAGTTGTCATGTTTGGAGAACTCTCTCAATCACTGCAAATCATACTGAACCTCGCCACCCAGCCTCTGGAAGTCATGCTGGGTGCACCTACCCAACCTATGGAGGTCATGCTGGGAGCAAACTTTCAGTCACTGCAAGTCATACTGAAAGTATTTCTTCAACCACTATTTCTCATGTTGAGGACACATCATTGATCACTGTTGGTCATATTAATGACAAGTCACCATTTACTGTGAGTCATACTAGAGACACTGAATCGGCCACTGCAAGTCATGCTGAGAACATTGACATTGTCGAAAAACCTAATAAACAGAAGCTTAAGTTCCCTTGTAAGTTTTGCAAGGGAGACCACCTGACCTATTTGTGCCCTATACTTCCAGAAGTGAAAAGAGTGTGGTCCATAGTTCAAAAGTATTCTTCTTCTGAGAAACCAGCCACTACAAGTCATGATGGGGGCAAGCTGTTAGCCAATGCTAGTCATGTTGAGAGTACTATTGTTGTAAAGGAGTCTAAGCTTATAGCACGGAAGACAAAACACTAATGCACCTACCCCTGAAGTCTTTTTCATTACCAGTTCAGATGTTTCTAAAATGGGGGGCACTTCATTTGTGCCGAGTGAACCCCTACCAAGCTCTGGGATCATTTCCTTTGTTTGGAATAGTCTAACTGGGCCTCGCCTTCCTTATGCTACACCTTTTCAGATAAAGGTTGATATCGAAAACCATGCGGTTCATAGATGTATTTTAGATGAAGGAGCCTCTTTTAGTATCTTATCCCCTTATGCTTGGAGAGATTTAGGTTTTCCTAACCTTGTTCCAACTGTTAATTGGCTGTTGAATTTCGATAAAAGACCTAGTGAGCCGTTGGGATTCCTCCCTCAAGTACCCGTTACTTTGGGTGGAAAAACAGTCTTAGTTGATTTTATGGTTTTAAAGGACCCTATGGACTTTGATATGATCCTAGGGCATGATTACGTATATGCTATTCAGGCTATGGTGTTTATGCTCTTTCGTGTGATGCATTTTCCTCACAACGAAATCATTGTCACTATCAATCAGCTTACATTTGTTGATCCCTCTTATTACCCAACTATAGACCAAGTATATCCCTCGCTAGTAGGAACTACCATGTCACAATCAAATTATGTGGCATATTGTTCCTTGAGTCCAATTGCTACTGAGAAGAAGCCTCTGAATTCATGCTTACCTTCTAGCGACTGGGTCCCGGCAATTGACCAGGTGATGACTCCATCTGAATGTTTAGATATGTCTTCCATCTGGGATAATATACTTCCCACTGATGAAGTTTTCCTAGAGTCTATAATGCATTTTTCCATTCATTTGGACATTGATCCATTATCGATCATTCTTCTACCTTCACTTCGAGCTCGTTAAAAACAGTAAGGAGGCTACGTGCATTCTTCCACCTTCACTTCGATCTCGTTAAAAACAATAAGGAATTTATGAGAATTTTTCTGTATCTCCTTTGAGCTCATTAAAAACAGTAAGTAGGTCACGAGTTTACTTTTTCGGGCTCGTTAAAAATTTACGAAAAATATCTTTATAGGGTTCTTTCACGCTCTTGTTTGACTCTTTAAATATGACAAGATTACCGAGTATAGTTGTCTTTTCAGACTCGTTAAAGGATTTTAAGCGACATCCGCTTAGTTATAAGTTTAACCCTTTTCTGGACCTTTGTGGATTACTTACGAAAAAGGAATACTCTAGTCATACGTGGCTAGAAGAGTTATTCTCTCATTATTTTATACTTTTTGGGGGGAGGAGACTAACTGTACGAAAAAGGACATTTGGAGCCTCTCTTTAGGGTTTTCAGGCTCTCAAAACATGAAAACACCAAGCGAGCATTCACCTACTTGGGCTCGATGTGAAATCCACGAGAAGGTATATAGAGGATTGTTTAAGTTTTTCAAACTCTATAAACAGGAAAACACCGGCAAGCATTAACCTACTTGGGCTCAGTATTAAAATCCACGAGTAGGTGTATGGAGTTATTGTTTAAGTTTTTCAGACTCCTTAAAATTGAAAAAAACGACGAGCAAGAACAGATCTCGGCTCGATATTAAGATCCAAAGATCAGTATTATAGAGTATTAGTCTATCTCTTCTTTGAACTCTGTAAAAAATGAAGAAGGTCCTGAGTCTTCCTCCCATGGGCTCGTTAAACTTATTACATGGTTGAACTTATTGAGTTTTCTATCTTTCTTGGACTCATTAAACAATAAGAAGGTCATTCTTTTACCAAAAAGAATAAGGTATAAGAAGGGTATATCACATCTTTTTCAGTTTCAAAGGCTATTAAGTCAGTCATGTCCTTGAACACAGCACCTACTTGAGTTTTTCATGTTAGTTGGGTTTTAGTTTTTGACCTTAGGGTGAACCTGATCTCCGAGTTTTTACTCCCACGGTTGGTTATTCTTCCAACTATATGGATGGTCTTTCAATATCTCCTACATTGCAGGCTTATATCACTTCCTCTTTATGTTGAAAACTATCTAAGTCACTATGTGTCGTGCTCACTGTTCAAGGATATAGCCTGTGTCGGCCATTCTACGGTTTACCTTGACTTCATGTGTCAGCCATCCTGGTGTCAATTTGTTTCATCTTGTTACTCGTACTACTCCACATTAGCTCATACCTATGAGTGTTCCTCGTGTTGGATGATGGAGGATGCATTAAGGCCTCCCTTCCAGCGGATTTCTTCCCATCGAATTCAGCTCACTATGCTCTGGGAACGAAGTTTAGAGTTTCGGTTAGTACCTTGAGGATTGTAGTCACCAGTGGTAGTTTCCCTCGCTATTGGATAATGGGAATACATCAATGTCTCTTATTCGACAGGTTTCTCAAGTGTTCGACTTCAAGTCCTCTTATTCACACTTGTTGGATTGTACTAGGTACATTGGGCCCCATTATCATTATCGATTGAATCCCTCGCGTTTGTTAACGGTATACATCAATGACCGATAATCAAACGATACCCCCCATGTTCAACTTCAGCTCATTTATTCGCATGGATAGGGTTTGTACCTCAGGTTGTTTGGATGAAGACTTTGGGAATCTGATAGCATCACCATATTTATGTTATCGCCCAAGTTGCGCAAGACTGAGCCTCACTCATTTTGGCTCTTCATGAGACATAGATCTAGTTTATTGTTATGGTTATGATCTCTCATTTTGACATGAATCCACGCTTGTATTTAAGTGGCCATTCTATATATACATATCCTAGCTATGTATCTGAGATCATGTTGTATCATGCTACACATCTATATGATGTCAAGATTGTAATTTGCTCGCTGACCTTGATCGTTGTTTCAGGTGTTTTTGTGACTTGGTTCTGTGGTTTCTTGCTCCTCCTCTGACTTGGAATTATAATGTATTTTGGCCATCATTTCCATCTGACCTCACACATTAGGGGGAATCTGTTATAGTTCAAATCTACACTTCTCCGTCCATGATCACATTGCCCTATTGATCACACAAAAGGACACTAAGGATTGAAGAGTTTGATTGACTTGGATGACTTGCTGCTAGAAGTACACTCTTCAGCAAAAAATATTGCAGTTTATCCTGATTTTTCCTCATGTACGCCCCTCTCTGTATAGCAAACCAGCATACACCTTGAGAAAATACTCTACTTTTCTCAAGGACAACCAACGTACATCTCCCAAAATGTTGTAAACGCATGTTGTAAAGCATAGAAGATGCTTACTGTACACTACTCTTGTTGTATGGAACCCGCGTACATCTTAAGATGAAATAAAAAAATATATTAATTTGACGAATTGGGATTAGTTGAAGTTGGTTCTGCAACTTCCCCAACCTCCCAATCCAACCACCTCTCGATCTAAACTGCCTACCTTGTCCCATAAATACAAGTAGGATCCATGAGAGGGGTTACACATAAAGTGTGAAAGCCTTGGAAGAATGCTTTGAGTACTGTTACGCTGGAGGAATTCCCAAGTCAGAGTGAAGAGAAGGAGCCTAGGATCCAGTTGCAGAAACACTTCTACACATCAGGTATATTGTACTAATTCATGTTTCTTTGACAATAAAAAGGTCAAAACACCCTTCTTTTCCCAAATCGAATGTTTACTAGATTGTATATTCATTTGGATTAATATCTTGTTATATTTGATGATCAAGTTTTTTGTTCTTTCATCATATTTATTATATCCAAGATACGCTGAGGAAGGTATATTTTGTGTTGCAGGTTCTTCAAGTGGGAGATCAAGCGAAGGACCAAGAAAAAGCTAGGACCAACCGTCGATAAGAGGTATTTCCTTCAATCTCGATCTCTTTCTTTTGCAATAACTAAATGCAATACAATTAATTTGTTTACCTGTCAACCCCGCCTAGTTGGTAGTGTCCATCTCCTCACTATAAGGTAGAAATCCTAAACAACAGGGCTGACATGTACCCGCATTTGAGAAGTTCCTGCATGCTAGATTGGACTTCCAAGGAGACACTGAGCTCATGCTCCCTCTAGGAGAAGCTTGGGGAGACATATAAGGTAACAATTTTTGTTTTATGATATTCAATTTTTAATAATTTTATCATAAATATGTACATGTTTATATTTTGGTGAGTTTAAGTATTAACAAAAATGCTTGATGCAGACGTCGGACAAGTGAGGCCAGCCAGACACCCTAGAGTGTTTGTACAACCACTAGAGCTAGGTAGATAAGACACCATGCTCAAGACCATTAAGGGGAAGATGAACCAACTGACACATGATATTTCTACATATCTAATAGAGAAAATTCCTATGGAAATGCAGGAGCATGTAGTAGGCGTGCCCCCTGCATGGATTAGGATACTTCGTAAAGTAGATAGGCTAGTCATCTACGATAGAGAGCTAGTGGTTGAGGAGGCTGAGGCTACAGCCTCACCATAGTGACATTTACATCATTTGAGGATTTTATGCCCGATTTTGTATATTGATGTGTATTATTGATGGATATGGATACTCAAACTCTTTTTATTTTTTGAACCTATATATACATCTATCAATTATATTTACATGTTTATTTTATGTGTGGTTATGGAATTACTGTGTATGGTACAAATGCCAGTCAAATATATAGTTTTGATATGCATCAGTTATAGTGTTTTGACCTCTTAGAATGTGTTGATATATAATGAAATCAAAATGTATTTCAAGTAGTTTAACTTCAAATAACTGATGTAATAATGAAGCATCCCTAACCCGATACTCACCACTAAGCTGAGACACAATTAACTGGGAATCAAGTCTAACCTCCATAAACAAAATGCCATGGTTTAATGCATCTCGGAGCAGCTCAATAATAGTGGTATACTTAGCCATATTGCTAGTAGAAGGGACTAAACAAGCACCTCTCGACGAAACTAGTTGACCTGTAGGTGAATAAATCACCCAAGCATTTGAGGCAAGGTGACAAGTATGGTGACTAGTGCCATCAGTGAATCCTACAAACCATTTGGTTTACATCTGAAACACAACGATAACTACATGAGAAACAAGAAAAGACTAACTCTACACTACTGTACATCTATTTACATGAAAACGTATATGAGCTATGCATAACACTTATTTAGATAGAGCCCATGTCTAGGCTCCGACAGCTTATACCCATCATAATCAACCAATTCATATGCACCTTTCTTCAAAAACTTAGAGACTACATAAGATCTGAGCCACATAGACTTGAACTTTCCTGCCCCCAAAGAATATTTGTCCTAGTCATAAACCAAAACAAGGTCTCCTTCGAAGAAAACCCTATTTCTAACAGACTTATCATATTGAATTTTGACTCGTCCCTTGTGTGCCTCATTTGCAATGAGCGCATCTTGGCGATGTTCATCAAAATGTTCTAGATGAATCAAACGTTTTTCCAAAGAAGATGTGTCAAGTAAAATTTGAATGGCCAACTTTAATGATGGTATTTCACACTCAACCGGTGTGATTGCCTCCAGCCCGTGAACGGGTTGGAAGGGTGAAAAACCAGTATAAGTCTTAATGGTTGTTCAATACGCCTAGAGAGACAAATACATCATGATATGCCAGTTTGAACTAAAATAATTAATTGTGTGTTGGAGAATGGTTTTCAATTTCTTTTTAACTACTTCGACTTGTCCATTCTCCTGCAGATAGAAAGGAGATGAGTGATCCTATCTAAATCCGAGCATAGTATTGAACTCAGTCATCATGTTATTTTGAAAATTTTTACCATGATCCATAACAATCTCTTTAGGGATACCAAATCTAGATATAACCTGATTGAATATGAAATAGGCTGCATTTTTTCCATTCGCCTTCACAGTAGGAATTTCCTCTACCCACTTAGTAAATTAATCTATAGCGACAATAATGTACCGATGCCCCCTAGCAGAAACTAGGTTACATGTCATATAATAAACTCCCCACTTGGTGAAGGGTCCCATTACGATGAACGGGAATAATGGAGTTGGATTTTCTCGCATCTTTTTGGTGAAGTTCTCACATGGATGATGAGGAATAATGGAGTTGGATTTTCTCATATCTTTCTGGTGAAGTTCTGACATGGATGACAACGCTTAACATATTCCATACAATTCTTGAATATGGTGGGCCAAAAATAACCGGCACCTAATATTTTTTGAGTTGTTTCCAACCCAAAAGGATGACCCCCACATGCGCCACCATGGGCATCATTCAACACAAACTCTACTTCTTCAAGAGTTAGGCAACGACGTAAGATGGAATCAACCCCTCTTATATATAAAGTGTCATCAATTATGAGGTAATTCTTTGCGTTATGTTGAAGTCCTCGTTTCTCTTCTCTTGAGAATGTTGGTGGACACTTAAAATTCTAGAGGTAAATTAAAATATCCCCCCACCATAGATCAGAGGTAGAAATTAAGAAGATGTGTTCATTAGGGGATGAATCATCCTCTACATTAGAATCCTTGCCACTAGGGAAATCTGAGATGATCTCGACGAACACTAAATAATTATTAGATTTAGCAGAATGAAAAGTGAGATCAAACTCCTGAAGTATAACAATCCATTTATTAAATTTTCCCCCAATTATGCGTCGGTTTAAGACGTACTGAAATGGATTGACGTCTACAATAACTGTAGTGGTTCACAACAAAATGTAATGGTGAAGCCTCTGAACATCGTAAATAGCTACAAGTGCCAACTTATCAACATGAGAGCACTTAAGTCTAGGTCTTACCAAAGCGCGATTGAGATAATAGATGACGTGCTATTGGAGTTGGTCATCCTCCTGAAATAGAACTATGCTAATCATAGAATAGGATGCGGCCATATATAGAATAAAGTCTCAAGTATAATCTGGCAGAATCAACAAGGGGGATGATATAATTCTTTTTTTAAAGCCTCAAAAGATTTTTGAGAAGCCCCGTCCCATAAAAATGGGGTATCTTGTTTAAGTAAACACATGAACCCTTTCGTTATCTTTGCATAGTTAACAATGAAACATCTAAAGAATTTTGACATTCCCTGTAGACTCTGAGGTTGACGAATGTTGCGAGGAGGAGGCAATTTAATGATAGCCTCAATTTTCAATGGATCGACCATAATCCTTTTGTTGGACATAATGAAACCTAGTAGTCGTCTAGGCTTGAAAGAAAACATACATTTATGAGGATTCAATCAAATCTTGTAATTCCTACATCGCTCAAACACAAATCGTAAATGGTCTGGATGATCTCGACTCTTTCGAGATCGCATAGGGAGATCATCTGAGTATGGTTCAACTATATGTTTTATATCATGGAAGGAAAACCTCATTGCTAGCCGGAAGGTAGCTCCATCATTCTTCAAACCGAAAGGCATCTTCCTATAAGAGAAGGTACCCCAGGGACAGATAAAAGCAGTCTTGTGTTGATGTTCGGGTTTTATTTGGATTTGGTTATATCCCAAAAATTTGTCCATAAACAAAAATATTTTGTTACCCGCACACGCATATACTATATGATCAATAAATGGCATGGGGTAATTATATTTAGGACATGCTTTATTCAAATCCCTAAATTCGGTGCAAACAAGGATAGTACCTTGATTTTTATCAACAGGTACTGGGTTGGAAACCCATTCCGTCATTGCGATAGGATAGATAAAACTGGATTTCAAGAGCTTTTCCACCTCATCTTTTACAACTACAAATTTCCATGGGTTAACTGGACGAAGATTTTTTCGAATCGGTTTCACGTTTGAATATGTATTAATTTCATGTTCAACAATAGACGAGTTGATGCTAGGCATCTCCTCATACGACCAGGTGAAAACATCACGAAATTATTTAAACAGATTGATATACATGCGAACTTCTTCAAAAGTATAACTCGTAGTGATGAAGATATTTTCCATGACATTAGGTTTTATAGAGATATTGATCGGGATTGTTTATGATATATTAGCCATATTTCCTTCAGCGAAAATTCCTTGTTTCACTAAAGGGTTAACAGGATGATGAACATCCCCATTTAGTCTCACACGAAACTCCTCATTCTCAATCCTATCTAACTATGGAAGGAAGTAGTATCTCTTATGCATGTGTTCCCAAGGTTGATCCATTCATACCTTTGCTTCCAAAATTCCTTCATCCAAAGGAAAAACCGTGTCTAAAAAGTTCAAAGAATGATCTGACTCCACCGCCCATGCAGGCGCATAATCAACATCCAATTCCTCTACAACTGAAGGATCAGATATGGGATCCATGGAAATTTCTCGCAATTCTTGGTAAGCAACCTCTACCATGGATAAGGGCACTACTCGTTCATTCCGAGTAGGTAATATCCAAGTATCAAATCTATTAGAGATTGTAAAAACATCCTTAGATACTGAAAGTATGTTTCGATTACTCACGGAACCAATATAACTTACGGGAGCAGGAAAATCAAAAGTGACCATAAGAGAAGAATATAAACCTACTCCCAAAATATCGTTGGGTGGATGTTTCTAATCAATCACCGGAATGTTTGATTCAGAAGAGGATTTGTTATTTTTTTGGGTAAAGGAGAACTTGTCAACTGTGACGATTTTTCCTTCACGAGGAAACACCAAGACCCAAAAAATGGACAATGGAACGGCTTGCATAACATACGTCCAACTCCTTCCTAACAACATATTGTATTCAAGAGGAGCTTATACAACCTCAAATTCCACTGAAACTACTTTCCCTACTAAATGGATTTCAAAAGAGGGTAAAATTCCATGCGGATGGAAATATCTTCCATCGAAAGCAGTAAGCAATGTTATTGAAGGAACCAACTCTGGGGAGCCTAAATCTCGCCAACAATAAATAGCCATCATGCACGTAGACGTGCCTTCATCTACAAATGTTCATCCAATGTTTTTAGAACCATGGACTACTTCAATTTGGAAGGCGACGTGATACAAAAACTGGGGTTTGATATTAGACATACCAAACTTCACCAACATATTGGAAGAATCAAGACTTCCTATGGTTGCCAGAAGTGCATTCCATTGCAAAGGGAAGCTTTGAAAAAATTCTAAAGCATACATAGGACATGGTGTTTTGGCTAAGTCTTCCATAAAAGAATAGTTGGGAGTATCCCTCGCATTGGGATTATGTGAAGCCCGCTTATAGACACCTTTTGGTATCTTTGGCATAGGTTATGTTGGCCTCTCAATATGAAGAGGAGTTCACACCTCAGGAGTCTCTTTGTCTTTTTTTGATGATTCGGGGCTATAATTCCTTTCTCTGGTTTGTAATAAAGCGCCTGAACTAACCATGTTTATGTAAAACTGATCAAATGATGTGGCACCTTGGGTTCCCCCAGCATTTGAGCCACTGGAATCCATGTTTTGTCCCTTAGGAAAAGAATCCTTGAGGACAAAATTTTTATTTTGTTGTAGTAGCTTTTGGGCTTCATCAATTAAGGGGCATTGATGAGTCAAATGGTATTCCTTGCAAAGCTTAAAAGGAAACTTTAATTTCTTCTTTTCTTTCTTGTCCCCCTCAACATTCTCAGTGGTCTTGGGATTGTTTTGATTACCCTCACCCTTCTTTCCCCCTTTTTTTCTTACCACTGGGTTGTTGAGTACCCTTTTGGTTAGACTGCACATTCTGTACAACATCTGTTTGAGAAGGAGAGGTGGAAACCGTAGTTGCCTCCACTGCAAAATTCTTTACAAATAGCTCTTGCACTTTCTTGGCTAAAGCTTCTAAAGTTGATGAATCCACTTAACCAACAATACCATCAGCATGCAGTCCAGGCTTAGTTTTGACGGGATCAATATTTGATCTCGGTTTTCACGAATAATTTCATATAGGATCCCAGACTGAGAGTAAATCAAGTCTAACTATTGGGCTCTCAAAATGGCTTCCTCTTCTAAGGTAACCCCTGAAGTAGAGACATCTTTAGAGATGGAAGGTAGGAGTGATTTCAAAAACCACTCAAGTAAGAACTCTAGAGGTATCTCAACCTTGATCATCCTTTTCCGTCTTCTCCACCACTGAATGTGGTCAGAAACGCGAGTGGCATTAATCTTCCTAAATGTAGACAGAAGGTCTGTTCCAGTATCACACCAGATAGGAAGTTGGAAATGGTTAAGGAATATTTTCGCTAAATCATAAAAACAATGATAATCACTAGACGACAATTCAATATACCATTTGGATGCTACACTGGTTAAGTTCCTCTGGAAGAGTCTCAACTGTAGAGAATTGTCTTTCAGGGAGTTGGAGGAACACCACAAATGAAAGGTAGTGACGTGGTCCTGGGATCTTCACCAGCATTACCTTCAAACTTTGGGATGTTTGAGGGTAGTTTGTTTTGAACAGGAGGCCAAGTTTGATCATGATGGATCAGATCGTTCATAAGTTTCGAAAGGTCTGGAAAATTCAATGTTGCCAGAAAAGGTAAACGAGGCCTAGCCGACGGAAAATGTGTTTGGGGAGGTGGGTGAGGAGATTTCCCCAAGCCATATCTCCAATAGGGTTGGTTGGGGTTCCCCCCAGCCATCGGTTTTGAAGTACAAGCATTTTTAAAAGAGCTCCATCCATATGCAAGTGGATTAATCCCTTGGGTTCCACTCCATTGTGGTTGAGTATAAGTACCTCTAACTAAAAAAGGAGTTGAATAGAAAGTAGTACTGCCTCTTCCATCAAAAATTGAAAAATGAGTACTCCCTATAGGCACATTTGATGTTTGCACATTAGATGGTTGGAAACTGTATCCTATAAAGGGATTTTGACTTGTGTAAGGTGTAGTGTAATAAACAAGTACGGAGCCTATAAAAGGTGCAAAAGGAGGAATATGTCCTCCATGCCAAGAGAATCCATGAAGAAAAGGAGTGGAAGTACTAGGACCAATCTAGATGTTTTGAAAGAAACGGGATGAAGTAAAAGGGGCACTAGAAATGCCAATGAATGGTACACTAGATGACCCAGTATTGGATCCTAAGGGTATAGAAGAAGTGGCCACTTAAGTACCAGATGACCCTAAGGATGGTGAACTAAAGTTCTAAGATGTGACTGGAGCAGAGGTTAACTTCAATGAACTAGGAACCTGGATACTAACATGAGGAGGAGAGAACCCTCCAAACATGATAGTGGATGTGGGAGTAAGCACATTTACCAATCCTTCCCATGTGTTATCCATAATGAGACCAGATCTAAACCTATAAACACTTAACTCGGCTTGACCTAAAGAAGTTGCTTACACTAAACCGGGTCATAGGGACTAGTTAAGGGTGGGTTAAAGGGTCTTACAAAACCTTCATCTTGCAAGTCCTCAACCCTAGTTGTGTGTGCAACCAGTGAAGTGTGAGTAATAATATAAGGCTCTCCCTAGGAAGATCAGTTGTTCCAACTAGCTCAAAAGATCCGCTTGTGTTTATTATTCATTGATGAGGTTGTAGTGGTGGCTCCACAATGAGTGGAGGAAGGTTTTGCAACCTTCTAGATCTACATAGAGGATGATCCTCCACAACTAAAAATTTAACTTAAAGAAAACCTAGGGCCAGCTAAAACATAATTAATCAAACATCACACCACTAAAAATTCCTAAGTAGTCCAAACCAAGCAACCAGATGACCTTCCAAAGGAATGTATGGGATGATGAGGTCCCATAAAAAACCAATGAAGGGATGAAGAACAGTTACCCAGGGTCCACAATACAGACATGATGGGACCAAGCATTTGAATCACCAACCTCCTTCCAAAAGAGTTGCAAGGGATTTCCTCCCGAGTCTATCCTAGGTGAAATAGAAATATCCTTCCACCGTCACCCGTGTAAAGCCCTAAATATCTAGATACTAAGGCTACCAACTTTATAGAGAGGGTCTAGGGGGATAGTCGCAGGTCGAATCAATGCACATGGGCAGAGTAGCAAAGCTCGAAACTCAAAAACACCAAAGGTACTAATGAATCCCCATACACACACCAATCCTAGTAGATGCTCAATTGAATATCGGAGGGGTATCTCCTCTACTCAACCTCGCATGACCTTGTTCTTGACTCTAGTGTTAGTGGAGCTTCCCGGTTCACCTTCTACAGAGGTGGATTTACCTAAATATTGGCCACTACGTTTGAGTTTATCTACTTTAGAGAATTTAAGAAAACCTAGTCCAAAGACCTAACCTACACTAATTGATGTCGAACCTAAAAATAAAATTTGCTAATAAATTTTTAAGTTAATTGTTCTTTTTAAGGTTGTTGTATACTCAGAAGGTAGTGGTGGTGCACATAGTGATCTTATGACTGAAATGTGGAAACAACATGATAAATTTATAAATAAACTTGGAAAATGATTCTTTTACTTCTTTTTATTTTTACTTTTTCCTTTCAAAATCAAAGAACTAATAATGAAACCCTTATGATGTAAAATTTTTCTTTTTTTTTCTTTTCAAAAATAGAGAATGGTTGCTGAATGTGGACCTGATCATCTATTGTATCTGGAGCATCGTCACCAAGTTCAAAGGCAAGTAGAGAATCCACATCCAAGAGATAGAGCTTTTTCTCAACACATCTATGCCCCCGAGTGAATTTCTCATCACAATTATAACAAAGCCCTTTTTATCGGCGTGCCCACATCTCTGCTTCAGAAAAATGCTTGATAGGAGTTGGGAGAGGAGCTAGCGTGATGGGAGGTCATTGGGAACCCATATTTCTGAAGGGAACAAAGGTAGGTTTGGAGCGTTGTTGGGCTGTGATCTTGTCCTCTGCCAACTTAGCCAACCCTAGGACTTCCACCATTGTGTTGGGATAGAACATTTTAACCTCTGAGTGGATTTCATCCTTGAGACCATTAATAAAACAACTCCTGTAGAATTCATTAGACAATCCTTCTGTGTGATTAGCCAGTTTCTCAAATTTTGTCTGATACTCTCTCACAGTGCCAATTTGGCGAAGTTTAGTGAGTGCTCCTGTGAAGTCATCAAAATCACTAGGACCAAATCGTTGCAAAAGGAGTTGGCAAAGATCTATCTAGTTGGCCTTGTGATGAGCTTTGATGTACCAATGGTACCATTGAAGGGCTTCCTGTTCCAAATGAAAGGATGCAAGTGGAACTTTGTGGACATCAAAAGTATTATGCATACTGAAATATTGGTCTGCCCGGTATATCCATCCAGCCGGATCAGTACCATTGAAGCGAGGAAATTCAAGCTTCGGCCCACGAAAATTGCAGGAAGAAGAGAACACAGTGGCTGTAGAAGATTCTGGATGTCGGTTATTGTTCATGGTTGAATGCTAAAGATGGAGGCTGAAAAAAATTTCATCCAGATATTGGAGTTTGGTTTTAAGGGCTATAATTTCTTCCTCCATGATTTGTGCTCCTGCACAGGTGAAAACCATAACCAGGATTTTTTTTTTTTGAATGGGTAGAAAAACAAAAACAGAAATTGTTTTATTAAAGGAAAATTTGGATTTGGGAAAAAATCAGATGGGTAATTTGGGTTTGACTAGGTTTTGGACACTTTCTGATGGACAAAGAAGCAAAAAATGGGGATTTCAGAAGTGGGGTGAAAGAATGAGAAAATTTGGCAGAGAGGGACAAAGAAGCAAAAATAGGAAATGAACATTGTGGTAAAATTTGAAGGCGAGTGGGTGAAAATTGAAGAACTTATGGCAAACCCTAAAAATATACAAATGTGGGATTTATGGATTTGGGAAGTGGAATTTGAGATAGGGTCCTCGAGAATGAAATATGAATAAGGGAATTGAAAGGATGTCAGGGAAGTTTCAATGGAAACGGAGTTAAAACAAGGGAGATATGGTGAAAAAATGGAATTTTTTCAGAAAAGGATCTACAACGACGCGGAAGGGATCGGCAACATATGGATCTGAAATGACGCAGAAGGGATTGACAATAGATAGATCTGAAATGGTACGGAAGTGATCGGCAATAGTTTTGGACAGAGGAAATTTGCGATTTATCAACTGAAAATAGATATGGACCCCATACGCTCGGCTTCCTAACGGTTCAGGAGATTCACTCGACCACCAATGCTATCTGATGGCTTGCGTATTGGGGAAGTACCCCTCACTCCACGGCTCAGGTAAAATTGATAATCGCTTTGCCACAAACAAAAACTCTTCGTTTACCTCACGTGTGGGAACTAGTCAACCAGGTAGGGGTCGTTGCCCTTTTCGCTGGTAGGTCCTCTCAATGAGCCAACTACTTTGGGGTTCCTATGGTACTCCTCATAATGAATTTTAGGGATTATTCCCACAGTTAAGCAGATAGAGATTATTCCCAGATCCGAACCTGCAACAGATGCGAAAAAGAAAATGACAAAAATTTCACCCAACGAGCCCAAGAAAATGCTCTGATAGCATATGTGAAGAACCAACAACAATTAATTGATGAAATACATGATATATCAGATCACAGAATATGTTTATTGATCACAGGCCACTTCGAGGGGGAAACCTCCTTTGAGCAAGCTCAATACAAAATAACTTCACGGTACTTTCATTGGCCTCAACACACACTTATATACTAAGTCTATGCCCAATACTATGGGTCAATACCATGGGACATATAATACTACGGGACGACTTACAAATCATATGCGTCCAATAATATGGGTCAATACCATGGGCTAATACAAACTATGGATCAACAAATACTACGGGACAACTTACAAAGCATATGCGTCCAACAACAATATACTAACAAAGTAAAGAGAAGGGTTGACACGGGTTCCTAACATGCACATAGTGATGTTATGACTGAAATGTGGAAACAACATGATAAATTTATAAATAAACTTAAAAAATGATGCTTTCACTTCTTTTTCTTTTTACTTTTGCCTTTCAAAATCAAAGAACTGATAATGAAACCCTTATGATGTAAAATTTTTCTCTTTTTTTTCTTTTCAAAAATAGAGATATGCAAATTCAACTACTTTTGAAAATCAAACTAGAATGCTTGTGAAGGAAACAACTTTTTTTTTTCTCTTTAAGTATGAAAATAAAAACTTATCTATAAACAAGCACCCTACACTAAGATAACCACAAAGTGTATAAAACTTTGCACTTAAGATTATAAGATCAAAATTCTAACCCTCTCAGAACTCTGAAAACAACATCCGCAACTAGCCAATCCAAACAAATTTAAATTCACTAACTTTGGCATAAGATAATTTGATTAAAGAACTGAAAGACAAGAAAGTTATCCAACAAAGAACCCTTCAGGATTACATACAACCCTCAAACAACTCAACAATACCAATAGAGTCCAACCAAAGCACAACCAAACCAAACAATGAAGCATGCAAGACTAAGGTACAAACCCTAACAAGATTTAAGATTGAAAAGGAGGCTAAAGGAGAAGAAAAAAATTCAACATAGACAATAAAATGATTGTACAAAACCTTTAAAGAGCAGTGACTTCATAAACCATCAAGGAAAAACCCTAGTAGGAAAATCTTGACCTACAGGAGTACTCGCGACTGTGCAAACAACAACAGTCGAGTAACTCGCATGTGTAAAACCTTTCACTAGCCAGTAACATGGGAACTCGCTACTGTAAGTATAGACAACTAGTGAGTATACCTTAAAAAGTTTTAAAAAGAATAAAATGCTCAACAAAGTCAAATTCTTGGTTGAAACCAAAGGTATAGACCCTGTATAAACTCCTCCTAAAACCTAAAATCACACTTAGAATGAAGAAATTTCAAGCCAAAGACCCCCAAAGCAATAGGGCTTCCCCAGTATGGTCACCAATTCTGTTGTATGGAAATTATTACCAATGATTGGGATAAGTAGAGGTCACCAACATATTGACATTATCTAGCATATATCAAGGAAAATTGCACAGAAACAACAATAGATTATTCATGAAATAGACTAGGGGTTGAAAGTTAAGCAATTTGGTATCTTATATCAAAGAAGGTTGATCCAAGATTTTCATTCCTTTAGTCATACTCCACAATCTTACATAAAAACCTACGAAATAAATGTCACCTTCCTCAAATATTTTGAATAAACATGGATATATAATCAAATTGAAAGCACGTGTACATAGAAATATGAAATACTCCCAAATATCCAATTCAAAACATCAAATGCTAGTAATATGAGTAAGGAAAGGTCTCTTTATTGATTGCAATGAATAGAAACAAGATACATTTCACCTTGATCTATAGTAGCACCTCTTGAAACCTAATATGGACTCTCTTGCTCCTCCCTTCTACCAAAATTCCTTCAGCATGACTTTGCATAATGAGTGTGTTAGAAAAACAGGATCACAGAGCAATAACAATAAACAAGATGCAAATATAAATCACATAAAACACATTACAAGAGAGACACCAATATAACGTGGTTCACCCAAAATGGGCTACGTCCGCACATAAATTTCTAGTCCTTATTATTATACCATCCAACTAATGAAGGGATACAACTTGCAGCACATTTGCTGCAACTTCCTCTTCACTCTCTCACAGTCTCTCTCATACAATCATAGAGCTCTTTACAATGCTACAATAACTAGTCATATTACATTACCTTCCTTTTAAAGGGTGAATACCATGGGCCCATAAATCACCCATTATTGACCAAGTCATGACTACGAAATTACAACATTTTACAAGGAATTTTTTTCTGACCCCCCATGGCGACTATTTTGGGGGGGAAATCCCCCCCAAACCCCCCATCATGGGATGGGATCCAAACACAGCTAAAACATGACCTCTGAATAAGGAAGATCAGGCTCCACAACTAATAGAGTGAACCCCTTCTCTCATGGCCCTCCCTTTGTATTTTTTAGAAATCAAGGAGAGTAGTTTCAAAGAAGGATTAGTTAGGATTAGTGTGGAAGTTAAAAAACCAACTCCAACTACCCATATTTCGAATTTGTTTTTTATTTTTCATGATTTAAGAGAAACATGCACGTGAAAGCTATACTACTAGTGAGTAACTCACTAGGAAGATTCAGACAACGGGCGAATGCAAATTTGGGAAAACCCGTGAGTGGTAAAGGGACCAGAAGCAAATGATTCGCTAGTTGTCAAGTCAAAATTAGCATGGATGTCCTAAGGCCAATACACACAAAAACAAATTGGGTAAAAAATGGGCCTCCTAAGGAAAATAATAAAATAATAGTAGAGAGAGAGTAAAAAACTACTTTTTTGGATCATATTTTCAACTTATCTCCTTCTAGGTTTACTCAAATTTAAAGAGGGAGGACTTGTTGGATGCATAATTAAATTATGCATCTAACAAGTACCCATGTTGCATACATTTAACAACATCCACGCCATGAAAAATTGAAAATATATTAAAAACATGTTTCTAGTGAGAGAAAACATGTTTTTTTAATGTATTTTCGATTTTTCATGGCGTGGATGTTGTTAAAAGTATGCAACATGGGTACTTGTTGGATGCATAATTTAATTATGCATCCAACAAGTCCTCGCTCTTGAAATGCAAGTAAACCTACAAGGAGATAAGTTGAAAATACGATCCAAAGCAGTAGTTTTTATTTTTTCCCTCTAATTTTTTTACATGCACCTTGTTTGAATTTTAAAGCATTTTGATTGGCTAATATGTGATGACAAGAAATTGTACTTTAGGGTTAAAAGGCCCATTTTTCATCCAAATTTTCTCTAATGAGAGAAATAAGGAATGACTAGGGCCTCAGGTGTCTATAGAAAATCCAGGCTCTTCCATCCATATTGTCCTTTAGTGTGAGCGACAATTCAGTGTCATCACAGACGAACAAGTGTCGATTTGATTGATAATACATAGTATTCTCATCAAGGGAGATGCATGGAAAGGATTAATCAACATTTCCTCAAGAATAACATTTACATTGTTGGGGATCCTATAGAAGATTCAATCAATCCTATATGAAGCATAGTATTTGTATTAATGGGGATAATGAGAAAGGGTCATATGACCCTTTCTTAATCATAATATTTTGATCATCAAGGATCATAGGGAAGGGTCAACTAAACCTACATTAAGCATAGTATTCCCATGAAAGGATCAAATAAATGTTTTTTGAGAATGTCAATTCTTGGACATATTCCTTCTATCTCTATGATGGGGATGTTGATATGGTATAAAACTTTTGTTTTTGCTAAACAAAAGTTGCAAGGTGATATTCTTACTCAACCAAATGTGCAAGGTTTCTACAAATCAACAACAACAATTTTAGAATTTGACATATCATTATTGACCAAACCTTTATTAGACTCAACAAAATCATAAATGGTCTATTGTTATTCCTACAATCCCGTAGATAATTGTAGTAAATTCTCATTATATACTACAGTAAAATAACTCCAATAATAAACATGACCTAAATGCACTAGGGGTCTTATTTATATTGCTCTATAAGGAAGCTAATACTCAACTATTTTACCAATGACCTCTTTGAATAGGTCATTCATCCAATTGACATGCAAGTCTAGACTAGTCATGATTTTATGATCCAAATGTTTCTCTCACACACTTGTAACTCTAACAATCCCTCTTATAGTAAAAAAAAAATCGTTATGATATTCAATTAGTTCTCCTCCTTTCACATAGGCTTTAGTTAACCACAACCACAAATTTTATCAATGGATCCAAACTCCATGATTTCATAAATCCATCTCTTTTACACAAGCAATACAAATGGAGACAACATGAGATAGTCAACACAATGAGTAGATTACATGTATTACTTAACTGTATATGTCACTAAACTTCATCAAGACCCTACATTCAATCCCCAAAATCAATAGCTTCTTCAAAACCAACATTTAATCAAATAGTCATATCTTCAAATCTCATTAAAACTAGGGTACTCAAGATAGTGCATCATATACAACATCATTATAGCTTCAACATATTGACAAATCCATAACATTCATAATTATTTCAAGGATTTTAACAGGAATGGTACATGCACAACCTTTTCATTGAAGTTATATATGAGATGTTATGTTTATATTCAAAATGTTCTTATATCGATTTATATCATTTTAAAATAAAAAAATTGATATTATTTTAGATAAAAATGTCAAGACTTGTCAGACTCGGTTGATTCAATGAGATTCCTTTTGTTCAAGTAATATTGGACTGAAATATTGATGAAATTTTAGATGTTTGAGATAGTGATTTTTATTGTACCCAACTTATTATCATTGTTTCTCAATTCTGCACTATTCTCGCCATTAATTGTTTGTTGTGTAATTGTACACTATTTTATGTGAGGAAAAATAAGCAAAACATTTTTTCATTAAAATTTTACAATAGATGTTGAGTTTATTTTGAAAAGTTTTATATCAATTTATTCTATGTTGATTTTTTTTTACTTATCAATATTTTATAAATGTCAAGGCTATATTTTCATTAAAGATATATGTTAGATGTTATGTTTATCTTGAATATTTTTATTTTCCTTGGAAAATAACTCCCTAAGAAAATCCAAGGCACTTCCTTTCTTCATGTTGAAGATGGAACCCAATGTAAAATGTGCGGTGCCTAAGTTACAAGCATCTGACTCCTAGGAAATTAAAGAGAGTTGAATATTTGACATCCCATACATAGAAGGGATAAATCTCATGTATATCTCATGACAACTTGAAGTAACATTTGGGCTATCTTTAATATGTTTTTATATCAATTTATTATATTTTAAATTTTCCAACTTTTCATTAAGATTATTAAAGATATACATAAGATATTATGTTTATGTTGATTTTTTATTTAATTTATTCCATTTTAAAATTAAGACCATCTTTTTATTAAATTTATAAGTTATGTTGATGGTGAAAATGATTTTATATCAATTTATTCAATTTTTGGGGCATATGTATATCCCGAGTGGTTGGGGCGGTCGGTTGTTGCCGTCCCCACCCGGGTTCGACCCCGACCAATGTTGACCGTGCTGCGTATTGAACTCATCATCTCGTGTTGTATTCGTGGCACCTTCGCTCAATGAAACGCGCCATTTCACCTACTGTGAAAAAAAAAATTCAATTTTAGTTTTATTTTATCTTTTGATAATGATTTTGATTGCACTTATATATTCTTCATATGAGAAAATATCTCGTTAAATTCCTTTTTTTTTCATAAGAAAAAGCTTTACTTTATTAGTCCCTGCTCTGCAGGGAATATAGCGATCGGTTGGTCGCCAAAATTGTTTGACTTCGCTCTGTTTCAATTTTTTTCCATCCATTAATTAAAGTTTTTGAAATTTTTGATATTAAAATGAATTTGCTAAAATTTAAAAAATATTTTTAGAAAAATTTAAAATGTAATATACTAATTTTTGATTGGTCAAAAAAGTGGATGTGACAAAATACCCCTGGTATGGAAAATAATTGTCAGACAAAATAAATATTTTAAAAATTACAAATTACAAAAAAGCCTCAGATCACCACGTAAAAAGGTCATTTATTAATGATCAGTAAAACGAATCTCTGTTCAATATTTTAAGTGATAGGGCTCTCAGTAAAAATTTACAAATTTAGCACATATCTCTATGCACATATCCCCATGTAGACCAGCAATAATATAAGACACACATCCCCATGTACACAAGTAATAATATTAGAGGTAGTGGTTAAGTAATTCATACATTAGTTTAAATACATATATATATATATATATTCTAGTCTCGCCTAAGCCTGGACAATACTCTGCAAATTCAATCTTGAAGCAAGGATAGATCAAATTATCGGAAATTCTAGCTAAACAAAAAGCAATAGTAGTTGAACAACAACATAGTCCACAGATTTGATCATGGATTCCTCTGCATACACGTATGTCCGTTGATTTCCAACTCTCTAATGGATTCAACCTCCATTCTAAACTCCTTTTCAAAATATTCCATAGTGTGAACATCATGAAATCATGTGCTAGAAATTTGATTATAAAAACTTTGTCACCGAATAAAGTTTCTGGAAGTTATGCTGGGAAGTGTTTCTTAATCCTTTGGAGTTAATTTGATATTCATATTTACAATTACAAACATGGCTTGAAAGCAAAATTTAAGTTATTTCAACAAAACCTTTGTTGTGTATGTATTCAGATACGATAAACCAGTGTATTCCAGAACTTACCTACCGGCATTCTTACGATAGTTAAATCTCCATGTAAGGTATACATTTCCAAATAAATTAATTCCTTAATTCCAGTATTGAATGCAAAACCTTTAAACTAGGTGAAAAAGGAAAATGTAATACAAGACTTAGTTATATTTGATTTTTTTTAACAGAATTACTCCGCGAGGGGTTAGATGAGCAAAAGAGATATTTCCATGAGTAAACTAAAGCACAAGGTAAATGAGCAAAATAGACATTTCCATGAGTAAACTAAGGCATAAGGTAAGGAGACGAGCCTGGCCTCTGGAGAACAAATCATGGCAATGTCTGGTGGAGGGTAATTGTGTCTCACCGCAAGAGAGATAAAAGGTCGTAGATGACTGGGATGTAAAAACGAAATTGCCTATTCAATCCCTCACCAGGCAAGGGAAATAACTGGCTATAGGGCTACGCCTTCCTTTAATCTCTTGCTTGGTTGAAAAGGTCCACTGGAGTTGTTAAAGGGCAAAGGGATTAGATTTAGAGTAAAGAAATAAATATTCCATGTCTTTTTGGTCAAGGAAGTCTCTTTGGCTCCCTCTATTTTGGGGGAATAAATATAGGTAGGAAATGACCTAGGCTTCTTCTCTTGAGGCAGGTCAAATCCTGAGCTCAAGACCTTTCAGAACCAAAGAATTCCCTCTTTGTATTGGGGTGGCTCATTCATTTTTAATGGTCAAGTGGAGAGACCTCATGGTTCAAGAACTGAAATAAACGATAATAAGTTTGGATGGCAGGTGAACTCTCATAGATTGCATAGAGGGAAGGGGAGAGTTATTTGGGTGGATAAATGAAAGACTCCTATCTTCGTTTGAAGGAAGTGAGCAATTAGAGCATTAATTATCTCAGATACCAAAGGCGGGCTCAACCAATGATAGAACACATTATTTTACCATTCTAGAATGCTTTTCTTTAAGGCAAAAAGCATAGATTGCATTGTTTTTTTGCAAGTACAGAAAAAATAACCCTAAATTAATGCACAAACTGTTAAATAGCATAATATCTTAGGTGTAGGTGTAGACCAGTGCACCGAACTAAAAGAAAGTTTACCGCAATCAATTTGACATAACAATCTCGTGATTTGCATCAAGATAAAGAATGTGACAAGGTAAACTAATTTAAGATAAAGAAATGTGACGGCCATATCAAACCATCCAACCTTCTAAAATAACATTAGTCATCCTAAAACCAATCCCTTCTTCTTCAGAATACTTTGCAGAATTCCTCCAAATAGAAGCAACATTCAAGTAACCAAATGGTTCGGTTACCATGAGTACCCTATGTTGTAGCCCTGTCAATGTGCCTTTCTAAAGGTACCAATGTTATGTGAATTTAGTATTAAATTGTTATGTGAATTTAGTATTAAATATACAAAATAGTAATTAGGAAATATTGTTATGTGAATTTTTTTACTATTTATATACAAAATAGTAAAAAAAATAGTAAAAAAAATATAAATAGCACCATGAATACCTAACTCTAAATGGCACACTTATAAATAGCACCAATCTAACTCAAGCACATGAATACCTAACCTACATAAGCACCTATTTGACATATTAATGGATGCACATAGATGGCACACTTATGAAACACACTTATTTATACCAAATGGTTCGGTTACCATGAGTACCCTATGTTGTAGCCCTGCATATCCAGTATGATATTTTTAATATGGAGCAACCTGGATCATACTAGAAATGCCGACAGGTGCGAGATACATCTCCCTACAGTGAGAGAGATGGAGACACTCGTGGGAGATTACCTGTAGCAGGCACCCAGCATATGCGGCCTTTCTAAAGGTACCAATGTTTTCATTCTTGGCAGCTCCTCTTCTTCTGATGGATTTGCTTCCACACGGTGCTGCACACTAGCCGTGGAGGTAAGGAACCACGCATGGGAGGAGCCGCCTAGAGGGAGACGCAGAAAGAGCATTACTTATAGTCCCTGCTTTAATATTCCACATAAATTATATTCCACATAAATTAAAGCAGGGACTAGCTGCTTTGCAGCTATTTCTCTTGTTAAAAGTATATCTCGTTAAATTCCTTACATATAAAATGTATCACACAGATATATTCTCTTGATTATCTCGAGGAGAATGGCTCATTAAAGCAAAAGCACATAAATTTTAGCCATGGTGGAAAATTAATCATTTCTTCAAGTAATACGGATTTGGCGGAGAATCTGCTAGTAATAGTGGAATATTTGGAGAATATTTAAAAGTTAAATATGGTGACTTTTCTATAAATTTATTTTTTGGAGGAGGGTTGGACGAGTTTGGAAGAGAATTTACAATGGATGGTTAACCATTTTGAAAAATATACTTAAAAGTTCAAAATGACAATTTTAATATAAAAACGTATGCTTTAGTTGAGGTTTGCGGTTGATAGCTGACCACTTGAACAATATTTAAGAGTTTAAGATGATGACTTTTATAAAAAATATACGATTCGTTGGAAAATCTTAAAGTAATAATTCATAATTTGGAAAATATTTAAGACTTTAAGATGATGATTTTTATATTTTAGAAAAAATTATAACTAATAGCAAATCATTTGGAAATATTTAAGAGTTTAAGAGAGTAAATTTTAAATAAAATGTATGTTTTTGAGGGAAAATCCACAAGTAATAAAAAAATATTTGGAAAATATTTAAAAATTCAAGATGGTGATTTTTATATCATATTTATGCATTAGAGAAGAATCCACAAATAATCATGAACCACAACATTGGATAGTATTTAAAAATTTAAGATAGTGATTTTTATAACACTCCTATATTATTTATAGGATACAATGACTTTATTAATGTTATTATATATAAAAATTATCACTTGTATATATTTTTTTGGAGGATATTACAACTTGTTAAAGAACCTTTATATAAAATTTATGCTTGGAGAAGATTCCATTTGTTCAGGTAATAGTGGACCATGACATTGGAGAATATTTAAAAGTTCAAGATGATGATTTTTATAGTACTCATTTATTCTTTGGAGAATATGGTGACTCGTTAAAGTTATATAAAATTTCTCCTTGGAGAAGAATCAATTTTATATATGGACCTATTCTTTAAAGTTGATGCACTAAAAAACTATGCGCAATCTAAAAAAAGCTGTCATAATTTGTGTTTTAATACATAAATTATAAATTATAAAAAATATTAAAAATTCATAAATTTCATACAATTAACAAATTATTAATCTATGGAACACACACATATATATATATATTTATATATATTTAAATTTAATTAATTTCAAGATTATAAATTACATAAAAAAAATTATATTAATTAATTTCTAAGTGATTAATTTAAATCACATTAAAAATATCCACAAATGATGAATTATTTTGATGAAGTGCAAGTCAATACTTATAACCCCTTTTAACTAACCAATAATAATTAAAACCACAATTATAACCCCTTTTAACTAACCAATAATAATTATAACCACAATTAGATAATTGATACCAAGGTGGAGGAGAATATATATATATATATATATATATAAGAGCCTAATTGCCATCAGATGGTGATCTAAATATTGCTATGACATCTTGGTAAAAGTATTTATGTCTTCTACAAAATAGATTCCAATAGACCAAATTGAACTATTCAAAGTTAAGTAACCTAGGGTTAAATAAGGTAAATTGATTTTTCCTAGCGGAGAATTGATTGTCAGTGTCCACAACTGAGTCATAGTATAGAATTAGGTTTTATAAAAGTCATACCAAAATCTTGTCATTGTCAGCAACTAAGTCATACCGCTTGTATTGTAACTCATAACAAAAGTAAATCCTGTATTAGGTAGTAAGGTAAACATACCTCTCATAGTAAATATAGATTCACACACCATACTAACTACTTCTTTTCTTCTTCTTCTTTTTTTAAATTTTCGAGGAACTATCCGAATCACCCACTTTGAGCATCGTCAACTGAGCCTGATCAGATTACAAACCGCAGGTCAGGGTCAACCTAAATTTGGAACCGGTTCATCATTAGATGGGAGGGTATTTGTGTTCAGTGGTGGTAGCGCATTTCATCATGCATGTGGACAGGAATTGAACCCTGGTCTCTAGAAAAAGAACCATCTGGACCAGCCATTGAGTCAGGAGCCTCAGCCCTACACACCATACTAACTTCATGAACAAAGCACTTAATAATTTATGACACACTATATGCACTCTTCCAAATATGTTCGCTCACCTAGCCAGGTCACATGCATTACAACTGGCAATGCTTTGAAAAATGTAAATGGGCAGTGTAAACACAGTAGGTACACACAATCTGATTTACATGTCACCTGCACTAGGGCTAGGGATATGTACCATCTCTACGTGAATACTTGGCATGTCAAATTTAATGTGGTAGATAGCTATAACCCACAATGAAAAATCTCAACATGAAGTTGACATCTATTTATGCATCTCTATGCCCTCAGCTCCATGCTTCATCGCTTTTGCTTGATCTACTTATGTTAGTGGCTCTACGCATTTGTCCATCTCCCCCATTTTTTCCATGGTCCAAGGTAGGCAAGATAATTTCTCATTTAATTAACTGACTAAAGTAAAGCAAAACAGATATATTGTTAATCTAGCCAAATGATGATGTCAACTAAGAAAACACATGGAATATATTCAGGGAACAATATTCAAATGGAAATGACGCGACACTACCAAAGCTGCAAAATGCAGTCGAACCTAGAGATTGTGACGGACGACATTGATGAGCCTTGTTTGAAGCCAAAAATAGAGTAGTGTGCATTATGAGCACAACCTACCACAACGTAGGAAATTTAACATAATGAAAATATAAATAGAGTCGATGCGGTCGGTTGGCGTTACCTCCTTCCAAAAATAAAAATAAAACGAAAATAACCACGTTTTTTGTGATTGGAGGTTGACATGGAGGATGTCGCAGGTAAAATTATCGCCTTAATAGTTATGTTCTGCTATCATAATGGATACTTGTACTGTAAAATTTACTCAGGTACCACATACTATGATTTCTCCTACTAAATTGGATCGTTTTGCATAGTTATTGGTTTTTTGAGTCAGAATGGATAATTTTGCAATAAGTTTACAACTAGTGTGGAGTTCAAAGTCTAGCTAAAACCCAAACACCTCGCAAAACAAAGAACAAAATAGGCTATGTACAGGGGGGAACGAACTTACTACCTATGTAGAAAGCACTCAACGGATCTGAACTACAGCTGCAATGGCCAAGAAAGTTCGAGGTGGTTGATAAATTCATTAGGGACTTGAGAATGCAATGCTAAGGCCTATTCTCAAAGCGACATATTTATACTAATATTATCCATATTACATGTATGTAATTTTCTATTTTTGTATTCCATGTGAAGATGTCTATCCAATAGTTCTAGTGTGAGTCCACAAAGTTGAGGGGCCTTTTAGATGCAATGGTAGATTCAAGAAACTCATTCAAGTTCCATAAAAGATAATTGATCCCAAACAATCCCGAACCTGCCAAACCTAGTCCCAAGCATGCCACGATGAAGGCCAAGTAGGATAGTTAAACAAAACTTGTACGTGTTATATAGTCCTAAAACACGTACGCATTATGAGCTACTAAACGCGTACACATTTTGTAAAACATGTTTTATGGCCAAAATGGGCCGCGCCCGTTACTTCCTCCACGACAACGACATAGCAATGGCTTCGGGTGATGGAACGAGTAGTGATGAACACATTTTGAGGTTATAGATCTCAAATCTTCCACCTTCAGCACCAATATCCTCCATATCGAGTATTTAAATCAAATTCCATCATTCAAAAATTTCTCTATTTGAGATTTTGTATGCCCTAAAATGAATTGAATTCAAAAAAATTTTAATTTGTGTGCCCTAAAATAAATTTAGACCATAACTCCAAACATTTGTATGCCTAAAGCAAATTAAAACTCCAATTTACTTGTAAAAATCAAATCAATTTCACTGGATGCATATATATACATAAGCACCCTTGTGAATCCAAACCAATATTCACAAATATCCAAAGTTTCTCATGTATATAGCAAGGTTGCTTACAACTAAAAAAAATTCAAGTACAATTCATATCTTCCCCAAAATACATAAACAAAGACTCTAAATGGCCTATAGAGTCCAAAAAAATTCATGCCACAACAAATAATAACATATCAAAATCCTTGCCAATATTGGGATTTTATTCATCAATAGCACCATTTACCCCTACTATAGGCTCTAGCCCTTGCCTCTACCCATAATATCAAAGTTGGTCCTCCAAGGACATTAGTCAACACCTTATAGTTTTGATGAAACTTCCTAATGCAAGTGTTAAGATAGGGTAGAGAAGCTTCCCATGCTTAATAAATGTTTTCACTTGAGTGAAGCGTGCATTTTGGTTAAGGTCAAGAAAGAGGAGTTCAACAATAGGCTCTACCAACATCAAGATACATATGGAGGTTGATGTGTTTGATTACGTGTCAATCCCATACTATCATACATGATAGAATCCAGTGGAAACCTTGCAATCCTAAAAGATTGAAAACTGTTAATTCTATTGAATTCTAGATCCCAAACCACTATACACAAATATGCAAAGTTTCTCATGTGTATATAGAAAGAGTGCATATAACTAAAATAACATCAAGTGAAATCCATATATGCCCTAAATTACATATAAACAAAGATGCTAAATGGCCTATAGAGTCCAAAAACTTCACGCCACAACAAATAATTACATATATCAAAATCCTTGCCTATATTGGGATTTTTTTCATCAATAACACCTTGTGCCCCCTACTCTGGGCTCTAGCCCTTGCCTCTACCCAGAATCTCAGAGCTGGTCCTACAAGGGCATTAGTCAAGACCCTATAGTTTTGATGAAACTTCATAATCCAAGCCTTAAAATAAGGTAGAGAAGCTTCCCAATCAACATATACACTTAGGACATTTAATGTATGTATCTAGCAATTGAAATTACTATACATATATGATATAAAATTTAAGATAGAAAAATGTTAAATGTTTATTCTTTAGTGTATAATTTGTTCAATTTTAAATTTCAAATTATAAATAGTTCATGTTGTTATTTGTTGTACACTAGTTTTACATTTTCCATTACTTAGAGATGTCATTATACCATGTGTATTTTTCTAATGATATTTTTTTCTGTATTTATGATTGCAGTGGCTATTATGGATCAGAATGCAGGGATATTGAGAGAGATCTTTCATTTGAGAGAGATTGGCATGGCCTGGAGGGGTGGAGATGAAATTCATCATTACTTGTTAGCATCACTAGATGCTATTGTGGACACTATCAGTCACTCAAATGATGCATTGTACAACATAGCATCGTATGGAGAAAGAAAACGAAAAGAATATGGCAATGGATTGAGTTACAATGATATGAAGAAATTAAAAATCACTAAAGAGAAAATATATTCACTTTTTAGAATGTCTGGGAGAAATGCCATTCCAGATACTACCAAAGCATATATTTCAATTGAGTGGTGCATTGTTCCACCAATCAGAGATCACTGGATGGATCGATGGTATATGGTATTTGACATTCCCCCGCAAAACAATAGGGAAGTACCACTATACTTCCTCCAAAAAACTTATGTGAGTTTGTGATGGGAAAACATGTCAACTATTTCGATATGTTGGGGTTCCTGGGTGTTGGTATGGGGATGCCCCAAAACCATCCCAATGATAGGCATAGAGATGCCAATCGAGTGATACCTCCACCCCGTAGCCAACTACTGAGGCTATATGTCCCTCCTACACATACTATGATTTCCCATACACATGAGGCATTTCTAACCCTAGCTCAGGTGATTGTATGCCAAAGTACAACTATTGACCAGGCAGGGCCCTCTTCCTCTGGTTGGGTACAACCATCAGCTTCTTGTGGTATAGGACCATCTACTCGTGGGGATAGACTGATATCCCATGAACCACAGATTGAGCCACAGGTGTGCACAACATGCGGTCAAACCTGCTATGGTTGTGGACCAACACATGGCACCTCTACAATGGCTTTTGGTCAGGTAAGGACATTGTTAAAACACTAATAGGTTGTTCAAATTAATATTTTTTTCCATATTGTACAAATTAAAATATTGTTAATATATACCATTTTTAATCCTGCAAGAGCTTGATGCCTCTACAGGGGGTGGTAGTGTACCTGGTGTTGTCGTATCCGAGGAAGCAACAACCAACACTAAGGTCATATTTTCAACATGTCATTTTGTTAATACATTTCATTTCGTTAATACATGTTAGTTCATTAATTTCTTAGATGGTCTAATATCTACAATTTTTTAAGTTGCAGGCACCACGTCCTCAACAAGATGTGGGAGACATCGATTTGAGTGAATTCCCCACCAGTGGCTTCTATGAGTTTTTTAGGAATGTAAGTAAATGGTTAATGACTTAATCTTATTCAATTTTTATTTATTTTTATTGTACTTCTTTATGTATTGCTAATATTTATAATTTTTAAACTTGCACATGTTATCTAGCTCTACAAAGGGGCAAGAATTTGCTAGTAGTGATCCCTCCCACAGGGGATATATGTCCAAAGCAGAGGTAAGTATTACAACATTTTAGTTTTTCAATACATCTTATTTCATTTATTCATGTCCATGTCTAACTATGACAAAACTCTTTGACTACAGGCATCAACGCAAATCAACCCACCACTACTTCCGTTTGGCTCTCCCCACAATCCAAATATAGAGAAGGGTAATGTACCTATTGATCATGGACCTACTGATTCCATAAAAAGAGCAAGTGTCCATGATCATGGACCTCTTCCATAAAAAGAGCAAGTGTCCATGATCATGGACCTACTGATTCCATGGTAATGTACATATCCTTCGATGACAGTTGTTGGTTAGATTTCAATTCACTCCACAACTTGCTTTTATTAAGTTTTGTTTTCACATGTTTACAGCATCATGTTGGAGAGTCCTCCATGCCAAAACTTAGCGGGGTTGTTGATGTTTCCATTAATGTTGCATGTACAATGGGAACAAGCCACGTAGAGGTATCTACTTGAATATTTGTACATGTACAGTTCATTCATATTGTGTATGCACATGCATGATGTCTAACTATTTTAGCATTTGGTGAATGTAGCCTCAGTCTAGTCTAATAGAGCATGTGGTCAAGGTTCAGGTTCAACCTACGACTCCGCTTGCTATAGATGAAACCCAGTCTCCTATCCCAGAGCATATTTCTTTGGTGAGACATGTTCATTAATTACAAAATTGGTTAGTACTTTATCACACATACATGTTGATAATTGTAGAGCTAATTGACTTAGGATATTTTATTCACATAGCACCATTGTAGAGAGGATTTCGGCTAGGAGGAGGACACCATAGGCATCTATTCCTTGGATGGATTCAATGAATGTTTGTTATAAGTAATTAAGTCATATTTTAAATTTTTTAAGTTTGTTAGTGATTCAGTATTAGTCTAGTTACCTAATCAAGAATATGCTCTTTAACTTGCAGTCGCTAGAGATGCACAACAGTCGTAGACAGAGGAAAGATGCATCATAGTATGGAAAAAACAAGAGGAGTTTAGAGTTTTAATGTGTAGTCTAGGACAAATATACTTTTTTTTACAAGAGGAAGTTAGATTTTTGATGTGTGATCGTGGAAAGATGTACTTTTGTTTACATGTACATCATTGGCCTTTTTGATACATGTACATTGACAGGCCATCTAAGAGTCGTCTATCTTTGTATTATGACTTGCATGATATATTATATATTTTAGATTATCTCTTGACATCTTCACAGTTCATTCTTATGTGTGATCATACATGTGTGGCCAATAATGTTTATATGCGTAATGTTCCCAATTTGTTAATAGCTGGGACGATTGCATGGAGATATCAATTATAACGTTGAGAAAATTTCACAATTACAACAATGCACATTTACAATGTTCTTGACAACAATCCAATTGCATATACAATGTTAAATTGTATCCACAACAATGCACATTCACAACATGTTCTTGACCACAATCAAATTATATGAAATTGCATGTGAAATCATGCGAGTGAAGCACATAATCCACACAATGTACTAACACACTTAACCTGCAAAATAAGAAACTAATACAACTAAGTGATGTACATAAACTCCTAACCCAAATAAAAACTTAACAAGTGTGACAAGTTCGCACATAGGCTATGCATCTAGACTTTCACACACATGTGATGCACTCATGCAACCCATACAATCAGGTTAAATTTTATTGTGATGACACTCATATAAAAAAATGAACATGGGCGTGCATGTAAGTTCAATGTGACACTATCCTATTAACATGACCCTTGACCCCTAAATTAATAATCCCTTTATCATAAGCCCCACTCACAACTCACCAAATACACTCACATCCTTTTTATCCTAACCCATTAACACTGTCAACCCTAACCACCTAATGCATCTCATGTTTCACCTCAGTCACATAAGCACCCAATGTACTCAAGTGACACACATAAGGAACAAACCAATCTAACTCAAGCACATGAATACCTAACCTACATAAGCACCTATTTGACATATTAATGGATGCACATAGATGGCACACTTATGAAACACACTTATTTATACCACATAGGTGATACTTATATTTTACCTTGATCCACACAACTCCTATAACACTAATCCATGTAACACAATACCATTTATGGCTAACCCACTACCCCCAAAACCCCCAACACACAACCTACTAATGATCCTAACCCTAATTACCTAAGTCACTTTGCAACATACCTAACACACATAAGAAACCCAACACACCTAAGCAACAGACCCAACTAAGTGGAACATATAAGCACCTTACCCACAACCTAACAAACATAAAGGATGCACATAGTTGACACACACACCTATGTGATGCACCTGTGCGGCCCACATAAATGAATAATTGTATACCCCACAAAAATTTACAAATGACTTGAATACTTGTCCAATTCAAATGAAAGAGATTAGCAAGCCCGACAAAATATTTTTTGCAAGTGGCTCCTGAGAAACCACAAGGACAAGTCAAGGATAGTGACAAAGCTAGAAAAGATCAGAGAGATATTATCGATGAAACATCACCTCCCTTTTTTATTTGGAACTTTGAATTCTTAAAAACGACATTAATTGCTCAAAATGAAAATATAGTGGAACACTAAGGACATGTCAAATGACGTGGCACACTAAGGACATAGAAATATATTAAGAGTGCAATGTGGTAGGTTTGAGTGCCACTCTTTGAATGTCTAGTTATACAATCAAAATCAAAATGTTGAAATTTGACCCCTTTGTGCAAAAAATGCATAGACCCTTACTGAGAGAAACCCTAGTTTCCAAAATAGTCCTATAAGGAAATCTCTAGGCCATGAACCCAGAGGAAATGGGTATCCATAACATCAACTCGATGTCCCAAATACAATAGATTCGACGGTTTATCGATCCAAGCCACAGTCACCATTCTATGGCCTGTTACAACTCGCACCCTAAAGGTTTTCAGGGACACATGTTGAATCCCTATCAGGGGCATAGAATTCCAACTGTGCAACAAAACTAGGTTCAAAGAGGTCCTGTAAGTGTGTCTAGGTATGTTCCATGTTGGAACACTAGCCACAAGTTCTTGGTCGAGGAATTTTCAAAGTTGATCCCTATGTGCAAGAATTGCAAAGTCCCTTATTGAGCAAAACCCTAGTTTCCAAAATTGACCTAGAAGATTATCTTTGTGCCATGGACCCGGATGAGAGGGGCTCCCTTAGAACTCTCCCAATGTCCTGAATCCAACGAAGTTGACATTTTGTCGATTCAAGCCACGGTCACCATTATATGGCCCATTACAACTCGCACCCTAAAGGATTTTAGGGCCACCTGTTGAATCCCTACAGGGGGCATAGAATTCCAACCATGCAACAAAAATGGGTTCTAGGAGGTCCTGCAAGTGTGTCTAGCTAGGTTCCATGTGGGAATGCTATCCACAAGTTCTCGGTCGATCAATTTTTAAATTTGACCCCTATGTGCAAGAATTGCAAAGTCCCTTATTGAGCAAAACCCTAGTTTCCAAAATTGACCTAGAATATGATCTTTGTTCCATGGACCCGAATGAGGGGGGCACCACTAGCACTATCTTGATGTCCTAAATCCAATGGATTTGATGGTTCATCGATGCGATCCATAGTCACCATTCTATGGCCCGTTACAACTCTCACCCTAAAGGCTTTCAAGGACACTTGGTTAATTTGAGCCTGGGCCATAGAATTCGAATCGGGAAGCATAATTGAGTTCTGTCAGTGTGACCACATCCACATTGGCCAAACACATATGTGGGAGCTGAGAGAAACCAGTTATACTGCTTGGTTTTTATTTTGACCCCTCAATACAAGAATTTCCATGTGTTCTAATGAGAAAAACCATAGTGTCCTATTCGGACTAACAAAAGGTGCCTTTGGCCATGGAACTCACAATAGTCAGTGACCCCTACTTGTAATATTATGCCAGGAATAAAAAATAATCATCTTTTTCATGAATCGATCCACATTTTTTGTTCTATGTCTATTAGCTAGTAGCTCCATGTAGCCATTTAGCGACATGCCAAATTGCACCAAAAATATCCAGCCATGCTAAGGGTTGGTGTGTCCCTAGAAGGGTGCGATCCCTAAGTGATTTTGACAACTTAGGTGCCCCTTAGATGCCCTAGGTCCAATTTATCATACCATAGGCCACTCCAACAAGTTAGACAGATTCGTTAATTTCATTTAATATGGTTTATATTAGTTAATAATTTACAAATCCACTCTTTGCAAGTGGTGGCTTCTTAATGAATTTTAAACTAAATATTAAGTAGTGATTTTTTAATGAAAGAATTTAAGGTACATACGGTGCAAATACAAAGTAGGGAGGATTAAGTAGTGATTTTTTTGGTATGCATATATAGTTGCATCATGAAGTTTTTTGGACTCTTGTGAATATTTATGCACAATGTTTTGGATTCAAATGGATGCACATGAGTGCACAAAAGAGGGTTTTTTGGACTCTTGTGCATATTTGTAGCATAATGGTTTGGATTCAAATAGTGATGGAGGTTTCTAAGGATTTTGAACACAAACTAGGCTCTAGGCTACAAACTAGGGTTTCTAGGGATTATAATTCAAATTAGGGTTTAGGCTACAAACTAGGGTTTATAGGCTTCGCTCTAGGGTTTATAGGATATGATTTATAGGCTAAGATTTCTAGGATAGGGGTTTAGAATACAAACTAGGGTTTCTTGGACTCTTGTGCATAAATTGAAGCACAATGGTTTAGATACAAATTGATGCACATGAATAAATGAAGATTTTTTGGCATGCATATGTTGTTGAATCATGAAGTTTTTTGGACTCTTGTGCATATTTGTGCACAATGGTTTGGATTCAAATGGATGCTCATGTATGCACAAACTAGGGTTTTTTGGAATCTTGAGTATATTTGTAGCATAATGATTTGGATTCAAATGGTGATGGAGGTTTCTAAGGATTATGAACACAAACTAGGCTTTAGGCTACAAACTAGGGTTTCTAGGGACTAGAATTCAAATTAGGGTTTAGGCTACAAACTAAGGTTTGTAGGCTTCACTCTAGGGTTTATAGGCTATGATTTCTAGGATAGGGGTTTAAAATACAAACTAGGGTTTCTTGGACTCTTGTACATATTTGTAGCACAATGGTTTAGATGCAAATGGATGCACATAAATATACAAATATTTTTTGGCATGCATATATAGTTGCATCATGAAGTTTTTTGGACTCTTTTGCATATTTGTGCACAATGGTTTGGATTCAAATGGATGCTCATGAATGCACAAACTAGGGTTTTTGGACTCTTGTGCATATTTGTATCATAATGGTTTAGATTCAAATGGTGATGGAAGTTTATAAGGATTTTGAACACAAACTAGGCTCTAGGATACAAACTAGAGTTTCTAGGGATTAGAATTCAAATTAGGGTTTAGGCTACAAACTAGGGTTTATAGGCTTCACTCTAGGGTTTATAGGATAGGATTTCTAGAATAGGGGCTTAGAATACAAACTAGGGTTTCTTGGACTCTTGTGCATATTTGTAGCACAATGGTTTAGATACAAATGGATGCACATGAATATACAAGGATTTTTGGCATGCATATATAGTTTCATCATGACGTTTTTTGGACTCTTGTGCATATTTGTCCACCATGGTTTGGATTCAAATGGATGCTCATGAATGCACAAAATAGAGTTTTTTGGACTCTTGTACATGTTTGTAGCATAATGGTTTGGATTCAAATGATTATGGATGTTTGTAAGGATTTTGAACACAAACTAGGCTCTAGGATATAAACTAGGGTTTATAGACTTCACTCTAGGGTTTATAGGCTAGGATTTCTAGGCTAGAGGTTTAGAATACAAACTAGGGTTTCTTGGACTCTTGTACATATTTGTAGCACATGAATATACGAAGTTGTTTTGGCATGCATATATAGTTGCATCATGAAGTATGGATTCAAATGGATGCACATGAATGTACAAACTAGGGATTTTTGGACTCTTTTGAATTTTTGTAGCATAATGGTTTGGATTCAAATGGTTATGGATATTTCTAAGGATAGATCGGGTTTAGATGCATATAGATTAGGTTGCTAGGGTTATATTTGTGTTTCTAGGGTAGATTATGTTTCTAAGGCTAGATTAGGTGTCTATGTTTGTGATTTGGTTTCTATGTTTCTAAATTAGGTATCTAACGATTATATTTGTGTGGATGATGGATGGGAATATTCTGGTGAAGAAGGGGATGGTGATGGTGACAACATGTGCAAGAGGAGGATGGTGGTGATGTTCATGGTGGCAATAGGCATGGTGATAGTGACAATGGGAATGGGGATAGGGACAATGAGCATGGGGATGATGATGGTGACAATGAGCATGAAAATCAACACAGGGATGCATATTTTATGCTGTACTTAGGATCCATGATGAAGCTTGTGCAATTTATCAATTTAGGATCCATGACAAAGCTTGTGCAATTTATCAATTTAGGATCCATGATGAAGCTTGTGCAATTTATCAATCTATGAAGCTGTCAATGTCTGGTTGTAATAATCAAAATATTAATGTTAAAAATCAATGAGACCATGAAACAAAATCATAACATACATGTACACCACAAACATATAACATACTACACAATATAACATGAAAAACACATATCGGATTACCTAACTATGGTCATTCGACTAGACCATCGGGATCACCTCTAATACCAACGGTCTCCTTTAACCTCTTGTGCTCAAAGTAACGCAATAAGCAGTATGCCTTTGATGAGTTCCTCCTTGGAATTATTTCCAGCTACAGGTTTGTGCCAATAACTAAGTTTGTATAATGTTATTCAATCTGACCTAGTCTATAATCTTCAAATACATACCCAAATCTAGTTTATGAGTGGGAAACCTAGTTCAAATACTCTCCTTTGATAACCATCGAACCAATAGGAAAATAATTGGCTTCATATTCCTTTAATGAGACATTGAGGGTATTCTTCCCCTCCAAGCAACATTCCAACCAATACTTAGTGTGTCATGCATTGCGTCTCAGGGAAACCACTGCATATATGTTCCCTACAAAAAAGATAGTGCCAACATTTGAGTCAACTAACTAGACACAACAAGTTGTCAAAAATTTCAAAATTATCAAAATATTAATTGAACCTGGTTGTATGAGATCTGATATATGGTAATAGTCTGGTGAAATACTTGATTGGTCATCCTCCAACTGTTATAATTATGTATCTATACGTTGACCAATGGGGAGTGATACATGGTTCCATCTATCAACCCAATCTGTGGATTCATATTTGTCCCATTCACCACCACTACATGGATAACAAAAACAAGAGAGTTTCCTTGTCCACATTTCAAATTTAGAATTGTCCAACATTGTAACTGAATGAAATGTGCGAGTTCCTTGGATGGTCTTGCACTCATATAATTGTAATCAATCTACATCAACCACCTCACAAAGATATCTATGTACATGTGCTTTCTTGGTTCACTAGTATTCATTTTCTCTTGATCCCTCCTCCATGATAGAATAACACCATTCAACAATGGTATTTGCATCTCAGATGACCGATACAATTGTGAACTTCATTTCTTACCTACGTAATGCAGTCTTGATGCACACACCTGCTCCATCATGTTCACCTTTTCCATGTCCAGTCTCAAAATAGTTCCAAATATGTGGCACCTTGTTCCTTTTGTGGAGCATACACAACCATTGGAAGGAACATGAACTTTTGAATTTCCATGCACAATCATTAGACCAAATCCAATGTTGTTCCATTTGTACACTGTTATCCTTCAAGTGATTGTAGAACATTTGAAAGTTGTGTTGTACAAAAGCCAAGTCGTGACACCTGTCATCACTTATGTAGAAGTGATACTCATTCAATATAACCTTGTTTTCTTCAGTACTATATACCCCATGTATATAGGTGATATGGAAAATTATGATACCTTGGTCTAAGTGATAGTATTGAATTTGAATCTCGTTTTGCAGTTGAAGAGTGTAGTTTTTTGCAAACTCAACCACTGATAAGACAGTCCCAACAAGAAATGTATCCCTGCACATTCTAAACTACTCATCTTACCAATGAGCCACATGTGCATGCTTTACATACTGTTGTTTCTTTTCAAAGAATCCCTCCATGAAGTTGCAAACACATACCTAGTAGATCAAGAATAAATACATATATCAATATATTGTTACATATGAAATCGTAATCGAAAGAAAAAAATAGTATTCTAGAACTCATTACTAACCTAAGAAGTGACCAATTGTATTTTTTTTCTTTCATTCTGTCCATCAATATCATACATGACATATATGAATGACTGCAAGTTCTCCTCTTGCCTCCCAAGTTCATGCTCATTGGTCACATGTATGCATTTGTCCAATAATTCCATTCCGTGACCGCACCCTTGGCATGTCCTATTTACACAATATTTTTGATAAAATGTGCAACCTTTTGGCCTATTGCACAATATGTTATGAATAAAGTCTCTAGATGACATTGGCGGCAATGTAATTGAACATTCCTGCACAAGAGTGTTATGCAATACACACAATATGTGTGTGTGTGTGTCATAATAATAACCGTACTCAATGTGGTATCGACAACAACATGTGTTATGAGTTGTGTTTATTTTAACATACCATGGTTTTCATTTCTCGAAGGATCTTTGGCCCAACATAAGTTCATTATGTTCATCCCTAAATCTCTCATATAATTATGTTTGTGCCATGTTAAGAAAATGTTTAATGTGGGGTTCACGATACCTTGAACCCATTCTCAATTTTAGTACATATTTTTGGTCGGAAGAAGGTCTAATGTTGTCATGCCAAAAATCTTGCACTAGTCCCTTTACCAGGTCAATGAGCTTCATATCAAAGCATGGCAATCTGTCAATGAAGGCCCAAACATCTATTTGACCAATTTCAAGTTGTTCCCTTCTAACATAATACCTATGTAGTGTTTTGCATTCAAATTAATAAGTTTGGATGTAGGATTAAGAAGACGAAGGGCCCTAGTGATTTTTTTCATGATTGATTGTTACAACACACAGCAAGTTGCATTGCGATCCTTTGATTGAGATTTCTTTCCAATTGTACTAAATGCATCTACTAAACTTTTAACAATATGAGAACTTGGTTCAAAACTGTTTATCATCTTTATCCTAACAACAGTCATACTGCTAGATTTTAATAATGATAAAAATAATTTACATTTATCTCTATCACATTTAGAATCAAAATAGTTAACATGTATTTGTTGATTTTGATATGCAATACTATGTTTAGATAGCGTACCTTCAAGCGAACCAATGAGACTTTCATCATCTGTATACACTTTGGATTTCTTTGGCGTGAACTTGCTAATGGAGGTAGGGAGGTTGGAGCTTCATCACCTAGCTGGTTTGGCATTTCAACAATAGCTTTGTGTCCTTATCTCTCTTCCTGGTAGATGCATGGTGGAAATAAGACATCATCTTGGATAGCCTCAATGACATTGTCTTCTTTTAGCATATACCTTCCATGCAATGCCTCTCTAACTTTGTCACTTGTATAAGTACAACCTGCCAAATCATCCATTGTTGCAGGTGTCCTTGTTGTGCACATACATTTTACTCCTTGAACAGGGCCATGGGGTGCTTGTTCTTCAATTGTCGTGGAAATCGAAGGCCCCTCAAGTGAATCCTTGGGTCGTCTTGCTTGTTGTGGATTGATTGGAAGAATCGTGACATCCTCTACAATTGGAATTGGGTGAGTGTCCATGTAATGTCTCTGATTAGTCATGTCATTTCTTCTCTTTTTTCTAATTTCTTCGATGATTTATTTGGGTAGCTTGTTCCTTGTATAATTTCCTTTTTGATTGCGTATATTTCACATTCCCACAATGATCAATGACCTATGGTGCTCTTCAATTGGAGATTCTCCAAGCTTAGTTTTCTTCTTTCTGAATTGTGTTATACTCCACCACAATGATCAATGAGATAAATTGCCTTTAATACTCCTCAATTGTAAGAAAATCAATGGTGGAAATGGTCTATGGTGCTTCTCAATTAGAGATTCTCCAAGCTAGGTATGTTTCTTTCTCAATTGTTTATACACTCCACCACAATGATCAATGAGGTGTTGCCTTTGATGCTCCCCAACTGTAATACCATCAATGGTAGGGATGGCCTATGGTGCTATTCAATAGGAAATTCTCCAAGCTTGGTGTTTCTTTTGCTCAATTGAATCTATACTCCACCACAATTATTAATGAAATATTGCATTTGATGCTCCTAAATTGTAAGAAATTTAATGGTGGAGAATTAGAGATGGTTTTTATATTGGACTCTTGAACCTTGTCCAATGTCTTTGGTGCTCCAATAAATCCTTATAGCAATTGTGATGGATATGGTGAGTGAAATACTCAATTTGTGTGAACATTATTGAAATGGAAAGAGTGTATGTTGTGTATAGAATCTAAAATTGCGCGTATTATTGGTTTCTTCATGATCCTATTAGAGTGTCTCTTGGATAGTGACATGCATTGTATATACAGGCACAAAATGCGTACGTGTTTTGCATACAAAATGCGTATGTTTTTTTCTTGTACAAAACACATGCACATTTTATAGTGATATAACGTGTATGAATTTTTTTCTACTAATGATTAGAAGCATTTAAGAAGGTGGTTCCATGGATAACAAGTAATTGAATGTCTTCCCACACCCCATATGTCTTAACCCCCTAACACCCCTAACCCCCTCCCCCCCCCCCTCTCTTCCCCCTAACTCCTAAATTAGTTCCCCCTCTCTCACTACCCTACTCCACCTACACCTAAACCCCACCATTTGACAAACCAAATAAAATAAAGTGCAAAAGAATAAAAACAAATGTTAGTTTCAAAAACGAATAGTCTAAAAATTAAAAACTTTACATTAGACATATTTGCTTGTTAATAACAAGAATTATATTTTTACATAGAAGATCAAACCAAATGGAACAAACTACTTGTATGTAGAGAGAAACACACAACCTTCTCAAATTTGTTTTATAATCCAAGTTACCTTGACACATTAAAAAGCTTCTCTTAGGCACCAAATAAATGATTCATAATACACAAATATCAGAAGCTAAAAATGAAAACTTATAGTAAAAAAGATAAAACAAATAACATGGCAATCGAGAGAATGAACCGATGTAAAAATGAAACATGAAATAACAACTTTTGTAGAATGCAAGGATCCATCAGAAGACTCATGAACTAAATGAAGAATAATTCCATTAGACGATATCAAAAAATAGGTTGACCATATGTTATATTTGCAAATTTGGATTTGCAGTTTCTAAAAATATAATTTTACCTCTTCCTAACTCCCACCCCTCTACACACACACACATACATCCCTATGCCTCCCCCTACCACTAACCCCCATCCTCTCTCTCTCTCTCTCTCTCTCTCTCTCACTCTTACTAACTCCTTCTCTCTCTCTCTCTCTCTCTCTAACTCTTACTAACTCCTTCTCTCTCTCTCTCTCGCTAACCCCTTCTCTCTCTCTCTCCCTCTCTCTCTCTCTCTCTAACACTTACTTACCCCCAATCTCCTAACACCCCCCTCTGTCTCTACCTCTAAACCCTTAAAAATCCCCCTCCATCTCCACCTCTAACCCCTTAACACCCCCTAAAGTCTCTCCATTTAACTCTATCTCTCTCTCTCTAACCCAAACACTCATTCTCCTCCCCCCCTTCTCCCTAATCACCCTTCTCATCCCCAAACCCCTAACCCTCTCTCTCTCTCTCTCTCTCTCTCTCTCTCTCTCTCTCTCTCTCTCTCTGTATGCCCCTTACCATCACCCAATCTCTCTCTCTCACTCATGCTCCTCACCTATACCCCCCCTTTCTCCCTAATCACCCTTATCCTACCCAAACCCCTAACCCTATCTCTATCTCTCTATATATGCCCCTTACTATTCCCCAATCTCTCTCTCTCTCTCTCTCTCTCTCTCTCTCTCCCCCATCTTCCCCCTAACTCATACTAAACCCATATCTCACTCTCTCTCACTCCACTACTCATAGACCTACACCTAACCCCCACCCCCTATCTCTTTCCCAACCACCTAACACAACATCACCCCATTGGCTCTCTCTCTCTCTCTCTCTCTCTCTCTCTCACACACACACACACACACAAAGACACATCCCTATGTCCCCCCCCTTCCACTAACACACCCCCTCCTTCTCTCTCGCTCTCTCTCTCTCTCTCTCTCTCTCTCTCTCTTACTCATCTTCCCCATAACTCATACTAAACCCCTCTCCCACTCTCCCTCAATCCCCTATTCCTCCACCTAAATTTATGGGGAGACATAAGGATGTGTGTGTGTGTGTGTGTGTGTGTGAGAGAGAGAGAGAGAGAGAGAGAGAGAGAGAGAGAGAGAGAGAGAACTAATGGGGAAGTGGTGTGTTAGGTGGTTGGGGAAGAGATAGGGGGTGGAGGTTAGGAGTAGGTGGATGAGTAGGGGAGAGAGAGAGAGAGAGAACCAATGGGGTAGTGGTGTGTTAGGTGGTTGGGGAAGAGATAGGGGGTGGAGGTTAGGAGTAGGTGGATGAGTAGGGGGGTGAGAGAGAGAGAGAGAGAGAGAGAGAGAGAGAGGTTTGGGGAGGATAAGGGTGATTAGTGAGAAAGGGGGGTGTAGGATAGGAGCATGAGTGTTTGGGTTAGAGAGAGAGAGAGATAAAGGGAGACACTTTAGGGGGTGGTAAGGGGTTAGACGTATAGATAGAGGGGGATTGTTAACGGATTAGAGGTAGATATAGAGGGGGGAATTAGGATATTGAGGTTAAGTAATATATATGGGGAGAGAAAGATATTGTAATGTCCCTTTTTTAAAATTTTATTAAAAGGCCCAATTTTTCACTTTTTCCCCAATTTTGACCTTTGACTAGTTTTGATGCCTAGGTCTCCAATTTGCCCCAAATGCTCCCACATTTTCTGAGAATGTATATGAATGATAATAGGAATTTATTATGATGTTAATGGATGATATATGGCCACCAAAATATCTCTAAAAACTTCCTTAATATTCTGGACAAAGTATGTAATTTTACTAGCAATTAGAGGTTCAAATCCCCACAGGGCAATGACTGAAATTGGATTTCCTAATGCCTACAAACCCACTCGAATTTATGAAAAGAGGTATATGATGTATCAAGGATGTTAATAAGGTCTCATATGAACCATTAATAAGTTATTAGGTCTGTTCTAACCTTCCCACAAACAACTACAAAAATCACTAATTCGACCCTTGGGGAAATGGCACCAAGTCTTCTCCAAATGTAAATAAACTGAGTAAAATGACTTAAAATGCTTAAGTTATGAATGTGAAACTTGTAAAAATCATAAATGGACATCCATACATCATAAATGTATCATATAAAAATTCTTTTATTGGTAATATTCAACATTACAATGGAATACATCAATAGAGTGGGGAAATGGTCATTGTTTTCTCATTAATAATCATTTTTACATACAACCACTTGGTATTTCGACTTGATACTTTCTGAAAATGAAGAAAATAGTATATTAAGCTTATTACAATCATAAATACATCATTATAAGCTCTCCCAAGGAGTACAAGAGCTCACCCAAAGCGCAATCCCTCAAGGAGCATGAATATGCCTTCAAAACTGAAAATGGTTGAGGGGATGTGATGCATTAGATGAAACACGAGATGCCCTATAGATGATACATGAAAATACAAACTCCATTAAATCTCCATGAAATACTTGAGTGGCCTCTCCAAACACTAACTTGGATGGGAATCTTTCACCCTCGAAATTGGTTAAGGCAAGAAACGAGTCATCCACTAGCTCTCTCTTCACAAATACAATTTTTCTCAAATGATAAAAAGATATTCTCTTGGTTTATCCCTATATTTGATAAACATCCTTATCCTTCTAAGGTTCTCAATCCATCCATAGACTCAATCCAATTCGAATTAGGGTAAGGGCTCAATATTTGCCATGTGTCCTACCTTTCCTAGCCTTCCACCTTCCACCAATTCGAGTGGGGGTCTCTTTGGCTTCTCCAACTCCCACAAGCGCTCTCTTGGAGCCTATTTTTGTGGATGACATGTCATAATGGTCAGAGGTCAGAGGTCATATCTGCAATTTGTCATAGATGTCATAGATGCTCCATCATTGTTGTCATAGGAGCTAGGGAATCTAGCCCAAGTGTCCACAAGCTTCCAATTTGACTCTTCCTCTTCCATGGAGGTTACCAATCCATCTCAATTAGACCTAAGATGCTTAATTCCATGTGTATGACTTACCAACTCATCCAATAATTTTCACCTTCTCATGAATTCGAACTGGCAAGAGAGAGATGCCACGTGTCCTTGAAAAATCAAGCTAGTGTGGGTCCCACATCCTCCATATGTCTTCAAAACCACTTGCCACCTAGAATTTATCTTGAATTTATTTATTCAACCTATTTATTAAATACTTGAACCCTTCTAATGTATAAACATCATTTATTAGCTTCCTTATTACAATTCCACATGTTCCCATCCAACCTAGGAAACTAGTAGGATTGATGGGATTGTCTTACTATGCAATTATTTGAATGGGGACATTACAGTCCTCCCCACGCAATATTTCTTGTCATCAAGCAATTTCAGATTTGGATGATGAAAAATCTTCTCCTCTTCCCATGTGGCATCTTCATTTGGTAATTCCTTCCATTGTACTAAATATTCTTTGATAATTCTACTCCTCAACCTCCTTTCCCGTGTCTTCAAAATCTTTTCCTAAACAAGTGTGAGCTGCCCTTCATCATCCAAAGGAGGAAGTATTTCTGAAGTGATAATTTTCTTACCAAGAGCCTCCTTGAGACAAGAAACATGAAATACATTATGGATTTTACTCCCTTCTGGAAGTTCGAATTCATACGCTACTTCTCCAACCTTCCGCAATACCTTGTATGGCCCATAGTACCTTAGTTTTAGCTTTTCTGCTCCATTATTTTTTAGAAATGTTTGTTTATATGGCTGCAACCTCAAATATACTAAATCATTAACCTGAAATGTCCTTTCTTCTCTATGTCTATCAGCATATTGTTTTTGTTGATTTTGAGCAACCTGCAAATTGTCTTTCAAAAGCTTTAAAATTTATTGGCTCTCTTCCACTGAATATTTATCCTTTGGTGCTCTACTATCACCAAAGATAATTTCAGAAAATGTAAGTGCATCATAACCATATAATTCTTTGAAAGGAGATATCCCTATTGACATATGATAAGTGGTGTTGTAGCAAAACTCACCCAAGTGTAGCCATTTTGCCCATGCTTTTTACTGCTCTCCCACATAGTTTCTTAGGTACCCTTTCAACTATTGATTCACCCTCTCTGTTTTTCCATCAGTTTGTGGATGAGATCTGGTACTTGGGGTCAATTCATTGCCCACCAATCTAAAAATTTCTTTCCAAAAAGCACCCATGAATCTACTATCTCTATCACTAACAATGCTCTTGGGGAGCCCATGCAATCTGAAGATTTCTTTGAAAAAAATATCAGCCACTTGTGCAGCACTAAAAGATGATGTAACAACGAATAAATGAGCAAATTTTTCAACCTATCCACTACCACATATATGCAATCCTTACCCAAAGATTTGGGCAAACCGGTGATGAAGTCCATTGAGATATTGTCCCATTTTTACTCAGGAATAGGCAATGGATGCAATAGGCCAGCTGGGCATGTAAGCTCTGATTTTTTTTGCTAACATACTTTACATTCATTCACATATTTCTGAACATATTCCTTCAGCCCCTTCCAAAAAAATCTTTTCCTCAATTGTCTATAAGTTTTGAACATCCCCAAATGGCCAACTAGTAGGAAATCATGTGCTTCTTGCAAAATTTTGTACTTCAGTTTTGAATCTTGAAGCAAATAAATTATTCCCTTATAATATATCATCCCATTCAAAATCCTATAATTATCATCCCCTTTGATTCCATCCAACACATCAAAAGCAAATTTGTCCTTGGCATATTCAACTAGTAGCATGTTTTTCCAATCCTTGGCAATGTCCATGAGAGAAAAAGAAGGTCTTCTAGATAAAGCTCTGCTACTATATTATTCGTTCCTTCGATATATTCAATATCAGAATCATAAGCTTGAATATTTATTACCCACTTTTGTTGCGTTTCATTTAGATCTTTTTGGGTGAGAAAGTGTCTTAGACTATCATGGTCAGTTTTCACCACAAACTTGTTGCCCACCAAGTATTGTCTGAATTTGGCCAATGCATGCATAATGGCCAGCATTTCTTGGTCATAGTTGGAGTAAATTTTTTCATGAGGCTGCAACTTTCTGCTCTCAAAGGCTATGGGGTGTTGGCCTTGCTTTAGGACAGTCCCTATTCCTCCACCTGAAGCATCACATTCCACAACAAAAGGCTTAGTAAAATCAGGAAGTGCAAGTATGGGACAACTACTCATTACCTATTTCATCTTTTGGAATGGCTTTTTAGCCTCTTCATCCCACTTGAAAGCATCCTTCTTAGTCAAATCAGTGAGTGGAGAAGTCAACTTGGAGAACCCTTTCATAAATTTTCTGTAATAGGCGCATATCCCAATGAAGCCTCTTAGTTCTATAATATTTTTCGGTGACGGCAATTCTAAGATAGCCCTGATTTTTTCCATGTGTACCTTCACTCCTTCTTTCCCAATAATGTTCCCAAGATACATTAGTTCTTTCATCCCAAATTCACATTTTGATAACTTAGCAAATAATGACTCTTCTTGCAAAATTTTTAACACAATCTCTAATTGTTGCAAATGCTCTTCCCGTGTTTTACTATAAATGAGAATGTCATCAAAGAAAACCAAAGAAACCTTCTTAGTTTCTTTCAAAATATCCTATTCATGCATGCTTGAAATGTGGCTGGAGCATTAGTTAACCCAAAAGGCATGACAAGAAATTCAAAGTGGCCATAATGACATCGAAAAGCAGTCTTTTGCACATCTTCATCTTTCATTCGAATTTGATGATATCCTGATCTAAGGTCAATTTTAGAGAAGCATTTGGCCCCATGTAGCTCATCCATGAGCTCATCAATCCTAGGAATAGGATACCTATTCTTGATACTATTTTTGTTCAAGGCTCTAAAGTTTATGCACATTCTCAATGTTCCATCTTTTTTCTTCACTAGCACTACTAAAGAAGCATAAGGGCTAGAGCTTGGTCTAATGAGTCCCAACTCTAGGAGTTCTTGGATGGATTTTTCAATCTCATCTATGAACTTTTTAGGATTTCTATAAGGTGGTATCTGAATGGGTGAATTACCCTCCTCCAAAACAATGATGTGCTCAACCCCCCTATCTGGTGGTCTACCATGTGGAAGATCTCTAAATTTTTTTTTCATATTTTTGCAAGAGTTTCTCTATCTCCTTTGGGTGTTCAAAAACCTTTATATTTGTCTTGGGAGATGTAATATGAAATTCAGCATCCAATTCTATGTCCCCATGCCTCAATATAGATCTCATACTATTGCAAGTCACTGCTTGATTTGGATAAGTGTGCTACCCTCTCACAACGCTTAGTACTCCTTTTGAATCTTGGAATTTCATTTCAGGAATTTGATAATTTACTGTATGCTATCCTATTGAATACAACAATTGCACTCCCAAAACCACATTAGTATCAGCAACATCAACCACATAAAAACTATCAACAAAAGTATAGTTACCTACTTGCAGCTTTGGAACCCATGTTTTTCACTGCATTGTGTTGTGACCGGGAATGACAACTATAAAGCCATCGAATGGTTCAATTTGTATCTTTCTTTTCTCCACCATCTCTGCATCAATGAATTTATGGGTGGCTCCTCCATCTACCAAAACTGAAGCTCTTTGTCCTAGTACCACACCCTTGCATCAGATAGTATGATAGCGAGGTACTATTGAAAGTACTGCCATTCTTGCTTTGTCCGGTGAAGGCTGATTTTCTTCTTGTCTTTCCTCTTCTAATGCTGTCTCATATGCCTCCTCTTTATCTGAAATATGTCCATCTTCATCCATTCCCCCATCATATCCCTCATTATCAGAAAATACTTCTATGTATTGAGCCTTTCCTTTAGTACATGTGTGCCCCGATGTCCATGGTTGAAAGCATGTGAAGCACAATTTATTTTTTCGAAGTTCATCCCTGTTTAGTCCTTCTTTTTTATTCTTTTCAAATGAATCTCTTTTCCAAGGTTTCTTATCATATGCATCCATTTTTCAAGTTTTATTTTCAAATTTGAAGTTAGGCTTGGGAGGAAATCTCGTTTTAGGAAGCACATTTTGGAGATCCCTAGTCAAGCTCATTGCATCTTTTAATGTAGTTGGCTTGTGGGATTTAACCAAACCTTTTAAGGGTTCAGAAAAACCTCCAGTGAACAACAATACCAACCTTCCCATAGATACATTAGCCACCTTGACTGATAATTTTTGAAATTCCAACATATACTCAGTAGGGGTCCCAGTTTGCTTTAATTGAGCTAGTTCCTTGAAAGGCAATTCTGGATCTTTGTGTTCAAATCTCTCTAGTACCCTGTCAACAAATTCTCTATATGTTTTAACCTGATCACGACCCAAAGTTTTCAGGCCATGAAACCACAATTCATTGGAATCTCCTTCCAAGTGCAAAATGGCCATTTTTAGTGCATCCACTTCCACCATAGGATTCAGCTGAAAATACACATCTAATTTTTGCACCCAAGTGTTAGCAGAATTTTGAGAGGAACCATCAAAAGTAGGAAGTGACATTTTACCAATAGCATAATTTAATTATTTGTTTTGGAATAGAGGCCTATCGTCCTCCTTCTTTTTTAGTTTCTGTGCAGCATCAAGGTATGTACTAAATGGTAGACTTCTCTTACAATCTTCACTCAAATCATTCCATTCGCTTGCTATTATAGTAAGATCCACTTGAATGTCAGGAACTTCTTTGGGGATGAGAAATTTAGGTGCAGTAGACCTTGTTGTGCTTTGAAATTCATTTTCTCTATTATGGGGTCCTGTGCTTGAGAAAATATGCTCTCCCATAGGCTTCTTTTCCTCACCATAAGAACTGATGCTACCTCCTACTATACCTTTGCTTCCTAGTTGGCTAACCATCTTTTCGAATCCTTTCATCATATGTTTACTCATGTCTTTCATACCCATGGAAGTTCTTCAAAATATGGTTTTAAGGCTGCAACAAATTCCTCCTTATGTCTTAAGTTTTCATCGTCCTCTCTACCAATGGTTTTAACAAAAGACTCTTCTTCCCCTACTGTTTCTTCCTCAACAACAACACCTTCAAATTCTGGTTCTAGGGGTGGTGGTCTATTTTTTTGACTTATCATTAAGACCATCAGGTTCCAAGAACATGCTCTAATACCACTTGTAGTGTCTCTTTTTTAAATTTTTATTAAAATGCCCAATTTTTCACTTTTTCCCCAATTTCGACCTTTGACTAGTTTTGATGCCTAGGTCTCCAATTTGCCCCAAATGCTCCCAAATTTTATTAGAAGGTATATGAATTATAATAGGAATTGATTATGATGTTCACGGATGATATATGGCCACCAAAAGACCTCTGCAAACTCCCTTAAGATTCTGGACAAAGTATGTAATTTTACTAGCAATTAGAGGTTCAAATCCCCCCAGGGCAATGACTAAAATTAGATTTCCTAATGCCTCCAAAACCACTCGAATTTATGAAAAGAGGTAGGTGATGTCTCAGGGATGTTATTAAGGTCTCATAAGCACCATTAATCAGTTAGTAATTATGTTTTAACCTTCCGATAAACAGCTGCAAAAATCACTAATTCGACCCTTGGGGAAATGGCACCAAGTCTTCTCCAAATGTAAATAAACTGAGTAAAATGACTTCAAATGCTTAAGTTATGAACATGAAAATTGAAAATTGAAACACTCATCAATGGAAGTCAATTCATCATAAATGTATCAAAGAAACATTTTTTTATGCGAATATTCAGCATTACAATGGCATACATCAATAGAGTAGGGAAATGGTCATTGTTTTCTCATTAATAATCATTTTTACATACAACCACTTGGTATTTCTACCTGATACTTTCTGATGATGAAGAATAGAGTATATTAAGCTTATTAAAAATAGAAATACATCATTATAATCTCTCCCAAGGAGTACAAGAGCTCACCCAAAGCGCAATCCCTCAAGGAGCATGAATATGCCTTCAAAAATGAAAATGGTTGAGGGAATGTGATGCATTAGATGAAACCATGAGCTGCCCTATATATGATACCTGCAAATACAAGCTCCATTAAATCTCCATGAAAGACCTGAATGGCCTCTCCAAATGCCAACTTGGATGGGAATCTTTCACCCTCGAAATTGGCTAAGGAAAGAAACTAGTCATCTACTAGCTCTCTCTTCACAAATACAATTTTTCTCAAATGATCAAAAGCTCTTCTCTTGGTTTATCCCTTTATTTTATAAACATCCTTGGCCTTCTAAGGTTCCCAATCTATCCATAGACTTAATCCAATTCGAATTAGGGTAAGGGCTCAAGATTTGCCATGTGTCCTACCTTTCCTAGCCTTCCACCTTCCACCAATTCGAGTGGGGGTCTCTTTGGATTCTCCAACTCCCATGAGCGCCCTCTTGGAGCCTATTTTGGGGGCTGACATGTCATAATGGTCAGATGTCAGAGGTCATATCTACAATTTGTCATAGATGTCATAGATGCTCCATCATGTTGTCATGGTGGCTAGGGAATCTAGCCCAAGTGTCTACAAGCTTCCAATTTGACTCTTCCTCTTCCATGAGGTTACCAATCCATCCCAATTCGACCTAAGATGCTCAATGACATGTGTATGACTTACCAACTCATCCAAGAATGTTCACATTCTCATGAATTCGAATTGGTAAGAGAGAGATGCTATGTGTCCTTGAAAAATCAAGCTAGTGTGGGTCCCACATCCTCCATATGTCTTCAAAACCACTTGCCACCTATAATTTCTCTTGAATTTCTTTATTCAACCTATTTGTTAAATAATTGAACCCTTATAATGTCTAAACATCATTTATTAGCTTCCTTATTACAATTCCACATGTGCCCATCCAACCTAGGAAACTAGTAGGATTGATGGGATTGTCTTACTATGCAATTATTTGAATGGGGACATTACAGATAGAGGCGGTTAGTAAGAGTTAGGGAGAGAGAGAGAGAGAGAGAGAGGGAGAGAGGGTTAGGGGTTTGGGGATGAGAAGGGTGATTAGGGACAAAGGGGAGTATAGTTGAAGAGCATGAGTGTTTGGGTTAGAGAGAGAGAGGTAAAGGGAGAGACTTTAGGGGGTGGTAAGAGGTTAGAGGTAGATACAGAGGGTACTTACCCCCTACTCTCCCTGCAGGGGAGAAAGAGTGTGTGTTGGCACAATTTTACTTCGACCAGGGTTCAAGTCTTATCATTCACCAAAAAACTCCACAATCCACAGACATTGGCCCGAAAGGGAATCAACCCTTCTAGAAAAAACTGTAGAGCATATGAAGTCTCACCCAAAGTATCTATGGGGACTGCAAGAACCAGGATTCATGTAGTGTAGAAGGGGAATACTCATCGAGAAACATGTTCGTTATTAAATCCCATTATAGAACATCGACAGAATAGAACATCAACATATTAGATCATCGAATGATCTCATGACTGAGTCTGAATCTTCACCAAACAATACATTCATTACCATGTTACACCTATAGAACATCAACAAACCAGAGCTTTGACAGACTCATAACTGTGACAAAATTTAGAGCTTGTATCTGATTAATACATCACATCCATTCTTCATACGGTTACTTCCATCATTCATTCAATTAATTGTTTAACAGAGGAAAGAAACACATATCACAACAAATCAAACCATACATCAAAACACATAGAAACACCATAATTTACGTGCAAAACCCATATGTAAAAACCACATAAGCACTTGTATTTTATTAGAGTCGCAGCCAAATAAGCACTTCAGGTAGAACTTATAGATTTCTTCATGTCATACAATGGATCTGTGCACACATTCTGTAGATCAGCGATTCAGCTTCTCCAAAAATTTCTTCAACATATATAGCGGATATCTCTATTACATAGCACAAAACCATACTTCAAACATTAACCCCAAAATTTCCTTCTTAATACATATTTATAGGGCGCACTAAGCTTTCCCCGCTCCCACTAACCCACTAACTTCCTAACTAACTCATTATTACAATGTGGACCAATTCTAACTAACTAAATCAACTTGCGACCTTTGACACGATCAACATGATCGTTTTCCTCAATTCCTAGCCACTTCATCAGAGTTGACCTTTGTGCTGAGTTGGTTCCACTTTGTCTTCGTCCACACTAACTTGTTTCTTCAAAAATGATATCTCCAAAATACTAGGCCCAACAGTGTGAGAGAAGGGGTTAGTAAGTGTTAGGGAAAGGAATGGAGAGAGAGGGGGAGGGGTTCGAGGGATCGTTAAGGGGTTAGTGTGATATGTATTCATTCCCTCGTCATTTAGGATTCCCGCAAGTTAGGGAGATTCACGCAAACAAAAACAAAAAACTAAAATAAAATATAATTTTAATAATATAATTTTATTTTATTTTATATTAATATTATTTAGTTGTACAAGAAAGTTATTGTCAAGTTTAGGAACTTGGAGGGCTGGTCATAAGAAATTAATTGTGATATAGGATTCAAGAAAGGTTATTCCATATCCCTTATCCTTTTTGGTATTTACATTGATAAGCTAAAGGGTTGTTTGGAAGAGGCATGTTTTGTTGGCATTACTTTAGCTAGTATAATAATCATCCTTCTTCTTTATGTTGATGATATTGTTCTTATGGAGAGGAACCCCCATGATCTCAACAAGAAACAAAAAATTCTAATGGATTTTTGCTCTAGTATGGGTTAACATTGAAAAAAAAAATTATGATAATCAACTCCAAAAATATCACTTATGATAATTTCATGTATGACAATAGCAACTTGGAGGAAGTGACTTCATATAAATATCTTGGAATCTGTAAATCAACAGAACTCTGGCTTTGGGATAAGAAAAAACTCTTCTTTGAGAATCTATCCACTCTTGTTTTATCATATGGTTGTGAAGTTTGGGGCTGCAAAATATTTAGAGAATCATGGAGAAGGATAAATCAATCCAAAAGTGCTTTATAACATATAATCTCAAAATTAAAGACAATACACCCTATCCTATCCTCTTCATCGAAGCGAGTCTCTCTCCAATTGAGAGCATGGCTATGACTAGGTACTTAATGTACAAGAATGAGATAAACAACATGGGAGACAAGAGGCTTCCTAAGATTTATTCATACTCGAGTCAAAACCACTTGTGACTTAAGCAAGGTAGGAATAAAGATGCAAAGTTTTGGATAAATCATTAGGGAGTTGAGGAAGAGTTCACTATGTAGAATATTGATAATATTAAAAGTATTATTACATCTAAATTTAAGGAGAATATATGGTGCGATAAAGAGTTAGAGAATAAGATAAAATTAATATATTCTAAGGAGGTGATCAACCCTAATTTAGAAGATAAAAAATATCTCACAAACGTAAAGAAGAAAATCCCAATGTGGCAAAATCGGTTTTTTTAACAGCTGGCACTGATGAACCTTTCGATCACTCTCGGAATCAAATTCTTCCATGTCCTGTGTAACCTTTAGATACCGGTTTGAAATATTTAGGCTTCTCCTTGAAACCTAATAAATATAGAAATAGGACTGGAAGTGGATGCTAGAGAAAGTGGAAAAGCAGTTGAGACACTAGTCTAATCGATGGCTCTCTATGGGAGGGCGCCTTGTTCTAATTAAATCTATTATGGAAAACATTCCAATTTTTTGGATGACTTTAGCAAAGTCCCTAGGTCTATTATAAACCGTATTTGACAACTTTGTTGTCATTTCTTGTGGTTAGGGAATAAGGACTCACACAAAATTCCCTTGGTTAAGTGGGAAACCTTAGCCAAGCCAAAGCGCCTTGGTGGTTGGAGGTTGCAAAACCTTCCCGATTTTGGTACAACTTTGGCTGCGAAGAGCATGTGGTGCTGTCTCTTTGGGGATGGCTTGTGGAGCAATGTAATGCAGAAAAAATATTTATGTATTCTACCCTCCTTCGATTGGTTAAAAAAATTCCAAAGCATTCCAAGGTGCAGTTCGAAATCTTGGCGATGCCTGATTGGGTTGTTAATCTTAATCAAAGATTGGCTAAGCTGGAAACCAGGATGCAGACGAGACATAAAAATAGGTGTTGATCCTATAATTGGTGGTTCAAATTTCTGCTTTCTCTCAAATGCTCTTATCAGTCATATTCGTAGGCATGGTATCTTCTACTTAGCCCAAGTTTATGACTGGCAGTCTAGGGAGGAATCCAGGTGGTGGTCGGCTCAAGCTCTGAATATGTCGTCACTTATTCATGAAGAATGGAAATGTTTTTTCCACGGCCTCACTGGTATGGGGATTTAACTCTCTAATAGACCGGATGAGTTACTTTGGTCTTGGAATTCATAGATCGATGGAGTTACAGTTAGGGAAGCATACTTGTCGATTATGGAAAACAAAAAAAATGATGAGCTGAAATGGTGGCATCCATTGCTTTGAAAATGATTTGGTCCGCTGAGAACTAAATGCTTCTTCTGGATACTCATGGAGAACAGAGTACTAACCTGGGAGAACCTTATTAAGCGAGGGTGTCAGGGAACAGGGCTTTTTGTTCTTTGCAAAAATGACATTGAAACCACAGTGCATTTATTCATCACATGCCTGGTGACTCGGCTTGTTTGGCAGCGTGTATCTCTGGCTTTAAAGTTTTCGAATTGTTGGCATGAGGATTCAGTGGAGCTTTGCATGAAACCCTGGTGTCAATAAAAGTCACACTTTTACCCCAGCTCACATTTTTTGGACGTTGTGGAAACAAAGTAATCTTATAATCTTTGAAAATAATTCTCTTGTTATGTTTTATATTATAAAAGCTATTTTCTGGGAATGCGTCGATTTTAAAATTGTTAACAACCTTGTCAGAGAGATATTCATCTTGTTCAGTTTGATTCCTGGACTTTGCGGGATGATCGACGTGGTATCTTAGGACTCCGACAATCTCTTGGGAGTGGGGTTCATCATGTTCTTATCTAGAGATCATTTTCTACGAGGATGGTTGGGATGAAGACCAGATTCTAACTCACGCAGTGAGCTCTTGGCTCTAACAGACCTGTTTTTCTTTTCAAAGTATAGGCATATTGATTCCTTGGCGGTGTATGGTGATTCCAATATTGTCATCGAGTGGGCGCAAGGAAAAACCAAGTTGCATGTCCTGTTACTTGAGTGGTGGAAATGACGTTTCAGGACACTACAGGAAGCCTTCTGCATCCTCTCTTTCCATCATATTTTTCGGGAGCTTAACGTCGAGGCTGACTCCTTGTCCAAGCGTGCTCTGAATGCATCGGAGGGCATCATCCAGTTTGAGGAGAGTCTTGGTGATGCAATCTCTCCTGGTTGTCTCTTTCTTTACCTCAAATTTCTCTTCTTGATATGGCCGGTCCTTGATACCACCTCATTGTCCTTTGTTTTTGTCTTTTGATCTCTTTGTTAGCTGTTGTTTGCACGTTTTGTGTAGTTCTGTCTTGGAGCAAATCATGAACGTTTTATGTATAGTTGGTTACTCATTAATACAATTATAGTATTTAGTACTTTTTTCTATGTGAAAAAAAAACAACATTATTAAAATACGAACAAAATCTTATGAGCTCCATAGTGAGACAACACATTGAACAATCCCTAAAATGCCATGGGATGAAAGAATATGTCATATTTGTAACACTAAGAGGGTTGAAGATGAAAATCACTTTCCCATAGAATGTCATATACACACCCATATTAGAGCACACAATGCTAACCTTCCTAACCGTTTAACTCATCATGATTATCATGATTTAGGAATGATTCTCTTAAAGCTTGTTGAGCATATAAGTAAAATTCTAAAGAAAACCAAGTGTTCCCTTAGGATTTTAAGGTTTAATAGACCAAAGTTGCTATCAATGGACATTAATAACCACAGGGGGCTTCACTCAATAAACCACTATCATAGCATGTTCGTTCGTGGCATATGAAACAATACCCTTAATTTCACTAAATATTGGAAAATCCCTTCCAAAACCGTTTTTTTTAACCCCCTCCCAATATGCCTTCCCAATTTAAAAAAACCTCTATTTTCACTAGATATTGTATGTATCAATTTTTTCATTAACATTTTTTATACCTCTTTATATTTCCACCTAGTATATTGATATGATACCCCTCTTATGACCCCACATGCATTCTACAATGCACCTTGCTTCTTTCGATGTATATTGTGGATGCACATTAATTCACCCACAATGCAATTACTCAACCACATATCATTATGATTTGCAACATCTAATGGTCTAATGAAGAGATAGGAGAACACTTCTTGTATGTCACTAGAGTCAATGCACATAGTACAACATTTAGATTGCATGTTGCAGTTCTCCAATCGCTGACTATGCCTTTTGTGGGATAGGTATCCAAGCCCCCAGGGCCTGCAACAAGCTCTAGGAGGTTGACTAAACCTACTATGGCTTGTAATAGGCACGAGTGGTTGGGTATTCAAGCCCCCAAGGCCTATCGAGAGCCTATAACAGGCCCTCGAGGCTTAGAACCTCCCAAGTCTATTGGTAACAACTAGCTAAGTGCTATTGGTAACAAGTGGCTGTCAATGACCACTGTCTCTCGACTATGATCGACTAGAAACCCACTTCACCATGAAACCCCCTAGCCTCAAGCATGCCTCAAGACGTGATTTACCTGCGTATTGGTAAGCCCGAACCTTACTTCAACCCAATTTCTCATCCGGCCGTGATCCTGCCATCTCCATTTGGCGGATACTTGTTAGCCCACCGATATAAAAAAGACCCCAAAGTATTTTTGTATTGTTACATTAAATAAAAAAAACCCTTTGCCTCTTAATATATAAGCAATATAATTTTTAGGTTTTCATGAATATTTAATACCGCAATATGAATGAAAATGGTATTATATCGCCTTCTAGTGAAGCCCCCATGTTAATAACTATCATCATCATGTGGAAAACAATATTTTCAATAAAAATATTTTATATTATTAAAATTATTAATATTTTACATCATTTCTTTCCAAGATATTAAACGTACTTTAAGGTTTCACTCAATGTTTTTGACTTTTTTATTAAAAAAAACATTTCAAAAGAATTGATATTGATTGTTATTTATTTAAAATTTTAATTATGATTTATAAATTGAATAACAAACATTTTAATATTTGAATTTTTGAATTTTTCACAAATATAATAATAATGGTAGTTAATACGATCTAATAACACCAACTTTAATATACAAGAATTTAAAAATATTAAGAAATTACTTAATTTACATAAAAATTCTTTAAAAAAATATTCCAAAATCATCATAGTTCCAAAGAATTAAATTGAATTCAGTTTTCAATTCTTTATCTCGCTAAATTTGGATGATCATCCTAAACATGGCATAAATGAGAACACATAAAGAATTACATATATCCGGGTAAAGTATATTTATGAGTGCAATCAACTACTACATGGTGGATACCATTATTAATAATTTTTCATTTTATCGATTTTACTTGAATACATTAATTTTTGGTGCAATCAACTACTACATGGTGTATATCAGTATTAATAATTTTTCATTTTATCGATTTTACTTTTATACATTAAAACAAAAATATACTTCAATCAGCTTCAGCCATATACATAGAATATACAACAAGAGGAAGGTATTTTATTCTTCAAAGAATTCAATAGAAACCAGCTGATTGGAGAAGGACACTTCCAGTCATATTAATTATATCAATGGATGGATTTATGTATTAGTGTTATTTTTATTTTGGACTGTTTGGGCCTTTTTCGCATAGGTTATTTTGTCATCTTGAGGTCATGTTTTTTATTAGTTTGAGAACACGTAGATGATTACAACAGTGGGAACTTATGAGAAGGATAAGGATAAATACATTATGTAGTTTTTTTATTTACCTTATGAACATCAAAAAACTATTTGTTGGATTAAAAAAAAAACTAAAACTGCCTTCTATGTTAATACTGTGGGGGATTGATAAAATGTAGGCAGATAAACTCTAAAAGAAAAGAAATTATACTTATAACAACCTATATTTAAGTATATGAGCATACTCCAGAAAAAATATAGTCTAAGTATTCTAAATTTTCAATTTTTTTCAAACATATTTTCAGTAACTTAAAATAAATAGACTACTCTCTTTAAAAAATTCTAAACATTACATGATAATGAACTAGATGCTATCTTTCTTAGAATTCTTACAATTATTACATAAAGAAGACAACTTGCGTGCAGCTTTAAAGTACATCCCTAACTATGAATGGCATGTGTGAATGCAATATACATTGGGAATTGATCTGGACGAGATGATCCCAAACCCACTTTCATTGTATTTTAGTATTGTATGCCAGACAAACATAAAGTAATTCCGATTCCTGCAGATTAACCTCAAATCTTACGAATTCCCAGCCCGGCCAGGGCCAGATCAAAAGGGAGCAAGAAAGTTAAAAGAATCTCATAAAAAAGAGGAAACCATCAGTAAGTAAATCTTCCTTTCAAAACACACAAAGGATCAAAGTGACAAGTGTGAACACTCTTATCATTGGTTACCTTAGAGAAAACAAATGACATGAGTGGAACCTTATGGAAAGGTCCCATTTCATTAAAAATCAAACTTTTTATTTGTTGCATGAAGTATCTTAGAACTTACATTTTGGCAAAGTTGGCCGAATAATTTAATTACAAGTAAATTAAATAACTTTGTTATTAATAAAATAAAATAATGGTAACTTTTAGATTATTTATCCATGATGTATGGATTAAATCATCAATTTTAATTATAAATTAATATTATCTTTTTTTTTTTACCAATTAATATTGCGAGTAAACTTAAATTGCAAATGAAATCTGAATTTGAAATGAAATTTTACTAAAGATTTGAAACTTAAGTTTTAAATTTAATAAATCAATACGTTAAAAAGGCAATATATGGAGTAAAGAAATATAAAGCAATGAAATCTGAATTTGAAATGAAATTTTACTAAAGATTTGAAACTTAAGTTTTAAATTTAATAAATCAATATTTTAAAAAAGAATATTTAAAAAGGTAATATATAGAGTAAAGAAATATAAAGCAAGCTGAAGTTTACGAATTTTATAAAATTTTAAAAACTCAAGAAATACTATAAAGAAATATTTCATGTAAAGATGTCATGGGGTATTCGAGATGTGCTCAAGATCAATCAACATGACATGTAAAGAAAGTTTGCACAATAAGTCTATGGATTTAATAAAGGAGTTTATTTATTTTATGTTTATGTTTGAGATATTTTGGTTTTTTTTTTTAATTTTCAATCTAAAAAGTTTAAACAAAATAAATTGGAAAATATATGGGAACTTAAGAGGATTATTGGGATAGTTGTAAAATTTTATTTCTATGCTCAAAAGGCCTAGAAAGAAACATTCCTAGGTTGCCATAGTTTTGACATGTTAGAAGGTTAGGGAGCTTTGTATTGTAGCAAAGATTATGAAAATGTGATATTTTGTGGGTGTACACAGGGCACTCTAAGAGAAAGCGACTTTCATCCTCAATGCCCGTAGTCTCATAGAGATGGAAAATCCTTTCCACCCACACTGTTTTAGGAAATGTCCAATGCCCTATTTCACTATGAAGCTCATGATAGTTTATTATTATCTTGGCTATATTAATTTTCTTCTTCTAATTGGTTAAAATAGAGAGATATTTTTTATCTTCTATATTAGAGTTAATGACCTCCTTATAGTATCTTAATTTTCTTTTAACCTCTAACTCTTTCATGCTCCACATTTTCTCTTTAAACGTAGATGTGATAATATTTTTAATTTTATTGATATCTTGCAAAGTGGCATTTTCGACAATCCCCCAATGGTTTAACCAAGCCATGGTGTCTTTATGCCATCCTCTCTTGAGCTGAAGTTGGTCTTGATTGGATTTTTAAGGAATTTTAGGAAGTCTTTGGTCTCCCATGCTATTTATCCTATACTTGTACATTAGGTACCTAGTCATAGAAATGCTCTCAATGGGGGGAAGACCAACTTCTAGAAGGAGAATAGGCTAGGGTGTATTGCTTTTAATTTTTAGGTTATATGTTATGTAACGCTTTTGGATTTCTTCAATTTTTCTCTAGGATTCACTAGAGAGGCTGCTACCCCAAACTAACAACCGTACAAGATAACAAGAACGATAAGAGTTTAAAAAAGAAACATATTTTTATCCCATATCACAAAGTTTGTTGGTTTACAATTGTTTTCAACACCAAAATAAGCTTTCCACCCTCCATTAGTCTATTTCTCAATGCTATAGTTCTAGTTGAGCTTGTAATGAATTTCAATTTAGATATATTTGTAGGAGGACACTTCCTCCAAATTGTTACTGTCATATACAAAGTTAGCCTAAGTGACATTGTTGGACTTGATACTCATAACTTTTGTTTTGTTGATTTTAACAACCATACCCATATTAGAGCATAAATCCTTGAGAATTATTAATTGCTTATCAAGATCAAAAGAGCACCTTGCCATAGGAACGATATCATCAACATAGAGAAGGAGGATGACGACTATTCCAACTAAGGTCGTGCTAGCACAACCTGCATCTTCCAAATAGTTACCTTCTAGTTTATCAATGTAAATGTCGAAAAGGGTTGGGGAGAGGGGGAAACCTTGCTTAAATCCAATATTATAACTAATATCTTCTGACCACCCTTCAGTGCTCTTAAATTTTGCAATGGAAACCTCGTACAACCTTATTGCAGTATCTCTCAACTCGAAAGGAACCTTTAGCTCTTCTAATGTATTCCATGTAAGTTATTTCTAGGCACCATATCAAAAGCTTTCCTAAAGTACACAAAGCAACAAAAGAGATTGGATTTACTATTTCAATATTCCTCCGAAATTACCTAAGTGTAACGAGGTGGTCTGTGGTAGAGTGATGTCTTCTAAATTTCGCTTGAACTTTATCCTGCTTCCCTTTAGTTTCTAGACATACACTGATTTTATTTTCTAAAACCATATCATAAAGCTTGGATAAAAGAGGGAAAATCATAATGGTCTGATAATTAGAGGGGTTATTTTTATCACTACTTTTAAAGATAGGAATAATGAGGCTCTGATTCCAAGGATTAGGGAAACCTTGCTTGACCGCTAGATTGAAGAGTTTGAGGACGTGAGGAATAAGGATCGGCCTGTCCATTTTTAATATTTCTATTTGGTATCCTTCAATGTCCTCAACTTTTACATTTACAAGGTGTTTAACCCCAAAATCAATCTCTTCTAATGAGAAAACTTAGCCCACTATAAGGAGTGTTTGGATGTAATTATCAATGACATTCGAGGATTCATAAAGCTTTTCAATATAGGCACTCCAATATTCCAAAGAAATCATTGTTAACACCGAAAAAGTGCTCACTAGCTCATTTCCCAATTCCTATGACCCATTTGTCTATTTTTTCCACCATTTGAGCCTCTAAAACCTTCAAACGGTCACAAAAAAGACCAAAATCCATCTTTTTCCCCTCAAAATATGTAATTTTCCTCAAAAAATACAAAAAACCCTAAAAAAGGGTCAAAAATTTCCAAAAATCAATTAAAAGGGAATAAAAATATAAAGCATATTCAAAAAAGGAAAAAGAGAGAAAAAGAGGAAAAAGAAACCTAAACCATTTTTATCAATACCATTGGTTTCCTTAAACCACAATGGTATTCTCCGTTACCAAAAAAACTATAAAAAGGTGATAGGGGCTCCTCACTATTCATCCACATTTATCCTATCCTTATGCTGCCAAATTATTTCTTGAGAGCCCTTGCCTCCTTTTTTAGTTTGAAGATCCCCATTAGCATCTTGGAGAAGAAGAGATCATTGAAGCTTTGGAGCACCTCACCATTGTAGCTGCTCAAGCTCAACCATCCTCACCCTTTGAGGTAATAAAAAATATTCAAGTTTTTATTTCTGTCTCTCATGGATCTATTTTGCTTAAAGTTTTTAATCTAAAATTATTTATTTGCAGATGTTAGATCAAGATTTACTTTTTACATCTATTTACTTTTACTGTTTAATCTAAACTGCTACTACAAGTTAGTAGGTGATCATTAGCACATGCTTGGTTGAAAAACCAAGCAACATTTTTTTGGCAACTCCACTTCGTTTCGACTCTTTGAATCTTTGATTTAGATCTATATTTCTTCATTTTTTAGTTGTTATTTGTCTTTAATAGTGTAGATCTGGCCTGCTACTAAGCCCATAGCTTACTACCCTAGCCATTGGCCTTTTCTGCAGCATGAACAACCCAAAATTTCAATTTTTGGGTTCGTTTTCGACGACTTTTTCCATCCTTCAAATAGTGGGTTTTTTGCCTGTCAGCCGCGATTCACATCGCGGGTTCTTTGACTGTCAGCCGCGATTCGCATCACAGGTTTCCTTCCTGATAGCCGCGATCCACATCGCATGTTTCATCCCTATAAGCCGTGATTCACATCGCACCTTTTGCCCTCCGAGTCGCGATTCACATCGCGCCTTTTGCCTAGATCGCCGCGATGCAAATCGTTGATTTTAGCCTAAAATCCGCAATCCAGATTGGGACTTTCACCTTAGACATCCGCGATTTCACCTGTACCGTCCGATACGTTTTTATGATTTTTGCTCATTTTGGCCCATATTTTCCAACCATCTCCCCCGCACTTTTTGGACAGCCTACTGTTTTATTTTTGCAGCATTAGAGATTCACTCATTTTTTATGTTATTTGTTTTACCTTAAACATTTTAAAGAATTTCACATATTTTTTGAAAATTTGTCAAAGCATTTACAACCCATTGCCTTACTTGCAGCCTTTGAGACCCATTTTCCCTTTCTACTACTTGCTTTACTACAACATTTTTAAAAAAATTTAGTTTATTGAAAGAAAAAGTTTTAAAGCATTTTTTAGTTAGACATTTCATATTTTGCAATTTGAAACCAAAATTTTTAATTTGCTTTATATTTCGCCCAAGTGAACTCATTTTTTTTTATGCTATTTGCTTTACCTTAACATTTTCAAGAATTTCACTTATTTTTTGAAAGGTTGTCAAAGCATTTACCTTTAAAATTGTTTTCAGTATTTACATTTCAATTGATTTCATATTTGCAAGTTAAAATCATTATTTTAATTTGTGAGTTTTTGCCCAAGCGAGGCATCTTTATTTTAGTACATAAGCACACCATCACACAATCTGTCACAATAAATCAAAGTGAGCCTTAAAATATATTTAACTCAATCAACATTCTAACCCCACTTGGAAAACACCAAAAGAATATTGTAGTTAGGTAGGACTGAGGGGATAAGTATCCAAATAACACCCTTCACTCACTTTCATTTTGAGACATAGTGGTTGACATTTAGGGTACCAAAATCCCCTAGTACTTATTGGCACGGTTTCAAACCAATTTGTCGGAAAGGCCTCTCCCTTAGGAGGGTCGAAGTAGCCAAACTGGTTCTGGAGGCCTGAGTGGACTACTACAATCCATTCAGTCACCGAAGGACACCTACTCGTTGTTCTCATTGTACCACCCTTGTGGAAGTACAACGGTGATAGAACAAGACCTACAAATTCACCTTTCTGGACGTGTCATGAACGGGGTGTCTTAGTGGCCTATCTTCTAGGATTATCTACCCGGTGTCCCTCCCGGTAGGGGGATATATAGCCTTTGGTTCTACAATTCATATTGTCTGACTTGTATTTCATCACCTTATAGAGGATACATCTTGTTGAATCATAATACTTTTGTAGTTAGGTGGTTGCATGCTCTATTACCTCCCCTTGGTTAGTGGGTCCACCATTTTTCATTTTTAGGAGCCGTTTGCATGTTGGTATTTTGACCACATTTTTTTATTACTCCACTTACTATAGCATAACTGTTATAGTAAGTGTTTTGAGTTTGGTTGTTGGCCTGAGTGCCATTGTTTTTTACACTCCCCTCCTGCACACATGGTTGCATTAGGGTTTTCGAGCTTTCCACTCACCACCACCCATTAGTTTTACTAGACGATTTTCACCATTGAGTCCCTGAGACGTTCTCGACGCTTCTGGGGTGAACCCCCACACTACAGTTCATTTGACACTACTCATCATAGACAAAGAGCATTGTCACTTGACTCTACACATCATTGGCATAGAGCCCTGTCATCCGATTCTGATGCACCTCATTTCACATCTGACTCTGAGGAAAAATTTGAAAATTCCATCTACATCGCACCCACTAGCTCCATGGATGGTACAACTTTTGACCCTTTCTTCACAGGGACTGTTAGTGGAACATCAACCACCCCTTCCACCACAATGGCCACCACGGTAGCCACAACTACAACAACAACTCCCTCAGGTATGCCCAACATGGGATCCACACCTATCTTAGGTATGCCCAATATGGGACCCACACCCACCTTAGGTATGCCCAATATGGGACCTGCACCTATCATCACCACCGCTACTCAAATCCCAGCAGCTACTGGAACCATTCAAACCCATTTGTAACTCATGTTGCACTTGGGGGCGCTGTCCCCTTTCACACATCTTTAGGTGGAGGGCACATCCCTTTTACAACTAATAATCCCTTTGCGGGAAGTGGCCCAATCCATAATGCTACCACTAGCACTTATGCCCCAGCAACCCTGTCACACCCCTCTGCCAGTCTACCATTTATGGCTAGTCTTAATCTACCAAACCTGTAAAGGTTAACAAACGACTCCATTAGACATGACCCTACTTGGCCACCCATGCCCACAAAAATCCTGTCAGACATCTCGAAGTTTGAAGGGAAGGCTGGTGAAGACCCACAAAATCATGTTATGTCTTTTCGCCTATGGTGTTCCTCAAAATCCATAGTCGATGATTCTATTCACCTCCGACTGTTACAAAGAACTTTCACTGGCTCGGTAGCCAAATGGTATATTGAGCAGCCCCATGGGACACACCCTACATTTACATCCCTTGCCTCAACTTTCCTACAGTTCTTTCAACTACCCGTTCGCTATGATGCAGGAATAGAAATCCTACTGTCTTGTAGACAGAATATGGCCACCCTTATCACAGATCACATTGATGAGTGGCGTAAGCGCCGTAGTCTATGCAAGATTAAGCTAAACAACCGCATTTTCCTAGATTGGTTCCTGAAATCTCTCCTTCCACTCATAACCAAGGATGTAGCTTCTGAATGACCCCAGTCGAAGAAGAAGCTATTTTAAAATCCCAACAGTTTGACTTAATCTACGCCCGGTTTGGCTATTTATACACCATATTACCTGATGCCTTGCGCGACGACCCATCTCGGAATGACGCGTCGGGGGCATCCCATGTCGCCAACGGTATCATTGGCCAGGTTATGTCACAAAACAAACCCTTCACCATGATGAGTACCATCAATGCCCTAGACCTTTCTAGGGATACATCTCGTTCTGGAGCTACAACTTCGTATGCTCCAATAATGCACACCCACCATACTCATGGACCCTCATGTCCACCACAGTGTTATGGGAAAACACCCTCAGCTTATGCACCACCTACATATTATAACCAATAGGCCAATCATACCCCGGTTCACCCACAAGCCCAATCGGCTTATTACCCTCAACAGACAACACTTTCTGCCCCAACACTTCCAATAGCTCAAGGTTACCAACAACCACAACAAGCACCAGGTCCACCTCCGAACCCTCCTGCTTATTATCCACCGCAACCTACTCCAGCACCTACATGACCTCAAAACCCCCCTACTACCCAAGGGAAAGTATACTCACAACAAAACCAACCCCAAAACCAGAACAACCAGCATAACCAAGGAGGTCAACAGAACCGCGGAAGAGGACACAACTGCAGAAATAATCAACCTCAAAACCAAGGTGGCCAGCCACCTAATCCCTTGAATAATAATAACGTTGTCCCGCCAACCAAAACCCTGACTGTCCACCGAAACAGGGTAAAAATACTAACTTAAGAACAAACAACCCATGTTCTATTTGTTCGGTATACGGCCACTACACACATAATTGCTCCCATTTGGAGAAAGCACGTCAACTTTGGGCCAATGATGCCCAATGACAAGGGAATGCTGCGCAGCCAGCGCCACCTCCTCAACCGCAACCCATGATATTGCAGAATCCTCTACCCAACCAAGGAGTAGTAAACACTCGTCCAATGGATCTCCCACAAGGATCCGATGCACCATAGCAGCAAATTACCTATGCTGCAACCGATTACCAACATACAGAGTCGAGCACTCACCATCTACTAATGATGTCATCAAATGATATCAATCTTCAAACTCGTCGAAACCAATATGACTTAGCCCCTGAAACCACGTCTACTGATCCATCCACAAGCACCCTTCTAACTGATCAGCCATTACGCATACCTAATACGCCAATGGACGAGGGTTTAAAAGCCCCTCGCGGCCCCTTAAGACGGATTAATAACAATCCTAACTCTTGTGTAGCCTAAAATTACAATATTGTAGAAGGCTTAGCCTAGTCCCCCACTGCCATGTCCTCTCTAGAAGTATTAAAAAATTGTCCTACACAGAGGAAATTATTGTTATCCACCATTGGTACCATAGACCCTAATGACTCAAGAATGATGGCATTCGACTTAGACCAAGCCGAACCACGTTTTCCTTCGTCACTAGCTTTTCAGGTTTCTGTATCCATTCGAAACCTGGTCGTTCATCGATGCATCATCAATGAAGGTGCCTCCACCTACGTAATGTCAACTTTTGTCTAGTAGAAACTTGGATCCCCCGCACTGCAGCCATCCACTAATGCATTATGAGCTTACGATGGTTGTTCAACTCAACTGCAGGGCCTTTTAGTTAAGGTACCCGTGCAATTGGGGGGCAAAATGGTTCTCATAGACATAGAGGTCATAAATTCCCAACTTGATTACAAACTCCTATTAGGACGAAGTTACATGTATAAAATGAAAGCTGTTGCTTCTTCCGTATTCCGCCTCATGATGTTTCCTCGCGAAGGACGCGTAGTCAAAATCGACCAGATAACATACTACGATCCTAATGCACCCGCAACACCTGAAAACGTTCTACCTATGATCGAACAACCCGTTCAGAGTGCACCCACATCATTTGTCTCCTTAGTCGGGTCTAGGATATATTTAGATACTCCCATGACCTCCACGTTCCAATCTATCCCACCCCCTTTGCGGATAACGGAAATATCTAATTTGTCCACCCTTTCACACAACACACAGCCACATACTCAATAGCCACCATTAATTCCATAGCCACCCGCAATGCCTAGTCATATCGGCGCAACACCGATTCATACTATCCCATTCTTATTTCCTCCTTCAGGAGTCATCAGCACATTAGTAATTGCTACGCTAAATATTACAGGTTTAACGTTAGGACTACCTGTGTGGTACTTACCTGCTCCAACCCCTCCCTCGACACCGAATGTTGCTTTACAACCGGTGCAACCCATCAATACATCAAACCGTCCACCACCTGGTGTAGCGAACATCCAAAATCGACCACCTCCGACTGGGACCACTGCATCAACATGTAGTTATGCTCCCCCTCAAATCTGCTACAATGGGGGCAAAGACCCACAAACCTACACCACCAAACCCACAACCCGCACCCCCCATCGACTCCCAAGTTGGCAAATAATCCCCCAACAATCCATGTTCCCCCCAAGTGCTCTTTGTGCGACGATATAGGCCATGCTACTCATCAATGTCCACAATTACCAACACTTCAAGAACACATGCAAATGTTGGATGATGACACTAACATCCCAGTTGTCAAACTAGAACTGCCCCCTCAGCCTCGCAATAAATCGATGTGTACCAACCACCCCTGTGTGATATGCAGCATTTACGGTCATTACTCACACCACTGCCCCGATCTCCTAGATTATAGAGCAGCTCTATATGAATTGAATAATGCCAACCTAGAGATATCCCCCCCTCTCATTGAGGAAATATACCCCCCAAAGTCTTCCTCTTCAGAATAAACCAATACCATTTATGTGATTTCATCCACCTACGTGCCTCAATCAATTGATTTGATGACACACTACTTCCGTAGCGATGAGGAAATCCTAGAAACACTTACTGCACCTGACTACCCCTGGGATGATATGCACCATCAGTCATACTTCAACCCTGAGGCATCTACCTCCACCACGATGAACCAACTATCTGTCAAATCCAAATATTTTTTACCAACCAAGGTGTTGATGCCCCGAATATCGCAGCATCAATCAGCAAGGGATTCTCCCCGGTAGGCAAATCCCAATTGGATCCTCACCATTTGGTGGGGGGAATCCGTCAGGTTAACGATTCCAGCTACTGTGTAAGATTTAAAGATTTGTTGTGTTTTTTACCGGTTGCGGCTCGATCCACCGTTTATGTGTTTTAAATTTATGTATGAGATGCAAGTGCTATAAACTAATTTAATCTAAATAATCTAAATGCAAAACTGAAACAAATCTTAATCTAAAATTGTGACAAGCAAATCTATTATATCCTCACGAGGATCCTAAATAAGAGAATGAGCAGCGTGCTGTAGATACACATAAAGATCTCGCAGATAGCTGTTTGAACCATTTGTAAATGTGAATTACAGTAGAAAGGGAGATACATTCAAGATAGCTCAAATGAATTAAAATGATTTCACCACTCATAGTACACAACATAATACACAGAAAATGAGAAACATTCACAGCAATGGAGTAATCCACAATGAGTTAGAACGATCTCATAATAAACCAGTGGTAAGAGAGTCGAAATAGTTCCACATCCCTTTACACAGATCCCAAGCAAATGCCGTGCAGGCTTTCAATAGACAAAAACAAACTCCTGTATCTTTATATCTGGAAAATAGTTCCCATACATAGCACAGTCCTTTTTTCTTTGCCTGTCAAAAGTCCTTATTCTCTCCTCCATTCACCTATTTATAGATTTTACAATGCTTCTCATTTTCCCAAAAACCTAAACCTAAACCTAGGAGGGAACACAAATTTTGTCTTTTAGTGGTCAATAAGACAAAACCTAGAACAGAGCTGTCTTTTACAAAATTAGAACAAAACAGCAATAAAGTTCCCTTTTCTTTATTACAAAAAGACAAATAACAACTATCTTTTGTTTTAGAATAAATCAAGCTATGGATGGCTCGGTTGCTAACTGCGATGCTTCTGCTGCTGTGCTTGCTTCCTCGGGGATATAAGATCGTGATGGATTATCCTCTTGCTGTATATAGCTAGACCAATGAGTCATTTCTCGCAGGATGGTCCTTGCTCGCGCCGAGACTATCTTTTTTAATGCGGTTTCATGCTTTCTCATATCTGACTTGATAGTGGCTGTGCCTGTTGCTAAGGCTTGAGCAATGCTATTCACCTAACCGAATTCCGATGCATATCATCTTGCAATAGCGAAATAGCGCAAGTAAATATTTTGACAAAAACTTTAAATGAACATTGCACACCTCAAGCCTCATTATATTTAAAAGGGACACATTTATGTTGCTTGGGCCACAGGTTGGCCAATTTAATAGTCACGTGGCTCAAAGTGGAAAGGTGGTTGATTTAACGTGGCTGCCATAAGTTTTAATTAATGTTTAGTTACACGCATACCGAAACAGGTGGGCTACACCATGGCGGGGAAGATAGCGTTAACTAATGTGCAATGGACGGGAAGCTTATAATTAAAAACCCCGTGATCATAAGTGGGACCTGTCGGTGGCATTTTACGATTGGGACTGGCGCGACAATGGCGATCTTTTAAGGCTAACTCATGCGCCATAGCGCAGAAAATATCATCAAGACTTGCACTGGACAGGTCACAAACGGTCGGCATAATTAAGCGTAGCGCTTGCGATTGCGGCGAGGAAATTATCACTAGGACCTGCGCCCAAAAGATGCGCCAATGACCAAGTGAACAGGATCGTGAATGCAGTGGCGATTTTTTTAGCTATGTCCTGCGCGTGTGGTGGCAGTCTTAGTGTTAAACTTTGCACCGAAGGGCTACACCAAGAATTGAACTCAGGCTGCATCCAAAGATGAGGCGCGATTATGATGGAGGTCGTTATAGGGATAGGTTTTTTGCACGTCGGCGGAGAATTTAGTCACAAAATGTGCGCTAACAAAAGATGCACCAAAGAGTTCCAAAGACTTAGAAGATTCTTCTGTCGACATCCTTTATGAAGCTAAACTCTGCACTGAAGGCAGCCAAAATAATGCTGGGCAATTGCGCCAAAGGCGGCCAAAATAAGACTAAGACAGGCACCATGGTTGGGCCGAAGTGAGCTCTTGAAGTGCGCCAAAAGCGGCCAAGGTAGTTTTAGACTTTGCACGATAAGCGGGCAGCTTAAATCTAAAAGTTGCGTGAGCGAGGATAAAAAAAAATGGTCAAATTACAGTTAAGACTTTCGTCGAAATAGTAAAGTTAGGTTTAATATTTGCGCCCAAAGGCGGAAGACTTATGGTTAAAACTTGCGCTGAAGGCGGAAGACTTATGGTTAAAACTTGCACTAAAGGTGGAAGACTTATGGTTAAAACTTGCGCCAAAGGCTAATGGTGACTTTGGCTTAGAAACATTTTCAGAAAACTTCTTTGGGAGACAACTGTTAAAGTTTTGTCGGATTTAGAGCAGGATAAGCTTCAAAAGAAAGAGAAAGAAAAATCAATACAAAAGTGTAGGAGGAGGGGCCCCAATATTTTTTTAAAATTTTGGGGGGATGTTGCAGCAACAACACAAGGTCAACTGGTTCAAAGATCCTATCCTAGCTCTAGATGCCTTTGAAGAAGGTAATATGGCCAACATTTCTCCTATCATAAAAATTGACATCTCCACCACACCTAGAAAACCTGAACTTATCTCCTTAGGTGCATCATGCACTGAAGAGGAAGTTCAAGCCTATAAGAAACTCTTCCAAGAGTTTCGCGATCTCTTTGCCTGGTCTTACATCGAGATGCCTGGTCTCGATCCTACCATTGTAGAACATCACATAGACACTTGGCCTAACATACCACCTGTCTGCCAGAAACAACGCCCCATTCACCCATCTAAGCTTCCATCCATTAAGGCCGAAATTAAGAAGCTTCGAGTAGAAGGGTTCATATATCCTATTGCTTATACCACTTGGGTTTCCAACCCAGTGCCAGTCAATAAAAAAGTGGGCACCATTCGTGTCTGTACTGATTTCCGCAACCTCAATCAGCTTGTCCCAAAGGCAACTTCCCAACACCATTTATCGACCAACTAATCGATGCATGTGCGGGGCACGAGGTACTATATTTCATGGACAGTTTATCCAGGTATAACCAAATCCAAATCTGCAAGGAAGATTAATACAAAACCGCTTTCACCACCCCATGGGGCACTTTTGCCTATCACTTTATGCCCTTCGGTTTCAAAAACGTTGGAGCCACATTCCAGCATGCCATGACTTATTGTTTTCATGACCTGATTAACATCATATTGGCTTACCTAGACGACCTCACGACTCGACCTAAGAAATGATCCGACCATCTAGACGACCTTCGAAAAGTCTTCTTGCGTTGTCGCAAATACCAAATCTGCTTGAACCCACTCAAGTGTGTCTTTTTCGTTCCAGCAGGTCGTCTGTTGGGTTTCATCATTTCAGAAAAAGGAATCACCTTAGACACATTAAAGGTCCAAGCCATCTTAGACCTACCATCACCCTGTACGCTTCGGCAATTACAGAGCCTTTAGGGAAAATCAAATTTCCTTTCTTCGTTTTGTACCTGATTATGCCACAACGGTCCATGGTTTTCTTCGTTTGCTTTGTACACACATCCCTTTTGTGTGGGATTATCAAGTGCAAGGAGCCTTCGATGACCTAAAGAAATCTCTCACCAACGCCCCCTTGATCTCCCCTCCTGATTTCTCCAAAGATTTCATTCTTTACATTTCGGCATCGGACTATGCCGTTTCAGGAGTCCTCGTTCAAGAAGACACTGCACGTCAAGAGCACGTCATTTATTATGTGAGCCAAACATTATCTGGCCCACCGCTACGGTAACCATATGAAGAGAAACTAGCCCGCGGCGTCGTCTTTTAAGTACAAAAATTGTGACATTACATCCTTATCAGCCATACCACAGTGGTCTATGTCTTGACTCGTCACCTTCTTTAAGGCCGCGTAGCTAAGTGGGTGATTATCCTACAAGAATATGACCTGAATTTCAAAACCCCGAAGCAGCAAATCCTTAGCACTTGCTCAACTCATTACGGACCTATCCTCCTCATCGCCATCACCAGCTATCAATACTGATCTAATTGATGACCATTTATTCATCATCTCGTTAGACGACCCTTTGTACGACGACATTTTGGTTTACCTTCGTACACAGAAGTTTCAACCCAATGTCGACCATGAAGAACATCATCGCATCCGCCACCATGCTCCCCGTTATCTCCTCTTAGGCGATGTCCTCTATCGACGTGGTGTTGATACAATCCTACGACATTTCCTTTCTCGAGAAGAAGCAGAACAAGTCCTTAATGATTGTCATAGCAGTGCCTGTGGTGGCCATTTCTCTGGAATGGCCACTGCCCAAAAGGTAATCAGCTCAAGTTATTTTTGGCCCTCATTATTTACTGATTGCATCACAGCAGTCAAACATTTCCAAAAGTGCCAACTCTTTGCCCCCAAAGCAAGGACTCCCCCTACCCCCCTCCATCCAGCAATCACAGTTGGTCCCTTTTGCAAATGGGCCATCGACTTCATGGAGTGTAACCCAACATCAGCTGGCGGTCATAAATACATCATTGTGGCCATCAATTACTTTACTTAATGGGCAGAAGCCATGCCTACTTACAACTGCAAAGCTTACACTGCAGCCCGCTTTTTCCTCAACCATGTTATTGCTCATTTTGGAGTACCAAAGCAACTCGTCTCAGACCATGGTTCTCACTTTGAGGACTCTGCTTGGCGAGAATTATCAACCCTCCTTAAGTTTGAACATCATTTCTCTTCCACCCACTACCCCCAAGGGAACGACCAAGTTGAAGCTATTAACAAAATTTTTAAGACTATCCTCTAGCACACTGTCGACCGACATAAGTCCAATTGGCATCACATCTTTTTTCCCGCACTGTGGGCTTACCGCACGTCCACTAAAAATTCCACCGGTTTCACCCCTTTCCATTTGGTTCACGGTATAGAATCTGTCCTCCCAATTGAGTGTCAGATCCCGACATTGCATATCGCCATCGAACTCCTCCCAGATACTTCACCAATTGAACAACGCTTACTTCTTTTAGAGAAAGCTGACGAAGATCGCCGCGCAGCTCTCCAAACAATCGAAGCCGCAAAGAAATAATCCAAATTCAGTTATGATAAACATGTTCACCCACGAGCATTTAGTGAAGGAGACCTTGTACTCGTTTACGATCAAGCCCATGACAAAAAGGGCAAAGGAAAATTCAAATCCATGTGGCAAGGCCCATACGTCATACACACTTGCCTTGGACATGGGGCATACATTTTGACCGACTCAGAAGGAAACCCCATGCGCAACCCTCATAACGGGTTGTACCTCAAATGATTTTATCTATAAAAAATCTTCTGGACACCACAGTCCATATTGTACAGTTTTTAATTCGTTTTTTCACTGTAAACTTTCAAAACCTTACATTTTCATTTTTTCATGCATGACCACAGATGGATCCTGTTCCACTTTACTATGTTGGCTTCGCTGATGGTGCAAGCCGCTAGTCTCCAAATCTCGCCTCCACAGCTTGGGTACTCTATTCCCCCTCACTTGAGTTAATCCACCTCAACGGAGTGTGTATAGGCATTGCTACCAATAACTAGGTTGAGTATGATGCTGTGACCAATCTCCTAATCGCTGCCCTCCAAATGAGCATAAGTCACCTTCATGTCTTCCTTGATTCCCAGCTTCTTGTTTCCCATCTCAACAATTGTTACCAGGTATGCGATCCCTATCTCTTTAAAAAACTCCTGCGCACTAAACAAATGATTAGACACTTTGAATCCATTTCATTCACTCATGTCCCAAGAAATCTCAACAGTGTAGCAGACGAAATGGCTAACAAAATTCTAGATTGGCACGTCAACCAAAACATGTAGGACATCAAAACATGCACCACATAGGCATCAAAAAATCAAACAAACAAAAGAAACCATCATAGTATTGCATCCACGTGCATAAAATGTTCCTCCACGGGCATAAAAAATCATAGTAGTGCATCCACATGCATACACGACTATATAATAAAAACTGCATCCATGTGCATAAATATATATATCATCATATAGTCGAAATTTCAAGAGTGCCCTCGAAACCCGAATATACAAAAAGTACACCAGCCGTACGTAATACATATAAAAAACGTCCCCATATGCTCATCAGCATTTGGGGGCAAGTAAAAGACAACCTAATCCTCGTCATCATGGCCTGCCGCCTCCTCTGGCTCCTCTTCCAGGTCATACTAGTACCTGGCCCTCCTCTCCGTGGCCAACACAGCTATCCGTCGCAAAATCGATCTCCACTCACAGGGAGCATCGTAACACTAGTCTAACACATGCTGGTCCAAATCTCTCCAACCCTCATTAGGCACACCATCCAACAGCTCGTCGATGGTATCACGTATACCCTTTGCATCATCGTCTCGGCGACGCACAACTCCTCGCGCACGAGGTAGGGGTGCCACTACTGGTGGAGGTACCACCACCACCACACAACCCCTGCAGCCCTGATGATCCGGTGGAGATTGCGGACCCACATCTGCAAACAAACCAACAATATGCGACATCAACATCATGAAAACACCTCTAACTATCATCATAAAAAAAAAATATAAACATGATATGCTAGAGAAACAAAAACAAATACGTACCATTTGGCCCCCAGGCCTGACCTAGAGCAAGGGGCATCTCTATATCCTCTCGGAAATCCATCTCCCGGTACGGGTAGTCATCAAATAGAACTGGCATATGCTCCCACTGCTCATACATATCTGTAGTGAAGAACTGTCCAGGAGCACCGCCACCACTCTGAGGCATCATCTCTCCCCACCGCACCATCCGTGGCTCACTCCTCAAACCATCCCGAACCGGCACACGAGGCCGCAATGTAGGCACTCGCTCGAAAAAGAAGCAACACTGAAATGAAGCGTAGCTGAACTCCCCCCCCTGTAGCCTCACCTTGTTCATCTCACGCTGAGCACAAGCAAGGAATATCTTCCCCCAGCCATAGTAAGTACCAATCATCACCCGATGAACCATAAACACCTTCCCACCTGACAATCGGTGGGGCGTTTGTGCACCAAGTACCCGTAGTACGACGACCACAACCTCCTGCATCACCGGATCCCGCAAATCACGAACAAGCAAAGCACTGGCATGCACCTCAGACCCCCGACAGAAAAATCTCTCAAGGAGATCCTCTATATCAACATCAGTCGGTATCCTGGGTTGCGTATCCCCTATCTCACCGAAACGGGATAGCCCAGTTAGAAAATAAACATTAGTCAAGGTGAGATCCAGTCTCTCACCTTGAACCATAAAATCCTGCATACCCAGATCCCAGAAATCAATCAACTTGTTCAACAAAAAGTTCATTGAACGCATAAGAGGAATCTGAGTGAACTTCAGCAGTTCGCCCAAAGCCAAGGCCGCCTGTGCATGATGGTCATCCTGAATGACCTCCATCTGAGCCTCTAGAATCTCTCTCTCCCACCATGATGCCCTCATCCGCCTGAGCATCCTGCCAAGCCAACAAGAAAGTATTAAAAATCAAGAAGATACCATGAATATTTCCCCCGGCAAAACGATCCAGATCGCGGCTTTGGAGGCCCACAACCGCGATCGACATCGCAGCTGTGGAGGCCCACAACCGCGATCCACATCGCAACTGTGGAGGCCCATAACCGCGATCCACATCACACAAAAAGGCTCGAGAGCTACGATATTCCATGTTGGTCACCCAACGTGACCTATATGCCACCCCCGAGACCTAGCTCCCCCCGGAAAGCAAATAAAGTTAAAGCTTATGGCTAGTAGGCTTACCTGAAACTCATGGAATAAAAATATGACAGTCGGTTCTCCTGCAAATGAAGAAAATGATCTGACCAACTCAAATCTCTTGTCAAACTCAACCGTGAAAATGACACATGTCACTATGGGTCCACTTACTATTTATAGATATTTGACCAATTTTCAATCAGCCATTCTGAAGCCATACGACGTTCGTTTTCCAAACCGTGGATGCCATTGGATTCAGCACGGTGAGAACTTCACGGTGGTCTAGTCATTTTCTCGATTCCATGAGCCCCATTTTTAGGCATTTTTTCACACACCCTCTTCGCCTCGGTTTGCGTCCCACAATGACCGTTGTCCATTTTTGATGAATTTATATCACTGGATTTAGTTTTCCATGCTCGTGATTATGCTTGAGATCATTTATCGCTCTCACTACAAATCCTTTTTGGCATTGTGTCCTCACACCTTGCCGCCTTGATTTGTGTGCCACATCGGTAGCTATCAGATTTTACATAATTTGTGCATCACAATTTATACATGAGCCCTTCAATCCATCCATACTGCAACTATGGCGTTGTTTTGCTACCATTCATCAACCCGCAAGGAGGCCCCATCAGTGTTCCCCCCCTATCACTATGCTTGATCCCCACACTCATCCCTTGATTGAACACTTCCTCCTTACCTCACCATTACTTTTGTTCGGTAATATTGTATCCCTTTTTCGGGCCGATCAATTCCTTTACGAAAAAGGAACTTAGGGAGTTTCTATTAAGCTCTTTTCTGACTCCTAAAACAGTGAAAAGATCGTCGAGCAATCTTGCTTCCTTTCATGCTCATTAAACGTATCTGAAAGGGTGTCTACCTGGTATAAGTTTACCCCTTTTCCAGACCTTGTATACTAATTACGAAAAAGGAATACTCTAGTCACATCGGCTAGAAGAGTTCTTCATTGCATCCTTTTATGGTTTTTCGGGCCTTGGAGACTAACATACGAAAAAGAACCCCCTTGGAGTCTACTTACTGCTTTCAGACTCTCTAAAACTGAAAGCAACCATGAGCATGAACTGTCCTGGTCTCGTACAAATCCACACGACAATACCATTTTGAGTACACTTTTATCCCTTCTTCGAGCTCCTTAAAACAATGAAGAAGGCCCCAACGGTGCCTTTCGGCGCCACAACAAAGCATATATTGTCACACTATTATGGAAGCTGCCCCAATTTGGTCGCCTTTGTTCAGAGTATTCTGCGATATACCACCTTGAGAGTTCCCCGATACTAGACATCAGTTTGTCATCCTGAATCTCCCCCATCGTAGTACATACCCCTGACCCCTTAAGATATGATCCCCATACCTAAAAGTCGGTTTCATATGCTGCCAGGTCACCCATGTCAACATACTTTGAACAAAGGAAGTTTGAGTCCCCCCCACTATGCGACGCCAGTTATTCCCAATCCCCACAGTATGCTAGTCCCACTATCAGTACTATCCCCTCTCGATTGTACACCCCGCGCTCCTATCAAGGAAACATCATTGTCTTGGTAGTTGCAAGGTCTCCCTCTGTCAATGCCAACCAATCTATTCCATAGGATAGACCCAGAGGTTCATGTGCCTTGGACTCATCACCACCAGCAGTGAGTGCCTACAGATCATTTTGAAATGAGTCCTTAGTGCCTATCCAAATGATTGTTTCTCACATGCTCGATGTCAACACCTTGATCACATCGTTGAGATTCATACAGGGTATTGGTCGTTTCAGTTATTAGTTGAAGACCCCGGATGTCACCTGACTCTAGCACATTTGTGAGTCTACTTGAGGAAACAACCAGTTACATGTTCTTATGGATATCTGGGTCGTGCTTGGTGACAGTATTCAGAAGTACCCCAGTTTTATACTCCCTTGAGTATATAGTTCCATATACTCTTCAGAAGTTGACTCACAGTTATTGAGTCCCTACAGTTGTTGAAAACCTTCAGACTCAGCAGTTCATCGACCCTTCTGACACCTTATTCAGAATGGTTGTTTCTCTTTTCCAGTGTATCAGTTCTTTAGATCAGCCATGGTATGACCACGAGTATATCCCATCATTGTGTCCCCTCTGCACCAGTATGATGTACACAGTAGTTTTATATGTATTGTTCAGGTCCCCCTTTTTTGGGCCTCATTATTATTTATATGTCTTGATACGAGCATGGGTATGCCCTCCTCTTCCATTATCAAATATTATTCCTCATTCACTTTGAGGACATGTATTTTTTAGTTTGTGTAGTTTTCATGGGCCCGGTGTTCCACTCTCTAATTAGTTTCTTCTCTTCTCCAAACCCTAGGAAAAAGACAAAGAAACTATGATGTCTATTGTAGCTGCTCAAGCTCAACCATCCTCACCCTTTGTAGCTACTCAAGCTCAACCATCCTCACCCTTTGAGGTAATAAAAAATATTCAAGTTTTTATTTCTGTCTCTCATGGATCTATTTTGCTTAAAGTTTTTAATCTAAAATTATTTATTTGCACATGTTAGATCAAGATTTACTTTTTACATCTATTTACTTTTACTGTTTAATCTAAACTGCTACTACAAGTTAGTAGGTGCTCATTAGCACATGCTTGGTTGAAAAACCAAGCAACAATCATATATATGAGACAAGATGTATTTTGTAGTAAGTTTGTTATCAATATTTTAAAAAGATATAGTTTATAATGTTAAAAAATAAGAAAGAAATTTTATAAGTTTATAAAAGGAAAGTAATATATTACTCTATTCGGAAGATTAGATGAGACAAGGTTGTAATAAGTTTGTTGTCAATATTTAAAAAAATAATGATATTTTGAATGTTATTAATTAAAATCTGTCGGGGTGTAGACTAGTTAGTGATTGGGTGCATTGTTAAGGTAGTCGTTGTGACATTGCAGGTTTAAACCTCAAATATACCTAGAGATTATAATTGCAGCATGCCATCATCAACCCCGTGTCACATGAGTACGAACCTGACCTAGTTAATTTTCTTATATTAATATTATTTTAGTTGTACGAGAATGTTATTGTCAAGTTTAGGAACTCTAAGGATTGGTCAGAAGAATCTAATTGTAATATTGGAGCCAAGCAAGGTTTTCCCTTATCTCCTACCCTTTTCGGTATTTACATTGACAGGCTATAGGATTTTTTGGAATAGGCAAGTTATTATGGCATGAATTTGGCTAGTATAGTCATCAATGCATCATATTTATTCTTTATGCTAATGATAATGTGCTTATGGCAATGAGTCCCTATGAACTCAACAAGAAGCAAAAAAATCTCAAGTATTTTTTCTCTGCTATGGGTAAAAAAAAGGTTATGATAACAAATCCCAAAATATTACTTATGATTGTTTCATGTATGACAACAACAACTTGGAGAAACTGGCTTCATATAAATATCTCAAAATCGATCTTCATCATAAGCATAAGTGAAGCTATAGCATTGAGAAAATGATTAATAGAGGTTGGAAAGTTTATTATGGACTTGAAAATAGTTGTAAATCAACAAGCCTCTAGATTTGGGATAGGAAGTAACTCCTCTTTGATACTCTTTTCACTCCTATTATCTTATAAGGTTGTGAATTTTGGGGATGCAACATCTCTAGAGAAGCATGGAGAAGTATAGAGCAAATCCAAAAGTGCTTTATAACATATAATCTCAAAATTAAAGGAAATACACCCTATCTTATCCTCCTCATAGAAGCGAGTCTCTCCCTAATTTAGAGCATGGTTATGAATATGTACCTAATGTACAAGAATAAGATAAAGAACATGTGAGACAAGACGATTCCTAAGATTGATTCATACTCCAATCAAAACCACCTGCAACTTCAGCAAGGTTTGCATAAAGATGCCAAGTCTTGGCTAAACAATTGGGGAGTTGAGAAAGAGTTCACTCTGGATAACAATGATAATATTAAAAGTATTACTACATCTAAATTTAATGAGAAGATGTTCTATAAATAGTTAGAGTATAAGAGAAAATTAAGATATTATAAGGAGGTGATCAACCAATATTTATAAGATCAAAAGTATCTCTTTGTTTTAACAAACATAAAGAATAAAATCAACATTGCTAAAATAATAACAAACTTTCATGGGCTCCATAGTGAAACAAGGCACTAGGGAATTCCTAAAACACCATGGGATGAAATACTCTATCATGTTTGCAACATGAATATGGTTGAATATGGAAATCATTTTCTCATAGAATGTCATGTATACACCAACATTAAAGTGCAATTTCAAAATATTTATTACAATACTAACCTTCTAACCTTTTAACTTATCAGAATTATGGTGATTTAGGGATGATTCTCTTAAAGGTTTTTTAGCATAGAAATAATTTTTTAAAGAAAACCATAACTCCTTACCTTCTTAAAATCCAATAGACCAAAATTATAGATGTGAATAAATATCATTATCAGATATATATATATATATATATATATATATATATATATATATATATATATATTTTTCCAGAGAAAAAAAGACTACTATTGATATTCATATTAGAATCAAATAGTACAAATAATGTTCCTGATCCATCCAGCTGGAATCTTCTGAGATAACTATAGATGTTATCTTATAAGATCTGAGCTCCAAAAAAGTTGTGCCTATCCCTTAAAGGATATATCAAATCTGAGCATACATAACAGTTTACCCAAGCACATGGCTTGTTACATCCAAAAATACAAACCAAAATGTAAATCCAGCAAAATGCATTAAGTACAAATAAGGGAAAGAGCATCATCAGCAGATCAGTCATAGAAATAGATAGAACCACAGTCCTGAATGCAGCCCTCGCACCAATCTTCCCATATCAAGTGACCTTCACATCCTTCTAGAGCATGTTTGGATAGCTTGTCCGCCAAACAGTTGTGCTCACGATAAATGTGTTCAAAAATGATGTTCTGCTGTTTTTGAATTTCAAAAATTGTCCTGGAGGCCCAGTGTCTCAGACTTAAAACATTTAGCTTGAATTTACCTTCTGCCCATTTGATGGTTACCCGAGAGTCACCATATACTTTTATGTTGTTCAATCCAAAAATGTTGGCAACCTTTAGAACACACCAAAGTGCAATTAATTCCGCCTTCATGTTTGATCCCTTTCCACAGCTGAGCTTGATGGTATAGTAATGTGAGTCATTTAGATAAATAACTCCACCTATAGCACAGATGCCTGCTTGTGAAGCACCATCAAAAAACAAAATAGGACGATCCACATTGAGATTAAATGTACTAACTCTGTCAGTTTTCAACATCACCTCATCCAACTTGCAGGAGTTATACATTTTGAGAGCTGTCAAGCAACAATTGATGTGATCAGGTGAAGAATTTTGAAAAATGGCACAGTTTCTGGCATGCCAAATTGCCCAGGGTATGCAAACAGCCAGAAAGAAGTGCTTTTTGCAATATCTATACCAGTGTAAGAAACATGAATTAAAATCCCCAATAGCCCAGCATTGAGTAATTTTAAAATCCATAGAAATCATTTCCCAAATTTTGCGAGAGAAGGAGCACTGTACAAACAGGTGCAGTCTAGTTTCAGCATCATTTTTGCAGAGAAAACAATAACTTGGACCTGTCCATCCTCGCTTACAAAGATTATCCCAGGTTTTTAACTTATCTTGTAAAATCAGCCAAGAAAAACATTTTAATTTGACTGGAATGTGCCACTGCCAAATCTTCAAATACCACCAGTCCGGCGGGAAAATATACTTGTGCTGGAGAATTCTTTTGTAAGCATCTTTAGCCGTGACAGTGCCAGATTCAGTGTTACCACTCCAAACCAACTTATCCTCAGAGCTATTTAAATGGACACCAGCAGAGTTCAAAGATTTTGTGAAATTATCCCAAATGCTAGCAAGATACCCGGATAGACCAATCTCCTGTGCCGATAACCACTTCGAGCTTCCTGCAGAGCCAAAATTCCGATGTTGTATCATGTTTAACATGGAAAGACCAATGACTTGTAAATATTGAGGAATAATAGGAGGAAGACCCTGTTCCTGTTCAAGCCCAATAATGGGATCAACCCCTACCCTGATATGTGTTCCAGACCCAACATGCCAAACTAGGTCACTTTTAATCCAATGGAAAACTTTCATGAAACCTCTCCACATAGGAGAAAAGTCCCAGTTAGTCAATTTTGGATTTCTGATCCAGGTACTGATATCTGTCTTAATGTATTTAATATGAAGAACTTTAGACCAAAGGGAGATACCATGAATTCCACGCCAAAGACTTTTTAATCTGAGGGCTATATTAAACACCTCCAAATCTTTAATTCCCCAACCTCCGTATTTATATGGTCTAGCAAGAGATTCAGCTGCTACCATTGGAATCTTTCCGCTGTAAGCAGTCCCATTCCACAGAAAGTTGAAAAAATATCTCTTGATAGATTTAATGATGGAGATAGGGACTTCTAACATAGAGAACCAGTACACAGGTATGCTGGAAAGCACCGACTGCACCAGTATAAGCTTTCCACCGATTGACAACAGCCTATAGGACCACTGTGCAATTCTATCCTCTATTTTTTTCAAAAGCCAATGCCAATCACGGATCAGATAATTGTTAGGTTTAAGGATGTAACCCAAATATTTAAAACCTTGATCAAAAGTAGACCAATTATATGGCAAGACAGATCTAATATCTCTTATCTGACCTTCATGTATAGAAAGATGTATAAAGCTGGATTTGGCCTCACTGACAAGCATGCCTGTTGCATTGCTAAAAGTAGTAATGATGTTTTTGTACATTAACCATTCTTCCACTGTGTCATTACCTCCTACAAAAACATCATCTGCAAACATCAAATAAGTAAAAACACAGTCTTTTGAGAAATTGATATATATATATATATTCAATCAAAATTATTTTTATTATAAAAATTATTAATATTATACATTATTTCTTTCCAAGATGCTAAACATACTTTAACGTTTCACTCGATGTTTTTGAGTATTTTCAATCTAGAAACAACACTTAAAAGAATTGATATTAATTGTTATTTTATTTAAAACTGTAAATAACATTTATAAATTGAACAATAAAAAGTTTAATATTTGCATTTTTGTATGTTTGAATTTTTCACAAATATGATTATGATGATAGAAACAACACTTAAAAGAATTGATATTAATTGTTATTTTATTTAAAATTGTAAATAACATTTATAAATTGAACAATAAAAAGTTTAATATTTGCATTTTTGTATGTTTGAATTTTTCACAAATATGATGATGAAGAAAAAGTGTCACCATTTCCGGTTTATCAAATCTCAAGAAAAGTTAAGAAATTAGAAGTATTCCATAATCAACATAATTCCAAGGAATTAAATTGAATTAAGTTTTCCATTCTTTATCTCTTTAATTTTGGGTAACCAACCTAGCTATGGCATAAAGGAGAACACATAAAGAATTACACATCTCTCTTAAAGAATTACACATCTCTCTTACATTGGATCATAGAAAACATCTTCATGAATGTAATCAATTAATATGTTGCATATAGTTATCATATACATTTTTTATTATTATATATATATGGTAGTATTAGGAATTTTTTATTTTCTTGACTTGCCACGTTTACATTATTTTTTGGATAGATATATTATACATAATTTTTATAATATAAATTTGTATTTAATTAATTTTATTATTAGTATAAATTTTATTTTATATAATTATAATGATGGTTATTTAATATTTGGGATGATGATGTTGATGAATATAATGATGATTACCATTCACTTAGACTAAAATTGGTCTATTGGACTTTAAGAGAAAAGAAAAGAAAGAAATTATTTGGTTTGCTTTGAAATTTTATTCCTATGCTCAAAAAGATTAAAGAGAAACATTCCTAACTTACCATATTTTTCAGGATTTAGAAGGTTATAAATGTTTGTATTGGAGCAAATATTATGAAACTGAGATCTAATGTGGGTGCACATAGGGCATTCTAAGAGAAAGTGATTTTCATCCTCAACGCTCATAGTCTCAAAGAGATGGTAAATCCTTTCAGCCCACTATTTTAGGAACTGTCAAATTCCCTCTTTCACTATGGAGCTCGTGAGAGTTCGCTCTTATCTTGGCATTATTAATTTTATTCTTTGAACTAGATAAAATAGAGAGATAAATTTGATCCTCTAGATTAGGATTAATGACCTCCTTATAGTAGCACAATTTTCTTTTAACCTGGTAAATCTTTCCTATGCCACATTTTATCCTTAAACTTAGATGTAATAATAATTTTAATGTTATTTATTTTTTGCAAAGTAAATGTCAAAAATGGTAGAACCGAAAAGGGTAGGGAAGAGGGAAAAACATTGCGTAACTCCAATACTACAATTGATATATATTGAACACCCTCAATGTTCTTTATATTGGCAATGCCATTTTCATATAATTTTATTGTGGAAGCTCTCAACTCGAAAGGAACCTTAGCTCTTCTAATCTATTCTATAGGTCATTTCTAGGAACCATATAAAAAAAAAAAAATTAAAGTCCATGAAGAAACAAAAAATAAAGTATAATTATTACAACATTCCTCCGCAATGATCCTAAGCATAACGAGGTAGTCTGTGGTTGAGTGATGCCTTGTAAAACCGCCTATCTTTAGCTTGCTGCCCCTCACTTTCTATCCAAATGCTAATATTCTTTTACAAAATAATATGGAATAACTTGGAAAAGAGAGGGATGCCCATAACGGTTTGATACTTAGAGGGGTTATTTTTATCATCGCTTCTAAAAATAGGAACAATGAGGCTTTGAGTCCAAGGATTGGGGAAACCTTGCTTGGTTTCTAGTTGACGAGTTTGTGGATGTAAGGAATGAGGATGGTCCCTCCAATTTTTAATATTATCAATTGGTATCCTTCTATTAACAACCAAATTTGGTCACCTTCCATGTCATCATCCCAATCACCCACATATATCATCATTCCACATCATTTCCATCCAAATGACCTTGAGGAATCATGAAAAAAACCAAAAATGAAAATCAAACGTGTAAGGGTCCATTCGAAAGTTATGTTGCACCTATTTATAAGAAAGAACTGACCCAAGTTTCTCAAATTCCTTTGATATAAGCGAATCAAGTCGCACAGTTCCTTTAGCTAAGATATACCTTGCTGCAAGAGTGATTTTTGTTTGTTTATGCTTTGTACCAAACAAAAAATAGGAAAGACTAACACAAATCATGACATGGACCAAATTATGTAATGAATTTGGGGATAAAAAATTTAACCTAAATCCTTATCCAAGCCATCGTTGTTCCTATAAAAGAAACCTCAAGGTCCCTCATTAAACACAATTCTCCACCTTTTCACTCAAGACATCATTTTGTTGATATTCCCTCTGAGATTTGAGTCATCCTTTTCTTGCTTCTGTCTCATCTGTCAGATATCCCGATCATGATGTGTGGCCAGAGACTTTTGAGATCTCTAGGATACCAATGGAACCTCCCTCGGATAGCTGCAGGGTCCCATTCCACTACACTTTTGAGGTGATTCTTCCTATTGTACTCTCTCATATAATACAAAAATAAATATATATTCTTTGATTCTTTACATGATGCTGCTGCATGTGTAATTTTATTGAAGAATATGCTTATGTTATTAGTTTAGATCTATCACTTTTCAGTTAGATTTTATTTTATTTTTTTATTTCTTTTCCTTTCATTTCAAAACTCTGCTGAGGTTGCACAACCCCCTAGCAGGTTCCTTTTGGAACGGGTGTGTGACAAATCACACAATACCATTTTTTACGACCATACTGGGAGGACATATAATCCTTCTCTAGTTGTGTATGTCTTACAATTTCCGGACCCTTTCTTGAGTTTTTTATTGCTTAGTTTAGATTTGTTTTCTATTTGTATGTTGTTGTTTGAACTACCAATAGATTCCCTGACCTATAACACCTCCAAATATATCAATCCAAAGGTCATTTTCTTATTTTTTAAGCTTTATGATCCAGATCACACTTGTTTGGTTGTTCCATGCAACTTGATTCACTCTTCTTCCTTCTATAGGTGTGAAATAATTTTAAAAATCAGTTTTTTATTTAATTCACGCCTATTTGGATTTTTCAGGTGACCTAGGTCACTTCTTTTTCTTTGTAAAGAGAGACCTGCTAAAAAAAATGCTAAAAAAATCTTGTTTTAGCATTTTTTCAACCTGATTTCCCCCCTGCTTTAATAGACATAGTAAATTTTTCATTCTAAGCTTGCATGCATTCCTATGATTATTGTTTGTAGTCCCTTTTACTTGTTGTATCATCCCTCTTGATTTTCCTTTTAAGACTGTTTGGTGAATAAAAGTTCCCTTTAGCTCTTAGTATTTGCCGAGTCAGTGAAGGTTCTGTTTGGATTTTCTTAAGGATCTATTTATTTTTTGTTTCAGTAAGTGTTGTGATAAATCGAGCTTCTTTGATAGTTAATCAGGTTATTTGTTTAAATAATTTTCAATTTGCTAGATTAGGGCCTTTCTCTAATATTTACAAATTTGAACTATTTAGTTATCTCTTTTCATGCATGCTTTGATTAGCGAATAACTTTATCATAGCCTTTTATGTTGAGATATATTTATTTCAAGGAGAGTTATCTAGCTTAGTATTGCAGTTATTTTATATCGTTCAAGCATTTACATTTCTTAGTTGCTTTTAGTTTTTAGTGGTACACACCTTTTTGTGGACACATTGTCACACCCTAAATTTAACTATCACTTGGTTCATGATGCTAAGTGGAGCCTAAAATCAACCATAAATCTAAGTCACTAAATCCCCACTACCTTTGGTTGTCATGGAGCAAAGTGAAGTTGACAGGAAATGACCTATCCCCTTAGTAAAGATGGGGTACTAAGGACAACCAAAGGTAGTTGAAGAAGTTAAGGATGAAGTGACGAACTGGCAGCTACAAGAGAAGAGAGTAAAGAAGCGGAATGGTCCAAAGGATGCGCCACTGAAGAGTCAAAGTCGCATGGTCAGAACTGCACTGTCAGAAGAAGCGTCAGAGTCAAAAGAAGCAGCAAAAAAGGATAGCGCAGTTACAACGAAGTTAAGGCAAAGAGTGGTCGACAGGAGAACCACGTCGTTTTTGGTTTAAGGGTACTATGGGGGTTGGCCCATAGTTATTGTAATATGTGACCTTTCGACACATGTATATAAAGGGTTATTTTTGTATGAGGAAGGGTTAGAGACATTAGAGAGATCGATCTAGACCGAGAGAGAGAGATATAAGAGAGAAAAGAATTTGAAACTGAGTTCACGGAGATCTATTGTAGAGAATATTCTGCAGCTGAGTGCGCAGACTGGAAATGATACTGCTTCCATGTAATATAAGAAAATTTCTCGTGGATGTAGCTCCCATCTTGGGCATGAACCAGGTAAATCCCTGTGTTATGTGTATGAATCTATGATGTGTTGTGTGTTCATTTTATGGTATGTTTATGCATTTTCTTTCATATGTATGTGAATGGGAATCGTATGTTAAGTAAGCGGAACACATGTGTATTAATGTTGCGAAGTAACATTAAGTATGATGAATGCATATTTATAAGAGTTAAGACAACAAAAATTTAGTGAATTGTGTAGGTTGTTGATAACTGCGAAGTGTGTATTCATTTATTTATATGGTCATGTTAAGAATATGTTAAGAACGAGACATGCTACGAAGTCGCATACCACATCCGTGCATCACCACAGTTACAGAAACCTGATTCTGTAACCCTCGATACTTCACTTCGGGTGAGACGTCAATTGGTTTACAGGTTGATGCCGAAAGGGCCAATGAAAGGGGTATTTTTTGGGTCTACAAGAACTTCGTTGAACCCTGTTAAGCCCAGGAAAAACAACAATATTCATCGAGCAACATATTTGTTATTAAATCCCATTACATAACATTGATAGACTAGAACATCGACATATTAGCACATCGACATGTCTCATGACTTACATGAATATTCACCAAACAATACATTCATTACCATGTTACGCCTACAAAACATTGACAAACCAGAGCTTCAACAAACTCATAACTATGAAAGACTTTAGAACTTGTACCTGATTAATACATCGCATCCATTCTTCATACGGTTACTTCCATCATTCATTCAATTAATTGCTTAATAGAGGAAAGAAACACATATAACAACAAATTAAACCATACATCAAAAGACACAAAAACACCATATTTTATGTGGAAAACCCATCTGGGAAAAACCATGGAAGTGGTTGTATTTTATTAGAGTCGTAGCCAAATAAGCACTTCAGGTAGAACTTACAGATTTCTTCATGTCATACAATGGATCTATGCAGAAATCCTGTAGATCAACGACTCGAATTCTCCAAAAATGTCTTCAACATATATAGTGGATAAATTTCCTTCTTAATACATATTTATAGGGTGCACTAAGCTTTCTCCACTCCCACTAACCCACTAACTTACTAAATTAATAATTATTACCATGTGGACCAATTCTAACTAACTAACTCAACTTGCGACCTTTGACACAATCAACATGACCGTTTTCCTCAATTCTTGGCTGCTTTGTCGGAGTTGACCCTTGCACTGAGTTGGTTCCACTTTGTCTTCGTCCACACTAACTTGTTTCTTCAAAAATGATACCTCCAAAACACTAGGCCCAACAGTGTGAGAGAAGGGGTTTGTAAGGGTTAGGGAAAGGAGCAGAGAGAGAGGCGGGGGGTCAGGTGATCGTTAAGGGGTTAGTGTGATATGCATTCCTTCCCTCATCATTTAGGATTCCCACAAGTTAAGGAGATTCATTCAAAAAACAATTAAAATTCAAATCAAATATAATTTTAATAATATTAGTTTAAGTTATTTTTATATTAATATTATTTAGTTGTATGAGAAATTTATTGTCAAGTTTAAGAACTTGGATGGATGTTCATCAGAAATTAATTGTGATATATGATTCCATCAAGGTTATTCCATATCCTTTATCCTTTTTGGTATTTACATTGATAGGATAAAGGATTTTTTGGAAGAGGCATGTTTTGTTGGCATGACTTTGGCTAGTATCATAATCATCCTTCTTCTTTATGTTGATGATATTGTTCTTATGACAAGGAACCCCTATGATCTCAACAAGAAACAAAAAAATATCATGTATTTTTTTCTCTAGTATGGGTTAACATTGACAAAACAAATTTTATGATAATCAAATCCAAAATATCACTTATGGTAATTTCATGTATGACAATAACAACTTGGAGGGAGTGACTTCATATAAATATCTTGGAATATGTAAATCAATGGACCTCTGGATTTGGGTTAATAAAAAACTCTTCTTTGAGAATCTATCCACTCTCGTTTTCTCATATGGTTGTGAAGTTTGGGGCTGCAAAATATTTAGAGAATCATGGAGAAGGATAGATCAAATACAAAAGAGCTTTTTAACATATAATCTCAAAATTAAAGGCAATACACCCTATCCTATCCTCTTCATCGAAGCGAGTCTCTCTCCAATTGAGAGCATGGCTATGACTAGGTACTTAATGTACAAGAATGAGATAAACAACATGGGAGACACGAGGCTTCCTACTATTTCTTCATACACCATTCAAAACCACTTGTGACTTAAGAAAGGTTGGCATAAAGATGCAATGTCTTGGATAAATCATTAGGGAGTCGAGGAAGAGTTCACTATGTAGAATAGTGATAATATTAATACTATTATTACATCTAAATTTAAGGAGAAGATGTGGTGCGATAAAGAGTTAGAGAATAAGATAAAATTAAGATATTCTAAGGGGGTGATCAACCCTAATTTAGAAGATAAAAAATATCTCACAAATGTAAAGAATAAAATCCCAATGTGGCAAAATCGGGTTTTTTAACAGTTGGCACTAATGAACCTTTTGATCATTCTTTGAATCAAATTCTTCCATGCCCTATTGAACCTTTAGATATCGGTTTGAAATATTTAGGAATTCCCTTGAAACCTAATAAATATATAAATCGGGACTGGCAGTGGATGCTAGAGGAAGTGGAAAAGTGATTGGGACATAGGTCTAATCAATGGCTCTCTATGGGCGGGCACCTTGTTCTGATTAAATCTGTTCTGGAAAATATTCTAGTTGTTTGGATAACTTTAGAAAAAATCCCTAAGTCTATTATAAACCATATTCAGCAACTCTGTTGTCGTTTCTTGTGGTAAGGGAACAAGGACTCATGCAAAATTCCCTTGGTCAAGTGAGAAACCATAGCCAAGCCAAAGCACCTCGGCGATTGGGTGCTGAAAAACCTTCCTGATTTTGGTACAACTTTGGTTGCAAAGAGCATGTGGCGTTGTCTTTTTGGGGACAACTTGTGGTGGCAATGTAATGCAGAAAAAATATTTTTGTAATATGCCCTCCTCCGATTGGTTTAGAAGATTCCAAAGCATTCCAAGGTTCGGTTAGAATTCTTGGCGATTCCTGATCGGGTCGCTTATAAGCTTAATAAAATATTGGCTAAGCCAGAAACCACGATGCAGACGGGACATACAAATATGCCTTGATCCTATAATTGGTTGTTCAAATTTCCGCTTTCTCTCAAATGCTCTTATCAATATTCTTCGTAGGTGTGGTATCTTCTACTTAGCCCAAGTTTACGATTGGCATTCTAGGGAGGAACCATTTGTTGGTTTACTCTTGGGCTGACCCGAGTTCGGCAAAGTTCTTTGTAGACCCAACAGAATCCCCTTCATTGGCCCTTTTGGCATCAACCGATGAACAAGTTGAAGTCTCACCCGAAGCGAAGATGGGTGGTTATAGAATCATGTTTCTTTTTATACAAGGATGGTTGGGATGTGACCTAGGTTCTAACTCACGCAGTGAGCCCTTGGCTCTAACAGACCTGCTTTTCTTTTCAAAGTCTAAACATATTGATTCCTTGGTGGTGCATAGTGATTCCATTATTATCACCGAGTGGGTGCAAGGAAAAACCAAGATGCATGTCCTATTACTTGAGTGGTGGTACAATGACGTTTGAGGAAACTACAGGAAGCCTTCCACATCCTCTCTTTCATCATATTTTCTAGGAACTTAAAGTCGAGGATGACTCCTTGTCCAAGCATGTTCTGAATGCACAGGAGGGAATCATCCAGTTTGAAGAGAGTCTTGATGGTGCAATCTCTCCCGGTTTTGTATCTTTCTTTGGCTCAGATTTCTCTTCTTGATATGGCCGATCCTTCATACCGCATCGTTGTCCTATGTTTTTGTCTTTTGATCTCTTTGTTAGTTGTTGTTTGCACGTTCTTTGTAGTTCTGTCTTGGAGAAAATCGTGTACGTTTTATGTATAGTCAGTTACTCATTAATACAACTATAGTACTTTTTCCCGTGAAAAAAAAAATCACCATTACTAAAATAAGAACAAACTCTCATCAGCTCCATAGTGAAACAACACATTGGACAATCCCTAAAATGCCATGGGCTGAAAGAATATGCCATCTTTGTTACATAAAGAGGGTTGAAGATGAAAATCACTTCCCATAAAATGCCATACACACACCCATATTAGAGCGCACAATGCTAACCTTTCTAACATTTTAACTCATCGTGACTATCATGATTTATGAATGATTCTCTTAAAGCTTGTTGATCATTTAAATAAAATTCTAAAGAAAACCAAGTGTTCCCTTAAGGTTTTAAGGTTTAATAGATCAAAATTGCTCTCAGTAGACATTAATAACTATCATCATCATGTGAAAAACAATATTTTCAATAAAAAATATTTTATATTATTAAAATTATTAATATTTTACATCATTTCTTTCCAAGATTTTAAACATGCTTTAAAGCTTAACTCAATGTTTTTTTTTTCTATTAAAAAGGACACTTCAAAAAATTTGATATTGATTATTATTTATTTAAAATTTTAATTATCGTTTATAAATTGAATAACAAACATTTTAATATTTGAATTTTTTGAATTTTTCATAAATATGATGATAATGGTAGCTATTACGATCTGATAACACTAACTTTAGTATACAATACCTTAAAAATGTTAAGAAATTACTTAATTTAAATAAAAAATCTTTAAAATTCGTGCAGCTTTAAAGTACATCCCTAAGTATGAATGGCATGTGTGAATGCAATATACATTGGGAATTGATCGATTCCAAACCCACTTTCATTGTATTTTAGTATTGTATGCCAGTCAAACATAAAGTAATTCTGAATCCAGCAGATTAACCTCAAATCTTACGAATTCCCAGATCAAAAGGGAGCAAGAAAGTTAAGGAATCTCATAAAAAGAGAGGAAACCATCATCGCTAAGTAAATCTTCTTTTCAAAACACACAAAGCATCAAAGTGACAAGCATGAACAATCTTATCATTGGTTACCTTAGAGAAAACAAATGACATGGTGTGAAGGTCCCATTTCATTAAAAACCAAACTTTTTATTTGTTGCATGAAGTATCTTAGTACTTACATTTTGGCAAAGTTGGCTGAATATTTTAATTACAAGTAAATTGAATATCTTTGTTATTAATACAATAAATAATTTTATGGTAACTTTTAGATTATTTATCTATGATGCATGGATAGTAAATCATCATTTTTAATTATAAATTAATATTATCCATTTTTTTTAACAATTAATATTGTAAGTGAACGTAAATTGTAAATGAAATTTGAATAACAAATAAATAAACACACATGACTTGAAATGATTTTTTTTTTATAGCGAAAAAACAACTTTTATATTAAAGAAATAAAAGTTGATCACAAGTCATGATCTTACATGCATAGACAGTCCATTCCCCTGGCTCCACAATTTGATAGAAACACATGAGCTAGTCATGCCTGTGCACCTCTTCATCTATGACATAACATAAGTCATGATTTTAAACTCCTCCAAGCAATGAAGCAAGTATACCAAAATTGATGATAGTCCAGTTACATAAACAAAAAGATAATCAAAAAGTGCATCCCAGAATATGATAAATTAAACTATTTTCAACTCATGAGACTTAAACAACACCCCACCTCAGTACTCTTCATACAATAGACTGCCATTCATATCACCCAATGTCTTCCTCGAAAGCTTATCTGCCTCACCATTGAGCTCCCTATAAATGTGCTTGAAATGCAAGGAGGTGAAGGACTGCATCAGCAAATGCGCACGCTGCTTCCAATGGTTCAAATTCAGAGAGTTTAGGCAACCGCCAGAACCAACCCATTCCAAGACACACATTAAGTCACCAAAGATCCAAAGTGTTTGAATACCCAATGAATGCGCAAAATAAAGGAGAGCCCATAGTGCGATTAATTCTGCTCGTGTATTAGTGCCAACTCCGGCCGCAAGAGAGAGGTGGGAGGAAAGAGTTGAGCTGATGGTTAACATAGCACCAGCACCACACTGACCGCCCATAGCAGCTCTATCAAAATATCCATGTGGAAACGGATAGTCAGCCATCACCTTGTCGATGGATCGTGGAAGCCGAGCGGTCACAGGACTCTCAAGTGCCGAGAAAATAGCATAGGTGCGAATAGCCACCTGATGCGCTAATGGAAGAGACTCATTGAACACAGCCTCATTTTTGGCCAACCACACACCCCAAAAACAAATGGGCAACACAGCAGTAGTCGACTTAAGTTTACTGCGCCAGAGCAGTAGAAGATCCAAATGAAATTTGACTAAAGATTTGAAAATTAAGTTTTAAATTTAATAAATCAATACTTTGAAAAATAATATTTAAAAAAAAAACAATTTGTAAGTTTAGGAATGTTATAAGATTTTAAAAACTCAACATGGGGTATAAAAAAATATTTCATGTAAAGATGTCATGGGGTATAAAAAAATATTTCATGTAAAGATGTCATGGGGTTTTCTAGATATGCTCAAGATAAATGGACATGACATGTAAAGAAAGTTTGGACCATAAGTCTATCGATTTAATAAAAGAGTCTATTTATTTTATGTTTGGGATATTTTGGTGTTTTTTTTTTTTAATTTTCAATGGAAGAAGTTTGAACAAAACAAAGTGGAAAATATATCTAGAAAAAATAACAAACATAAAATATTTAGATTACTCCTTTAATAATTAAATAAAGGCATATAAATTAAATAATAAATTAAATAATAAATTAAAAAAATATATTTTGAAATACAGTATTAGAATATTCAAAGTAACAAATATAATAAATTGATACTTTGAAAAAGAGTATCGAAAATAGTAAAATATGTTATAAAAAATGAACAAAATCAATATATTAAATAGGAAGGTTAAAAATAACAACATTAATTAATTTAAATTTAAATTTGTGTAAGATATAATTACTATTTTATGAATGTTTTTAACCAGCAATTTTATATATTAATCGTAATGAGTAATAAAAAAAAAAAAATTAAGGATAAAGGATATATTGTTAAAAATAATAAAGAAATCTTATAAAGTTTGAGATGATAATGATGATGATGGTAGTTAACGTTTACTGAGATCAATTTTGGTTTATTGGACCTTAAGAGGATTATTTGGATAGTTGTAAAATTTTATTTATGTGTTCAAAAAGCTTAGAAGACAAAGGGCCCTAGTGATTTTGTTCACAATTGATTGTGACAACACACGGCGAGCCGTATTGTGATCCTTTGATTGAGATTTATTTCCAACTATACTAAATGCATCTACTAAACTTTTAACAGTATGAGAACTTGGTTCAGAATTGTTTATCATCTTTATCCTTAACTTTCTTCTAACAACAGTCATACTCCTAGATTTTAATAATGATAAAAATAATTTACATTTATCCCCATCACATTTAGAGTCAAAATAGTTAACAGGTATTTGTTGATTTTGATATGCAATACTACGTTTAGATAGCGTACCTTCAAGAGAACCAATGAGACTTTCATCAATCTGTATACACTTTGGAGTTCTTCGTCGTGAACTTGCTAATGGAGGTAGGGAGGTGGGAGCTTCATCACCTGGCCGGTTTGGAGTTTCAATAGTAGCTTTGTGTCCTTCTCTCTCTTCCAAGCAACTAGATGGTGGCAATAAGACATCCTCTTGGACAGTCTCAATAACATTGTCTTCTTCGAGCATATATCTACCATGCAAGGCCTCTCTAACTTTGTCACTTGTATAACCACAACCTACCAAATCATCAATTGTTGCAGGTGGCCTTGTTGTGCACATACATTTTACTCCTTGATAAGGGCCATGGGGTGCTTATTCTTCAACTGATGTGGAAATCAAAGGCCTCTCAAGTGAATGCTCGGGTTGTCTTTCTTGTTGTGGATTGGTTGGAAGAATCATGACATCCTCTACAACCAGAATTGGGTGAGTGTCCATATAATGTCTTTGATTGGTCATGTCATTTCTTATCTTTTTTCTAATTTCTTCAATGATTTATTTGGGTAGCTTCTTCCTTGCATATTTTATTTTTCGATTGCGTAGATTTCACATTCCCACAATGATCAATGATCTATGGTGCTCTTCAAATGGAGATTATCTAAGTTTAGTTTTTTTCTTTCTCAATTGTGTTATACTCCACCACAATCATCAATGAGATAAATTGCCTTTAATACTTTTAATTGTAATAAAATCAATGGTGGAGATGGTCTATGTTGCTTCTCAATTGGAGATTCTCCAAGCTAGGTATTTTTATTTCTCAATTGTTTCTACACTCCCCCACAATGATCAATGAGATGTTTCCTTTGATGCTCCCCAATTGTAAGACCATCAATGGTAGCGATGGTCTATGGTGCTCCTCAATAGGAAATTCTCCAAGCTTGGTGTTTCTTTTGCTCAATTGAATCTATACTCCACCACAATTATCAATGAAATATTTCATTTGATGCTCCTAAATTGTAAGAAATTTAATGGTGGAGAATTGGATATGGTTTTTCTATTGGACACTTGAACCTTTTCCAATGTCTTTGGTGCTCCAAGAAATCCTTATAGCACTTGTGATGGAGATGGTGAGTGAAATACTCAATTTGTGTGAACTTTCTTGAAATGGAAAGAGTGTATGTTGTGTATAGAATTTGAAATTGCGCACATTGTTGGTTTCTCCGTGAGACTTTTAGAGTGTCTCTTGGACAACGACACACATTGTATATACAGGCGCAAAGGGTTTTTTTTTTTATATACCTTCCCCAACCACATAACACTCCACCACCCCATTGGTTCTCTCTCTCTCTCTCTCTCTCTCTCACACACACACACACACACACACACACACAAAAACACATCCCTATGTCTCCCCCTGCCCCCCCCATCCCCCCCCCCCTCTCTCTCTCTCATATTCCCCCTCACTCATGCTAACCCCCTCTCCCCCTCTCTCTCGGTTCCCTACTCCTCCACCTAAACCTGAAATCCCCCCCCTCTCTCTCCTCCACTCCCTAAACCTCACTACACCCTTCTCTCTCTCTCTTTCTCCACTGCAGGATTACCCCCTCCTATCCCTGGAGGGGAGAAAGAGACTGAGAGAAGGGGTTAGTAAGGGTTAGGCAGAGGAGGGGGGAGAGAGATGGGGGGTCAAGGTTAGGTGTAGGTTGAGGATTAAGGGTGTGAGAGAGAGTGGGAGAGGGGGTTAGTATGATTTAGGGTGGATATGGGGAGGCGGAGAGAGAGAGAGAGAAAGGAGGAGGGGGGGTGTTAGTGGTAGGGGGAGACATAAGGATGTGTGTGTGTGTGTGTGTGTGTGTGTGTGTGTGAGAGAGAGAGAGAGAGAGAGAACAAATGAGGTGGTGGTGTCTTAGGTGGTTTGGGAAGAGATAATGGGTGGGGGTTAGGTGTAGGTGGATGAGTAGGGGAGTGAGAGAGAGTGAGAGAGGGAGTTAGTATGAGTTAGGGGGAATATGGCGTGGGGGAAGAGAGAGAGAGAGAGGAGTGGGGTTTTTAGTGGTAGAGGGAGACATAGGGATGTGGTAAGGGGTGGAGAGAGAGAGATATTGGGGGGTGGTAAGGGGTAGAGAGAGAGAGAGAGTCCTAGGGAGGAGAAGGGTGATTAGGGAGAAGGGGGTACAGGTGAGGAGCATGAGTGTTTTGGTTTGAGAGAGAGAGAGATTAAGGGAGAGACTTTAGGGGGTGGTAAGGGGTTATAGGTATAGACAGAGGGGGATTGTTAAGGGTTTAGAGTTAGATATAGAGGGGGGTGTTAAGATATTGGGACAAAGGGTTAAGTAAGATTTAGGGGGAGAGAGAGATAGAGGGGGTTAATAAGAGTTAGGGAGAGAGAGATAGAGAGAGAGAAAGGGTTAGGGGTTTGGGGATGAGAAGGGTGATTAGGGTGATTAGGGAGAAAGGGGAGTATATGTGAGGAGCATGAGTGTTTGGGATAGAGAGAGAGAGAGAGGTAAAGGGAGAGACTTTAGGTGGTGGCAAGAGGTTAGAGGTAGAGATAAAGGGGACTTACTTCCTCCTCTCCCTACAGGGGAGAAAGAGTGTGTTTTGGTGCACTTTTACTTCGACCAGGGTTCAAATCTTATCATTCACCAACAAAATACACAATCCACATACACCAGCCCGAAAAGGAATCAACCCTTCCGAAAAAATTTGCATAGCATATGAAGTCTCGACCAAAGCATCTATGGGGACTGCATCAACCAAGATTCATCTAGCATAGAAGGGGAATAATCATCGAGCAACATATTTGTTATTAAATCCCATTACAAAACATCAAGAGACTAGAACACCAACATATTAGCACATCGATAGATATCATGCCTTAGTCTGAATCTTTACCAAACAATACATTCATTACCATGTTAATCCTACAGAACATCGACAAACTCATAACTATGGAAAAATTTAGAACTTGTATCTGATCAATACATCTCATCCATTCTTCATACTCTTACTTCCATCATTCATTCAATTAATTTTTTAACAGAGGAAAGAAACACATATCACAACAAATCAAACCATACATCAACACACACATAAACACCATATTTCACATGGAAAACCCATCTGGTAAAAACCAAGGAAGCGATTGTATTTGATTAGAGTGGCATACAAATAAGCACTTCAGGTAGAACTTACAGATTTATTCATGTCATACAATGGATCTGTGCACACAGCCTGTAGATCAGCAACTGAGCTTCTCCAAAAATTTCTTCAACATATACAACATATATCTCTATTACATAGCACAAAACTATACTTCGAACATTAGCCCCAAAATTTCCTTCTTAATACATATTTATAGGGCACACTAAGCTTTCCCCGCTCCCAGTAACCCGCTAAATTCCTAAATGAGTCATTATTACAATGTGGACCAATTCTAACTAACTAACTCAACTTGCAACCTTTGGCATGATCAACATGACCATTTTCCTCAATTCATGGCCGCTTCGTCGGAGTTGACCCTTGCACTGAGCTGGTTCCACTTTGTCTTCATCCACAAGAACTTGTTTCTTCAAAAATGATACCTCCAAAATACTAGGCCCAACAGTGTGAGATAAGGGGTTATTAAGGGTTAGGGAAAGGAGCAAAGTGAGAGGGGGGGCATCGAGGGATCATTAATGGGTTAGTGTGATATGCATTCCTTCACTCGTCATTTAGGATTCCCGCAAGTTAGGGAGATTCATGCAAACAAAAAAAATTAAAATTAAAATCAAATATAATATTAATAATATTAATTTAAGTTATTTTTATATTAATATTATTTAGTTTTATGAGAAATTTATTGTCAAGTTTAGGAAATTGGAGGGCTAGCCATAAGAAATTAATTGTGATATAGGATTCAAGCAAGGTTATTCCATATCCCTTATCCTTTTTGGTATTTACATTGATAGGATAAAGGGTTGTTTAGAAGAGGCATGTTTTTTTGGCATGACTTTGGATACTATAATAATCATCCTTCTTCTTTATGTTGATGATATTGTTCTTTTGTGGAACCCCTGTGATCTCAACAAGAAACAAAAAATTCTCATGGATTTTTGCTCTAGTATGGGCACGGGGGCTTCACTCAATAAATCGCTATCATAGCACATTCGTTTGTGGCATATGAAACAATACCCCTAATTTCACTAAATATTGGAAAATACCTTCAAAAATATTTTTTTAATCCCCTCCCAATATGCCTTCCCAATTTAAAAAACCCCTATTTTCACTACATATTGTATGTATCAATTTTTTCATTAACATTTTTTATACCCCTTTATATTTCTACCTAGTATATTGATATGATACCCCTCCAGGGTTGGAATTTCATTTCTTCTCTACCCTCCAGGCTAAAATTTTTTGACGTTTTGAACTTTGATCTTCCCCGTCACTTAACGTTTTGTTGAAAAAATTACCCTTCAACAAAACTACCTTCGGTTAATTTTTTTTGTCTCAAAACAACTACCTTAAGTTAAAATTGTTTTTCTCAAAGCAACTACCTTAAGTTAAAATTGTTTTTCTCAAAACACAACCAAAAGCCATTCTCCACACATGGGATCTCCTCTCCAACGTTTAGATCCTATTTCACGCCTACAGTGTGTGTTCCTAAATGAGCACATTCTTACACACCCCATTGTCGCTTTTTTGTTCATCATCTTCCTGCAAGCACCCTTTTTATTATTATTATCAATTTTCCTTCTTGCCTAACCTCTTTTACCTTTTGGACCCTTCCTCAATTTAAATTGATCCATTGGAATGTGATCCTCATGTATAAATATTCCTGAGGCTATGAGACTAGAATTTTAATTAGTATTCCATATTTATTTCCAATGGAACTTATCCTTCAAATTAACATATTTTTATCTTTAATTGGTTTGCCTAACCTTTTTTTAAGGAGGAATGTTGCCATATAGTTTTTTTTTCTCCTCTTATTGTAAGTGTAAAATGCTGATGTTTAAAGCTATTTTATTTTATTTGTATTCTCTTTGTATTAATTTATTCATTTATGTTTTGATGGGTTTTATATCTAGCTTAGCTTCAATATTGTTTAGGATGTTGTTGAACTTATCTTTAAACTCTTTGACCTTAATTATCATTCAAATATTTGTTAGGTTCCCTACCTTTTCTTATTAGGCTTGATTTGTTCCTCTGTAGTTGTTTTCCATTTCTTATATAGTCTATTTTCCTATAATGTATTTTCCAAAGTTATTATTTTATTTTCTATTAAGTTTTTTTACGTGATCTTCAAAAGATCCAAAATTAACACCAAGCACGTTATTTATGTCCAATTGAAGTTTAGTTTCTCTCTCTTTTGTACATTTTTCAAGAGACTTGATTGCACCTATCTTGCAGATGTTGTCATGCAATGTACGTGACAACAAAAAAATTAAATAATACTATTTAGTAGCATATGTTGACTTAATTTTTAATTTTACACATGAAGAGGGATCAAATTTCTTGACGTGCAAATTTTTATCTTAAATTTAAAATTTACACCTCAAGAAAATTGAAAATTGATTCCTGTGGTTGCTTGAAAGGTCTGAGTTTAAGATGGATCTATGATGATGTACTCACATAGAGAGTTGAGAGTCATCTTGCTAGGTCTCCCTAGTTTATACCTAAAGAGTTAGGAATGATGGTGTACCAATAATTTTTGCAAGTGAAAATTAAGAAAAAATGGGTAAAGTAATGAAATTGTGTACTTAAAAGAAAGTGGTGTTTGGCTCAACAACCAACTAATAGATTCATATGTTCAAAAGAGAGAGAGTTTGCAGTTTAGTTTATTCCCAAAAGAGGGGGTTTGCAATTTATTTTATGCCCTAAAAATGGAAAATGCACATGTTTTGTGCTTATTAGTAAAATATATATGCAAATTCCTTTTTGTCATAGATTTGCAAATCTCTTATGGCTTATAGTTCTAAAAATTATTTCACATATATATAGATATTTATTCAAATGTTCTTCCTTGGAAATGGTTAAGATATATGCTCAATAATTGTGAAAATAATCGTTTAGTGATATGTCTCTTATTTCACTGAGAAATCTTCTATTCTTTTCCATTCATTAGATATGGAAATGAAATGGTTGAATCTAATATATTTCATATTTTTTACTCCACAAAGAATTATGGAGATTTTTTACTTATAGTTAGTAAAGTTTATATTCTTATTTAAAAGTGAAATATAGAGATTAAAGCTTGGGAGACTGGAGCTTAAAGCTTTGGAGGCACCGCTAGTTTTGGTGTTCCTATTGGAAAGAAGTTATAAAAAATATATATTATTATCTTCTTATTACTGGATAATTTTATTTTAATTTTTTTCCAAGATATTAAAACAATTCACCAAAAAAGGATCTTGTGTTGTGTTTGATATCACATGAAGAAAAAAATGTAAAGTCATGAGTAAAATAGGAACTTATTGTCAACCGTTGACGTAGGATTACGTGGAGATCTCAACAATAACATTGTCCCATATATAAGCAAATTGATTCCTCTCAAATTTAATAAGACTGTCAAATATAGTAGACAAATTAAATCATTTCATATTGATTCGCTATATTGTTGATATAAAATATAACATAGCGGCCGACAGTGGAAGAATGTTTCAGTGTCAAATATTCCACGTGGTTGGTGGAGGCACGGATGGTATTGGTAGGTGGACATATTTCTACTCCACATAGTTCTGGTCGATGCATAAAAAACATGAAACGCAGACATGCAATGGGACGACTAATGAAACGACGAATAATATTAAACAGAGCATTAAATGTCGCTCAGTGGTAGAACCAACTGTACATGTTGGACTCCGAACAACATTTAATGCTCAGTTACTTGGTGCTTATCCATTGGGTCTTCTCATTGGTCCGCCGTGGTTACCATTATCAACTTACCACAAAGGTAACTCTATGTTATTAAAACCTTGCTAACCAAAACTAATCATGTTTTTAAAAAAAAATGAACATCAAAAATATGTTCTTGCTTGTTACTTGCCTGTTTAACTCGACGGCTTGGAAAAAATTTTGGCCGTAAATAACGGGAAAAATGCCCTATGACGGGAAAAAATCCCGTCAAATACCAACCCTGTCTAACCCCTCTTATGACCCCACATCCATTCTACAATGCACCCCGCTTCTTTCGATGTGTATTGTGGATGCACATTACTTCACCCACAATGAAATTACTCAACCACATATCATTATGATTTGCAACGTCTAATGGTCTAATGAAGAGATAGGAGATCACTTCTTGTATGTCACTAGAGCCAATGCACATAGTACAACATTTAGATTGCATGTTGCAGTTCCCCAATCGCTGACTAAGCCTGTTGTGGGATAGGTATCAAGCCCCCAGGGCCTGTAACAAGCTCTAGGAGGCTGACTAAACCTCCCAAGGCCTGTAATAGGCATGAGTGGTCGGGTATTCAAGCCCCTAAGGCCTATCGAGGGCATATAATAGGCCCTGGAGGCTTAGAGCCTCCCAAGGCTATTGGTAACAACTAGCTGAGTGCTATTGGTAGCAATTAGCTTCAATTAACCACTTTCTTTCGAGTATGATCGACTGGAAACCCACTTCACCACAAAACCCCTGGTCTCAAGCATGCCTCAAGACGCGATTTCCTTACGTACTTATAAGCCCGAGCCTTGCCTCAACCCAATTTCTCATCCAGCCGTGATCCCACCATCTCCATTTGGCAGATATTTGTCAGCTCGCCCATATAAAAAAGACCCCAAAGTATTTTTGTATTGTTACATTAAATAAAAAAAACCCTTTTCCCCTTAATATATAAGCAATAAAATTTTTAGGTTTTCATGAATATTTAATACCGCAATATGAATGAATGTGATATTATATTGCCTTCTAGTGAATCCCCCGTGAGTATGGGTTAACATTGACAAAAAAAAAATTATGATAATCAAATCCCAAAATATCACTTATGATAATTTCATGTATGACAATATAAACTTGGAAGAAGTGATTTCGTATAAATATCTTGGAATCTGTAAATCAATAGACCTCTCGCTTTGGGATAAGAAAAAACTATTATTTGAGAATATATCCACTCTTGTTTTCTTATATGGTTGTGAAGTTTGGGGATGCAAAATATTTAGAGAATCATGAAGAAGGATAGATCAAATCCAAAAGCACTTTATAGCATATAATCTCAAAATTAAAGGCAATACACCCTATCCTATCCTCTTCATTGAAGCGATTCTCTCTCCAATTGAGAGCATGGCTATGACTAGGTTCTTAATGTACAAGAATGAGATAAACAACATGGGAGACCAGAGGCTTCCTAATTTTTCTTCATACTCTAGTCAAAACCAATTGTGACTTAAGCAAGGTTGGCATAAAGATGCAAAGTCTTGGCTAAATCATTAGGTAGTCGAGGAAGAGTTCACTATGTAGAATATTGATAATATTAAAAGTATTATTACATCTAAATTTAAGGAGAAGATGTGGTGCGATAAAGAGTTAGAGAATAAGAGAAAATTAAGATATTCTAAAGAGGTGATCAACCCTACTTTAGAAGATAAAAATATCTCACAAACGTAAAGAAGAAAATCTTAATGTGGCGAAATCTGTTTTTTTAACAGCTGGCACTGATGAACCTTTCGATCACTCTCTGAATCAAATTCTTCCATGTCCTGTGGAACCTTTAGATACCGGTTTGAAATATTTAGGATTCTGCTTGAAACTTAATAAATATAGAAATCAAGACTAGAAGTGGATGCTAGAGAACTGGAAAAGTGATTGGGACACTGGTCTAATCGATGGCTCTGTATGGGCTGGCGCCTTGTTCTGATTAACTCTATTCTCGAAAACATTCCAGTTTTTTGGATGACTTTAGCAAAAATACCTAAGTCTATTATAAACCGTATTTGACAACTCTGTTTTCATTTCTTGTGGTTAGGGAACAAGGACTCACGCAAAATTCCCTTGGTCAAGTGGGAAAGCTTAGCCAATCCAAATCACCTCGGCGGTTGGGGGTTGAAAAACCTTCTTGATTTTGGTATAAATTTGGCTGCAAATAGCATGTGGCACTATATTTTTGGGGATGGCTTGTGGAGCAATGTAATGCAGAAAAAATATTTATGTAATCTACTCTCCTTCGATTGGTTAAGAAGATTCTAAAGAATTCCAAGGGTCGGTTCGAATTCTTTGCGATGGCTAATCGGGTCGCTAAGCTAATCAAAGATTGGCTAAGCTGGAAACCAAGATGCAGACGAGACACAAAAATAGGCCTTGATCCTATAATTAGTGGTTCAAATTTCTACTTTCTCTCAAATTCTCTTATCAATCATCTTCGTAGGCATGGTATCTTCTACTTAGCCCAAGTTTACAACTAGTAGTCTAGCAAAGAATCCAGGTGGTGGTTGACTCAAGCATTGAATCTGTCATCGCTTCTTCATGAAGAATGGAAATGGTTTGTCTACAACCTCATTGGTATGGGGATTTACCACTCGAATAGGTCAGATGAGTTAGTTTGGTGGTGCAATCTGGGTCGTTCAGAACCTCTTGCTTAACAATAACACACAACAACACACACGGTGTTCACATAGACTGGATGTGAACTGAATGCGAGAAACTGACATGTATTACTTGAACCAATTACAGTGTTACAAGGTAAATGCAAATTAAATAAACAAGTCATCCTTAGCCTATTACAATATACATAAATGAAACTCTATCTCTCAGTGTGTTTCTCGAGAGTGTGTGATCCTCTCATTCTACCGCTCCTCTGATGAACAAAGAATGAATAAGATCCCTTTCTATTTTACTTTGCACTTCTCTTTTACTCTGCTCTACTACTACTCTAGAGGTTCACTCCATTCCCTGAGACATCCTTCCTCTTTCCATCAAACTCTCCCTGATCCTACAGACCTTCAGTTTTCAGCGCCCCTGGCCATGCTGCACAACCTCTTCTTGTGGTGACACCTGGTCTGGTTCCAACCACCTTCATAACTTTCTTTAACTTCCTCAACAAAAACGAATGGCTGTTAAGTACATCTCCTTGAATTCTTCCCTTCTCTTGTCGGTTTTGCTTGTCGGTCAACTTCGACTATTTCTCCTAGGCCTTGATTCTCATGCATCAGACTCCCAGGTGAAAAAGAACTCGACTGCTCCATCATTCTCCTGTATTCTTTTTTCTGAAATCCATGTCCCCTCCAATTCATCATCTCTCCATCAGACTAAGTATTCTTTCTTTTGCGAACTTCGCATGCGTCCGAATTCGCGTTCCTCCAACATTTCAACGATTTCCTCCTTGTCATGTCGACCTGTAATTTGCATTGTCCAGTTGATACTCAATACTTTCACGTTGTTTCTTGTTGAACCTTCCTCATACTTGTACAAATATGATACATTGAACGTAGGAGATATGTTCAATTCCTTCGGCAGCTCCAACACATAAGCATTGTCCGAAATATTCTTCAAGATATTACACGATCCAATATTATTCAGCTTCAGCTTGTTATACGTCCATGTTGGGAACCTCTCTTTTCTCAAGTGTTCATAGATTAAGTCTCCTTAATTGAACGACTGTAACCTCTTCTTCCTGCCGGCTCTCAACTTGTATGTCACATTTCTCTTTCCAATGCGCTTGCGTACATCTTCATGCACTTCTTTCATATGGTCTGCAAACGTTTCCACATTTCCACTCTTTCTGATCTATGTTGATATCTTGACCAAATCCACCACTCCATATGGGCTTCGACCTTGAACAATATGGAATGGGCTCATAATTGTTGACCGATTCACAGCGTTGTTGTATGCGAATTTTGCTTGCACCAACACGTTCTCCCACTGCTTGGGTCTGTCAGCTATCAAACATCTCTGAAGGTTTCCCAAACATCTATTTGCCACCTCGGTTTGTCCATTAGTCTGCAGATGGTATTCCAAGCTAAACTACAACTTCGTGTCCAGTTTCTTCCATAGGGTTTTCCAAAAATGACCCATAAACTTGGTATTTCTGTCTGACATTATACTCTTCGGCAACCCATGCAATTTGACTATCTCCTTGAATAATAGTACAACAATGCTTGTGACATCACTTTTCTTCCTACACAAAATAAAGTGTGCTATCTTTGAAAACCTGTCGATTACAACAAAGATTGGGTCGCTTCCTTGCTGCATCTTTGGAAATCCTAGCACAAAATCCATGCTCAGGTGCTCCCATGGGGTATTCAACACTGGTAATGGTGCATACAGACCCTTATTCTTACTTCTTCCCTTTTGCAACTAGAAAACTCGACATTGTCGTACCCACTTACTGACATATGTCATCATTCCTGGCCAATAATACTTTTCTTCGACCAATGCCTTGGTCTTGTCGGTGCCAAAATGACCTTCTAATCTGCTACTATGTAGCTCTCGGATTAGGTTCTCTCTTACGGATCCTCTCGGAATACACAACTGTTGTCCCTTGAATAAGTATCTCTCTTGGATAAAATAATCCAAGTATGGAGTTCTATCAACACTCCATGGTTCGCTGCTAGCCTTCCATGCTTTTGCAAAATCCTTGTTGGTCTCCTACTCTATCTTCACCGATGTTAGAACATTATTACACCTATGTACATTAATCATTTATTAATGATGGTTAATTTGTGCCCAAGTGATTAATTATTACATCCCTAAGTTGGTTAGTTGATAAATGGTCAAACTATCTTGAACTAGTTAGCAATGTGAACAAGTGCTGAGTCAAACCATCTGTTTGGAGCGCTCCCCAGGGCAATTAATGCATTCAGCATGCCTAGAGCACCCTCCTCAGGTCAATTAATGCATTCAGCATGCTTCTCTTCTACCTAGGGCGCATTTGCTCAGTTTGTGGACAATCTTGCCAACTTTGTCATATTTTTGGCCAATTTTAGCTACCAAACCTCCAACCAACCAGTTTCTTCACATGTGTGAGGTCACATGGGCCTGTCCAGTCATTCCCAGCATTCACACAGCAGATTCGAACCAGTTTGGGATGGTTTGGGATATTTTGGTCAACCTAGGGGGGTTTGAGCTATTTCTAAGCTAGATCAGTGTGAACACTCCAGATGGATTCGAATTCTTCCAGATTTGTATATATGAGTGTTCTTAACCTATTTTGAGGTTGGACAGTTAATAATATTGACATTATTCACCCATTTCATGTGTATTGTTCTTCATTCATTTACAGATTTATGCTATTCTTGCAAATGTTGTGCAATCTTTCACTAGTGAGGAATCCATAGTAGCTAGGTTCTGCTGTGATTGATATTTTACATGGTATCAGAGCTCTTGGAGCTACCATTCGAACCAGCAAGACTGTTGTAGTGGATTGCTAGAAGCAGTGGATAAACCACATAATTCCTGAGGCCATTGCCTTGAGCTTACTGGAGAAATCTAGTGGCTCCTCTCAGGTGTGATGCTCTCCCGAATGCACCCACTATCCAAACAGGGTTCGAATCTGTTAGTGTAGATCCCTCCTGAGTGATTTGAGAGTTGTTTGCAGGTATTGAAGATCAGCATTGTCAGCAAGTGCGAATTGCAGCAGAGAAGAATGGAGCCATCTCATCCAAACGTGCTCACACCCTTCAACTATTTCGATTGGAAGGCAGAAATGGTGATTTTGCTGAGATCTAAGGGTCTCTACAGAATTACGATGGGCAGTGAGGTGGAGCCAAACTCAGCTGTGGAGAAATCCAAGTTTTTTAACAGAATGGATGAGGCATTTGGCCTCCTTTGTCTCAGCATTTCGAGAGACCTCCTGTTTCATGTAGAAATTCTAGCAACTCCAAATGAAGTGTGGCTCAAGCTTGAGACCCTGTTTGGAAAGACTGATGAGATGAGAGGCCATCAGCTCGAAAATGAGCTTGTCTCACTGAGCCCAGGGAATTTCGATTCCATCCAGGACTTCTTCACCAAGTTCAAGAACTTGGTCTTGCAGATCAGACAATGTGGCATAGAGAAGAAAGAAGAACAGTTGGTGTTGTCCATTCTCTCCAAATTGGGTTCTGAATACTCAGTTTTTGTGTCTTCCTTCAACTCCACAAGGCTCACAGTTAGAGGTTGGAAGATGCCATCTTTGGCTGAATTCATGGAGATGCTAACTCAAGAGCAAGACAAGCTGGTCTTGATGGGCTCCATCAAGCAAAAAGACCAAGTTCTTGCAGCTGGAGATTCGAAATGTGGAAGAGGCAAGCAAAAACCCAGGGGGTCGAAACCTCAAGAGAAGAAGAGGAAGGATGAGAGGCCCAAATCCTCTGAGGGGGTTTCGAATCCTATCAAGAACAAGGGAAAGAAGGCTGAGAAGACAAAATGTAGCTACTGTCAAAGAGGTTTTCATCCAGAGAGCTCATGCATGAAGAAAACCATAGACACCATGACCCATCTCCTACAGAAAAATAATATTCCTCTTCCTGAAAGTTCCAAGAAGAAGGAGTGCGTTTCTGAAGACAAGGAGAGCTGCCATGCTTTGGTGGCTAGTTCATCTCATTCCCCTTTGTTCATCATTGATTCAGGTGCCTCAAGGCACATGGCTTCCTCAAGAGATTCATTTTCTGAACTTGCTCCCTACAGTGGCCTCTCCATTCGAATGGGAGATGACTCAGAAATCCCTGCTCATGGCATTGGGAAAATCTCTATGGAGAATGGCTTCTTCTCCAATGTGATGTATGTGCCAAATCTTGCAGCAAACTTGCTCTCTGTATATCAAATGACACATACTGGAGCATCAAAGAAGGTGTTCTTCACTCAGGATGATGTGGAGATATCAGAAGTTTCCACCGGGAAAATTGTTGCAATGGGTGTTGCAGACCATGACATGAAGATGTACAAGTTCTCCCACTTTCTCGAGTTCTCTTCACCAAGTGTGCTTCTGTCACATGGGAATGAGACAAGCAAGCTATGGAATCAAAGGTATGGTCACCTAAACTACAGATATCTTCAAGTTTTAAGCAAAGAAAAGATGGTAGAAGGGCTGCCACAAATCAGTTTTTCAAGTGGAACATGCAAGGGTTGCATGATTGGGAAGCATCCTGAAAAGAAGTATGAAAAAGGGAAGGCAAGGAGGGCTGATCAACCACTTGGGATAGTGCATTCTGATCTGATAGGGCCACTCCCCACACCCTCCTATGGCTTCAGCAAATATGTGCTCACCTTCATCGATGACTACTCAAGGTACTGCTGGTTATTTTTCCTTAAGCAAAAATCTGAAGTCTTTGAATGTTTCAAAATTTTTAATAGCATGGTTGAGAACTTCAATGGGAAGGCCATGAAGGTCTTGAGGACTGATAATGGCAGAGAGTATGTCAATAACAATTTGCAGCAGCTCTGTCAAGAGCATGGCATTCAGATGCAACACTCAGTGCCCTACACACCACAGCAAAATGGTGTTGCAGAGTGCAAAAATAGAGCACTGAAAGAGATGGCAACTTGCATGTTGCAAGCAAGGGATTTGTCTCCCAAATTATGGGCTGAAGCTATGAATTGTGCAGCATATGTTCAGAACAGAGCACCACACAAAGCATTGCAAGGAATCACTCCATTTGAAGCATGGATGGGCCACAAGCCCAATGTCTCACATTTCAGAATTTTTGGCTCAAGGGCTTGGGCCAGAATTACACCGGAGAAGAGAAAGGCCTTGCAGCCCCAAAGCAAGGAGTCAATCATGGTTGGGTATGCAGAGGATTCCAAGGGCTACAAGCTCTTTGATCCATCCACTCACAAAACTTTCATCGAAAGAAGTGTCAAATTCGAAGAAGAAGAATTCTTGCAAGCTAGTGAACAAGGTGATGGGGAATGCTCATTTCCTCGTCTTGATGATGAAGTAAGTAGTGATTCTTTCTCTGATATTTCTGATTCTGATATTGATGAAGATGATGTTGATATGGATTCTGAACATATCCCTCCCTCAAGTCCCAAGTGGGCAGAGAAAACAATTCAAAGTGCCGGAGAGCTTGTGGGAGATCCCCAAGATGCTAGGAAAACTAGATCTCAATTTCACAATTCCTTTGCATGTGATAATTCTGATCTGAGTGAGGCATGTTATTTGATGGTTGGATCTGATCCAATGTCATATTCAGAAGCATGTACAGATCCAAGATGGCAATCATCCATGCAAGAGGAGATGAACTCACTCCATGAGAACAAAACTTGGGATTTGGCCCCTCTTCCTCCCAAGAGGAAACTAGTGCAATGCAAGTGGATTTATAGAACCAAAATTGGATCTGATTGCTCTGATCTGAAGTATAAGGCCAGGTTGGTGGCTAAGGGTTACTCTCAGGTCCAAGGAGTGGACTATACAGAGACATTTGCACCGGTGGCAAAGATGGACTCCATAAGACTAGTTTTGGCCATTGGGGCTTCCAAGCGATGGGAGATTCATCACATGGATGTAAAAAGTGACTTTCTTCATGGGGATCTGAATGAGGAGATATATATGCAGCAGCCTGAAGGTTTTATTTCTGATCATACACTTGTTTGCAGGTTGAACAAGTCACTCTATGGGCTCAAGCAAGCTCCTAGAGCATGGTATGCAAAAATGGACAATTTTCTGCTATCTTTGGGGTTTGAGAGGTGTAAGTCTGATCCAAATGTGTATATGCAGCATGTTAGTGATCTGATATTGATTATTGTACTGTATGTTGATGATCTTTTGATCACTGGTAGCTGCACCAAAGAACTTGACTCAGTTAAGAGAGCATTGCACAGTGCATTCTCCATGACCGATCTAGGATTGCTAAAACAATTTCTAGGTTTGGAGATAGATCAAACTGTGAATGGTATTTCTGTATGTCAGTCAAGGTATGCTTCAGATTTGCTGCAGAAATTTAAGATGGCTGAATGTAAGTCTGCAAAATTTCCATTTCTTTCAGGAGTTAAGCTTACAGAATGGGGTTCTTCACCACTAGTTGACAGTTCGTTGTATAGGCAACTTGTTGGAAGCTTGCTATATCTTACTCATTCTAGGCCAGATTTGTCTTATGCTGTTGGGGCTGTTGCAAGGCACATGCAAGAACCTCATGAGATCCATTGGAAGGCAGCCAAGAGGATCCTTCATTATGTTCAGGGTACTAAGTCCTTTGGTATCCATTATGCTGCTGGTTCATCCCTTGAACTAGTAGGATTTACAGATTCCGATTGGGCCGGTGATTGTATCGATCGGAAATCAACTTCCGGTTATGTTTTTATGCTTGCACATGGACCTATATGCTGTTCAAGCAAGAAACAAAGCACTATTTCCTTATCTTCAGCTGAGGCCGAGTACAAGGGAGCAGTTAATGCAGCCACACAATGTGTTTGGTTGCAAGGTATTCTTGCAGAGTTCGGATTGTCTTTGATTAACCCACTATTCTTTGGTGTGATAATCAAAGTACAATCAAGATTTCCACCGATCCAGTACAGAGACAGAGGACCAAGCATATAGAGATACACATGCATTACATTCGGGGTTTGGTGCATGATCGGACCATAGCATTGTAGTATTGCCCATCCAGTGAGCAAACTGCTGATATCTTCACCAAGTGTTTTACCGAGAAGACCTTCACTCACCTTAGATCTTTGCTTGGGGTGAGTGATGCGTGGTGATGATTGGTGTATTTTGATATATGCCACATGTCCATTTTAGAGGGGAGGTTTTATTTCCCATGTGGTTTTCCTCCTTACCTTGGTTACATGGACAAATAAATTTTATGATGTAAAAGGTGACTTGAGCCTAGTTGCCAAGGCCTTAATTTTTGATATTTCACTAAGTCTAGCTTAAGGGGGGGTGTTAGAACATTATTACACCTATGTACATTAATCATTTATTAATGATGGTTAATTTGTGCCCAAGTGATTAATTATTACATCCCTAAGTTGGTTAGTTGATAAATGGTCAAACTATCTTGAACTAGTTAGCAATGTGAACAAGTGCTGAGTCAAACCAGCTGTTTGGAGCGCTCCCCAGGGCAATTAATGCATTCAGCATGCCTAGAGCGCCCTCCTCAGGTCAATTAATGCATTCAGCATGCTTCTCTTCTACCTAGGGCGCATTTGCTCAGTTTGTGGACAATCTTGCCAACTTTGTCATATTTTTGGCCAATTTTAGCTACCAAACCTCCAACCAACCAGTTTCTTCACATGTGTGAGGTCACATGGGCCTGTCCAGTCATTCCCAGCATTCACACTGCAGATTCGAACCAGTTTGGGATGGTTTGGGATATTTTGGTCAACCTAGGGGGGTTTGAGCTATTTCTAAGCTAGATCAGTGTGAACACTCCAGATGGATTCGAATTCTTCCAGATTTGTATATATGAGTGTTCTTAACCTATTTTGAGGTTGGACAGTTAATAATATTGACATTATTCACCCATTTCATGTGTATTGTTCTTCATTCATTTACAGATTTATGTTATTCTTGCAAATGTTGTGCAATCTTTCACTAGTGAGGAATCCATAGTAGCTAGGTTCTGCTGTGATTGAGATTTTACAACCGACTCTATTCTCGTTTCCTGAACTGTTGTCATGTTCAGTAATGAAACTCTTCGACTCAGCACGTCGGAAACCTTGCTCGACTTGCCCAAATTATGTCGCAACATGAAGGTATACCATTGCAGGAATTCAACCCACTTCATGTGCCGTTGGCTCAACTTCGATTGAGTGTTCAAGTACCTCAGTGCTTGGTGATATGTGTATAACACAAATTCCTTGGGCAACAAATAATGCCTCCACTTCTTCAATGCTTGGAAAATATCATATCACTCCTGGTCGTAGACTGAATATTTTCGCTTCGCTTCATCCAACTTCTCACTGAAGAATGCAATTGGTCAGCCCTCCTGGCTCAACACTGCGCCAATTTCCATTCCACTCACATTGCAATCAACTTGGAAAAATTTGTCAAAATCTAGGAGCACTAACACTAGGCTCTCCATCACCTTCTGCTTCAACTCGTCGAAGGATTTTTGGGAAGCTCCCGTCCACTTGAACTCCCCATTCTTCATGCACTCTGTCAATGGTGCATACATTCGACTGAATCCTTAGATGAACTTCCTGTAAAAATTGACAAGTCCATGGAAACTTCGCACTCCTGTCGTGCTTATCGATTCTGGCCACTCCAATATAGCCTTTACCTTTTCTGGGTCCATTACTAACCCTTTACCCGAGATTACAAATCCCAAGTACACCAATTCTTCCTTCATGAAAATTTTTTTTGCAGTTTCACCATCAACTTCTCTTCCTGCAGCTTCTGCAATACTCGTCGAATGTGCTCCAAATGTTCAAATTTGGTTCGATTGATTATCAAGATGTCGTCGGGGTACACTACGATGAACTTTCCCAAGAATGGTTTTAGTACTTCATTCATCAACCTCATGAACGTATTGGGTGCATTACTCAATTCAAATGGCATGACTAACCACTCATACAGTCCTTCCTTCGTCTTGAAGGTTTTCTTCCATTCATTGCCCTCTCTAACCCTGATCTGTTGATAACCACTTTTCAGGTCGATCTTGGTGAAGTATATCGCTCCACTCAAACAATCCATCAAGTCATCCATCCTTGGAAATGGAAACATGTACTTGATCATGATTTTGTTGATAGATCTGGAGTCTGTACACATCCTCCATTATCCACCCTTCTTCAGTGCTAATACTGCTGGTATTGCGCACGGGCTCAGACTTTCTCTGATCAATCCTCTGTCCAACAACTCCTGGACTTGTCGATTTAGTTCTTGACCTTCCACCAGATTCATTCTATGGGGTGCCTTGTTTGGAAAACTCAACCCTGGAATCAAGTCGATATGATGGGCTATGCTTCTCATCAGTGGCAATCCCATCGGTGCCTCGTTGACTATTATGCTCCAAAACTCGTCGATCATCTCTTCGAATTCGACCAGAATTCTCTCCATTGTCGACCTCTCGACACATGTTCCCTTTGGAATAATGGTGAAATATCCCGACTGTTTCTCCTCCTCTATGAGGAATTCCTTAGCTGAGCACATAAGCACTCGCTTCTCCCAATAGTTGCTTTCGCCCTCCTTGCAGTCAACTTGATCCTCCTGCTTCGGATTTAGCATCCTCCGCATGCCATTTTTCCACATTATAACTGTGTTGGCTCGACCATCATAGATCATCTTCCGATCATACTTCCATGGTCTCCCTAACAACAGATGGCAAGCGTCCATTGGGATTATGTCACACAGTACACTCACTTCAAGTTTTCCAACCTTAAAGTTTATCAGGCACTGTCTAGTTACCTTCACATGGTGTCCTTTCTGTAACGAGGATATCTTGTATGGTTTTGGGTGTTGCTGACATGTCAAACCCAACTTGTAGATGACCTCCATCGACACTAAATTCTCTGTACTGCCACCATCGACTATGGTCTTGCAATATATGTCGCCGATCAGCACTCTGGTCTGAAAGATAGCCTTTCGTTGTGCCAGCTCTTTCTCATCACGTTGGTCGTCATGAACCAACATTCCTGGTCGTCATGTTTCAACCTTTTCTTCTACCATCTTCACCACTGTGAGATGTTGATTCTGTCCTCTCGTCGACTTGCTCATCTCGTCGACGTCTAGGTTTCAACTCTTCTGCCACGTGTAGATTATCTGAGCATTCATATGCCTTGTGGTGTACTCCCCGACACTTATATCAGACTGCAGCTAGTCTGTCAAATCCTTTCTTTTTTGTCAAGCCAGTTCAACCATACGGACCCCGACCATGGGTCTATCGACCATCCCATCGGTTCCCCTACACTTTCTCTCTGGTCGTTGTCCCTTCTACACGCCGTTTATCTTCGACGGCTTCTCTCCTGGTTCCGCTACTTTTTAACTTTGCGGAAATAGCCTTCGCACATCAACCAGTCATCCTTCCTCTAGTCGATGCAGTTGTCCTCAACAATTTCTCTTCTGTATTCGGAGCTAACTGGTAGGCTTCACCGACTGCTCTAAACCTCGATAGGCTCAACTCGTCATGTATGGAATACTTCACGTCATTTACATATCTCACTACAACTTCTTCTCCTTCATCGGTTTGACCCAACCGAATCGACAGTCTATAGAATTATTCTGTGTATTCCTTCACGACATCTCTTTATGTCAAAATTTTTGCAAATTTCTGAAAAAGAAAATCACATAGTCACCAGGCAAGAACTTCCCCTTCACCTTGACAACCATCTTGTCCCAAGACTTGATCTTATCCTTTCCTTTCTTGACTCTGTCAGCCTGTACATTGTCCCACCACAATGAGGCATGACCCTTCAACCTCAGATATGCAGTTCTAACCCATTTAGGAATTAGGATCCTCTATCAGCTCTATAGGGTGAAAACATGAAGTTCGAATACAATTTTGGCTTGTTTTTTACAAACAAAATTGCTAATTTTTATGTTTTTCAACTTCAACCTCTTCAAACCCATATCTCCCTTAGGAATTTCAACTTGAAGTAAACACAAAGGTTTTACATAATTGAATTAGCTTTCTACTCGTATTTATTTTTATTTTTTTTACGAACATATCATGGGACAAATTTGTTGTCAACCAATGGCATATACTTGAAAATTTTAGGTACGGATAATGAGTGACCTTTGTTGACAACGTTTTTTTTATAGATGGTTATTCATTTTAGGGAAAAAAAATTTAGGCTCATAATCTACACACACTAAACTTGTTCCTAGACTATAGTTTGAGTTTTTTAAGACTTGGGAACTATTTTTTATTATTTATCGAAACATCATATGTCCAGAAAATGGTATATTATCAACACATGTTTTTGTCTTCGCATTTGCTTTCAAATGTTACTCTTATAAAACAAACTAAAACTAACCCATTGAAGAGGACACTTCAAGGAACATCCTTGTATTTTTTTAAATTTTTTTGGCTTTGTCATTGTGATGATATTGAATTTTCATTGTGACTGATTTTTCAGTCACTTAATTTTTTAATGATAAAGTTTAGTAAAAAAATAGTAATCCTAAATGAAACTGAAAAAAAATTATATTACTAGAAAGTAGATTGAATGATGAATCTACTGGTATAAACTCCGACATGTAATTCTCATGTTTTGCAGTGGTCCGACCTTGTTAAAGTGACACATTTCTGAATTCTGCAGAAATGGTGCTGGAATTGTTGACCAAAAACTCTCGGCCCAGAAAATATCTCGGGTGAGAGATTTAAAATTTCTCAAGCGAGAATTTTTCCCGCTCCAAAATCCAGAGTTAACGAAAAATCTTGGTTGAAAGCTACTTTTAACTCTCATCCTAGAGTTTAGAACACTTCTCGCCTAAGAGTTTTGTTACATAATGCCCCGAGAATCTTTTAGGGGCCGACACATTAAATATTAAATTCTCGTGATATTCGGACGAGATGCCCGTGTTTCTCGGCTGAGAGGTGTATATATATCTAGGCCGAGATGGTTTTCCAAATTATTTCATCCGAGGATGCTTTCAGCCAAGCTTGTGTTTTCAGCCGATGGTTTTTTCAGTCGAGCATTTGTTTTCAGCCGATAGTGTTTTTACAGCTGAGAGTTACTTGTCAACCGAGAGTTTGCATGATCTTTACTCTTTTTAGGTGAGAGGTGGCATATTCTGTACTGTTTTCAGCTAAGAGTTCGCATTATCCAAGTTCACACATTTGAAGGCAAGGACATTTCATAAGGCCACAAAGACATTTTTCTTAACAAAGTATTTTCTTTATAAGGTATACGAACATTTTTCTTTATATGAGCATAAGGAAATTTTTTCGTATAAGTTAGAGCATGGTAATTTCAGATGATTTTTATCATTCACCCATTAGGTACAGCAGGCATTTTCCCAAGGCCACCTAAACTAGTTTTCCTTTGTTATTCCTTTGTCATTACTGAACTCCTTTGACATCAATGAAAATCACATTCAACAATTTGGTAAATTTTTCATACAAGAGTGCTTAGCATATTACTCTTGTTCGATCAATACTATTCTTTATTTTCAGCATATAACTCTCAATTCTCATATATTTTCATGCATTGGATTTTAGGTTTTTAATTCTTTCAACATGAGAAACTGAAAGAAACGTGAAAAAAAATATGATCGCACCAGAGCTGATGAAGAGGCAAGGAAAGAGAGATCCTGTGTTTCTATGAGAAATTTAAGAGAAAAAAGAGCAAGGCAAAGAAACATGGAGGCACATGGCGGTGACGAAGAAATTGAAAGTGTGGATGCACATGGCGGTGATGAAGAAATGCAAAATGTGAATGCACATGGCAGTGATGAAGGAATGCAAATAGTCGAGGATCACGTTGATGAAAGAAATGAGGAACATGGAGGTGACGAGGAAATGACAAATGTGGAGCAAACTCTTGGTGAGTAAATAATTTTTTATATGTTTATCATTTACTTTATAATACTTGAGTATATATATATTTGATTTGAAAGTGAACACAATCTTATAAATTTATATTTATTTTTATGCAGGGTCGACATCCAACATACAACATCCTACCACAGTTACCAATTTACAGAGATTAACTGGAAGCTACAACAATATCGTCATTGATGATCTTTTTTTGGAGAATTTGGATTCAAGTAAAATTGAAGAAATGGGACCTTAGATGCCTGATCGTACATCTTGTTATAGAGAAAATAAGATAGTCAAAAAATATTTTGAAGGTAATTCTGTCATAGAACAAGCTCAATTGTTGCATAAATTGTTAAAGCGAAAATGTCTAAGAGATGCAATCACATTATTGGGCATTCAAAGTGCCAAAGAGGCTAAATCAAATCATATTGTATCACAAAATTTGACCTCGGTCCTTGCATCACTTGCAAGAAAACGATCTCATAATTTCATGGTTGCTCGTAAAGCAATTCTAATAGGGGTTGTGGCAAAAAACACTACAACTAGTCGTTTGTTGTCTATGACTGCAAGAATGCTAAAAACATCAAGAAAAAGTTTATGGAAGCATAAAAAGCTTCGGGTTCAGCTAGATGAGGATGATGAAGTTGCATGTTGGGGTGTTATCTGTAGGAAACCTTATCAAGATAGACTTCCGGATAATGTGAGGGACATGGTGAAAGAGTTTTGGCATGTAAACTCGCATGTCTTACCAAATGAAAAGGACGTTGTGCGACATCGTATATCAAAAGGAAACTATGAAACTCATGCAAAACACATAACAATGATCACTCAAGTGGAAACGTTCAAAACGTTTATGGAGAGTAATGTTGATGTGAAGATAGCCCTTAGCACATTTGTGAAGCTTAAACCATGGTATGTTAGGCCCATCCTTGTTCGCAACACATGTTGTTGTCGATACCATGTAGAATTCGAATTATATTATGAGACATTTCTAACTTTTGGCATGCAATGTTGGCCAAATAACCCCCCTCCTTCGAGTGTTCGTGAATTTGTATCTAAAATATTATGTTCGCGAGAGAATCATCAAGTATTCTATAAGAAACAATGCGTCGGAGGTAAAAAATGTGAGGAATGTTCCGATTTGGCCCTTTTTAATGCTAACTACCCCATTGATGCAAACGATCCTCAATTGCCAAATCGCATTGTGAAATGGCAAGAGATATGTTTATGTTGATTATACTACAGTTACAGATTCAACGACAACATCAAGAAAGCTTATTTTAGTTGAAAGTGATATCTCTTTGACATATTTTGTGAATTTGTTCGGGGATCAAATATATAAATATAATATCAAGCACTCTCACTCAGCACGATGGCAGGACTTACAGTTCAAGCAATCACGAGATGTATTTCAAAAAGGGACAATATTATCCATTGTCGATTTCGCAGAAAATTACACTTTCACTCCGCAAAAGGAGATATAGAGTGAGTAATATCATTCAGATCGGGTATCTATACTTGTGAATATTAAGAATAGACATGCAGAGCTTGATGTCAATGGTTTTGATAGAAATGAAAATAATTGCAAAGTGATTAAGGAGTATCATTTCTACATCAGTGATGATCATACACATGATACATGTTTTGTCCAACATTGTTTTGGTATGCTTTTTCAAGAATTAAAAAGATGAAGGGTCACTTTTAAAGAACATTGGATGTGGTTAGATGGTTGTGCTAGTCAGTTTAAATCGGCACGATCATTCTTATGGTTGTCTCTCCTTCATAGAAACACAGATGTTCGCCACACATGGAGCTTTTTTGAAACGGGACATGGAAAAGGAGAACATGATGGTGCTGGGGCCTGCGTGAAACATGCACTTAGGAGATATCAAATGAATCACTCTGCTTCTCACCTTGCAAATTCAAACGATGTTGTTAATTGGTGCAAACAAAATTTGAGCCATGAATTCAATGAAAGGATGGGTAATGTGAGAAGGTTTTTCTGGAATATTGCAATGGGCAATGTTGACAGATCAATGCCACATAATTGTACTACAATCCCGAAAACAAGGGGCTTACACTCCATTAGGAGTAAGAAAATGGAAAATATACACGCAATCGAGAAACGAAAGTACTCTTGCTTTTGTCATGCATGTATTGATGATGTAGAGTCTTTGGATGAGTGTCAAAACCAAACTAACAAATTTGTGAAACCATGGAGACACCAAGAACTTACACAATTTCCCCCATTTGGAAATATCATCGATGTAGAGGGAGACAATGAAGCGGTTGTGATTGACAAAGATTATGATTGTGTTTCTTATTTGGTTAGAGAAGGTGATGTATTTACAATCATTGCACCAATAGATAATCCAGAAAATGTGCATTATTATTTATTGAGATGCACTAGGTCGAAAAGCATGTTGATGCAAGAATTTAAAGACCCATCAAATTATATGTATGCAGTGGGTTCAATGGTTTTAATGGGACATTTCTTTGCAGAAGTAAGGAAATGTAAAGACCATATTCTTTTTCAAGACTACGAGTCAGATGTTATATGTTCTCAATATAGTCATTTGGTCATAGCAACCCGATTGCAGTTGAAGGCAATGAAGAGTAGGAAAAATTCCAAGCATCGACAATGGAAATTGTCGATAGAAGATCATAATTCCATTCTTGAAAATATGCCACTGGCACATTTCATATGATTCAAGAACAAATCAAGGTTGACAAATGTTTTCTTTGATTCGTGGGTGGGTGGGTGGGTGGGGCAAAATGAGCTTCCACCTTCACGTGGTTGGCCTCGTCAATAGAGAATATATATAATTCTCGAAACTAAGAGAAGCTCTTTTTAACAAAATATCCAATGATAAATCAAGTCTCATATTGAACTTGCAACTTCACCATTATATGAAAATGATCACATTAATGACTCCTTCTAAATAGGAGTCATTCATGCTAGGCTCCAATTTTCCACCCATAAAGTACACCAAAATAAATGAGAACTTATATAGTGATCCAACTTGGATCAATAGATCCTTATTGACCATTTTTAGATGCCTTCTCAAGCAAACTTAACATATGATCCATTTTGTGATAGCTACATGTAGATTACCTCCTTTCTTAAGGTTGGATGTATTAGTGGGATAAAGTGCTTGCAAATAACATTAAGATAGACAACACTAGACTCCTTCAACATTTTTCCTTAAACTACACCATTTGGAGATTGCTCTTGCCATCATCATTGTCAATTTTTGGAGATTGTTCTTTAACAACATTGTGGTATTGTGCTCCTAATATTTGATTACTTGTGCAAGAGTTTATTTGTTGAAACCTTCGTTTGCTTTGAAATTTTGTAGAGGTTTATGTGAATATTTTTGGGTTTTTTGTAGTCTGTTATTCTAAAAAGTAATCTTAGATGAGAGCTTGTTAGTCTTAGTCTGTTATGCATGAAAATGGAAAATATGTGAACCTTGAACTTGATCAATGTTGTGTTGCATGGTGTGAGGATGAGGAAAACCGTGAGGTTCATCAATAATACCTACATTATATTTTGTATATAAAGGAAGGGATTTATTCATATGGGACGCATAATTAGAATGAATAAATGAAAGTAATTTTTTTGGAAGGAGTCAAACAAAGGAATTTTTTTTGCAATGTTCAGATATCACAATGGATATAGGTTCAATTTTGTTTTTTTTTTGCAATGTTCAGATATCACAATGGATGTAGGTTCAATTTTGGTAAATGTAAATAATTATCAAAGCATATAGGGTATCAAGTTTTCTTTAGGAATTTTAGATTCTAACATGTGAAACTAGAAATAAATATGGACATAGTTGGTTCTTTTAGAAAAATGAAATGAAATGGACACACTTTTCCTTTTTAGCCATCACTAGGATCGGTATCTAGTGATGACTAACTATAAGATGTGGGTATTAGTTTCTTTAGGCATTTTAGGTTCTAAAATGTGAAATTAAAAATTAATTTCTTTAGGCACTTTAAATTTTGGCAAAGTAACACTGTGAGTACATCAAGTGAGGCCCACAATACTTACAAAGTCATCTAACCAAGTGACTTGACCCATTTTATTTCCTTGAAAAAATGTATTTTTATGTCTAGAGCTAAACCAAAATACAATCTTCATAAGTTTGCTCAAAGGAACCAATATAAGTCTGTTCATCCCAACAGATATGCTACCATAACTCAGAAAGAGTCACATAGAACCTTGACACTAAAGAAATGTCCCTCTAGTTCTGATCTATTTCAAAAGTTACCAATGTTCCATCCCTAAATTTAACTTCCAAGATTTGATTTTGTAAGCTAGTCAGACTTTCCTTGGATAGAGAGCTAGCATGTTTGTTGAGTTCTTGAAAGATATGATAGAAGATGATCCCTTGGAACTAGATAGCTATTTCCTTGAGATGAGGAGAAAGGTTATATAAACCATAATTTTGTACTTGGAGTTCATCCAAAATCCATTTGATGGTGAAATATGAGTCCCCATATACTTCTAACTTGTCAATTCCTTTATCCATGGCTGACTTCAAGGGAATAAATATTCCATAGAAATGGCATGTATTATTGGTCTGGGCCTACCATATATTTTCCTCGATTATAAAGTAGTGATCTAATGATAGATAGAGGATGTCACAATACCAAAAACCAACCCATTTATTTGATTCACTGATAGATAGAGGATGTCACAATACCACAAACCAACCCATTTATTTGATTCACTCCATAAAAAAACCTAGGGAGAAGTTTCCTTGCCAAATATAGTTCATATGAAGTTTCCTTGATCCCGGAATGTGCTCTTCTAAAAAAGTAAGCGAAATATAGCTCCCAAGATTGAGCTAGATTGTCTACCAATTCTAGGTCCCAAGTTGATATATATCCATGAGTTTAAAGATTGGTTTCACTTGACTTATCCATCATGTTCAAAGTCCAAATACCTCTTTCCTAATGCTGCGTGACAAGCTCATTTGGAAGGAAAATTTCCTTGTCACAACCTAGGATTGCATCAGTCCCTATTCTCACTTGAGATCCATCTCCTACCTTGCATACCGGGTACTTTTCAATGATTGGAAAATCTAGAGTAATAAATTTCCATCCATTGGAAACATTGTGAATATTTTTCCAATCAGGTTTGATCTAATCTACAATAGAGTTGGGGAAATATACTTTTGAGAAATGATTCTACTCCTGAGACTATCCTTAGAAATCAATTGCCAAAGGGACTTTGCAGCAAGATAATTTCCAAAAAAATGAATATCTTTAACCCCCATCCCCAGAGATTCTTAGGAGTAGCAATCAACCTCCACCTAGCAATATAAGACCATTCATATTCACAACATCGTTTCCATAGACCTTCCATAAGTTGAAAATGCAAATTTTCTCCAAGAAGCCTCCATTAGAAAGAATATCCAAAATTCAAGGTGGATAAGACCAAAAATGTCTAGCCATGAAATATTTTTGAGTTGTAGTGGACACTGTAAATTTTATCTTTAATCGAAAATTAAAGAGCTTACAGAAAATGGTAGACATCCTAAAGTGTACAATTCCAAAACTAAAGGAACAATATAATCACTCATAATAATCAATTTTTTCCAATATCGTATCATTTTGGTGGTTGTTTAATAAAAAAAGAACAAAAATATGTTTCAGATATCAGGAGTACAAGACATGCGAGATTAATATGCTGAAAAGAACATAAATAAAATACCTAAGAGGAGCAGAAATAGAGTAAGGCTTACAAATTTTATATTGATATTTGACATGCTGCAAACAAGGATACATGTTCTTCAACTATGAAATCCATCGGTCTTCCTAAATTAGATGAACAGGTAAACATGTATACCATTTCAATACAAGTTGTCAAATATATGTTTGCAATAACCATGTTGCCAAATACACACTAGTTTATTGTCAGAGGTTACACAACTGTCCACATATCAGTGGAGTAACTAGTTCATCTGCAAAATGTAAAACTGTATCCAAAGAAAAAATTTAAAACTGCAACAACCAGAAGTTGCATAGATTGTCCTTCAAAAACTGCTATCTTTGCACAAATTGTACTTCAGAAATTGCACAGATTGTCCTTCAAAAACTGTTATCACTGCACAGGTTGTCCTTCAGAAGTTGCACAGATTGTCCTCTAATCATGTACACATAATCCAGAATACCCTCTCCGTACAACATTAGATCCAGATCTTCAGGGTCTAAAGCTCAAAGAAACTGTTGAGGTGTTGAATTCCCAAGCAAATGAGAAATTCCCTGAGCAAATCATTTAATTTGATCTGCAACTGGTGTCACAAAATGACACTGAATCAGCAGCTTGACATACTGATGTCAATTCTTACTATTTACAATCAAGTCCCTGCAATCTGGACAAAGTTAATATTTATGAAATCTTGTTACTATTTGTATTTTCCTTACATCAAATGATAGTTTTGGATCATATACAAGTTTTCATCCAATGGACTGACAAAATTAAATCCACTGAGTTCCCTCGCAGATACATAGGACAAGCATGAATTTTCAGTTATATTATAAATACATGACAAAAACAAAACTGGTATTCCAATACCTACCATAACCAAATAATTTGATCGCCAGAAGCTTCCTCGATCACAAGGAAACTATGTTCAAGTAACCAAAAATGATCGTCATGCCATTGGTCATTTCTTACCATCGCAAAAATGGTGACTATTGATCTACAACTAGAGCAGATCCATCTCAACCTTCAGACCGAGACACTAATGGCTCTTGGTTTTCTGTGGGCTGAAAAGTCAAAATGAAAGTTAATATATATATATATATATGTATACAAGTTAATATATATATATATATATATATACAGTGCAGTTCATTTATTTATAAATGGTGACAATGATCATAGTTGAATGTGTGCATCTTTCTCTTGTGGTTTCTTGATCTTCATTTATGTCTTCCCATTCTGTAGATAGACCACATATTGCAAGTCTGAAATGTCAACATTAATAACCCTAATATTGTGTATCTAGAAATTGATAATAACAATCTCACATTGAAAGCTTAAAATATCAAAATAAATGAAAATCAATATAATACTAAGACAACAATGTGAACATTAATGGCAACCTTCTAAATCTATTGCATGCAGTCATATCTAAGACGGCAATGTTCTTTAAATATGCTTTCCAGTTATATCACACAATACAATGAATTTGAAAACAAATGCCAAATTTAATGCTAATTCAAACTTGGGTTAAACATTCAATTTTTATGCTCTCGATTAGGAGAACAGTCCCTATATAAAGGTTAAATATATTGGTAGTCATAGGTAGGAAAACAACACATAATTTCTATCAGGTCAACATTTGCCGCCAACTATAGGTTTAGTTCTCAATTTATTCTTTCCAAGTATGTGTGCCATGTTGTGGTAGTGTTTCTAATGTTTTCTTTGTCTTATTGGGTGCTTGCCTTATAGACACTAAAGAAGTACTGGATAGACAGGTTTGGAAGCCAAATATGGAGGTAACCGTAAAAGTGGATGTTGAACTTGTTTGGTTGTTAGGTAAAAGTTTTGCTACACAGGAGAGAAAGGTTGCACATGAATACTTTCTCAGTTTGGAAGCTTGCAATACAATAGTCCTGGAGTATTTACCATTTCTATTGAATTCTGCTACTCACAGATGTCTACTATTTAAAATAAGGTTTGTGGAAGACTAGAGATAGATGTTTTCTAATGTTGCACTAGTTATTGTGAAATGTTTTTTGAGCGTATCCAAATTCTAAATTGGAAACCTTCAGCTTTTAAGGTGTTCATGGGTCGTACTTCTAGGAAGAATGCACATGGGATTGACATAATATAATTTAATTGTATTAAAATGTGTAGCATTATATGGATATAATGAGGAAATTAGCATTGTTGTTAACAAGAAAAATGTTAATATTACATTTACGTGTGTAACCAATTTGTTCTTGTCTAGCACTTTTTGTATTGCTAATTTTTTTCATAGATGCTTCTTATAGTATTCTGAAAAATCTACAATATACAACATTTTACAAAAATCTGGGTGGAAAATCACTGCAGCGAAAACCATGTTTCAAAAGGGGTTAAAAACTTAAAACAACACCTGAACAAACAAAATCCCCACTATGACTATCTAACTAAAAATCACTAATGCTAGTGGTATTCAGTCAAGTGCAAAATAAGAACATATCACATTGAGTTGATAGGTTTGCTGCAGCAACTACATATCTCCTTTGGTGCATGTGGCAACAACACCTAGATTCGATTCCTCATATTGTGTGAATATAAAGATCTAAGTAACTAACCAATTATTACTTGCAAGTCCCCATTCACATCTTGTTTTATGCCCCCTCTTTCTTGTACCATACAAATGAGAGTGGATGCTTCCACCAATTTATCCTTGTTGTTTCCCCCTCCCTAGGCCCAGTTTAATTTGATGTTGTTCTGAAGGAGGAGGATACCACCAATCCACTAAGCTATGGTTTGTCCCTTGCTAAACCATCAAAAATTCCATGCTTTTATTGATATCCATTCTAAGGGATACCAAAGACATGACATGCTTTGTTGCAATACATATAGGAATGACTCGAAGGGATTCCTCGAGTCTATTTAATACCCTGAATGGTTTTCTCCTTATCCTCTAGAATAAATAATGATTTTGTGTACAATGACATCAATCAAATTTTGGGGGTGAGCCCTCTGCTAGTACCCTTACTTTGGTCAAGAAAACTCACTAGATCTGTCTCCAATCTTTGTCCATTAGCTTTAGAGGTTGTTACACCATATGCCAAATTCCATAATTCCTTTGAGAAATGACCTGCAATGGACAACTCAAAGACTGTTTCAAATATTTACTCTCATAAGGGGAATATACTGGCACCCTCCCAACCTCTTTATTGCAAACAATCCCATGTCAGTATTTTATTGTGGAGGGCCAACCACGAGAAGAGTTTCACTTTTAAAAAAAATTTATGACCAAAATTTTAAAAGACTCATAAGACCCACAATTTAATAAATATCCACATAACATGAACCTTTATGAGTGGATAGAAATAAAGTGAAAGATTTTTTTTTAAATAATTTTTTAACCAAAATTTTAAAAGTCTCATAAGATCACACAAATTCATGTGATCTAGCACAGAACTAGGTCAAGTGAAATGTATGTCAACTGTGATGGAAGTTCCATTGCAACCAGGGAAGAGGACAAGTCTAGCTATGCGAATGGATATCTTCAAAATATTGAAAGATTCTAGTTAATGAATGTTTAATGGATGGAGTTTAGCATACAACTATGTCTTTGGCGTCATAGGTGGCTAACGTTTTCACATGGAATTACAAAGTGGAGGATAGTAGTAGAAAATTATACACAAGCAAATATATACACAATAAGAAGAGTAATCCCTAAAAGAATCCTAATTATGCTATCTTCATCAAAATCTACCAAGTGTGATCTCTTCTCTGCAGATCTGGAACAACGAAACCTTTCAAAGATGATAATCTAATGCTAGAAGTGAACCTGACATGAAGGTGGATCTAAAATGCATTTTTGATATTCATTTGGTATTCAATTTGTAATCAGCCACCAATTTGGTGTCTCCCCAAGGCCACAGTTCAATGATCATATGTTTTCCACTTGACAGCAAGGGCACGGGATGTAGTGTAGCTGCTGCAACCTATGAATCTTCTGCTTAGCTAATGCAATGATTTCTAAGTGCACCAATCCATCATTCTACTTGTTGATCCTTATGACTCAAAAGGACCCCTCTTCCTTTGTTCTACGGTACTCACTCCCATAGACTTCATTTTTTGTTGGGAGTAATTATAGCATACTGCATGTACCTTGGTCACAGTTCATCATTACTAATGGTTGCCCCTTGACTGAGTAGAGAGAGTCCCCATTGATCTCCAATTTAGTAGGATCCCCTATGTTTGACTTTAACTCATTGACACATTTAGGGAGATGATACAATAAGATGGTTACAAATTAAAACTTCCCAGTTCCGGTTAAAAACCCTTTGGGTTTGTACGACTATCCAATATTTCATGCAGAAGCCTCCATTCATGAGATTCCTTACAGGTTATGGATATCCTCTCAATGAGAAATCCTCTACTATGACAGTTTTTCCATACAAGGACCTTCACTTAACAATACCATTTCTCGATGATTGAATCTATATTCATACAAACAAATCACAATGTTTTGATCTAGCCCCAAGTGCCCACTTGATATATTTTAATGAACTTTGATAAAACTTTATGAGCATGGGACACGTACGCCTCATTTGTATAAAGAGATCATGTAATGTCCCCAGTTTGACCCCATGGCATTAAATTGTAAATGATGTAATATTGTTATGAAATCGTGGTGAGGAGCCCAAGGCCAAGGCCCCGCCATCGATTTATTGATGCATATGGTTTGCGTGCTAGCCAGGCACATTGGAACTTCAACATCATGTAATATGCATTTTAATAAAAATACCCACAACTAGCTATGCAATGCAACAAAGAGATGGGGGCATGATTTCACAAGGAATTGGGAGGGAAAACATTCAAACCCTTGAGCCACTCAAGTCAAGCCAAGTGTCAATGAGAGAACCCATCAAACCCTCAACTACCCATGTTGACTTTTGTACCCAATCATTGATTTCTCCCAAGAGTTGGTTGAGGTAGTTAATGCCTTGGGAATGGAGAGGTATGGCTGTCCAAATTCGGGTATGGGCAAGCCACCCTTCATGGAAAATCGTGTTTGTCTTATTGGGCAAGAAAAGAGCCATGAATTTCTCCCCCAAGCCATTATCCATGATCATTCCTTCTCCCTCACGAGTTTAGAGCTACCTGGGCGTTTTCCAAGCATGTTTGTTGTGTTTTCCTTCATTCTCCCAGTAGAGAAGGGCATTTTTGTGTTGTATACCAGTGGGGAAGAAGGGGAATGGAACGGGGGTTCCATAGAGACCGTTTTTGTTGTTAAATGCTGAGAGAGTTGGGGAGAAAACGTTTTTCCTCCCTGTGGATGCATTTCCCTTCCCACGGCTCGTTTTGGGTGAGCCATGATTTGGGAAAAATCTATGGCCATCTTGTTTGTGAATTCCATTGCTGGAAATGTGTATCTATGCCCAATGTTTGTGCTTGCTGTGTGAGAAATGAATATGTTGGGGTATGGGTATGGGTATTCATTGCTTTGGCTTGAGCTTGAGAGTAAGCATCCAGGGTTCAATTGTGGCCTGATAAACCCAGCTATGGACTGGCTTGGCTCAGATGGAATGATTAATTGGCTGTGAATGAGCTTTGTTCCCCTTTTCCTTGTGAGAATCATGCCCATCTCGGGGGTGGCCTTCCGACAGACTCAGTATAAGCTGTCGAAGAGCCTATGGTTGGGTGGAACGTTGCAGCGACATAGCTAGTTGCTTGGGGCAGTTGCAAAATGAAGATAAGTGTTTTTATGTCTATGTATTTACTTATGCAATGTTTAATTAATGATTATTTTGATATGCTAGATGAGCATGAATTGTGTGTGGATGTTGTTTTAATTCCGCTGTGCATAATTGATTTGTTTTACATCTGCACATTCATATTTTATTTATATGAATCTAACGAATGGGCTGAGATCATGTGAAAGCCCTGAATTTGGCATCATGTTCCCTGCCTTGCATTGGATAAATGGGTGGGTACGTGACAGATCAACTCCATAATAAGTTTTGATTGTTTTGCAAGTGGCCTTCATCACTCTTCCATAGGAACTCCTTCCTTTTTACTAAGCTCTATCTCTCTCTTTATAAAGGGAACACACAAGCACATGATAACAACAAAATAATGATGTATTGTGGTTATATGGGTGCTCCTAATCTCACACATTAGGTGATGACTATTATCACCTTAATTTTGTTCATAAGTTAAATTTCAGAAAATATGTAGAAGCGTCATCATTTGGCAAAAGCAGTAAAGAATTACTAACTCATGGTTACTTTACTTACCTCATTTAACTAAAGAAAACCTCATAAAACCCTTTTTTAGGTCAAATGCACAATTATCATTGTGTTTCACCTGTAGTATTTCATGGTTTATCCTTCAATACTCATAGTATTGCATAGGTTATCCTTCAATATCCATGCAATTCTAATAAGTATTTGAAACCCAACCTTTTTGGATGCATTAAAGGCTAATAGGCTTGGTTTGAATATATTTATGAGGGAGTACAAGATAAATCTGAGCCTGTAAATAATCAATGAAGAGTAACATGGATTCCTTAATATCTCCATCAAGCAATAGGATCCTACTTTCAAATGAGAATCATTCACATTTGAACCAGTTATTCATTGGAGCTCATAATTTGCCTATAAATGAAAGCCATGGGTAGCATTTAAGGAGAATAATATTTGAAAAGTTATCCTAGAGAAATGAGCTCAGAGATCATAAATCTCACTTTCTCTTATCTCACATTCATTGCCCTCATGCTTGCTTCCTCAAGGAGAGAAGTTATCTTCATTCACCATTTTGAGAGAGAGCATTCAAGAAGGGAAAAGATCCATCCCAAAGAGAGTGTTTGCTACCACTTGCTTCGAAGAAATTTTACTAGGTGATATCACATATTTCATGCTTTTCCATCTGACAAATATATATTGAGTATTTTATGTTTCCCTCTACTCTTTGTGTTTGAATGACCTTATTGTGATTAATCTTGTAGAATGAATGCTTGCATGTTTTCTATTTGGTTATGTTTTTTTAGAATACTCTTATGCTAGTCTCACTACTAATCATTGCTTGTCGTTTAGCTCACAACCTAGTTAGAACAAAGGAATTTTTGCTCAACAATGCATGAAAATCATGGAAACAAACACTTATACTAAAAAAAAAAGATACTCAATTGTAGGCATTCAAAATATACATTATAATGATTTGTTGACTCAAACAAGGATTTGAATATATATGCAGATAACCATTTTGCACAAACCTCCACACAACCAAGCTCCAAAACAGCATTTTACATCAAATCCAAAGGCATAGTTCACAACACATAGACACAATGGGAAACCAACTGATGTACGTTGTCTAGAGTGCTCTACACATCCAACACTCAATGATAAACCAAGGCATAGATTTTGCAGAGCCCTCCATACACCCAAGCTCCAAAGTCACACAACATTGGTTGAACCAAACCACAAGATGACAAAAAGTCAAACCTTAATACAACAAACAACAACAAAAAAACATTTTTTCCAAAAAGAAATTCAATTGTAGGCATTCAAAATCTAATAGTAATCGTTTGTTGATCAACCGAGGAATTAAATATATATGTGGATAACCATTTTACACATACCTCTACACAACCAAGCTCCAAAGCAATAGCTTACATCGGATCCAAAGGCATATTTCACAATATGTAGACACAATGGGAAACCAAGATGCAGGTTTTCCATAATGCTCTACACAACCAGTGCTCGACAGTAAACCAAGGCATGGGTTCTATAGAGCCCTCTATACACCCAAGCTATAACACCCACATCCTCTACCCAATGGGATGAGATAGTCAAGACAAAATACATGAGCTCAAAGAAAACCTCCTACACCACCAATATGAAAACCTTCTACTTGGACACACAACAAATGAGAGCTTGAGCCTCAATCTGACTAGGTATCAATGCAACAAGCAAAAAATCACACTACAACCAAATAGAATACAAGAGACACAAAGACAACCCACTAGGTATAAATGTAGCAAAGAAGAAATCACACATCAACAACATCCACGATAGACTCAAGAAAGAAGACATGAGCCCCCAATAGAAGACGACGAGTTGAATAAGAATACATACAAATGAATCGTAGCTTCTACAAACCATCAACAATCTCAAAGGCAAATGGATGAGGCAAACAAACCAAGCAACAAAACGAATTTTACGAACATTTTCCATCATTGCATGTTGAGTGGACAATGGGAAGTGAAGTGTTGGAGACTTGACTCATAGCTTCACCCCAACCATCATGCAACCAAGAGAAAAGCGTGGAGAGTGAAAATGACAAATGATGAAAAGATGTCTACATCAACTTACTCATAATATGCAACAGATTATCATCAATGGCACCTCTAAAGAATGTTGTGAGAACCTTTTGTCAGAGGCAAAGGCTACTTATGGAATAAGTCGGATAGAGAGAAGAAAAATATTTTCAAAAAGGTAGAAAAGTGTTGATATTGCTCAGGATGTGGGTATAGAGGAAACTGAGGGTATACAGGCTTTTTCCGAGTCCAGGTCACATGTTATCAGACATATTTCAGATATCAATGGCATCTCTAATGGCCATGGTATGATAGGTGTAGAAGAGAGGCATCCACCTTTGGCACTTGTAATTGATGGCACCAACCTTGTCTACATATTGGAAAGTGAATTGGATCAAGAGTCATGTGCCTTCTAAAACCTATCAAGTTTGTTTTCATTATCTTGATAGCATAGAAGTTAATATTGTGCCTATACAAGGAGCTAATATATACAAAAAATAACATGAATAAAAAACATAGAAAATTCATATCTCTGAATACACATTTCTCCAATCTCACAAATTGAAGTGAATATTGCTACGAGCTAATCCTTATATAAAAAATATTATAAATTGAGTATTCTGTATATAACACAGAATACCCATAAATCCAGGAGCTAAACCTTTTAGGAAAAAACTAAGACCCATGATTAGAAGACATGATACAGGAATATCCATACCTGTGTCCCCTGTGGAAATTGTGAAACTATAATTTCCTCAGCATCTATGTTTGTGCCACTAGCCTCCGTTTCTTCCCGGTCAAGAAGATCTGTATCATCAAAGTCATCGTCATACATGAGTTTGCTATACTGCATAAATTTCATATAATTTATAGACATTAGATTTGGAGAATAAAAAAAATAGATTTCATATAATTAATTTCATATATTATAGCATACTTATGTACCATGCCTCTGTTTTGATTTTGTCCAACGATGACTCGCTTATAATTGTCTCTACAGTACATTGCATACTGCTCAAGCTCTAATCAGCTCATACTTTTCAAACGATCATTAGAAAAATCATCAAATGGGCCTTCATCCATACTGGTTGAAGATGGCATATTATTTATACCAATTTCCACCCCTGCCAATGCAGCCCCAACACGCTCTTTTATCTCTTCCCTCACCCCTCTTTCTATTTGGGATGTGATTTCCAACTCCTCTGGAAAAGCAATGACTCTAGGATGTGGATGTACTAACTGAGGCATCAGACTCCTATACTGAATATCTCGCCGTGCATCAAGTTGTTCATATGTACGACCTTTACTAGCACCATAGAAAGTGGATCCCGTATCTGTATAGTTGGGGTCCATCTGAAACCGGAACTCTACAATCAACATCTTAACAAAATACTGAGGAACCTCGTCATTATTTGGGAACTTCCCATATGCACACAGGAATCTAGAATAAATATGGGGTGCAATCAGTGGATCATTGAATCTTGCGATCTTTAGACGTTTTTTGTCTTCATGCCGCAAGTCAAAACATGAAAATACCATTTCTTTTGTGACAACTTTTTTTATTTCTTCAAACTTGTGGTTACCCATCACTGACAATCGCCTCCTACGCATCATGTCGTGAAAAGTATGGGTTGATGGTCCAACCCCAAGATATGTCTCAATCAAACTATTCAAATTGTGCAAAACAATCAGGAGACACAGTTGAGTACCAAAATAGATATTTAAAGTGTCAAGTTCTTCCTACAATCTCAAGGAATGCTCCTTCATCTCTTCCACAGTCAACATAGCGATGTTGTCTTCCCAAGGAGTCTCCTCAAGAACATCTCTAGGATGACTGTAAAGAGGATCATATCTTTCATTACGAGCATACTAATGCACCGGACGACCTCTCCTTGTCTTGGGAGGTGGATTAGGATCAGGAGCAGCAAACCCTGTAAGAAGTAAAATGCATGTGCAAGTATTAAAACTATATATATAATTTGTCAATCAAATTATAAACATTTAAATAAAATGTGTTCATTATAAATACCTGATGGAACCTCTGCATTAGCATGAACATGGTGTGAAATAGAAATAAAGTCTTTTGCACCATCATTATTGTTAGAATGTATAGAAGCCCCTGTAGGAAACCAAAAATTGGCAATCATATGTAAGTGTACACGAAAAATAATGTAATTTTTCACAAATAAAACAGTCATGTCAAACAATACTTCTAGTCAAAATGTATGTAAACAATCTCTACCTGGTGATGGCGTATCTGAAGAATAAGACACTAAGGGTGTCATCTGTGGTTGTCCAAAGGCCCCTGTAGACCCACCCTCAGACAGACATCTGTCATTTTGAGAGCCACCACCTGTGCACAACAAGATCTTGGAAAGATGTGTAAAAGAATATTTATGTTTAAATAGACTTGAGCGTGAATTGAATGACAATTGAATTTACTTGACGATGACCTCAGGGAGTTTAGCTACATACTAGCCAAGATTGCTTCACCTTGAAGCTGTGAAGTTGTGCCTGATAAGAATTTTCCACATATTAAAAAACATGTCAAACAAAATTCTAGTCAGAATGTATGTAAACAATCTCTACATGGCGATGGTGTATTTGAATAATAAGACACTAAGTGTGTCCTCTGAGTTTGTCCACCGACACCTGTAGACCCCTCAGACAGACATCTTTCATTGTGAGAGACACCACCTGTGCACAACAATATCTTAGAAAGATGTGTAAAAGAATATTTATGTTCATATAGACTTGAGCATAAATTGAATAACAATTGAATTTACCTGGCGATGACCTCACAGAGTGTCGTCGCATAGAAGCCAAGTTTGCTTCACCCCGAAGCTGTGAAGCTGTGCATGATAAGAATTTTCCACAGATTAATAAACATGTCAAAATGTGTCAAACAAGATAAATATATTTCAGATTAACAATCGAATATACCTGACTACATCACATGTCTTCGTCTGACACTGATGGTAGATGTCTCTGGACGATCCATGTGTCCTTGTTAAGACAAAATGAGAAATCAAACATTTTATAAATATCTCTCTTAAATTAGAAACTGTAGCAAAATAAACTACAATGTAGTATATCTACTGTTTGCAACAAAATAGTTCACATATTAGAGGGTGTCATTGAGGCTTGGTATAATCTGAATTTGTAAACATTTATTCTCTACCACATAACACAATTCGAACAGCCAGTATCTTATCAAATAATATTCCATGCAGTACTTCTCAGTCTCAGTTAAATTGTTAATCCGTTCCTTCTCATGCATAGCTAGGATGTTTTGGTCTTGCCCCATTCATTGGGATTCTATATCTACAGGGGTTAGGTGATTTGAAAAGGTTAGAAATTAGAGGAATCTACACATAATAGTGAAAAAGGGCGATATCTTATCAAAATAGTAAAAGAGGGTTCTCTCTATCTTTGATTAGTGGAGTTAAGTTCCTAGAATTACTTTAGGATGTCAAACATGCAAGGTAGGACCCTAAAATAAGGGGTGAAATCCATCATTTGAGGGATGTGCCCTAACATGCCAAAAATAGCCCTAAAATCACTCTCACATGCCAGAAATAGAAGATTACACCCTTGAATATTGGGATGGATCACTCCAATAGTTCATTTGGTCAATTTGAGTCAAAATTGGACAAGTAGGATCATGAGACCAACCTCTATAGTACCTAGGTGAGATATTAATACTAAGGGAATGTAAATGAGCTCTAAAAAATATTGCTCGTCTAGAAGAGTAAAATGGAGGAGAAATAAGTTCTAGAAATAGGCATGAAATGGTGGAAAAGTAGTCAGTATGCACTATCATTGCAATGGAAGCCTCAGGTGGAATAAGTACCTTTTGGGATGCAAGGATTTTGAAGAAAATAACACATTTTACAACTCAACACTATCTCATGATTATGTTGGAAAAAAAGATGTAGGGTTCTTAATCAAGATCTATAATGTTTATGCCCCGGTACAATAGGGGGGAAAGTTGATTTTTTAATGAACTCTAATAGCCTTATAAGATTAGGAAAAAAATAAAAATTACATAGTAAGAAGAGATTTCAATGTGGCTTTATCTTAGAGAAACATCCTCTCAATGAATGGGCAAACTCATTCTAAAGATGAGCTACAACAAAAAAGAAAGAGATTCAAAATTAGGTTGGCAAGTGTTCTAGTGTCCATGGAAATGGAGGAAGTCTCCCTCAACAACATATTAGAGGAACAAAATATAAACCAAGAAAAATGTATTAGGAACATAGAAAAGAGGAAGAGACATGGAGGCTCATAGAAGTGTATGGTTAAAATGAGGGGATATAAACACTAGGTTTTTCATAAGCAAACAAAGGGGAGGAAATATAGGAGTATTGTAAAATAAATAACCAAATAAAATGAACAACAAGTCTTAGACTTTGAAGAACTAAAGGAAGAGGCATACTCGCACTTCAAAGAGTTATTTTCAGAAAAGGAGACTTGAGACTCTATTGCAATAAAGGAAATGCTACAAGTATACCTATTTTGGTAAATGAACAAGAGAAATGAACCTTGGAAAAGGAGTCATGGAAGAGGAGTTCATCAAAGGGATGGATTTTGTCCCGATAAAGCCTCGTGTTTAGATTTCTTTACTATTCATTTTTTCTAAGTTGTTTGTACACTATTAGGTATGACCTATGAAAAATGTAAAATTGAACAGGGTGGAAAGCCACAATTAGATGAGCCACTAACTCCTACTTTATTGCATTAGTCCTTAGATAATCCAAACCGTATTTCCCTTAATTTAGAAATATCTCATTATGCAACTCAACCTACAAAATATTGACCAAAATTTTGGCAAATAGTATTAGGACACTCCTTCCTAAGCTTATATTAGAGAACCAAGGTGCATTTTCGGAAAAGAAACAAATAGTTGATTATTCTTATACAAGAGGTGGTATACTCAAGCCAAAATAAAGGAGATATGTATGATTATAAAAATTGATCTAACTAATGATTTTGATAAAATTACACTCTCCTTTTTATTTGATGTATTGTTTACCTTTGGGGTATCTAAAAATTTCATAGGGTGGATAAAGGATTACAATGAAAACCCTTGGATAACTCCTTTAGCAAATAGTAGGAACTTGGATAGAAGATTAAATTTTCATGTATAAACAAAAAAAAAACTTGTGTGTATGTACTTGAACATCGATTGAGAGAAATTCTTGAAAACATAGCACCACCAATGGAACACTGACACAAAAACACCCTTTCTCAAGTATTTAGAATTGTTCAAGGAGATTAGGTTGGGAATAGAAAAATATCCAATCATGTATCATAGCAAGCACTAACTTCTAAAAACATGGGAAACCACTGAAGAAGCATGCAAAGAATATGGCATTGATTACCTCTAGAGAAATTGACACAAGGATATGGTAATATTACTTAGTTGGGCACCAAGATAGAACCAAAATAGTAGTTGCCACAGTTCAATACATGTATGAATCAAAATACATCATCAGAAAAGGCTCTAAATGGCCTATAAAAAAGAATAGATTCAAAGACTAAACAATCTAATCATATGAAATTGACTAAGGTGGTGCTATTTTCACTAAAATAAAAACCAAATCAGAGCCAAATCAGCTTATAAAATGAGCACCTGGGAGTAGCACAAAACTATAAATACCTATGGCTAGTATTCAATGAAAAGTTAAACTCAGAAGCATAGGAAAGGAATAGAATCCAAGCTGGATCAAAAGCGATCTTACTTCAAAATATATGCACAACAAAAGAAATTTGGGATTGTGGTATGTTAATCTCTTCTCCAAACACTCATAACCACTAGTGTTGCTATCTGAGTGTGATATGTGGGGGCCAGGCATGGCTAAAATTAGAAGCAAATGGAATCGGGTTGAGAGAGTGTAGGGACAATTTGATAATAGCCTTAGAATAAAATTAAGCACTCCATATACAATGCTTGCAATAGCAGTGGGTTTATACTTTATACCCAGTATAACTTGATGCGATAAGGAAGCTAATATTATAAATAAAAAGGCAGCAGACATGGACACCAAGAGGATACCCAATAAGATTCATTAGGAAAACTCAAAGAAAAAAAAAATTCATGCAGGTTGCAGCAATAGTCAGGTTAGATACAATGATAATTTTCATAAATATTTATATCTAAAAGTTGTTGAATGAAAGGCATTAAAAATTTTACACATGTGTAAACCTCAGTATGAAACCTGTTATCCCCCTAAGTGTTTGGAGTGTTCGCTTGGGTTTCCAAGGATCATTCTGGGCATATTCCAAGAAGATGTGGGTGCTATTTGAATCTTTTGGGGCATGTTTATCTTCTAGCAGCCCTAGTATTCAATTCTGGGTCAATTTGGTGGTCAATGGTTAGCATTTTGGGCTCAATTTAAGCAGTAAATGAGCATGAAAAGAGAAGGACGAACAATTTTAAGAGCATTCTTGGGCCTTGGCTATCTAGATACGAAAACAACCCTAGAACTCTAAATCTGGGCGGACCTCTCTTAAGACAGATAAAAAGGATGAATTTTTGGGCAAAATTTGTGGTTGAAATGGCTATTAATATTTATTTTCTGGGCATACATAAAGCATTAGAATAATAGTCTTTGAATTCTGGGCATAATCACAGCCCCAAACCATGAATTTAGAGACAAACCGAACATCAAGTATAAATGGTAAATGGACTTTGAAATCAATAAAAAAAAACCCAGGGCATCTAAAATATGCAGAATTAATACTCTTATTTAAGATTCTAAAAATTCTGTCACGATTCCGGCAAATTCATGTCTGAAGTTGGTTACAAACCGATGCGAATAAGGGGTTCGAACTGGTGGTGGTGGTCCTCCGTGATACCAAAGAATCCTATGTTTTTATGAGAATGCTAGTGCCGAGGTAGCGTACCTATATCAGTAGCATGAAAAAAATAGCTAAATTAACCCTTTCCTTTTTAAAGTGCAGCCTTAAGCTTAGTTCGATAAAGAGAAAACTCTAGAGCCTACCCGTGTGTGGTCGTATGATGGTATGGTCGTTTGGTCGACTTGTTAGAAATGGCGGTGGTGGTCCTCTTCTCGTGGCCGTTCACTTCGTTTCCGTGGGTGGTCTTCCCTTCCCTTTGTTGTTTCAGCAAACAGAGTTGAAAAATGACACAGCAACACAATCTGGGTTTGAACGATAGATAGCAATAGGCGTTGAAAAATTACAATGCGACTGGTGGGGAAATGGGTTTACGTTGATATAGTTAAACATTTCTCGGCCGAGACGTTAAAAGGAATCTAAACTCTCGACTGAGAAACGTGTCTGAGAGTTCAATATAAAAAATATGGTTATACTCTCGAACGAGAAACTACAAATTCTCGAGCGAACAATTCTCTAACTATGGAACAACTCTCGGATGAGAGAAATCTAACCATGGTCAATGTCCTGCCCGAGAAGTATTACAAATCTCACCCGAGAAAATATGTTGACATTTTTCTCGGGCGAGAAACTGGAAATTATAACAAAAAAAAAGTGGATTGTCACGGAATTGTTTCCCAACTTCGCGTTTTCACCCCATGTCGACGTATTTCTCCATCTCTCTGAACCAGTCTATCAAGTCTTCTAGATCCAGGCTTCCTTAGTAGGTGTGAACATCCATATTTTTCCGACCTCTCATCTCTATTAGAATATTGATGAGTTTATCTTCTGGTTCTTCCTCCACTGCTTCCCGTGCTTCCACTTCTTCAACTTCCTCATCGATGTGGTCAAGTGCATCAAGAATGCATCCATGTCTCTGGCTCTCTTTGATCGCTGCAACCTCAGTGGTCAAGCTTATCATTATTCACATGTACTCGTCGAACATTTCATGGTCAATTGTGACTACTGCACCATGCACTCTTCATCCTACACCTCAGACATGAACGCCTCTTTGAGCCATTTCAACTAAGGTTGAAAAATACACTTGTCCAATTGCAACCAGACTTCACAACTTGCACACAACTCTACACAACTCTACGCACTCGCAGGCTCTTTCGACTCTCTGGATTGAATTGATCAACTGGATTCTACTCCGGGATCTGATACCAACTGGTGCAATCCGGGTCGGTCGAACCCTCTTGCTTAACAATAACACACAACAACACACAAGGTGATCACATAGACTAGATGTGAACTCAATGTCAGAAGGTAGCATGTATTACTTGAATCAATTACAGTGTTACAAGGTAAATGCAAAGTAAATAAACAAGTCGGCCTTAGCCTGTTACAATATACATAAATGAAACTCTGTCTCTCAGTGTGTTTCTCGACTGTGTGTGATCCTCTCCTTCTCCCGCTCCTTTGCTGGACGAAGAATGAATCGGATCCCTTTCTCTATGCCTTCACACTTCTCTTCTACTCTTCTATGTTGCTTCTCCCAAGGTCCACTCCATTTCCCAAGATGTCCTTCCTCTTTCCGCTGAATTCTCACTGATCCTGTAGACCTGCAGTTGTCAGCGCCCCTGGCCATGCTACACAAACATCTTCCCCTGGTGACACCTAGTTTGGTTCCAACCACCTTCATAACTCCCTTTAACTTCCTCAACAACCACAAATGGCTGTTAAGTACATCGCCTTGACTTATGCACTTCTCTAACTCTGCTACAGTTGTTGGGCCCATCACATGCCTCGACCATATTGCGCTCTGTCAACCCTTGAATTCGCTTGTTAGTTTTACTTAGTCTCTATGGCTTCCAGTTCGCCCCGTCCTCCACGCTTGGCCTTTGCCACTCTCGTCGGTGTTGGTGTTCGACCATATGTCAACCTTTGACGCCTTCGTTATGTTCCCTGTCTTTTATCGACATCAGACTTGTCGACTCTCGAAGTTTCTCCTGCTGACCACTCATCGACAACTTCTGCTCGACTTCCTGGCCTTGATTGCTAGTCTCCTCCACATCAGTGGTCATCGGCACCTCCCCTAGTCGGTTCTGCTTGTCGGTCAACTTCGAATATTTCACCTAGGACCTGATGCTCCTGCATCATTTGGTCTTGGAATTCAGAGATTGATGGATTTAAAGTCAGGGAAGCATACTTGTTGATTATGGAAAACAAAAACAATGATGAGATGAAATGGCGGAATCCATTGCTTTGGAAATGGTCTGGCCCACTGAGAACTAAATGCTTCTTCTAGATACTCATGGCAAACAAAGTACTAACCCGGGAGAACCTTATTAAGCGAGGGTGGCAGGGAACAAGGCTTTTTGTTCTTTGCAAAAATTACATTGAAACTACAGTGCATTTATTCATCACATGCCTAGTGACTCGGCTTGTTTGGAAGCATGTATCTCTGGCTTTAAAGTTTTCAAAATTTTGGCATGAGGATTCAGTGGAGCTTTGCATGAAACCCTGGTTATCTGTCAATAAAGGTCACACTTTTACCCAAACTCACATTTGTTGGACGTTGTGGAAACAAAGTAATCTTATAATATTTGAAAATAATTCTCTTGGTATGTTTTATATTATAAAAGTTATCATATAGGAATGTGCGGATTTTAAAATTGTTAAATAGCCTCGTCATAGAGATATTCATCTTGTTTAGCTTGATTCCTGACTTTGTGGGATGTTTGACGGAGCATCTTAGGAATCTGACAATCTCTCGGGAGTGGGGTTCATCTTGTTCTTATCTAGAGATCATTTTATACGAGGATGGTTGGGATGCATACCAGGTTCTAACTGATGCAGTGATCTATTGGCTCTAATAGACCTGCTTTTCTTTTCCAAGTCCAAGCATATTGGTTCGCTGGTGGTTTATGGTGATTCCAATAGTATCATCGAGTGGGCGCAAGGAAAACCCAAGCTGCATGTCCTATTACTCGAGTGGTGGCAATGACGTTTCAGGAAACTACAGGAAGCCTTCCACATCATCTCTTTTCATCATATTTTTAGGGATCTTAATGTCGAGGGCCGATTCCTTGTCCAAGCATGCTCTGAATGCGCCGGAGGGTATCATCCAATTTGAGGAGAGTCTTCACGATGCATGTAACGACTCAAAAAAATCCATAAAAATATTTTATATATATATATAGTATAACTATCCATCATGCTTAAGGAATACTTCATAATTTGCTAACTGCTTAATTGTATCTTGTATTCAATGACGATACTTGTTTATTTACAAAATCCATGATTATTTATCATGTCCTAAAAGCATTGATAATGATAATGGATCTCTTTTTACTGTGTTGAAGATAATAGTTGATCACTTGTATCGACGTCAATATTTAATTTGTCGTTTATAAATAATCGTTTGTTCTTAATCGTCGTAGTATGATTTATTAGTTTGTGATGTTGATTATCTTCTTTTTGTTTGAAAGGGGTTCTGGTGATGACCTTGGGGCTTACTTAGCTATTGTAAAGCTAATGCATGTTGAAATAATTGTCTAGGTTTCCAGGTAAGAATAAATATATGAAAGTTAGCTTGGGGTTATATCATAACTTACCAAGATTATAAGATAACCTAGCTATGTGTTTGAAATGCATAGAGAATATACCTATGAACATGGCTCTAAAATAGGAAATGGGAATTTGACACTTTAAGGGTTCCAAGGAAAGGTGGTAGCATTGGTTTTGATGTTTTTTAAACATGCTAGCAACTATGGACAAGGGCGCATCCCAAAAGGGAGCTCAATGACAATTAAAAGGATTAAACCACAACTATAGGACAAAGGGTAAATATCGATATGGAAGTGGATGACATTCATAAAGCCTTTATGATGCCACGGGAAGGTTCTTGGTGAATGCTATGATGGCTTAATCCCTATCTTCTTCGGCGGGGGTTTGTATTGTAACCTTATTGTTTCAGTTTCAAGTGTTGGAGAGCCGAGCTCTCTCGGTCGCTTTGGCCATGGGATAAGCCACACAGAGTTTCAGTTCGACAGCCACAGAAGTAGTTCCTTATGGTTTAACATGGATTCATGGAGGAGCTTCCCTAGCAGGGATAAATCACGTTCAAGGTTTGAAAACTCGCATAGATAAATAAATTCTTTCGGTTCTCAAGCTTTTAAATTTTTATATCAAAATCTTTACTTCGTAATCAGTTTCTAACGCCAAGCACTTTGCAATGTGTTGACAGGAGCTACGAGGTCTTTGTTTTCTTAGTTTCAGTGTTAAGAGATTTGGAGCACAAGGGAGAAGACTCCAGGGTTTGGAATTACACTGGTAAGTCTTGGGCCATCCCGGAACACCCTGATCGTGTTGTTTTTGTTAAATAATGTTCTCGTTACTAGTTGGCCTATTTTCGACTTGTATATAGTTATGATGTGGAAACTTCTAGCGTTGGTCTGCTTTAGGGTTAGAATGTTTTTGGGAAGCCAAATGGCTATCTGGACAACATTGTTGTTTTGTAAATTTTTCAGGCTATGTGCCCACTAGTTGGGGGTTTTCGCCCAACCTTAAGATGAATATAAACTCTCAGATTTTTAGTTTGATACTTCGACAGTTATGGGAAACTTTGTTTTATGCTCAATGCATTTCTATTTTCAAGTTTTTAATTACTACTGTGTAGCATATCGCCATTTTCGAGGATTCTGTGATGTTATAAAATGGTTCTGATTGTTAGGTTAAAACGATGTTATTTCAAACTTTGGGGAAGCCCTAACTCCTAGTTTGATTATGCTGTAAAACCTTCATCCTTTGTTGTGTATGGCTCTGTTGAAGAAAATGTAAAGGATAAATGCGTGGGAAAACCTTTCTTCGTAATTTAAATAAATATAGATTGTTTGTTTAAAAAGACTGTTGGTTTTTACAAATATTCTGGGAAAAACCCGAAATAGCTATAATGCTTTGATAGAAGTATTTTGTTGGTGTAAACTAAACCTAGGGTTTCAGTACTGTTGAAAATGAAATAAGTTGGGTTTTTGAAAGTGTAAAAGCCTATCGGATGTAAAATAAGTTGGATAAGGGTTAAGCTATTTACGAGAATTCAATCCCGACACATTCTATGGTAACTTCCAAAATTTTAAACTTTATTTATAATTATTTAAGTTAGAAGTGATCTCTATCTATGGAAGAAGAATTGGTTTATTAAAACGAAACTGGGCATAGCCCCAAATCTACAGTGTGCTTGAATCGGCTTGATAAGTAACTTGTTCAAGTATGAGGTTATAAAGATAATAATAAATGTCTTTCGGGATATAACCTAGTTGTGATTATGTAGACTCTGTGAGTAATAGTTTAGATGGAATGCACTACTTCTGTTTTTAAAGTATTTTCATTTAAAACCTTATGATTTGCAATTATTATTTCGATGTTCTCAAATATGGTGTTTACAACTTTCGTTTATTAAAAGGAACTTGTTTAAGTTCGGACAGAGCCCTAAATAGTTACTATTTGATTTTATTGTTTTCATTATGCCAATGTTGGTTTTGATAAAGATATTAGAATAACTATTTTATTGGTAACAAAGGGGATTCGATTTAGGATCATACTCTTGACAGAGTTTGTATTTGTGTTAAGCTGATGGATAGAGGGTTTATACCCCATATGTCAATGATGGATCTGTTGCGTTATTTACTTTAAAGATTTGGTTCAGTTATATATATAGTTATGTATTAGACTCTGTTCATTAATGATGTATATTCAAGTATTAAGATTTAGATGTTAATTGTCCAATATTTACAGTAAGTATACGTATATAGTATGGTACTCTGTTTTGAGAATGATATTCATTCGATTCTTACGTTTATCTATCTATAGTTTATAATTACTTACTGTTCTATACTGGAAAGCACTATATAAAAGCAATGATATTATAAATATAAAATTCTAAGTTTTTCAATAGTTTATGTTTATTATTGCAGTATACATTTTATACATGTTTCTATATCTGATATAATAGTAAGATCAACATTCTGTTTAAAATATCGAAATAATTTCTAATATACTCACAATCTACTATTTAAACAAACTCTCTATACTAGAGTACATCACTTCGGTGAAAGGAAAAATACAGAGATGATTTATATTTCATTATTCTACATTCCAAATCCAATCATACAGAAATATTATACAGAGTATATTCATCAGTTCTATAATCAATTAATTGTAACAGCTATTAGAAATCTAGAAGCATTAGAAAATTGATAACTTAAGATAAAACTTTCAGAAATATACAGAACAAATCAGAAGTAAATAAACTAGAACAATGTAGAACCTGTTTAATTGTTGAGGTGGACAAACACCCAAAGAAGACCGTTCCTCCCAACCGTCATCTAGAAGCAACCAAGATTACTTGCTTTAGGACCCTCGAGCCCGTTCACTGAACCACTGGGACGAAGACACTGTGTAGAAGCATGTAATAGTCTCTTGGTATCTCAGCAATCATAAAGACTTGCAGACAATACACTCTCAACAAACTCAGCAGTATAAACTTGCATTTATTACACTTGCAACTCACTTTAGCTTTCCCCTCATGGAATCCTCTTGTGTGCTTCACTTTTCAGTATTGAGCCATCCACAAGGAATCCAAAATAACTAATGAGCCTCCTGCTCATTCAATGGATATAAGGATTGCCTAGGTCTTTGGGTTAGTTTTATCATTTAATGAGCCACCTGCTCAGTTCCACCTTTCTTGGGAATATGACCACATTTTTAAAAACATTCTTTAAAATCATCCTAAATATGACATAAATGAAAACACATAAAGAATTACGTATATCAGGGTAAAATATATTTATGAGTGCAATCAACTATTACATATTGTATACCATTATTAATAATTTTTCATTTTATCGATTTTACTTGCATACATTGATTTTTGGTTAAATATATTATACATAATTTTTAGTTAAAATAATCAGGAGGAAGGTATGTTCTTCTTCAAAGAATTCAATAGAAACCAGCTGACTGGAGAAGGACACTTCCAGTTATATTAATTATATCAATTGATGGATTTATGTATTAGTGTTATTTTTATTTGGACTCTTTGGGCCTTGTTTGCATATGTTATTTAGTTATCTTGAGGACATGTTTTTATTAGTTTGAGAACACGTAGATGATTACAACATTGGGAACCCTATGAGAAGGATAAGGATAAATACATTATGTGGTTTATTTATTTATTTTATGATTATCAAGAAATTATTTGTTAAGTTAAAAAAAATCTAAAATTGTATTTTATGTTATATTAATATTGTGATATTAACATTGTGGAGGAATTGATAAAATGTAGGTAGATAAACTAGAAAAGAAAAAAAAAATGTTTATAACAACCTACATTTAAATATTCAGGAAAAAATGTAGTTTAAATATTCTATATTTTCAATTTTTTCAAAACATATTTTTCAAAACTTAAAATAAAGAGACAACTCCCTTCAAAAAAATCCTAAGCATTGCATGATCAATATTGATGCAATTATGCAATTATTGCATAAAAACGACAACTTGTGTGCAGCTTTAAAGTACATCCTAACTGTAAATGCAATATACATTGGGAATTGATCTGACGAGATGATTCCAAACCCACTTTCATTGTATTTAGTACTGTATGCCGAGACAAAGGATAAAGTAATTCCAATTCCAGCAGATTAACCTCAAAGTTAAAGGGAGCAAGAAAGTTAAAGAATCTCATAAAAAAAAGGGAGCAAGAAAGTTAAAGAATCTCATAAAAAAGAGGAAACCATCATCGCTAAGTAAATCTTGCTTTCAAAACACACAAAGGATCAAAGTGACAAGTGTGAACAATCTTATCATTGGTTACCTTAGAGAAAACAAATGCATGAGTGGAACCTGGAACCTTATGTGATGGTCCCATTTCATTAAAAATCAAACTTTTTATTTTTTGCAGGAAGTATCTCAGTACTTACATTTTGGCAAAGTTGGCTGAATATTTTAATTACAAGTAAAGTAAATATCTTTGTTATTAATAAAATAAATAATTTTATGGTAACTTTTAGGTTATTTATCCATGATGCATGGATAGTAAATCATCATTTTTAATTATAAATTAGTATTATTCAATTTTTTTTAGCAATTAATATTGTAAGTGAACGTAAATTGCAAATGAAATTTGAATAACAAATAAATATACATGACTTGAAATGAAATTTGACTCAAAATGTGAAAATTGAGTTTTAAATTTAATAAATCAATACTTTGAAAAATAATAAAAAAAAAACAAGTTATAAGTTTAGGAATGTAATAAAATTTTAAAAACTCAAGATATACCATAAATAAATATTTCATGTAAAGATGTTATGGGGTATTTGAGATATGCTCAAGATAAATGGACATGGCATGTAAAGAAAGTTTGGATAATAAGACTATGGATTTAATAAAGGTGTCTATTTATTTTATGTTTGGGATATTTTAGTGGTTTTTTTTTAATTTTCGATTGAAAAAGTTTAAACAAAACAAACTAAAAATATATATAAAAAAAAATAATAAACATAAAATATTTAGATTACTCTTTTAATAAATAAATAAAGACATATAAATTAAATAATAAATTAAAAGAAGATATTTAAAAATACAATATTGAAATATTCAAAGTAACAAATATAATAAATTGATACTTTGAAATAAAGTATCTAAAATAGTAAAATATGTTATAAAGAATTAAAAAATTAATATATTAAATAGGAAGGTTAAAAATCACAACATTAATAAATTTAAATTTAAAGTTGTGTAAGATATAATTACTATTTTATGAATGTTTTAAACTAGCAATTTTATATATTAATAGTAATGAGTAATAAATAGATTTTTAAAGATATAGGATATATTGTTAAAAATAATAAAGAAATCTTATATAGTTTAAGATGATAATGATAATGATGGTAGTTAACTTTTACAGAGATTAAATTTGGTTTATCGGACCTTAAGATGATTATTTGGATAGTTGTAAAATTTTACTTCTGTGCTCAAAAAGCTTAGAAAGAAACATTCCTAGGTTGCTATAGTTTTGACATGTTAGAAGGTTAGGGAGGTTTTTATTGTAGCAAAGGTTATGAAATCATGATCTAATGTTGGTGTACACAAGGAACTCTAAGAGAAAGTGACTTTCATCCTCAATGCTTGTAGTCTCATAGAGATGGAAAATCCTTTCCACCCACAATGTTTTAGGAAATGTCCAATGCCCTATTTCACTATGAAGCTCATGGGATTTTATTCTTATCTTGGCTATATTATTTTTCCTCTTCTAATTAGTTAAAATAGAGAGATATGTTTTATCTTCTAGATTAGAGTTAATGACCTCCTTATAGTATCTTAATTTTCTTTTAACATCTAACTCTTTCATGCTCCACATTTTCTCTTTAAACTTAGATGTAATAATATTTTTAATTTTATTGATATCTTGCAAAGTGACATTTTCGTCAATCCCCCAATGGTTTAACCAAGCCATGGCATCTTTATACCATCCTCTCTTGAGCCGAAGTTAGCCTTCACTGGATTTTAAAGGAATTTTAGGAAGTCTTTGGTCTCTCATGTTATTTATCCTGTACTTGTACATCAGATACCTAGTCATAGAAATGGTCTCAATGGGGGGAATACCAAATTCTAGAAGGAGAATAGGCTAGGGTGTATTGCTTTTAATTTTGAGGTTATATGTTATGTAACACTTTTGGAGTTCTTCAATTTTTCTCCAGGATTCATTAGAGATGTTGCCACCCCAAACTAACAACAGTACACGATAACAAGAACGATAAAAGTTTCAAAAAGAAACTTATTTTTATCCCACATCACAAAGTTTGTTGGTTTACAATTGTTTCCAAGACCAAAATAAGCTTTCCACCCTCCATTAGTCTATTTCTCAATGCCATAGTTCTAGTTGAGCTTGTGATGAACTTCAATTCAGATATATTTGTAGGAGGACACTTCCTCCAAATTGCTACTATCATATTCAAAGTTAGCGTAAGTGACCTTCTTGGACTTGATACTCATAATTTTTGTTTTGTTGATTTTAACAGCCATACCCATATTAGAGCATAAATCCTTGACAATTATTAATTGCTTATCAAGATCAAAGGAGCACCTTACCATAGGAATGATATCTTCAGCATAGAGAAGGAGTATGACGACTATTCCAACTAAGGTCGTGCTATCACAACTTGCTTTTTCCAAATAGTTACCTTCTAGTTTATCGATGTAAATATCGAAAATGGTATGGGAGAGGGGGAAACCTTGCTTAACTCCAATATTACAACTGATATCTTTCAAACACCCCTCAATGCTCTTACATTTTGCAATGGAATCCTCGTACAACCTTATTGCAGTATCTCTCAACTCGAAAGGAACCTTTAACTCTTCTAATATATTCCATGTAAGTTATTTTTAGGCACCATATCAAAATCTTTCCTAAAGTACACAAAGCAACAAAAGATATTGGATTTACTATTACAACATTCCTCCGCAATTATCCCAAGTGTAACGAGGTGGTCCGTGGTAAAGTGATGTCTTCTAAATTCTGCCTGAACTTTATCCTACTTACCTTCACTTTCTAGCCATACACTGATTTTATTTTCTAAAACCATATCGTAAAGCTTGGATAAAAGAGGGCTAATCATATTGGTCTAATAATCATAGGAGTTGTGTTTATCACCGCTTTTAAAGATAGGAATAATGAGGCTCTAATTCCAAGGATTAGGGAAACCTTGCTTGACCACTAGATTGAAGAGTTTGTGGATGTGAGGAATGAGGATCGACCTGTCCATTTTTAAGATTTATATTTGGTATCCTTCAATGTCCTCAACTTTTCCATTTACAAGGTGTTTAACCCCAAAATCAATGTTTTCTAATGAAAAAATTTATCCTACTATAAAGAGGGTTTGGATGTAATTATTAATGACATTCGAGGATTCATAAATCTTTTCAAAATAGGAAATCCAATATTCCAAAGAAATCATATAGATGAGACAATATGTATTTTGTAATAAGTTTGTTATCCATATTTTAAAAATATATAGTATATAATGTTTAAAAATAAGAAAGAAATTTTATAAGTTTATAAAGGGAAAGTGATATATTATTCTATTCAGAAAATTAGATGAGACCGGGTTTTTTTTTTCTAAATAACAGGATCTATATTAATAAAGAGAGATTACAAATCTGGTGCAGGACTGCTCGTTGGAGAGCCAGTCCCGCACCCAAATATGACTATTACAGAGAACACTCAGAGTATAAAATAGACCAAGATCTAAATATCGGCCCTATTTACCAAATAATGGCACGTTGAAATCTGAGATTGGATCATCCGCCTCCATACTTCTGCTTCTTTGACTCTGTGCTCCTTGATGCATGCTGTAGCTTCCATATTCACGGGTTAGAGGGGCCTTCTCGGCTTTCTGAACGTGTTGCGCCATGGATATGGTTTCCAGCATGATAGTTTCTTTGGCAATCCGTCCTCTTGCTAGCTGTCATCCCGCCTGGGGGATGGAGATCTGAGTGCGCCAGTTGGATGCAGGATGTCGCGCGGGGATGAGACAGATTGTCAATGAGTTGATCAATATCTATTTCCTGACTCGTATTCTCAGCTCCTGCGTTGGCTAATCTGTCAGAAACCTTATTGGCAGACCTTCTGGCATGAGAGGGAATAAAGGCGTGGTTGTCGTCCAGGAGAGCTTTCAGAAGTTCCAGAGGATGAAGAAGCCTCCAAGAGTGGGCCATTTTCACTGGTGCAGATCCATTAAGAAGTTTTTTTAGCATGGTTGTTATAACTAGCGAATCTTCTTCAACCACCACCTTCCTTAAATTAAGAGTTCTGGCAAGCTGAATGCTACGAATCATACCCCATAATTCTGCCACATTATTGGTATCATGGCCGAGGTTGCCATCCAGAATGTGTTGTAGACCCCCCTGCTCATTACGGACGGCAAAACTGAAGCCAGCAGGGCCTGGGATGCCTTTGGAGGCACCATCAAAGTTAATTTTGTAGAAACCTGAAGGAGGTCTTCTCCAATAAGAGGGACTTTGAGTGCCTCAATTTGAAGAGGGTGTTGGTTCGGGGACAAGATTGAGGTGCATAGCTTAACTATTGAGGATTGGGCGTTCCACTTCATCGTAGTTCAGGTCCTCATGGGTCCAAGTAGTAAGTCTGAACATTTCCTTTATACAAGTGCATATTTGTTGCCAAACCAATTGAAAGGAGGAGTTTGTGTTTTTGAATATGTGTTGATTTCTTTCTTTCTAGATTTTCCAAACCACCAGGCCTGGTAGGATTCACCATATGCGATTGGGAACCGGGGTTTTAAAGGCCTTGTGACTCCATTGTTTTATGGTATCAAAGATGTTGTGGAGCTTATGATCAGTTTTCCTGAGATTTTGAGCTTCCTGGTCCCAAATTTCCGAGCTAAAGCTATAATTATTTAAGAGGTGTTCCACTATTTCCTCTTGCTAGAAGCATGGATGGCATATAGACGGGCCTGAGAATCCTTGTTTACAGATATTTTCCCAGGTGAAGATTCATCGACGAAGAAGAAGCCATAAAAAGGTGCTAACTTTAGGCCAGAGGTTAAGCTTCCATACCTTGCTCCATAAATTCTCTTTTGGGATGTTTTTGTGGCCTACTTGAATTGAGTAAGCCTCTTGGATTGTGAAGGTACCTTTTTTTTCATGGCCCCATCAATTAATGTCATGCTCGTGTCTAATTTTTATTTTCCTTTTGTTGGCTTCTATTTGCCATTGGCTGAGATCGACCTCCCGGGGAATATTCAAATCTTCATGGCTAATTTTCCACGTACACCAAGTGTCCCCATCATTGGTGTCTTTCCAAAAGTTAGCCACCGATTGGAAGGGATTGTGGCCTAGCACAGGGGAAAGGGGAAGGAGTGAAGGGAGGTGTTGCATAGGGGGGAGTTGTTGCCAAACATCACCCCATAAATGCCCCTCATTACCGCTTCGTAACTCCCAGAAGGAGTGCTCCTGGACAAGAGCTCTCTACTGGTTGGTAGCATTCCAAATAAGGGATCCATTGGTAGTTGCATTAAGTCTGATGAGGGTGTTTCCATTTGATTCTCTGGCGTATTTTTTCCTCCAAAAAAGGCACCAAGTGGTGGTTTGGTTGGTTATCCATCTCCACCATATCTTGGCTCCATAAACATGATTGAGATTTTGGGGGTCTCTCAGACCAAGGCCTCCCTTCAACTTTGGCTTGCATATTTCCTCCCACTTGACAAGGGCCCATTTTCTGTTGACTTGGGAGCTTTGCCAAAGAAAGTTTCGCTACAAGTTGCAAATGGATTTTAGAACCGACGTGGGTGCTACTAAGGTAGAGAAGAGGTAATTCGGCATGGCTTGAAGGACATCTTTTAGCATGGTGAGGCGTCCCGGAAGGTTAAGGGATCGGAAGGTCCGCGAGTTCAGCCGATTGTTGAAGGCAGTGAGGAGATCTTCCCAAGAACTATTCCTAAGAGCATTGTCGATGAGGGGAAATCCAAGATATTTGGAGGGGAGGGAACCTCAGGAGAAATTAAGGATACGACTAAGGTGAACTTGAATGGCCCGAGGGGTATTGAAGAAAAAGATTTGGGATTTGGAGTGATTTATGGAGGTTCCAGAGGCTTCACAGAAAGTGGATAAGATTTATTTCCAGACAGAGGCTTCTTTTGCGGTTGGGGGTGGGTTGGGGTACCCATCAGAAGGGTATCATCCACAAATTGACTATGGGAGAGTCTTGAATCCATGTGGTCCAGGTGAAGACCTGAGAGTGCGCCATCCTCTTTGTAGCATTGATTAAGCGGCTCAAACCATCTGCCATTAGAACAAAGAGGAAAGGGGATAGGGGGTCCCCCTAGCGGATTCCTCTGGAAGGAGTGAAGGGATGAGAGGGAGATCCGTTGACCATAATGGAGAAGAAGGCTTAAGAGGTGAGTGACATGATCCACTTGATCCATTGAGTATTAAAACCAAAAGCTGAAAGCACAGCTTGCATGTATTTCCAACTTAATTTGTCAAATGCTTTTGAAAGATCAAGTTTGATTAACATACCTCTTGTCCCCGTGGTCTTTAGGGAATGGATGAGTTCATGCGCCAGAATTAAACTATCCATAATTTTCCGGCCCTCAATGTAACCTGCTTGTTCCATGGAAATGATGTTGGGGAGCAGAGGTTTGAGATAGAGGGAAATGATCTTCGTAATGAGTTTGTAGATGACATTACAAAGTGCTGTGGGCCTGAAATGCTTTGGATGATTGACTTGCTCTTCTTTCGAAATCAGCATGAGAAAGGTGGCATTCAACGTGGGTAGAACCATTGCTGATTTCCTTGAGTCTTCTACAAGTTTCCACACTTCTTCTCGGATTATGCTCCAGCAATGGTGGAAGAAGTCTGCCGTAAAGCCGTTTGGACCTGGAGCTTTTCCATCAGGGATTTCCTGCATGGATAGATCCATCTCCTCCATGGTGATCGGCCGCATGAGGGCTTCATTCTGCTCCAAAGTGATTTGATTGGGGATGTGTCTTGTGATTTTCCCGATTGCCATGGATCGGTCCAGAATTGGCTCATGCAGGAGATCTTTATAGTACTTTACCAGCTCCTATTCTATACTCTGACGGTCCAGAAGTGTATCTCCATTTTCAACTTCCAACTGGGTGATATGATTGATGTGCCTACTTTGGATCATGGATTGATGGAAAAATTTGTTGTTCCTCTCTCCCTCTTTTAGCCATTGAATCCTAGATTTTTGGCGCTAGAGTATTTCCTCCCGTTTCTGTCGTTCTTCAACCTGCTGCTAGATACAATATTGGTCTACTTTTAGTTGGTTTGTGAACCCTTGCTGCATAATTTCATTCTGAATTTCATGGAATCTGAGCCTAAGATATGATTGGGCTTGGAAGATGTTACCTAAAATAGTTTTGTTCCATTATTTGAGGTGTTCTTTCAGTTTTTCAGCTTACGTTGGAATATGAACATCAGGGTGCCTTTCTCTTTGTTGGCTTCTTCCCACCATTGCTCAATTTTGTTCAGGAAGTCGGGATGTCTTAGCCAAAATATTTCAAATCTGAAGGGGGTTCTTCTGGGAGGTTGATTTGCTTCGACCAAAATTTGGATGGGCTAGTGGTCAGAGCCTGGGGTGGGGAGAGTGTTGGATAGTATGGTTGATCCCTCAATCATAACTGATTCAGAGACAAGGTAACGATCAAGCCTACATGCTATGTGTTTATCCCCCATTCTGCGATTTGTCCAGTTGTGCTCCCCATTGTCGTTAGCAATGCCCACCATTTGGAGAGAATGAATGAGCTGTTGAAAATATTTGATGTCTCTATCTAGGTGACTTATACCTTCCTTTTTCTCTGCTAAGGAGAGGATAATATTAAAGTCGCCTCCAATTATCCATCTGGGGCCTTGTACAAAACTGCTCAGGATCTCCAAGTTTTTGAGAAAAATATATTTCTCCTCTAAAGATTGGGGTCCGTAGACGTTGGTTATGTAACTGTATTGAGAAGAGCCTGTCATTTTGTAACGGGCACTTATAGTCCATCTTGTGTTGTAGAAATTGTCTAAGATTATTGTTGTTGGATTCCATAGTATGGCTAGACCTCCAGCTGTGCCTCTGGAGTAATTGCTGACGTGAAGACCCTGTCTCGAACTGTTCTGCAAAATTTTCCTTGCTTCCTCTCCTAAGCATTTGGTTCCTTGGAGGAAGATGATATCAGGTTATCAAGCATTATACTGTTTCGAAGGGAACATTGCTTGCTCCTTCCGTTGAGGCCTCTTAGATTCCATGAAACTATCTTCATTGAGTTATTGGGTTTTGGAGGGGAAGCTATTCGTGATCAGTTGAATCTGAACTGAATCCACAAGTGTATTGCCGATCTCTTTGATAAGCTGTTGAGTGGATTTCCTCCCTTTGCGCTTGTCATTTTCATGGGGGCTTCACTAGAAGGCAATATAATATCATGTTTATTCATATTGCGGTATTAAATATTCATGAAAACCTAAAAATTATATTGCTTATATATTAAAGGGCAAAGGGTTTTTTTATTTAATGTAACAATACAAAAATACTTTGGGGTCTTTTTTATATGGGCAGGCTGACAAATATCCGCCAAATGGAGATGGCGAGATCACGACTGGATGAGAAATCGGGTTGAGGCAAGGCTCGGGCTTACCAATACGCAGGGAAATCACATCTTGAGGCATGCTTGAGGCCAGGGGTTTCGTGGTGAAGTGGGTTTCTAGTCGATCATAGTCGAGAGACAGTGGTCATTGACAGTCAATTGTTACCAATAACACTCAGCCAGTTGTTACCAATAGCCTTGGGAGTCTCTAAGGCTCCAAGGCCTATTATATGCCCTCGATAGGCCTTGGGGGCTTGAATACCCAACCACTCGTTCCTATTACAGGCCTTGGGAGGTTTATTCAGCCTCCTAGAGCTTGTTACAGGCCATGGGGGCTTGGATACCTATCCCACAACAGGATTAGTCAGTGATTGGGGAACTGCAACATGCAATCTAAATGTTGTACTATGTGCATTGGCTCTAGTGACATACAAGAAGTGATCTCCTATCTCTTCATTAGACCATTAGATGTTGCAAATCATAATAATATGTGGTTGAGTAATTGGATTGTGCGTGAAGTAATGTGCATCCACGATATACATCGAAAGAAGCAAGGTACATTGTAGAATGCATGTGGGGTCATAAGAGGGGTATCATATCAATATACTAGGTAGAAATATAAAGGGGTATAAAAATGTTAATGAAAAAATTGATACATACAATATCTAGTGAAAATAGGTTTCTTTTTTAAATTGGGAAGGCATATTGGGAGGGGGTTAAAAAAAATGACTTTGGAAGGTATTTTCCAATATTGAGTGAAATTAGGGGTATTGTTTCATATGGCATGAACAAACATGCTATGATAGCTGTTTTTTGAGTGAAGCCCCCGTGGTCATTTTTTGGTGTCTTTTTGGGGTCCTTTAGTGGTTCGTTTTGGACTCCCTAGAGTTGAGCTTGGTCCTCAGCATACAAATCCTCCTTCTTTGGAAGTTACATAAATTTTATGAACTTTACGTAACTGGTCCGGTGGTAGGCTAAGAGATTGTTGTTCTTATAGGCCTCTTCCAGGCTTACCATATCTATATCGACTAATTCCTCTTCATCTATCTCTGTGTCCATTTCCCCTGTGTCTTGCAGGGGTGGTTCTTCTGGGATAGAGAGGGGGTTTGACTAGATGGATGTACTTATCTTTGGGCTTTGAGTTTTGTCTATTGGGCTAGGATCTGTTGAGACAGAGGTGGGATTGGGATTTTTTGTTATCGAGTATTTTCAAGTAGGAATTTGACTCAGAATTTCAAAGGATTTTACGGTTTTGGCAGTCTTACCCTGGTTTTGCTAGAGCTTCCTCAAGTGCTTCCTTTTGCTGTATGCTTGATTGAAGCCCTCCTCATCTTGTGCGCTTTTTTCCTTCTCTTGTTTCCCTGTTTCATTCAGAGGGCAGTCTATGAACAAGTGCCCATGTTCGTGGCACTCCCTACATCTGAATGGTATACACTCATAGTCTATTATTTGTATCCAGTCCTCGTCATGGTGGCTGAGACAGATTGACCCAGGGAGTGGTTTCGAGATGTCCATATAAACGCAGAGCCTAGAAAATGAAGTGTAGCAACCAACCTTGGTGGCTTCTGCTACTTTGACGAAGATTCCCAATGCGTTACCAATGCCCTGCATTATTTATTCGATCCAGAACTCACGCGGTAAGGAATAGATCCTTAACCATACCGGCGCGTGCATGAAGTTTTCCTTCTCTGGGCAAAATCTATCTGTTCAAAATCAGAGGTATAGACCTGCAGAGTTGTAGAAATAATGGTCGTTTTGAAATATTTTGTCCTTGTCCTCTAGGTTGTGGAAGATGGTGGTGAAGAATCCTTTCGAACCCAGCTGGAGATCGATGTGCCCCTTCGGTTTCCACCATGCTTTAATCCATTTGAGGAGTTTTTTTTCCGTTGGCCATATCCCCGGGAACTTTCCTATAAGAGCGCGATATTTCATGTATTGTGTTTGGGCTTCTATTCGATCTGAATTTACCTCATATCTTGGAACGTTGGTGGCTTGCGAGAGGCATTTTCCAGGTTCCCATGCTCTGGCCACTGTTGGTTGGGCCGGCTTGTTCTCCATTTCAACATTTTTTCCTTTATCGGTGCTGGTTGTGCGAGCTATATTGTTCGTTGTGCTTATATCTGTCTATTTTTCAAAAGATGGTTTGCAACCTGCGAGTCTGCCATCATTTTTCCTTGCCGAGCATGTTATGATATCCTTGTATGAGGGGGTTTGCTGCCCCCTGCCCCCCCCCCCCCGTGGATGCAGCCATGGAGAAACTTGGCCGGAGGCGCTACTACCAGTGCCCCATGCCAGCTGAAGAGTGGAAACGGTGAACTTTCGAAACCTTAATATGAGACAAGGTTGTAATAAGTTTGTTGTCAATATTTAAAAAAAAAATGATATTTTGAATGTATTAATTAAAATCTCTCAGGGTGTAGAGTAGTTAGTGATTCGGTGCATTGTTAAGGTATTCCTTGTGACATTGCAGGTTTAAACCTCAAATATACTTGGTTCTTATAATTGCAGCATGCCAAAATTAACCCCGTGTCACATGTGTACGAGCCTGACCCAATTACTGATTCCTCTCTCTCTCTCTCTCTCTCTCTCTCTCTCTCTATATATATATATATATATATAATATTTTCATTAATAAAAAATTTCATTAATTTTCTTATATTAATATTATTTTAGCTGTACGAGAAGGTTATTGTCAAGTTTAGGAACTCTAAGGATTGGTCAGAAGAATCTAATTGTAATATTGGAGTCGAGCAAGGTTGTCCCTTATCTCGTATCCTTTTTGGTATTTACATTGACAGCCTATAGGATTGTTTGGAAGAGGCAAGATATGATGGCATGACTTTGGCTAGTATAGTCATCAATGCATCATATTTCTTCTTTATGATGATGATATTGTTCTTATGGCAATGAGCCCCTATTGTTGGCTTGGTTTTGCAACCAAGCTTAGTGCAATGGGCACCTACTAACTAGTAGCAGCAGTTTCAACAGAAATAAATAACAATAAACTAAATCTAAACTAAACTAAACTAGCATGTGCATTTTCAAATTAAAAAAACAAGAACAAGAAACATAAGAAATAATTTTGTATTGAAAAAATGGGGGCAAGCAAGTGCTTGCAATAACAATACCTCCAAGTGATGAAGGTTGTTGAATAGCTCCAATGGTGAGCAGCTCCAATCTCCAATGGGTCCTTTCTCCAAGGTTGCTACAATGGCCAAATATTCAAGGGAGATTTTGGCAGCATGAGGATAGGAATATGGATGGATGTGAAATGAGGAGCCCCTACCACCTTTTTATAGGTTTTGGTGGTGGGGAATACTATTTGTGGTTTTGTGGAAACCAATGGTATTGACCAACATGGTTTAGGTACTTTTCCCTCCTTTTTCCTTTTTTGAATAAAATTAATATTTTTATTCTCTTTTTAATATTTTGGGAATTTTGGACCCTTTTTGAGGGTTTTCTATGCTTTTTAGGAAAAATAATCTTTTTGAGTGGGAAAAAGGGGTGTACTAAGGTCTTTTGGTGACCTTTTGCTGGCTTCAGAGGCTCAGATGGTGGAAAAGTGGACAAATGGGTCATGTGAATAAGGGAATGAGCTAGTGAGCACTTTTTGGGTGTTAACAGATTGCCCCCTGATGTGTGAGGGCAGGAGCTCATCGTATGGCTGATAGACATCATAGTTCTTTTGTCCTTTTTCTGGGGTTGTAGGGAGGAGAAGAGACCGATTGGAGACTGGATCCACGGCCCATGGAAGCTACAAAAAATAAACAAATATTACATGGCCTCAATATGAATGAGGAATAATCTCTGATAATGGACGAGGCGGGCATACCCATGCTCGTATCAAGACATATACATAACAATTAGTCCCAAGAAGGGGGATCTAATACCTAAAAAATTTACTGGTACATCATAATGGTCCAGAGGGGACATTATTTTGGGATGTACTCATGATCATGACATGGCTGATCTCAATAACTGATACACTGGAATAACTGATGAACTACTGAAACGGAAGGTGTCCAACATCTGTAGGGACTCAATGAGTGTGAGCCATCTCTGGGAAGTATATGTAGATGTATACTCGAGGGAGTGTAAAACTGTTTACTTCTGAATACTGTCGCCATACGCAACCCGGATATCTATAGAAAAAATATAATTGGTTGTATCCATAGGTGGAGTCTCAAATGTGGAGGAGTCAGATGGTATTCGGGGTCTTCGACTAATAACTGAGCGGACCGATGCCCTGTGCGAGTCTCAACGATACGATAAAGGTGTTGAAGTCGAGCATGTGAGAAACAACCATTTGGAGAGGCACTAAGGACTCGTCTCGAAATGATTCGTAGGCACTCATCATAAATGGTGATGAGTCCAAGACACAGGGACCTCTAGGTCTATCCTCTGGAATAAATTTGGTTGTCATCGACAGAGGGAGACCGGCAACTAACAAGGAAATGATGTTTCCTTGATAGGAGCGCGAGGTGTAGAACTGAAGTGTCGTAGTACTGATGGTAGGAGTGACATACTTGTGGGGATGGGAAGTAACTGGGGTCATATAGTGGGTAGACTCAGACTTCCTTTGTTCAGAGCATGATGACATGGTTGACCTGGCAGCGTAGGGAACTGACTTGTAGGTGCAGGGATCATAGCTTTTAAGGATTGAAGGGTATGTATTGACTCTGGGGGGGAATCAAGTTGATGGGTGTTGTCGAGGGGTTCTCAGGGTGACATACTGCAGAATACTCTGAACAAAGGCGACCAAAATGGGGAAGCTGCCATATGAGTAGACGTGATCTGTCGTGGCACCGAGAAGCACCGTTGGGTCCTTCTTCGTAGTTTTAATGAGCTCCAAGAAGGGATAAAAGTGTGCTCTGAAATGGTACTGTCCTGTGGATTTTGTGAGCCCAGGACTGTTCGTGCTCATTGGTGTTTTCATTTTTAAAGAGTCTGAAAACTATAAGAAGACTCTGCAGTGGTTATGACTACTGTCCTGTTGGTTTTACGAGCCCAGGATGGTTATTGCTCGTGGTCGCTTTCATGTTTAGAGACTCTGAAAGCAGTAAGGGGACTCCATTGGTGTTCTTTTTCGTAAGTTTAGTCTCCAAGGCCCAAAAAAGCATAAAATGATGCAGATGGAGAACTCTTCTAGCCGATGTGACTAGAGTATTCCTTTTTCGTAATTAGTCTACGAGGTTCTGAAAAGGGGTAAACTTATACCAGGTAGACGCCCTTTCAGATACGTTTAACGAGCATGAAAGGAAGCAAGGTTGCTCGGCAATCTTTTCATTGTTTTAGGAGTCAGAAAAGAGCTTAACAAAAACTCCCTAAGTGCCTTTTTCGTAAAAGGGATTGCTCGGCCCGAAAAAGGGATAAAATCATACCGAACATCAAGGGATTGATGGGAGCGAGAAAAGGTCTCAAGCGTCATCATGTGTGCAGGATACTGGATCCTGTGACATAAAGATTGTCAAAAGGGGGCTGCGGCAGTTGTGGCACGCAAACCGAGGCAATGAGAGGGCATTTTGAAAAAATGGCCGAAAAGTCTGGGCGTAAGAGTGAGAAATGATCTCAAGCATCATCACGAGCGCGGAAAACTGAATCCGATGATATAAAGAATGTCAAAAATGGAGAACGACGAATGTGGCACGTAAACCGAGGTGACGAGGGGGCATGGAAAAAAATTCCCAAAAAATATGGGCGTGAGAGCGAGAAATGATCTCAAGCATCATCACAAGCGCGGGGAACTGAATCTGGTGATATAAGGCGTGTCAAAAACTGCCGACGGCCGATGTGGCACGCAAACTGAGGCGACGAGGGGGGCATGGAAAAATGCCCTAAAAATCTGGGCGTGAGAGCGAGAAATGATCTCAAGCATCATCACGGGCATGGAAATATGAATCCGTCGGTGCAAATGGTGCGAAACACGGAGGTCATAAGGACTCCAGAATGGTTAAAGGAAATAACTAGGTTAAAAAATGGCTACAAATAAAGGTGAGCCCACCAAGCCAAGGATGCAGTGGTGGGGAGAAATGATGACCCGCGGGGGGAGAATAATAGGTGTATCAAATCAAATCGAATATACAAGTGATATGTGACCTCAAAAAATGGTTGAGATCACGCATGTGAAGAAGTCAGCAGGGTTAATGACCTGCCCCCATGCTATGTGCATGGGGTTTGTGATTGTGGATCACATTTCACAATGATTGATCATGCCCCCTATACCGAGGTCGAGGTAATCTATTATGCCCCCTAACTCAGAGGTGTCAATGTGGTGCAGATGTTGTCTCAGAGAGAGATCAATAGGGCATTGAGCAACTGTTGGCTGGGTGTTATACCATGAGGCTGTGGGTTGTGGTGGCATACTGAAGTGATGATATGATGATGGGGGATTCCCTTTGTGGTGTGGATGCCCCCAGTATCTCTGACGAGAATCACGATGATGATGAGTAGGCAAGGTTTTGGGCCTGCCCCCATGTTGTGGACATGTGGTTTCCTCGTTGATTTGAAAGGGTTGAACATGTGTGTCAAAGGGATCAATGGAAGGGGTCGACCGGACATAGGGGTATCCATTGGAAATCGTGTAAATGGTGTTAATTTCTTCCGAGGAGGAAGATGGTGGGGGATGAATTTCCTCAATGAGAAGAGGGGATATCTCTAGATCGACATTATTCAACTCATACAGTGCTGCTCTGTAATCTGGGAGATCAGGGCAGTGATGTGAATAATGGCCGTAGATTCCGCATATTGCACAAGGATGGTTTGTGCGTAATGATTTATCACGAGGTTTGGGGTTTGAGTCGATTTTGACAACCAGGATGTTGGGGTCGTCATCAAGCATTTGCATGTGTTCCTGTAATGCAGGTAACTGTGGACACTGATGGGTTGGATGGCCTAACTCATCACACAACGAGCATTTAGAAGGAGCACGAAACACGGGGGGAGGTTTAACTGCCTTGGGTGGGGGTACTGCAGTGTATGGTTGGGGGCCTCTGCCCCCAGTGGGCCTGATGAGAGGAGGGGGATTTGTAGCTGACGAAGGGGTAGTGATACCGGGAGGTGGTTGGGTAGAAGTGACAATGGGTTGCACCGGTTGTAGGATGACATTTGGTTTCAGCGGGGGAATGGGAGGCGAAATATGCCACACGGGTAATCCCAATGTTAACCCGGGGAGACTGAGGGTAGCCATAACCAGAGCAATTACTACGCTCGAGGGAGGGAATAGAAAGGGGATTGTGTGGATGGGTGTAACACCAATGTGACTAGGGACCAATGGTGGTTTAGGTAACAAGGACGGATGATTATTGGGTGTTTGTGAAAGAGTGCAGAGGTTAGCGACGTGGGTCTCCGGTGACGGTGGTGGAATGGCCTGGAATGTAGAAGTCATCGACGCGTCGGAGTATAGTCCGGGTCCCACTGAGGAAACGAACGAGGTATTTGCACCACACACAGGTTGTTCAACCATTGGGAGAACATTTTCAGGTGTGGCGGGGGCCTTAGGATCGTAGTAGGTGAGTTGGTTGACCTTGACCACGCGTCCCTCATGGGGGAATTGCATGGTACGAAAAACGGATGAGGCAACAGCCTGCATGGCATACATGTAACTGCGTCCAAGTAAAAGGTTATAGTCTAGTTGGGCATTGATGACCTCAATGTTAATGAGCACGGTTTTACCCGCCATTTGGACGGGGACATTAGCTAAAAGACCTTGGGGTTGAGCCGAACGGCCGTCGTAAGCTCGCAATGCAGTGGTGGACTGCTGGAGAGTAGGGGATCCCAACTTCTGCCACACGAATGTGGACATGACGCATGTAGAGGCCCCTTCATCGATAATGCACCGATGGATGACAAGATTCTGAACAGAAACGAAAACTTGGAATGCTAAAATAGAAGGCAGTCGTGGTTCGGATTGGTCTGAATCGAATGCGATCAGTTGTGAATCATTGGGGTCAATGGCGCCAATGACAGAGAGTAAAGTCTTGCGCTGTGAAGGACAGTTTTTCAAGACTTCTAAAGCAGACATGGCTGCAGGAGACTGGGCTAAGTCGTCTACGATGTTGTAATTCGACGCAGCCGGAGCATTGGGATTGTTGTTGATACGACGAAGTGGGAAGCGAGGTGCTTTGGAAGTGCCATCAAGTGGAGCCAGAGGTATACGTAACGTTTGATCTGTGGGATTAATGTTAGTGTTCTTGTCGGCGGGAGGGGCTTCCGAAGTGGAGCCATATTGGTTCCGGCGGGTTTGGAGGTTGGCGTCGGCGGTTGACATCATCAACAAGTGGTGAGTACCTGAATCGAACATGGGTTGATCAGGGGCTGGATAAGTGATCTGTTGTGGTGGCACGTTTCCCTGAGGGGGAGCTAACGGCTGAGTGTTCACTACACCTTGGTTTGGAAAGGGGTTTTGCAGCACCAAAGGTTAATGTTGAGGTGGTGGAGGGTTGGGTGGCGGCTGAGGAACCGCTTGCCCTTGACGATTGGCATCGTCGGTCCAGAGTTACCGAGCTCGCTCCAAATGTGGGCAAGAATGCGTGTAATGACCATAGACCCCGCAGATAGAACAAGGGTGGTTTGTTCTGAGGTTATTATTTCTAGGCTGCTTAGGATTCTGATCCGGATTGTGGTTGGGAGGAGCAGCATTGTTATTTTGTGGAGGATTGGGAGGTGGAGGACCTTGCTAATGTTGTTGGTTATTACCGCGGTTACGACCTCTACCACGGTTCTGTTGCGCACCTTGGTTGCGCTGGTTGTTTTGGTTCTGGGGCTAGTTGTGCTGTGTGTACACTTGCCCTTGAGCAGTGGGAGGATTTTGGTTCGCCGCAGGTGCGGGAGCAGGTTGCGGTGCATAATAAGCAGGCGGGGTTGGAGGTGGACCAGTTGTCTGCTGGGGTTGTTGGTAACCCTGAGCTATTGGAGGTGTTGGGTTAGCCGTCGTAGCTTGCTGTGGGTAATACATTGGTTGAGGTGCGGTTGGGGGGGCGTATGCAGGTGGTGCATGACCAAAGCACTGAGGTGGACATGAACGTCCATGGGTATGGTGGTGATGTGCCATGGGAGCATATGAACTGGTTGCTCCAGATTGAGATGTAGCTCGTGAAAGGTCGGGACCATGGCTAGGATGTGCAATGGAAAAGGGTTGGGGATGCGAGGCCATACGACCAATGATTCCATCAATGGCATGGGATGCCCCCGGCGCATCATGTTGGGATGAGTCGCCCCGAGGGGCGTCTGGTATAATGGTATACAGATAACCCGACTGGGCGTAAATGAGATCAAACTGTTGGGCTTTGAGGATGGCCTCTTCTTCAGACTGGGGTCTTTCGGATGCCACATCCTTCGCAATGAGAGGGAGGAGAGATTTTAGAAACCAATCTAGGAAGATACGGCCGTCTAACTTAATTTTGCAGAGGCTTCGATGTCGACGCCACTCATGAATGTGGTCAGTGATGTGGGTGGCCGTGTTCTGTCTGTAAGACAGTAGGATCTCAACTCCCGCATCATAACGGACAGGTAACTGGAAGAACTGCAGGAAGGTTGAGGCAAGGGAGGTAAAGGTGGCATGCATCCCATGGGGCTACTCGATATACCACTTAGCTGCAGAGCCAGTGAATGTGCACTGTAACAGACGGAGGCGGACTGAGTCGTCCACTATGGAGTTGGAGGAACACCATAGATGGAAGGACATGATATGGTTCTGGGGGTCCTCACCTGCCTTGCCCTCAAACTTAGGGATGTCAGAGGGGAGTTTGGTGGGCATGTGAGGCCATGCAGGATCGTGTCTGATAGGATCATTGGTGAGTCTGGCTAAGTCTGGTAAGTTTAGACTCGCCATGTACGGTAAGCTAGCAGATGTAGTGACTGGGACTGGGACATGCCTAGTCATGGTGGTATGATGTAGGGGTCCAGTAGCGCCTAAAGGTATGCTAGGTATTGAAGGTATGTGTCCTCCAATAGGTGTGGTCTGGTATGGGCCAGCGCTTCCAAGTGCAACATGGGTTACACTTGGGTTAGGAATAGAAGTAGGGATTCCTGGGATAGGGTTTGTGGAAACCAGAGGGGGTGTGACCCCTATGTTGGGCATACCCATAACAGGTGGTGGCCCTGTGTTGGGAATTCCTATAACGGGGGGTGGCCCTGTGTGGGGCATTCCTAAATGTGGAGTGTTCGCCATATTAGGCATACCTAAGGGGGTGGTGGTTGCCATGGATGGCACTGCAGCAAAAGGGTCTGTGGATGTCTCACCTATGGTGCTGGTAAACAGTGGTTCAAATGGTGTTCCAGCCATAAGGTTGGTTGGGAATAACTCTGTGGGGTTTTCGGATTCTGCCTCTAAATCAAATGTGAAGTGAGGCGTGTCAGAATCGGATGACTGTCTGTTTGACCGACGATGTGTCGAGTCAAGGGATAAGGCTCGGCGTCGGTGACGTAGCGAGCCAAGTAGACTGAACTCTAGGAGTTCGCCCTGAATACGACGAGAGCGTCTAAAATTCTCAATGGTGAGAAATAAGTTTTTGTGTAAAAAATCTTATGTGTAAAATGGTAATGTATAAAAAACTCAAAACCCTAATGCAACCAAGGGTGCAAGAAGGGGAGTGAAAATGAAGGCTCTCAGGCCAAAAAATCAACCTCAAAAAGGGCACTTATTATAGCAGCTGTGCTATAATAAGTGGAGGGATGCAGAAAAAAAAAAATGGTTAGAGTACCAACATGCAAACAACTTCTAAAAAAAATAGGTGTAACTAGACCAAAGGTGGGTTGAATCATGCAAACACCTAACTAAATGTATTGTGAATCAACAAACGATATTCTCTGCAAGGTGATGAAATCCAAGTCAGACAATATGAGTGTTGAGTCAACGGCTAGATATCCCCCTACCGGGAGGGACACCGGGTAATCAATCCTAAAGAATGGCTACTAGGATACTCCGTTCATGACACGTCAAGAAAAGGTAAATCTGTCGTTTGGTCCTTTATCGCAATACCCCCATACAGGGATATCCCGAGAACTGCGAATGGTAGCCCTTCGGTTACTGAATGGATTTCGGTATTCCACTCAGGCTTCCGGAACCATCCTCGCGAATTCAACCCTCCTAGGGGAGAGGCCTTCCCATAAACCGGTTGTGACCGTGCCAATAAATACTGGGAGATTTTAGCTCCCTAATGGACAACAACTATGTCTCAGATGTAATAACTGAGGGGTGTTATTGGAACACCTATCCCCTCAATACCACCTAGCTACAAAGTTCTTTTAGTGTTCCCCAAGTGGGGTTAAAAGTGGGTTGAAATTAGGGTAAGTTTTAAAGCTCAGTTTAAAATTAGTGTTTGAGTGGGTGCACGTGTGATATTTTAAACTGAAATTGAAAAAGTAAATGCTAAGTATTCAAAAAACAAAGGATCTTTTGAAATAAAAAGCAAATATTATGACTTTTTCAATAAATGGAAATTAAGTGCTTTGCAAAGACTATTCAAAAAACAAAGGATCTTTTGAAATAGGAAAGCAAATAATGTAACTTCTTTGAGAAATAAATGGATTTCTTTTTCAAAAATTGCTATGGGCAAAAAATCAAAGAAGTAAACAGTAAATTTTTTTAATCTAGATAAAGTGCAAATAGATCCTTCTTTCAATTTCTGAAAATATTTAAAAAGACTTTTTCACATGCATTCTAAATAGTAAAATTTTTCTATGGGTGTAAACAATGCTGGAATTTAAGTACTGTAAAATGTGCTATGTGGGCAGAAAAAATAGTAAAAAATTAATTTTTTAGATGGATCGGCCGAATGAAAAAATTGGCATCGCAGGTTTTGACAGAACAGTCACGATGGACCGCGCGGGTTTCTGTCGCACAGTCGCGATGGGCAGCGCGGGGTTTGACCGCGAAGCCGCGATGTGCAGCGCGGGATTTCGTCACACAGTTGCGATGTGCAGCGCGGAAAATGTCCGCGAAGCCGCGATGTGCAGAGCGCTAAATGGCCGCGAAGCCGCAGTGAACCGCGCGGAAAAAGGCCGCGCAGTCGCGATGAGCCGCGCGACTGTTGGGAAAAAAGATGCGAGGCGAAAATCATAAGCGGACACCGAAAAATGAACTCGAAAATTGAGAATTTCGGGCTGTTAATGGCTAAAAAATGGGCCAAGACCTAAAACAGCAATGGATCTGCTGTCTAGGGTGGCAGATCTATTAATTAAACTACTTAATACTATCAAAAACTAAGGTCTAAAGCAAAAGTGAGATCTAAAGATTCGAAAAGCAGCGGAGTCGCCAAAAACTGTTGGCTTGGTTTTGCAACCAAGCTTAGTGCAATGGGCACTTGCTAACTAGTAGCAGCAGTTTCAACAGAAATAAATAACAATAAACTAAATCTAAACTAAACTAAACTAGCATGTGCATTTTCAAATTAAAAAAACAAGAACAAGAAACATAAGAAATAATTTTGTATTGAAAAAATGGGGGCAAGCAAGTGCTTGCAATAACAATACCTCCAAGTGATGAAGGTTGTTGAATAGCTCCAATGGTGAGCAGCTCCAATCTCCAATGGGTCCTTTCTCCAAGGTTGCTACAATGGCCAAATATTCAAGGGAGATTTTGGCAGCATGAGGATAGGAATATGGATGGATGTGAAATGAGGAGCCCCTACCACCTTTTTATAGGTTTTGGTGGTGGGGAATACCATTTGTGGTTTTGTGGAAACCAATGGTATTGACCAACATGGTTTAGGTACTTTTCCCTCCTTTTTCCTTTTTTGAATAAAATTAATATTTTTATTCCCTTTTTAATATTTTGGGAATTTTGGACCCTTTTTGAGGGTTTTCTATGCTTTTTAGGAAAAATAATCTTTTTAAGTGGGAAAAAGGGGTGTACTAAGGTCTTTTGGCGACCTTTTGTTGGCTTCAGACGCTCAGATGGTGGAAAAGTGGACAAATGGGTCATGTGAATAAGGGAATGAGCTAGTGAGCACTTTTTGGGTGTTAACACCTATGAACTCAGCAAGCAATAAAACGTTCTCAAGTATTTTTTCTCTGGTATGGGTAAAAAAAGGTTATGATAACCAAATCCCAAAATATCACTTATGATTGTTTAATGTATGACACCAACAACTTGGAGAAAGTGACTTCATATAAATATCTCAAAATCGATCTTCATCATCAACTTAATTCAAGCTATAGCATTGAGAAAAGGATTAATGGAGGTTGGAAAGTTTATCATGGACTTGAAAATAGTTGTAAATCAACAAGCCTCTAGCTTTGGGATAGCAAGAAACTCCTCTTTGATACTCTTGTCACTCCTATTATCTTATAAGGTTGTGAAGTTTGGGGATGCAACATCTCTAGAGAATCATGGAGAAGTATAGAGCAAATCTAAAAGTGCTTTATAACATACAATCTCAAAATTAAAGGAAATACACCCTATCTTATCCTCCTCATAGAAGCGAGTCTCTCCCTAATTTAGAGCATGTCTATGACTATGCACCTAATGTACAAGAATAAGATAAACAACATGTGAGACAAGAGGATTCCTAAGATTGATTCATACTCCAATCAAAATCACCTGCAACTTAAGCAATGTTTGCATAAATATTCCAAGTCTTGGCTAAACAATTGGGGAGTTGAGAAAGAGTTCACTTTGGATAACAATGATAATATTAAAAGTATTTTTACATCTAAATTTAATGAGAAGATGTTCAATAAATAGTTAGAGTATAAGAGAAAATTAAGATATTATAAGGAGGTGATCAACCATAATTTATAAGATCAAAAGTATCTCTTTGTTTTAACAAACATAAAGAATAAATCAACATTGTTAAAATAAGAACAAACTTTCATGGGCTCCATAGTGAAACAAGGCACTAGGGAATTCCTAAAACACCATGGGATGAAATAATCTATCATGTTTGCAACATGAATATGGTTGAAGATGGAAAGCATTTTCTCATAGAATTTCATGCATACACCCACATTAGAGTGCAATTTCAAAATATGTGTTACAATACTAACCTTCCTAACCTTTTAACTCATCAGAATTATGGTGATTTAGGAATGATTCTCTTAAATATTTTTTAGCATAGAAATAAAATTTTAAAGAAAACCATGACTCCTTACCTTCTTAAGATCCGATAAACCAAAATTGTGGATGTGAATAAATATCATTATGAGATGCAGTGTGTGTGTGTGTGTGTTCAATCATAACTATTTTTATTATTAAAATTATTAATGCTATACATTATTTCTTTACAAGATGTTAAACATACTTTAACGCTTCACTCAATATTTTGACTATTTTCAATCTAGAAAGAACACTTAAAAGAATTGATATTGATTGCTATTTTATTTAAAAATTTAGATAACATTTATAAATTAAACAATGAACAGTTTAATATTTGCATTTTTGCATGTTTTAATTTTTCACAAATATGATGATGATGATGATGAAATGTCAGCATTTTTGGTTTATCAAATCTCAAGAAAGGTTAAGAAATTAGAAGTATTCCATAATCACCACAATTCCAAGGAATTAAATTGAATTAAGTTTTCCATTATTTACCTCTTTAATTTTGGGTAACCAACCTAGCTATGGCGTAAAGGAGAACACATAAAGAATTACACATCTCTCTTACATTGGATCATAGAAAACATCTTCATGAATGCAATCAATTAATATGTTGCATATAGTTATTGTATGCATTTATTATTATTATATATATGGTAGTATTAGGAATTTTTTATTTTCTTGACTTGACACGTTTACATTATTTTTTGGATAGATATATTATACATAATTTTTATAATATAAATTTGTATTTAATTAATTTTAGTATTAGTATAAATTAGTATTTGTTTATTTTATATAATTACGATGATGGCTATTCAATAGTTGGGATGATGATGATGATGATTACCATCCACTTAGACCAAAATTGGTCTATCGGACCTTAAGAGAAAAGAAACGGAAGAAATTATTTGGTTTGCTTTGAAATTTTATTCCTATGCTCAAAAAGATAAAAAAGAAGCATTCCTAACTTACCATATTTTTCAGGAGTTAGAAGGTTAGAAAGGTTTGTATTGGGGAAAATATTATGAAACTAAGATTTAATCTGGGTGTACATAGGGCATTCTAAGAGAAATTGATTTTCATCCTCAACGCTCATAGTCTCACAGAGATGCTAAATCCTTTCAGCCCATTTTTTTATGAACTGTCGGATGCCCTCTTTCACTATGGAGCTTGTGAGAGTTCGCTCTTATCTTGGCACTATTAATTTTCTTCTTTGAACTAGATAAAATAGGGAGATAATTTTGATCCTCTAGATTATGATTAATGACCTCCTTATAGTAGCGCAATTTTATTTTAACCTAGTAAATCTTTCTTGCACCACATTTTATCCTTAAACTTAGATGTAATAATAATTTTAAAGTTATTTATATTTTGCAAAATAAATGCCGAAAATGGTAGAAACCAAAAAGGGTAGGGAAGAGGGGGAAACCTTGCTCAACTCCAATACTATAATTGATATCTTTTGAACACCCTCAATGTTCTTTATCTTGGAAATGGTATTTTCATATAATCTTATAGTGGAATCTCTCAACTTGAAAGGAACCTTTAGCTCTTATAATATATTCCATCGGTTATTTCTAGGCACCATATCAAAAAAAAAAATTAAACTACATGAAGCAACAAAAAAAATGGATTATTATTACAACATTCCTCCGCAATGATCCTAAGCGTAACGAGGTGGTCTGTGGTTGAATGATGCCCAATGATAATTTTAGAGGCGAAATTTAGCCCATGGGCTATTTTTCCATGTTTTTTTCCAAAAGAAGATTCTCCAATTTGGATTTTTTGAAGCCCCATTTCGCCCAATTTCGATGGGGTAAACTTTTTTCACTCTAAAAATCGCCAAATTATTATATAAACTATATAAAATCCTTATAAATTGAAATAATCTTAGAAAATTATCGCCAAATATTTTATAGTTGATATTTTAATAATTGGTAATATTCACCAAGGTTTATACACTTTTAAGTAAGTATGGGTCCTTAAAATTATCCCCAGTGATGCCTTGTAAAACCGCCTAGCCTTTTGCCTACTTCCCTTCAATTTCTATCCAAATGCTAATCTTCTTTTCCAAAATAATACGGTATACATTGGAAAAGAGAGGGATGACCATAACAGTTTGATAATTAGAGGGGTTATTTTTATTATCACTTCTAAAAATAGGAACAATGAGGCTCTGATTCCAAGGATTGGGGAAACCTTGCTTGGTTTCTAGTTGAAGAGTTTTCAGATGTAAGGGATGAGGATGGTCCCTCCAATTTTTAATATTTATAATTGTTATCCTTCTATTAACAACCAAATTTTCTCACCTTCCATGTCATCATCCCAATCACCCACATATATCATCATTCCACCTCATTTCCATCCAAATGACCCTGTGGAATCGTGAAAAAACCCAAAAATGAAAATCAAACATGTAAGGGTCCATTCGAAAGTTATGTTGCACCTATTTATAAGAAATAAGTGACACAAGTTGCTCAAATTACTTTGATATAAGCGACTCAAGTCGCACAATTCCTTTATCTAAGATAGGCCTCATTGCAAGAGTGATTTTTGGTTGTTTATGCTTCATATAAACAAAAAATAGGAAAGACTAGCACAGATCATGACATGGACCAAATTAGGTAATGAATTTGGGGATAAAAAATGTAACCTAGATCCTTATCCAATCCATTGTTGTTCCTATAAAAGAAACCTCAAGGTCCCTCATTCAACACAATTCTCCACCTTTTCACTCAAGATGTCATTCTGCTGAGATTCCCTCTGAGATTTGAGCCATCCTTTTCTTGATTCTATCTCACCTATCGGATATCCCCATCATGATGTGTGGCTAGAGAAATGTGAGATCTCTAGGAGACGAATGGAACCTCCATCAGATTGTTGCAGGGAGCCATTCCACTACACTTTTGAGGTGATTTTCCCTCTTGTACTCTCTCATATAATACAAAAATAAATATTTATTCTTTGATTCTTTACATGATGTTGTTGCATGTGTAATTTCTATTGAAGAATATGCTTATTTTATTAGTTTAGATCTATCACTTTTTAGTTAGATTTTTTATTTTTTATTATTGTTTTTTATTTCATTTCAAAACTCTGCTGAGGTTGCACAACCCCCTAGTAGGTTCCTTTTGGCATGGGTGTGTGACAAATCATACAATACTATTTTTTACGACCATATTGGGAGGATATATAATCCTTCTCCAGTTTTGTATGTCTTACAATTTCCGGATCCTGTGTTGAGTTTTTTATTACTTAGTTTAGATTTGTTTTCTATTTGTTTGTTGTTGTTTGAACTTCCAACAGATTCCCTGACCTATAACTCCTCCAAATCTATCAATCGAAAGGTCATTTTCTTATTTTCTAAGCTTTCTAATCCAGATCACACTTGTTTGGTTGTTCCAAGCAACTTGATTCACTCTTGTTACTTCTATAGGTGTGACCTAATTTAAAAACTCAGTTTTTTATTTAAGTTAGGCCTATCTGGATTTTTCAGGTGACCTAGGTTACTTCATTCTCTTGTAAAGAGATACCTGCTCAAAAAAATAATGTTTTGGCATTTTTCAACCTGATTTTCCCTTTGCTTTAATAAACAGTGTAAATTTTTCATTCTAAGCTTGCATGCATTCCTATGATTATTATTTGTGTTCTCTATTAATTGTTGTATCATCCCTCTTGGTTTTCCTTTTAAGATTGTTTGGTGAAGAAAAGTTCCCTTTATCTCTTAGTATTTGCCGAGTCTGTGACGGTTCTGTTTGGATTTTCTTAAGGCTCTATTTATTTTTTGTTTCAGTAAGTATTGTGATAAACCGAGCTTCTTTGATAGTTAATCAATTTATTTGTTTAAAGCATTTTCAATTTGCTAGATTATGGCCTTTCTCTAATATTTACAAATTTGAACTATTTAGTTATCTCTTTTCATGAATGCTTTGATTAGCGAATAACTTTATCATAGCCTTTTATGTTGAGATAGATTTATTTCAAGAAGAGTTATCTAGATTAATATTGCAGTTATTTTATATCGTTCAAGCATTTACATTTCTTAGTTGCTTTCAGTTTTTAGTGGTACACACCTTTTTGTGGACACACTTTCACACCCTAAATTTAACTATCACTTGGTTCATGATTCTAAGTGGAGCCTAAAATCAACCATAAATCTAAGTCATTAAATCCTCACTTGAGGAACAAAATAATAATATAGTTAGGTTAGGACATTGGGGATAGGAATCCAAATAATTCGCCTTAGTCACTATACATTTGAGACATAGTGTTTGACCATTTAGGGAACTAAAATCCTCTTGTACTGTTGGGCACGGTTGAAACTGATTTGTGGGTGGGCCTCTCTTTTTAGGGGGTGAGTGGAAAGACTGGAACTAGATGGATGAGTGGTGCACCATCCCATTCAAAATTGAAGATCACATAGATCGTTGCCTTCAGGATGAAGCTGTAGCAAAAAAATCTAACATGTTCGTGAATGAGGTATCCTAGAATCGTTTCTTTTAGGTATCTTACCCAGAGGTGTTCCCATTCGGTGGGGGGATTCCTAGGACATGTAGAGTTGACTGCGACCCAAAATCTATAATTGTTCTTTCGATCTTCACTCAGTAGGTCTGGATAGGATTGATGCCCCTATTTTGGTCTAGTGATTGGAATACCTTACTCGACTTTATACTTCTTTTCCTCTGATGGGACTTGATATCCCCATAGAGGAAAATATTTGAGAAATATTTAGTTGGTGCTTTTATTTTATACTGTGTAGATCTCTTAGGGATTGTGGGTCCTTTTATTTTATAGGATTGGTATTTTTGATTTATTTTCTTCTATTTTGCTAGATTAGAACACTGACTACACATACACTACACCTATTATTCGATTTGGTACCTTTTACACAATTGAGATTATTCGATTTGAGCATTACCGAATGTATCCTTGTACTATTGAATTGTTCATCCTAGACTCAGTCACTATAGATACCCAAAGGTAATCTTGTAGACTTCATTCCAACCGCCTTAGTATGATTTCTTAATACACACTATCAGATCCACAAGTCGTACCCTAGTTCAACACATTTAATAGCCACCGGAACACTTCTCTAATTCATCATTATGATTCTGAATCCTCACTATCCAAATCACCCTCACATCCACACACTATTGACACCATGGATGAAACCAACCCCACCCTTGCTGGTAGAAACATTCCTGACCCTAGTGGTGGAAACAACCCAACCCCCAGTGGTGGACACATCCCTCTTTCTGGTGGTGGAGCCACTACCAGTGGTTCCACCAGCAGAACCACAACCAACACCATTGTTGGTTCCTCCACTTTACATCCTGTTGTGAGCCTTCCATTCATGGATAGCTTCAACCTCACATATCTAGTGAGGCTAACCATTGACCTGATTCATCATGATCTCGCGTGGCCTCCCATGCCTACCAAACTACCCTCATACATCCCTAAGTTCAATGTAAAGTAGGAGAGGGTCCCCAAAACCACATCATGTCATTTCATTTATGCTTCCCCTCAAACAACATTGTTGATGACTCTATTCACTTTTGTTTGTTTTAGAGAACCTTGACTAGTATTGCATCCATGTGGTATATTGAACAACCTGAAGGGACACATCCCAAATTTATGTCCTTAGCTTCCACTTTTTTGTCTTTCTTCCAGTTACCCATCCATTACAATGACATAGTTTATATCCTTTTATTGTGCCACCAAACCTCTTCCACTCATATTACTTAGCATATGCATGGGTGATGTCGACGCGAAATTATGTGTAAGATCAAAATTGATGATCGTATTTTCCTAGAATGGTTCTTGAAATATCTCCTCCCCGAGATAGCTAAAGACGTAGACTCTGAGTGCCCATAGAATTTGGAAAAGGCCATCCTTAAGGATCAACAATACCATCTCATTTATGCACGATTCAACTATCTTTACATGATCATCCTTGATGCCCCTAAAGGAAAATCCTCTTGAAAAGAGCCTCAAGGCGCATCCAATTCCACATATGGATTTATTGGATTTGTTGCTTCCCACCCTAATCCATATGTGCCTTATCCTCCCTCTTCAAGTGGGAATGCATATGGCCAACCCCCCAACTTTGAGTGTCATAATCAGGTCCCTCATCAGAACCATACTATACTCCTGATTCCTCTCGCTATGCCCACTAGTACAAAATGAGAGATAAATGACCAAAATCAGCATCTAAATTACCACTTTTGATTTGGAGACCACTGGTGGAAAATTAGCGGTCATTGATCACGTGACAAAAAAAGTGGTCATATTTAACTTGGTAATTTATAGCCTATGTTGTGGTCATATATTTGGTCGTATGTTTGGTCATTAATGTGGTCATTAATTTGGTCATATATTTGGTCCTTAATTATCACAATTAATGACCAATTATATGACCACAAGATAAGCTATAAACGACCAAGATAAATATGACCACATTTTTGTTTGTGTGATAAATGACTGCTAATTTTCTACCAGTGGTCACCAACTCAAGAATGGTCATTTATATGAAGATTTTGGTCATTTATCTCTCTTTTTGTAGTGGTCATTTATCTCTTTTTAGTGGTTTCAGAATATATATAGGGCACATAGGAATCGAACCCCCAACCTCCTACCTATAAGGAAGGTGTTCTTCCATTGAGCTAGAACCCTTAAATATAATATATTGTATAATTTTACATCAGTGATCTAAGATACAAGCATGGTCTCTTTCAAAAGGTTCTATGGTCACAACAAAGGAAAGGGAGCACTCTATCTGACTAAGTATGGAACCTAACTCCAAGATAAACTCACAAGAAGATAAGTCATATTGTATAAGTTAATATAAGGTTTTCTTTTCCTTTTGTAACAAAGAAATAACAGACTAAAATCACTCTATCACAAAAAAATAGGTGCATTCAGGGCAATAATCTTACTTGACCCTCCATAGAAGCAAAATTATATATCTAAATAAACTTTTAACTTAACCATGAAATTAATACTAAGTATAGCTCTTACACAGCTGCAAATCTATTAGTGTACAAAATCCATAAAAGAACTAGACTATTTTAACTATACAATTGACTTCCTAGATCATACCTCTATGGTTGTCTTTACTTGAGCAACAACATAAGCATAAACATGTTAATCTAGACTATATGATCAAACAAAAAGCAATATTCAAAATTATTTGCCACAAGAAAATAACATGAGCAACATGAATACTATCTGAGAAAACTTGAACATGATATCAAGATTCAAATGCATCTGTATCAAACAAATAAATTCTATAGTATGAACAATAGCCATATGATCATGATAACTAGTCATATGAATCTTAATCTCAAAACCTTCTAGCAGCGTCATGCATGTAATGAGGATGCAAAAACAATTGTGCATTTCCCCAAAAAGTATGAATGGCAGTTTCCTCCTACAACTGATACAAAATGTTCTTAAGTGAATGATAAAAAGGAAAATACTACGCTTAATAATACTAGTAAATAACCATGCCCACAAATTGTGTAACCTTGGTTCTATGAAAGAACAAAAGATAATAAGAAAAATATAGTGCTATTGCTAATCAAGAATTTTTCAACATCTTGATTGTTCCTTTCATTGCCATTTGTTACTTGTCACTCATTGAAAGGGGGTTAGAATTTTTAGTTAGCATGAAAACTGAAATCAAGTAAAAAGGCTCAAAGTACCCAAACCACTATTACTAATTCTATGCAATAGTCAAATTACAAATATCAGCATTATGGCATGATCGTAAATCAACTGAGCTATGTTTGAGAGTCTCAATTGAACCACCCCATAATTTGATACGATCCTTAAGAGTAGTGGCCTGCAATTCCATTGAGGCCAAAAAACTAAAGTGTCCAACCTATAAACAAAGACCATGAACTAAAGCGTCCACGCTATAAACAAACACTATTATTCCATAAAATGGGAGACAAGATATAAGATAGAATTGTACCTCTTTCTCCTAGTTTGTGAAATATATGATTAATAAAAGAATAAAGGTTTGTAATGCAATTCCACCAATCATACCACTCCAATAGTTAGATGGTTGAACAATTTATTGTTTTCACTATAACCAATGCTTACCAAGATGATCAATTGTCAAGTTTTCACTCCATAGAAAGAAGAAGGCCTAAATGTTTTTGCTTCTCTTATAATGGATGCAAAATATGAAAGGATAATGAATTTGGTTCTGGTCCGATACGTGTCGGACCTTTATTTCATTTTGCGTCTATATTGAATTTTTGCCTCCGATTTTTCTTAAACGTCAACAAGATTATAGTTTGGTTTCAGCATCATATTTCATTTAGCCACCGAATACGTCAATGTAAAACAAGCATATTTCCCAAAACACATCGGGTTAGAACTTAATTTGGAACCAATACAAAGTGTGATAGCTCCTGAAATGATCATTTCAATTTATAAGTCATTTTATTGAACGAAAAATTGCATTGCTTACATTGAGTCACGTGAAAAGCACTCTAGACCGCCACTAATCGTTGACCTAGAATTTAGGGTGTGGGGCTTGAGGTCTTATTTATAGGAGCGAAGGAATTTCGTTACGTTCTATAATTAGAATCCTGATATCCGTTAGAGCTCACGCCACCTGGAGGAAAAACACTGCCAGCTCAACCGCCAACTCGGAAGCATCTCGCCATCTTTCCAGGTAGGTTTTTTGTTTGTTTTATTTGGTATCTTTGTCACATGGATTGTTTTGGTTGGGAATTAAAAGATTAGAAAAGCTAGTCCCTCATGATGGAATATTCTTCCATTTTGGGAAATTTGGTTTCCACATCCTTTGTGATCATTCGCTAGAGTGATTTGAGGAAACAATCCAACAAGAATTGCGGATGGATATCTATCTTGTACAAGGTCATATGTATACACCATTCGTGGATATGGTCTACGATGTAAGTTGAGGTACTTTGTCGAAATTTTGTGAGAATTTCAAGTCCTAAATCATGGCATATGGGTGGTTGAAAATATTTGAGGAAAATAGTGGCAATGGACTCAAAGGTGGAGTAAATCTCAGATGGAATATTGGCATACCATTTGGATGTAGTACTTGTAAATGTTCTTTGAAAAAAATGAAGGTGAATGGTGTCCTTAACAATATTGTTTGATGAGAACCAAAGGTGAAATGACATCACATGGTATTTTTTGTTGTCTCCTTGTTTTCCCTCAAATTTTGGAATATCTGAGGAAATCTTGGGGAATTTTTTGGCCAAGTTGTGTCATGACTAATGGGATCATTAATCAACATGGAAAACTCAGGGATATTTAGGCTTGCATTAATGGAAGGTTTGATGCCACCATTTTCTTCTGTGCGTTGCCTCTTTGTGTAGGTGAACATGATAGTGTATTTCTTCCGGGAGGTGGAGGTGAATATGGTTGTGAATTTATTCCAAGAGGTGGAGATGATGGGAGGATACTTCCTCCAAAAGGTGGATATGGAGTACTAACTATTCCACAAGATGGAGAGGGTGAGGTAGTTGTATATCCTCCAAGAGGTGGAGAAATAGGGGAGTTAAGCAAGGTATTCCTTGTTATACACTTAAATGCCACACTTAGATTCATCCTTAAGTGTCATACTTTTATTACCATGGAAATGTGTTTTTCATGCTCCCTAGATGTGTTTAGAAGGATAACTTAATGTCTATTATGGTCCCTACCCATGTTGGGAGGATAAATCCATCATTAGGAGGTTAAAATATCATTATTTAGACCTTGTTTTGTGCCTTTTTTTAGGGTCATTCCCCCCCTACCTTGTCTAGGGAGAGATGAATTCCAGTGTCCAATTCTAGGGGAGGGATGAATTCCCATCTCATCTCTCTATAGCTAGTTCTATGGGAGAGATGAAATTGGTTCAATGGGTAAAACTAAGACATAGGATCTAGATTTGAGTGATATCTTGGTTGGTTGAATCTACTCTTCAAATCCTCTCTCCCCTTTCCATTCCAAGCAAGTTAATCCTCGATGATCCACCATATCCTTCCTTGATCCAATCTCTTCTCCATAGTTTTTGAGCTTCCAAATCCTATAAATGAAGGCCATTCTTTGGGAAGAGGACAATGAAGAAATCTTAGAGGTATAAATTAACTTATGGTTCTGTAAATCTTAAGGGGTTTGAGGTAGATCTTAGAGTAGCTGCAAGAAGATCAAGATGATGGATTAAGTGCTTCTTTGTTGCTTTCCAATTAATATCATTTTTTTCCTATTTCTCCCATATTTGTGTTTTTTACGGCATGTATGTCTATTTTTTTGCATTCAAGATAGATAGGTCTATTCTCATGCCTAACATTATATTGTAGAAGGAATAAAAGTGCTTTGTTTTGTCTTTGCAAATATCTATAGTATTGGAACCTTGGGCATCAAGTTCAAACACTATAACAGCTAGGAAAACCATCTGGAAAGAGGTAGGTCACCTATCCTCTCTATGCTCTTCCATTCTTGCTTTGTTGTGTGCATATAGGACAAATCTAGGAGAAAATTAGTAAACCATTTGTTAGTCTATGTCTTAGGTCAGAGAAGTATTGGTCCAAGAGAAATTTCTCAATAGTCATATCTCCCCCATAGAAGGCCACAAAGCGATGATCCTAATCCATCTCTCCCCGCCAATGTGTTAGAGGTCATTGAAATGCATGTTATATCTCTGTAGGTAAGCTAACATGAGCGATGACCCATTGTTTAGATGCATTTTGACCCCTTCTTGCTTGTTTTTTCATTGTTTGTTTCCCAAAACCTTTGTTCCTTGTTTCAAGGTTTGTGTGCTTTTGGATTAAGTGATTGTTACATTTTTTATTACTTTTTGAGTTTCTCTTTCCTCATCAAGTTTTTTTTTGAAAGACCCTCTTAGGTTAACATGATCATTTTGAGGAGTCCACAACACTCCTAGTATGATACCTACCATCAATAGATACTTAGAACTATGTTATATTGATTCTAAATCTTTCAAGGTTCTTTTTTTTTTTTTGGAATCCATTTTGATTGATTTGGAAGTTGAAATTGATTGATTGTTTAGACCTCTTCTGGATTGAATCTTAATCCATTTTTGTTTTGGGTCGAATTTGATCCCTTACATATTAAAAAGCTTAAATGGTCTTATAAAATCCTACCATTATCATTTTATCTTTGGTGGATTGAGTTTGAAAAGTTTTTAAAATTTCACTTTCTCTTGATCTTGAGTGGTTTTGTGATTGTTGAAAAATAAAACTTGGGTTTTTTGTTTTTAGGCAACAAGCATTGAGAACATCTTTTTGTTTGAAATATTTTGGTTCTTGTTAGCTTGCTTGGTTTGTGTTTTCTTGATCTTCTTTGCAAATAGATTTGAGTTATTTTGTTTAAATGAAAGAAAAAAAGCATTGGGTTCTTTCAATTGAATTGAAAGAAAAAAAACATCGAGCTCTTTCATTTGAATTGGAAACAAAATGCATTGAGTTCTTTCGTTTGAAGTGAAAGCGAAATAGCATTGAGTTCACTTTCATTTGAATTGAATTTAAAAGTGAAGATTTTTTTTCAAATGTTTCATGCATGTATAACTCATTTGAAAAAGATAAAATAAAAAGAATTTTTTGCATTCCATTTGCATTAGTATAGTTTTGGTGTGTGTTTGAAAAAGGGCTCGTCTTGCATTTTTAGGGGGATTTTGGAAAGTATTATTTGTGTAGTTCAGCATTCCTTTTCTCCATTCATTAAAATGAAAAGTAAAAATTTGCATTGCATTGGGTGTTTGCTTGAATTGGAAACGAAAAACAACTCTTTTCTCTTCTTTAAATAGAGTTCATCTAAACAAAAATTGTGCATCTCATTTCTTTGCATGGTTTGGAGTCAAGTTACAGCATCATTAGTTTCACCTCCACTTACCCTATTGTGTAATAAAAACCATTAAAATCAACCAACGTGCTTAATAAAATTAATTAGACTTTTTTCTTTATAGCACACCCATAGTAGTGTAGGGATAGGGCCGTTGGACTAGGACAAGTGAGTAAATTTTACAAGGCTACTAAACGAGACCGTAGAACACTAAAGAGTGCAAAATCCCATAGTAGCAATTGACATGGTCAGAAATATATTCTAACACATGAGTTAAACACGAGGTCAAACGAAGTGATCTTTTGTGATTTCCGTTCTTTTGTTTTTTGAGTGGGGCTATTGCAAGTTTGGGAATTTGGAGCACTAGTAGATCCTCGGGGTGACACCTTTTCTTCTTAGATTCAGGTCGTAGATGTGAGTCCAGAATATCCATTCCCATTTGCTAGTCTTGATTGTTGACTGTACCTTCCTAGATGTTCATTGTGAATTGGTGAACACAGTAGATTATGTTTAGGGTTCCACACACCGGGTGACTGTGAGGGGGATTCCTTCTACAAAGAAGGTTCCTTACAGTACCTGCGACAGACGTTCAATATCGGCTTTAGCGAACCAGGAGGGCATTTTCCTACGGGAACTTACTTGCACCTTGGGGAATTTTTATGTGAAGATTATTGTAATTGTTGCTTGTATCTTTGTTGGCAGCTTGATATCCCGTCTTTGGAAGATCCCTTTATCCACTATTTTATTAGTTGATTACCTTTAGTTATTTTTTAGGGGTATGTTCTTCATGCATTCGCAGTTGGCCCTAGGAATCATTTTTTTAATTATATTTTCACAATGGACGATCCAAGTCTTCGAAGATCTTGTAGAATGGAAAGGTTGGAACCTGAGGAGCAAGAGCCTCTGCATCCACAAGAATCAATCCATTCTTCCAGCGAGGGGACCATTAAAAAGGAAATTCATTCTAAAGTTCGAAGCATAGATCCCCTCAACAATCAAATTGAAGGGGAAGTTGAAACCATTGTAGAAGGCCTTGTTCCTCCTGTAAATCCCCCTTTTACTAGAACTATTGATCCGATACTCATAGAGTTGTCATCTTCTAAGTATTCTGATTCTTTTTCATCTTATCATTTCCCACCTAGTGCACATAGTAGGTGATATTCAAACATGGATTTAACACCACCCCATCCCAACAACAGGTTTGTGGTATCACCCCTTCTACCTACCGCTGCGGTGGTTGATCCTACAAGAGCCATTATAGCTTAGGTCTCCACTACTACTACTTCTCCTTTATGGGGAATATCTGCGGCCCAAAACACCCCCCAACTAGGTCAGATGAATACAACCTTACCCTACATGCGCACAAATCCTCTCGCATTTGACCCATGCCACACCCCCACTTCTTCGGCATTCGGTCAATGGATTTTTCTCCTAGGTGTCTAGATGAGACCAAGGAGGGTACTAGTAATGTATAATGATCATTAGGGAGAAGTGTCGTTAGGTCACATGGTATAAGGATGCGACACTAGGGCTTAATGTGTAACTTTGAGGCATAACACACCCCTCTAGTCAAGTGGCCTATGATGGTGCTACTTTAGGTACTATTACGAGCAACTTAGTTCCCCCCCCCCTTCCTCAAGTGGGTAACATTACGATAGTTACACAAACTACTAAAACAATACCTACAATTATTCTGATAGGGAATCCATCCATGCCTTTCACTAGGGGAAAATCATAGCTGGGGGACATCCCCTTCCTATGGGGAAAAATTCAACATGGGGGAAACGGATCGCATGGGGGAACCAACCCGCCTAGAGGAAACAACCAATTTGGATTCAATTCGCTATTGGGAACCAAAATCAACTGGGGGAAAAGCCACTTTGATAAAACCCTCTGCCACCATTCCCACAATCCTCCTTACATGATTACCATATCTCAGAGCTACAAATTCTCTATGGGACCAGCCAAACCCAACAGTCATTTTCCCTCAACCCTAGCACATGGGAGGACCATTTGGCTTGAATACGACACTACAACCAACCTATGGTCCAACTAGTATTTCGATGCCACATCAATATTACCAATTTCCACAAACTAGTCAACGATTTCCTTTTTTCGATACCTTGGATTTGTCCGATTTCTCATGTTTGACTAACGATCCCATTCAACATGCCCCATGTTGGCTACAAATCCTCACCAAACCACCCTTAGATATCCCAAAATTCTATGGAAATCTTGGAGAAGATCCAAATAACCACGTAATGGCCTTCCATATGTGGTGTTACTCCAACTCCTTGATGGATGATTCCATTCATTTGTGTATTTTGTAGAAGACCCTCACGGAGTCGGCATCCAAATGGTATATTGAGCTACCATGATAGTTCTTTGGCAGTTTCAATTCCCTCTCCATGGAATTTCTTACTCACTTCCAATTTCCCATTTGGTATGAAACCGGTACTGAACTTTTGACTTCACTTTGAAAATCCACCTCCACCCACATATTAGATCACATCCATGAAGAGGCGACATCGAAGGTTGATTAAATACACTATTCCAGACCAACTTTTGGTAGATTGGTTCATGAAGTAACTTTTTCCACCCATTGCTCAAGATGTTGACATGGGATGATCTATCATAGAAGAGCAAGTGATCAGTCGTGCTCAATATATGGATTTGGTGTATTCTCAATCCGGATTGCTTTATGATCTAATCCCCAATGCTCCCCACCCATCCAATAACCCATCAATACCACCCATATAATTCCACATCGATGGTTTCATAGGATCCGTAAAAACAAAGTCTGTAACCCAATAATCTTAGCAACCAAGCCAACTGACTTCTACTATAGCCTCGTCACAAACTACTACAAACACCAAAGTTGCACCATATCCCATACATGCCTCTGAGGTATTCAGTTCAATCCGATTAATCTCAACCATATGGAGGTAAGAATAAAAACAAAGGTGAATTCAAAAAATATTAAAATCAACATGAGAATAATAATAAACCTCAGTAAAAAACAATCGAAAAAAAACAAAAAAGAAAGGAAAAGTTTCACTGCTCAATTTGTGGAGACAACCACTACACGAAGGACTTTCCCTATCATGAGTGAGAAAATCAATAAATTTTTGAAGGAAAATCCCAACCTATAGTGTTAATTGACCCTTTCCCACCACCACAACAACAAATGGTTGCACAAAATCTCGCCCCTTCGCAAGGAGGTAACACGGGTCATCCTCCAAAAGAGGATGCTTCATCGAGTGTTAATGTGTTTATGTGTAACAAGATGATTGTTCTAACAACCAGGACTCAGACATATGATCCTCCTCCAGAAAAAACCACCAACAAAAATGATAGTGACAAGCCTTCCGCCTCCACCTCCTATCCCTCTTCAAATAGAGAAAACTATTTATGACTCAATGTTGCGCCCACCTAAGGGCACAATTCGAAAAGCGACTTTTAATCCAAGTACTCATGCAACCCAAAAAAACAATATTGTAGAATATTTGGAATAGGAACCTTGTGCTATGTCAACCCTCGAATTTCTACAAAATTTTCCTACCCAACGTAGAAACCTGTTGTCATTCATTGGATATCTAGACCCAGAAACATGCGACACGATCATGTTTAATATGGATTATTTCAAATTGAGGCTCTCCCACCAACTTGTGTTTCAAATTAACACTATTGTTCGTGGGAAAATCATCCATCGTACCATTTTAGACGAAGGGGCCTTAACTTGTGTTATTTCCTTGTCCTGCTAGAGGGCCATTGGCTATCCCAACCTTAACCAATCTCCTACAACTCTTAAAGCATTCTATTGATGTGGTTTCAATCCTTAGAAACTTTTACAATATTTATCCATGGAATTAGGGGGGGAAACCAATTCAGTTTATGTATAAATAGTCGACACACCCCTTGATTAATGTCTATCGCTTGGTCGTAGTTGGTTCTCCATGATGATTGTTGTTGAATCCTCGGTCTATCATCTTGTCCAATTTCCTCACCAAGGGAAGATTGTGACCATTGATCAACTCAACCATTGCACACCGGATATCCGGAACAACAAAGCCAATAATGTCTCATTTTTAGGAGATTCCAAACTAAATTACGAGAGCATTGGGTTAGGTATCCTTAAGGATTCCTCACTTATGGTAACTTTTCCTTTAACTTTCCCAGATCCCCCACATAAGGCTGCCACGGTAAATATGTTTTCAACTACAAAAAAACAATCCCTTGAATATTTCGATCCTTGGGTAGTACCTATTTTATATGGACTGGAATCACTCAATGGCATGCATTCTTTACAGAGTATCATTCTTCCATCCAATGAAGACCTCTTGGAAGCCATGTCAAATTCCCATGAGCATAGTTCACTTTATGTTTCAAGATAATTAAAAAATGAAACAGATAGCCACGATCATAGTTCATTGTCTCTATCAAGCTCATTTAAAAATGAAATAGACCCTTGTACAATTGATTCGAGTATTTCATTAGATATACTACTCAGACATTCATTTCCTCCACCTATGTCACTTGATACTCTTTCTTCCTCCCTCTCTGGTGAACCTATTACTATTAGTATCCAATAGTATAATCAAGTGTAGAAGAAGAATTAACAGACAAAACAAAGCTTGGGGGGCATGTACCAACCTATGGATATCACGTTGGGAAGAAACCCACCAATGGGTGTCATTCCGAGAATAGTTTATTTTCAATTCCAAGCTTGTTAAAAAATGAAACAAATGCTCCAATCATAGTTCATTCTTTGTTTCAAGCTCGTTAAAAAATGAAGCATACACCTCAAGTGTTGTGCAGGAAAATACCTTATAGTGGGGAGACGACACTACCAACTTGTGTTGGGTGATAGGTAAATACATTCATTGTTTTTCATTAGTTACTACAAATGGAAAGAGGTTAATATTATGAAAGTCGTACCTTTTTAACGATGGCTGGTCCGAGCTCTTGCTTGATCTTCCGCAATGATGAACCTGCAAAACAAGGTTAACCTTCCTCGGCATATCTTAACTGTAATAAATATAATGAAATTGAAAGCAATTAACATCAACTACAATCAGATATTTAGCCAAACAAACATTCAATCCAATAGACATTCAATTTGGGACGGGAAGGGTATTTCCATCTTTTATTGTCAAAGAAATGTAGATAAGTATAGATATACTTGATCTGTCCAGACACTTCTGCAACCGAGTCCTAGGCTCTTGCTCTTCACAATGACTTGGGAATTCCTCCAGCGTAACAACAGTTAAAGCATTCCTTATAGGTATCTCTCTCATGGCTCCTCCTTGTATTTATGGGACAAGGTAGGCAGTTGAATTCGAGAGGTGGTTGAATTGGGAGGTTGGGGAAGTTGCAGAACCAACTTCAACTAATCCCAATTCATAATCTTAATATATTTTTTTAGTTCATCTTAAGATGTGCACATGTTTCATACAACCAGACTAGTGCACAGTATGCAACTTTTGCACTTGACAACCAGTGTTTGCAACATTTTAGAGGATGTGCGCAAGTTGTATTCAATAAGACCAGCGTTCAAAATGCAATATCACTATGGAAATAGTAGCGCACATGTCATGAAAACTGTAAAACAAATATGTTTTTCAGCTGAAGAGTGTAGTCTCAGCAATAACTCATCCATAGTGTCCTTTTGTGTGATCGATAGAGAAATGTGATCATGGACGAAGAAGTGCAAATTTGACCTATAACAGATGCCCCCTAATGTGTGAGGTCAGAGAGAAACGATGGCCGAAATACATTAAAATTCCAAGTCAGAGGAGGAGCAAGAAACCGCAGAACCAAGTCACAAAAGTACCTGAAAACAACAATCAAGGTCAACAAGAAATTACAATCTTGACATCATATAGATGTTTAGCATGATACAACATGATCTCCGATACATAATTGGGAGATGTATATATATCATGGCCACTAAAATATAAGCATGGATCCATGTCAAAGATGAGAGATCATAGCCATAACAACAAACTGGATCTATGTCTCATGAAGAGCCAAAATGAGTGTGGCTCAGTCTTGTGCAGCTTGGGTAATAACATAAATATGGCGATGATATCAGAGTCCCAAGGACTTCATCCAAACAACCCAAGGTACAAACCTTAACCATGTGAATAAATGAGCTGGAGTTGAACATGGGGGGTAGTTTTTGATTACCGGTCATTGATGTATACCGTTAACAAATGTGAGGGCTTCCATCGATAATGATAATGGGGCCCAAGGTATCTAGTACGTTCCAAAAAGTGTGAATAAATGGACTTGAAGTCGAAAACCTAAGGAACCTATTGAATAAGATACATTGATGTATTCCCATTATTCAGCAGTGAGGGAAACTACCACTGATGACTACAATCCCCAAGGTACTAACCGAAACTCTAAACTTCATTTCCAGAGCATAATGAGTTGAAGTCGATGGGGAGAAGTCCACTGGAAGGGAGGCCTTAAGGCATCCTCCATCATCCAACACAAGGAACACTCACAAGTTTGAGCTAATTTGGAGTAGGACAAGTAACAAGATGAAACAAACTGACACCAGGATGGCTGACACATGAAGTCAAGGTAAACTACAGAATGGCTGACACAGGCTGTATCCTTGAACAGTGAGTATGACACAAAAGTGACTTAGGTAGTTTTTAACATAAGGGGAAAGTGATAAATCTGCAATGTAGGAGACATTAGCAGATCCTCCATATGATTGGAAGAATAACCAATTGAGGGAGTGAAAACTTAGAGATCAAGTTCACCCTAAGGTCAAAAACTAAAAACCAACTGAATGATGGACTCAAATAGGTGCTGTGTTCAAGGACATGGCTGACTTAAACTTCCTTTGAAACTGAAAAGATGTAGACATACCCTTCTCTTCCCTTATTCTTTTTGGTAAAAGAATGTCCTTCTTGTTGTTTTAATGAGTCCAAGAAAGCAAACTCAATAAGTCCAACCATGTAAAATTGTAATGAGCCCATGGGAGGAAGACTCGGGCCTTTCTTCATTGTTTATGGAGTTCGAAGAAGAGATAGAAGAATACTCCATAATACTAATCTCTGGATTTTAATATCGAGCCGAGATCTGTTCTTGCTCGCCGGTGTTTTCAATTTTAAGGAGTCTGAAAAACTTAAACAATAACACCATACACCTACCCGTGGATTTTAATATCGAGCCTGGGTTGGTATATGCTCATTGGTGTTTTCCTATTTATAGAGTCTGAAAAACTTAAACAATCCTCTATACACCCTCTCATGGATTTCACATCGGGCTCGAGTAGGTGAATGATCGCTTGGTGTTTTCATGTTTTGAGAGCCTGAAAACCCTAAAGAAGGCTCCAAAAGTCCTTTTTTGTACAGTTCATCTCCTCCCCCCAAAAAGTGTAAAACAATGAGAGAAGAACGCTTCTATCCACGTATGACTAGAGTATTCCTTTTTCGTAAGTAATTCGCAAAAGTATGGAAAAGGGTTAAACTTATACTAAAGCAGATGTTCCTTCAATTCCTTTAATGGGTCTGAAGAGAACAAGCGAACTCGGCAATCTTGTTTGTTTTTGAAAAGTCAAAACAAGGGCTTAAAATTACTAAAAAAACTTTAGGGATCGTAAGTTCATGACCTGTCAGAGAATGGAATCTCGACAACCAGTGTTAGTAACCAGGACAAATTTTCTCAAATGAAAAAAATTGAAACAATATGGTACTTATATTGATCCTATCAATGAAGAAAACAAGTCTTAATAGTTCAATGTGTGAAATTATAGTGATAATTCGAAATATATGGTAGTCTAATTCATCAAAATTTGAAAAATATTAATGAATTAAAATAACAAAACTGAAACTATACCCTTTTTGGAAAAGTGGGTAAAAATGAAAAAGTAATTTCTATAAATAGTTTTCAATTTTGAAAATCAACTATCACAATTTGGAAATTAGGGAAAAAGTGGAGAAAAACCTCAAGCTACATTTGCTTGTTGCGGTCGAACCGCATCACCAATTCAAATTATGCTTCCACCAAGTAAGTAATCCCATCCTTAGCTTGCATTTACATATAATTTTTTTTCAATTTCTGTGGTCAAAATTATTTTTTATCCAACTTTTAAATATGTTTCTGCGTGAGCACTGGTTTGCTTGCAAGAAAATAGTGCACTTGTCAAAAGTAGGCTACTATGCCTGTAAGACAGTCACGTTTGGGATGCTACTGTCTATCATAGATAGTAGCATTCATCGCAAAAACTATGGTAGAAAACAAAAATGACTAATGTTTGATGGTTTTAATGGCAGGATGGTATTGGTATGGCGTGAAAGGGAGCATGAAGAGATGGATCGAGTAGATCTACAAGATCCATTAACTTTGCATGCATTGCGAAGATGTGGTTTGTTGAAATTTTATAGAATGGTCAATATGCAGGCACAAATCCGCTTGCTTGAGAGGCTTGTACAATACTGGGATGCCGATGCATTGGTATTCAATATCCAAGGGGAAATATTGGAATTGATGGTTAACGACATCTACTTCATCACGAGACTCTCTCGAAGGGGAGATACGGTGAATCTCAAAGGGTCCTCTCGCAATGTGGGTGCCCTATCCGTGCAGGATTACATCAATACCTACTGTGTACCGGGTACGGAGAAAACCGACAGTCAGGTTCTTATTTCTACTGTTGCAAGCTTCCCACTCAAGGTGATCTTGAGTATCGTCAACCAGATGGCCGGAATTGCTACGCAACATCTAGCTTCAAGAAAATTTATGCACATGGGTACTGATTGCATACGGGGAATAATATTTGATTGGTGTTCAAGTCTACTAGTGAACATGAAGCTTCAACTTTCCGGGTGTAAGACCAGAAGGATGAAGAACTTTGGGTACGGAAGCATACTGTGCACCTTTTTCTTTGAAAGGGTTCCTTCCATGAGTCTGGGGATGGATTTTCCCCCACTGAACCCCCGTGAGCCACTGATGGGTCGATGGGGAGAGATATTCCTCCGCCAGGGTGGTGGTGAGAGAAACTTTTGCTATAGTGAGGATGATTTCTGGGCGTGGTGGGACTGGCAAGTTCCTGCTCTCGAGCAGTTCCCATATGCGGGCATAGACTTCCGCAACGATCCTGAGATGGCTCTCCCTCCAGGAGTAGACTGGGGAGAGATTGGTAAGTTTTGTTTTTGAATAATTATTAATTTTTTTTTCAATTTTATTTATATTATTTTTATGATGAATTTGAAATACTGAAACAAAATGTCATATGCAAATGTTGGACCAGTACGTCTGGAGGGACACTGTTACACCTAAAATCCTACCATCTTGAGATTCAGTGTATATGCCCCTGAAGTTTCATTGGCTAAGTCATTCACCTGGAAGGGATACCATTTCATTTATGCTAGGTTTTGAGAAGTCGTCGCAGGCTACACTCATGCAACTTGCGACGTCGCATCTTGCTCTATTGCAGGGTGCGACGAAGTTAGTTAATGCAAAAACATAGGTCCTTCGAGCTCATTCTCGAAGCCTACTGACTTGTATCCTTATCCCTGACCTCTTGGGGGAGCTGGCAGAGTGCGTCGATCTGCCATTTTTTCCATACAGGCAATACCCTCTCCAGTTCTGATTTGAGTTCTTGGTTTGTGTGAAGACTCCCTCTGTACTGTATGATCCAGTGAGAGATCCCTTTTTGATTTATGTGTTGAGTTGTTTGGTTTTGTTTGGAGTTGTTTTGGGTTCCATCTTGGACAAGTATGAGATTTGGTAGTGGCATACACTCTTGTCTACCCCACCTACATCCACTCACCCTTGCATTCCCTCCTCTCCTTCCTAGATCTGATCATTGTATTAGATCGGTTTTCAGACCTCATTTTCATTCATCTTTGAGCTTTGCTTGCTTTTAGTCTTGCTTGTTACTGATCGATTTTGAGTGTTTGTGTGTATTTTTAGTCCATTGAGTGCTCATCTCTTCTTGAGATTTCTGAGTTATTAAAGTGCTGCGAGTAATCTTTCAGTACAGTGTTTATGTTTAAAAGCATTGTTGTTGTCAAATTGTTATTTTGATACATCCATTGAAAGATCAAAAGTACTTTATTTCCGTCATTTTTCAAGATCATTTGAAGAATTGCACAAGCATTGGGATGTCTCATTTATAGATCTTTTGGAAAATTTGAAAGAAAATTGCATTATTTGTTTTTTTCATGAATTATGAGTTTCTCATTTTATTGAAAAATTCGAATAGACATCAAGTTTTGCAAAAGTAATTCCGTGCTTGCGAAATTGCATTGTATCTTTTGGTTTTTATACTTTTAGGCCATCATAGTGAAATTGAAAAACTTGCATACTTTACTTAGAAGCTCTCTCTTTTCATCACTTAGTGTCATTTTTGTTTTGAAAAGATAAAAGAAAAGACAAACATGCTTTGATTTGGTTTAGTACTGTTGTGTCTTTTATGTTTCGCTGAAAAGGAAAAAGAAGACTTCATAGTCATTTTTTGGTAGATTTGGGATTGTCTTGCATTGCATTGCTTTGGTAAAATTGTTGGAAAGAAAAAGAAAATTTCTTCTTCCCATACATAGAGTTCATTGAAAGAAATGCGTATTTTTTGCATGTAGTTAGGGCCTACATTATGTTTACGATTATGTACTCACCTCATGCATTCACCTAACCGTTCAGATAAATTTAACGGTAGAACTAGGGTAAAATTTTTAGTAACTTGTGTGTAAGTTAGAGACGTGTTCTGGCGTCGTTAAGCATGGCATCTGTCGTTATTTTCCAGCACTATATCCCGGGGGTGTTGTAGTCTTCCATGTACTTATCAGTAGATCGAGTTCCTTCACATACACACCAAGTCACCTTTAGTACTTGGCGTATATCGAAGGGTGTATCATGTACTCAGTAGTATATTGGAAGGTCTCTTGCCGAACGGTTGTGCATTAGACAGCACCACTACGGATTTGAGCTCCCACGTACCTTGCGTATATCGGGAGACACCCTTAGGATTCCTGAAACCAACTGAGTTAACCTTTTGGCCGTCTTGGCGGAGCAATACACCGAGAACAGTACTCGGGGAGCTACTACGCACGTACCATCCATGTAATCAGGTATTCAGGAAAGGGTATGGTCCCAATCCTCCTTGTCACGTTTTACTGTTGGACCCTGTGGTATATCGTGAGTTGCGAAGCCTTGACAATCCTGTGAGGATCCAGACCTTGAATCCACTCTTATCACATAAGTTTGCTTGTGGCCTTAGTTTGTGTAGGGTTTTGTCTAGTCTACTTTTCTTTCGTTTAGCTTGCCTTGGAGAAACATTTTGTTTCAGTCACTCTGGCTGACTTTCCTTGGAGAAGGTCTCGCAGGATTCAGAAATTGCCTCCTGAATATCCCCTTAATCAGGAGGTAATTTCGAGGGTAAGGATGGATCCACAAGCCAGGGTCAGGTCACATGAAGTGGAAAACCCCACTTTGAACATTGGAGGACATTTGTTTCCGCATACTCCTCTGGATTCACCAGTTTCTCATCCCTCGCAGGGTGAAGAAGCACAAATCCCCACTTCACAAGACTTATCTCCCGTTGCACCGGGGAATCCTGGATCGTTGGAATGGATAAATCAATCCCAGGACGACCCTACAACAACTGTTGGTTCTTCAACAGCTTATTGGACATCTTCTATAGGCCACCCAGTGGCCCATTTTGCCGTTGCACCCCCACCCATTTGGGCTAGCCTCGACAACCACTTAGCACCTTATCGTGAGCAATTGGCTCATTTACATGCTATGGGTGAGGAATTTCCAAGTCAGAACTTTCAAATAAGGTTCGACGACCAACCGCCCCCAAGTCGTGTTTTATCTTTTGAGTCACCGGAATCATCCACGCAACACATGACCACTGTTGAAACTGGTCAGCCATCCATTCCTGCACATGCATATCCTAGTCAGGAGACCAGTTCGGTACCTCCCACAACCCAGCCTGTTGAAGGACAACAGTCCAACACACCCGTAACTACCACAGTTACGTCACCTGCTCCTCCCCCACCCCAAACTTCAAGGGGAGGATACTCTTTACCCCCTAACTTCTTTACGGGTAGTGGTAATCCTACGGTGAATAATCAACAACCAGTGTTGGGTCAACCTTTACCTAATGGTCAGCAAGTTGTTGCTGGGGGGAAACCCCCGTCTCTTAACCATAATACTGCAGCAGGAGTTCCCATTGGGCATTCCATTGGATATTCCTTGCCTCCTGGACCTTCCACTTCAGGACTATCCCATGTCGGAGGGCCATCCAACGTAATTCAACCTCCATCGAGTCAAGCGTATCCAAGTCATCTTAGCCTTGTGCTGGGTCAACTTAATCTAGGAAACGCACTCTACGGGGTACCCTACCCTGGTAATCCTTACACTCTATGGGGATAGAAAAATGTTTTACAACATGGACCGCCACTTACAGTCCCTCAAGTCTCTCCACCCCCGTTTGTTCCACCCTGACCTCCCATTGGAGGTGGTAGGCCCCCACATAACTCTAGAGGAGGAGGACCTCTACCTTCTAGTGGAGGACCACCCCACTTTGGTCATCATGGCCCACCCCCCCTGGTGGAGGTGGTGGAGGACCACCCCCCCTCCCAGAGGGGCTGGGGGAGGACCATCTCATCCCAGTGGTGGTGGAGGAGCACCACCCCCTCCCGGTGGTGGTAGTGGAGGACCTTCTCATCCTGGTGGCGGTGGTGGTGGACCACCAACCTACTATGGTGGAGGTGGCAAAGGAGGCTCTTACCCTTCCGGTGTCGGTGGTGGCCCACCACCCCCTCCTGGCAGAGGTGGTGGAGGCCCGTCCTATTCCGATGGTGGTAGTGGACCACCACCTCCTCCCAACGGAGGTCGTGGCGACCCATCCTACCCTGGCAGTGGTGGCGGACCCCCACCATTTGGAAGCGGACCACCCCCTCCTGGCGGGGGAGGCGGGCCCCCACCTTATAGTAATGGGCCACCTTATTATGGTTATGGACCACCTTACTATGGCGGCGGACTACATTTGGTCCAGGCAACCCATACCCCTATGGCCAGTTTCCTCCTGGAACACCTTATGGTCAGTCGATACAAGGTCCCACAGGTCCTTACATGCCTTATCCATACTATCATTAGTCGCAGCCTAATCTAAAAATGCCCTTTTTGGCTACTTTGGATCTACCTGACCTGTCTCGCTTAACCAATGACCCCATCTACCACGGAACTAATTGGCCACCCATTCTGGTAAAACTTCCATCAAATATCCCAAAATCAGATGGTAAGCCGGGTCAGGATCCTAAAAACCACATGATGACTTACCACTTATGGTGTTCATCCAACTCCCTGATGGACGAATCGATCTGTCTTCAGTTATTCCAACGGATTCTCACTAGTTCGGCTGCCAAGTGGTATATTGAACTACCACCTCATTCTTTTCCTGATTTTGGTTCTCTTGCTATGAAATTTTTGACTCATTTCTAGCTTCCTATACGGTATGAAACTGGTACAGAGCTTTTAACCTCACTCCGTCAAAATACCGCTATTCATATCTCAGATCATATACATGAGTGGCGAGGGAGACGACGTCTCATTAAGGCTCCTATTCCATATCAGCTCCTAGTAGACTGGTATACGAAGTCTCTCATACCAACCATAGCATGAGATGTTGCCATGGGAGGCGCTGTCACTAAAGAACAAGCCATCACTCGTGCCCATTTGCTAGACTTAGTCTATGCTCAATCTGGCACGTTTTTTGATATTCTTCCCGACGCGCCACGCAACACTTATGACCTTGCGAAACCACCCAAGGGACCCCAATCCGATGGCATTATTGGATCCCTTCACACCCAACCTTCCTCTCAAACTTTTGATTAATCGAACCCCCAGGGTTCTTCCCCATCACCAACACAGGCTGGTCACGACGCCACCAAATCATCCACTCCTACTGTCACCGAAGAAGTGAATTCTGTTTCATCAGTTTCACCTCAAAAGTCTAGTGGTAAGAAGAAGAACAAAGGGAAACCTAAGAAATCTTCCACCTAGCAGGAACAAAAAAGCACCCCTGATGATACCAAACAGAAAAGGAAGTTGAAGTATCCTTTCCTACTGTGTGGTGATGATCACTTTTCTAAGGAGTGCCCCCATAGAGACGAATTTCAAAAGTTTCTCAAGGGCAAACCCACACCTGTAGTTCTCAACGATCCCTTCCCTACTCAAAATCAACAGTCGATCGCTCACACTTCTTCTTCCCAAGGAGAAGCATTTACCACTACACATGTTCTCATGGTATGTAATGAGACTATCAACTTGAACACCCATTCTCGTTCGTATGACTCCGTTCCAGCCAAAGAACCTGTTGGAAGTAATACTAAAAAAGATTCCACTTCAATGCCCGACGTCACCGTACCGGCTGCTCCTCTCACCATAGCGAATCCCTCTCTCGAGTCAGTGTTGCATCCACCCAAGTGCACAATTAGAAAATCGGTTTTCAATCCTAATGCTTAGGCTGCTCAAAACTACAACATTGTAGAGAACCTAGCACAAGCTCCTTGTGCTATGTCGATGCTCGAGGTCTTGCAAAACTGTCCCAACTAGCGCAAGACTCTCCTCGTTGCCATCGGTGCAGTTGAACTGGATTCATTGAACACCATTATGTTCCGGCTGGAGTACTTTAAACCGAGGCTCTCCCATCAACTGGCATTTCAAGTTGCCACAAACATTGCTGGGAAGATAATCCATCGTACCTTTTTGGATGAAGGAGCCTCTACGTCAGTCATGTCGATCCCATGTTGGAGAGCCATTGGCTCTCCCGAGTTGAACCGTTCTCCTACCACTTTGAGAGCCTTCGACGGACATGGATTTCAACCTCATGGGTTGTTACAAGATTTACCAGTAGAGCTGGGGGGAAAGACCACAACCCTTAATGTGCAAGTGGTCGCTTCCCCGTTAGATTATAACATTCTGCTTGGTCGTAATTAGTTTTATGCCATGACTGCAATCGCATCATCTGTTTTCTGCATAGTAAAATTCCCCCATCAAGGCATAATTGTCACAATCGACCAACTGGATTTCTATACACCTGACACCACTACTCATCCAGGCGATAACGTTCCTTCGATTGGACAGTCTTCACAAAAGTATGAGGCCGGCTTCATCTATCTTGTCCCATTGACATAATGGGTCTCAAACGTCGTCCCTGTTACTAAAAAATAGGGTACCATTCGTGTCTGTGTCGACTATCGGGATCTCAACAAAGATTGTCCCAAGGACAACTACTCGACTCCCTTTATTGACCAGATTATCAACAATTGTGCTGGAAGTGTCATTTTTTCATTCATGGATGGCTTTTCCAGATACAACCAAATTGAGATCCACCCCGCCGACCAACACAAGACTTCATTCATCTGCCCTTGGGGAATGTTTGTGTATCGTAAACTTCCATTTGGTCTTAAAAACACTGGTGCCACATTCCAGTGCGCCATGTCGTACTCCTTCCACGATGTGAAGGACTTTGTGGAGCCCTACTTGGATGACCTCCCTGCCCACTCGAAGCAGCGTGAGTTCCACTTAGATCATCTGATGGTCATTTTCCTCATATGCAGACGGTACAATATCTGTCTGAATCCTCATAAGTGTATTTTTTGTGTCGAGTCTGGATGCCTCTTAGGGTTCATCATCTCGAAGGATGGGATCCGCATTGATCCATTGAAGGTGGAAGCCATCGTCGCTCTTCCACCTCCAACTAACATTACAGAACTTCAGAGTCTACAATGACGTGCGACTTATTTAAGGCGTTTTGTTTGTAATTTCACACAAAAGACGCAGGGTTATATGAGATTGATGAAAAAAGATGTCCCGTTCATTTGGGATGATCAAGCTCAATAATCTTTCGAAATTTTGAAACATGCCATCACGCATGCCCTTATGCTCCTACCGCCGAATTACTATCGAGATTACATTTTATACCTCACCGCTTCCGACACCACTATCGCCATGGTTTTGGTACAAGAAGATTAGAATGCCCAAGAACATGTGATATACTATGCCATCAAAGGTCTCATTGACACTAAAACTCGCTATTCACATGTTGAGAAGATCGCTCTCGTGGAAGTCATTTCCGTGCAGAAGTTTCGTCATTACATTTTGCTCTGCACCACCACTATCATCGCTGATTCGAACCCCATGTACCACGTTTTGACTCGTTAGGTGCTTGGGGGAAAGTATTCATGCTAGATCGTGATACTGCAAGAATTTGATCTTCTTTTCGAAAAATCCAAGTCTAAAAAGTCTTTGGTGTTTGCTAAGCTCATCTGCGACCTCCCTCGTACTGATGCAGAATCTGAGCCCAATGAATCGTTTCCAGATGAGTCATTGTTTCTTATCAATATGTCTGATCTGTGGTATGGAGATATTACATTGTATCTTCAAACCCAACGCTTCAGCCCCGAATTATCTCGTGACGACCATCGTCTAATACGCCACCATGCAAAGTACTATCTAATTATCAGTGATACTTTGTACCATCGTGGCATCGATTCTATCCTTCGACGTTGTCTGACTCATGATGAGGCTGAACGTGTTTTGAATGACTGTCACGCTGGGGCATGTGGCGGTCACCTCTCTGGGATGGCTACAGCCCAGAAGATTTTGCTCATAGGATATTACTAGCCATCTATCTTCAAAGATTGTATCGAGGCTGTAAAAAAATGTCCTCCATGTCAACATTTTCATACGAAAAAGTGCACCCATCCCGCCCCGTTACACCCGATTATTGTCGTTGGCCCCTTCGCTAAACGGGGCATCGATTTCATGCATTGTAAGCCTACCTCGGCCGGGGGGCATAGTTACGTCATTGTAGCTGTGGACTACTTTACAAAGTGGGTCGAGGCAAGGCCTACATACACGAACGACGACAAGACCCCAGCACTCTTCATGTTCAACCATGTAATATCACGGTTTGGAGTTCCTCAAGCAATAGTTAATGACCATGGTTCTCACTTTATGAACCATATGGTTGACGAGTTGAGCGAGAGATTGGTTTTTCACCATGAAAAATCAACACTGCACTACCCATAGTCAAACGGATAGGTCGAGGCCATTAACAAGGTCTTGAAAACTATGGTCCAACGTATGGTGGGTACGCACAAAGCCAATTGGCACAACATGCTCTTCTCCGCGCTTTGGGCTTATAGAACCTTTGTTAAAACCGCCACCGGATTTACTACTTTCCAACTAGTGTATGGATTGGAGGAGGTCCTTCCCATTGAGTGCGAGATTCTGTCTCTCAAGCTCGCCATCGAAGTTCTCCCAAACACTACTGCCGAGGAAAAATGCTTCCTCTACCTAGCTAAGCTCGACAAGACTTTCCGAGATGCCTCTCTTACCAATGTGGCTCATAAGAAACGCATCAAAGCGCAGTATGACAAGTCGGTAGAACCTCGTACCTACAGCGAGGGAGATTTGGTCCTCACATATGACCAAAAGCATGATAAGCTAGGGGCAGGAAATTTTGTGTCCATGTGGCATGGAACTTACGTAGTGAAACGCGTCTTAGAGAAGGGAGCTTATGAGATTGAAGACTACGACGGGATATCTTTGGGTGAGCCCCGTAATGGGATCTACCAAAAGAGGTACTATTCATGAGTCTTTCACGCATAAGTACTTTTGTATATACTGTACATGGCGTGTGTGTGTTTTTTGTGTGGTGTGACACTTTGATTTCTTGTGTGTTTAGGTCTTGTTTTGTTTCTTATACCATGTTCTGCCTGCGTGTGCAAATGGAAACGTGCTATGGATTCACGAACGACACCATTCGGCATACCTGCAACCTTGCCTCGGTAGCCTAGGTACTCTATTCACCTACCGGCGAGCTCATTAGCTCAAGGGTAATGTGTCTAGGTTTCACGACCAACAATGCTGCAGAATATCAAGCAGTCATTGGAACCCTAACTGACGCCATTTCTTTGGGTATGGACCATGTTGTCATCCACCTAGATTCTCAACTAGTGGTCTCTCATCTTAACCAAGTCTACGCCATCCGCGATCCTACCTTACTCCGTCTCTATCGATGATTCGGTCTTTTGGAAAGGTCCTTCGAGTCCATTCAGTACTTTCACATTCCACGAGACGCGAACACAGTTGTCGATTCTATGGCCAACTTCATTTTAGATTGGTACATTGCACACACATAAGCATATATCATGAACTGTTAAAAGTAGACATAACATGTAAATAACTCATTTTATATAAGCAAACACATAACAAGACCACACCATTCATCCATTTTAAACACATAATGTATAAATCGTCGGAATGTCTGTATATATATATATATATATATCATCATAAAAGTAGTGCTGGCACAAAATCTGAAGCACGATGGATTTCAGTGAGTCTCTACAAAATCTGAATCCTCGTAGCTTTTAGTAAGTACAAAAAATATGAGGCCTCCAAGATCTTAGTACATACATAGTAACAACACAAGGCCTATCGCCTAGCCCGTACAACCCTAGGTGGTCTAACACCTATTGCCTGCTTAGTGTGGAAACATTCAACTGCCCTCGCAACTTTGCGAAGCAACACGTTGAAGCGCGCAGTCGCTCCAACTGTGTACACCTACATGGGCCGCGGCACCTCATATACCGTCGGCTCGGGAACATCTAACGTCAACCCACTCAGGTTGGTGTAGATCCCATCCATCTCTACAATGGCAGCGTGTACGACAGGACCCACGACTGCTCCCTCTACTCTCTCTCTCCTCGCAAGAAGAGAGACTCCCACCGGTCGTATGGGGCCCACATCTGCACACACATGTTGTTAACTTGTTAGCACTATAACAAAATAAATTATAAAAACAAAAAACTTAAAAGTGCAAGGGCTTATTGTTCTTACCTATGTCTCCCCATACTGCTCCCTCGGGCAGCGACAAGTCAGGATCATCTCTGAAGTCCCTACCACTATATGGGAAGTCCTCTACCATCAATAACTGACCCTCTAGTCAGCTGAAGAACTCAATATCATATGTGATGATGGGGCACCCACCATGTCGGTCCATCACCTATGTCCACCGAGCCATGTGTGGATCACTAGGATCCCTGTCATCCAATGGTACCTGAGGGCGCAAGAGGGGAACCCGCTCGAAGAGGAACGAGATCACTATTGAACCATAGCCAAACTATTTGAGCTCTCCCTGCCGACACTTGGTCAGCTGAGCTCACATGTTTGAGAGGATTCCCTCGCACCAGTTGTAGATCTTTGGAGACATACAATCCTCCGCGTATAGCATCTGCGACCTAGTGGCTAAGTGAGGAGCTTGGCTCCCTGCCATCCTCATAATGGTGAAAAGTATGGCGCACAATGGACATTCCCGCACATCTTTTATGGGAATATTTCCGCTAGAAGCATGGGTGTTGGGAATATAGTGTTGCAGGATCATGTCACCCACAATCTGATCACTTCCACATGATCCAGTAAGAATCACATTGTCCCCTCTTCAGGACAATTCAATCAAGAAGTAGAAGTCCTCGACATCTATGGTAAGCACATGCTCATAGATCACGAAATATTGCTGGGCCGCATCCTAGCATCGAAGCATATGTGTCAGTAGTGGGATTTGGGCCCTCATGCCCTGGATATCGAAGAACTTGAGGATTCCACAGTTCCAAAGTGCTTCCACACATCATGGATCATTTGCAGCCTATTCATCATCTAACTCATGCTCTCGTTCATGCCACTCCAAAACCATTCTGGCTGTTGGCAACCTGCCAAAAGGAGTTTATAAACATTGTTAACACTTGCTTCAACCACCAAAAGTTCTTTTTTTGGGCATAGTTTGTGTTTGGGGTTGGATGTTTCCGTTGTCGCACATTGTTATTGCTAATAGAGAGACATCGTCACAGTCCAACCATGCGACCTTTGCGACGACTCAGTCTCGTCGCAGTTCCCGAAAGCACAGACTGCAATGAGCCGAGGATGCAATGGCCCTTCGCAAACCAAGCTAAAACCCAAAAAAAATGAACAAAAATAAAAAATGTAAACCACTACAATTATGCTGGATGAATTTTAGAGTTACCTACTCCAGACGACAGGTGAAATGGTTGCTCGTAGCTCTCAGAATCGACAAGTGAAGTTTTGGCTCTAAATGGCACTTCTGCTCCCAATTTGGCAAATGAAACAATGGTAACTCTATTTGGCCCATTTTTCTATTTATAGTTCAAAATGGAATATTCTTTTTTCAAATATTTGATGCTTTTAGGTCATTTGCTATAGTTTGGATCGATTTTATCGCATTAGAAAGCTTGATTAACTATTTGACCTAGTTTTCGAGTGTGCAGGAGTCATAAGTGTCTTTTTACGCCATTTTCCGCTTTGGAGCGATCATATCAGGTATGAACACCCCTTTTGTTTTTTTGTCGTTATCTTTTCATTCGTTAGATTGTAATTATTTAATGATAATGAGCTTACTCTTTGTTCTTTCTCGTGCTCTTTAAACCATGAGAATAAGTTACCAAGTTACAATTTATCACTTTTCCGGGCTCGTTAAACTCCTACGGAAAAGGAACCCCCCCAGAGTCTATTTTTAAGCTATTTTAAGGCTCTCAAAATATGAAAAGATTGCCAAGCAAACTTGTCGCATTCATGCTTGTTAAATCCTGGTGATAGTTTAACCCTTTTTCAGACCAGGGGGCACTACTTACTAAAAAGGTATACTCCAGCCAATCATGACTGGAAGAGTCCTCTCCTGCGTTGTTTTACCCTTTTTTGGGCGATGAGGCTAACTTTATGAAAAAGGACCGTTGGATTCTTCTTTAGTTATTTTCAGACTCTCTACACATGAAATGATGACCGAGTTTGCCTTTTATGAACTCGTTAAACTTTCACATTGAAGGGCCTGCCATGGGATGAACCCCTCCTATCCTAGGTTCGGAAAATATTTGGAATTGGACTCATCTATGAGATGAGCTATACCGAGCATCTAGTTACCCTCATCAAGCTCGTAAAAAACACATGAGGCACTCATCGTTCATGATGGGGAAAGAGGAAATCTTTTATGTTACGCCCTTATTAGTGGCAGTATCTAGTCATTTCTTGAACATGGCACTCATTTGCATTTGCATACTACACTTGGATCATTCGTTTGTCCTCGACTTTCACCTATTTCCTGAGTCTTGTTACTCCTTTGATTCATTCAAAGAACGCTTCCACCATCAGTTGCATTAGGAATTGGTACCATAACTCATCAAGTCAATACTGCCAAGGCATGCCATGCCCATGTTCAAGAATACTCTCACTACTCATCATCTGCAGTCAGTACACCTTCCATCATGTCGGTCTACTCTGAGTCAGTCTTGCATGTCACTATACCATCCGATCTGCTCTACAATTCCTTTTTCATGTTTCGTGTCGATGATGTGGGATTCATCATGGCCCTCCTTCGACGGATTCATCCTTGTCAACTTCAACTCATCATCTGAGGATTGAATCTAGAAACCAACCAAGTACCTTGGCCCTGCATGCCTCAATGGCAGGTTACCTCGGTTTCAACATGAGTTTACATCATTGACTCTTGATTGAAAGATTTCATCTCGCATTCGACTTCAACTCATTTATTCACACTTGATGATATTTACTATGATACCTTGGGAATCATTGACATTAATGGTGATTTCCCTCGCACTTGTTAATGGTATACATCAATGACTGGTAATCAAGTGGTTTCTACCATGTTCGACGTCAAGACATTTGTAATCACATGGATAGATTCGTATCATTGTGGGTTCAGCTTGAATACCCTGGGGATTCATGTTTTACCTAGGTTGCGATGGAGTTTGTATTGATTCATATCACATGGATCCACATTTGTATTGGTCGTGGCTGTGTTATCATCTCATCATGGATCTACGCTTGTGTCTAGTAGCCATGATTGTGTTCAGTCGGTCAATACTACCATGGATCTGCAATGTATTGGTCAGCAGCCATGTTATATGTCATATGAGATAGTGTACTCAGAGTCAGTTGTACTGTAGCAATGTTCTTTGTCCGACAAGCCATTGCCATTCTTTCTATCAAAGCATTTCACCTGTCCAATATTTCAACAGCTTCATGCTTTGGGGGGCATTCTGTTACACCTAAAATCCTACCATCTTGAGATTCAGTGTATACGCCCCTAAAGTTTCATTGGCTAAGTCATTCACCTGGAAGGGATACCATTGCATTTATGCTGGTTTTTGAGAGGTCGTCACAGGCTGCACTCATGCAACCTACGATGCCGCATCTTGCTCTATTGCAGGGTGCGACGAAGTCAGTTAATGGACAAAAATAGGTCCTTCGAGCTCATTCTCGAAGTTTGCTGACTTGTATCCTTATTCCTGACCTCTTGGGGGAGCTGGCACTCATTTCCTAACCTCTTGGAAGGATCCCCTATTTCTCTCCTACCATATATCAACCTACCCTATCCATACCCTATCCACTTAGTCCTATATAAGTGAAGCTCTACTCCTCTCCAAAGGGAGGAATAGTGTCTACATGTTGGTGAAATCACATTGGAGAGATATCTACTCATCCATTGAGAGACTCACACTTCCTTGGAAGGATATGGCAATTGGATTGGATGGAGAAGGGCTACTACATTAAGCCTTGGTTGTAGTCTATTCTTATCTATGTACTTTCCTGATTTACAATAATATAAACGCTTTCCACCAATATTGTTTATGTGTGATGATATTGTGTAGTTTACCTGCTTAACTGTTTACTTAAATCTCTTATTGTATAGATGCTCTTTACTCATTTACGTTGTTCTATGTGTCTTGAGAGGTATTGCAGCTGAGATCTGACGACCGTGGGACGTGGAGCAACATCCAGGAGAAAGGATTGCGAAGTTAAGGTAAGACATCTAGTCACTTGATCCTTAATCAGATCTAGGAAAGTAGTTTGTAGTCTGTACTATTTGTTCTAAACTCACTTTGAGCTAGGGAGATTTGGCTCGCGTCCGCTCGAGTGGATTGTCCGTCAAACAGACACCCTTACCTTCATGAGACCAATGATAGTAGGTGCATTTGATGCCATGCTGGCAAACATAGAGGGGAATATGAGTCGGTTGACTCATGACATTCCGACATACAGGATCGAGCGAATGCCGCTCGACTTGCAGGAGAATGTGGTGGGTGTGCCTCCAGCATGGATTCAGCTACTGAGGAAAGTAGCTAGGCTGGTCATTTTCTATCGAGAGGCGGCAGAGGCAGATGAGGCCCCTCCTTCTCCATAGGAGAAGGATATATCTATGTATATTTTTGAGGCCATCGAGCCTAATTTTGTATATTATGACATGACTCTGCGACAAACTTATGACCCAAACTCATATTATTTTTTGATACAGATTATATATATACAGTATCGGTGTTATTTACATGTGTGTTATTGTCTTTTATGCATGAATTATTATGTATGTGAATGATGCAAATGCCAATCTAAAACGTAGTTTGCAAATGAATCAGCTAATGCATTCAAATTTCTTGGAATATGTTGATATGTGATATAATCAAACTGTCTCTCAAGTAACTTAATGCGCAAAAACTGACGTAGAAAAGTAGGATCTCTAACCTGATAAACACCCATTAAATGAAAAAACAACTAGCTGCGAGTCGAGCCGTACCTCCAAATGTGAAATTCCATGGAACAGAGCATCTCGGTGTGGCTCAATGACTACACTGTATTCAGCCACATTATTTGTTGTGGGACCTAAACAAGCCCCTCCCGAAGAAACTAGTTGGCCAGTTGGTGAGTAAATAACCCAAGCAGCTGCGGCCAACTGATGGGTGTGGTGGCTAGCGCCATCAACAAACCCTATAAAGTGTTCAGTCGACATCTGAAAAACAAAGCAATAGATGCATAAGACATAACGACAACTGTAAATAAAGCTAAACTCTATAAAATGTACAGCTATAATAAATGAAAAAGCACAGATGCCTAGGCATAGTACTTCTTCAAGTAGAGCCCATTTCTAGGCTCCGACAACTTATTACCTTCATAGTCTGTTAACACGTATGCACCCTTCTTCAACACCTTAGAAACTATCTAGGGACCGAGCCATATGGACTTAAACTTTCCAGCTCCTAAAGGTTCCTTGTCCTGATCCCAAAGCAGAACAAGGTCTCCTTCGAGAAAAACCCTAGGTTTGATAGACTTATCGTACTGTCCCTTGGATCAGTTCTTATGTGCTTCATTTGCTGTGAGCGCATCGCGGCGCTACTCATCCAAATGTTCTAAATGCAGCAAGCATTCTTCCAAGGCTGAAGTGTCAGGTAGTAGTTGGAAAGCCAACTTCAATGAAGGAATCTCACACTCAAGAGGTACGACTACTTCTATCTCATGCACAAGTTGGAAGGGAGAGAACCTGGTAGCAGTCTTTACATTGGCTCGGTAGGCCCAAATAGCAGGATACAACATAATGTGCCAGTTAGTTCTACTAGCATTAACGGTCCTTTGTAAGATGGTCTTCAAAGTTATATTGACCGCTTCAACCTGACCATTCGCCTGTGGGTAAAACAAAGGCGAATGTTCCTGTCAAAAACCTAACATGGTGTATAGATTGGTCATCATGTTGTTCTAAAAATGACTACCATGATCAGTCACGATCTCTTTGGGTATACCAAATCTTGCAATGATTTGGTTGAAAACGAAATATGTGGTCGTTTCCCCATCTGCCTTAACAGTAGGCATTTCCTCGGCCCAGTTAGTGAAGTAGTCGACGGCAACAATGATATGGTGATGACCTCCAGCCGAAACTATATTACAATTCATAAAATCAATCCCCCACTTGGTGAAGGGGCCTGCTGTGATTATAGGATGGAGGGGAGCTGGGTGTGCTCTCATCTTCCCGGTGAAAAACTGACATTTTTGGCAGCATTTCACAACTTCCACACAATCTTTGAAGATCGTGGGCCAAAAATAACTGGCACGCAGTATTTTCTGGGCTGTTGCCAACCCAGAAAGATGACCCCCACAGGATCCACTGTGAGCATCATTCAATATTGATTCTGCTTCCTCCAAGGTCAAACAACGGTGTAAGATGGAATCTACCCCACGTCTATACAAAGTGTCGTTCATCCCTAGAGAAAGTGGTGGGACACCTCAAAGTCTAGAGATATACCAGGATATCCCCATACCATGGGTCAGAGGATGAAATGAGAAAGATATGTTCATCCGGGAATGATGATTCTTCCTCAACGTGTACTACAACACTAGGGAATTCAAAAATCAGTTCGGTGAACACCAATGATTTCTTTGAATTAACGGACTGAAAAACCAAGTCAAATTCTTGCAAGATTACAATCCATTTATTGAATTTCCCACTGATTATGTGTCAAGTGAGAACATATTGAAATGGGTTGACTTTTGCAACCACTATGGTAGTTCACAATAATATGTAGGACGTAGCCTCTGGACCGCATAGACAGAAGCTAATGCCAACTTCTCTACATGAGAATACTTAATTTCAGGAGTTATCAGGGCGCGTGATAGATAATAAATGACATGCTCTTGGAGTGTGCCATCCTCCTGAACAAGTACTATGCCAATTGTGTATATTGATGCAGCCAGATGTAATAGGAAATCCTTCGTATAGTCTGGCGGGCTTAAAAAGGGGTCTGAAAGTAATTCCTTTTTCAAGGCATCAAACGATCTTTGAGCAGCCTCGTCCCACAAAAAGTAGGTGTCTTGTTTAGGCAGTCTCATGAAACCTTTTGTAATTTTAGCATAGTTAATGATAAAGCATATCAAGAAGTTGGACATGCCCTGTAGACTTTGAAGTTGTCTCAAGGTTCAAGGAGGAGGCCGATTTACAATCGCCTCAACTTTCAATGGATCCACCATTATGCCACGACTAGATACTATGAAACCCAATAATCGTCTAGATTCGACGCAAAATACACATTTGTTGGGATTCAATCGAATCTTGTAGTATTTGCACCTTTCAAACACAAGTCTTAAATGGTAAGGATGCTCCCGTCTCTTATGATATCACGCTGGGAGATCATCAAGGTAAGGTTCGACTACATGCTTGATGTCATTAAAAGAAAAGTTCATTGCTCGCTGAAAGGTAGCTCCAGCATTCTTCAAGACAAATGGCATCTTCTGATAGGAAAAGGTGCCCCAGGGACAAATGAAATATGTCTTGTGCTGGTCTTCGGGTTTGATCTGTATCTGATTATATCCTGGAAACCCATCCATGAAGGAGAACATTTCATGGCCCGCACATGCATCAATGATCTGATCTATGAATGGTGTGGGGTAATTATCTTTCGGACAAGCTTTATTTAGGTCCCAGAAGTCAGTACAAACTCTAATGGTACCTTGCTTTTTGTCTACTGGAACAGGATATGACACCCATTCCATCATAGCTATCAGATAGATAAATCCGTCTTTGAGCAATTTCTCTACTTCTGCCTTGATGGCAGCTTCTTTTTGAGGGTTAACTGGACGGAGCTTCTGTCTCACAGGTTTAGCATTGGGATATGTTGTGATGACATGCTCAACAATGGCGAGGTCAATGCCTGGAATCTCCTCGTAAGACCAGGCAAAAACGACGCGGAATTCTTTAAAGAGATTGGTATACAAAATTATCTCCTCGGGAGAACAGGCTGCTCCAATGAAAATATTTTCCACGACCCCGGGTTTTATGGAAATGTTGATCGGAATGGTTCTCGATATATTTTCCATATTCCCTTCGGCATAAACAACTTTTGAAGTAGAAGGGATAACGGACAAATCAACATTCCCACTAGGTCTCATAGAAAACTCACCTCTCTCAATCATGTCCAGATCAGGAAGAAAATAAGACCTATGGTGCATGTGTTCCCAAGGATGGTCCAGGCCAATCATTGCTTCCAAGATTGCCTCGTTAGAGGGAAAAACAATGTCTAGATAGTTAAAAGAATGGATAGATTCTACTGACCATGCAGGAGCATAGTCCATATCTGACTCAACAGAGACCAACGGAGTCATGATATGTTCTGTTGTAGCATGTTGTGAATCTAAGTAAACCACCTCTGCAACAGATAAAGTCACAACTGGTTCTGATTCAGTTGGGAGAATCCATCAATTTGTTGTTGGACTGACCGTGAAAATATCAGACGAAGAACATTCTTCAGAACCAATAAAATGAACAGGAGAAGGTAGGTCAAAAGTGCCTATTAATGACCCATAGATCCCTACTCCTAAGCTCTCAGTAACTGGGTGGGACTGATCAACCTTCAGAATTGTTGAATCCAACGAAGTCTAGTTATTCTTCCGAGAAAATGAAAGTTGATCCACTATGACGATCTTTCCTTCATGAGGGAACATTATAACCTAGAAACTGGACGATGGTACTGCTTTCATTGCATACATCCATCTCCTACCTAACAACAAGTTATATTCAAGCGGAGCATCCAGAACTTCCACCTCTATAGATACTAACTTACCTACAAGTTCAACATCGAAGGATGGTAAGACTCCATGTGGACGGAAATATATTCCATCAAAGGCAGTAAGTACTGTATTCGAGGGAGCTAACTCGGGTTCGCCCAAAGCCTTCCAGCAAGAAATGGACATTACGCACGTATACGCGCCCTCATCTACAATAGCTCGTCCAATGGTCTTGGGACCATGGATTACCTCTATTTGGAGAGCGACGTGGTACGAAAACTAGAACTTGATATCGTTCATATCAAAACGAGCCAGCATATTATATGAGTCTACACTCCCGATCGCTGCGAGAAGTGCACTGCGTTGTAATGGACAACTTTGCAGTACTTCCAAAGTAGACATGGCACAGGGAGTTTGGGATAAATCCTCTACAACATTGTAGTTGGGGGCAGCCGACATGTTGGGATTGTGCATAGCCTGTTTGAAGACACCTTTTGGGATCTTCGACAATGAATCGACCGGTCTCTCGATGTGGAGAGGGGTATATGACTCGAGAACATCTTTCTGTTGTGGATTTGAGGTATAGTTTCTAGCTCAAGTTTGCAAAACAGCGTCCGAATTAACCATATTAATGAATGATTGATCAGCAGCTGAGGCATGATGAGTGCCCCTAGCACTAGAGTTTCCAGAGCTGAACCTTTCCCATGAGGGAATGGGTCTTTTAAGACAGCAGGTTTCTTTTCACGGAGCAGCTTATGGGCTTCTTTCATCAGAGGGCATTGATGGGTAAGGTGATCTTCTTTGCATAACTTGCAAGGAAACTTTACCTTCTTTTTCTCTTTTTTGCCCTCCTCGGCATTTTCATTGTTTTTGGGATTTTGGTGGTTTCCCTCCCCTTTCTTTCCCTTATTTTTGTTGTTGGGATGCCGAGGGCCCTTTTGATTCGTCTGCACTTGTTGTACATATTTCATTTTCGAAGGGGAGGATGCAACTGAAGTTGCTTCTGCAGCAAACTATTTGACCGATAAGGTGTGAAACTTCTTCGTTAAAGCATCAAACACTGCAGAATCTACTGAACCCACGATGCCATCGGCATGTGGTCCAGGATTAGGTTTACCTAGATCTGTGTTAGATCTCGGTGCGTCAGGAATGATTTCATATAAGATCCCAGACTAAGCCTATACTAGATCAAGCTGTTGGGTTCTAAGGATGGCTTCTTCTTCGGAGGACACCTCAGAAGTTGCTACTTCCTTCGAAATGTAAGGAAGGAGTGATTTGAGATACCACTCTAATAAGAACTCTGGAGGGATGTCAGCTTTAATGAGCCTCTTCCTCCTTTGCCACTCCTGAATATGGTCAGATAAGTGAGTGGCTTTGTTCTACCGAAAAGTTGACAGAAGGTCTGTACCAGCATCATACCAGACATGAAGTTGGAAGTGGTTCAGAAAAATAGTGGCTAGATCCCAAAAGGTGCCATAAGTAGCCGCGGGTAGTTCAATGTACCATTTAGCTGCAACACTGGTCAAGGTTCTCTGAAAGAGCCTCAATCTGATGGAACCTTTGTTCAATGAATTCGAAGAGAACCAAAGATGAAAAGTGGTCACATGCTCACCAGGATCCTCCCCAGTCTTGGCTACGAACTTTGAGATGTCAAAAGGCAGTTTGGTCAGGACAGGTGGCCATGTGGGGTGATGTCGCACCGGATCATTCATAAGTTTTGAAAGATCTCGCAAATTCAGAGTTACCAGAAAAGGTAAATGAGGTTTTGCCGATGGCACTTGGTTAGCAGGGTTTTGGTAGGCAGAACCACCTAAAGCCTGAATCGTATACTGTTGGTTAAGGTTTCCCCCAGCCACCGGCTGTGAAGAAAACGTATTGCTAAAATTGCTCCAACCAAAAGAGAGAGGGTTAGTCCCTTGAGTGTGCGTCCATTACGGCTGGGTGTTAGCCCCTCCGTAATGTGGGTTAAAAGCATTACCACCTCCTCCACTGAACAGTGAAAAAGGGATACTCCCTACATGTATATGAGATGTCTGCACATTGGAATGATGTACATGTTGACCTGAGTAGGAGTTAAACCCAAGTGTAGATGTAATGGACGGCACAGGCATCGAGCCTCCTATAGCTGTGGATAGAGTGGGAATCAAGCCTACAAAGGGCATGGAAGGGGCTATGTGCCCTCCAAACCAAGGGAAACCTTGTCTGAAAGGAGAAATTTGTGGAATACCCTATGAATGTTGCATAAAGGGAGATGTAGTAGACGGTATCGATGATATCCAAGTGACAGGAATATGAAAAGGTCCAACAGTAGAACCAATAGGGGCAGTGGTTGTCAAAGGTTGAGAACTAGACATCCCTATGGTACTAGTACTAAAACTAAAAGCAGTGGATGAAGTAGATGTAGCCTATAATGAGGTAGATACCGACGTGCTTGTGAAAGAATGAGAGAGAGATCTGTTGACCATGTCAGTAGAAGGAGTTTGGGGAACTCCAGTTTCATCTCCAGAAGTAGCCATATGGTAACCAGGGGTAAACCAGTATGCATTGTACTCAGGTTGTCCTAGAAATCCTACAGGTACCAGTAGTGGATCGTTGGGTATAGTCAGGGGAGGGTTGAAAGGAGTATTAAACTCTCTAGAAGTTATGTCTTCAACCTCAATAGTATCAAAGACCTGTTGATCCTGAACTCTAGGCTGTGGTTCTCCAAGTACTTATGTTTCTCTTGTAAGTTCAAACGAACCACGGGAATCTGTCCTCCGACGTCGCGGTGGCGGTGGAGGCTCCATAGTGAGTGGAGGAATTGTTTTCAACCTCCTAGACCTACAAAGAGGTTGGTCCTCCACAACTATATAAAAAGCAAACTAAGTACAAAACCTAGTGGCCACTACGACTAAGGAGCAAACAACATACCACTAAAAATTTCCTAAGTGATCAAACCAGGCAAACAAGGAAAATACTCTTAGAAGTAAGTACGGGATGATGATGGCCCAAAACATACTAACAGAGTATCGAAGGTCAGTTACGCGGCGTCCAATGGAGGTCCTTTGGGTGCAAGCATTTGAATCACCAAACTGCCCTCCCGGGATTACTGCCAAAGGGTTACCTTCCGCGTCTGTCCGAGGTGAAGTGGGAATATCCTTCCACTCTACTTGTGTAGAGCCCTAAGGTTATGATACTAAGGATACCACCAATACAAAAAAACCTGGGGGAACAGTCGTCATCCTAGCCAAGACGCATGGGAAGGGTAGAAAAGCCCGAAGTCCAAAAGTACTTGAAAGTACTAGTGAACCCCCGTACACGAATCAGTTCTGGTTTATGGTTGAGAGGAAAGTGAGGGGGTATCCTCAACAGTTCCAATCGCCCATAGCCTTATACTTAACTCTGGTTTGAGTAGAGCGTTCCTAGGATGTTTTGATAGAGGTGGATTTACCTAATAGATAATCTTACTACGATTGTTGAGTAATGAAGCCGGTTTTGGGTAGTTTAAGGTGATTTAAGCCTGAAACCCTAGCCTAAGCTAGTTGATGATGTGTATACCTAAAAAGAAAAATTTGCTAGTTAATTTTATTAAGATTTCTTTTTAAGGGATACTTTTTACTCAATAAGGGTAGTGAAGTGTGTGGAATGGTTTCGAAAGAAAGCAAAGTGCGTATAAAATAATGATTTTAAATTCACAAAATACTCTTTTATTTTCATTTATATTCTTCAAAACTGAAACTAGGCAATCCTAAATAATTTTTTTGTAATTTTCTTTTAGTTTTTCAAAGCAAACAATCTATGCTACTTCGAAAAAGATGATAAATCTTACTACTAAGCTACCAATTTACATTTTTTGTCTTTTCTAATATTTGTAACAGAAAATGAACTTGAAAAAGGAAACAAGTAAGACCTAACCAAAGTGTGAGTAAGGAAAAACACCTAATGGCTCAAAACAAATCAAATCAAAAAGACTTGAGAAAGACTCCACCTACCAAGTTGTTTCGATGAACCAAGTCAAGGTTTGGAACAAAGTGTAAAAGAAGAAGGGAAAAGAGATGCTTGCAACGGAAAGACAAACCTAAAAGGATGCTCCTAAGCACCAAAACCTAAGAAAACATTCTCCAAACAAAGGAGCAGGTAAGCAAACCATAAGTAACTCTACTAACACACAGACTCAAAGGAAAAGTTAACTAGAAAGCTTTAACTCACTCGGACTGATCTGAATAGATGTTCAAAAGGTATCAGGACCAAACAACTCTTCAAATCCACCCTAAAAAATCAAACTGGGATCAAACCCTAACAAAAGGACAAGACTCAGTAAAAGTGCGCTACTGTTGCTACAAGAAATAAGTGTTGAGAATGCAGGTCTGTATAACTGCAACAAGCATCTAGGGCAAAAAGTGCGCTACTATGCTTAGCAGAGAATCGCACACAGCCTCAAAAAGGTTTTAAAAAAATAGAAAATACACCTTAAACAAGTACTAAATCAAGTAAAGGAAAACTATAGAACTTAAGAGAGGAAAACAAGACTCAAACAAAGACATACAAGTCTCAGTAGTCAGTCAAAGAAGCAAAGAAAAAGGATAGAAAGTAGATCCTACAACTTGGAAGCAAACCCTAGTAGAAGGCTTGAACCTACAGGAAAAGTGCGCTACTGTGTAGGATAAGAACCAGCGTCTGTCAGAAGAAGTGCGCTACTATGGTTGAGGGAAACCACCGCACAAGACATAAATGCGCTACTGTAAGTACAACAGACTAGCGCACAGTGACTTAAAGTAAACAAAAAGCTTTGCTGAAGCAGACTGAGATGAATCAAGATAAAAAGAACAAGTAAAAATGACCTATAAAACCTCTCAGAAAACAAAAGATTGAATAAACTGGAAGAAAACCTAGCAAGGTCTCCTAGAGAAGAAAAACAACCAGTTAATCCCTAGTGGAGTCGCCAGTCTGTTGTGCAGGAAAATACGTTATAGTGGGGAGACGACACTACCAACTTATGTGGGGTGACAGGTAAATACATTCATTGTTTTGGATTAGTTACTACAAATGGAAAGAGTTTAATATTATGAAAGCCATACCTTTTTAACGATGGCTGGTCCTAGCTTTCGCTTGATCTTCTGCAATGATGAACCTACAAAACAAGGTTAACTTTCCTTAGCGTATCTTGACTGTAATAAATATAATTAAATTGAAAGAAATTAACATCAACTACAATCAGATATTTAACCAAACAAACATTCAATCCAATAGACATTCAATTTGGGATAGGAAGGGTATTTCCACCTTTTATTGTCAAAGAAATGTAGATAAGTACAAATATGCCTGATCTGTCGAGACACTTCTGCAACCGAGTCCTGGGCTCTTGCTCTTCACAATGACTTGGGAATTCCTCTAACGTAACAACAGTTAAAGCATTCCTTCTAGGTCTCTCTCTCATGGCTCCTCCTTGTATTTATGGGACAAGGTAGGCAGTTGAATTCGAGAGGTGGTTGAATTAGGAGGTTGGGGAAGTTGTAGAACCAACTTCAACTAATCCCAATTCGTAATCTTAATATATTTTTTCATTTCATCTTAAGATGTGCGCAGGTTTCATACAACCAGACTAGCGCACAGTATGCAACTTTTGCACTTGACAACCGGTGTTTGCAACATTTTAGAGGATGTGCACAGGTTTTCTTCAATAATACCAGCGTTCAGAACGCAGGATCACTGTGGCAATAGTAGCGCACATGTCATGAAAACTGTAAAAAAAATATGTTTTTCAGCTGAAGAGTGTAGTCTCAGCAATAAATCATCCAGGGTCAACCTAGCTCTTCCATCCATAGTGTCCTTTTGTGTGATAGACAGAGCAATGTGATCACGGACGAAGAATTGCAGATTTAAACTATAACATCAAGCATTATTTTCACCTATATTCGAGCTCATAAAAAATAGTAAGAGGTGTTGAGCTTACTTTTTACTTTTTCGTGCTCTAGTTAAAACATGAAAAATATTCCAAATGCTTTTGATACCTTACTCATGCTCATTAAAACTAAGAAATAAAGGTGTCAAGTTTAGACTGTCGTAGCCATAAAACAATGAGGAAGTCTCTATTGACTATAGGTTTATAGCTTTATCCGGACTGGGTAGACTATTTATAGAAAAGGAAAGAGTTTAATTTTATCTTTGTCGTACTCGGTTATTAGCCATGACAAAGTCATCTTTAGAGTAATAGTTTATCCCTTTTTTGAACTCGTGATACTAACTACGAAAAAGGAACTCTTTGGAGTCTCCTTTAATCTCTATTCGGACTCCCTAAATATGAAAAGATTTCCAAGCGAGCTTTTTTTCTTTCACTCTCATAAAAGGATTTAAAAAACGTCCATTTGGTATAAGTTTACCCCTTTTTCGATCCGAGTGGACTAATTACAAAAAATAATACTCTATTCAAATTTGACTAGAATATTTCTCCCTCGTATCATGTTATGATTTTTGGGATTAGGAGACTAAATTTACAACAACAAAAAAAACTCTAGAGTCTTCTTTGCGTTCTTTTTAGACTCTCTATATGTGAAAATGCCACCAAGTTTATCTTCTTTGGAATCGTAATAAATCATAAATGATGAGGGACTCATCTAAGAGGAGATATATTGATCATTTGTTATCCTCCTCAAGCTCGTTAAAAAACAAAGAGGTATTACCGATCATGGTGGGGGGGAATTTGGGAAAAACGAGTCAGTTGTTTTGGAAAACATTATGGCAGTTGTTTATTGTCACCCTTGAATATGGAAATTGTTTGCGTCTTGTCTTATAATTGGGTAATTTGCTTTCCTCTGAGTTATACCAATCCCATGAGTCATTTTTATCCTTCGGGTCATCCGAAGAGTGCCTTGGTTGTCGCTGCACTATGTTTTGGTCCATATCTCATCGATTCAATGATGTAAAGTCACTTTTGATGTCGCTTGATGTTCAGGGGAAGTATTAACTTGAGTCAACCATTCTACAATATTATCAACTTTCATCCTCGTGTTATCTGGATCTCTTTTGATACACCATCGTATATCAATTTCATGTGTTAGTTTCATGTTAATGACATGGGATACATCATGGCCCTCCTTCGACAAGTATGTTCCTATTGAATCCAACACATTATCTATGAATTAGACTTAGAAACTATTTAGTACCTTGGGACATGCATGCCTCAATGGCAGGCCTCCTCACTTTCATCAATAGGTTTACATCATTGACCTCTAATCAAATGATTCCATGAGTGTTCGACTTCAACTCATTTATTCCTATTCGTTGGAATGTACTAGGGTACTTTGGGATTCATTGTCATTAGTGATGATTTCCCTTTCACTTGTTAACGATTTACATCATTGACCAATAATCAAGGGGTTTCTACCCTGTTCCACATCAATACATCTATTCACGTGGTTATAATCGTACCATTTCAGGATTGGGACAAAGACCCTGGGAACCATTATTAAACACTTCACCCAAGTTGTGATGGATTTTATCTAAGTATTTAGCAGATTCCAGTATGGTCATCATGCTGGTGATCTCCCTGATGTATATATATTGTTGCACATATCCACTTTGTATTGGTATATGGTTATGTCTTTATTGCATCGTGGATATATTTTATATTCATCCATGGCCATGATCTGATTGAGTCGTGGAGATATGGATCCACATTGTGTTTTTGGTGGCTATATCCTTAGTCAGTGCTTTCATGGATCCAAAGTGTATTGGTCGGAAACCATTCTTTGAGTCAGTTTATTCCGAGCATGGGTGTGCCTATCTCGGGGATGATACATGTTTATTGTTTGCATTATGTTTGTAGCTTCCATCTGGATCTCCTCTTCTAGCACCCTTGTATGAAGGTTTTGGTAAAGTGTTTCAGCCATCATTTTCCTTTCTAACATCACACTTTAGGGGGCATCTGTTATACACTTAAATTCCACACTTAGATTCATCCTTAAGTGTCATACTTTTACCACCATGAATATGTGTTTTTCATGCTCCATAAATGTGTTTAGAAGGATAACCTAATGTCTATTATGGTCCCTACCCATGTTGGGAGGAGAAATCCATCATTAAAAGGTTGAAATATCGCCATTTATACCTTATTTTGTGCCTCTTTTTGAGGTTCATCACCCCCTGCCTTGTCTAGGGAGAGACGAATTCCAATGTCCAGTTTTTTGGGGGGGATGACTTCCCATCTCATCTCTCTATTCCTAGTTCTAAGGAAGTGGTGATATTGGTTCAATGGGTCAAACTAAGATGTAGGATCTAGATTTGAGTGAGACATTGGTTGGTTGGATCAACCCTTCAAATCCTCTTTCCCCTTCCCATTCCAAGCAAGTTAATCCTCCCTGATCCACCATATCCTCACTTGATCCAATCTCTTCTCCATATTTTTTGAGCTTCCAAATCCTATAAATGAAAGCCATTCGTTGGGAAGAGGATAATGAAGAAAGGTTAGAGGTATCAAACTCATGGTTATGTAACTATTAAGGGGTTGGAGGGAGATCTTAGAGGAGTTGCAACAGGATCTAGATGATGGATGTAAGTGCTTCTTTTTTTCTTTCCAATTAATGTCAAACTTGGCCTATTTCTCCCATATTTGTGTTCTTTATGGCATGTATGTCTATGTTGTTCTATTCAAGATAGATATATCTATTCTCATGCCTAACATTATATTGTAGAAGGAAGAAATTTTCTTTTTTTTTCTCTACGGATATCTCTAGTATTGGAACCTTGGGAATCAAGTTCAAAGGATAGAGCAGATAGGAAACCATCTTAAAAGAGGTAATTGATCTATCATCTCTATGTTCTTCCATTCTTTCTTTGTTGTGTGCATATAGTACAGATCTAGGAGAAATGTAGTAAACCATTTTCCAGTCTCTACCTTTGGTCAGAGAAGTATTGGTCCAAGAAAAGTTTCACCTGTCCGGAAGGGGAATTTTCTACCACATTCCCAACCAAAGTTGACCCCAACAAGGATTCCCAGGTATTCCCCTAGTTAAATGATCTCCTTATGATCTATGGTGGGAGAATGCAATAACACCTCTTTGGAGAAATGATAGGCCTTGGAGTCTAGGAGACTTCCACACATTGTTATACCTCTATATTTCACAGTGTCTCATCTTCACAATAAAAGCATTTGACGACACACCCCCTGCTGCTGAAAACACCCAGAAGGGAAAAGCAATGAATGAACGATATAGACAAATCCTTCATGTCACCTAATAAACCCAACTGAGATCTATTTATCCACACTAATGCTCCTTTATTAGTCTTATGGGAGCGGTAGTCCGTACTACTGCGTTATGCTTCTTCCGTGGAGCGCGGGTACTACCACCCTATGCTCAGTTCTGGGGGCGCAGTAGTCCCTTTTTAGCCTTTTTTCCATGAATTGTGGGATCTTGATATTCGAGATATTTTTAAGGATTGACACCTCTATTTCAATCCTAACACACCTTCTCATATTAGTGGGTTTGATCCACTAAACACTCCCAAGATACATCCTTCTCTCTTGTTGGTTAATCCTCCTACACACTATAAGAGAGAGGCCTTCCATGAGAAAAGGGGAGGCCTCTTTGAGATATCAAACCTATGGTCTTAGATCTTTGTGGAGATAGCTAGAGGAGAAAGCACTTGGAGGTGGGAGTTGGCTTGGACATCAAGCAACTGTTGTAAGTTACTTCAAGTTTGCAATACAAATATAACTTGTCTTGTTTCCCAAATTGTGTGTATTGATTTTGTTTCAATTACATGGTTTGTTTCTATGATAGATTTAGATTTTGACATATATTTCAAGTTGCTAGAAAGATTGTATGTTCTTGTACTTTGATTCATTCTGACAGGTTCATTCGCGAGGACTTGAGGATTGGAGCAATAACTAGGACGAGCGATTAAATCAAAGGTCAGTTAAACCTCTTCCATTTCTTTCAGCAGTATAATCTTGAATAATTTGTTTGGATATAGGAATTCAAGGTAGCATTTGTTATATTTTTGTCTTAGTTTGAAGTCAGTCAAGTCTACTTTAACCTAAGAGAGTTTCTACCTATCCGTAGGGGGAAATATCTATAACAAAAACTGGCGACTCCGCTGGTTTGAACCCCATTTGATTGATTTATTTCACTTTCAGTCATTCTTGATTGTGATTCTTCTTTCTCTTCAAACCAGTACTGGATTTTGGTCTCTTTGACCTCTATTCACCCCTCCTCTCTACATCTTTTCTCCCTCTATGATCAGTGAGTCCCCTGGGCCCTCAGCACCCTTGGAAAATTCAAATTTTTTCTCAACAGGCGCTTTTTCCACCCTTTTCTACAGTACTGCGCCCCTACCACTCCATACAGAGCGGTAGTACCGCGCCCAGTCCACTCTTTACAGCGCGGTAGTGTACCAGTACCGTGTATCAGCCTGTAATAGCCACGCGGTAGTCCCTGCAATTTTTTGATTTTTTCTTTCTTGTTTGGTTTTCATAGGTCATCCCTGACCTTCTCTCGCTCAGATTGGTTTTTCCTGTTGCTCATTAGCATCCTATCTCTTGCACAGTCATTTGTGGTTTGTTTAATCTCTTGGTGTAAGCTTGATTATTTTTGAGTTAGTGGCACTATTTGTATACTTGGTCACCCCTTCACTTTGATTGCATTGGCTTGATCCTTTCATCATAACCAAGTCGCTATTACCATCCTCTTTTACTGGATTATGTAATTTTTTAAAATCACATTGTTCTTATAAATATCATCTTTTCCATTATCATTATTAAAATCCATATTGGAAATTGTCATTTGAGAACATTTGTATTTCCTTGGTTGAAACGATCTAGTTATATTGTTATGCACTAGGAAGTGAACCATTCAAATTTTCCACATAAATTCTCGTTTTGAAGCATTGTAGTTGTAGATCAGTGAAATTTGAAAGAAGTGTTTATTTCAGTTTGGCTTTACTTGAAAAAAAAGAAAACAAAAAGTTTGTTTTTGATGTGGTTTTTCATTGTTTTTGAAAATTTCATGCATGGTGATCGAAGAACTCTCTCTCTTCTATAGCTAGATTTCATTGAATAAAAGGCTCATTTCGATTCATTCTCACTTGCATGGTTTGAGTCATCACAACATCACCAAGTTTCACGTCCATTTACCCGATTGAGTAATACAACCACTAAAATTTACACTCCCTAACTTAACACATCATAACCTCACTTGAGGAGAAAAAGAATTTGTTAGTTAGGTAGGACACCTGGGATAGGCATCCAAATAATTCCCCCTTGTCATTATCATCTGAGACATAGTTGTTGTCCTCTAGGGTAGCAAAATCCTCTAGTATTTGTTGACACGGTCATACACCAGTTTGTGGAGGGGCCTCCTGTTTTTTCAAACTTTTAGGGGTTAAACCGCCGCAAGATCGAGAACCGGACGGACTCTGTGGAATGTTGCACTCCACTTAGCCCTAAGGAAACATCGATCATTGTCTTCCTTGTATTCTCTGGCCACCATACTATTGATACAAGGATGATAAGGAAAAAGCGCCGAAAACCTTTTCCAACATGTCATGAATGAGGTAGCTTAGTGACTTTTCTACTAGGTCTCTTTTACCCAGGATCCCTTTCGGTAGAGGGATATCCTTCTCTTATTGGTCTCTCACGTTGTATTGTTCGACTTGGATTTCATCACCTTGCGAAGGATACAACTTGTTGAGTTCTCTAGCTCTTAGTTAGGAGGTTTTGCTTGTTATCTCATCTTCATAGAGGGTCATTTTTCTTTTAGTGACTGCTTGTTGGCATTCTGGCCATTGTTTTTCTCAGCTCGCTTATTGCAACACCGGTCTCCGTATAGTTTTAGAGCTTACTTTTTGGCCTGAGAGCCTTTCTTTTTCTAGCTCCCCTTTTGCACACTCGGATGCATTAGGGTTTTTGAGTTCTTTTTTACGAGACTGCCCCCGGATTTTGTATTCCTACCAGTATGTCTGACCCATGGAGATCACGAAGAATACAGGGACGAAGCCCACCACCACCACCATGGACCTCTGCTCCACCTACATAAAGTATTCCTGCCCCTCCCGGCCGCGGTGCCGGCCAAGGGAATGTTCCACCACCGATCCACACTACATCTTCAGTTTCACCTGTAAATATTACTCACAGTACGGTCTCAGAACCCCTTGCAGTTCCTGCAACCACTAATACACCTGAGATTCCGACTATCACTTCACCCACTGTTATTCCAGATATATCTGCCATAGTGGACAACACTACAACGGCTGAAACTAGCACTGCACAAGATACTAGACTGGAGGCCATCACCCTCCCTGATGTCAGCACTACCCTTCCACCATATACTTTCTACAATGTTTCGGAAGGATCTGTTGGCACCACCAAAGGATCCGACCAAGATATATCTGAATTGATTACAGTCCTTGGCGGATACGTCGAAGTTATTGAAGAAACCCAACTTCCTGGTACACCTTTTGAACCTGACTATGGCTTTATCGCTTCCCAGGTGGAACCTCCACCTACTATCACTGTGCCATCCAATGTTCATCAACAGGAAACCGGTTCTTCCAGCAACATACCTCATATGGTGTCCCTCCCTAATCTCCCTTCGGGACATGAGATCATGGCCTCAATCCAATCTAGTATGGTTAGTCTAGCTAACTCCCCTTTAGCATCTGCATAGTTTAAATGTGATACAAAGCAAATTCTCTTGACGGCTTCTAGATATCCCCCTGCTACCCGTCCTCCCAACTATCGGGCTCCCAACGTCCCGTCTAGCACGGAGTTTCATCACTCCTATGTAGACGGTTCTGGACCTTCGGATATCACTATACCTCGTTTCCCTTCGGAGCCCGAAAACCCTTTCCAAGATACGAACGTGGACCCAGCCATCGATGGTCCTCCTATTGTTCAAGACGTTATGGACGAAACTCCCGACACCCCTCGGTTAAATTCCCCACATTTACTACCGTCAAGTATGTTTGGCGCACATTCTATGAGGGATAACCCAGTATTTTCTCCATCCCCGCTTGTCACATATGGAAGATGCCCTCCACAAATCGGTACCTTTGGCGCCGTTGGCCAATCGACACTATCTCACCTTTCTAGTGTCGGAAGAACATCAAGTCATACCGCTGGATCATCCATACTGACCAGAGGTTCACCTATGGCCACTATCTACACCATTTCAGGAGGTGGACAGCTGACTGTTGCAACCACTAATCCCAACAACCAACCCCCTCCCGGCAGACCATCAACCCATCCTACAGGAGGACAACCTTTTGTTGGGAACCCTGCTCCTAGTCACCAACCCCCTCCCGGTGGGTCATCAACCCAGCCTACAGGAGGAAAACCTTTGGTTGGGAACCCCACTCCTAGTCACCAACCTCCTCTCATAGGACCATCAAACCCACTTGCTGGAGGGAAACCCACTGGTACCATCCAACAACCCTCCCAACCAATAGCATCTGCTCAGTTCGGTATGTACAACACACCTGGCAGCGGAAAACCTTATACCGGTCTTCCAATCGGGCCTCATCTTCAACATCCCTCATCAGGCACACTTCCTTCTTGGGGATCTCAAATACAATAGAGTGGGGGGTACTCGTTACTTGGAAACTAGAACCCAGCTAGGGGGAAACCTAAAATTCCCCCCAACTTGAATTCTGGCTTCCCCTACCCTTTGGCTGCAACAACTCCATGGAATCCATCTCTTCAACCTCCACCTCTTCATCAAGGTGGAACCCATATTCCATGGACACCATTCTTGCAGCCACCCCCTAACCCTGGTACAGGAAATCCACCACTTACTCAAAGTAGTGGTACCATTCCTGGGACCCAACAACCCCAGGGAACCATTCCCCAACAAGGAGCAACAAATATTCTTGGGACATAGCAACCCCAGGGTACAATACCCACTATCCCCACTCAGTAGAACATCCAACAACCTGTTACCACTGTAATTCCCAGTCAGGTAATGACTACCAACACACAACCGGTTAACCAGATGGCCTACTACCCCCATAACTTCCAGCAGTACCCTGTAGGAAACATGTATGGGTACAACACACAGCAATATGCTATGCAGTGCCCCTCGAGCATCCCTATGCCGTATGGCTACTACTCATACCGGCAGCCCAACCATCAACTTCCTTTCTTGGCCACGCTAGATTTACCTAATTTGTCGAGGCTCATCAACAATCCTATATGGCATGAACCTCACTGGCCACCTATCCTAGCCAAACTTCCATCAAACATCCCTAAGTTCGATGCCAAGCCTAGGGAAGACCCCAAGAACCATGTCATGACCTTCCATTTTTGGTGTTCATCCAACTCATTGATGGATGACTCCATTCAGCTACGGCTCTTCTAGCGCACGCTCACCGGCACGGCAGCAAAATGGTACATCGAGCTGCCACAACACTCCTTTCATGATTTTAACACCTTGGCTATGCAGTTTCTGACCCATTTCCAGCTCCCCATCCGGCATGAGATTGGAACAAAACTATTAACCTCATTGCGTCAAACCACTTCTATGCATATTTTGGACCACATCCATGAGTGGCGTCGACGCCGTAGGATAATCAAGGCACCCATTCTGGATCAACTACTCATTGATTGGTTCACAAAGTCATTCTTGCCTCCCATAGCTAGGGACATTGCTATGCACGGGCCGGTCATGGAGGAACAAGCCATCTCGGCTGCCCAGTACATGGATTTGGTATATACCCAATCCGACACTTTACATGAACTTCTTCCCCATGCCACCCGCATCACTACTGATCCAACTAAGCCTACCACTGAACCCCCTATCAATGGTATTGTCGGTTCAGTCAAGGCCCAGCCTACCATCAAACCAACGGGGAAGCAAACTCCTGCTTCCCCCACTCCACCCCAGACTGCTCCAAAAGCTTCAACTTCTCCTGCTGTCTCCTCCGAAGTGAACGCAGTTCAATCTATGTCACAACCATCCGAAGGAAAGAAGAAGAACAATCATGGAAAATCCAAGAAAACTTCTAACCAATAGGAGAATCCCAAGCCACAACCCACTCATAACGACCCGAAACCACGTCGGAAGGCTAATTTTCCCTGCCTCATTTGTCAAGACGATCACTATACGCATGATTGTCCCTACAAGGATGAAGTCAACAAATTCGTTAAAGGATCCTCTCGTGCGACAGTGTTAACCGACCCTTTCCCTCAACAAAAACAACAAATGGTTTCCCAAGAATCCCCACAAGGGGGCAACCCAAACAACCCACCTCGCGGAGAAACATCCACAAACCACGAAATCCTGATGACGAGTAATGAAGAGATTCACATAACCACTCATTCAAAGACATACGAAAACCCCCCAAGTTCAAAAAAGCAGTCAAAGACAGCCAAAGGCAAGTCTCCTGTTGAAGATCCTTCTCCCATCCCTCCCCCTAATAGCCATCTCCACATCGAGAGACCGCTTACAGACATAGTGCTACGCCCACCCAAGGGCACCATACGAAAGGCGACATTTAATCCCAATGCGTGAGCTGCCCAAAATTACAACATTGTTCAGGATTTAGCTCAAGCACCATGCGCCATGTCAACTCTCAAGGTTCTCCAACACTGCCCAACACAGTGCAGAACCTTACTTTCAGCACTGGGGGCAGTGGACCCGGATACTTCAAACACCATCATGTTTAACTTGGAGTATGTCAAACCTCGGCTTTTTGATCAGTTAGCCTTCCAGGTTCATACAAAAATCCATGGAAATAGCATCCATCGCACTATCTTAGATGAGGTGCCTCCATGTTGATTATGTCTTTGAATTGTTGGAGAGCCTTAGGCTCACCTGAAGTCATGACATCTCCCACTACTCTCAGAGCATTCGACGAACATGGTTTTCATCCCTACGGACTCATTCCTATGATTGGTGTTGAACTAGGGGGAAAAACAGTATCTGTACACATCGAAGTCATGGATGGGCCATTAGATTACAATCTTCTACTTGGTCGGAACTGGTTTTACGCCATGACCTCCATAGCATCTACTGTCTTTCGAATCGTGCAATTTCCTCATGAAGGGAAGATTGTCACCATAGATCAGCTAGATTACTGCATCCCAGACTCTCATCCAAACTCCGCCAACACCGTCCCATTATTGGATCAACCTTGGTACCATTTCCAAGACATTGGCATTGGTCTTATGAAGGATTCTTCCCTTATTGGAGTCTTCCCAGAGCTGGGGTCCCCCGTTCAGCCAGTTAACATGATTTCATCGAGCATCACCCCTTTCAATGATTCTTGGGTGATACCAAGTCCCACTGAGATTGAAAACTATGGCAACTCCATGCCGTTAAATGGGAATCTCGCAGCATATGAAGCGATCCAGTCAACCACCGATTGGGTCGATCCTACTACTCATCACACAGTGGCACAACTCTCTTCTGAGACTCATTCATCCCCACCACTTATCGATCCTCTCACATTGATTTTTCCCACTGACGAATCAATTATGGAGGTTATGTGCGGTGATGAACCACCATGGGAAAATTTCCATCATTGATCTTCTTTCCCCACCATCCAAATGATTGAGCCCGATACAAAATCCAACACCTCACTTGGAATGGTTCAAATCAAGTTTCCCACTTCGCTCAATGAGGTATTTTCTGAAGGAAACTTGACCAACCTTATGGAAACCACTCCCATTGACATTTCAATGAAGCCTGGTGTCATGGAAAACATTCATATTGGCAAGACATGCACTCCCATCGAAATGGAGTTCTACACTGCCTACTTTAAAACTTTTCGCGACGTTTTTGCCTGGAGTTATGAAGAAATTCCAAGAATAGACCTGTTTATCGTGGTCCACGAGATTCCAACCTTTCCTGGCGCCTGACCTGTTCGGCAGAAACTCTGACCCATCCACCCCTGTAAGGCAGCCGCTATCAAAGCAAAAGTCGAAAAAATTTTGCATGCTGGTTTTATCTATCCTATCCCATTGACATAATGGGTATCTAATATCATTCCCGTAGCCAAGAAATAGGGTACGATTAGAGTCTGTGTTGATTACCGTGATTTGAACAAATCTTGTCCAAAGGACAACTACCCAACTCCGTTCATCGACCAGATCATCCATAACTACCTTGGGAGTGTCATCTTTTCATTTATGGATGGATTTTCCAACTATAATCAGATCGAGATACTCCTAGCGGACTAGCACAAGACAACCTTTATCTACCCATGGGGAATCTTTGCATATCGAAAGCTACCTTTCAGCCTAAAAAATGTCGGGGCAACTTTCCAAAGGGCGATGTCATACGCATTTCACGATATCAAACATATTGCAGAACCATATCTTGATGACCTTCACGCTCATTCTCAGACCAGGGAAGATCATCCTGATCACTTAGGCGCCATCTTTGCTAGGTGCCGTCACTACAATATTCGTTTGAATCCGCACAAATGCGTCTTTTATGTTGAAGCCGAAAAACTTTTGGGATTCATAATCTCCAAAAGCGGTATACAATTGGACCGTGCGAAGGTAGAGGCTATTATAGCCCTACCTTCCCCCACAAACATACCAGAACTTCAAAGTTTGCAAGGGCATGCAAAATTTCTACGTCATTTTATTTGCAATTTTGCTGAGATAACAAAAGGATATATGAGGCTTCTAAAGAAGAACACCCCCTTCTTGTGGGACGACGAAGCCCAATGCTCCTTTAATCATCTAAAGGCGGCCTTAACTAAAGATCCTGTGATTCAACCCCCCAACTACACATGGGATTATATTCTTTATTTTGCAGCTTCAATTTCCACCATCGGTATGGTGTTAGTCCAAGAAGATACTAACGGCATAGAACATGTGGTATACTATCTTAGCAAGAGTCTTCTTGACTCCGAAACTCGATACTCACATGTTGAAAAACTGGCTCTAGCAACAGTCTTTCTTGTCTAGAGGTTTCGTCATTACATTCTGCTCCGCCAGACCACTGTCATAGCGGATTTCAATCCAATGTACTATATCCTCACACGTCAAGTGCTTGAGGGCAAATATTCCCGTTGGATTGTCATCCTACAAGAGTTTGACTTGGAATTTGCAAAGCCAAATCCAAGAAATATTTGGTCTTTGTTGAGTTGATTTGTAATCTGCCTCATGCTACTGAGCAACCTGAGCCCACCGATTCTCTTCCCGATGAATTGTTGTTCCTCATTAGCACGTCCGACCCATGGTACGGGGATATTTTACTATATCTCCAAACCCAACATTTCCACTCTGTCCTCAACTGCGATGAACGTCGATGTATTCGACATCATGCCAAGTACTACCTTATAGTCAATGATACCCTTTACCGTCGTGGTGTTGATACCCTTCTTCGACATTGTTTGACTCTAGACAAGACCGAACACGTTCTTAATGACTGCCATGCTGGAGCATGTGGTGGTCATCTCTCTGGAATGGCTACGGCCCAGAAGATACTGCGAGTGGGATATTTCTGGCCCTCGATTTTCAAAGACTGCATTGAAACGGTTAAGAAAGGTCCACCCTGTCAATTCTTTAGATTGAGTTCTATAATATTCTATAAATCAAAATACAAGAACTTTTAAAGAATTTTATAAGAATAGTATAATAATAAATATTTTCAAACATTAATATGTTAGTAATTATTAATAACTAATATTAATAGGCTACTTTAATAAAATTGGAATAAATTAATATAAATATTGGTTTGTAATAATTAATCGATTAGGTCGGCTCTCCCATTAATTAAAAAAAAACTAACATTATAAAAATGTAGATTAGTGTAGGTTTTCAATTGAGATGCCTTTTCTCCTGAAGATGGACTCAGCCATAGAGTTTGAAATGCGTCGAGATCAAAAACTCCACACAGGTATCCAATTTCCCTTCAAAATTCTTTCATAGTAAGACACGCTCGCACCTTGCTCCATTCCATCCTGTTATTGCCGTCGGCCCCTTTTCCAAATGGGGCATAGATTTTATGCACTGTAAGCCCACTTCAGCGGGGGGCATAACTATGTCATAGTAGCTGTAGATTATTTTACAAAATGGGCTGAAGCAATGCCTACTTATGCTGAAGACAGAAAAACAGCAGCACAGTTCATATTCAACCACATCATAGCTAGGTTCGGAGTCCCACAATCCATCGTGACCGATCATGGCTCCCATTTTAGGAACCATATGATTGAAGAACTGAGCGCCAACTTGGGTTTTCGTCATGAAAACTCAACCCCGTACTACCCACAGGCTAATGGCCAAGTCGAAGCCATTAACAAAGTTCTGAAACGTATGATTCAACGCATTATGGGTACCCATAAGTCTAATTGGCACTCAGCTCTTTTTTTGGCATTGTGGGCATATCGAACCTCAGTAAAAAGTGCTACCGGATTCATACCATTCCAACTGGTGTATGGCCTGGAAGCCATCTTACCAATTGAATGTGAAATCCCGTAACTCAAGATAGCCATAGAGCTACTTCCCCATACCACTTCCGAAGAGGAATAGTTTCTATACCTATCCAAGCTATATGAAACTCACCGACATGCTGCTTTAGCCAACAAAGCTCATAAAAAATGCGTCAAAGCACAGTATGACAAATCTATTCAACCTCGGGTTTTCAATGAAGGTGACCTCGTACTCACATATGACCAAATGCATGACAAACTTAGAAAAGGAAAGCTAGAGTCTATGTGGTACGACCCCTTCGTTGTAAAACGTATTTTGGAGAAAGGAGCCTACGAGCTTGTCCATTGTGACGGCACACTGTTGGCATGACCCCGCAACGGGCTGTACCTCAAACGTTTCTACGCATAGGTTCATCCTACACAGGACACTTTTTGTACATAATATACCTAGTTTTTTTTCATTTATCTTTTTGTATGCATGCACGGATCTCATGTATCCATACTTACCTTGACTTGTGCTTTTATGCGCAGATGTCTGCCTATTACGGATTCGTCGACGGTGCGAGCGAACATGCCTAGAACCTCGCTTCCGCAACATGGGTAATTTATTCTCCCACTGGCGAGTTGTTATCTTCAGGAGCCACTTGTTTGGGTCCCACAAACAACAATATTGCAGAGTACCATGCAGTCATTGGACTCTTGACAGAGGTTGCTTCCCTTGGAATTGACTCCCTATCGGTCTTTCTAGACTCCCAACTCATGGTTTCCCATTTGAATCATATCTACGTAGTCCGTGATCCTATCTTACTTCACTTATTTCGAAGGGTACGCCTCTTGGAATGATCTTTTAATTATATTTCATATCAACAAATACCAAGGGAATTCAATTGTGTAGCTGATTCATTAGCTAATTACATTTTGGATTGGCATCTAGCCCATACATAAAAAATACATCATGAAATAAACACACAAGTCATTGTAAATAAATAGATCATAAAAGTAGGTCCATGTATATATATCGCTGGATATGAATTTTTTTTTCTCAAATACATAAAGTTTGTGTTCAAAAGACAAAATTTGGGATCCAATCCCATACAAAAATTTGGCTCTCAAATCCTACACATTGTGTATATGCCGCAAAAAGTAAAATACTACTATCTAAGGAGACCTATGAGATCTATCACGATCCTCCTCAGATTCCTTGTGCTGCTGAGGGTAGCAGACTATGGCTCTGGCCACCCTATGGAGGAGAAGACCAATACGTCTAGGCACACCTATGGTATGTCACTGAAGATGCAGAGGAACATCATCCATCCTCATAGCTGGAACCCTGTGGGTCAAACCTTGTAGGTTCCACTCTATGTCTTGAACCCCTCCCACTTCTTCTTCCTCTTCATCTTCCCCCTCTGAAGCAACTTGGCACTCGACACCGACTCGGCGTAATGGCGAATAGCCTGCTGGTCTCTGTGGTCCACGATCTACGACATGCACATATACATATATTAAATATTTTTTTACACATTATAAAAAACAATTAAAAATCATATATTCAAAATTTTAAAAAATACATTAATGAAGGTCATACCTAAGTTATCCCAATCCTCATCCTCCGGCAGTGCTAGGTCAATATCCTCGCAAAAGTCCACCCCTGCATAGGGGTATTCCTCGATCATCGCGATGTATTCCTCGAGCCATGAAAAGAAGTCCTCACCAAAAGCTAAACGATGTGGCCCCCCGAGCCGTCCTGCATACTCACTCCATTGGTCCATCCGTGGCTCAGTGGGTGGACGAGCGGGCATGGTCAACTGCAGATGCAATAGTGGCACCCTCTCTAAGAAGAAGGTGACCAAAATGCTCCCGTACCCAAATTGGTGGTTCTCTCCAGTTCTGCACTTGTTCACTTGCTCCTTGAGGTTGGTTAATAATGCTTCGCACCAATTGAATAGTGTTGGTGCCATACAATCCACAGCAATATTCATTTGTGTACAGGACGCCTAATGGGGACTCATACTACCTGCTACATGTGTGATGGTGAACAACACGATTTTCAAAGGAAGTTGTACAACGTCCTTAATGACAACCTTACCGATTTTCTTCCCAGAACCTTGACAACAATAACGAGCAATTAAAGCATCAGTGCTCGCTTCCGAGGTTGTGAACCCTGTCAAGTTCACCCGGGCCCCTCTCTTTGAGAGACCTGTGAGGAAATAAATGTCCTCGATCTCAATCTTGAGGGTATGTACTCCAACTCGAAAAGCTTGAATGTCAGGGTCCCACATTTGTATAATGTGGGTGAGAAGTTTTGCTTGCTTGCGGATACCTTTGGTTTTGAAAATTTTCAATAACCCACATTCCCGCAGTGCAGTCAAGGTCTCTTGCTCATTTTCAGCCAATAAATCATCCTCTTCATGCTCCCTTTCTTTCCAGCTGAACATTTTTCCTCAAACAAGTTGCAAACACCTGAAAAAAGTCACAAGAAGAATTCATTCACAAATTAATAACCTGATCTCAACAAAAATTTGAGAAAAAATCACATTTTTTTCTCTTAATAGTCGCCACTACCACGCCTAGGGGAAACATGACTACACGGTAGTCCACACTACTGTGCCCGTGTTTAACCCTACAGAGTGGTATTGCTCAACAGTACCGCGCTTCCCGATTAGGAGAGCGCTGGGTAGTGGTAGGCACAAAAAAGCCTCTTAGGGCCTGCGTAAAAATTGATTTTGACTTACTGAAATCAAGTTTTTAACCTATGAAATGAAAGAGGAGCTTGAAAGCTCTTACCTGGCGCAGACGGCTGTTGAAATGGTGCTCCGGATCTCCTGATATGGACTCTTGAAGTTTTGCCCTCTAATGGATGAAATTTCCCCTTTTAGCAAATGAACAAGTGAAATGGTAACTTTCCATATTTACCCCTTGTTTATATAACTTTTTCATTTAATTTTTACTCATTATTTTATCCTGTTAGGTTAAAACGCATTTCCCATTGCTAATATCTGGTTCCATGAGCCTTTTTTTACAGGGTCTCCTTAAAGATGTTCACACTAGCGTTTATTTATTTATTTTAACCTTCATTTTGAGCCTACTTTATCTTTTTCATGCTCTGGATTAAAACTTGAAAAAGATTCCAAGCACTTTTCACATCCATGTCGTGCTTGTCAAACTCAAGAAACGGTGTCGAGCTTAGTCAACTTTACTCGTGCTTGATAAACGATGAGGAAAGTATTATTTTGGTTGTATTTTATTCTTTTTTCGGACCAGAATAATTAAAAATTACGAAAAAGACCATTGGAGTTCTCTTTCAGCTCTTTTCAAACTCCCTCGTTTCGAAAAGATTGCCAAGTGATCTTGTCTCTTTCACACTTGTAAAAGTATTTGAAATGTTGTCTATTAGGTGATAGGTTACCCCTTTTTCAGCTCATCTAGACTATTTACGAGAAAGATATACCTCAATCAATTTTTGACTGGGAGAGTTCTCTCGGGAATTGTTTTACACTTTTTCGGGATCGAGGGACTAAATTTATGAAAAAGTACAATTTGGATCCTTCTTTAAGTTTTTCAAGTTCTCTAAATCTGAAAAACTACCGAGTTTTCCTTCCTTGGAATCGTTAAAAATTAACATCAAAGGACCCACTTTGGGACGAACCCCTCCTTTCTTAGGTTCATAAAACATGTGAGATCAGACTCATCTATGAGATGAGCTATACCGAGCATCTGTTATCCTCTTCAAGCTCGTAAAACAACAAAGAGGTACTCGTCCATCATGTCAGGGGAAAATGGGAAGCAATTCGAGTCTATTTTGTTGGTAGCTTGTCAGTAGTCACCTTTGAACATGGCATGCATATGTTCCTTGTCTACTTTTGGGTATTCATTTATTCCTGATGAGTTATGGTCATCATCCCGAGTCGTCTCTCTGGCCACAAGCCTACTCATTCGATGTCTATCCTCTGCTATCAATAATCCCTACTACCAGGTCCTGCTTCATGCCGTTATATGTTCAAAGGGTTGCATTGTTCAAAGTCATTCATTGTGTCAGAATTCTGCTGTGTCAGTACATGTCCTGTTGTTTCATCATTCCATACTATCTTTCGTTCCGATTTCGTATCAATGATGTGGGAATCATTATGGCCCACCTTCGACGAGTCTATTCCTGTCGACGCCAAATCACTATCCAGGAATCAGACTTAGGAATCAACCACTAGTACCTTGGTACCTGCATGCCTCAATGGCAGGTTTCCTCATATTCAATAGTAGGTTTACATCATTGACCTCTGATCGAATGATCTCTCGGATGCTCGACATCAACTCCTTTATTCGCATTCCATCGAGATGTACTATAGATACCTTAGGGATCATCATCGTCATTAGTGATTTCCCTCGCATTTGTTAACGGTTCACATCATTGACCGGTAATCAAATGGTTTCTACCATGTTCAACTTCAACACCTTGTAATCACATGGTTAGATTCATATCACTTGCGATCAGGTAGAAGACCCTGGACATTCTTTTGTATTCTGGCCATGTCCAGGTTGCGATGGAAATCTCTCTTGTATTGTCACACAGATCCACTTATGTATTGGTCGTGGTTGTGTCATTACTGTCTCATGGATCTACGCTTGTTCATAGTAGCCATGATTTGTTTATAGTCTATATCATCTCAGTACTCATGGATCTGCAATGTATTGGTCAGCAGCCATGCTTTGAGTCAGTTGTTTCCGAGCATGGGGATGCCCGCCTCGGTGGTATATCTGGCATTTTATTTCTGTTTGAGCTCCTTGTTGTTCTCCTCAATGCTATCTCCACACAGTATTTGTAAAGTATTTTGGCCATCAGTCTCTTCTGACCTCACACTTTAGGGGGCATCTATTATACCTCTATATTTCACAGTGTCGCATCTTCACAATAAAAGCATTTGATGACACTCCCCTTGCTGCTGAAAACACCCAAAAGGAAAAAGCAATGAATGACCCATATATACAAATCCATTATGTCACTTGATAAACCCAACTGAGATCTATTTATCCACACTATCGCTCCTTGCTCAGTCTTAGGGGAGCGATAGTCCGTACTACCGCGTTATGCTTCTTCTCTAGAGTGTGGTACTACTGCCCTATGCTCAATTCTGGGGGCGCGGCAGTCTATTTTTAGCCTTTTTGCCATGACTTGTGGGATCTTAATCTTTGAGATATTTTTAAGGATTGACACCTCTATTTCGATCCTAACACACCTTCTCAGATTAGTGGGTCTGATCCACTAAACACTCCCAAGATCCATCCTTCTTTCTTGTTGGTTAGTCCTCCTACACACTATAAGAGAGAGACCTTCCATGAGCAAAGGGGAGTACTCTTTGAGATATCAAACCTATGGTCTTAGATCTTTGTGGAGATAGCTAGAGGAGAAAGCACTTGGAGCTGGGAGTTGGCTTGGACATCAAGAAACTGTTGTAAGTTACTTCAAGTTTGCAATACAAATATAACTTGTCTTTGTTACACAGAAATCTTCCACCCTATGAGAATCAACATTCTTTGGCCTGTAGGATCCATTTCAGTGACTCAGATCCATTTTCATCCTTCAGTGATACCATTCTATCCTATTTTTGTTCCTACCTGCATGTTGCATCACTATAGCATGCATACCCGCGAGTTGCATCCCTATAGCCCGTAGGTATCAAGTAAAATGGTAAAAACCAATATTTTATTACTTTTTACTCCCAAAAAGTGGTCATTAGGTGACCTTTGGCTCTCCATCTGCCCAAGTAACGTCTTGATGAGTTTTTTCACCTACCTTTGAGAGGACTATATATTGAGCACATATGGCTTATGGATGGAAGAAAGAAGAGAAGAGTAAAGGCACTCTAGTGGATTTTTTCCATATCTTGAGTCTGCACTTATTGATCCTTGTAGTTGTGAACCCGCCATTCATGGAGGATTGAAGTGGTGAAGGCACAAGTGGATTGATCTATATCTTGGTTCAGATTGGTTGCTGGCAAGAGGTCGTATCACTTTGTACTTCTTCTTGTTCATTAATAGAAATACTCATATTCTCGTCCATTAATGGTGTGAATGTCATTTATTATACATTGGGTTGCATTTGCTTATGATATTATGGACCATTGTTATTGATAATGTTAATGTCATTTATATATATTACATGTACTTGTTAGATATTGGTTGTCAAGACTAATTTGCAGATTACAAGTGCTTGGATGTGCACGGATTGAAAGCTCCAACGGGGATCTACATCAAACGTTGGATCGAGGTTGGTTACATTTCTCCATTATTTTAACATTATCATATATAATAGCATTGTTTTGAGGATTGAGTAGATTTCTGGTAGTCATCTGTCTGTTGTGGTATTCCCAAGCCATAGTGAGTTTTCTCCAATATAGAAATGGCGACCTCGTTGGGTAAAACATCCATGTTTGGGAATTTTTTTGAGCATTAGTCCATTATTAGAGTTGTTGTTTATCAAAGCTCCGTGTCACTGATTGGCCGTTAAGATACACTGTAGAAAACCTGCTTTTTCTGAGCCTCTGGACTCTTTATTTGACCATTTGCTTTTCCTCACCTGCGGGCTAGCTTAGTTCTGCCCGCGTATACCCGCCTCTGTTTACACTACTACTCGCGGGTACTCACAGGTATTCCTTCGATAGTAGCATGTAACTTCGGCTTTTGTTGGTTTATGGCTATTGGTTGTTGCTGGGTGAGTTTGGTTGGTTCCTGAGTCTTTGTTGGCCTCTTTCTTGACTGTTTCATGCCTTGGTTGTGACCAGATCTCTTCGTTTCTCTTGGTTGAGCCTTCTTAGTTTTTACCAACCTTTGGTTTTAACCTCTTGGTTTCTTCCTTTCGAGCTCTTTCTTTTGGATGAGTCTTGCTGTTTAGGATCTGCTGGGTTGTCTTGGTGATCTTCTCGGCACTTCAATGATTGAATAGTAGGATTTTTCTTGCATTTTTTCATTCCATATATATTGAAAAAATACAAAAATATTCATTTAGTTTTTGCATTTTCCTTTCTGTTTATAAGAGAAAATACAAAAATATTTTATTTCCATGTACTGCATTTTGCATTGAGTGCTTGTTGCCTTCATTTTAGGTTCTGCTTGTGCATTGAAAAGATAAAAGTTTGCATATTTATTTCGGAATTGTTGATTGAATTTGCATATTAGTGACATTGTTTTATTGGATAGATGAGTCTAGGATTGGATGATGGTGCATACTATTGAGTCTACACATCACTAGCTTCACGACCATATCCCTTGAGTAATCACAGCCACTAAAATTAACGCTTAATCATAAAATTGATTAGACTTATTTTATTTATAGGGTACACCAACTAGCATAGGTTTAGAGTCTTGGAATAGATCATTGTGAGTTAACAATCCAAGACTACTGAAAGAAACATTAGGTGTCTGACCAGGGAGTGGAGGAATCCATGGTATAGATCTGTGTTCTCAGGAAAGCTCTACTCAAACCAGAGTTAAGCACGAGGTCACAGGAGGTTGGTTGAGGAGATATCGGCTGAACATGGGAGATATATCCAGGATTTGTTCATATCTGGGGGTACCGGAGGTTCGTCCTCTTGTGCTTCAGGCTTAGCTACCCTGCCCATACGACGGATCCCACCTGCGACTGTCCCCCTGAGCATTGGTTATATTGCGGTAGACATAGTTGCCTTACCTAGGTACCGCACAGGGTACTTGCAGTGGTTATGTTGTTTGTGTCCTGAGTCAGATAGGGATTGGACAGCACAGTTGTGTTCGTGCAGAGGACTTGACCCTGTCGACACAGTGAAGCCTGGGTGTCTCTATAACTGATTCTGTTACCTTCAGCTATAGTTTGGGAGTCTCAAGCCTCTCCTAGGCAAGACATACCGGCTCTAGTGTCGGGAGCTCATTTAGCCACTGTGTCTGTTTGCTCCCGGTTGTAGATTCTCTAGGTGTGTGCTTTTGATTTACTGTTTTTTATCGATAGTTTGCCTTTAGGAGACGTTGTGTATCTCTCCAGAGAGAACGTGGCACGGAGCCCTACTCTCTGTCAATCCCGTCGTTTGGCTGGTTTAAAGCCAGCTTTGGTTACACAACGTATTACTAGAGAACGCTAGAGGGATCCCTCTGAGTCTTCAGATTCTTACGCGACTTATGTTGAGGATTATATGGCTACACATCCCGATATCGGGCAAGACCTTTCTACTCCTTCGGGTAGAGTTGAGCATACCTCCGATCCCCAGACCCCTCGTGAGGATTGGGGAGGTGATCCACCTACGACCCAACCTAGTTCTATTTTCCCTAATCCACTTGATAGGGATCCGTTTGATCCTTCGAATCCAGACAATTATCTTTACGGGATGCCCGACTTACCCGAGGAGGAAGAACAGGATGATCCTTTCGTTCCTTAATTCCCATGCGATTCTAGATATAGGAGGCCTGAGACTCATGATGATTCCGGCCCTATGGTCAACCCCACTGCAATCTCTTTTGGTATGCCTAGTCACAATACTGTCGAACCTTCCACTATGGTTGGTACTCATGCTGGCACTAGTCAAAGTGTTAGCCATACTATAACCACTGGGGTCACTACCCTAGCCGGGGGCACTACGTTATCCACCCACTCACATAGTATGGGGACTAGTCAGATTCCTAACCATGCTAATGTTGGAATGCGACCACCTCCTAGGAATACCCAACCTAGTCGGAATGTTGTCTGAAACACAACTCACCATCCACCACCTAATACACATGTCGCTACTCGTCAACCTAGGACCACTTTCGCACATGATACCGTTCCTCCTAACCATGGGGGTGGACACATATCACATACTTTTGCGTCCACTACCGCCGCTAGTAATAGTAATGTAGGGTGTGGGAATATTTCCTATCTGCATGGACATCACACCACCAACCCTGCTACTGGTCACACCCATATTGGACCTGGGAATACTTCTCATGTTTATGGTCATCACACGACTACTCAAGCTAATCCTAATATTGGGGGTGGGAACATACCATACCATTACGGTCAATACAACACGGTTCCCACTATGAATAGTATATACATGCCCCATACCCATGGTGGCAACCCTTACTACAACACAGTCGGTGCTGGCCACCAGTATCACCTACCACCCCAATATGGTGCTCAAAATGCACATATACCTACTTACTCTCAAATGGGTCAGGCAGGGGGAGGTTACCCATCTTATGGCCATGGGCAAGCTTATGGGCCATCAGGTCCTCAGTATCAGTAGTTTAACCCTCATGGTCAAGCTTTTGGTCCATCGTATAACACAATTCAGTTCAAGCAACCTTTTATGGGAGCTTATAATCAAGCTTTCCAGCCTCAGCTCCCGTTCCTTGCACGCTTGAATCTCCTAGATCTTTCAAAGCTCACGAATGATCCGGTGTGTCACGACCCTACTTGTCCCCCAGTCCCTACCAAACTCCCTTCAGACATTCCAAATTTTGAGGGGAAAGGTGGTGAGGACCCGGGAGATCATGTCACGACATTTCACCTTTGGTGCTCCTCCAACTCTTTGAATCATGATTCCATCCGATTACGACTATTTCAATGCACCCTCACGGGGGCAGCCGCGAAGTGGTATGTGGAGTTGCCCGGAAACACCTATAGGGGATTCAACAAGATTGCTTTCATTTTCTTAGACCATTTCCAGTTGCCGGTTTGTTATGATACTGGTACTGAGTTGTTGTCCACCTTTCGTCAAAATAAGGCCACACATATTTCTGACCACATCCAAGAGCGGTGTCGGCAGAAGAGATTAGTGAAAGCCAACATTCCTCTAGAGTTCCTATTGGAATGGTTCCTTAATTCTTTACTTCCATACATTGCTAAGGATGTTTCGATGTCCAGCATTATGACTGAGGAACAAGCTATCTTGAAAGTCCAGCAGTTAGATCTACTTTATTCTCAGTCTAGCATTTTGTATGACATTATTCCTGACGCACCAAGAACAAGACATGACCTCACGTCAGTTCCTGGACCACATGCCGATGGAATCGTGGGGTCCGCATGGACTCGCCCCGTAGACTTGGTAGCTAATCAAATGCAAAATTTGTCGCTTAACCAGTCTGCACCCGGACAGGTTCACACCTTGTCCACTTCCACTCCGTTGTCTGATGTACACAATGTGCAATCAACGAAATTGTCTAGTAACCAGCAACCTGGTGGTAAGAAAAAGGGGAGAAATAATCATAGGGGTGGAAACAATGGAAGTAACAATAATAGCAATCGTAATACTCCTCGTAAAGAGAATTCCAACCCTCCTCGGGAAGGCGGTAACGCTGGCGAGGATCGTAAACCTAGGCGTAAGGTGAAATTCCCTTGCAAGCTTTGTGGGGAGGATCATCTTACTCACTTATGTCCTCGTATTGAAGAAGCATCGAAGCATTTGGCACAGAGCCCAGCTGTGTTGAAGGATCCCCTACCTCATCACCAAAACATGGCTTTGCATGCTTGCCACTGGTTATGGTACTAATGAAACGACAACGTCTTCTTCCAATACTAGTGGTTATGGATGCGTGAATATGGTTCAATCGAAGGTTTGTGTTGCTACTCGTTAACGTGATTATGGTGCACCACAACCGAATTTGGGGAATGAGCCTCCCCCTCCTCCTGATAATTCCTTGCATATCGAGAAGCCTTCTATTATGTTGCGGATACCGGAACGTGTTCTCAAGCGCTCCACGCATAATCCTAATGCTCGAGCCGCACATAACTACTCCATCATAGAAGATTTGGGCCAAACTCCGTGTGCCATGTCAGCTCTTGAAGTTTTGCAAGCTTGTCCTTCTCAGAAGCATGCCCTTTTGAGTGCGTTAGGAGTTTAGGATGGGGGAAGTCCTAGTGTTATCAAGTTCGACACTACTAATGTCCATCCTCGCTTGCCTTACCACGTGGCTTTTCAAATCCAGGTGGTTTGCCTTAATAGCTTCGTCAAACACACTATGGTTGATGAAGGTGCTTCCGCGTCGATAATGTCGCTAACTTGTTGGAAAGCTCTTGGCTCTCCTCCCTTACTCACATCTAGAACTACACTCACTGCATTCGACGGTAGATATTTTACGCCACATGGAATTATCCCTTCCCTTGTTGTCTCCTTGGGAGGTAAGTCCATGCCTATTGGAGTTGAAGTGGTTGATGCGCCCATCGACTACAACCTTTTACTGGGTCGAAACTGGATGTATGCTATGAAGGCTGTCGCGTCTACTGTATTTCGAGTTATTTGCTTTCCCCATGAAGGAAAGATTGTGACGATCAATCAGCTAGATTATGTTGGCACTCCTTCCACAGCATCTACGGGATCAATAGTCCCGCAATTTTTTGATTCTTAGTCGACAACTGGGAACATAGGTGTTGGAATGTACCCCTCGTTGATGGGAACTTCTAACCATTCTGCACCTGTGAATTTTATTGGAACCATTTCCGATAGTGTGCCTCCTCCTTCGAATAGTATGCCATTCCAGATGTCCTATTGTGATGATCCATGGATTTTTTGTTGATGTATATGTAACTTCGGAATGTATTTCATATATATGTATATTGTATTCCTATAGAGATGGTATTATTCCTCTATAAGGAAGTGTCGTCATTTATATTGTAAGTGTCGTAACTTATACTTGATGGGTTATTAGACCACCTTGTTGGGGTCGGCCCTGTATAAGTCATGTGGGTCGAAGGGTTATTAGACCACCCTATTGGGGGTCGGCCATGTGGGTCTAAGGGTTATTAGACCACCCTATTGGGGGTCGGCCCAGTCAGCATTATGTTATGTTGTTAAGTTCGAGCCTACATGAGTTAGGTAAAAAGGCAAGTCAAGTCAAGTATAAATAGAGTGCGGGAGGCACTCTATTTACTCACTCACTTCTCACACATGCACTCAAGGAGGAGTGGCGCACTTATGGAGGAGGAGGATCTGCTGCTAGGTTGTGTCTATCTCTTATGGTTGGTTGTATCATTGCTCTATCTATCTCTGAGGAAGTTATTGGGGTTTTTCACCTTTATGGTTTTCCCCAAGTAAATCTTTGTGTCTCTTGTGTGCTTGCATTATTGTCTCCATGATTGATATGCTATAGATAGGATGTACATGTTGTTCTCTCAGTTAAGATCCTAGATCAGATTGAAGTAAATTCTGAAAATTTAACATGGTATCAGAGCTAGCCTGAAAGAAGGCATGATATGGCATGTATGACACTTGTTGTACTTACGATGCTAGGGCTTGATATAGCAAAAACCAGTCATCGTAGCACTTTCGCTATAAATACATTTTGGCGAAGTTTTCGGATCTGAAATTATTACAAGACGAAGATTAAATCTCCAGGTACCTTGTGTCCAAAGGACAACCTCTAATTCGTTGTACTTTGTGATTTATGATCTGTGCAATATAGGGTTTCTGCCTCTTCCAGATCTGAGTCAAAATCAGGTGACCTTGGGAAAAAGGTCATAACTTGGGATAGGAAGCTCCAAATGAAATTTCATAAAACGTGACAGGTAGTACACAGACTGTACTATCGCAGAAAAATTTTGTAGAGGCCGAAGTTGAACCAGTGACACGTGGCACGCCGTACAAGTTCGCTCTCCTGTATTATCCCATAAACAGGTCACGTTGCGACACTTGGCATAACTCTCTCTCAGAGAATCCAATTGAGGTCATACCTATCAGGATAGAAAGATAACAGGCCGAGATAGCTTAGTAAAAGTTTTCAGAGGACGAAGTTGAAATAGTGACACGTGGCACGCCATACAAGTTCGCTCTCCTATATTATCCCAAAACAGGTCACGTTGCGACATTTGGCATAACTCTCTCTCAGAGAATCCAATTGAGGTCAAACCTATTGGGATGGAAAGCTAACAGGTCAGGATATCTCAGGAAAACTTTTTCAGACCCTGTGGATCGAAAAGTTCAAAGTTACACCAGAAACAATCAGGTACATATTTCTGTCAAAACAGAATTATTTTTGAGTACCTTCATTCATGGCTTCCGGAATTTAGGGCTTTGAAGAAAGTTGGAATTTTTGTAATCGGAGACCACAGCTAGATGCTACTCATCAAAATAGAAATTTACAGACCAAGATCAGAATTTTTGGTTGAGCAGAAGGCCGGGCTTGATCATACCCTAGTTTGGGACTTTGATCAGAAAAGTGGAAAATTAGGGCTTCTGTAAAAATGGGAATTTTTGAAATCTGTGACCACGGTTGGAAGCTCCTCAGAAAAATAGAAGCTTGGAGCTTTGGTTCAAACCTTTTGATTGGGAAGAAGAGTGGGCTTCATCAAACCCCAGTTTAGGGTCACATCCAGTGAATCCAAAAGTTTGAAAGGCAAAATTGAGGAGTGAAACTTTGCAGTTTTTAAATTCTGAATATACCAGTTCGATCAGCTCATCAAGGCGCATATTTCTATCCTTTCGAAAGTTTGAAATTCAAAGTTTGAATTTTTGGGGTTTCTCTGACAAACCCATATCCAGCTCCAGGTCCAGTTCTTGCAATTCAAGTGGATTGGGTTAATCCTAGAAGAAGATGGATTGATCATCTGCATAAGTGAAGAAGTTCCTGTTTCAAAGGGAGATGAGGCTAAAGCCTTACATAAGAAGATTACAAGCGATCTCGACAGGTATGACTCATCGAGGTATGTTTTGAGATTTGTTCATGATTAATTTTATGGTATGTTTGTCTTCATGTTACTACGGTCTTGATTTTAGACTTGTCATATCACCTTAATAAAACTATCAATGCACGATAGAAAATATTCATTGATTAGGATATTGACACTTATGATTGTACTAATGCATTATGGTGTTGTATGAGGTTTATGTTGTCTACTAACATGAAAGGTACACCAAGAAAGACAAATCATGTTCTGGTCCAAGAACATATGGTCATGATAACATGAGGACAAAGATTCATCCATTGTCATGGATCTCATAGAAGATCCATTTACGAGGTATGTATAACTTGGTTTTGTAATGGTTAACATATGAGACATGCAGATTACTAGCACAAGTCACTGAAGAGAACCAGAAGACATTATGCGGGTATGTTAGACATAAACTAGCTAGCATGCTAATCCAGGTATGTTTTTCCTATATCAAGCTAGAATCCTACCTTGGTTTAGGATCTTATAATGTTGTGTTGTTGATAATGATTATTCATGAAGTCATAAGTTTCAATAATCATGGTTGTATGCATATTATGTTTCTTATCATAATTGATAATATGACTAACCAGAAGAATCATGAAGGTATAGGTTTGAATAATCACAGGTTTTATGCATATTATATCTCTTATCTTGATTGATGATTCAACTAACCTGAAGAGTCATAGGTTTGAGTAATTACAGGTTTAGACATGTTATGTTTCTTATGATTTGACTAACCTTAAGAATCCTACATAAACCTTGAATGCTAATGCTTATTATTTTCTGTTTGAAATGATCATGACTATACATGCTTGAGATTATTGTGTTTTAATAGTATACTAATGAATGTATGATTTTATATGAGATCACAAGGATAACACATTCATGATACTAATAAGCATGCATAGGGACCAAGGATGAATATGAGTTCAAGAACAGGTAATTCAGGAAGCAAAGATCAAGAGGGAGCACACTCCAGTTGCTGCTGCAAGAAAGCAAAGGAGCACACTCCAGTTGCTCCTGCAAGAAAGCAAAGGAGCACACTCCAGTTGTTCCTACAAGAAAGCAAAGGAGCACACTTCAGTAGTTTCTGCAAGGATGCAGATATTCAGAGGGAGTTGACCATCTTTCTACATTCCACAACAGAAAGGTGTAGAAGAAGCTACTTCAGATTAGGACTCCAACAGCTCCTGCAAGGAAGCAAAGACTCAGAGGGAGTCCACCCAACGAACAAAGAAAGATAAGTATTTTAATCATCATTTCTTGCATATTTGTTTGTTTAAATAATACTGTTCAATAATGTATATACTGATGTTCCTAGAATTAGGTTGTGTATTATGCATATTAGAATAGGTGCATTGATGAACAGTATACTACTAATATACATGGGTAAGTGGCCTAAGGCACTGTACAACATTCCATTGCTACTTATCTAGAATGAAACCTCTTTGCTGACATGTTGGGAGTTGTGCACACTCTTAACAATGTTCTGGTAGAGATTGGAAGGCATCTAGAAAGTTACGGGATATGGATAAATGTTGTATTGAAGCATTGGCTAAGATAATTGCATGACTGTATGACATATTTCTTTATGTGTAAGAATTTGTTCTGAAAACTATGAGATGTTTCTAATCATGCAATTTAACCTGTTTTGTAGGAAAGACCGCATATCTTCACCTATAAAAGGACTACAACATTTGTTCCAGCAACAAAGATATTTATTGAAGATATTGAAGTTCCCAGGATCTAGGATGAAGAAATAGAATGCCATGATCCGTCGATCATGAAGAATGATGTTTGGGATGTAGTCCCAAGACGTGAAGGGAAGTTTGTTATGACTTCCAAATGGAACTATCAGATCAAGCACATTGCAGATGGAAGCATTAAGAAATATAAAAGTGATGAAATAGAAGATGCACCAGATGGATTTCAAGACAGCATGGTGTAGTCATATATGTGTGCAGAACTTAGTATGGTAGGATAGACAGCTTTCTATCCAGTTTGGGCTTTACCAAGAGTAAAGCGGATTCCAACCTTTACTACAAGGTTGAGGAAGGAAATCCAGCGATACTACTTTTGTATGCAGATAACCTGTTTGTTACAGATGAAGATAGATTGATTGCCGACATGCAGTGGAAGCTTACTGCCAAGTTCGAGATGAAGAACTTGGGGATGATGCACTATTTATTTTTTGGCATGGAGGTGTGGCAGAGTGATGGAATCTTCCTTGGTCAAGGGAAGTACACAGTAGATATCTTGAAGAGATTTGGGATGATGGATTGCAAGGCCATGGCCACACCTATGGCATCGAATCTGAAGCTTCTATGTGATGCTTCATCTGATCCGGTTGATGTCACGATGTATCGTCAGATGATTGGGCCCTCTATGTACCTGACGAACATGAGACCGGATATTTGCTTTGCGATGAACACATTGAGCTAGTTCCTGACGGATCCGAGGAGTGTTCACCTGGTTGCTGTAAAGCATGTTCTGAGGTACCTGAAGGGTACAGTGGATTATGGGCTCAAGTATGAAGCAAATCAAAAGTTTAACCTACAGGGTTATGTTGATTCAGACTGGGCTGGCAGTGCTGCAGATAGGAAGAGCACATCTGGGTGCTGCTTCAGTATGGGATCAGGTCTGATCTCATGGTTTAGCAGGAAGCAGTCCTGTGTGGCACTGAGTATAGCTGAGGCAGAGTATGTTGCAGCCTGTTCAGCTAGTTGTGAGGCAGTATGGCTATGGAAGCTACTGTCTGAGTTATTTGATCTCCCGTTGGAAGCTACTGGTATCTTCTGTGATAACCAGAGTTGTGTGAAGCTATTCAAGAACCCAGTGTTTCATGACAGGTCGAAACACATAGAGATCAAATATTACTATATCAGGGATATGGTGCAGAGAGGAGCTGTGAAGCTCCTGTATGTTGCGACGGACGAGCAGATTGCAGATGTGCTGACGAAGCCACTAGCCAGAGTGAAGTTTGAGTACTTCAGAGAGAGGCTTGGTGTTCTTCAGATCGAGGACACTTCGAGGAAGAAGTGATGGACACATTTGCTGAAGCCATTCCAAGCATGTTGGAAGGAGGATCCTTCACATGACTGTGGATGTAAGCGCTGGATGATGAGCATCAGGATGATGTTCTGGTTTTTGCTTGATATGATCAGTTGAATCATTTTTATGTATGTATGTACGCATCATGTTGGATGCTGGATATGATCAGTTGGATCATTTTTATGTATGTATGTACGCATCATGTTGGATGTTGGATATGATCAGTTGGATCATTTATGTATGTATGCATCATGTTGGATGCTGGATATGATCAGTTGGATCATGTGTACGTATTTTGTATATGCATCATGTTGGATGCTTGGACCATGTATCTGTATATGTATCAGGTGGATACATTGTATGATCAGGTGGATCATGTATGGTGATATGTATCCTGTATTTGTATTTGTATCAGGTGGATACATTGATGATCAGGAGGATCATGTATGATGATATGTATCAGGTAGATACTTGGTATGCATCAGGTAGATGCATTGATGATCAGGATGATCATAGATGACGAGCTTCAGGATGTTGCTCCAAATGACATGCAGCAGGATGTTGCAGTGATGATCAGGATGATCATAGATGATGAGCTTTAGGATGTTGCTCCAGATGACATGCAGCAGGATGTTGCAGTGATGATCAGGATGATCATAGATGATGAGCTTCAGGATGTTGCTCGAGATGACATGCAGCAGGATGTTGCAGTGATGATCAGGATGATCATAGATGATGAGCTTCAAGATGTTGCTCCAGATGACATGCAGCAGGATGTTGCAGTGATGATCAGGATGATCATAGATGATGAGCTTCAGGATGTTGCTCCAGATGACATGCAGCAGGATGTTGCAGTGATGATCAGGATGATCATAGATGATGAGCTTCAGGATGTTGCTCCATATGACATGCAGCAGGATGTTGCAGTGATGATCAGGATGATCATAGATGACGAGCTTCAGGATGTTGCTCCAGATGACATGCAACAGGACGTTGCAGTGATGATGATCAGGATGATCATGGATGCATCAGGATGATGTATGGTGAGTATCAGGTTGATACTTTGTGGCCGTGGATCAGGTTGTGCAGATGAGCATGTAATCCGGTGCCCTGGGAGATTTGCAGATGGTCTTTCAAGGTTTTGCCTATGGCATGTAATTCGGTGCCCTGGGACATCTGGCAAATGCTCTTTCAAGGTTTTTCTCTCGGAGGACATGTAATTCGGTGCCCTGGGAGATCTGCAGATAGTCTTTCGAGGTTTTGCCTATGGCATGTAATTCGGTTCCCTGGGATATCTGGCAAATGATCTTTCGAGGTTTTGTCCTATGGCATGTAATTCTTTTCCCTGGGAGATCCGATAGGTTGGGCTGTGTGCCCGTAATCAGTCCTGGGATGCTCTTGTGAGGTTTTTCCATGACCACATGTAATTCGTTGCCCTGGGAGATCCTATAGGTAGAGCTGTGTGCTCATAACAGCCTGGGATGCTCTTGCGAGGTTTTGTGGTGAGGTCACATGTAATTCGGTGCCCTGGGAGATCCTATAGGTAGAGCTGTGTGCTCGTAACAACCTAGGATGCTCTTTCGAGGTTTTGTGACGCACGTAATAAGTCCTGAGAATTCCACAGTATGGCTAGTGATGATGAAGACCTGCAGGTGGTGGGCCTACATCCAGTATGAAAAAGGACTGGCTCTGTAGAACTTCCTATGACGAGTAAATTCAGAGATTGATTGAGATAGCAGTAGCAGTGACGATGATGATGACTCGATGACGATTATCCAGTGACGATGATCCAGAGAAGATGACTTGTGCTAGAAGAACTATGCTGAGAAATACCTTCCTAGTTAAGAGGGAGTGTTGATGTATATGTAACTTCGGAATGTATTTCACATATATGTATATTGTATTCCTATAGAGATGGTATTATTCCTCTATAAGGAAGTGTCGTCATTTATATTGTAAGTGTCGTAACTTATACTTGACGGGTTATTAGACCACCTTGTTGGGATCGGCCCTGTATAAGTCATGTGGGTCGAAGGGTTATTAGACCACCCTATTGGGGGTCGGCCATGTGGGTCTAAGGGTTATTAGACCACCCTATTGGGGGTCGGCCCAGTTAGCATTATGTTATGTGGTTAAGTTCGAGCCTACATGAGTTAGGTAAAAAGGCAAGTCAAGTCAAGTATAAATAGAGTGCGGGAGGAACTCTATTTACTCACTCACTTCTCACACATGCACTCAAGGAGGAGTGGCACACTTATGGAGGAGGAGGATCTGCTGCTAGGTTGTGTCTATCTCTTATGGTTGGTTGTATCATTGCTCTATCTATCTCTGAGGAAGTTATTGGGGTTTTTCACCTTTATGGTTTTCCCCAAGTAAATCTTTGTGTCTCTTGTGTGCTTGCATTATTGTCTCCATGATTGATATGCTGTAGATATGCTGTACATGTTGTTCTCTCAGTTAAGATCCTAGATTAGATTGAAGTAAATTCTGAAAATTTAACATTTTGCCATCCGCGGATTCTATGTCTGGAGACATTGTGCACGTCGGGATGTCTATGCCTTTATCTGTAGTGGAGCTCACTTATGATCACATCCAACAAACCACTGCAAATACGGATCTCTCTTCTCCCTAGACAGTTGAAGAAGATCCCGTTACGCTGCCAGTTTGGGCAGCCAACTCATCTTGCTCTCACGATTGCCTCGATGATACTTTTCCATCGGATGAAGCTATCCTCGAAGCCATGTGTGGTAGTGAGAGGCCTTGGGAAGATATGCATCATCGATCTTATTTCCTTCCCAACCTTGAGCTCAATGAGCAAGAGGAGTTTGGGATGACTCTAGCTGAGATGGTTGGTCACCCTGTGGCTTTTTTGCAGTCGCATGATGTTTTCTTGGAGGGGAATATGGCCAATATTTCCCCAACCACTTTGATCAACATCTCTCGCACTCCCGGAAAGATTGAAAATGTTTATGTCGGTGCCGATTGCACTCCTGAGGAGATTGCTATTTACACCGATGTGTTTACCGAACTCTGGGAAGCTTTCGCCTGGTCATATAAGGAGATGCCAGGAATAGACCCCCACATTGTCGAACATGAGATTAAAACATATCCTAATGCTAAACCGGCTTGACAACGCTTACGTGTTGTGAACCCTAGGAAGGTAGCTGCTATTAAGGTTGAGGTGGAGAAACTACTCAAAGTTGGTTTCATCTACCCCATTCCTCTTACCGAATGGGTGTTAAACCCCATTCCTGTGGATAAGAAGCAGGGAACGATCCGTGTATGCACTGATTTCAGAGATTTGAACCATGCATGTCCGAAAGACAACTTCCCCACGCCATTCATTGATCAAATATTGGATGCTTGTGTGGGAAGTGAGATTTTTTCATTCATGGACGGATTCAAATCAAACCCGCGGACCAACATAAAACGGCATTTATTTGTCCATAGTGTACCAAAAAATGCCCTTCGGCCTCAAGAACACCGGATCTACTTTTCAGCGAGCCATGACCTATGCCTTTCATGACCTTAAGAAGATTATGGAAGTTTTCTTGGATGATCTTGCTAGCCATTCTCACAAGAGAGTGGACCACCCCAAGCACCTCCGTATGATTCTCGAATGATGTATCCACTACAAAATTTGATTGAATCCAAACAAATGCATCTTCGCGGTTAGGACTGGTCACCTTCTAGGTTTCATAGTTTCGAAGGAGGGTATTAGAGTCAATCCTCTTAAAGTTGAGGCAATACTTCAGCTGCATCCTCTGTGTAATCTGTTTCAACTTCAGAGCCTCCAAGGGAGAGCTACTTTTCTGCGTCGGTTTATAGTTAACTATGCTAGTATTACTAAAGGTTTCACATGCCTATTGAAGAAAGACACACCTTTTATCTGAGATGAGCAAGCCCAATAGTCTTTCGATGCCATTAAGAAAGCTTTGGTATCGGCCCCTGTGATTAGTCCGCCGTACTTTACACGCGATTTCATTCTTTATGTGGCCGCGTCTCAGGAGACTATTGGTATGGTCTTGGTTCAGGTAGATGATGCGCTTGTCGAGCATGTTATCTATTAACTTAGTCGAAACTTAGTAGACGCTGAACTAAGATACACCCACGTAGAAAAGATAGCACTTGTGACTATTCACGCAGTCCAACGGTTACGACATTACATTTTTCTTCGAACAACCACTATTGTAGCTCATATCAATCCGTTTCAGTTCGTGCTATCATGACACCTTATCGGGGGTAAGTATAATAAATCGATTGTGATCCTTCAGGAATTTGATCTCGAGTTTGCTTCTGCAAAATCGGTGAAATCATTGGTGTTCCCTGAGCTTATGTCAAACCTTCCAGGGCTTGATGAGGATATCATTCATGAAGATACCTTTGTGGATGAACATTTATTTCTTATCTCGACCGAGGACCCTTGGTATGGGGATGTCATTCGATATCTCCAAACTTTGAAGTTTCCCCTGCATTATTCACGAGACGAGCGACGGTGTGTGAGACATCACGCTAAAGATTATACTATCGTCGATGACACTTTGTATCACCAAGGAAAGGATTCCATTCTCCTTCGTTGCTTGACTCACGAAGAAGCGAAACGGGTACTTAATGATTGCCATGCAGGGGTGTGTGGTGGTCACTTATTCAGGCTTGCTATAGCCCATCATATTATGCGAGTGGGTTATTTTTGGCCTACTATCTTTAAAGATTGTATTAACGCCGTGAAGAGATGTCACCCTTGCCAAGTGTTTTCTCGAAACATACACTCGCATCTAGTGCCCCTCCATCTGGTCATCGCTGTCGGTCCCTTCACTAAATGGGGGGTAGATTTCATGGATTGCAAACCAGCATCAGCTGGGGTTCATCATCATATTATTGTGGCCGTGGATTATTTTTCCAAATGGGCTGAGGCCATGCCTATCATTAAAGCCGATGGTGCTACTACATCCCATTTCGTGTTCAACCAGATTATCACTCGATTCGGTATCCCGAAAGAGATTGTCACTGACCACGACAGTCACTTTCAAAATAAGATGATGGAGGATTTGTCTCTCAAGATTGGGTTTCATCAAGAACATTCATCTTCCTACTATCCTCAAGTTAATGGTCAGGTTGAAGCAATAAATAAGTCTTTGAAGACCATTCTCCAACGTACCATCCAACAAAGCAAGACCAATTGGCATATCATGTTATATCCTGCTTTGTGGGCATATTGAACCGCAGTTAAGACTGCCACCGGGTTATCACCATTCCAATTAGTTCATGGTGTGGAGTCACTTTTACCGATTGAATGCGAGATTCCTTCGCTCAAGCTAGCCATAGAGCTCCTCCCTGATACGATGGAGATTGAGCAACGTTTAGTACACCTCGAGCAACTTGATGAACACCGTCGAGATTCCGCTGTGGCCATTGATGTTAACAAGCGTCGTGTCAAGGTTCAATATGATAGGTCTATCCATCCCCGGCAATATGTTGAAGGTGACTTGGTACTCTTGTATGACCAAGCTAAAGAACCCCTGGGGGCAGGCAAGTTCAATCCCATGTGGCACGGTCCTTACATTGTGAGGTGTGTCCTTGAAAAAGGAGCTTATGAGTTAGAAGATTACAAGGGAGTTGTCTTAAAGGAGCGTAGAAATGGGCTCTACCTCAAACGGTATTACGCTTGAACCTCTGGTTCAGGCTGATACTTTTGTATACTATTGTATAGTTCTTCTGTACATAGTTTAGGTTGCATTTTGGTTGTTAGGTCTACTGATTAGCCTTTGTTTGATTGACAGATGTCAGCGGGATGTCCTATGTTCTTAGGTTTTGTGGATGGTGCTAGCTGACATACGCAACAGCTTGCTTCTGCTGCCTGGGTTATCTTTTCACCTGACCATCTAGTTGTGTCCTCAGGAGATGCTTGTCTCGGTCCTACATCTAACAATGTGGTTGAGTATAGTGCCGTTGTTGAGCTACTTAGGGATGCCATTTCACATGACATCCAGTCTTTAGAAGTCCGCCTGGATTCACAACTAGTTGTGTCTCAGCTGAATGGGTAGTACCGTGTACGAGACCCTACATTACTATGGATGTTTCTTAAGGTACAACTCTTGGAGAGACATTTTGTTTCCATTACATATATTCACATTCCGAGAAGTCATAATTATATATCTGATGCATACGCTAACTATGTATTAGATTGGAATTTCTCACATTCATCATGAAGCACATAAATACAAAGACATTCATACATTTGTACCATACACATATATAGTAGAACTGAGAACCAAAGTTGTATATATATAAATATGTCCAAAAATGGTAGTGTCATACAAGACTAGAGCCCGTAGCCCTCAAAAATATACATATCGATACAAAAATGATGAGACCCTGGGATATCTACTCCCTCCGAGGAGATCTAGCTGCCAACGCGACGGGATGACTCTCATAGTAGTACTGTACTGCGTTGGCCATCCGCTGCAGTAGCCGCACCCACTCACCAGGAACACCCACTACCTGGCGCTGCAAAGCCTCAGGTAGTCGGGCTACCTCTATCATTGGTACTCGGGCAACCATCCATGATATGTTGCGCCGCAACATCTGTAGTGTGCGCCCTACTGCAGCATCTGCTGCCACCTCATCTCTACCCCGACGACCATGTCTCGGGAAGCCCTCAGGTCTCACTGGGCCTTTGTCTGTGGGAAAACAGTCACCCATTAGCACATGACATTACCACCAAAAAGATTTTTTGCATTTCAACTATAATAAAAAAATCCATAAAAATTTAAAAACACAAAACCAAAAGAGTACTCACCGATGTCTCCGAAAGCTGCACCTGGTGGGAGCGGCATGTCACAGTCCTGTCTGAAGTCTATCCCCACATAGGGGTAGTCCTCGATAGCAATCACCTGTCGGTTCCACCAGTGGAAGAACTCCTCGGTATATGGTGATGCCAGACGGCCACCACCCTGTCGTGTCAGTATCTCATCCCACCGGGTCAGGGCTGGATCTCGGAGACTGTGAGGAGTGACATCCACCCTCGGGCTAAGTCCTGGAACCCTCTCAAATAAGAAACTGCAGAGGATGCTACCATACCCAAATTTTTTGGCCTTCCCCTCTTTGCATTCCGTCAGTTGTGTCTTCATAGACACCAGCAGAGTAGTACACCAATCGAATATAGTAGGCTGCAAGCATTGTGATGCATAGAACATCACCGGTCTAGATGCCTGATGTAGTGCTTTGGATCTCGTGATCCACACCAGAGTTGCCACTATGATCTTTGTGCTCAAGTCCACTATGAGATTGACCGGCACCTGAATTCCCACTGGTTGTGTGTTGGCAGGACAATACCACGCTATGTAGTCTTGTACAGTGATCCCACCACCCACAATCCGTGACCGAAGACTAGCCACTTCCCCTCTACAGGACAAACATGTAATGAAATAGATATCCTCTACATCTAGTGTCAATGTTTGCCCGTTGAGGATGAAGTGTTGAGCATCCACGTTCCAGTAGTTGACCAAATGACGGAGTAGTAGGTTTTGGGCCCTTAAGCCCCAAGACTCCAGTATTTATATAAGTCACATGCTTTCAATGCTTGTTGTGCTTGCAAATCGTTGTGCATGGCCTCATCTACCTGGTCATGCTCTCTCTCCCTCCACTCTAGAACCATCCTGGAGTGCAAAGCATAAGATTTTTAGTCAGTTTCATGCTTAAAAACTTCTTCACGACCATACCCGCAGGCTATCTTGTAGACAGGTGCGGGTAGACGCGGGAAGTCAATTTTTTTACTACGTGTTTGATGCCCTACCCACGACCCACATACTTACAGCCCACGGGTAGCGCCGAAGCCATTTAGGTTTTGGCCAAACAAAATATCCCACCGAACAAAATTAAAATAAAAGCACTTAAATGAAAGGTATGGCAGTGACCACTAACCTGCTCTGGACGGTTCGTTGAACGGTTGCTCGTAGCTCCCACGATCGGCGCTTGAAGTTTCAGGTGCAAACTTACCACTCAACTCCAAAATGGTGAATAGTGCAAATGAATTGAAAATTATTAAATTTTATTACTATTTATAATTTTCTGGACCCACTTTTCTATAGTTTTGTCCATTTTGGGCCGTTATGAACTAATATCATGTCATGGAGTAATGTTTTTTCAACAGATTTCCTCGACGAGAGTTGTTCTGATCCATTTCACACCTACGGCAGGTACATTTCACACCTAGCATATAGGTTAGATGCCATTTCCACATGCATTATGCATTTGACCTTTGACCACTTTTCATAAACCCTAGGTGCGACCCCACTTCGTGACTGACATGGAACCTTCATACTGTTATAGAAGTGTCATCATGTGGCGGTAGGGCTTTCCCAAACATGGGTACCCTAGTTAGAACCCCATTGTGCTTTTGGTGCCCATGCCGTTGTCTGTCCTCAGGATTGGGAGTCCTTTGTAGTCACGCCATGACAGTGCGATGAAGACTCATACTCTAATTTGTCTTATGCTGGCCATATCCCTTAAGGACTCCCTTCACTTATATCATGTTGTGATTGCATTGCATCATCCTGCTTGCTGCTTGAGCCTTGTGCCGGCTCCCGCTTACTCAATTATTAGCCTGGTGCCTGAGCACTTTCCCTGTCGAGCCCTGCAAAGATTATATATTTTCCCTTCACAATTTGATGACCCTTTGACCCTGAGGGAACACACCGTCGAGTGTCCACATCCTGCACGCACTTCCTTGCATTGAGCATAGGTATGTTCCACTGCTTGGGACTAGTCTGCTAGCTATTTGACACTCGTTCCCTCACTTGTTGTACTATAAGCAATTTTATTCTTTTTCAAGCTTTTCCCAAATATGAAAAAGACAAAAAAAATCAAATATTCCAAAAAGCCGGATGGGATTATGGTCACTATTTCTTGTTGGCAGCTGTTGTGTCGCCTTTGAATAGAGCATTCATTCCACTCCGTACATTATGAGTCGAGACTATAGTCGGGCCTTAGGAGCTGTACTTGTTTCTCAGTTTTCTCCACCGATTGGTTAAGCTTCCAGTCATTATGGAGCCCTTTGTAATGCCTCCTACATTGCACAGTTTATGTCAATTCTATGCTGCTTGAGTCTATCCATCTACTCATGCTCTTGTTCAAAGGAAGTTCTGAAACCAGTGTCGGCCACTCCTCAGATATCTTGACTATTGCATGTCGGCCATCCTTATTTAGTCAGTCCGTTTCACCTGAGATCTTCCAAATCTTTCAGCATTGCTGGTACCTCGTGCTGGTTGATGGGGGATGCCTTAATGCCCTCCTTCCAGCGAGTTTCATTCCGTCGACTTCAACTCATTTATTCCGAGACTTGAGGCTTAGAGTTCGGTTGAGTACCTTGAGGCTTGCAGTCATTAGTGGTAGGTTCTCTCGCCATCGACAGTTTTGGGAATAAATCAATGTCCCTTGATCGATGGATTCATCCTAGTGTTCGAATTCAACCCATTTATTCACACTCTGATGATTGTGCTTTGTGCCTTGATGCCCATTTTCATTATTGATGGGTCATCTCACGTCTATTAACGATATACATCAATGATCGGTAATCAGACGATGTCTCATCAGGTTCAACCCCAACTCCTTTATTCACTTGATGGGACTTTCACCGTCGAAGACTTGTGTAGAATACCCTAGGCAATTGTGGCATTCAGTATGCTACATATGACTTTGACTTTACATCTGAGATATCACCTCTTAGATTTCAGCAGTTTATACCTCCAGTTTGCACTAGTTGTCTTCTTTTCAGCAGAAGACCATATCTTACTGTAGAGGGATCATGGTTATGATCACTTGAGACATGTATCTACTTATGTACTGCCTATTCATGGCCATTGTATCAGATTCTTGTACTATACCGAAATGTATTCAAAGACACTATTGTATTATGACGAGTGAATCGTTCTTTCCACTTGTGTCTCCATCACTCCACTTCTGAGTTTTATAATGTATTTCGGCCATCGTAGCACATTTCAGTCTCTGACCTCACACATTAGGGGGCATCTGTTACACAGAAATCTTCAACCCTGTGAGCATCAACATTCTTTGGCCTCTAGGATCCATTTCAGTGACTCAGATCCATTTTCATCCTTCAGTGATACCAGTCTATCCTATTTTTGTTCCTACCCGGATGTTGCATCACTATAGCATGCTTACCCGCGATTTGCATCCCTATAGCCCGCGGGTATCAAGTAAAATGGTAAAAACCACTATTTTATTACTTTTTACTCCCAAAAAGCGGTCATTGGGTGACCTTTGGCTCTCCATCTGCCCAAGTAACATCTCGATGAGTCCTTTCACCTACCTTTTAGAGGACTATATATTGAGCACATATGGCTTATGGATGGAAGGAAGAAGAGAAGAGTAAAGGCACTCTAGTGGATTTTTGGCCTATCTTGAGTCTGCACTTATTGATCCTTGTAGTTGTGAACCATTTATGTTCACCTTCCAAACTCCTCTCTAGTTTGAGTTTGCCATTCATGGAGGATTGAAGTGGTGGAGGCACAAGTGGATTGATCTAGATCTTGGTTCAGATTGGTTGCCGGCAAGAGGTCGTATCACTTTGTACTTCTTCTTGTTCATTAATAGAAATATTCATATTCTCGTCCATTAATGGTGTGAATGTCATTTATTATACATTGGGTTACATTTGCTTATGATATTATGGACCATTGTTATTGATAATGTTAATGTCATTTATATATATTACATGTACTTGTTAGATATTGGTTGTCAAGACTAATTTTCAGATTACAAGTGCTTGGATGTGCGTGGATTGAAAGCTCCAACGGGGATCTACATCAAACGTTGGATCGAGGTTGGTTACATTTCTCCATTGTTTTAACATTATCATATATAATAGCATTGTTTTTAGGATTGAGTAGATTTTTGGTAGTCATCTGTCTGTTGTGGTATTCCCAAGCCATAGTGAGTTTTCTCCAATACAATCTTGTTTCCCAAATTATGTGTATTGATGTTGTTTCAATTACATGGTTTGTTTCTATGATAGATTTAGATTCTGACATATATTTCAAGTTTCTAGAAAGATTGTATGTGCTTGTACTTTGATTCATTCTGACAGGTTCATTCGCGAGGACTTGAGGATTGGAGCAATAACTAGGACGAGCGATTAAATCAAAGGTCAGTTAAGCCTCTTCTATTTCTTTCAGCACTATAATTTTGAAGCATTTGTTTGGATCTAGGAATTCAAGGTAGCATTTGCTATCTTTTTGTCTTAGTTTGAAGTCAGTCAAGTCTACTTTAACCTAAGAGAGTTTCTACCTATCCGTAGGGGGAAATATCTACAACACAAATTTCTTTGTTCTGCAATGTTCATGGTTATGTTATCAAATGAGAGTGATAATGAAGGAATATAAACACAATTGAACATATGAAAAAATATGCCAACGATAACAAATGCAATATGGTGCAAGTGAGGGATATGCGCTAAGTCTTTGTGCAAATGATCTCAAAAGTTGGTTCTTTTTAATTATGTTTAGATGATCTTGTAAATAAAAAGAAAGAATAAGTAAATTCCCTAGATGACGTAACATCCTTTCTCTCAAATGGCCATTGGGCCTTCTAATAGCTCTCTTGTTTGTAGTGATTAAATCCCAGAAGACACCCAATGAAGGTATGAAAAAGTCAGTTATAACATAATGATGTTGGGGCTATGTTCTAGAAGGACATGAAACATTTTCATAAGCTAATGAGATTTGACTCAAGTGCAAAGTGCATCTCACAAATGAGACCCATTGATATCCTGATTTTTTTCCACTAAGATATCTTGCATCAAGTGTGGATAAGCATTTCAACCTTGAATGGTAAAGTGTCACCTCCACAGAAAGTCGGGTTGGCTCTTTGTGGAAAACAGAAACAACTATACTTTAGCATTTACGTCCTTAGGCACCACATCTTTCTTATACAAGTTGTATTTTGACATTTGCTAATAGTTATATTTGATAAGTAGCCTAAAATTCAAAAACCAATATGTTTCAAAAATGTAGAATATTTTTCGGCATTATTTGGATGCCTAGCTCAGCCAATCCTAAACGAACTAAAATATTGTTTTGTGACTTCCTACGGAGGATTTTTGTTAGTTAAGAATTACAATGCAATGTTGATTTTATGATGATCCAAATTTGATTTAAGGAGTGAAAGAGAGGTATTTCAAACTACCTTATTGTTCTGATCCATCCAGATCACTCATGAGTGCAAGATGAAGAGCATACTAGATCCAAAAGAGTCTTTAGGTATATTGGTGTTTTCTCAAGTGGGAATCACACATGTGTTTTGAAAGCAAATATAGAAGTGAGATTTGAAACTAACTAGATAGCATAATAAATAAAAGAAATGTGAACATTGATGGTTCTTTACTCCACTTAATTAAACTTCAAGTGTGAAATGAATCATTGTTTCCAAATAACAAGTACTATAAGCTTAATGAAATAAATGTGCAAAGGGAGCTATTTCAAAACTTTCACCCTAATCTTTTTGGATTTTGCAATATCACTAAGAGTGCAATGCAAAGAGCATAGTTGGGGCAAGAGGAGTATTTAGGTCCCTTGTTTGTGTGAATGAGTGATATAAACTATCCTACATAAGATAAAAGAAATATGCAAGAAGTAATAAGATATACAACTAGTGGTAGTTAAATCAAATTGTTTAGACTAACAATCTATATGAAATGGAAAGCATAATAGCATTCAGCTCCTAATCAGTACTAATAGGTCTATTGAAAAGCTCACAGCCTTTTATCCTAAATAGCATGTAAGAAATGACTTCTTTACTACCTATATTGAACAAAGTTGTTTAATTACTAGAGAAAATAAAATTGTAGGTGAGTTTATTAATTTTATTCTTTATTAAGCAGCCATTGAAACTACATGTGATTATGAAAAACTGCACGGGTAATGGAGTTACAGACGTGAAGTAACAAAAGAAATATATTACAAATGTTGCAAGGATTTAAAACCATGCGATTATAGAGTAGAGAGAGTGCACTAATAATGCTACTATTGAAGAGAAAGTCGTGCTACGTTGCACGCCCAAGATGTTGGGAACTGGGCTACTGATATTTTGATGAACTCAGGCTATGAGGGTCCAAATCTAAATTTGAGAGGCTAAATAACAAGCTCTTGGACCTGCACAACACTCCAAATAAGTTATCCAGCAAAAGGAAACCTATCTATAATGCGATGAACAAAAAAAAAGAGTGGAGTCATCATAAATACTGTTGTGGGAAAAACAACCACGATGGTGAGTAGTCTTCCCACTTGGGGGGAACCCTTGAGGTTGTGACAAGTACACAATTATTAGTATCCCAAACTACAAATAACAAAGAAAACTCTAAACAAGAAATAAAAATGAACTAAAAGGAATAAAAAATGGACAAGTGTTCAGAAAAACAAAATAAAAACAGTATGAAAAAACAAATTTTGATTGCCCAATAGTCCATCTAAATATAATTGTGTCACCTAGGAGGTGAGGGGTTCAAAGGGAAGCCAACAATATCCCTTAGTGAGGTCCTTCTTGTCCATGCAATTGCAAGATAACTAGCATAGAACAATGGAGAAACTCTTTCTTCTTAGGGGATGAAATAAAGGGATTTTTTGCATGCCAACTTGAGGTAAGAAGTGGATTGAAATATGAGATCTCAATGCAATTCTAATAGCATAAATTTGCTCTGAATTTTCTCCTACAGAATGGATTCCTATGGCTTCCTTTTATAGGCGAAATGGAGGCCAAAAAATATCTAGATCCAAAGGTGAACTCCCTTGATAGTGAATTGGTTCTTCAAGTAAATGAAGGGGGCTATTGAATGCTCCCAAGCATGTGAGATATCCAATTCGAATTTTGGAGCCAAGAGAGTTGTTATGAGCCTTGAATGCGCCATGGAAAGGAATTGATCCCATAATTTGATAGTCATGCAACTTTCGAAGGAAACATTACACAGGTACATGTTGGTTGTTGAACAAAGACTCACGCTAATAGTGTGTAGGTCTAGTGCAAATAGTTGTGTGGATGTCTATATAGATTACATTTGTCATTCTAGGGATCAATTTATCTTATGGATATGATGAGGATGTCTTCAATGAGATGCATGTTGTATGTTGCTAATGTCTTTCTGCAATATTAGCAAAAATGTTGATGTTGTTGATGTATATGTAACTTCGGAATGTATTTCATCTGTGTATTTTATATATATATTTATTGTACCCTTATAAGAGATGTGTCATTCCTCTATAAGGAAGTGTCGTCATGTGGATTGACAAGTGTCGCAAGTGTGTGTACTTGTCGATGGGTTATTAGACCACCATGTGCGGTCGGCCCTGAATTATATATATTATAATGTGGATGTACCTAGCTAGACAAGTCGGCCCCATAAGGTCACTGGGCAAAAAGGTTAGTATAAATAGAGATCGGAGATCTCTATTTTACTCACTCCGAAAAGTAACTCACTCTCACTCAGAAAGTGGTGCATTAGTGAGGAGGAGGATCATCTGCTACTAGGAGACTATCTCAATGTATTTTGGTGGTGCTTTGGTTGAGCCATTTCTCTCTCTATCTCTAAGGAAGTTGTGGGGTTTTTCACCTTAGGGTTTTCCCCACGGAAACTCTGTGTCTCTTGTCTCTTATGATTTTGATTCTTGTGATGCTTGTCATATTGTGATTGTCATGCATTGATATACTGTATATGTTATTCTCTCAGCAAAGATCCTAGAGTATTGTGAATTAATGCTCAAAATTTAACATGGTATCAGAGCTAACCTGAGAAGAAGACATTTTGTAGTGACAGAAGCTTGAGTTCCTTGTTTATTGGGTTTCTCTCCACAGGTTTTTGAAAATCAGTATAGTATATTGAATCTACTCATCAAGGCTCATCTATCTGTCCAATCAGGATTCAATTCCGAGCATTTTCAAATTTGGCCCTAAAAATTAGGGTTTCCACAAAAATAGGAATTTCTGGAATCTGAAGGCACAACTGGAAGCTCCTTGCAAAAATCGAAGTTTAGAGCTTTGGATCGAGATTTTTGGTTGGGTAGATCTCCGGGAAACGCAAACCCTAATTCAAGGGTCTCCCCAATGAACCCGGGAGGACAAAAAGGCAATTCTGAAGGGCAAAACTTTGCTGATCTCAAATTCTGAATACACCAGGCTGATCAGCTCATCAAGGCGCATCTTTCTATCCTTTCAGAAATTTGAAATTCAAATTTTGAATTTTTAGGGTTTTTCTGACAAACCCTAATCCTATAACTTTCGATCCTGGAAGTATAGGATTGGGTTAATCCTGGAAGAAAATGAGTTGGACTCATATGTGAAAGAAGACATCCCTATCCCAGAGGATGAAGAGGCCAAGGTATTGCATAATAAGAACTTGGTCAAGGCAAAGAGAATCATTGCTGATTCTATCAAAGACCATCTCATACCCCATGTGTATTCTCTTAAGACACCCAAGGAGATGTTTGAATCTTTGACCAAGCTATTTGAAGGAAAGAACATAAATCAGAAGATGACCTTGCAGAACCAATTGAAAGGAGTAAAGTTTCAGAATGGAGAAACCATTCAATCTTATTTTTCAAGGGTCTCCCAGATCAAGGAACAACTAGAAGCAGTGGATGAAATGGTGGAGAATGGTGAAGTGGTGATGACAACTTTAAATGGCCTACCCAGGTCATGGGATTCCTTCATTCAAGGAATTTGTGGAAGGAATAAGTTGATCTCCTTCAACAGATTGTGGGAAGAATGCTCTCAAGAAGAAGCTAGACTTATAGCTCGTGAGGAAAAGATGGGAGGTGAAGATCAAGCTCTTGCAGCTCACACCAAAAGAAGCAAAACCAAGAAGGAGCACTCTCGCCACAATAGATCCTATCAAAAGAGTAAGAAGGACCTAAGATGCTTCACATGCAATGAGAAGGGTCACTTTTCTTCAGATTGTCCCGAGAACTAAAGGGATAATAACAACAACTCCAGTAAGAAGGGCAGCAAAAGAAGGTTTCATGCTCATGCTGCCGAAGATGATGAACCCCCAAAGAAGAAGGCTAGGGCAGAAAGTGATAGTGATGATGACTCATCAAGTGAAGAAGAGTATGTTCTGATCTTTGCTCTCACAGGTACTATCTCACATGGTTGTAATGATTGGTTAATTGACAGTGGGGCTTCCAAACACATGACTGGGTTTAAGGAATCTTTTGTGAACCTATCTGAACATGAATCACCCCATAAGGTGAAACTTGGGGATGATTATCAATACCCAATCAAAGGAAGTGGTGAAGCCTCCTAAAACCTAGATTCTGGAAAATCTTTGAAGATGAAAGAAGTCCTTTATGTACCTGGGCTCAAGAAGAACTTACTCTCCATCTCTGCATTGGATGCAAAAGGTATGAGGGTTGCATTTGTGGATGGCCAAGTCCTAATGTGGCCAAAGGGAAAGAACATAGATGATGCAGTAGTGATTGGAGAGCAAGAGGGAGGTTTGTATAAATTGAAGCGACAACCTGAACATGCCATGGTGCATGAATCCACGGAGCTAAGTGAATTTTGGCATAGAAGACTTGCTCATATGCACTATAGAGCACTTCCAATTGCAAGCAAGGCAGTAGAGGGTCTTCTTGAAATCAAGACCAAACATGAAGGTGTTTGCAAAGGATGTGCAAAAGGTAAGAACATTAAGAAGGCTTTCCCAAGCAGTGAAAGCAAGGCAAAAGACATCCTGGAAATCATCCACTTAGATGTATGTGGTCCTATGTCATCCAGTTCCCTGAGTGGGTATGTTTACTATGTCTCATTTATTGATGACATCTCCAAGAAGACTTGGGTATACTTCTTAAAGAGAAAAGATGAGGTGTTTGATAAATTCAAGGAATTCAAAACCTTGATGGAGAATCAAACTGACAAGAAGATCAAAACATTCAGATCTGACAATGGTGGAGAATTCACCTCAAGTGACTTCAAGAAGCTTTGTAGTGATTCAGTAATTAAGAGGGAGTTGACTGCTTCGTATAATCCTCAACAAAATGGAGTTGCAGAAAGGAAGAACAGAACTATTATGGAAGCAGCAAGGGCAATGCTGCATGACCAGCATCTACCTATGCATCTGTGGGCAGAAGCAGCTAGAACAGTTGTATATGTGCATAACAGAACACCCCCCAAGATATTGGACAACAAGACACCAGAAGAGGTCTTTTCTGGTAAGAAACCTGAATTCAGTCATGTCAGAATATTTGGTTGTCCAGTATACACTCATGTCCCAAAGGAAAAGAGGACTAAACTAGATCCTTCAGGAAAGAAGGGTATCTTTGTGGGTTACAGTGAAAGCTCGAAGGCTTACAGAATATACTTTCCAGGGTTCAATAAGATTGATGTCAGCAGGGATGTAACATTTGATGAAAACTCATCATTCATCAAATCAAGGAAGGCACCTATCGAAGTTTATGAAGAACCTAAGGAAACCAGATTTCAAGACACTACCATGACTGAAGCAGTTCCAGAAGTTGTTCGTGAGTTTGAAGATCCACAAGAACCTATAGATCCACCCCGTGAGGATAACTCTCACAAGAGGAAACCTGCATGGGCTAGAGAGCTCATTCAAGATGTAGAAAGATTTGGCATTCTAGAAGAAGAACACAAAGCAAAGAAGAGAACCAGATCACATACCAGCTATGTTGCTTTACTCTGTGACATTATGAACAAAGAGCCTTCCAGTTATGAAGAAGCAGTGGAAAAGAAAGAATGGAAGGATGCCATGGTTGAAGAATACCAATCAATAATGAAGAATGATGTTTGGGATGTTGTCCCAAGACCTAAAGAGAAGTCTGTTGTGACTTCCAAATGGATCTACAAAATCAAGCATGCTGCAGATGGCAGTGTAGAGAAATACAAGGAAAGATTCGTAGCTCGTGGCTTCTCTCAGAAAGAGGGAATAGATTATGAAGAAACTTTTGCACCTGTAGCCAGGTATACTTCCATCAGAACAGTTCTTGCCCTGGCTGCAGCAATGAGATGGAAAATACACCAAATGGATGTCAAGACTGCTTTCTTGAATGGTGTAGTTGAAGAGGAAGTATATGTGGAACAGCCACTCGGTTTTGAAATACATGACAGGGAGTCATATGTGTGCAGATTGAAGAAAGCCTTGTATGGCTTGAAGCAAGCTCCCAGAACCTGGTATGGTAGGATGGATAGTTTCCTATATAGTTTGGGATTTACCAAGAGTAAAGCGGATTCCAACCTTTACTACAAGGTTGAGGAAGGGAATCCTGTGATTCTACTCCTGTATGTGGATGACTTATTTGTAACATGAGATGACAGACTGATTGCAGATACTAAGAGGAAGCTTGCTGCTGAATTTGATATGAAAGATTTGGGAATGATGCACTATTTCCTAGGTATGGAGGTGTGGCAGAGTGCAGGTGGGATCTTCCTTGGTCAAGGGAAGTACACAGTAGATATCCTGAAGATATTTGGGATGATGGATTGCAAGGCCATGGCCACACCTATGGCATCGAATCTGAAGCTTCTATGTGATGCTTCATCTGAGCCAGTTGATGTCTCTATATATCGTCAGATGATTAGGTCCTTGATGTACCTGATGAACACGAGACCAAACATTTTCTTTGTTGTGAACACATTGATTCAGTTCCTGACAGATCCAAGGAGTGTTCACCTGGTTGCTGTAAAGCATGTTCTGAGGTACCTGAAGGGTATAGTGGATTATGGGCTCAAGTATGAGGTGAATCAAAAGTTTAACCTGCAGGGTTATGTTGATTCAGATTGGGCTGGCAGTGCTGCAGATAGGAAGAGCACATCTGGGTGCTGCTTCAGTATGGGATCAAGTGTGATCTCTTGGTTTAGCAGGAAGCAGTCTTGTGTAGCACTGAGTACAACTGAGGCAGAGTATGTTGCAGCCTGTTCAGCTAGTTGTGAGGCAGTATGGCTATGGAAGCTACTGTCCGAGTTATTTGATCTCCCGTTGGATGCTACTGGTATCTTCTGTGATAACCAGAGTTGTGTGAAGCTGTCCGAGAACCTAGTGTTTCATGACAGGTCGAAACACATAGAGATCAAAAATCACTATATCAGGGATATGGTGCAGAGAGAAGTTGTGAAGCTCCTATATGTTGCAACGGATGAGCAGATTGCAGATGTGCTGACGAAGCCACTAGCCAGGGTGAAGTTTGAGTACTTCAGAGAGAGGCTTGGCATTCTTCAGATCGAGGACACTTCGAGGAAGAAGTGATGGACACATTTGCTGAAGCCATTCCAAGCATGTTGGAAGGAGGATCCTTCACATGGCTGTGGATGTAAGCATTGAATGATGAGCATCAGGATGATGTTCTGGTTTCTGCTGGATATGATCAGTTGGATCATTTTTATGTATGTATGTATGCATCATGTTGGATGCTAGATATGATCAGTTGGATCATTTATCTGTATGTACGCATCATGTTGGATGCTGGATATGATCAGTTGGATCATTTATATGTATGTACGTGTCATGTTAGATGTTGGATATGATCGGTTGGATCATGTGTATGTATTTTTGTATATGCATCATGTTGGATGCTTGGACCATGTATTTGTATATGTATCAGGTGGATCATGTATGGTGATATGTACCATGTATTTGTATCAGGTGGATACATTGTATGATCAGGTGGATCATGTATGATGATATGTATCAGGTAGATACTTGGTATGCATCAGGTAGATGCATTGTATGATCAAGATGATCATGGATGACGAGCTTCAGGATGTTGCTCCAGATGACATGCAGCAAGATGTTGCAGTGATGATGATCAGGATGATCATGTGTACATCAGGATGATGTATGGTGAGTATCAGGTTGATACTCTATGGCCGTGGATCAGGTTGTGCAGATGAGCATATAATTCGTTCCCATGGGAGATTTGCAGATAGTCTTTCAAGGTTTTGCCTATGGCATGTAATTCGGTGCCCTGGGATATCTGGCAAATGCTCTTTCGAGGTTTTTCTCTGGGAGGACATATAATTCATTGCCCTGGGATATCTGGCAGATGCTCTTTCGAGGTTTTGTCCTATGGCATATAATCTGTCCCTAGGAGATCTGATAGGTTGGGCTGTGTGCTCGTAATAAGTCCTGGGATGCTCTTGCGAGGTTTTTCCATGACCACATGTAATTCGTGCCCTGGGAGATCCTATAGGTAGAGCTGTGTGCTCATAACAGCCTGGGATGCTCTTATTAGGTTTTGTGGTGACCACATGTAATTCATGCCCTGGGAGATCCTATAGGTAGAGCTGCGTGCTCGTAACAGCCTGGGATGCTCTTGCGAGGTTTTGTGGTGAGGTCACATATAATATGGTCCTAGGAGATCCTATTGGTAGAGCCGTGTGCTCGTAACAGCCTAGGATTCTCTTTCGAGGTTTTGCGACGCACGTAATAAGTCCTGAGGATTCCACAGTATGGCCAGTGATGACGAAGACCTGCAGGTGGTGGGCCTACATCCAGTATGAAAAAGGACTGGCTCTATAGAACTTCCTATGACGAGTAGAGTCAGAGATTGGTTGAGATAGCAGTAGCAGTGACAATGACGATGACGATGCATTGATGACGTTGATCCCGAGAAGAAGACTTGTCTAGCAGTTCTGTGTCGAGAAATACCTTCCTAGTTAAGAGGAAGTGTTGATGTATATGTAACTTCGGAATGTATTTCATCTGTGTATTTTATATATATATTTATTGTACCCTTATAAGAGATGTGTCATTCCTCTATAAGGAAGTGTCGTCATGTGGATTGACAAGTGTCGCAAGTGTGTGTACTTGCCGATGGGTTATTAGACCACCATGTGGGGTCGGCCCTGAATTATATATATTATAATGTGGATGTACCTAGCTAGACAAGTCGGCCCCATAAGGTCACTAGGTAAAAAGGTTAGTATAAATAGAGATCGGAGATCTCTATTTTACTCACTCGAAAAAGTAACTCACTCTCACTCAGAAAGTGGCGCACTAGTGAGGAGGAGGATCATCTGCTATTAGGAGACAATCTCAGTGTATTTTGGTTGTACTTTGGTTGAGCCATTTCTATCTCTATCTCTAAGGAAGTTGTGGGGCTTTTCACCTTAGGGTTTTCCCCACGGAAACTCTATGTCTCTTGTCTCTTATGCTTTTGATTCTTGTGATGCTTGTCATATTTTGATTGTCATGCATTGATATACTGTATATGTTATTCTCTCAGCAAAGATCCTAGAGTATTGTGAATTAATGCTCAAAATTTAACAGATGTATGTGAAATGTAAGCATTAATAGCTACTCTACTTCTACCATCTTTTTCTTTTATCGTATGGACCAAATCTAGGTTTCCATAGTACAACTATAACTACTACATTTCTTGAAAAAGGGGATGGGGGTACATCAGAGTTCACACACACAAATATAGTGTCTATGAAAAAAATAGAAAAAAAGTTGGAATTATTGTAATATTGTTAATCAGCAACGATTCAAAGAAATTTTAGGATCAAATCATTCCACGATCCACCAACATTTTCACCAATTGACATTCGACATTGACCAATGCATTTGAAATTGAAAAATGGTGAATTTAATATTTAATCATTCTCATAATTCATTGATTGAAAAACAATGGACTCGTAGTATTGAGTCCTAATATTGAAACCAAGTACATAAAAAATTATCCAATGACAATTCTACAAAAATTAAAAAAAAACATAGTTGAGTACTAGTAGTCAAGGCATCATGTTCTCTATTGTTGCATCATCATCATTAAGTAGAGTTATCTCATTAGTGAACATGATTTCTAGATAATAATTAATTTGTAGTACAAGGTCATGCTTTATCACTGTATCTATAGTTGTTTAATTCTAATGTGGCCTTGGAGCTGGAGCATGAAACCCAAATTTATGATATTCCAATAACACAATCCTATTTTACAGAGCAACTGAGTGTGAATATTTATTCCATATAATCTCAATAATCCATGAAAGGAATCTGTGTTCTGATTGTTACTGATGATGTCCTGAGATATTTGATGTGGAATTCCATGTGGCTATTTTTTATGAACATGACATAAGTGGCCACCAGCATAGCCTTGTATTTCCCACAAAAGCATTATAATCAAATCCATTATTTTTCTTCATTATCTATGTTTGGGTATGATTCATCCCTGAAAGTATGGTGTATTTGTCCCCAGTGATAAGTTGGTTCCAATTTTGCCTCACTGCCGATATCATCATATTACATAATTGAAAAACCTTCTATGTCTGCTCAGTCATCCCTCCACTTCCAAACCCTCTTTGATGACCTTCAATTTAAAATGGGCCTTCCAAAAATAATACAGATTCCATGTCATCATGTATTATCCAATCAAAATGCTTTAAAATTCAAAAAGGGAGCACCTAAAAAAATTGGAGGGAAAAAATAAAAACTACTTTTTTGGGTCATATTTTCAACTTATCTCCTTATAGGTTTACTCAAATTTCAAGCAGGAGGACTCGTTGGATATATAATTAAATTATGCATCCAACGAGTACCCATGTTGCATACTTTTAACAACATCCACACCATGAAAAATTGAAAATACATTAAAAATGTGTTTTCTCTCACTAGAAACACTTTTTTTTAATGTATTTTCAATTTTTCATGGTGTGGATGTTGTCAAAAGTATGCAACATGGGTACTCGTTGGATGCATAATTTAATTATGCATCCAATGAGTCCTCCCGCTTGAAATTGAGTAAACCTACAAGGAGATAAGTTGAAAATGCGATCCAAAAAAGTAGTTTTTTTACTCTCTCTACTATTATTTTATTATTTTCTTATTATTTTCCTTAGGAGGCCCATTTTTTACCCAAATTTCCTCTAATGGGTTTGTTGCCTTATTCTCCTTTGAGACATTTTCCTGCTACGACAAATTTTCTTTGAAATAATTTTCAATTAGCATCATCACAAAGTACAACAATATTCTCTTTGTCTTTGAAAACAAATCAAGATAACAAAATTCTTTCATGAATCGACATATTGTGCATTCTTGATCGCTTTCCTATCTTTCAATATTTCCTCATATATATTTGTATTTTGTTAAATAAACATAGTTATAGTAAGTAATTCATCAAAGATCCTTCAATATAAATATGCTACTTGTCTCAATATGCATTTCATGTTTTCTAACTTATACACTTTCAAAAACAATTTATTTCTTACTATGTCCATTTGTGTATTAAAATGTCTTTTGAGGACATTAAAACCAGCAATATTGCATTATTGTACTGTAAAAGATCTCCTCAACAATTGTAAAAAAAAAAATCATTGTTGCCTCTTCCTTTCACTGCAAATAGGTGATTCGAAATGGATCAATATACGATTTGTCACCTACTTGGATCTTTCGAGGTTAGGAGATTATAAGAATTGGCTTGTAAGGCCCATTTTATGGGCCTATCTCATTTTGCAAATTTGGGGTCCAAAACCTTTTAGGGCCTGTTTTAGGGTCTACATAATTTTTTTTGGAGTCAAAAGTTCATTTCTTATGATATGCACCTTCATGTGATTCTACACTCTGATACCTTTCCAACGGTCCAAAAATAGCCTCAAACAGAGTTTGTACGCAAAAGTTATGCCTCCCACCATTTGACCTATCAGTTGACTACCATGGTACCGAGTGGATTCGACGTTAGCTCTCATTTATCTCACATGTGGATATATTCACGTGTTGACCTTTAAGAACATTCTAGAAGGACCAAAAACCTAAGCCTAATATGGAGTTGGGGCATGTAAAAATCCTAAAATTAACCATAGATGGCTATCGGGCTATGTTAAATACCAGGTCATTAGGAGAAGAAGGGGTTCCATTATTTTGATGTATTGTATTGTTCCATAGTAGAGAAACAACACGGGAGTGGATGTTAGAGTACACTAGAGGAGATATGAGATCCTGTAGTAGCCATTTTAGGCGTTGAGTCGCAGGTAACTCCATAGAGAGTACCATTTCCTTTGTATTTTCATTTTGACATAAAGAGTAAGGCATAGTCCTCATTTGTGGCTAGGTTTTTCCCCATAGTGGGTTTTCCCTGGGTATATCTTGTGTTATTGTATGGATCGCGTGCTTAATTTATCTAGTTATTCTTGTTTCAATTTAAATTATTTGTCATTCAATAAAAATAAGATAATAAAAAAGAACTAAGTTATAAGATCCGTTGTGGCGAACTGTTCTAGTGGAATATCCATGATTGTTTAAGGATAACTAGGAAACAACATGGAATATCTAAATTTCTTTGTGAAAAATTTGAAGAAAATTGTGTAAAAAATCTCATTGACTTAACAAATTAAACACATACATCCACTATAATACATGTGCACTAGAATATGCTAGTTTGTTGTATAGTTTCCTCAAACTGACAAAATGCGTTCACCTTGTCATAATGTTTTCTTTCATTTAAGAAACAAAAAAAATAGTTTTCTTTCTTTCTTTCATTATTCACTTGTACAACTGTGCATTCGTTTGTCCAAATTTTCAAGAAAATTGCATAAAAAAATCTTGTTGACTTAACACATTAAACACATGCATCAACTGCAATACCTTTCAACTATGTATTTATTTGTTGTTTAGTTTCTTGAAACTAAGAGTATGTTTGCACATTGTCATATTGTTTTCTTGCATTTCAAGAACCAATGGATACTACAACTATACTTTTTATGCAATCCTTTGTATCATTGTTTGACTAAATCCTGACAACTATCCCTAAGTGTGCTTTCACAAGATTGAATCAGAAAGGTTATATTGTTCATTGATCCAAGCATATACATTGATTAAAGTGAGCGAGACCCATCAACATCGATACTTATATTTTAGTGGTTGCACTTTTGGGAACTAGATTACATCAAGACACATGGCATGGATATGCAAACATTCTGTATTTTGATTAAAGAAAGCGAGTCCAATGAAATTGTTTTTATTTTTTATTTTTTATTTCTTGTTTTTCCACAACAAAGCAAGACTGATGTAATTTTCTTCAAGTTCAATCTTCCCAAATTTTTTCTTTTATGTTTTCCAAGAAAACTGTTCTTTTAGCATCTCTTCAATTAGTAGTTTCTATACATGGCAGTAACAGGTTCAATGCCAAATCACCAACCATGTAGTTAAGATTGTGGGAAAGGTTTTGTTGGTGATGGGACATTGAGTTATGAATGATGCTTGAACAGTTTCTTTCTCACTTTAAGTTGGCACATTGAAAATAGATTCAAGGTCATCCCTTACAATACAACTCAAGTTCCCAAGCCCTGCAAACCTCACTCTTGATATGTGACTATCCCTAAGTGTGCTTTCACGAGATTGAATAAGGCAGGTTACATTGTTCATTGATCCAAGCATATACATTGATTGGAGTGAGCGAGACCCGTCAACATTGATATGTCTATTTTAGTGGTTTCATTTTTGGAAACTAGATTACATCGAGCCACATGACATGGATATGCAAACATTCAAGATTTTGATTAAAGAAAGCAAGTCCAATGAAATTGTTTTTAATTTTATTTTCGATTTCTTCTTTTTCCACAACAAAGCAAGACTGGTGTAATTTTATTCAAGTTCAGTCTTCCCAACTTTTTTCTTTTATGTTTTCCAACAAAATTGTTATTTTAGCATCTCTTCAATTAGTAGTTTATATACATGGCAGTAACAGGTTCAATGCCAAAGCACCAACCATGCAATTAAGATTGTGGGAAAGGTTTTGTTGATGATGGGATGTTGAGTTATGAATGATGCTTGAGCAGTTTCTTTCTCACTTTAAGTTGGCACATTGCAAAATATTTCAGGGTCATCCCTTACAAGATAACTCAAGTTCCCAAGCCCTGCAAACCTCACTCTCGATATGTGACTTTTCAAATTATTGACCAGCCTATCATTTTCATCAAGAAGAAAAGCCTAACATATTTAATTGTACACCTAACATAATTACTTTATCTTGAATTTATATGATAAACAAATTAAAGTCACCATGCATAAAAGGCACAAGAAAACTTCCCAAGGCAAAATACTTATTCCTAATTTGTTAAAAAGAGTAAGTATGTGATCTGCTACTTTTCCGGGGTAGATGTATTTGGTTTGGTTTAGAATCTCTATTTTTTCCATCCAGCTTGGAGAATTTTTTCCATTTTGGATTTATATATATTGAAACATGGAAGGCATATTAGGGGTTATATAATTTGTTTTTGGGGAATTAAACTGTAGTCATGGAGATACTCTTCACCTTCGTCCCCCACAATGATACAACCACCTCCATTGTTAGCGAGTAGATTTTTTGCAAATTGTCACCTGTCATTTATTATGATGCAAAGAATTTCTTGCTACTATGTGATTGAATAAATTACGCTTACTACTAGTTTTTTGTTCATTGGTTGTTAAAGATTAAATTGTCGGTAAATGATTGGTAGTTAATTGTTGTTGTTTTAATTGTTTCTTCACTCAAGACACAGTTTTTTCACCTTATTTTCATTTGATTTTTTGTTATGTTCAGTTCCAAAACTTGATCTCAAGTAGTTAAACTTAGTACTTTAAATAATTCTTTCTCTTAGTTGTTCAAGGACGGCCAAAGAGTGAGTCTTGTATGTTTCTTTTCATCATTAAATGTGCATATTACATTATCAGATTTTAGTGTGCACCTTCTAGCAACACCACCCCTATGACTAGAAAACCACCAGTCCAAACAAAGAGACCAGGGATGTAATGTCCCCATTTTGGTAGCACTATGGTCCACCACTAGGCCCATTAGATTCCCATGGATAGAGTGGAAATTGATAATTAATTTGGGAATTGTTTTCCTAAGGTTTGCCATGCATAAAATTGATCAAATAAATCAAAGGCAAAGTTTGTCCACATTTGGAAAGCAAAGTTGGTCCAAGGTGTGAACATGGACACTGTGGTGCTTAGGTGAGGCTTATCCAAACATTAATGGGTAGAATAAGTCAAAGAGGCACCAAGGGGAGAAAATTGGACCATAAGGAGATGTTTATCCCATAAAATAGACATTTCCTTAAAATAGGGAGAGCTAGTGGATCAAGCATTAAGAAAAGTGGAAAAAATCCAAATGTGGACAACCAAGGCTCCTTAAAAGGGGGAAGAAGTGTTCAAACGAGTTGGAGGGAACCATTGAGGATGTTAGAAAACCATTTGACCATAACTATTGTCTAGTTGATGGTTTTTTATGTTCCATTGTATTTGCCACTAGTATTGGTTGGTGGTTTTGGTTTTCCCATTGTATTGGGACCTTGTATTGGGCACAATGAAAGGTTATAATCTTAAAAGGGGGTTCAAGGCGCAACAAGGAAGGTTGGATTGTTGGTTATTCATATTATGATAGAGTTGCTCATGCTACTTGTGCTTGGGAAATGTGCCCCTTGCAATCCATTCCGGAGATGGGACCCTAAACTTTTGTAACCAATTGGAGTCATCTTGTTCATTCAAGTTGGCCATTGTGGAGTGGAACTTTAGTCCATTCTCTATTCATACTACTGAATCAAGTCGATTTCTAGTACTCATTCCAGTTTTGTGAATTTTTCAATGTGTTTTGGTGTTTGGTGTTTGCTGGTCATTTCGAGAGTGGGTTGGATCTATGTAATCATTGTTGTTGTTCCTACATACCTCTAATATTTTTCATACCTGCAATGAATAAAATATGAACCTTTCTCTGCTTTTCATATTGTTATTTTCAATCATTTATTCTACCTATGCTCATTGTGTTGAATTTTTTACTTGCTTTCATTGTTTGGATCATATATTGATTTTTAGAGCACCAAATCAAGTTCTGTAAAATGATGAAGGTAGGTAGGATAGTATAGATCTCATCCCCAACATTGGTTCAGAAATTAGTGAGGTTTAGAGTCTATTTGGGTCGAGTTTAAAACAGACTAGTTGGCTTGTCCAATGAAACAAAATTTCTCTTAGTTCCTCCAAAAAGACAAATAACCTCTTATTTTTTAATCTGATCATTCTAGTATCTAGTTGGGAGTTTGTTACATTCTTCTACTTCTATATTTGCACTAGAATCTGTTGGGTTTCAATAGAAGTCCTAGGAATATTGCCTTGAATCCCTTGGTTTAGCCAAAGGAGTCTACCCAGGCGTGACGTACCCATAAAATGTGCATCTGTCGAGGTAGAGCCTAATTCTATATTCCAAATAACTTGATGGCCTATCCTAAGTTTGCAGTATACCACAGTATTCATTTTGGGAAATTTTGGGAAGGTTTGGGGGTGTTTGGAGTTAGTAGGAAAAATATAGCCCCAATTTTGTTGAAGTTGAGTTAGTGTGCCTGATTTTCGAATTGGGTACATTACAAGGGATGACTAGAAAACTAGTCTCAATAATGCATCCATGTTATCTAAGAACAATTCATAACCTAAAACACAATCCATTCCAAAGGAAGAATTTAAATAACATGTAACAATATATAATGCATACATGACACTTAAGGCATCACTGATATATAAAAATTACATGTTATGGAAAATTGCATGTAAACTACCAACCTATGTGATACTTATCCATATGAAATTCATGACAAACATAGATTTTGACATGTTTACCACATATTGAATTAAGTCTTGTATCTTGCCAACAACACTATGTAGAGGGCTATATTCCTCTCTTATCCCAATAGTTATTTAAGTAGGTCATGTGTTATGATTTAGCTACTTGTGCACTTCCCATGGGACATAAGATAAATTATTTCCTTTGAATTCATTGGATTTTGGACCTAAATCATATCTTAGTACATGAGAAGCATCTCTACTCTGCAGCCACTAGAATTTAGTTCACAAGAATCTCATAACCCTCATATGCCATATTTTGTTGGAAAAAGGTTCCTTATAATGGGTTTGTGTCATGGCATGCAGGCCTGTCAACAAGAAACTAAGCATACAAGTAGTATTCATAGCCTCAGCCCTTATTTCCTACCCTTTAATATTGTCTTGAGTTAAGAGACACATCCTTGGTGGCCCAAAGCATGGAACTTTACATCTATACTAGTTGTGGTTTTTTATATTTTTGAAAGGGCACATTTCATGATTCAAGATCTCTTGCATGTCCCTTAAGCAATGGAAGATTTTTTTAGGGCATATACCATTATTTTTGGCCTTGAATTGCTTATTGAACCAAGAGGCTTGTTCTTAGTGCACCAAATATGCATGGTGCATAAGCCATAAAAGTAGCGTCTATGGAAAAATCCCCCAATTTTTATCCCCATATGATGTCCTAGGCTATAATTCATGTCATTAGTGTACTAAAATTTAGAATTGGTCTTGTATTCCACTTGTATATCAAACATTTATTTTAGACATTTTGTGTGGTGGTTGAAACGTTGTGATTACTTTATGAGCCCTAAAACTACTGTATAGGGCGTATGATCCTAGGTTTGCTCCTATAGCATATATTGTATGATGAAACTCATCTTAACTATCGCAATATGAAATTCATCAACTCAATAATACAATCAAAACAGGAAATGCAAATAATGATTAAGTATGAGCAATTATGAACAATTTGAAGCTGGGCATATAATCTATATTTTTGGAGGCATTGTAACAACCCCTTTTAGAAGTTCAACCAATTTGGAAAATGAAACTTCAAAGAGAAACATAAATGAATTGTGATTGTAATAAAACATCATAGTCAAACCATTTTAAAGGAGACAAACATTTCCTAATTACCCCAGGTTGCCATTATTGGACTTCTTTTCATATCCTGGAGGAGAAAATGAGAGGCACTAATACATTTGAATTGTATTGGATTATATTTAATGAATGTGGGAGAAAAATATCCTTTGAAAACCACTAAGTCCTATTGGATCCTGTCACTACATCTCCCAAGAAAGATTATGTGCAGGAGAGACTCCAAAACAAAATAAGATTTTGAACTTGCAAGGAGAAAACAATCAATGGTTTTTTTAGAAATTGCAATTGGAGAATTTTATTGGTTTTGTTTACTTCTATAGCTTGTTGCCAAAACTTTCCTGAGTTTAAATTATTTGCAACTGCAAACCAAAATTATTGTTTCTCAATGATAAGTTCATCTACCGCAACATCTCATCAAGCTAAAAAATTAATTTGAGTTGAACTAATCATAAAACACCGTAAATTTTTCCCTAAAATCATTTATGCTCTTGAAATGCAAAGCATGTTGCTTCTCTATGGAAGAGGCTAGGTTTTATCTCACTATGCAATAAATGGGCACCATGCACATATATTTGGCTTAGATGCCAGTAAAGAGATAAATGGTAAAATTTGTTACCTTCTTGTTCTACATGTGGTGTATTCTACTATGCATCCCCTACTACTTGTCCCATTTATAATTGATTTCCTTATCTGTTTTGTTTCCAATGAAGTTTATAGATTCAACTTATGTTGTATTCATCAAATCGTTTTTCACTATCCCTCTCCACTTATCCCTTTTTCTCCCGACATCTTGCTCGTGCCTATGGAAGGGACATTACTAGACCGCAACTATTTCCCTTATTAAATGTATTACTTGAATATTAAACTTACAATTACATTTTTTATAACATATTTTACTATTTTCAATACGCTAATTCAAAATATCAATATATTAAAATTTATTACTTAATTCTCATATTTTTATTTATTTATAAAATCCATAAACTTATTGTATAAACTTTCTTTACATGTCATTTCCATTTATATATTAAGTTAAATATCAATTTATTACTTAATTCTCATGTCTTTATTTATTTATTAAATCCATAAACTTATTTTCCAAATTTTATTTACATGTCATGTACATTGTTGGCAGGTAGTTTGATGGGGAAATGTTGCGGTACCGCCGACGCTGCGACACATTGGATGAGGGCACGAAATGAATATTTTGTATTAAAGAATACCGCAGTTGGCGGGTTTTGGATCACTTTGACCATACATTATGTAATAGTGAGTCAGTTGTACTGCGGTATGTGGGTTTTTGGGGTCATTTGGACCGAGTCAGTAGATATTGGGTCAATTGTCCATAAGTGTCGGTTAGTAAGTCATTTGTAAGTGGACAAGTATTGTAATGGCGGAAGCCTATAAATAGATGAGAGTTGTAAGTGTTAGTTAGACATACATAGAGATAGAGGATATAGGGGAAGGAGCGAAGGAATAGAAGAATGATTGTGTTTTTCTTCTGGTATATGATCGCGACAGTAATATAATGGTGATGTTTTGGTACGATCTTTGCAATGTTGCGATGTATGAATGTTGTTTGATGTGATATATGTTTACTGCTGCTATGACAATAAGTGTTGTGATTAAGTAATGTGTTCTATGTTGAATGTGATGATAAATGTTGCGATGAAGTGATATGTTATAACTCCTTGCTGAATGTTTAAGTTTTATGTTCAAGTACCACAATAGAGTTAGTCTGCACAGCCACAACTTTCCTCCTCCCTCAGCGGAAACATGGTTTCGTCTGCTCTTCCTAGACACCTCGGGTGAGACCTCATCCGCTCTATGAGTGTTGCTGGGTGGGCTCAAACCTGCTCGACCCGGTGCCCAGGGAGACTGCGGTATGTGTCGATAGTGAGGTGAACCCATGTCGATCGAGGTCGCGTTGGTCAACAAATGGTTCCGTTGCCGGGACCGTATGCAGAGTAGAAGGAGGTCATGTTGTGGAACCCGACGAAGCCAGAGATACAAAAATGGTTCGATTAGAAGCTGCAGGAGTTTGCTAAAGAAGAAAGCTGGAACACGCGACTGACGGTAGATCACTGGGTGGGAAGATATATTCACGATGGTCCGCATGAATGGTTTTTCTGTGAATTTCCGGTCATTCTGTATGAATGGTTGTCAAAGCTAACCTTCCAGAAGAAGAACTTCCAGGGTGGTGAGCCGACGGCTTGGACCCCGGAATTGATTCAAGAGGTACAGGAAGTCGATAATAAGGCATCGTAGGCTATTGAAGTTTGGCTTGATAGCATCTTGGAAGGATATATCACTGAATTTTCGGTTGACATGAAGAAATCCTATAGTGAAGCTGCAAGATATTTCTTCCGAGGACCAAGGGGAAGGTTTTTGTTGTCGCTCCAATTGTCGATTAAGATGCTAATCTGTGAAAAGGGTATATTAAAGATGCACCTTGATCAATAGACATCCTGGTGGTAGGAGGCCGTGGGTACCGCGACTGCTGGGGAATGGTATATGGAATGGTAAGGGGTAGATGGGTGCAGACTATGAGGAGACTGTGAGCGAAGCCGAGGAAGAGAGTGGTATTACAAGAGGAGGAGCGAGGTTTCGACAGGAGAAGAGGCAGAGGACAAGAGAAGGTCCTGTTGCGATCGAACTGCAAAACCATGAAGGAAGACCACACAGGACGAAGCGACCTCACGGTCCTGATAGGAATGACCAGGCTACGCCCAGGATAGAGGTAGGACCAAACCCCAGCACCAACATACCCACACCTCTGCTCACTGACTCTCAAACAACAAGGAATACTACTTCGACACCGCCAAGTTTGTCAATTCTACAGAAGTTAATTGGTAGTATCACAGCGATAGGAGGAAGGAAGCCCTGGATGGCGGGCGATGATGCTAAGTTACCATTGTTCCATGGAAGTGCGATAGACAACCTGGAACAGTATTGGTTTTTGTGTGAAGCGGTTTGGACCATGAAACAGATCACTGATGCCGATGCTAAGAAAGGACAGTTAGCCACGACTCTGTGAGTTCGTGCATTAGATTGGTTCATGAAGTTCATCCTAGTCCCTACGGGGGCCCTGGAGAAGTCACTGGATGAGATTCGGGATGGGCTAATTGCTGAATTTAGATGGCCTAAGTCGGAGGCCCAATACATTACTGAATTGAAGGAAATTAAACAGTATCCCAATGAGACAGTATGGGATTTTGACCAGCGATTTAAGACACTGAAGGCAAAGGTTATGTTCGATATGAGTGTTGTCCAACATAAAGAATGGTTCATTGCAGCACTGCTACCCCACATTCGCCTGCTACTGATGCAGCTAAACATATCGACTCCTAGCGAAGCTCTAGAGATTGCAATGCGATTGGAGGCGTCACTGATTGGAGATAATGCAGCCAGAATGTCATAGATACAGACACAGCTCGCTAACCTAACTATACAATTACAAGATTTGAAGAAGAACAAGGAACAACACGATGAAGTATGGTGTACATGATGCTGAGAGAAGGGAATACAAAAGATAATTGCCCGGATTTCCATAATTGTTTGGTTTCAGGCGCACCAAACCTGTTGAATGGCGACAATATGCCGTGGTGCCATGTCTGTCATGTGTTTGGGCACAGTCACGATATTTGCCCTTATATGCAGAAAATGGTCACAACCCCGCGAAATCTTTACTGTACATTCTGCAAGTCAGTAGGTCACAATGACAAAGATTGCCGTGCATATGGGTTGCTACAAGAGAGGATGTGTGATGCATTTTACGTTAAGGGCGATCAACGGATTGTGCAACAACCACCACTGCTGCTACCGCAACCAGAGATACCATTTGCACCACAACAACAGCAACCACAGTAGTTCATGCCGCAATACACTTCCATGCAAATGACTCCCCCACAGCCACAACATGTACAGCAACTGCAGTATGAACCACAAGGGAAAGGGATTCCACCAGCACCAATGCAGCAACAGTTTAACCAACCTCAATACCAGCAGCAAGGCGACTACCGGGGAGGATACAGGGGCAGACGCGGTGGTGGATTTGGTCATGGAGGAGGAGGTCGAGGCAATCGTGGACCTGTTCAATGTTATCACTGTGTGGTATGGGGGCATTATCAGCGCGACTGCCCATTGCTATAGAATCAATGTACGTTTTGTTTTGGTAATGATCATACGGTTGAGAATTTTCCATAGTTGATTGCACGATGGCAGGCTGAGAACGCTCTACAACTACAGAATCAGGCCCAGCCACAGCAACTAGTACAGAACCCGGTGCAAAACCAAGCCCCGCAACCACCACCGAACATCAATCCAAATGTCAATCAACCAGGAAATCTGCAGCAGAACCAGATGCAGGGTGCCAATATTTCGACCATTTCTGTAGAACCGTGACCACAAGATGCTTCGGTGGCTGTTGTCACTCGTGGAGGCAAGACGACTGGGGAAGATGGTTCGTGACCACTGATTTGGTTGGCTGGCCAGAATACGGTACCTTTCGACATTGAAACAGAATGAGAAACATTCCTGGAAACACATCGCACCTTGGAGAAAGACCATGGTAAGGCTGTTGTTTGCGATATGCCACCTGTCTTTGATACTACTGTTAACACCCAAAAAGTGCTCACTAGCTCATTTACCACATTACATGACTCATTTGTCCATTTTCCTACCATATTTCCATTAAAAATCCCAAAAAACCCATTAAAAAGCCTCCAAAAGGCCTAAAATGCCTCCAAAAGGCCAAAAAACCATCAAAATAGCCTAAAAAAGGCTAAAAAACCCCCTTTTCCTCCAAAAATAGCAAAAATCCCCTAAAAAGGGAATAAAAATATAAAATAATGAGGAAAAGGAGGAAAAAACCCTATACAGCTGCCCAAAACCATGTGTTTCCTAAAACCATGGGTCAGCACTCCACCACCAAAAAACTATAAATAGGTGATGGAGATCCCTTATTCCATATCCACAATCACAAGCACCCTTACTCTGCCAAAATCTCTCTCGAAACCCTAGTCCACCTTTGAACTAGTTTCACCTTGAGAGCCACCTGTGGCCCATCCCCAACATTGGAGAAGGAGAAGGAGCATTCTTGGAGCTTGGAGCATCCTCTTGGACACTGCAAAGGGCTTCACCAACCTTGACACTCAAGGTAACATCAATACAAAGACATTCTTTCATTTTGATGTTTATGCTTCATGCTTGTATTAGAAATAATTTAATTTTTTGTTTATTGCATAATTAGTTTAATATACTGAACTGCTACTAAGGAGTCCATTCTCCTTAGTAGGTGCTCATTGGCACAAGCTAGGGGTAAAACCCTAGCTACAGTTTTGGCGACTCCCCTAGTTTTCGAATTTCTGGTTTCCGTTTTAAATTTTTTCTTTCGGCTGTCCCTTTCGGCCGCTGCATACCGCGTCTTTTTCCTCTACAGTCGCGTCCCGACCGCGCCTTTCAGGCCTTTACCCACGATCCGACCGTGGCTCTCAGACTGCTTCCAACGCTCAGTCGGCGGATTCAAGTCTGTTACCTGCGATCTGACCGTGGCTAACCAGCCTGTTTGCCGCGATCTGACTGCGCCTATCGGCCCTGTTCACGCGTCTCGACTGCGGCTTTTTGCCTCTTTCGGGCGTCCCGACTGCGCTCGTTAGCCTTTTAGCCGCGACCCGACTGTCTGTTTTTTCATTGTTCCTGCGTCCCGACTGCCACTGTTGGCCCGATAGCCGCGACCTGACTGGGCCTTTTCCCCTGTTTCCTGCGTCCCGACTGCAACTATTGGCCCGATAGCCGCGACCTGATCGCCGCTGTTGCCCTCCAACCCGCGGTCGGCCTGTTCTGACCCGCCACAAACCCGCGGTCTGATTTCTGCTCTTTTTCTGTTTTTGAGCCCAGCCCCTCTTGCTGCAATATTTTCTGCATTTGAACAGCCCTCTGTCCCACCTGCAGCCTCCTTCCTTACAGCCTTTCTGCAACATAATTTCTGTTCCTTTTACAGAATCTTTTTAAAATTTCAGTATTTTTATTTTCAGAAAATTTTGCAAATTAAAAGAATCAATTTCAGCATTATTGATAGATTGGAAGTTGCCCTCCCTTGTGGCACTTCTGTTTTTGGGTTCAACACCTCACGAGCACACACTCTGTCACCTTAAATCAAGTGAGCCTTAAAAAGTACCTAACTAAACCAACATTCTAACCCCACTTGGGGAACACAAAAGAATCATTGTAGTTAGGTAGGATCAGGGGGATAGGCTTCCAATAACACCCCTTGGTTATTTCACTTGAGACATAGTTGTTGTCCAACTAGGGAACCAAAATCCCCTAGTACTTTTTGGCACGGTCACGACCAGTTTATCAGAGGGCCTCTCCCTTAGGAGGGTTGAAGTCGGGAGACTGGTTCCGGAGGCCTGAGTGGAATACCGCACTCCATTCAGTAACCGAAGGGCTACCTTTCACGGTTCGCGGGATATCCCTGTATAGGGGTATTGCGGTCAACGAACTAAACGGCAGATTCACCTTTCTGGACGTGTCATGAACGGGGTATCTTAGTTGCCTTTCTTCTAGGATTGACTACCCGGTATCCCTCCCGGTAGGGGGATATCATAGCCACTTGGCTTTCCTACTCATATTGTCTGACTTGGATTTCATCACCTTGCAGAGGATATGTTTAGTTAAGTCAGAATACTTTTAGCTAGGTGTTTGCATGCTCCTTTACATCCCTTGGTCTAGTGAGTCCACCATTTTTCTTTTTTAGGAAACCTGCTGCTTGTTGGTATTCTGACCATCTTTGTTGTTACTCCACCTATTGTAGCACAGCTGTTGCAGTGGGTGTTTTGAGCTGGTTGTTGGCCTGAGTGCCTTGCTTTTTAGCTCTCCTTCTGCACACTCGGTTGCATTGGGATTTTTTGAGCTGTTTTTCATACTCACCTCAACCCACAGAGATTTAGACACCATCTGTCACCATTGAGTCCCCGAGACATTCTCGGCGCCTCAGGGGCGAGCCCCCACAGCACGGTTCTCTCGACACCACTCGTCATAGATTCCGATCATTGTCCGTTGATACCACTCATCACAGATCTAGAGCCTTGTCACTTGACTCCACCCGTCAGCGACGTAGGTCTCCGTCACCAGATAGTGACGCACCTTACTTTACCTCTGATTCTGACGAAGAGTCTGAGAACCCTATTTATACTGCCCCTACTAGCCCCATGGCTGGTACGACTTCCACTCCATTTGTCATAGGGACCATTGGTGGCACATCCACCACTACACCAGTTACTACACCTGTTTTTGGTATGCCCTCCATGGGGCAACCATCTACCGTTCCCCTCACGGTACCTATTCCCACAGCGGGAATACCTATCCCCACTACATCAGTGGCTCACACTACCCATGGTGGTGCTGGACCATCCTCCACTACCTCAGTTCCCCCACTTGGGGGAACCACCCTAAATCTTGTCCCTCCACTTGGGGGCACTGGCCCCAACTTGGTCCACAGCACTACTGTGTCACAGCCTTCTTCCAGTTTGCCGTTCATGGCTAGCCTCAACCTACCTGACCTGGCCAGATTGACCAACGATCCTATTCGACACGACCCTATGTGGCCTCATATGCCTACCAAACTACCCTCTGACATCCCTAAGTTCGAGGGCAAGGCCGGTGAGGACCCACAGAACCACATCATGTCTTTCCACCTATGGTGTTCCTCTAACTCCATCGTGGATGACTCTGTTCGCCTCCGTCTCTTACAGCGCACCTTCACTGGCTCTGCAGCCAAGTGGTATATTGAGCAGCCTCATGGGACCCACGCCACCTTTTCTTCCCTGGCCTCGACCTTCCTGCAGTTCTTCCAGTTGCCAGTCCGCTATGACGCGGGCGTTGAGATCCTTCTATCTTGTAGACAAAACACAGCTACCCATATCACGGACCACATCCATGAGTGGCGTAGACGCCGTAGCTTATGCAAGATTAAACTAGATGACCGTATCTTCCTCGATTGCTTCCTCAAGTCCCTGCTTCCTGTCATCGCTAAGGATGTAGCTTCAGAAAGACCCCAGTCTGAAGAAGAGGCCATCCTTAAGGCACAGCAGTTCGACCTCATTTACGCCCAGTCGGGTTACCTTTATACCATCATACCTGACGCCCCTCGCGGCGAGTCCTCCCATCATGATGCGCCGGGGGCATCCCACGCTGCAGATGGTATCATTGGCCGTGTTTCTTCGCATCCCCAACCATTTTCTATAGCACGACCTACCCCTGGCCCCGACCTGTCGAGGGCTACCTCCCAGTCTGGAGCAACCAACTCATATGCTCCCATGACACATCACCATTCCCATGGGCCCTCATGTCCACCACAGTGCTTCGGGTATGCGACTCCTGCTTATGCTCCTCCAGTCGCCCCTCAGCCTTACTACCATCAGCAGGCTGCCTCAGCTCCTGCGCCTTCCCAAGCCCCACCAGCTTATTATCCGCCCCAGGCCGCCCCTGCGGCACATCCACAACCGGCTCCGCAGTCCTATCAACAACCCCCTCAAGTTGCTGCACCTGCTCAGCCTCAACCTGCATATCATCCTCCGCAGCCTGCTCCAGCACCTGCACAACCTCAAAATCCACCTGCTGCCCAAGGACAGGTTTACGCCCAACATAACCCGCAGCAAAACCAGAATAACCAACGTAACCAGGGCCAACAGAACCGCGGCAAGGGCCGTAATCGGGGAAACAACCAACCTGCAGACCAAGCTGGTCAACCGGCTAATCCCCCTGACAATAACAATGCGGCCCCCGCTAATCAAAACCCTGATCGCCCGCCCAAGCAGGCCAAAAACCCCAATCTGCGAACAAACCACCCTTGTTCTATTTGCGGAGTCTATGGACATTACACCCACGCTTGCCCACACTTGGAGCGAGCTCGGCAGCTTTGGGTTGACGAGGCCCATCGCCAAGGGCATGCGGCTCCCCAAGCACCGCCCAACCCCCCCCAACCTCAGCAACCCCCTTTGGTGCTGCAAAACCCCTTACCGACCCAAGGCGTGGTGAACACTCAGCCGTTGGCCCCTCAAGCTAACGTGCAACCCCAACAACAACAGATCACCTACGCTGCCCCTGATCAACCCATGTTTGACTCAGGTACCCACCACTTACTGATGATGTCATCCGCTGACGTCAACCTCCAGACCCGTCGGAACCAATATGGCTCCACCTCTGAAGCCACTTCCACGGATAAAACTACTAACGCCCACCCCACCGATCAGGCGTTACGTATCCCTCCGCCTCCCACAGACGGCGCTGCGAAAGCACCTCGTTTCCCACTGCGCCGAATCAACAATAACCCTAATGCGCGTGCTGCGTCAAACTACAACATTGTAGACGACCTAGCCCAATCTCCCGCAGCCATGTCTGCGTTAGAAGTCTTGAAGAACTGCCCTGCCCAGCGCAAGACTTTACTTTCCGCCATCGGGGGGATTGACCCAACTGATTCACATTTGATGGCGTTTGATTTAGACCAGTCTGAACCACGCCTACCTTCCAGCTTAGCCTTCCAAGTTACAGTCTCCGTTAGGAATCTTGTTATCCATCGGTGCATCATTGATGAGGGTGCTTCCACATGCGTTATGTCTACATTTGTATGGCAGAAACTAGGATCCCCTCCTCTCCAGCAGTCCACCACTGCGTTACGTGCCTATGACGGTCGTTCGGCCCAGCCCCAAGGCCTCCTGCCCAACGTTCCTGTCCAGTTAGGTGGTAAAACAGTTCTTATTGACATAGAGGTAATCAATTCCCAATTGGATTACAACCTTCTACTTGGCCGCAGCTACATGTATGCCATGCGGGCGGTTGCCTCTTCTGTCTTTCGCACCATGATGTTCCCCCATGAAGGACGCGTGGTTAAGATTGACCAGCTCACCTACTATGATCCCAGTGCTCCCGCGGCATCGGAAAATGTTCTCCCCATGGTTGAACAACCTGTTTCTCCTGCCTCCACCTCGTTCGTTTCCTCTACGGGGCCTGGAGTCTACTCAGACGCGCCGATGACCTCCACCTTTCAATCCATTCCTCCGCCATCATCCACGCCCGAAATGTCTGACTTATGTACCTTGTCCCATGACATCCTACCACCTAACAATCAGCCATCTTTGTTGCCTAAACCACCCTTGGTACCTAGTCACATTGGTGTTACACCGATCCATACGATCCCCTTCCTAGTTCCTCCAGCAGGAGTAGTAAGCGCCCCGGTCATGGCTACCCTTAGCCTCCCTGGGTTAACCTTGGGATTACCTGTATGGTACCTTTCGCCTCCCGTTCGCCCGCCGACACCTGATGTCGTCCTCCAGCCGGTGCAACCCATGGCTACTACCACCCACCCACCTCCCGGGGTCCCTACCCCTTCGTCCTCCACGACACCTCCTCCTCCTCTTCAACCCACTGGGGGCAGAGGTCCACAACCTTACACTGCTGTCCCACCTCCCAAGACAGTCAAGAACCCTCCAGTGTTTCGTGCTCCTCCCAAATGCTCGCTGTGTGACGAGTTGGGCCATGCGACCCACCAATGCCCACAGTTACCCGCATTACAGAAGCACATGCAAACGCTCGATGATGACCCCAACATCCCAACTGTCGAACTAAACCCCACTCCTAAGCCTAAAGATAAGTCCCTACGTACCAACCACTCATGCGCCATCTGCCGTATTTACGGGCACTATTCACATCATTGTCCTGATCTCCCGGATTACAGAGCAGCTCTTTATGAGATGAACAATCTGGACCTTGAGACGGCACCACCTACCATTGAAGAGATCTACCCCCCAGACTCTTCAACTTCCGGAGAGGTCAATACCATCTACATGATCTCTTCAACCAATACTTCCACTACCCCCTCGTCAACCGATTTGACGACACAGACTTTCCGTACTGATGAGGAGATTCTTGAGGCCCTAACTGCCCCGGATTATCCTTGGGATGATATGCTCCACCGTTCCTATTTCATCCCAGAAGCGTCTTCCTCTAGCACCGCTACCCAATACACGGTCGAATCCAAAGACTTCCTCTCCACCAAGGTTGACTGGTTCAAGGACCCTATTCCTGCTCCTGATGCTTTCGAGGAGGGCAACATGGCCAACATCTCACCTGTCATCCAAGTTGATATTGCTGCTCCAGGTCGTGCCCCTGAACTCATTTCTTTAGGAGCATTCTGCAGTAAACAAGAGATTGAGGACTACACACACCTTTTCAAAGAATTCCGTGATGTCTTTGCCTGGTCTTATACCGAAATGCCTGGTCTTGATCCCGCAATTATAGAGCACCACATTGACACATGGCCTGATGTAACCCCCGTTCGTCAAAAACAACATCCTCTTCCTCCCTCAAAGTTCCCAGGATATGCCCCTGAACTCATCACTTTAGGAGTCTCCTGCAGCGAGCGGGAGATTGAGGATTATATACAACTCTTCCAAGAGTTCCGTGATGTCTTTGCTTGGCCCTCTAACGGAATGCCCGGTTTCAACACCGCCATTCTCAACCATCACATAGACACACGGCCAGAGGAACTCCATGTTCTTACTGAAACCAACTCTAAAGGCCTCCCTTTACGCAACCCCCATGATGGGTTGCATCCTACGGAATCTCTATCCATAGAATAATTCGCGGCCCCATTTTGGTCCGCATTGTACAGTTTGCTCTCTTTTTGTTTTTCACTTTTTTACCATCATCTTACATTCATCCTTTCTGCATGATTACAGATGGACCATCTTCCACCTAGTTACACTGGCTTCGCTGACGGCGCAAGCCGCTGGTCTCCCAACCTGGCTTCTGCAGCATGGGTCTTGTACTCCCCTTCCAACGAGATGATTCACCTTGACGGGATATGTATAGGCGCTGCTACCAATAACCAGGCGGAGTATGATGCCGTGACCGGTCTCCTGACTGCCGCCCTCCAAATGGGCATAAGTCACCTTCATGTGTTCCTTGACTCCCAGCTACTTGTCTCCCAGCTCAACAACTGCTACCAGGTGCGTGATCCTTGCCTTTTTAGAAAATTCCTGCGCACAAAACAACTCAGTCGACAATTTGAATCCATCACATTCACACATGTCCCCAGAGCTCAAAATCGTGTCGCAGACCAAATGGCCAACAACATCCTAGACTGGCATATCAATCACACCATGTAACATCATGCATCATCATCCCATAGCACCTCATAAAAATACATATAAAAACCCAAAAAGATTGCATCGCATCTACATTTGCATCCCTGTACATACACCACAAGCATATCCATAGGGGCATCCACGTGCCTAAACAAACATATATCATGTCACATCACATAAAATACACAAGGGGCATCCATGTGCCTAACATCCTAACCTACTTGCATCCACGTGCAACATAAACATATCATAACACATAAAGCGCATCCACGTGCGTACAAATACAACAACATCATATAAAAAGGTGCATCCACGTGCATATATATATCTCTCAAAAAATATACATGTCCAGTGCTATACATGTCCTGAGTACCCCTATACTCAGCTATACAAAAAATGGCTATACATGCCTACAACCTCATCTACATACATGCCGTAGCTACAAAACTCGGGGGGAGTCCCCTGCACTCCCTAATGAGAGTCGTATCCTGCATCACTGCCAGCATCGGCTGCCTCTGAGTCCTCCCCTCGCTCCTCCTCCGGCAAGTCCTCCTCGCCTCCGGCCTCCTGTGCCCGAGCCCGGTCCACCAAAATCGCCACCCGAATCGCGATGGACCTAAACTCACGGGGTGCCCCCATGCAATCCCGTACCACATCCGGATCGACATCTCGCCAACCCTCGTCGGTCACTCCTATCAATAACCGATCTAGCAGCTCCCGTACAGACTCTAGAGTCACCTCTGGGTCCCGGCGCCGCACCTCTCCTCGTCCAGGCAGAGCTGGAACGGCCACAATACCCTGCCGCGCCACATACCCTGGAGGTGGCCTCGGTCCCACATCTGCACAATCAACCATATGTCAGTCAAAGTATATCTATCAACTATCATATCCATAAGAAATTGACATACATAACATGAAATAAAAACACATACGTACCATCAGGACCCCATGCCTGTCCTGGTGCTCGTGGCGCCTCCGGATCTCCCGTGAAGTCCATGTCTCGATACGGGAAGTCGTCCAGCGTCAACGGTATCTGGAGCCACTGCAGGTACAACTCCTGCGTAAAATATCTGCCCACTTCGCCGCCACCACGGCGGCGCATCATCTCACCCCAACGGACCATCCTCGGCTCCCTCATCCCTCCTGCCCTAATCGGCACCCGTGGCCGCAGTGTGGGTACCCTCTCCATAAAGAAGGCACATAGGAAGGACCCAAAGCAAAAACCCTTGCCATCTTCCTTCGCTGCCGTCAGCTGTCGCTGAACGCAGGTCAGGAACATCTGGCCCCAGGCATAGTACGTCCCATCTAAGACGCGCTCTACCATCTGCATCTGACCCCCAGACACCTTCTCCGGCGACTGGGACCCCAATACCCTCACCATACACGCCGTCATGGCCTGCACTGCCGGCTCCTGTAGGTCCCTAACCAGGAGTGCATTCCTATGCACCCTCGCGTCCTGCCCGCAGTACCTCTCCAACATGTCCTCCATGTCGACGTCCGCGGCAACCCGCGGCTGTGTATCTGCCACCCTGCCCAAGCAGGGTAACCCCGTCAGAAAATAAACATCAGTGAGGGTAAGGTCTACCCTCTCCCCCTGTACCCGGAACGCCTGTATGTCCGGCTCCCAGAAGCTGATCAGACGGTTCAGCAACAATGTTGCTGTCCGTATCATAGGTATCTGTGCGAACTTCAAAAGTCCGCACAACCCCAGCACTGACCGCACATGGCGGTTCTCTCGGATGAAACGCATAGTATCATCAGGGATCTCCCGCTCTCTCCACAGAACCTGGGGCATCCTGCCAATCACACAAAGTGAACCCATCAGTCTCATGACAACTTAAGCAAAATACTTTTTTCCCCCCAAACAAGCCCTAAAAGCTCGGCCCAAAACCGCGGCTTTCGGGTTTCTTACCGCGGTTTTCGACCGCGGCTGTCAGGCACATGGTCGCGGTTCCCAACCGCGCCTGTCAAGCCCTAAACCCGCGGTTGGGAACCGCGTGTTCCTCCTTGGAACTCGCGGTACTCGACCGCGGTTCCATCCAAGAATCACGCGGTCTCCAACCGCATGGTTCAGCCCGAAACTCGCGGTCTTCCACTGCGGTTTCGTCCCCCTAACCCGCGGTCCACCCCACGTGGACCGTACAAGTCAACCCTGGGACCCACTACCCAACCCCCAACCCGAAAAAATATGCAGGTATAAGTTTCACGAAATACCTGTATCTCGCGGATCTGCAAACAGCCAGACGGATCGTCCAGAGATGCCACCTAAGCTCTGGTACACTCACCTCACAAGTCAAAGTCAACAAAGTACAAATGACACATGTCATGTTGGACCCACCACTATTTATAGTCAGTTGACTTTTTCTTGTTTTGGTCATTCTGGCCCCATACGGCATCCGTTTTACAAACCGTTTCCACCACTGGAATCAGCGCGACGTGACCGTCATGATGGTCACCTCGTTGCATTATTTTTGTCCTGTCATTTTTTACCCATTTTTCAGACACCACTAGTCGCCTCGGTTTGCATGCCACATTGGCCGTTCTCCGTTTTTCACCTATTTTATATCATCGGATTCATTTTTCCGAGCTGGTGATGATGCTAGAGATCATTTCTCGCTCTCACCTCCAGATTTTCTGGGCATTTTTCAAAATGCCCCCGTCACCTCGGTTTGCGTGCCACATCGGCCGTCACCCGTTTTTGACATCCTTTATATCGCCGGATTCATTTTTCCGAGCCCGTGATGATGCTTGAGATCATTTCTCGCTCTCACTTGGTACAATTCCAACATTGTGTCCCAACACCTTGCTGCCTCGGTTTGCGCGCCACATCGGCCGCCATCGGATTGTTCCACATTTTTTACATGAGCCATTCACTCCTGTCATACTGCAAATGTTTCGTTATTTTGCCACCATCTCATCTACCCCGCAAGGAGGTCCATCAGTGTTCCCACCTACCCTCGTTCTTGGTCATCATTACTTAACCTTGATTGAACACTTCCTCCTTGCCTGGCCATTCCTTTTGTTCGGTATAATTTTATCCCTATAGTTCAACCATTGCAGCCTTGCAAGATGAATATCGGCACCGAGGCTACTCCCAAGTTTGGTAATGTTGGGGATTATTTGGATGATGAGATGATGAGTAAGGTTACTGAGTTACTTCATGAGTTTCAAGACGTGTTTCCCAGGAATTTTTCTGAAATGAAGAGAATCCTAGGTGATTTAGGAGAGATGAAGATTCCATTGAAACCAGATGCTAAGCCAGTCCGACAGCGACCTTATCGGCTGAATCCGCGACATAAAGAAAAGGTCAAGGAGAAACTTGATCTCATGTTGTGTGCTGGTATTATTGAACCTATGGAAGAGTCTGAGTGGATCAGTCCTATGGTGGTGCAGAACAAGAAAACAGGCAAAGTGCGCATTTGCGTCGACTAGCGAAAGTTGAACGATGCCTGCTTGTATGACCCTTTTCCGACCCCATTTACTGATGAAGTACTTGAAGGAGTGGGTGGCCAGGAGATGTACTCTTTCACTGATGGATTCTCTGGCTACCATCATATTCTCCGGATATACATTAATGACCGATAATCAAGTGGTTTCTACCATGTTCGACTCCAAAAAATTGTAATCACATGGATAGATTCGTATCATTGTGGGTTCAGCTTGAAGACCCTGGGGAATTTATTTGCTACCAAGGTTGTGATGGAGATTGTTTCAGACGCACAGATCCACTTTGTATTGGTCGTGGCTGTGTTGTCAGTTCAGAGTTACACGGATCCACTTTTGTATTGGTCGTGGCTGTGTTATCATCTCATCATGGATCTACGATTGTGTCTAGTAGCCATGATTGTGTTCAATTGGTATTTACTATCATGGATATGCAGTGTATTGGTTGGAAGCCATGTTTTGTGTTGTATGAGACTTGTGGATCTCAGGTCATTTCTACAACAACTCCTTCAAACCAGCAAGTCCTTGCCATTTTTCTTACTACAAAGCATTTCACCTATATCATTCCGTTAGCTTCATGCTTTTGGGGGCATTCTGTTACACCAAAATTTTGTCACCCTTGTGCAAGTGTCGCAAGTGTTGCAAGTGTTGTCATCATGACCTAGTGTCGTCACCATGATCGTTGCAAGTATCGTCATTATGACCAAGTGTCGTCATCATGACCGTTGTGATAATGTTGGCGTCTTGACCATTGTGTAAACTCTTTGCTCTCACCCCTAACCTCATTCTGGGATAAAACACATCCAACTAAGAGATTTCTCTGCCTAGTTGACCTCTTTGAGTAGGCTGTCGCACTTCTCCTTCATCTAGGGTGTGACGTCTCAGTTCTTGGTCAGCTAGGGTGAGACACTGTCGCAGGTTGTCCTCGGACAAAGTGCGACGACCCCCTCTGTCGCTCTGTGTCCTCTACCAGGGTGCGACGAGGTTGGTTAAAGGATATTTTTGGGAGTCTCGAGGTCTCTCTAGAAGTTTATTGAGGTGGAGGCCTATCCCTAGGCTCTAGGTGAGGTGGCATTTTGGTTCCTAACCTTATGGGAAGATCCCTTAACCATATCCCCCTAATCCTCAACCTACCCTATCTCTTTATCCCTATATAAACACCCAGTCTCTCCATGGGAGGGGGAAGTTCTATGGTATCCTTATGTTGGTAGAATCCATATCGGTGATTGGGAAGTTTGTACTACCTTGGAGGCTTGTCTTGGACATGTTGGATGGAGGATGTGACGTTGAGGCTTTGGTTGTAGCTTCATCCTTTCTATGTATTTCAACCTTTTAATACAGTTAATATAATCTCTTTCCATGAATGTTGTCTCATTGATGATGTTTAGAGCTTTCTTCCTCAATTGTTAGTTTAGATCAGTTATTGTTTAGATATCTTGTACTGCTTGTATTGTTTCCATATTGTCTTGACAGGTCTTGCAGTTGGAGATCTGATGACTGCAAGACTTGGAGCAACAATAAGGAGAAGGATCCATGATCTTAAAGGTATGATATCTAAGTACTCGATCTGTAACTAGATCTAGGAAATGAGTTTTGTATTATGTTCTATTAGTTCTAGATTCACTTGAACTAGGGAGATCTAGCTCGTGTCTGCTCGAGTGGATTGTCCGATAACAATAAATGTGTAAAAACTTATGTGGACTATGAATGAGACATTTCCTTAGATCAGTTGCATTTGATAATGATCTATGCAAGGGTATGTGTGAAGAGAACAAGTCTGTATACATTTTGTGATTAATGTAAAGGAGAATAGCCATTATAACCTAGCCAAATCTTCATAAGGTTATTATTACACCTTTCGACCTAGTCTATGGTTGACTTAGTTTTCATTCGGTGTAAGAGAAAGACTTGGCATGTTCTCATATTAATATGTAGGTGCTTAACTTTGTCTTCATTTACTTATAATGAGATTAATGGTGCATTTACATCTAATGGGTAGTTGCATTTCGTATTAATGAAACTACGACACCATGATTAGAATATTATTTGGTTGGCATACTTGTGTTCGAAAAGGTTTCCATTATGCATTAATGATGTGTCGACAAGATTTCTAAAGGTTGATTAAGTATGTAGCTTCTTGAATGAGTATATTTGTATGAGTGTTACTGGATAATATACCGAAAGCGAACTTAAGGCATGATCTCCCTCGTTCAATGTGAATCTAGAACAAATCAAACAGAATACAAATCTACCTTCCTAGATCAAATTAGAGATTAAGTGATGTAAACATATTAGCTTTCAGATCTGTAGATCTCTTTCTACTTTGTCACTTCAGGCTCCACTGTCGTCAGATCTGTAGCTGCAAGACCTATCAGAGCATGCAAGAGACAAACAAGCAGTAATAGTACATCTACACAATAACTGATCTAAGTAAACGGTTAAGGAAGTAAACTATAAATATCAAATGAACAACAAGACATTTATGGAAAGAGTTTTGTATTACTGTATAAAAGTGGGAATACAAAGAAGAGATAAGATTACAACCAGGCCCTAATGTCGCAATCTTCCTCCAACAATCCAAGCCAATGCCTCTAAGGAGAAATGGGTGCCTCCAATGAATGAATGATGGATCTCCTAAGCTTATTCCACCAACATATGGATGCTATAGCCTTCCTCCCTTTGGAATGGAGAAGAGCTTCATATATATAGGACTAGGAGGATAGGATAGGTTGAGAAATAGTGGGAGAGGACTAAGGGATCTCCGCAAGGGATTAGGGAACCAAATGCCAGCTCAAATACAAGCTAGGGATAGAGATACAAGTCCTACACCTTCGAGAAATCGCTCGAAGATTCCCTTTATCCACATTAACTGACATCGACACAAGTTGCATTAGGACAACCTACGTCGCGCATGATGTACAAGGGTGACATGAGCTGATGGCACAATCCATAAGGTGATCAACTGCGCCTGACCTAGTTGGGCGCAAGTTGCTAGAGAGCAACCTGCGCTGGCCCAACTAGACCCTATGGAAAGGGGATCAGTAACTTATCCAGTTTGACTTCCTAGTCATGGAAACTTCAGGGATGTTTACACTGAGTCTTATGATGGAAAGATTTAGGTGTAACATAATGCCCCCCAAAGCATGAAGCTGATGAAACTAGACTGGTGAAATGCTTTCATAGAAGGATGGAAAGGACTTGTTGGATGGAAGATGTTGCTGCAGTACAACTGAATCTGAGAACACAATCTTGTATGACTCACAACATGGCTACCGACCAATACAATGCAGATCCATGGTAGTAAAGACCGACTGAACATAATCATGGCTACTAGACACAATCGTAGATCCATGATGAGATGATAACATAGCAATGACCAATACAAAGTGGATTCGTGTAATATAACTCAAACAATCTCCATTAGAGCCTGGGTAGAATATAACGTCCCCAGGGTCTTCAAGTCGAACCCGCAATGATACGAATCTATCCATGTGATTACAATGTTTTGGAGTCGAACATGGTAGAAACCACTTGATTACCAGTCATTAATGTATACCATTAACAAGCACGAGGAAAATCACCATTAATGTCGATGATCCCCAAGGTATCATAGTACATATCACCAAGCGTGAATAAATGAGCTATAGTTGAACACTTGATGAAATCTTTCAGTCAAGAGTCAATGATGTAAACTCATGGTAAAAGCGAGGTAACCTACCATTGAGGCATGCAGGCCTAAGGTACTTGATTGGTTTCTAGATTCAATCCTTGGATGATGTACTGAAGTCGACGAGGAGGAATCCGTCGAAGGAGGGCCATGATGAATCCCCCATTATCGACATGAAACACGATAATAGATGTTTGGATTAGATCAGATGGTATAGTAACATGCAAGACTGGCTCAGAGTAGACCGATATGATAGAGGGTGTACTGAATGCAAATGATGAGCGGTGAATGTATCTTGAACATGGGCATGGCATGACTTGCCAGTATTGACATGACGAGAATGATGCCAACCCCTAATGCAACTGATGGTAGAAGTATTCTTTCGATGACCCAAAGGAGTAACAAGACTCATGAAGTTAGCTAGACTCGATGACAAATGGATTACTCAAGTACTGAATGTAAATGCAAATGAGTGCCATGTTCAAGAACGACTAAGTACTGCCACAGGTTAGACACAAAAAACTTTCCTTTTTCCCCATCATGACTGATGAGTGCCTCATGTGTTTTTTAATGAGCTTGAGGAGGGTAACCAGATGCTCGGTATAGCTCATCTCATAGATGAGTCCAATCCCTAATGTTTTTCGAACCTAAGAAAGGAGGGGTTCGTCCCATGGGGGGCCCTTCAATGTTAAATTTTAACGAGTCCAGAGAAGGCAAATTTGGTGTCATTTCATATTTAGAGAGTCTGAAAAGAACTAAAGAAGACTCCAAAGGTCCTTTTCGTAAGGTTAGACTCTTCGCCCAGAAAAGGGTAAAACAACACGAGAGAGGACTCTTCCAGTCATGATTGGCTGGAGTATTCCTTTTTTGTAAGTAGTGCCCCCTAGTCCGAAAAAGGGGTAAACTATCAACAAGAATACGATCATTGAAATACTTTTACAAGTGTGAACACATCAAGTTCACTTGGCGATCTTTTTGTATTTAGAGAGCCTAAAAAGAGCTTAAAGAAAGACTCTGGGGGTCCCTTTTTCATAGGAGTTTAACAAGCCCGAAAAAGTGATAAAATATAACTCGGTGACTTATTCTCATCGTTTTACGAGCACGAGAATGGATCGGTGGTCATATCCTTTCTGTTGGAGCAGGTACCTCATATGCGTACGCAGGTGGACTTGGATGACCGAGATGCCCTGGATCCGCACATGACCAGATGGGAAGAGGTGATGGCCCGCCATGGTGGCGGGGGTCCTATCATAGGCTTCAGTTCAAGATTTTTCATTTAATTGGAGGGACAGCTCCTCATGATAGAGGATTATCCATACAGCAGGACAGATTTTAGAGGTGACCCCGACCTAGTGCTTCCTGAGGGAGCACAATGGGGTGCCATCAGTAAGAAAAACAACTTTTGTGTTTTTTCATTTTATACATTTATGATTTTTTTGGAGTAGTGCTGATGACTCAATGTTTTGTGCAGATATGGGTCCATCGCGACCAGTTGGAGTCTTGATTATTGCGAGGAAAGGAGAGGTTCCAATCGTAGGTCCCACGATGCATGCTTCCATCAAGGACGTAGAGGACGTCTATCAGAACCTCCATAGGTTGAAACTGGACATCCCAGAACTGGGTGTCCGTGACCTACCCTGGGGTTACCAGAAGTACACTGCCGGGGTGTCTTCACGTTTTGGCACGTTGCTCTGTAAAGTGGCGAGGGTCGTAGTCTACTATCATGAGCAGCCTAGTGATTAGGTTTATGCTTATGTATGTACCGAAAGCTTATGAGCTTCAGATTTTGTTAGAGATGACCCTTACTGAAAACTAGTATGCTTCATATTTTTGTATCAGCACCATCATTTTGTATCAATTTATATATATATACATACATTTTCAGCAGTTTTATACATTTTGTGTTCTATGGATGATTATTGAGATCTTGCTTACATGTTTTCTTATATAATGGATGACTTACATGTTATGCATACCTTTTAATTTTATGAATATGTTATGTGTGTGCAATGTACCAATCTAAAATGAATTTGTCCATCGAGTCAGCAATTGTATTCATGTCTCATGGAATGTGTAGGTATTGAATAGATTCAAAGGACCATCCCAGAAGACGGACTCATCGGAAGAGACGGAGTAGAGTAGGGTTGCGTGTAGCGTAGATCCAGTTAAGATGAGAAACCACTAGTTGTGAATCCAAATAGATGACAACATGGTTCATATCCAAGGAAAGAGCGTCGGTTAGGGTTCCAATCGCCTGATACTCTGCGGTGTTATTGGTTGCGTATCCTAGACAACTTCCTCTTGAGCTAATGAGCTCGCCTGTGGGAGAATAAAGTACCCAGGATGCCAAATCAAGGTTACAGGTATGCCGACTGGCACCGTCTGCGAATCCGTAGCAAGTTTCCATCTGCACATGCAAACAGAACATGGTATAAGAAACGAAACAAGACCTAGACACACTAAAACAAAAGCGTCACACCAAACAAAACACACATGCCATGTACAGTATATACAAGATATCTATGCATGAAAGAATCAGGAATAGTACCTCTTCAGGTAGATCCCATTGCGGGGCTCACCCAAAGATATCCCATCATAGTCCTCTAGTTCATAGGCTCCCTTCTCTAGAACATGTTTCACTATGTACAGTCCATGCCACATGGACTTGAGCTTACCTACCCCCAACTTATCGTGCTTTTGGTCATATGTGAGGACCAAATCACCCTCGTTAAAGGTACAAGGTTTGACGGACCTATCATATTGTGATTTGATGCGCTTCTTATGTGCCTCATTGGCAAGAGCAGCATCACGACGGGTCTCATCAAGTTTTGCTAGGTAGAGGAAGCGTTATTCCTCGGCAGTGGTGTTCAGAAGAAGTTCAATTGTGAGTTTGAGTGATGGAATCTCGCACTCTATAGGTAGGACTACCTCCAATCCATAAACTAACTGGAATGGTGTAAATCTGGTGGAAGCCTTAACAGAGGTTCGGTATGCCCATAGTGTAGAAAAGAGCATGTTGTGCCAGTTAGACTTGTGCGTACCCACCATGCGTTGAATCATGGTTTTCAAGACCTTGTTGATGGCCTCTACTTGTCCGTTGGACTGTGGGTAGTAAGGGGTTGAGTTTTCAAGATGAAAACCCAGTTTGGTGCTCAATTCATCTACCATGTGGTTCTGAAAATGAGATCCATGGTCAGTGATTATGGCTTGTGGAACTCTAAACCGTGCAATAACATTATTGAACATGAAGAGTGCGGTGTTTTTTCCGTCTTCCTTGTACGTAGGAATAGCCTCGGCTAATTTAGTAAAGTAATCCATGGCCACTATGACGTAGCCATGCCCCTCGGTTGAGGTAGGCTTATAGTGCATGAAATCTATGCCCTATTTTTCAAAGGGGCCAACGGCAAGAACCGGGTGTAACGAGGCTGGGTGGGAGTGCTTTTTCGTTTGAAAATGCTGGCATGGGGGACATTTCTTAACGGCCTCTATATAATTTTTAAAGATGGATGGCCAATAATATCTTGTGCGTAGTATCTTCTGGGCTGTAGCCATCCCAGAGAGATGACCACCACAAAGCCCCAGAGTGAGAGTCGTTCAAGACGAGTTTAGCCTCTTCATGTGTTAGACAACATCGAAGAATTAAATCGACACCATGATGATACAGGGTATCGCTAATGATCAAGTAATACTTGGCGTGGTGACGTATACGATGACGGTCGTCATGAGATAGTTGGGGGTTGAAACGTTGGGTTTGGATAAATAAGGTAATATCTCCATACCATAGGTCAGAAAAGCTGATAAGGAACAATGATTCATCTGGAAGGGAATCATTGGGCTCAGATCCAAAATCAACACGGGGAAGATCGCAAATGAGCTTGGAAAACACCAAAGACTTCTTAGACTCGGATTTCTTGAAGAGGAGGTCGAATTCCTGAAGTATCACGATCCAACGTGAATACTTTCCCCCAAGTACTTGGCGTGTCAAAACGTGGTACATGGGGTTCGATTCGGCGATAATGGTGGTGGTGCATAGCAGAATGTAATGACATAACTTTTGGACGACAATGGCTGCTGCGAGAGAGAGCTTCTCGACATGTGAGTAACGAGTTTCGAAGTCAATAAGACCCTTACTTAGGTAATATATCACATGTTCCTGGCCGTTGTTTTCCTCCTACACCAAGACCATGGGAATCTTGGTGGGAGAAGAAGCAAGATAAAGAATGTAATCTTTGTAGTAATTGGGCGGTTGGAACATAGGGGCATGCGTAATGGCATGTTTTAGACTATCAAAGGATTGTTGTGTTTGCTCATCCCAAATGAAAGGGACATCCTTCTTCAGTAATCTCATGTAGCCCTGTGTCTTCTGAGCGAAATTATAGACAAAACGTCATAGGTAATTTCCTTCCCTTGCAAAATTTGTAGTTCCATAACGTCAGTAGGAGGTGGGAAAGCAACAATGGCTTCCACCTTCAAGGGATCAATGCGGATCCTGTCCTTCGAAATGATAAAACCTAGGAGGCATTTGGAATCGATGCAGAAGATACATTTGTGAGGGTTCACACGGATGTTATACCATATGCATCTGAGGAATATGACCGTCAGATGATCAATGTGGAATTCACGTTGCCCTGAATGAGCGGGGAGATCTTCAAGATAGGGTTCCACAAATTCCTTCACATCATGAAAAGCATACGAGATGGACCGCTGGAAAGTGGCACCAGCATTTTTGAGACCAAAAGGGATCTTCCGATAAGAAAACGTGCCCCAAGGGAAGATGAAAGTTGTCTTATGTTGGTCATCCGGGTGGATCTCAATCTGGTTGTAATCGGAAAAGCCATCCATGAACGAGAAGATGACACTTTCAACACAATTGTCTATGATCTGGTCAATGAAGGGAGTGGGGTAGTTGTCCTTAGGACAAGCTTTGTTCAAATCCTGATAATTGACACAGACATGTATGGTGCCCTGCTTATTAGCCACAGGGACGACATTTGAGACCCATTCTGTTAATGGAACATGGTAGATGAAGTTGGCCTTTAAGAGCTTTTCAAATTCTTCCTTAATCGTAGCAGTTTTCCAAGGGTGTACCGGTTGCAGCTTTTGACGGACTGGTTTAGCATTGGGATAGGTTTGAATCTCATGCGAAACAATAGCAGGGTCTATCCCAAGCATTTCCTCATAGGTCCAAGCGAACACATCTCGAAATTGCTTGAATAAGGCCGTAAAAGTAGTAATCTCTTCAGGGAAACATTTCTCACCTAAACGAATATGTTCCACTACACCAAGGGTAATCGAGATGTCAATTGGAGTGGTGGGTTCAATGTTTTCCAAGTTTCCCTCAGTATCTGTATGACATGTAAGTATCGGGGACTAGGGGCAAGGGTAGACATATGGTGTGAAAATGGTGGTGATGTTATTCTCTACAGTATCTAATGGGGGAAGGAAAGATGACTGATGGTGGAGGGCTTCCCATGGAGGGTCATCCGCACTCATAATTTCCATAATGGACTTGTCGGAATGAAAATTCTGGAGTAGAGGATTGGGTAAGGATGACATCCGCTGTAGAGAATAGGATGTAGAGGCCACAACCAAGTGGTCATCGGGTGTTGACTGGATAGCCTCATAAGTGAGTTCAGTGGGTGAAAGAGGCATGGTGTCTCCAATCAGGTGAATATTCGCTTCGTCAGGTACGAGCCATGGGTTGGTGGAGTTGGGAAAAGCAGATATCATGTTCACCGTGGTAACATGGTTAAAGGGATCCGAGGTTGGAAAAACACCCATAAGAGATGAGTATTTTATGAGGCCGACCCCCACGCTCTCATATAGCTATGAATATTGTCCAAGTAATGGGACATTATCACCTAGATGAGAAGTAGTGTCCATTGTACAGAAATCCAGTTGGTCGACTGTGACAATTCGGCCTTGTTGGGGGAATTGCACAATGCGGAAGACGGATGATGTGACCGCAATCATGGCATAAAACCAATTACGACCAAGTAAAAGATTATAATCTAAATGGGTCGCGACTACTTCCACGTTAATGGTTGCGGTATTACCCCCAACTCTACTTCCAAGGCTTTATCCCATGGGGTTGGAAGCCACGACCGTAAAATGCTTTCAAGGTGGTGGGAGAACGATTTAACTTGGGAGAACCAATGGCTCTCCAACACGATATCGACATGACTGAGGTAGAGGCACCTTAGTCTAAAGCAGTACTATGGATTTTCTTCCCAGCAATCTTCGTGGCAACTTGAAATGCCAACTGGTGGGAAAGCCTCGGTGTAAAGTACTCAAGTCGGAACATAATTGTTTTAGAGGAATCCGGATCAACCGCGCCAATGGAAACAAGAAGAGTCTTGCACTAGTTGGGACAATTCTGCAAGACCTCTAGCGTCGATATAGCACAAGGAACTTGTGCCAAGTCCTCTACAATGTTGTAGTTTTGAGCTGCCTGAGCATTAGGATTGAATCCTGCATTTTGAATCATGCTCTTAGGCAGATGTAACACTAACTCTAAAAAAGGCTTCTCAATGGTGAGAGAAGTGTGGGGCACGATGATGTTAGGAATAGAAGTGGAATATTTTTCAGTAATACTTCCAACGGGTTCCTTCTGAGGGACTGATTCGTACGAATGTGAACATGTGTTCAAGTTAACCGTCTCACTATGAGTCATGAGAACATGCGCGGTAGAGGATGCCTCTCTGTGTGAAGGAGAGGTTCGAGTGATCAATTGTTGGTTCTGAGTAGGGAAGGGATCGTTGAGAACTATGGGAGTAGGGTTTCCCTTGAGAAACTTCTGCACTTCGTCTCGGTGAGGACATTCCTTTGAGAAATGGTGGGCTTGGTATCCTATTGATTAGAAGGTTTCTTAGGTTTATTTTTACTTTTCTTCTTACCACCGGATTTCTGAGATGAAGCTGATTGAACAGAATTCACCTCTTCAGTGGATGCAGGAGTGGGTGACTTGGTGGTGCTTCTACCAGCCTGTGGTGGGGATGGGGAAGAACCCTATGCTTTTGATGGTCCACCAGTTTGAGTAGAAGTCTGGGAGTTAAGGGAACCAATGATGCCATCAAACTGAGGTCCCTTGCGTGGTTTTGCAGGGTCATATGTAGGGCGGGGTGCGTCAGGAAAAATTTAATATAATGTGTCAGATTGAGCATAGACCAGGTCTAATTAATGGGCACAGGAAATATCATGTTCCTCGATGACAGCCCCTCCCATGGCCACGTATCTAGCTACGACAGGTAAAAGAGAATTTGTGAACCAGTCAGCTAAGAGTTAGTCTGGAATGTGAACCTTAATGAGATGTTGTCTTCGTCGCCACTCATGAATATGGTCTGAGATATGAGTTGCGGTATTCTTGCGAAGAGCGGTCAATAAGTATGTACCAGTCTCATAGCGAATGGGAAACTAGAAATGTGTCAAAAAAGACATAGCAAGAGAACGAAAATCAGGAAAGGAGTCCGGTGGTAATTCAATATACCATTTGGCAGCTGGGTCGGTGAGAGTCCATTGGAATAACCTAAGATAGATCGAGTCGTCCATTAAGGATTTGGATGAACACCATAAATGGTATGTCATCACATGATTTTTTGGATCCTCACTAGGTTTGCCATCAAATTTGGGAATATCCAACGGTAACTTCACCGAAATTGGTGGCCAATTGTAGCCATGGAAGATGGGGTCATTAGTCAGACGAGACAGGTTGGGTAGGTCCAAAGTGGCAAAGAAAGGAATCTGTTGATTCGGTTGCGGGTACTGATAGTACTGATATGGCATGTATGGACCAGTGGGACCTTGTATCGACTGGTTGTAGGGTGTTCCCAAAGGAAACTGGCCATAAGGGGGTGTGCCACCTGGACCATGTGTAGGTCCACCACCATAATAGGGTGGTCCATTACCATAAGGTGTGGGTCCGCTGCCACCACCGGGAGGGAGTGGGCCTCCTCCAAATGGTGGGGGTTTGCCGTTGCCACCAGGATAACGTGGACCTCCACCACCTCCGCTAGGATAAGGTGGACCTCCACCACCTCTGTCTGGAGGGGGTGGTTCTCCACCGCCTCTGCCAGAAGGGTGGGGGCCTCCACCACCACCACCGGAAGGGTGGGGGCCTCCACCACCACATCCACCAAAATAGGGTGGTCCTCCACCACCGCCACCGGAATAGGGTGGTCCTCCACCACTGGGGGGGGTGGGCCTCTGCTTCCATCATCGGGAGGGGGTGGGCCATGGTTTCCAGAATGAGGTGTTCCTACACCAGAAGGTAAAGATCCACCTCCTTCGAAATCATATGGGGGCCCGCTGCCTCTAGGGAGAGGTGGAGGGGGACCAAACGGGGGTGGTGGTACTTGAGGGACGAATGGTGGGGGTCCATGTTGTAAAAAAATTTGATGCCCCCATAAAGTGTATGGATTTATGGGATAAGGTATCCTATAGAGTGCGTTTCTGGGATTGAATTGTCCCTACATAGGGTTAAAATAACCTGTATACGCTTGAGTCCATGGTCGTTGAGTTAAACTGGATGGTCCCCCAGCACGAGATGAATCCATGGTGGATCCCACAGGGGGTAAGGAAGTTCCAATGGATTGATCGATCGGAAATCCTCCCTCGAATTATGGTTAGGGAGCAGGGGTTTCCCTCCAGTAACAACATGTTGACCACTAATCAATGGTTGACCCATAATGGGTTGTTGATTACTTGCCACGGGATGAACATTACTCGTAAGAAAATTAGAGGTTATAGAGTATCCTCCCCGTGAGTTTTGTGGTGGGGTAGGGGTGGGTAATGTAACCGTAGTAGTAGGGGGCATGTTGGATTGTTGTCCTTCAACAGGTTGAATCATTTAAGGTATAAAACCCGTCTCCTGTCTAAGGGGTGTACTTGCATGAAATGAGGGTTTACCAAGTTCATAAGTGGTTGTGTTGTGGATGGATGGTTCTAGAGAATCATAATATAAAGAACAAATCGGGATATGTCGATATGTGGGTATCTCCGTGTCTTCAACTCTTCGTAAGAGACTTTGTCTTCGAAATTTGTCTCCCATGGCACGTAACTGGTCCAAGCGATCACGAATGAGTGCGAAAATCCTGTTAGGAGTAGCCCAGCTAGGTGGGGATGAAATGGAAAAATGAGCCACTTGTTGACCTAGAGATGTTTCCCAAAAGGGTGCAACTGGACCAAATGCAATAGACACTGGGTCTTCCTGGGATGAATTTAACCATTCTAAAGATCCAGCTTCTCCCGACAGGGCACCGGGGATAGATGTGTCTAGTGAAGTGGAAGGTTCTGCCTCTTCACCTCTTTAGGGGTTGGAGGCTGGAGGAAACATGTGTGCTCCCGACTCCATAGTAGGTTTTTCTACTTCAGGTGACATGACCGTGATGTGTGGGTCCATTCTTACCCTCGAAATTACCTCCTGATTATGGGGATATTCAGGTGGTAAGTCTAAAATTCTATGGGACCTTCTCCAAGGAAACTCAGCCAGAGTGACTGAACCAGAAATTCTCCTAAATGTATACTAAACAAAAGAAAATCAGTGTAGGAAAATCTACACAAACTAGGCCGCAAGTAAACTTATGTGATAGGTGTGGATTTAAAATTCTGGAACCTCGCGGGATTGTTAAGGCTTCACAACTCGCGATATACGCTAGGGTCCCACAGTTATACTTGGATGAATATTTCAGAGCACTAACTAGGGAGGATTAGGACCATACCCCTGACCATATAACCCGACTACCTGATAGTACATGCGTAGTAGCTCCCCGGGTGTTGTTCTTGGTGTATTGCTCTTCCAAGACGGCCAAATGGTTAGCTTAGTTGGTTTTAGGAATCCTAGGAGTGTCTCCCGATATACTCAAGGTACGTAGGAGCTCAAATCTGTGTTATTTTTTTCTAATGCACAACCGTACGGCAAGATCCTTCTGATATACTACCAAGTACGTGAAACACCTTTCGATATACGCCGAGTACGTGAAGTTCCTTTCGATATACCCTAAGGTACATGAAAGAGCCTTCGATATGCTGGTTGGTATAAGAAAGAGATTTGATATACTGGTTGGTACATGGAAGAACTGCAATACACCCGGAATGAAGTGCAAGCAATTAAAGACAGCTGCCATGTTTTAAGACGTTGGAACATGTCTCTAACTTAACACACAAGTTACTAAATATTTTAACCTAGGTCTACTATTAATTTTATCTGGATGGTTAGGTGAATGCATGAGGCAAGTACATAAATATAAGCATAATGAAAGCCCTAACTACATGAAGAAATGGACTTTTTATTTTGATGAAATCTATGTAAGGGAAGGAGAAATATTTTTCAAAGTGGTTTTACCAAAACAACAAATTCCAACAAAAAACTCAGTCTACCAAATTTGACAATGAAAGTACTCTTTTTGTTTTTCAAAGCAAAACATGAAAACCAACAAGCATCAAATCCAAATCAAAGTATTTTCTTTTTGTCTTTTCAATTATAATGACACTAAGTGATAAAAAGAGAGAAATTCTACTTAGAGCACGCTAACTCTTCACTTTTCACTATGATAGCCCAAAAGCATGAAAACCAAAAATCCATTTAACTCTTTCAAGCATGGAAATCCTTTCAAAAAAATTTGACCTCACTTGGTTTTTTCAAGAAAATGAATGGCTCATAATTCATGAAAAACACAAACAATTAAATTATTTTCAAACTTTCGAAAAGACCAATGAATGACGAATTCCAATGCATGAGACAATTTTTACAATAATTCTCAAATCAACTCAAAAAATGGTAAAAATGAAGCACTCTTTTATTTTTCCGACGAATGCACCAAGATGACACTTGATAATAATAATGCCTTTAAATGTAAATGGCTGAAAAGAAGACACTACTTGCAGCACTCTAATCACTCAGAAATTATCATGAAAATGACAAGCACTCCAATAAACTGAAAAAACACACAAGACACTCGAAATCAACCGGATGCAATAAAAAACTAAATGATGTGTGCAAAAAGAGGTCTGGAAATAGATCCAATGCAATGACTAGATCAAGTGAGGATAGGAGGGAATGCAAGGTCAAGTGGATGAAGGTGGGGGATTCTAAAGTGTCCCCCACTACCAAGTATCAATCTTGTCCAAAATGAAACCCAAAACCAATCCAAACAGGTCGAAACACTACCAATGCAAAATAAAAAGATCTCTAACTGGAAAGTGCAGTACAGAGAGGTCTGCCAATCAAATCAAACTCCAAAAATGGAGAAGGGAAGTCCCAAGCACTAGGGTTGACTGCTCAACACAGCCCGTGGTCAGGTTCAGAGCGCCCGGCGCAGGTGATGGGTATGTGGCTTACGTCGGCGGTGCAAGATGCAGGCCTGGACTGAGCACTGAAGGAATAGGTTGCAGAGAAGCAGATTGCACCCGTTAGGGTACGGCGCTGTGGCTATACTTCCTAGGTGCGTCGGGCAAAATCCAAATGCAAGGATGAAATGATCTCCAAAAATGAGCAATCAAAAGGTTTTATGATCATACATACAGATGCAAAGGAAGTCAACACACTCTTCAAAGAGAAGATATGGTAGTGAAAAGGCTTAGGAGGAAAATGAAATGGCTCACAAAGAAATCAAAGAAGATGAAATCCAAATTGAAAACTTAAAAACAATGCATGTATTCCCCAGTATGGTCGCCAAATTTGTTACCAGACAATCTAACGAAAGAGGACTCAAGGCGTGATCTCCCTAGTTCAATGTGAATCTAGAACAAATCAGATAAAATACAAATCTACCTTCCTAGATCAAATTAGAGATTAAGTGATGTAAACATCTTACCTTTCAGATCTGTAGATCTCTTTCTCCTTTGTCACTTCAGGCTCCACGGTTGCCAGATCCATAGTTGCAAGACCTGTCAGAGCATGCAAGAGACAAACAAGTAGTAATAATACATCTACACAATAATTGATCTAAGTAAACAGTTAAGGAAGTAAACTATAAATATCAAATGAACAACAAGACATTTATGGAAAGAGTTGTGTATTACTGTATAGAAGTGGGAATACAAAGAAGAGATAAGATTACAACCAAGCCCTAACATCGCAATCTTCCTCCAACAAGCCAAGTCAATGCCTCTAAGGAGAAATGGATGCCTCCAATGGATGAATGATGATATCCTAAGCTTATTCCACCAACATATGGATGCTATAGCCTTCCTCCCTTTGGAATGGAGAGGAGCTTCATATATATAGGACTAGGAGGATAGGATAGGTTGAGAAACAATGGGAGAGGACTAAGGGATCTCCCCAAGGGGTTAGAGAACCAAATGCCATCTCAACTACAAGCTAGGGATAGAGATCCAAGTCATACACCTTCGAGAAATCGCTCGAAGATGCCCTTTATCCACATTAACTGACATCGACGCAAGTTGCATTAGGACAACCTGTGCCGTCGCATGATGTAAAAGGGTGACATGAGCTGACGGCGCAATCCATAAAGTGATCAACTGCGCCTGACCTAGTTGGGCGCAAGTTGTGTCATCCCAACTAGACCCTATGGAAAGGGGGTTAGTAACTTCTCCAGTTTGACTTCCTAGTCATGGAAACTGTTATAGGTCAAATATGCACTTCTCCATCCGTGATCACATTTAGCTGTCAAACACAAAAAAGGACAACTTGGATTGAAGAGCAAGATTAGCCTAGGTGATGTATGGACCTGGATTACTCCTCTACAGCTGACAAAACCCTATTTTATTTGACATTTTGACATGTGCCCTACTCTTTGTAAAACAAACTAGCACACATCAGGACATGTGTGCTACTCTACAATCATGAAAGGCACACACACTAGATAGTATGCCCTACTTTTCCTTAAGGAAAGTAGCACACACCTCAGAAAAAGTTGTAAACATTGGTTGTAAAGCACTGAAGTTGCATATTGTGCGCTACTCTACTGTGAAAAACTTGTGCACATCTTAAGATGAAATTAAAAAATATATTAGTTTGACGAATTGGGATTAGTTGAAGTTGGTTTGCAACTTCCCCAACCTCCCAATCAAACTACATCTTGATACAAACTTCCTACCTTGTCCCATAAATACAAGGGGGATGCATGAGAGAGACTAGACTCAAAGGAGACTAAAACTAGTTAGACTCAATTAGAGAACTAGGAGGAGAAACTATGCTTTAAGGGTTGTTATGCTGGAGGAATTCCAAAGTTAGTGTGAAGAGCAGGATCCTAGAATCTGGTTGCACAAGCACTCTAAATGATCGGGTATAATTGTACTGGTTATTTTATTTTGACAATAAAGGTTGAAATACCCTTCCTGTCCCAATCAAATGTCTAATGGATTGGATATTTGTTTGGATTAAATGCTTGATTGTATTTGATGTATAAATTGCATTTCAATTTCATCATTGTTATATCAGTCAAGATACGTTGAGGAAGATATCTTTTGTATTGCAGTTTCATCAAGCAGAAGATCAAGTGAAGCATCGATTGAAGGATCGAGCAAAAGCTAGGATCAAACGTCGTTAATAAGGTACACCTTCAAGAATATCGATCTCTTTCCTTTTGTAGAAGCCTATGTGATATGATCAATGTATTTACCTATCACCCCAGAAGTTGGTAGTGTCCCTCTCCTCGCTATAAGGTAGAAATCCCGAACAATAGACTAGCGACTCCGTTGGAGACTGATTGTTTTTTGCTCTAGGAGACATAGTTCGTTTTCCTTCCAGTACTTTTTGGTCTTTTTGATCCTCTAAGAGGCCCTGTAGGTCACTGTTACCTGTTTCTGCTTGCTTGACTCATCTCAGTCTGATGTTGCAAGGATTTTTTTTGACCTCCTCTGACATGTGCGCTAGTATTCCTTATACACAGTATCACATACCTGATGATGAGCACTGCTTTTACTACTGCACAGTAGGGCACATCTCCCAGTGTGCGCAGGTTTATGCATTGCACAGTAGGGCATTTTCTTGTAACTCTTTGTTTGTTGTTAGATTTTAATTTGCACTTGTTTGGTCTCATTTCCAGTCTTTTGCCTTGCCTTCTTAATTGGTCCCTGAGGTCTGTATGTCCTTCTTGAGTCTTGTTAGCCTCTCCTAAGTCCCTTAACTCATCTTTGCTTGCTTGAGTACTTTTTGAGGTGTCTTGCTTGTTTGTGACTCTTTTTGAAGACCGTGCATTGTTCCTTGTTGGACATAGCTACATTCACGTACCCTAGATGCTTGTTGCAGTCATACAAACCTTTATTTTATAACATTTGTTGTTTGTGGCAACGCTAGCACACTTTGACGGTGTCTTGTCCTTTGATTTAGGGTTTGACCCCAAGTTTGAATCTTTACGGTGTTTTCGAAATCTTTTTGAGTCTAGACACTTTCTGATTGCCTTTCAGTTTCAGTCCAAGTAAGTTGAAGTCCTTTAGTTTGCTTTCTTTCAAGTCTTTGTTATTGTAAGGTCATCTTTGGTTCACTTGCCTACCTTTTGCTTGGATTAGTGTTTTCTTAGGGTTTCTTGTGCTTTGGAGCAACCTATGAGGTTTTCCTTTCCGTTACAAGCATCTCTTATCCCTGTTTTCTTTTCGCTTTGTTTCCAAGCCCAAAGCTTTTTCCTTTGAAAAACTTTGTAGGACAAGTTTTTGTCAAGTCATCGATTTGATTGTTGTGAGCCTTAGAGTTGCTTTTCCTTACTCACATTTCTCTTTTAGGTCTTAATTGCTTCCATTTTCGAGTTCTTTTTCTTTTACATATATCGGAAAAGGCAAAAAATGAGTTTGGTCGTCTAAAGTAGTGAGACTTATAATCATTTTGGAGTAGCGTAGTTTACTTTGTTTTGAATTTGAAAAGAAAAAGAAAAAAAGAGACTTGTTTTATGTTTGATTATCTTTAGTTTTGGAAAACAATGAATGAGAAATTTTAGACAAAGTTCTTTACTTTTATGTACTTTCCATTTTTGTCACAACCACGCCACACAATGCACTGCAACCTTTGAGTAAAGAACAACCCTTAAAAAGAATAATTAATAAAATTTATTAGCAACTTTTCTTTCTAGGGATGTCACTACACCAACTAGCTTAGGCTAGGGTTTCGGATTAGAACACACTTTAACTATCTAAAACCATTTTCATTACTCAATAATCATAGTGAGATTGTTTTTAGGTAAACCCATTGACATCAAAGTCACTCTGGAAGCTCCACTGAAACCGGAGTTAAGCACGAGGTCTTGCAGAGGTGAAATAGTGAGGATACCCCTTCACTTTTCATTCGGAGCATACACCAAACTTGGTTCATGTACGGGGATCCTTTTGGATTTCGGGCTTAGATACCCTGCCCATGCATTCTAGTCGGACCTACGACTGTCCCCCAAATCTTCTTTCGTGTTAATGGTAGCCTTAGTATCTTGACTTTAGGGCTTCTTACACAGGTGGTAGTGAAAGGCTATTTTCATTGTACCTAGGACAGATACGGAAGGTAACCCTTTTCAGTAATCCTGGGAGGTCAGTTTGGTGATTCCAATGCTTGCAACCAGAGGACCTGAACTAGACATCGTATAAATGTTCTTTGATGCTCTACTAGCTTGTTCTAGGCCCTGATCATCCCAGACTTTCTATTGAGAATATTCGACATCCTTATTTTCCTTGTTTTGGATACTTAGTATTTTGTAGTGGTGTGCTCTTTGTTCCTCTCGCCCTTAGTTAGCCTTAGATATTTCTGGCCCATTCAGTCGAAACTATGGATAGCATCCCGGTGAGCACCAATCAAGGGACCCATGTTCAAGGGGATCCTTGTGCTTTTCCATTCATTGGGAACATTGGTACTCCCTTAATGACTATCTTGAATCTTCCGAGATTCACTATAGAGCTACCGTTTTGGTTGTTTTCCACTCTAAATGCCTTGCATGCTCCTTATGCTTCTCAAGTAAGCACCTCACATCAAGAGCATTAGAACCCTCTTCCCGCTTCACTAGTAGCATCTTCTCCTCCTCCTCATTCCTCATGTGGTGAAAGTAGTAATAGTAGTAACCAGCAGTCTAAAAGGAATAGACAGAGGAAGAATAGGAAGACGATTCCAAAGCAAGGGGGCAGCCACCCAGCCTTTGGAAGTCATGCTGGGAGAACCTACCCAACCTCTGGTGGTCATGTTGGAAAAAGTCACCCAACCTCTGGAAGTCATGCTGAAGGCACCTACCCAACCTCTGGTGGTCATGTTGGGAAAAAACACTCAGTCACTATGAATCATACTAAACCTCGCCACCTAGCCTCTGAAGGTCATGCTGGGGGCACCCACCCAGCGTCTGAAGGTCATGCTGGGGGCACCCACCAAGCCTCTGAAGGTCATGCTGGGGGCAGCTACCCAACCTATGGAGGTCATGCTGGGAGCAAGCTTTTAGTCACTGCAAATCATATTGAAAGCATGTCTTCAACCACTATTGCTCATGTTGAGGACACGTCATTGATCACTGCTGGTCATATTAATGACAAGTCACCAGTTCCTGTGAGTCATAATGGAGACACGGAATCAGCCACTGCAAGTCATGCTAAGAATTTTGACATTATCGAAAAACCTAATAAATAGAAGATTAAGTTCCCTTGTAAGTTTTGCGAGGGAGACCACCTTACTCACTGGTGCCCTGCTATTCCAGAGGTGCAAAGAGTGTGGTCCATAGTTCAAAAGTATTCTACTTCTGAGAAACCAACCAATGCAAGTCATGCAAGGGGCAAGATGTCAGCCAATTCTAGTCATGCTGAGAGTATTGTTGTTGTTACGGAGTCTAAGCTTATAGGATGCAAGCCAAAGTTCCCTTGTAAAATTTGTAAGGGAGATCACCTTACTCACTGGTGCCCTGCTATTCCAGAGGTACGAAGAGTGTGGTCCATGTCTGAAGGATCCTCTACTCCTGCACTGTCTATAGATTCCCAACAACCTGATCAACCTTTGGTTGATGAAGTGGTTGACCAATGCAATATTTGGTCAACTCCACTCTTCCTTTGGAGAGTGAAGCGATCGAATCGATGCAATCTTCGACCGATCCCATCAGTCCTTCAGAGACTGATGCGCCTGTCCCTGAAGTCTTCTGCATTACCAATTTGGATATCTCTAAAAATGGGGGCACTGCATCTGTGTCGAGTGAACCCCTACCAAGATCTGGTATCATTTCCTTTGATTGGAATAGTCTAATTGGGCCTCGCCTTCCTTCTGCTACACCTTTCCAAATAAAGGTTGATATCGGCAACCATGTGGTTCACCGATGTGTTGTATATGAAGGAGCCTCTGTTAGTATCTTATCCCCTTATGCTTGGAGAGATTTAGGTTTTCCTAACCTTGTTCCATCTTTTAATTGGCCGTTGACTTTCGATAAAAGACCTAGTGAACCGTTGGGATTCCTCCCTCAGGTACCTGTTACTTTGGGTGGAAAAATAGTCTTAGTTGCTTTTATGGTTTTAAATGACCCTATGGACTTTGATATGATCCTCGGGTGTGATTACCTATATGTTATGCAGGCTGTGGTGTCTACGCTCTTTCGTGTGATGCATTTTCCTCACAACAGAAGCATTGTCACTATCGATCGGCTTACATTTGTTGATCCCTCTTATTACCCAACTATAGATCAGGTATGTCCCCCGTCAGTAGGCACTACTATGTCACAATCAAATTATGTGGCATATTGTTCCTTGAGTCCAATTGCTACTGAGAATAAGCCTCTGAATTCATGCTTACCTTCTCGGGACTGGGTCCCGACAATTGACCAGGTGATGACTCCATATGAATGTTTAGATATATGTTCCATCTAGGATAATATACTTCCTTCTGATGAAGTTTTCCTAAATTCCATAATACAGTCTACCATTCATTTGGACATTGATCCACCTACGAGCATTCTTTCACCTTTTCTTCGAGCTCGTTAAAAACAGGAAGGAGGCTACGAGCATTCTTCCATCTCTCCTTTGAGCTCGTTAAAAATAGTAAGGAGGTCACGAGTTTACTTTTTTGGGCTCATTAAAATTTTATGAAAAATATTTTTATGGAGTTCTTGCTAAGCTCTTGTTAGACTCTTTAAATATGACAAGATTGCTGAGCAAACTTGTCCTCTTCAAGCTCGTTAAAAGGAATTGAAGGCCCATCTGCTTAAGTATAAGTTTAACCATTTTCCAGACTTTTACGGATTACTTACGAAAAAGAAATACTCTAGTCATCCATGGCTAGAAGAGTTCTTCTTCCAATGTTTTATACTTTTTCGGGGGAGGAGACTAACTTTACGAAAAGGACCTTCTGGAGCCTTCTTTAGGGTTTTCAGGCTCTTGAAACATGAAAACACCAAGCTAGCATTCACCTACTTGGGCTCGATGTGAAATCCACGAGAGGGTAAATAGAGGATTGTTTAAGTTTTTCAAACTCTATAAATAGGAAAACACCAACAAGCATTAAACTACTTGGGCTCGATATTAAAATCCACGAGTAGGTGTATGGAGTTATTGTTTAAGTTTTCCAGACTCCTTAAAATTGAAAACACCAACGAGCAAGAACAGATCTCGGCTCGATATTAAAATACAGAGATCGGTATTATAGAGTATTCTTCTATCGCTTCTTCAAACTCTGTAAACAATGAAGAAGGTCTTGAGTCTTCCTCCCATGGGCTCGTTAAACTCTTTACATGGTTGGATCTATTGAGTTTTCATTCCTTCTTGGACTCATTAAAACAACAAGAAAGGTATTCTTTTATCTAAAAAGAATAACGGATAAGAAGGGTATATCACATCTTTCATATTTCAAAGGAAACTACATTAGTAATGTCCTTGAACACAACACCTACTTGAGTCTTTCATGTCAGTTGGGTTTTAGTTTTTGACCTTAGGGTGAAACTGATCTCTGAGTTGTTTACTCCCCCGGTTGGTTATTCTTCCAATGATATGGAGGGTATGCTAATGTCTCCTACATTGCAGGCTTATATCACTTCCCCATCATGTTGAAAACTGCCTAAGTCACTTTATGTCATGCTCACTATTCAAGGATACAGCCTGTGTCGGCCATTATGTCGTTTATCTTGACCTCATGTGTCGTCCATCCTAGTGTCAGTCTTGTTACTTGTACTACTCCACATTAGCTCATACCATTTGAGTGTTCCTCGTGTTGGATGATGGAGGATGCCTTAAAGACTTCCTTCCAACGGACTTCTTCCCATCGACATCAACTCATTTTTCTCTGGGAATGAATTTTAGAGTTTCGGTTAGTACCTTGGGGATTGCAGTCATCAATGGTCGTTTCCCTCATCGTCGAATAATGAGAATACATCAATATCTTTTATTCAACGGGTTCGTCAGGTGTTTGACTTCAAGTCTTCTTATTCACACTTGTTGGATCGTACTAGGTACCTTGGGCCCCATTATCATTATCAAAGGAAGCCCTCGCATTTGTTAACGGTATACATCAATGACCGATAATCAAACGATTGCCCCCATGTTCGGCTTCAGCTCATTTATTCACATGGTTAGGGTTTGTACCTTGGGTTGTTTGGATGAAGACCTTGGGATTTTGATAGCATTACCTCATTATGTTATCACCCAATCTGCGCAATACTGAGCCTCACTCATTTTGTCTCTCCATGAGACATAGATCCAGTTTGTTGTTATGGCTATGATCTCTCATTCTGACATGGATCCACGCTTGTATTTCAGTGGCCATGCTATATATACATCTCCTAGTTATGTATCGGAGATCATGTTGTATCATGTTACACATCTATATGATGTCAAGATTTTAATTGCTCGTTGACCTTGATCATTATTTCAGGTACTTTTTTGACTTGGCTCTATGGTTTCTTGCTCCTCCTATGACTTGGAATTATAATTTATTTCGGCCATCGTTTCCCTCTGACCTCACACATTAGGGGGCATCTGTTATAGGTCAAATCTACACTTCTCCGTGTGTGATCACATTTAGCTATCGATCACACAAAAGCGCAACTTGGATTGAAGAGCAAGATTGGCATGGGTGATGTATGGACCTGGATTACTCCTCTGCAACTGACAAAACCCTGTTTTATCTGACATTTTGACATGTTCCCTACTCTTTGTACAAAAAACTAGCACACATTAGGACATGTGCAGTACTCTACAAGCATGAAAGGCGCGCACACCAGCTAATATGCCCTACTTTTCCTTAAGGAAAGTAGCGCACACCTCAGAAAAAGTTGTAAACGCTGGTTGTAAAGCACTGAAGTTGCATATTGTGCGCTACTCTACTGTGAAAAACTCGCGCACATATTAAGATGAAATTAACAAATATATTAGTTTGACGAATTGGGATTAGTTGAAGTTGGTTTGCAACTTCCCAACCTCCCAATCAAACTACCTCTCGATCCAAACTTCCTACCTTGTCCCATAAATACAAGGGGGATGCATGAGAGAGACTAGACTCAAAGGAGACTAAAACTAGTTAGACTCAATTAGAGAACTAGGAGGAGAAACTATGCTTTAAGGGTTGTTATGCTGGAGGAATTCCAAAGTTAGTGTGAAGAGAAGGAGCCCAGAATCCAGTTGCACAAGCACTCTGAATGATCAAGTATAATTGTACTGGTTATTTTCTTTTGACAATAGAGGTTGAAATACCCTTCCTGTCCCAATCAAATGTCTAATGGATTGCATATTTGTTTGGATTAAATGCTTGATTGTATTTGTAGCTAGGGTTTTACCCCTAGCTTGTGCAAATGAGCACCTACTAAGGAGAATGGACTCCTTAGTAGCAGTTCAGTAAATGTAAATAATTAAGTTAAAACAGAAAATTAAATTACTTCTAAAGCATGCATGAAACATAAACAACAAATTTAAAGAATGGCTTTTTGTATTGATATTACCTTCAATGTGAAGGTTTGATGAAGCTCTTTGCAATGTCCAAGAGGATGCTCCAAGATCCAGTATGCTCCTTCTCTTTCTCCAATGGTGGGAATGGGCCAAAGGTGGCTCTCAAGGTGAAAGTAGTTCAATGGTGAACTAGGGTTTCGAGAGAGATTTTGGCAGAGTAAGGGTGCTTGTGATTGTGGATATGGAATAAGGGATCTCCATCACCTATTTATAGTTTTTTGGTGGTGGAGTGCTGACCCATGGTTTTGGGAAACACATGGTTTTGGGCAGCTGTATAGGGTTTTTTCCTCCTTTTCCTCATTATTTTATATTTTTTATTCCCTTTTTAGGGGATATTTGCTATTTTTGAGGAATTTTGGATATTTTTGGAGGAAAAAGGGGTTTTTTAGCCTTTTTTTAGGCTATTTTGAGGGTTTTGTGGCCTTTTGGAGGCATTTTAGGCCCTTTGGAGGCTTTTTAATGGGATTTTTTGGGTTTTTAAGGGAAATATGGTAGGAAAATGGACAAATGAGCCATATAATGTGGTAGATGAGGTAGTGAACACTTTTTGGGTGTTAACAGATTGCCCCCTGATGTGCGAGGGCAGGAGCTCATCGTATGGCCGATGGACATCATAAGTCATGAATGGTTTTCCTGGGGTGTGGAGAGAAGAGAAGAAACAAACTGAATCCCGGAACAACGATCCCGAACAGCTGCAAGAACTAAGAGTACATAACCTCAATAATGGATGAGGAATCATCTGATCATATGGACGAGGCGGGCATACCCATGCTCGTATCAGGACATAATATAACAATAACAATGGGGTCCAAAAAATGGGGACCTGAAATATACATAACCTCAAAAATTGAATGAGGAATAATCTCAATATATGGACGAGGCGGGCATACCGATGCTCGTATCAAGATACATAAACAGAACTGTGAGGCCCGAAAAATGGGGACCTGTAAGATACATAGAGAACCACTGTGTACATCATAAGGGTCCAGAGGGGACACAAATCAGGGACATACTGTTGGGCTGACCATGTCTGAGCTGAAGAATAAGTGCACTAGAACAATCAATAGTGCTACTGAGTGTGGTACCAAAGGGGCTAATGAACTGCTGGATCAGAGTGACAAGGGGTACACTCACAATGGTACACTGAACTGGAACTGATCTGGGACTGAAACTGGGTACTCAAGGAAGCATGTAACTGGATGGCTTCCGAATACGAACGCCAACGCAGCCCGGACATCCACGGGAACATACAACTGGGTGTTCCGAAGTGACTCACCAATGTGCTAGAGTCGAGGGAAATCCGGGGTCTTCGACACATAATGTAAAGGATGTAACCCTACGCGATTCTTGACGATGCGATCAAGGTGCTGAAGTCGAGCATGTGAGAAACAACCACAGATGGTGATAAGTCCAAGGCGTAGGGACCTCTGGGCCTATCCTCTGGAATAGAGGAGCTGTCGTCGACAGAGGGAGACCTGCAACTATCAAGGCAATGATGTTTCCTTGACAAGAGCGCGAGGTGAAGAACCAAAATATGATAGTACTGATGGCAGGACTGACAAACTGTGGGGGGACAACTGGGCAAGTAGAGTGGGTGGACTCAAACTTCCTTTGTTCAGAGTATGATAATGGGCATGATCTGGCAACATATGAAACTGACTGAGGGAAAGGGATCACAGCTGTACTGGATCTAGGAGGGTAACTGGCTGAGGGAGACTCAAGATAGTATAAAATGGCAGGAGACTGCAGAATACTCTGAACAAAGGCGACCTGATTGGGGGTGCTGCCGAGAGGATTGATCATAGTGCCATGAGGCACGGGAGGGTACTTCTTCATGGGTTAATGAACTAGAAGAAGTGTGTGTAAAATGGTACTGTCGTGTGGATTTATACGAGCCCAGGACAGTTCATGCTCGTGGTTGCTTTCAATTTTAAGGAGTCTGAAAGCGATAAGAAGACTCTGAAATGATGGAATGGTACTGTCGTGTGGATTTTCTGAGCCCAGGACAGTGCATGCTCGTGGTTGCTTTCAATTTTAGAGAGTCTGAAAGCAAGTAAGAAGACTCCAGGGGGTTGCTTTTTCGTAGATTTAGTCTCCAAGGCCCAAAGAAGCATAAAAGGATGCAATGAAGAACTCTTCTAGCCGGTGTGACTAGAGTATTCCTTTTTCGTAATTAGTCTACCAGGTCCGGAAAAGGGTTAAACTTATACCAGATAGACGCCCTCTCAGGTACTTTAACGAGCATGAAAGGAAGCAAGATTGCTCGGCGATCTTTTCATTCTTTTAGGAGTCAGAAAAGAGCTTAACAGAAACTCCCTAAGTGCCTTTTTCGTAAAGGAATTGTCCGGCCCGAAAAAGGGATAAAATTATACCGAACAAAAGGAATGGCCAGGCAAGGAGGAAGTGTTCAATCAAGGATCAGTAATGATGACCAAGAACGAGGGTAGGGGGGGGAACACTGGTGGGCCTCCTTGCGGGGTAGATGAAATGGTGGCAAAATAACGAGACATTTGTAGTATGACAGGAGTGACTGGCTCATGTAAAAATGTGGAATAATCCGATAGCGGCCGATGTGGCTCGCAAACCGAGGCAGCAAGGTGTCGGGACACAATGTTGAAATTGTACCAGGTGAGAGCGAGACATGATCTCAAGCATCATCATGAGCTTGGAAAACTGAATCCGACGATATAAAGGATGTCAAAAACGGGTAACGGCTGATGTGGCACGCATACCGAGGCGACGAGGGCATTTTGGAAAAATACCCAAAAAATCTGGGGGTGAGAGCGAGAAATGATCTCAAGCATCATCACCAGCTCGGAAAAATGAATTCGATGATATAAAGCATGTGAAAAACGGAGAACGGCCGATGTGGCACGCAAACCGAGGTGACTAGTGGCATCTGAAAAAATGGGTAAAAAATGACGGGTAAAAAATAAGTCAACGAGGTGACCATCATGACGGTCTCGTCGTGTTGATTCCAATGGTGGAAACGGTTTGTAAAAACAAAAACAATCAAGAAAGTACACTGTACAACGCAGACCAATGAGGCCGCAGGTTTCTTTTATGGGTAAAAACGCTTAAGATACAACCCATTACGGGGGTTGCGCAAAGGATGGCCTTCGGATTCAGCTAAGATATATGCCCCCTTGCCGAGGCAGGTCTTTACGATGTAAGGGCCTTGCCACATGGATTCAAACTTCCCTTTACCGGTTTTGTCATGGGCTTGGTCGTAGGCGAGGACGAGGTCCCCTTCATGGAAAGTTCGAGGGTGAACATGTTTGTCATAACCAGCTTTGGAGCGGTTCTTGGCAGCTTCAATGTTCTGGAGAGTGGCACGACGGTCTTCATCAGCTTGTTCAAGTGTCAGCAGACGCTGCTCGAGGGGGGAGGTGTCAGGGAGAAGCTCAACAGCGATATGTAAGGCAGGAATCTGACACTTGATGGGGAGGACAGACTCTACACCGTGAACTAGATGAAATGGTGTAAAACCAGTGGCGGTCTTAGTGGATGTGCGGTAATCCCACAAGGCAGGGAACAACATGTGGTGCCAATTGGACTTATGCTTGTCAACCGTTCGTTAGAGGATAGTTTTTAGGATTTTATTGATGGCCTCTACTTGGCCGTTCCCTTGGGTGTAGTAAGTAGAGGAAAATTGGTGCTCATACTTAAGGAGGGTGGATAACTCACGCCAGACGGCATCTTCGAAGTGTGAACCATGGTCAGAGACTAACTGCTTAGGAACCCCGAATCGAGCGATGACATGGTTGAAAAAGAAGCGGGCAGCAGTGTCAGCGGTACAATTGAAGGTAGGCATGGCTTCCGCCCATTTGGTGAAGTAATAAACAGCGACAATAATGTATTTGTGGCCGTTGGCAGAATGGGGTCTACATTCCATGAAGTCTATGGCCCACTTACAAAAGGGACCAATGGTGACGACTGGGTGTAACGGAGCAGGAGGTGTCCGGGCCTTGGGGGCAAAAAGTTGGCAGTTATGGCAGTGTTTGACCGCAGTGATGCAGTCGGTGAAAAGTGTGGGCCAGAAGTATCCGGCGCGGATGACCTTTTGGGCGGTGGCCATCCCTGAGAAATGGCCTCCGCAGGCACCGCTATGACAGTCATTAAGGACGTGTTCAGCTTCATCGTGTGTAAGGCAACGACGAAGAATTGTGTCAACTCCGCGCCGGTAAAGGACATCGCCTAAGAGGAGGTATCGGGAGGCCTGGTGACGGATGCGACGGCGTCCATTACGGGTAACTTTGGGTCTGAACTTCTGCGTGCGCAGGTATAACAAGATATCACCGTACCATGGGTCATCAGACGAGATAGTGAACAGGTGATTGTCGGGTAACTCATCGGAGATTGGTTTGGCCAGGAGAAGGGAAGGGAGATCAGTAATGAGCTGGGCAAGCGCGAGGGCTTTAGTGCTCTTAGGTGTTTTAAAGGTAAGGTCATATTCCTGGAGGATAATGACCGATTTAGCAACACGACCTTGCAGTAGCCGCCGGTTTAGAAGATAGACCATAGGGTTAGAGTCGGCGACGACGGTGGTGTGACTCATTAAGATATAGTGTCGCAATTTTTGTACGGAAAAGACTACGGCGAGGGAAAGTCTCTCCTCATATGGGTAACAGAGGGGTGGACCAGACAAGGTCTGGCTGACATAGTAAATGACATGCTCCTGGTGAGAAGCGTCTTCTTGAACCAAGACTCCAGATACGGCATGCTTGGATGCCGAAACGTAAAGGATGAAGTCTTGTGTGAAATCCGGAGGGGAAATCAGAGGAGCTTGAGTGAGAGCCTTCTTGAGGGCTTCGAATGCAGCTTCTGCTTGCTTATCCTAGACGAAGGGTATGTGGGTACGGAGTAGGCGCAAGAAACCATGAACGGTGGTGGCGTAATCAGGAACGAAGCGTTGAAGGAAGTTGGATCGCCCCTGCAGACTTTGGAGTTGCCGGAGCGTGCGAGGAGAGGGAAGGTCTAAGATGGCTTGGACTTTTAGAGGGTCAACAGTAATTCCTTTCTGGGAAACAATTAAACCCAACAATCGGCTTGCCGAAACGCAAAAGACACACTTGTGTGGGTTCAAGCGGATTTGGTATTTGCGACAACGCAGAAAAACTTGTCGAAGGTCGTTAAGGTGGTCGGATCGTTTCCGGGAACGAGCTGTAAGGTCATCAAGGTAGACTAACAGGATATGGACCAAGTCGTGAAAGCAATAGGTCATGGCCCGCTGGAAAGTGGCACCAGCATTTTTGAGGCCGAACGGCATGACGCGATAGGCAAAGGTGCCCCATGGGGTAGTAAAGGCAGTTTTGTACTGGTCTTCCTTACGGATTTGAATCTGGTTGTATCCGGAAAAACCATCCATGAAGGAGAGGACTTCATGCCCCACACATGCATCGATGAGCTGGTCAATAAATGGCGTGGGGAAATTGTCTTTGGGACAAGCGTGGTTTAAATCGCGGAAGTCAGTGCATACTCGAATGGTGCCTTGTTTTTTGTTAACGGGAACAGGGTTTGAAACCCAAGTGGTATAGGCAATAGGATAAATGAACCCTGCCTTGCGCAGTTTCTCAATCTCGGCCTTGACAGCTGGGAGCTTTGAGGGATGAATGGGTCTCTACTTTTGACGAACGGGGGGTACATCAGGCCATGTGTCAATGTGGTGCTCTATAATGGCGGGGTCAAGACCAGGCATTTCGGTATAGGACCAGGCAAAGACATCACGGAATTCTCTGAAAAGGTTTATGTAGTCCTCAATCTCTTGTTTACTGTAGAATGCTCCTAAAGTGATGAGTTCAGGGGCACGTCCTGGGGCAGCGATATCAACTTGGATGACAGGTGAGATGTTGGCCATGTTACCTTCCTCGAAGGCATCAGGAGCAGGAATAGGGTCCTTGAACCAGTCGACCTTGGTGGGGAGGAAGTCTTTGGATTCAACCGCGTATTGGGGAGCGGAGGTAGAGGAAGACGCTTCTGGGATGAAGTAGGAACGATGATGCATATCATCCCAGGGATAATCCGGGGCAGTAAGGGCCTCAAGAATCTCCTCATTGGTACGGAAAGTTTGCGTCGTCAAATCGGTTGACGAGGGGGAAGTGGTGGAAGAAATCATATAGATGGTATTAATCTCTCCAGAAGGTGAAGAGTCTGGGGGGTAGATCTCCTCAATGGTGGTTGGGGCCGTCTCAAGATCCAGATTGTTCATCTCATAGAGAGCCGCTCTGTAATCCGGGAGATTGGGACAATGATGGGAGTAATGCCCGTAAACACCGCATATGGCACAGGAGTGGTTAGTGCGTAGGGACTTGTCTTTAGGCTTGGGAGTGGGGTTGAGTTCGACAGTTGGGATGTTGGGGTCATCATCTAGCATCTGCATGTGCTCTTGCAATGCTGGTAACTGTGGGCATTGGTGGGTTGCATGGCCCAGCTCGTCACACAGCGAGCATTTGGGAGGAGCATGAAACACTAGAGGGTTTTTGACTGTCTTGGGAGGTGGTACAGCAGTGTAAGGTTGTGGACCTCTGCCCCCAGTGGGTTTGGGAGTAGGAGGAGGAGTCGTGGAGGATGAAGGGGTAGAGACACCTGGAGGTGGATGAGAGGTAGTAGCCATGGGTTGCACCGGTTGGAGGACGACATCTGTTGTCAGCGGGCGAACGGGAGGCGAAAGATACCATACGGGTAATCCCAAAGTTAACCCAGGGAGACTAAGGGTAGCCATGATCGGGGCGCTTACTACTCCCGATGGAGGAACTAGGAAGGGGATCGTATGGATAGGTGTAACACCAATGTGGCTAGGTACCAATGGTGGTTTAGGCAACAAGGGTGGTTGATTGTTAGGTGGTTGGTTGTCGTGGGACAAGGTACATAAGTCAGACACGTCCGTGGGAGAAGACGGAGGAGGAATAGATTGAAAGGTGGAGGTCATCGGCGCGTCTGAGTAGACTCCAGGCCCCGTAGAGGAAACAAACGAGGTGGTGGCACGAGAAATAGGTTGTTCAACCATGGGGAGAACATTTTCAGGTGCCGCAGGAGCACTGGGACCATAGTAGGTGAGCTGGTCAACCTTAACCACGCGTCCCTCATGGGGGAACATCATGGTGCGAAAGATGGAAGAGGCAACCGCCCGCATGGCATACATGTAGCTGCGGCCGAGTAAAAGGTTATAATCCAGTTGGGCATTGATTACCTCAATTTCAATGAGTACGGTTTTGCCACCTAACTGGACGGGGACATTGGCTAGGGGGCCTTGGGGCTGAGCCGAACGACCGTCGTAGGCGCGTAATGCAATGGTGGACTGCTGGAGAGGAGGGGATCCCAGCTTCTGCCATACTAATGTAGACATAACGCATGTGGAGGCACCCTCATCGATGATGCACCGATGGATGACAAGATTCCGAACGGAGACAGTAACTTGGAATGCTAAGCTGGAAGGTAGGCATGGTTCAGACTGGTCTAAATCAAATGCCATCAAATTCGAATCATTTGGGTCAATCCCCCCAATGGCGGAAAGTAAAGTCTTGCGCTGGGAAGGGCAGTTCTTCAAAACTTCTAACGCAGACATGGCTGCGGGAGATTGGGCTAGGTCGTCTACAATGCTGTAGTTTGACGCAGCGCGCGCATTGGGGTTATTGTTGATACGGCGAAGTGGGAAACGAGGGGCTTTGGAAGCGCCATCTAGTAGAGGTGGAGGTATACATAACGCCTGATCAGTGGGATGGGCGTTAGTGGGTTTATCCGTGGGAGGGGCTTCAGAGGTGGAGCCATATTGGTTCCGACGGGTCTGCAGGTTGACGTCAGCAGATGACATCATCAGCAAGTGGTGGGTACCTGAGTCAAACATGGGTTGATCAGGAGCAGCGTAAGTGATCTATTGTTGTTGGGGCGCGTTGGCTTGAGGGGAAGCCAACGACTGAGTGTTCACTACGCCTTGGGTTGGTAAGGGGTTTTGCAGCACCAAAGGTTGCTGCTGAGGTTGTGGGGGGTTGGGCAGTGCTTGAGGAGCCGCATGCCCTTGGCGATGGGCATCATCAACCCAAAGTTGTCGAGCTCGCTCCAAATGTGGGCAAGTATGCGTGTAGTGTCCATAGACCCCGCAAATAGAACAAGGGTGGTTTGTTCGCAAATTGGGGTTTTTAGCCTGCTTGGGTGGGCGATCAGGGTTTTGATTAGCGGGGTCCGCATTGTTGTTGTCGGGGGGATTAGCGGGTTGACCGGCTTGGTCTGCAGGTTGGTTGTTTCCACGATTACGGCCCTTGCCGCGGTTCTGTTGGCCCTGGTTGCGTTGGTTGTTCTGGTTTTGCTGCGGGTTTTGTTGGGCGTAAACTTGCCCTTGGGTAGCAGGTGGATTCTAAGGTTGCGTAGGTGCGGGAGCAAGCTGCGGTGGATAATATGCAGGTGGAGGCTGAGCAGGTGCAGCAACTTGAGGAGGTTGCTGATATGGCTGCGGAGCGGGTTGTGGATTCGCCGCAGGGGCTGCCTGTGGCGGATAATAAGCGGGTTGGGCTTGTGAAGGAACAGGAGCTGGGGCAGCTTGCTAATGGTAGTAAGGCTGAGGTGCGACTGGGGGAGCATAAGCAGGAGTCGCATAACCGAAGCACTGAGGTGGGCATGAGGGTCCATGGTGATGTGTCATGGGAGCAAATGAGGTGGTTGCTCCAGACTGTGAGGTAGCCCGTGAAAGGTCGGGGCCAGGGGAAGGACGTGTAATAGAAAATGGTTGGGGATGCGAAGAAACACGGCCAATGATACCATCTGCAGCGTGGGATGCCCCCGGCGCATCGTGCTGGGAGGACTCGCCGCGAGGGGCGTCAGGTATAATGGTATAAAGGTAACCCGACTGGGCGTAAATGAGGTCGAACTGTTGGGCCTTAAGGATGGCCTCTTCTTGAGACTGGGGTCTTTCTGATGCCACATCCTTAGCAATAACAGGGAGAAGGGATTTGAGGAACCAATCTAGGAAGATACGGTCGTCTAGTTTAATCTTGCATAAGCTACGGCGTCGACGCCACTCATGGATGTGGTCCGTGATATGGGTAGCCGTGTTTTGTCTACAGGATAGGAGGATTTCAACGCCCGCGTCATAGCGGATAGGCAGCTGGAAGAACTGTAGGAAGGTCGAGGCAAGGGAAGCAAAGGTGGCGTGGGTCCCATGAGGTTGCTCGATATACCACTTGGCTGCAGAGCCAGTGAAGGTGCGCTGTAAGAGACGGAGGCGAACAGAGTCATCCACTATGGAGTTAGAGGAACACCATAGGTGGAAAGACATGATATGGTTTTGTGGGTCCTCACCAGCCTTGCCCTCGAACTTAGGGATGTCAGAGGGGAGTTTGGTAGGCATATGAGGCCACGTAGGGTCGTGTCGAATAGGATCATTGGTCAATCTGGCCAGGTCAGGTAGGTTGAGGCTAGCCATGAATGGCAAACTGGAAGAAGGATGTGACACAGTAGTGGGTGGGACCAAGTTGGGGCCAGTGCCCCCAAGTGGAGGGACAGGATTTGGGGTGGTGCCCCCAAGTGGGGGAACTGAGGTAGTGGAGTATGGTCCAGCACCACCATGGGTAGTGTGAGCCACTGATGTAGTGGGGATAGGTATTCCCGCTGCGGGAATAGGTACCGTGAGGGGAACGGTAGATGAGGGTCCCATGGAGGGCATACCCAAAACAGGTGTAGTAACTGGTGTAGTGGTGGATGTGCCACCAATGGTCCCTATAACAAACAGAGTGGAAGTTGTGCCAGCCATGGGGCTAGTAGGGGCAGTGTAAATAGGGTTCTCAGACTCTTCGTCAGAATCGGAGGTAAAGTAAGGGGCGTCACTATCTGGTGACGGAGTCCTACGTCGCTGACGAGTGGAGTCAAGTGACAAGGCTCTAGATCTGTGATGAGTGGTATCAACGGATAATGATCAGAATCTATGAAGGGTGGTGTCAAGAGAACCGTGCTATGGGGGCTCGCCCCTGAGACGCCGAGAATGTCTCGGGGACTCAATGGTGACAGATGGTGTCAAATCTATGTGGGTTGAGGTGAGTATAAAAACAGCTCAAAAAGGCCTAATGCAACCGAGTGTGCAGAAGGAGAGCTAAAAAACAAGGCACTCAGGCCAACAACCAACTCAAAACACCTACTGCAACAGCTGTGCTACAATAGATGGAGTATCAACAAAGATGGTCAGAATACCAACAAGCAGCAGGTTTCCTAAAAACATAAAATGGTGGACTCACTAGACCAAAGGGAGGTAAAGGAGCATGCAAACACCTAACTAAAAGTATTCTGACTCAACTAAACATATCCTCTGCAAGGTGATGAAATCCAAGTCAGACAATATGAGTAGGAAAGCCAAGTGGCTATGATATCCCCCTACCGGGAGGGACACCGGGTAGTCAATCCTAGAAGAATGGAAACTAAGATAACCCGTTCATGACACGTCCAGAAAGGTGAATCTGCCGTTTAGTTCGTTGACCGCAATACCCCTATACAGGGATATCCCGCGAACCGCGAAAGGTAGCCCTTCGGTTACTGAATGGAGTGCGGTATTCCACTCAGGCCTCCGGAACCAGTCTCCCGACTTCAACCCTCATAAGGGAGAGGCCCTCTGATAAACTAGTCGTGACCGTGCCAAAAAGTACTAGGAGATTTTGGTTCCCTATTTGGACAACAACTATGTCTCAAGTGAAATAACCGAGGGGTGTTATTGGAAGCCTATCCCCCCGATCCTACCTAACTACAATGATTCTTTTGTGTTCCCCAAGTGGGGTTAGAATGTTGGTTCAATTAGGTACTTTTTAAGGCTCACTTGATTTATGTGACAGAATGTGTGCTCGTGAGGTGATGAACCCAAAATAGAAGTGCCACAAGGGGGGCAACCTCTAACTATCAATAATGCTGGAATTGAAACTTTAACTTACAAAATTTTCTGAATTAAAAATACTGAAATTTTAAAAAGATTATGTTGCAGAAAGGCTGTAAGGAAGTGGGCTGCAGGTAGGACAGGGGGCTGTTCAAATGCAGAAAATATTGCAGCAAAAGGGGCTGGGCTCAAAATAGGAAAAATGCAGAAATCAGACCGCGGGTCTGTGGCGAAGCAAAACAGGCAGACCGCGGGTTTAAGGGAAACAGACGCAGTCAGGTCGCGGCTTTCAGGCCAACAGAGGCAGTCGGGACGCAGGAAATAGGGAAAAAGACGCAGTCGGGTCACGGCAAAAGGGCTAACAGACGCAGTTGGGATGCACGAAAGAGGCAGAGAGCCGTAGTCGGGACGCGGGAAAATGGCCGACAGGTGCAGTCAGATCGCGGCAAACAGGCTGATTAGCCGCGGTCGGATCGCAGGTAACAGACTTGAATCCGCCGGCAAGTCGTCGGAAGCAGTCTGAGAGCCGCGGTCGGGTCGCAGGTAAAGGCCTGAAAGGCGCGGTCGGTACGCGACTGCAGAGGGAAAAGACGCGGTGTGCGGCGGCCGAAAGGGACAGCCGAAAGGGAAAAAATTTAAAAAATGGAAACCAGAAATTCAAAATCTAGGGGAGTCGCCAAAACTGTAGCTAGGGTTTTACCCCTAGCTTGTGCAAATGAGCACCTACTAAGGAGAATGGACTCCTTAGTAGCAGTTCAGTAAATGTAAATAATTAAGTTAAAACAGAAAATTAAATTACTTCTAAAGCATGCATGAAACATAAACAACAAATTTAAAGAATGGCTTTTTGTATTGATATTACCTTCAATGTGAAGGTTTGATGAAGCTCTTTGCAATGTCCAAGAGGATGCTCCAAGCTCCAGTATGCTCCTTCTCTTTCTCCAATGGTGGCAATGGGCCAAAGGTGGCTCTCAAGGTGAAAGTAGTTCAATGGTGAACTAGGGTTTCGAAAGAGATTTTGGCAGAGTAAGGGTGCTTGTGATTGTGGATATGGAATAAGGGATCTCCATCACCTATTTATAGTTTTTTGGTGGTGGAGTGCTGACCCATGGTTTTGGGAAACACATGGTTTTGGGCAGCTGTATAGGGTTTTTTCCTCCTTTTCCTCATTATTTTATATTTTTTATTCCCTTTTTAGGGGATTTTTGCTATTTTTGAGGAATTTTGGATATTTTTGGAGGAAAAAGGGGTTTTTTAGCCTTTTTTTAGGCTATTTTGAGGGTTTTGTGGCCTTTTGGAGGCATTTTAGGCCCTTTGGAGGCTTTTTAATGGGAGTTTTTGGGTTTTTAAGGGAAATATGGTAGGAAAATGGACAAATGAGCCATATAATGTGGTAGATGAGGTAGTGAACACTTTTTGGGTGTTAACAGTATTTGATGTATAAATTGCATTTCAATTTCATCATTGTTATATCAGTCAAGATACATTGAGGAAGATATCTTTTGTGTTGCAGGTTCATCAAGCGGAAGATCAAGTGAAGGATCGATCGAAGGATTGAGCAAAAGCTAGGATCAAACGTCGTTAATAAGGTATGCCTTCAAGAATCTCGATCTCTTTCCTTTTGTAGAAGCCTATGTGATATGATCAATGTATTTACCTGTCACCCCAGAAGTTGGTACTGTCCCTCTCCTCACTATAAGGTAGAAATCCCAAACAACATAAAATTCAAGGATGTTTGCATTGAGTCTTATAATGGCAAGATTTAGGTGTAACAATGAGATGGAATCTAACACATGAATGTATGTTGTACACCATTTTATTCAATGATAGAGTTACCAAGTGTGAATGAGTGTTGAATTGATTCATTACTCTACAAGTATTTCGCACCGTGATATATCTTTCGTTCGTTGATTTAATGTATTGCATATCATTATATGGAAATATGGGTGTGTATATCTTGGTTTTTATCTATGAGAGACTTATGGTAAATAGGCATGCTTCTGATGTTAAATGACTCTAGTTAAGAGTGTTTTGTTAAAGATAACATCGAGTTATGGAGATAACTTATTATGTAGAAGGAGTGTCCTTCTATGTTGCACCAAGTTCAGAACCGTCTGGTATTTATTACCCAAGTTTGTACATGAAGATAAAAGTGAATTTCTACTTAGAATCTGCTTTATAAGGTTATAAAGAGAAACTTGATTTACATACATTTATGCTTGGAAAGACTTTTCCATATTGCAGTAAATCTATGTATCTGATTGTCTAGATGTTATTCACCTTGGTAGGTGAATTCATGATGGTACGAATATTGATAGTATGTTGTTTAAAAACAAAAAACAAAATTATCCCCATTTCCTCTTAAAAGAGACAAGGATTTTGGGATGTTACAGGAGGGTACTCAGTTGGAAAGTCAACTCGAAGTCATTAAAAAATTTCTGAGGTTCTTTAGTGAAGAAGAGAATCAATTCATTGAAATATCAATAACCATTGAGGAGGTAAAAAAGGTTCTTTCCAATTTCTCTAAAGATAAGAGCCCAGGACCTGATGACTAGATTATTGAGTTCTATTTACATTTCTTTGAAATCTTGGGTGAGGAATTAATAGAAGTTGTGGATGAAACTAGAAGGAATTTTCATGTGCCTGAGAATATTAAAGCCACTTATATTACATTGATTCCTAAATATGACAAGCCTAACTCATTTAATGACCAGTTCTAGACCATTGCATTTCTAAAGAACGGGTTGCTTTCCTTCCAAATTGGCAGATATTGGATGTTGTGGGGATAGCTCAAGAAGTTTTACATTTTGTTAAAAAAAGAAATTTGAATAATTTTATCTTGAGAATGGACCTTATAAAGGCATATGACAGGATCTATTGGACATATCTTCGATTTATTCTGATCCATATAGGTCTATCTGTGGACTTCACAAACTAGATTATGGCTTGTATTAAGACAACCAACTATTCGGTCTTGATAAATGGATCCACTACACAGTTTTTCAAAGGAAATTGAGGGATTAAATAGGGTTTCCCGATCTCACCCTATATTGTTATCCTTTCCATAGAAGGCTTAAGTTTTCTTATTAAGAGTGCTAAATATTCTGGAAACATAAAAGGAATTAAGGTGGCTAGAAACCTTGCAATTTATCATATTTGATTTGTTGATGATGTTTTGCTCTGTGGGAATGGAAATAAGGAGGAATGGAAGCACTTTCATTATCTGATCACTATATTTTGCAAGGCATCTGGCATGGCTATTAGTTATTATACATCTTTTTTTATTTACTTATGTGAAGATTATGAAATCATTAAACATATCTCCTCTTATCTTCCTTACAAAATGATTGAGATGAGAAATGGTTTTAAATATCTTGGTTTTTTCTTAAAACCAAATGGATATAAGGTGGATGACTGGAAATTGCTCATCCAAAAGATCCAAAGGTGCATTGGATCATGGTATTTTAGATGGTTATCAGTTCTTATTCAATTTGTTCTCCATAGTATCCTTGTTTATTGGTTCTCTTTATTTGCAATACTGGAGGTAGTTATATCGGGTATGAGGAAGATATTTCAATTTCTATGGGATGATAGTATTGATGTTTCAAAGTTTTATTTAGTGGCATGGGAAATTATTTCAAAGCATGTGCATCTGGGTGGTTGGGGCCTAAGAAACCTCAGTTGGTTTAATTGTGCTCTTTGTGCTAAACATTTATGGCGAAGTATCTTTGACAAGGGTATTGGGGGTAAAACGGTGAAGGTTAAATACCTTAGATGCTATGATATCTCCTTAAAAATCTATTTAGAATGTGTCTCATATCTGGAAAATTATGGTTAAAGCGTATCCAATTATCAACATATCCATTTGTTGGTTGGTGGGAAGAGGAACTAAGATATATTTAGGCATTGATCCCAATGTTGGTTTGTCGGATGTTTTTTTCTTTTTCTACAGAAATTTTGAGAGAACTTCACAGAAAGAGTATTTTGGTGCTAAGACAAGTACCAAGAAGTTTCGAATCAGATGAATTATTTTGGTTGTCTACTTGTGAATTAAACCTGTCGAGACAAATTGCATCGGAATGGGATAATTTTGTCTTAAATATAAAACGGGCTGGCATTTTTCTTTCAAACAATGAGGATAAAGTGTTATGGAAATTCAATCAGAATGAAGGTGTTGTAAATGCAAAATTAGCATACAATATTATTATGGAAGAAGAATTGAAAACAACAGCAGTTGTTGGACAAAACTTACGTGGCTTCGAAAGATTCCTCTAAAAATAAAATGCTTTATATGGATTTGTTTCTACAAGAAGATCCTTACATGGGACTCTTTACAGATTAGAGGATTTCAAGGGCCGGGTATATGTTTCCTGTGTAATCGTGAAGGGGAATCTGTTCACCATCTATTCGGGTGGTGTTCTTTTTTCCACGTTGTTTGGAAGGAATTGGCATTGTTTTTTCAATTCAATGAAAGTTGGGATCAATAATATTTTGAAGCTAATATGGCCGCTTGGTTTACTAGAAAAAGATCTTTTAATGCTCTCCCCTCTTTTACCATTTGGGAAGTTTGGAAAGTAAGGAATTTTTTCATATTTCAGGACATTCATCTAAATGTCAACCAAACTTGCATCTAGATTAATGCAGCGATAAATGATTATTGCAAGGAAAATGTGGAAACTAAGCACATGCCATTATTTAAGCGAGTATTTTTGGAAGAAATACGTGTAGGTTACTTTTATGGGACAATGAACAAATAATTGTGTGGAGCAGGTATGGTTATTCAGTTGAATGAAGTGAATTTGATCAAATTTAGAATGGGAGCGGGCAAAGGCACCAATACTAAAGCAGAACTGTTAGGTCTGTGGGGATTACTATGGTGTGCAAAATATTTTGATATTCTAGACATTCAGATAGTTGGTGGTTCAAAATGCATCATTGATTGGGCCAAAGGTTGTTCATCACTTCACTCTATATTTCTTGATCATTGGAAGACTCAAACGAAGAGGATGATTTCCACATTCAATAGTATATCTTTCCAGCATATTCATAGAGAATACAATGGGGTCGCTGACAGTCTTTCCAAACTGGTGCTTGGTGATTTGGATGGAAATATTTTCTATGAAAATTTTTGTGAATGCATTATCACAGAGTCTCGATCTCTGTTATGTTTTTAGTTCTAATTTATCCTTGCCATATTTTTGTCAGTCCTTTCTAAGTTAAGGAGATATACAATATTTTATTATATTTTGTGGTAACAGGAAGGAAGTATAGAAGCTTGTATAAGTTTTGACGACTTTGAAAGTCATAGTAGTCTTAGAATGGTCTTATGACATGTAGTCAATGAATGTATGTAAGCAGAATTCTAAATTTTTCTCTTGGAGAGAGAAATTTTAGTGATGATGTAACAACTTTGATTCTATGAATGACAAGCTGTTGTTTTTTTCCAAAGTGAAAAAAAGAAAATATTTTCATTATAAAAGAGAATCGATATTCCATAAGATAACATTTTTTTTATATGTAGAATAAAATGCCAATTATTTATTTATTTATTTAATAAATAAAAATATTTTATTAAATTAATATTATTACTTAATGTGTGTGTGTGTATATATATATATATATATATATATATATATATATATATATTTAATAATATTTTATATTTATTAAAAATGAATTTTATAATTCTATAAAAGTATTAAAATTAATGTTTAAATAATTTTTGTTTTGTAGTCATGTCTTCTTGCTCACCACATTGCATGAATGTTTGGTTTTGTCTGCAGTGGGGATATGCAAAGGATTGCAAGATTGTAAGTTTCAAGGATATTATGCAAGTTCTTGAGGCTCGCCCTATGGACCAATTCAATGATTTTGAATTTGATGCAATATTTAATTGGGTGGAAGAACAAAGGCCAACATAGAGCGATAACCTTCGTTGGCCATTAAACACAAGATCTTGCTCACTCAATATGTTTTTCGTATCTCTCATTAGTACATGGCCAAGCATGGTCACATAGGAGAATCTGCATTATGTGAATGTGTGGATCAACATAAGGTAATTAGGTCTCTAAGTAAGTAATTGGATGTTGTACATGTAACAATATTGCACTTAAATGAAATTATGGGTGAACATATTGAATCCCAATCAACAAGGAATACAAACATATATAGAAAGGGAAATTGAGGCTAACAATAGAAGATTGGATAAATTGACTGTAGACATAGACATGCACCACAAATATGGAATTGAGTATTGCTTATAGTTCTCAATCCATGGTGGATAGATCCTTAGTTTAAGTAGGTTCAATCATGGAAAATTTCATGGATAGATTGAAGAAGAAGCATTCAAGTGCTTAGATAGTAGGAGAAGGGTGATGGAGAAACTAAAGAAGCCCAAATTAGACATGGTTTCATTTAGCTAAACCAAGTTTTTAATCTTATGTTTTGACATGTAATATTTCTATGTGGACAATTCATAATTTATAGTTGTTATGAATATGGATTGCTAGTAGTTAGTATCATGAACATCTTAGGTTCCGATGATCAAACTAGAATACATTTTGTTACATCTTGCCACATATGTGTGTGTAATTTAAAAATATTTAAAAATATTATAGAATTTAAAAGAATTAGAAAAATAGGTATCAACTAAATAATTGGGAAAAAATAACTTAAAATAATAATATTAAGAACATAACTAATCCTCTTTATACATAAATATGACAAACTTACCACAAAATAACATCTTGTGTCATCTAATCTCCAAAATAATACAACACTTTGCCTTCATTTTATAAATTGGGTCTTCCTTAGATTGGTTCTTCTGTAGATTGGTCTTGGGTTAGATGCTACTAATTGGATTATGGCCTGTGTGGTCTCTACAAACTTTGTAGTATCAGCTAACTGAGAACACCTATTTCATTAAACTTGGACATATTCTAGTCCAAGTCACTTTGAAGACGGGTCAAAAACAACCTTTATAAACCCCAAAATCAAGGTTTCTAAAGTGCAAAATCTGGTTCCAAAAGTGCCAAATCCGGTTCCAAAAGTGCCAAATTTGGTTCCAAAAGTACCAAATCCAGGTTCCAAAAGCATACTTTTTCTTTTGATATCCCCACTTTTGAAATTGGTTTTTGCGCTTTCCGATATGAAAAATATGATAATGGCACTTTTAGAACCTGATTTTTCCCTTTTGGAATGCTACTTTTGACACTTCCAATACTTAAATTTGCAATTTTAAAAACCTATTTTGGCACTTTCAAGCTCTGATTTTGCATTTTCGAAAACCAAACTCGACACTTTACAAGTATTATAATCACAGTGAAATTGAACATAGTATTACAAACAAACATACGTGTATTATTTAAGAAAATACTTTCATTTTCATTTTATTCACAATTGGCCTCACATCACTCACGACATTCAGGTGCAGCAAGCAAGGCCATAATCGATCTAACAATAATGTGTCATAGACATATTGGAAAGTATACATTTTTGTTATAATGCAGTTCCCTTCCTTGTTACAAACATGGTTTTCTTTCGAGTCATCTACAATCACTATATTTGTAGCATACCAACCATGGACCAAAATCTCCCAAAATTTGTTTAAAGGATTGAGAAATACATAAGGATTTACATCACCCTGATAACCCTCTCTGGCTATGCAAGAACAATATTCTTGTATTAAAATTACTCTAAATTGTTCCCTTTGCAATCTTGTTCTTTGTAATAATGTTGGAAAAAACTCGTCGACGTTTTTTTGTTGTGCAAATGTCCATACCCCAACTTCAATTATATTAAAGCATTTTTCAAAAAATTCCCTAAATCCTGGACGTATAAAATAATACTTTGTGGTTGATTCGATATCCGGTGTTCGTGGAAATCCAAATTTATTTTTATGAAATGTGTGTAACAAAACTCCATTGAAATCGAAAATAATCAATGGTTTACTAGTAACAAATATTCTAGTATCTGCAAACAAAAAAAACCACAACAACAACACTTCGTTCATGAAGTTAATGATCACAAACATGCAATTGTAAATGAAGATTTTGATTTCCAAAGATTATTATAAAAATCACCCAAAAATTCACAAATTCAAATGATGTAATAAAAGCATCACACTGAAAAAATAATATGTTAGATTCAGACGAAAATAGAAACGTCACTGAAAAAAACAATAAACGTGTTGAATGATTTAAAATCTCCATAGGTTACATCTAGTGTTTTCCACTCTTGAAAGAGGCAATGATAGGTTACATTTGATGGTTGTCACTTGACTAGAAGAAGGAAGTGAAGGTTTTGATATCAGTTGATTTGTGCATTTTACTAAGACCCTTCTAGAGTCGATGTACCAATTCACTATTTTTCCTAGCGGACGATGCAATAAAGGGCTTACACAAAATACAGTTTTCACATGGATGTGCTTTCACATCATCACCCTCCAAAATAATCATTGATGTTTTACTTTGCAAATATTTCATTGGGAACTCCTCCCACACACTCTCCATATTTTTTTTGTATTTCCTTCTTTATTGTTGGTACATCTCTCTCGAAACCATAAAAAAAAATTGTTCCCCATATGATTTTTCTACACTACCTGCCCTCAAAATTTGTGTAAACAATGACTCCCCCTCATTGACCCCACATTTAGATGAAGAAATCCCAACATTGAATTTGGAAAGACATAATCCCAAAAATTGTATGGCATATGATCATGACTCATATGAAGTTTCTTTGTGTTTAAATTCAAATTCACCAACAGTACTTTCTTCCCCCTTTTTTACTTTTTTCCCTCCAACGATATTTTTTTTATTTCCATTTTTTCTCTTTTGGAGTCATTTTCTGTGACTTTCTTGCGAAATAGAAAACCTTCCATTTCTAATATCAATAACTTTTTGTATGGGGAGCTGCACAGAAAGATTGCTTGTAATTATATATTTCGGAATAAATTTGTTTTGTCAATTTAAGTAGAAAATAATCTTTTTTCTTTTACCTGTCAATTCCAGGCCATCATTTGAGTGGTGAGTAACATTGTTGGAGATACCGCGTTTTGACACCAAGCCCTCGCATGGTTCATTATTATCCAAGCTCTTTCCCGGTTCATTATTATCCAATGTGATTTGTTGGCTAATATCCACGGACATCGTCGATCCCAGCACTGGTTGTGGATGATCCACATTTTGAATAGCAATACAATCATCTTGACATGGAAATTTATAAGTATACATTTTATATAAATTTTTGCAAGTATTCAAGGTCACTATCCCCATTCATAATTTAGTTAATATAACCACAATCTTCAAAAAATAAATTTGTACCTTCTTGTCCATCTTGTTCTCCAGTTTGGTAGTTCTTTGTCGATTCTCCATCACATGTCATCATCAGATACTATAATTTTATTCGATGATACCTGAGTGTGCTCTTTATTTGAAGCTGTAGTAGAATAGTAATTTGAAGTAGTTATTGAACATAACTGACCAATAAAATAAAAATACAATGAATTAAGACATATGAAAATGTTAATACAAATACCTTGGTTTATACCCAATTCATGATAGATACGGTTCATAAACAACTCTTGTTGTACTGTCTCCACAATACAAATAACTATTCTATCTAGCGACCTGATCAACGAACAAAGAACTCTACCTCCTGCGTATAACGAAAGAACTGTACCTAGGGAAGAGACCAGTATGGAAACTATGTGATCCCAAAATTCCTGTGTCCTTTCTTTTGAAAAAACATGGCTTCTCGAACTATCATTGTTAACCTTGGGAAAAGGTAAATCAATCATTGGTAGGCACTCATCCTTCCAATCCATATCTATTTGAAAAGTAGACAAATTATCCTCATCCTTTCCAATTCTCCAACACTGTATAATAGAGAATCCTATAAATAAGTCCTTGGAGAAATCTCTATAAACTCCCTTGGTAGGATTTTGCGTTACCTTTTTTTTTATTTCTTGCTGAAAAGTGTGAAAGATTTAGAAATCAAACAAGAGTTTTCCATATTAGCTAAAAAAATACAAGTACATGCCGCTTCATTTAATTCTAAGTAGTACAACAACGTAAGCATATCTTCTCCTGTCCAGGGACTATCACAATTACTATTAAATTTTCAGAATTTACTTCAATCTGATCTAGGATCTTAACTGAGAGAACAACATGTACAGCAAATCTACAGCATATCAATCATGGACACAATAATGCAAGCACACAAGAGACACAGAGTTTACTTGGGGAAAACCATAAAGGTGAAAAACCCCAATAACTTCCTCAGAGATAGATAGAGCAATGATACAACCAAAATACAAGAGATAGTCTTCTCCTAGAAGCAGAGCCTCCTCCTCCACAAGTGCGCCACTCTCCCAAGTGTGAGTGAGAGAATAGAATGTGTAAAATGAGAGAGACACACTCTCTATTTATATATTAACTTGACTTGACCTTTACTCAACTAGGTCGGCCTCAACTTAACCACTTAACATAATGCTGACTGGGCCGACCCCCACTAGGGTGTTCTAATAACCCTTTGACCCACATCGACAACCCCCAATAGGGTGGTATAATAACCCTTTGACCCACATGACTTATACAAGGCCGACCCTAACAAGGTGGTCTAATAACCCATCAAGTATAAGTTACGACACTTACAATATAAATGATGACACTTCCATATAGAGGAATAATAACATCTCTATAGGAATACAACCACTTCTGTATAGAGGAATAATAACATCTCTATAGGAATACAATATACATATATGTGAAATACATTTTGAAGTTACATATACATCAACACTCCCTCTTAACTAGGAAGGTATTTCTCGACACAAGTCTGCTAGCACAAGTCTTCTTCTCTGGATCATCATCAGCGAATCATTATCCTCGAATCATCATCATCGTCACTACTGCTGCTATCTCAATCAATCTCTGCATCTAATCGTCATAGGAAGTTCTACATAGCCATACCTTTTTCATAATGGATGTAGGCCCACCACCTGCAGGTATTCGTCATCACTGGCCATACTATGGAATCCTCAAGACTTATTACGTGTGTCACAAAACCTTGAAAGAGCATCCCAGGCTATTATGAGCACACAGCTCTACCTATAGGATCTCCCAGGGCCATATTATATGTGACCTCACCACAAAACCTCGCAAGAGCATCCCAGGCTGTTACAAGCACACGGCTCTACCTATAGGATCTCCCAGGGACAGATTATATGTGGTCACCACAAAACCTCACAAGAGCATCCTAGGCTGTTACGCGCACATATCTCTACCTGTAGGATCTCCTAGTGACAGATTATATGTGGTCATGGAAAAACCTTCCAAGAGCATCCCAGTACTTATTACAGGCACACAACCCAACCTATCAGATCTCCCAGGGCCAGATTATATGCCATAGGACAAAACCTCGAAAGACTATCTGCAGATCTCCCAGGGCCAAATTATATGTCCTCCCAGAGAAAAACCTCGAAAGAGCATTTGCCAGATATCCCAGAGCCAAATTATATGCCATAGGAAAAACCTCGAAAGACTATCTGAAAATATCCCAGGGCCAAATTATATGCTCATCTGTACAACCTGATCCACGGCCATAGAGTATCAACCTGATACTCACCATACATCATCCTGATGTATACATGATCATCTTGATCATCATCACTAAAACATCCTGCTGCAAGTCATCTGGAGCAACATCTTGAAGCTCATCATCCACGATCATCCTAATCATATCATGCATCTACCTGATGCATACCAAGTATCTACCTGATACATATCATCATACATGATCCACCTGATCATACAATGTATCCACCTGATACATACACAAATGCATGATCCACCTGGTCATACATGATACATATCAACATACATGATCTACCTGATCATACAATGTATCCACCTAATACATATACAGATACATGATCCACCTGATCATACATGATACATATAAACATATATGATCTACCTGATCATACAATGTATCCACTTGATACATATACAGATACATGGTCCAAGCATCCAACATGATGCATATACAAAATACATACAAATGATCCAACCGATCATATCCAGCATCCAACATGATGCGTACATACATAAATAATCCAACTGATCATATACAACATCCAACATGATGCATACATACATATACATATAAATGATCCAACTGATCATATCCAGCATCATCCTGATGCATATACAGAGCAGTAACTGGAGCATCATCTTGATTCTCATCATCCAGTGCTTACATCCACAGCCATGTGAAGGATCCTCCTTCCAACATGCTTGGAATGGCCTCTGCAAATGTGTCCATCACTTCTTCCTCGAAGTGTCGTCAATCCGAAGAACACCAAGCCTCTCTCTGAAGTACTCGAACTTCACTCTGGCTAGTGGTTTCATCAGCACATCTACAATCTGCTTGTCCGTCGTAATGTACAAGAGTTTCATATCTCCTCTATGCACCATATCCCTGATATAGTGATATTTGATCTCTATGTGTTTCGACCTGTCATGAAACACTGGGTTCTCGGACAGCTTCACACAACTCTGTTTATCACAAAAGATACCAGTAGCATCCAATGGGAGATCAAATAACTCAGATAGTAGCTTCTGTGGTCATACTGCCTCACAACTAGCTGAACAGGCTGCAACATACTCTACCTCAGCTATACTCAGTGCTATGCAGGACTGCTTCCTACTAAACCAAGAGATCACACCTGATCCCATACTGAAGCAGCATCCAGATGTGCTCTTCCTATCTGCAGCACTACCAGCCCAATCTGAATCAATATAACCCTGCAGGTTAAACTTTTGATTCGCTTCATACTTGAGCCCATAATCCACTGTACCCTTCAGGTACCTCAGAATATGCTTTACAGCAACCAGGTGAACACTCCTCGAATCCGTTAGGAACTGGCTCAATGTGTTCACCGCAAAGCAAATATCTGGTCTCGTGTTCGTCAGGTACATCAAGGACCCAATCATCTGACGATACATAGAGACATCAACCGGCTCAGATGAAGCATCACAAAGAAGTTTAAGATTCGATGCCATAGGTGTGGCCATGGCCTTGCAATCCATCATCCCGAACCTCTTCAGGATCTCTACTGCATACTTCCCTTGTCCAAGGAATATTCCATCTGCACTCTGCCACACCTCCATGCCAAAAACAAATAGTGCATCATCCCCAAGTTCTTCATCTCGAACTCGGCAGCAAGCTTCCGCTGCGTGTCGGCAATCAATCTATCTTCACCTGTAACAAACAGGTTATCCACATACAAAAGTAGTATCACTGGATTGCCTTCCTCAACCTTGTAGTAAAGGTTGGAATCCGCTTTACTCTTGGTAAAGCCCAAACTAGATAGAAAGATGTCTATCCTACCATACCAATTTATGCACATATATGACTCCCTGTCATGTGTCTCATAACCAAGTGGCTTCTCCACATACACTTCTTCTTCAACTACACCATTCAAGAAGGCTGTCTTGAAATCCATCTGGTGTATCTTCCACTTCATCACTGCAGCCAAAGCAAGTATGGATCTAATGGAAGTGTATCTGGCTACAGGAGCAAAAGTCTCTATGCTGCCACCTGCATCATGCTTGATCTTGCAGATCCTCTTGGAAGTCACTACAGACTACCCTTTGTGACTGCATCCCAAACATCTTCATGATCGACTGGTACTCCTCAATCATGGCATTCTTCCCAAATCCAAGGAACTTTAGTATCTTCAATATTTTCAATAGATAACTTTGTTGTTGAACAAATGTTGTAGTCCTTATTTTGTAGGTGATGGTATACGATCTTTCCTACACAACAAGTTAAATTGCATGATTAGAAAACATCTCATAGTTTTCAGAACAAATTCTTACACATAAAGAAATATGTCATACAGTCGTGCAATTATCTTAGCCAATGCTTCAATACAACATTTATTCATATTCTGTAACTTTCTAGATGCCTTCCAATCTCTACCAGAACATTGTTAAGAGTGTGCACAACTCCTAACATGTCAGCAAAGAGGTTTCATTCTAGATAAGTAGCAATGGAATGTTGTACAGTGCCATAGGCCACTTACCCATGTATATTAGTAGTATACTGTTCATCAATGAAACTATTCTAATATGCATAATACACAACCCAATTCTAGGAACATAAGCATATACATCATTGAATAACATTATGTAAGAAATGAAAATTTAAATACTTATCTTTGTTTGGTTGCTAGGTGGACTCCCTGTGAATCTTTGCAACTCCATTCTGATGTGGATTGTGAGAAGTGGTCAACTCCCTCTGAATATCTGCATCCTTGTAGAAACTACTGAAGTGTGCTCCTTTGCTTTCTTGCAGGAAAAACTGGAGTGTGCTCCCTCTTGATCTTTGCTTTCTGGATTACCTGTCCTTGAACTTACATCCATCCTTAATCACTATGAATGCTTATTAGTATCATCATTGTGTTATCCTTGAGGTCTCATACATAATCACACATTTATTAGTATAATCTTAATACTATCAAAACACAATAATCTTAAACATGTATAGTCATGATCATTCACAGATAATAAACATTAGTATTCAAGGTTTCAAGGAAGTCTTCTTTTACTCATGCATATTCTTATTTGATCATAGGACTCTTCTGATTAGTTAAATCATCAATGCATAAACCCGTGATTACTCAAACCTATACCTTCATGATTCTTCTGGTTAGTCATATCATCAATTATGGTAAGAAACATAATATGCATACAGCCATGACTATTCAAACCTATGACTTCATGAATAATCATTATCAACAACACAATAGTATAAGATCCTAACACAAGGTAGGATTCTAGCTTGATATAGCAAAAACATACCTGGATTAGCATGCTAGCTAGTTATGTCTAACATACCCGCATAATGTCTTCTGGTTCTCTTCAGTGACTTGTGCTAGTAACCTGCATGTCTCATAAGTTAACCATTGTAGAACCAAGTTATACATACCTCGAAAGTAGATCTTCTATGTGATCCATGAAAATGGATGAATCTTTGTCTTCATGTCACCAAGATAATATGTTCTTGAAGTAGAACATGATTTGACTTTCTTGGTGTACCTTTTGTGTTAGCGAACAACATAAACCTCATACAACATCACAATGCATTAGTACATTCATAAGTGTCAAAACCTTAATCAATGAATATCTTCTATTAAGGTGATACGTCAAGTCTAGTAATTAATCAAGATTGTACTGTAATGATATGAAGACAAACATATGATAAAATTAACCATGAAACATACCTGCAAGCCATACCTGTCAAGATTGCTTGTAATCTTCTTATGGAAGGCCATAGCCTCATCTCCCTCTAAGATAGGAACTTCTTCACTTATGCAGTTGACCAATCCATCTTCTTCTAGGATTAATCCAATCCACTTGATTTGCAAGAACTGGACCTGGAGCTAGATTAGGGTTTTCCAGAGAAACCCCAAAAATTCAAACTTTGAATTTCAAGCTTTCGAAAGGATAGAAATATGCGCCTTGATGATCTAATCAAGCTGGTATATTCAGAATTTGAAAACTGCAAAGTTTCACTCAATTTTTCCTTTGAAATTTCTGGATTCACTGGACGTCACCCCTAACTGGGGTTTGATGAAGCCCACTCTTCTTCCCAGTCAAAAGGTTTGATCCAAAGCTCTAAGCTTCTATTTTTATGAGGAGCTTCCAGCCATGGTCACAGATTTCAAAAATTCCCATTTTTGCAGAAGCCCTAATTTTCCACTTTTCTGATCAAAGTCCAGAACTAGGGTATGATCAAGCCTGGCCTTCTTCCCAACCAAAAATTCTGATCTTGGTCTCTAAATTTTGATTTTGATGAGTAGCATCCATCCGTGGTCTCCGATTACAAAAATTCCAACTTTCTCCGAAGCCCTAAATTCCGGAAGCCATGAATGAAGGTGCTCAAAAATAATTCTATTTTGACAGAAATATGTACCTGATTGTTTCTGGTGTAACTCCGAACTTTTCGATCCACAAGGTCTGAAACATTTTCTTGCGATATCCCGACCTGTCATCTTTCCATCCCAACAGGTCTGACCTCAATTGGATTCTCTGAGAGAGAGTTATGCCAAGTGTCGCAACATGACCTGTTTATGGGATAAAACAGAAGAGCGTACTTGTACGGCTTTCCACGTGTCACTGGTTCAACTTCGGCCTCTGAAAACGTTTCATGAGATAGTACAGTTTGTGTACTACCTGTCACTTTTTACGAACTTTCATTTGGAGATTCCTAGCCCAAGTTATGACCTTTTTTCCAAGGTCACCTGTTTTTGACTCAGATCTGGAAGAGGCAGAAACCCTATATTGTACAGATCATAAATCACAAAGTACAACGAATTAGAGATTTTCCTTTGGACACAAGGTACATGGGGATCTGATATTCGACCTGTAAAATTTTTAGATCTGAAAACTTTGCCAAAATGAATTTATAGCGAAAGTGCTACGATGACTGGTTTTTGCTATATCAAGCCCTAGCATCGTAAGTGCAACAACTGTCATACATGCCATATCATGCCTTCTTTCAGGCTAGCTCTGATACCATGTTAAATTTTTAGAATTTACTTCAATCTGATCTAGGATCTTAACTGAGAGAACAACATGTACAGCAAATCTACAGCATATCAATCATGGACACAATAATGCAAGCACACAAGAGACACAGAGTTTACTTGGGGAAAACCATAAAGGTGAAAAACCCCAATAACTTCCTCAGAGATAGATAGAGCAATGATACAACTAGAATACAAGAGATAGTCTTCTCCTAGCAGCAGAGCCTCCTCCTCCACAAGTGCACCACTCTCCCAAGTGTGAGTGAGAGAATAGAATGTGTAAAATGAGAGAGACACACTCTCTATTTATACACTAACTTGACTTGACCTTTACTCAACTAGGTCGGCCTAAAATTAACCACTTAACATAATGCTGACTGGGCCGACCCCCACTAGGGTGTTCTAATAATCCTTTGACCCACATGGCCAACCCCCAATAGGGTGGTATAATAACCCTTTGACCCACATGACTTATACAGGGTCGACCCCAACAAGGTGGTCTAATAACCCATTACGTATAAGTTACGACACTTACAATATAAATGACGACACTTCCGTATAGAGGAATAATAACATCTCTATAAGAATACAACCACTTCCGTATAGAGGAAAAATAACATCTCTATAGGAATACAATATACATATATTTGAAATACATTCCGAAGTTACATATACATCAACAATTACACATATCAACAACAACAAATTCACAGCTGATTTCCACACCAAAAAGTGCAATGGATCTTATTGTGTTGACCAAAGATGTAGGATAACAACATTGACAACCAAACTGTGAACTATCTTTGATGGAGTCAATTGACATACCCATCCCCTCTTTATTATATATGTTCAATACTTTCTCAACATCATTTGGTAATTTGGTACCATTATCCTCTTTAGATTATTTCTTTCTCCTTTTACTCGGAGATTTTGCTTGCTTTTCGGAGCATAAAATACTGCACAGTTGTTGGAGATGATTTGGTGCAATTTTATAGTTTTCAATGACATTATCGTCAATGATAATCTATGATCAAAAAGTTTGAACATCTTGAACTTTGAAATATTCAAAGATCGAATTCCTGGTTGACCTCTCGTCCTTGATTGCTTGCAATATTGATATAAATTCTCTGCACAAACATTTTTTTCGACTGATGTGATCAGCCAAACCAATCCATTGATTATATTGTCCGCCACAGTGGTCAATTCATCTTCATCAAGATCACGCAATGGTGTAAAAAAATTAGATCCATTATTCTTTATTTTATTTTGAACAAATCAACCTGAGTGATGCTCTTGGGTGAGCATGGCAAGGAACCAATTTTGTAAAGCTAAAATACAGACATCCATTTTCTCCACAGTCGATCCGATGTCCAAACAAGAGTTAGCTTGTTTTTAAGGTTGTCCTTTTTTTGAACAACAAATATATCCATACATTCACCATGGAAAGACTGCAAACATATAAAATTAAAGATAATATTTAATTTTCTAATTTCATAACACAAGCAGCAATCTAAAGATTTTGATTGATAAGAAGAAAACTTATATACATTCCAATCACCACTGGAAGTGTTTCCCTTTCCCGGGCGGGATGGCCTACCCCAGGATATCCATTTCTCCCTTGATTTTACAAGTTGAGGAATGAATGGAGTGTCTGCAAATTTCTTGTTTCATAATTTTTTTTGTTTGCATAATTTTTTGATAATGTGCTAAGGAACATCTTTATGTAGAATACAAGTTGTTCGATGTCGATACCTTGAATGGACCGATTGATATTTATCAGATTCAATGATTTTTTTCTACGCAGAAATAGTATGTTTCCCATCCAATATAGAAAAATTTACTGAAGGAAAATTAATTTTTTCTTCATTTCTAGGAATAAATCCAATGTGGTCTCCTTATCAAAAGGAAATAGAATAGCATCTCTCAATGTTGTTGTAAAAGTTAAGAGAAGAGATAAAACAATCGTTTCCTTGAACTCCTCATCAACTTTTTGATATTGCAAATGCGAAGGCGAAACAACAGAACTTGTTACGTCAATAGAAAACAATTTCTCATTGAACAAATATAATTTGATATGTTCTTGTTGAACTTATTTTGAACTTTCGAATCTCTTAGTCACTTTCCGCATCATCGCTACAGAAGGACTTGATTTGAGTGCTTTGAAGGAATATTTGGTCACGTCTTTTTCAATATGATTGAGAAATTTTCTTCTAAGGTAGAAAAGAATATTTTCATGGTCTACATTTGTCAACTTATTTTCAATATTCATGTAATGAAATACAGACGAAGTTTTCACAGCCAATATTATTTTCTTCCATACCGACAAAATTCCTTTCTTCAAAGATGATGCGGTATTAATTCTGGACCGATTACAAACATCATACAAGGGAAAAACCCACCCTTGCTTCACACAAAAAACCGGATCTGAATCAGGAGTACTTTTCATTAGATCTGGTCGAAAATTACAAACCATAAGATCAACCTATAGATGGAAACACTGGTCTATCTCGACCACTTCAACTTGAACATGCAATAAATTGTCAGAAATGCGATCTACAGATGTCAATATTCCAGCTTGGGTTGTAGCTCCTTCCTCATCCAAGTAAAATAGATATAAATCCGGGTACAAATTATCTGGTTTATCCGTCTGTTGTAGATATTTCTCCCGATGGATAGGTAGAAACTCTCTCAGGATAAAGCAGGATGCACTGACTCTATGCTAAGACAAAAAGGAAACAAATGCTACCTTGAGTTCCTGAACTAATCTTCACAACAAGATTAAATGTATTCAAAAGAGATGAAAGATGTAACTCACCTTCCAATTCGACGTTTGTCTTGTTTCTAGCTCTTGATCCCGAAGCTCCAATGTAGAACCTGTTGAAATCAAACAAAGGACAAGCATGCGATCTTCCAAATACCTTGAAGCAAAGGTTAAGTTCAAATCTAAAATAGATACATTTCATATCAAAGATTTATACAATAGACATGAAATGGGAAAAACAAGACAAGTTATCTTATATTACAAACTTGAAGAGTACTTACAAAGGTTGCTTGATATACAAGCCAATCCTCCAGCTCCAAGTGCTTCCTCTAGCTATCTCTGCAGAAGTCTGAAGATAATAGGTTTGATGCCCCAAAAATCCTCCCTTTGGCTCATGGAAGGCTTCTCTCTTATAGCACATGGGAAGGTTAACCAACAAGAGAGAAGTGTGGATCTATGGAGGGTTTAGTGGATCAGGCCAGCTAAACAAAGAAGGAGTTAGGATCGAACCAAAGGTGGTAATCCCAACAAAATCTCCTCGAAGGTTGAGATCCCAAAGTCCAAGGCAAAAAGGCTAATTTCAGACTACTGCACCCCTGTAACTGAGCATAACGCGGTAGTACCGCGCCCCGGAGAAGGAGCAACGCGCGATAGTGCTGACTATCGTGCCCCTATAGATGTGCAGGAAGCGGTAGTGCTCACAAATAGGGCTAAATTGGGTTGGCAGATGGAAGAAAAAGGTTTTTCTTTCAGTATTCAGTCAATGGTTTTCACTCTGGATGTTCAGATGATCTTTAAGGGAAACTGTCGTTTAGGTCGGTAATGCAAGGATGCAACACTAATACGTAATGTGTAATATTGAGGTATAACAGATGCCCCCTAAAGTGTGAGGTCAGAAGAGACTGATGGCCGAAAGAATTTACAAATATGGTTCGGAGATAGCATCGAGGGGAGCAACAAGGATCTGAAACAGAAACAAAATGTTAGATATACCACCGAGGCGGGCATTCCCATGCTCAAAAACAAATGACTTAAAGCATGGCTGCCGACCAATACATTGCAGATCCATGAGTACTGAGATGATACAGGATGTAGACAAATCATGGATACTATGAACAAGCATAGATCCATGAGACCATAATGACACAGCCACGACCAATACATAACTAGATCTGTGTGACAATACAGAAAAATCTCCATTGCAACCTGGACGTAATCAAAATACAAAAGGGTGTCCATGGTCTTCTACCCGATCGTAAACGATACGAATCTAGCCATGTGATTACAAGGTGTTGAAGTCGAACATGGTAGAAACCATTTGATTACTGGTCAATGATGTGAACCGTTAACAAATGCGAGGGAAATCACGAATAATGACAATGATCCCCAAGGTATCTATAGTACATCTCAATGAAATGCGAATAAAGGAGTTGATGTCGAGCATCCGAGAGATCATTCAATCAGAGGTCAATGATGAAAACCTACTATAGAACACGAGGAAACCTGCCATTGAGGCATGCAGGAACCAAGGTACTAGTGGTTGACTCCTAAGCCTAATTCCTGGATAGTGATTTGGTGTCGATAGGAATAGACTCGTCGAAGGTGGGCCATAATGATTCCCACATCATCGACACGAAATCAGAACGAGAGATAGTATGGACCGATGAAACAATAGAATATGTACTGACACAAAGGGAACGTTTGACATGAAGTGGAGGTGGACTCAAGGTAATAACCCTTTGAACATATAACGACATGAAACAGAGCTTGGCAGCAGGGACGACTTGAACATACAGAACCACAGGAAGTGTGAACTCATAGCAATAATGAGGACGCATGATCATAATGATGACACTATCAGCAAGACTGACTACCCAAAACAGACAAGGTGAGGATGCATGCCATGTTCAAAGGTGACAACTCACAAGCTGCCAACAAGGTAAACTTGACTCATTTTCCCATTTTCCCCCGACATGATGGACGAGTACCTCTTAGTTTTTTTACAAGCTTGAGGAGGATAACAGATGCTCGGTATTGCTCATCTCATAGATGAGTCCAATCTCACATGTTTTTCAAACCTGAGAAAGGAGGGGTTCATCCCAAAGTGGGCCCTTCGATGTTGAATTTTAACGAGTCCAAGGAAGGAAAACTCGGTTGTCATTTCATGTTTAGAGAGTTTGAAAAGAACTAAAGAAGACTCCAATGGTCCTTTTTCATAAAGTTAGCCTCATCTCCCAAAAAAGGGTAAAACAACGCGGGAGAGGACTCTTCCAGTCATGAATGGCTGGAGTATTCCTTTTTCGTAAGTAGTGCCCCATGGTCTGAAAAAGGGGTAAACTATCACCAAGGAGACGATCATTCAAATCCTTTTACAAGCGTGAATGAATCAATTCGCTTGGCAATCTTTTCCTATTTAGGGAGTTTGAAAAGAGCTTAAAGAGGGATCCATGTACAACTTTTTCATGGTTGATGACCGAGTACGACAAAGGAAAAGTAAACTTGACACAGTTCCTTTTCCGTAAATAGTCTAGCGAGGCCGGATAAAGTGATAAACCTATACTCATTAGACACACCTTTTTACTCCAATTGTTAAACAAGCATGATAATGGTATCAAAAGCACTCGAAATATTTTTCATGTTTGGATCCAGAGCACGAAAAAGGAAAAGTAAGCTCAAACCACGTTTCATGTTTTAACCAGAGCACGAAAAAGGAAAAGTAAGCTCAAACACCATCTTACTGTTTTTAACAAGCTCGAAGATAGGTTGGAAGAATGCTCATGATGTCTGCTTCATTTTTTAACGAGCTTGTAACATAAAATGAACTATTCTCAGGATAATTTTCATGGTTTAATGAGCTCGAAACCTAAAAAGGAAATTATGCTCGAAAATGTTCCAAATGGTGAACTTCTTCCCGTCATGAAATCCAAAGGTTGGTACATGCCCCCCAGCATGATTGCTAGAAGTAAGTGACTTAGCTCCAACGTGGTGTGGAGAGGCGATCGAGTTGACTTCAACGTGACTTCCAAAGGTTGAAGACATGCCCCCAAGCTTCATTTCATTCGCCTAAGGTATAGGCGAGTGAAAAGAAGGTTCAGGTACTAAGTCTACGAGGAGACTCGACTCAAAGGGAAAGGATATGTTTCATTTTTTAACGAACTTGACACAGGAGTAGAACTTTGCTCAGACTACTGGTTTCATTTTTTAATGAGCTTGAAGCCAAAGGTAAACTCTGCTCACGGTTAAGGCCCATTGATGGGTTCCCTCCCAACATGATGACCAGAGGTAGGCAAATGCCCCCAACATGATTGCTAATGGCTAAACATGCCCCCCAATCTTCGTTTCATCTAACTAATCTTCTTCCTTTCCCAAAAATCCAGGCTACTAATTTGAATGTGTTCACCAAGGGGGTAGGGAGAACTAGGACTAAATGACCCAGGTAGATGAAATGAAGGTTCAAATCCTAACTCTAGCAAGAGACTCGAACAAATGGAAGGGAGATCTATTTCATTTTTACACAAGCTTGAAAATAGATAATAACAATGCTTGAAAGGGTCCTTTTTATTTTTTAACGAGCTTAAAATAGAAAGAAATTATGCTCGAAGGTAGTTTCATTTTTACGCAAGCTTGAAACCGAACGTAAACTATGCTTGGGATTGGTTTCATTTTTACACAAGCTTAAAACCAAAAGTAAACTGTGCTTGAGGGTCGGTTTCATTTTTTAAGGAGCTTGAAACAAATAATAAACTATGCCCGTGGGAACCTATTTCATTTTTTAACGAGCTTGACATAGAAAGGGAACTATGCTCATGGTGACATGTTTCATTTTTTAACGAGCTTGACACATAAAGGGAACTCTGCTCAAATTGATGGTTGGTTTCAGTTTTACACAAGCTTAAAACCAAAAGTAAACTATGCTTGAAATGATGGTTGGTTTCATTTTTACACAAGCTTAAAACCAAAAGTAAACTATGCTTGAGAAAATGGTTTCATTTTTTAACGAGCTTGACACTCGAATAGAACTTTGCTCCAATGTCCCCCCCTTAGGGGGAAGAAACCACTAAAACATGTGGAACATTTAGGGAAGTATGGTGACTAGGAGTCATGCGATGAGTGGGCGTCACAAAGGAAAGTTGATCGATGGTCACAACATTCCGATGATGGAGAAAATACATCACTCAAAAGAGTGAGGACACTACAGCCTTCATTACATAGATGTAATCATGTCCAAGGAGTAGATTAAAATCTAAGGGACCTTGGACAACCATGACATCAATACAGACAGTTTTCCCTCCCAAAGTGATGGGTAACTGAGGAAGGGACCCCAAAGGTCCAGTAGGCCTTCTTTTGAAAGCCAATATCTGGTCAGTGACAAGCACAAGCCAAGGAGAACCTAAGGCTTGCCAAGCAATTGAGGATAGAATACTAACAGAAGCTCCTTCATCAACTATCGTACGAAAAATTTCTTTATCAGAAACTCCTACAGATATTTGAAAAGGAACGCTCGAAGGAAGATGAGATTCTGTTAGACCATTCCAATCAAAGGAAATAACCTCAGTACTTGGAGGGGGTCTCGCGGAAACGGACAGGGTTTCCCCTTGCCGAGGACATTCTGAACCGATAAGGAAAATATCAACGATTTCCAATTCACTCTCGCTTGGAAGATAAGAATGAGACGAAGATTGTGTCAAGATGACTGCTTCAGTCTAGACTTTCTTCAATGAAAGAGCGGGATCGAGTGGAGATGATAGTGACTCGATCACTTCACTCTCGGAAGGGAGAGTGGGATCAATTGCAGATGAAACTGAATTGATCACTTGTTCAACCAGCAGGGGGTAAAGGTACAACTTACTATCATCTGTTGGAAGCACCAGTTGAGAATTAGTAATATCTTCCAACCACCGCGAAGCTTCATCCATGCTTGGAAAAAGGAAAGTACAGTGCATACCCTTGCATATCAAACAGGGATATAGGACTTTACCCTTCCGATCCTTCACCAAGGGATCACTGTTTGAGGGAGTGTCATCAACATGATGATCAGAGGTCGACGATACAAGTGGTTTGGGGTTTTTAGACCACACTTCTGACACACGGGAAAGACCGGGGCAATCCTTGAGAAGGTGATCACCCTTGTAGAGTTTGCAGGGGAACTTGGGATTACGAGGTGTTTTCATAGAATGAGTGCCATTAGAGGCAACTGGTTTACGCTTGGTCTCTTCTTTATCCTTCTTCTTCTTAACTTTCCTTTTCTTCTTCTTCTTATCCTCCCGATTACTAACACTATTGCTTTGATCATGCGAGAAAGAAGGAACGGGAGAATATTCATCCGATGAAGAAGGAGAAGGATTAGTTTGGGATTGACTCTCTCGTGGTGGAGAATTAACATTCGAAACATTGGGCGCAATCAGAATTACCGGATTGAATAACCATACCAGTAATCCTATGTTTAATCCGGGAAGGTTTAACGTGGCAATAAAGGGAGGACCAATATCTCCAACTAGAGGAAAAGTAAAAGGTACCCCTTGAAAAGGGGTCTCCGGATTGGTAGTCCCAGAAGGAGCATGGGTGCATGGAGGTAGATTCTCCATGGAACAAAACTAAGTGATGTGGATGAAGTCTTGTTAAAAGGAACTCAAAAACCCTCAGGCAACCGAGCGTGTGAAAGGGGAGCTAGGAAAAGACAAGGCTCGCAGGCCAAAAGAGCAAGCTCAAAAAAACTATACTGAGGCCGTTGCCATAGTAAGCGAGCTATACAACAAAACGGCCAAAATGCCAACAAGCAGCCCTACAAAGAAAAAGACCATCTATAAGATAACAAGCAAAACCTCCTAACTAAGAGCTGGAGACCTCAACAAATTGTATCCTTCGCAAGGTGATGAAATCCAAGTCGAACAATACAAAATGAGAGACCAATAGTGGAAGGAGATCCCTCTACCGAAAGGGACCCCGGGTAAAGAGCCCTAGAAGAAAAGTCACTAAGCTACCTCGATCATGACACGTCGGAAAAGGTTTTCGGTGCTTCTGCCTTATCACCCTTGTATCACCAGTATGGTGGCTGGAGAATACAAGGAAGACAATGATCGATGTTGCCTTAGGGATAAGTGGAGTGCGGCATTCCAAAGAGTCCGTCCGGTTCTCGATCTCGCGGTGGTTTAACCCCTGAAAGTTTAAAACAGTCAGGAGGCCCCTCCACAAACTGGTGAATGGCCGTGTCAACAAATACAAGAGGATTTTAGTTCCCTAAAGACAACAACTATGTCTCAGATGAAAAATGACAAGGGGGAATTATTTTGATGCCTATCCCCAGTGTCCTACCTAACTACCAAATTCTTTTATTTCCTCAAGTGAGGTTAATGTTGGTTTAGTTAGGGAGATTAATTTTAGAGGTTGTCTTACACAATTGGGTTATGGAAGTGCAACTTGATGATGTTGTGACGACTCAAACCATGCAAGTGAGAATGAATTGAAATAAGCCTTTCTATTCGATGAACACTAGCTAAAGTAAGGAAGAATTTTTTCCGTTCCCAATATGCACAACCCAATGCAAGTGCGATTTTATTTCTTTTCAAAATGATAGAAGGAAGTAAAATATGCACCCAAGACTAACCCAAAGTAATGAAAAAGTTCTTCATATGAACACCAAATGTAATGATTCTAATCCATTTCCAATCTTTTAACACTTGAAAAAGACACATAACATCGTCTCAACATACCATCCATGCTTGAATAAACCAAGGTTGTGATCTTTTCACAAATCAAGGAACATGATTTCCTGGTATTGACTAAGGATCAACAATGCAGACATGTTTTATTTGCAAAACAGTAAATATTGTGTAGTTAATATAAGATTGCATACAATGCTTATAATTATCAATTAGGGTTTTAATATTAGCTGTATACTTGCAAATGTTCAGGCTAATGATCAATGGAGAAGGAACGACCGCTCATTTCCAAAATCAATTGATTGATTAAGAACAAATATGCTATCATTATCCATGAGAGATCGAATGCACATTTTATATAGTCATTTGATATAGAATAGATCATAGACGGAGCGATCATCATAGAAGGGGGGGTTGATCATTCTTGTGGGAAGTCAGAAGTCAGGATAAATATTTTTTATATGTTATAACTTATCCAATTTACCAATCCCTACTATTTACTGCGAAAGTCAGAAGTCAGGAATTGTCATCCCAGCCTTCATAGATTAAATATATTTACATTTCTCTCATAAATGAAGGGTCGGCTGACCCTTCTTGTGCTCACTATTCTTCCAGCATTCACCATTCTGGATATACATGAATCGAAGGCCTAGCCTTCGCAGGTTGAATATTTTTACAATTCCCTCATAAATGAAGGGGAGACCGAACCTTCTTCTAACCAGTATTATTTTCATAATAGTTCTATAGTGTAAGAAGGGTCAGTCGATCCTTCTTGTGTTCACCATTTTGGATACAGATGAATTGTTGGATATTGGTGTTCACAATTCTCTACTAAACGAAGGGCGGTCGATCCTTCTTGTTTCAAGTTAGGATAAATATTGTTTATATGTTATAACTTAGTCAATTTCTTGATCCCTACTATTTACTGCGGAAGTCGGAAGTCGGCAATTGTAGTGCCATCCTTCGCAGATTAAATATTTGTACATTTCTCTCTTAAATGAAGGGTCGGCCAACCCTTCTTTTGCTCAGTATTTTTCTAGTGTTCACCATCCAGGATATACATGAATTGATGGCCTATCCTTCGTAGGTTGAATATTTTTACAATTCCCTCATAAATTAAGGGGCAAACGACCCTTCTTATGGCTAGTATTATTTTCATAATAGTTCTAGACTGCAAGAAGGTTCGATCGATCCTTCTTGTGTTCACCATTCTAGATACAAGTGAATTGCTAGATATTGGTGTTCACAATTATCTACTAACAGAAGGAGCGGCTGATACTTCTTTTCAGAAGTTGGAAGTCGGGATAAATATTGTTTATATGTTATAACATATCCAATGTCTTGATCCCTACTATTTACGTTGGAACTCGGAAGTCGGGAATTGTCGTCCCAGCCTTCATAGATTAAATGTTTTACATTTCTCTGTTAAATGAAGGGTCGACCGATCCTTCGTGTGCTCAGTATTTTTCTAGTGTTCACCATTCTTGATATACATGAATTGAAGGCCTAGCCTACATAGGTTGAATATTTTTACAATTCCTTCATAAATGAAGGGGGTGGCGACCCTTCTTCTAACTAGTATTATTTTCATAATAGTTTTAGACTACAAGAAGGGTCGGTCGGTCCTTCTTGTGTTCACCATTTTGTATATAGGTGAATTGCTAGTGTCGCGTCCCCGGTCACCTTGGTGCCCTTAAGAGGCGATGAGAAAAAACTTGATACTTTTTTTTTACAATTCATTATGTTTTTACATGCAGCCGCAATAGCCTTTGATTTGCAACTCCACAAGAAGCAATCCACAACCGTAAGTTTGAATTCGAAAATCGGATTTCCAAAATATGCAGCGTTGAAAACACCCCTCTGACTTTTGCTGTTCCACAATCTGCGATGCGGGACTCGAAAAGTAGTAGCGCCAATCACCCGGCATTGAAGACACCTCTTTGACTTTCGTAGTTCCACAATCTGTGATGCGGGACTCGAAAAGTCAGAGCGCCAAAATACCCAGCACTCCAGAAATTCACCCCCTGACTTCCACATTCTGTAATGCGGGAGTCAGAACTGAAGAGAGCCAAAATGCTCGGCATTGCACAAATGCACCCCCGACTTCCGCATTTCGCAGTGCGGGAGTCGGAAATGCGGAGCGTCAACATTCTCAGCGTTGCAGAAATGCACCCTGAATTCCGCATTCTATAGTGGGGATGCGCGAAGTCAGGAGTTGGCCATGCCCTGTTACAGTCAACTTCCTAGCCCGATAAATTCTTCATCCTTATCCCAAATTGGACAAGTACATTACACTGGTGTGATCCCCTACCACATTTGATTACTCTGACTTGGCCATATTTCCAACTGAATTCTTTCCTAAACTTCCCCAATGCCCCTATACCCCTCTACAAGAAGTTCTACCTACCTTCTGCCATGACCTCCCTTTCACTTGACCCACAGAGGGGTCATGAAACACAACATGACTATCTAATTCCTTCCCCAATTCCAAGTGATGCCATGCATTCCATCTAACAGTGTGTGCAATGCATAAAACACCCATAATGAAACTAAAACTAATCAATACATATACAACCTGCAAGGTTAGCAGCATATTAATCCCAAGCAAATGGTGAAGTGTTCAAACATGAACTCAGCCTCATACTCAAGCCTATACATAGTATTCAAACTAGTCAATTTCATGCAATCATTCTTTCAAATAACTTGAACATAACAAGTAGACATAACATAGGGAAACTAGCATCATTCAACACCACAGAAAGCACTTATATTTAACTGGAACTGTCCAAGTAGCTGGCTAAGTGAGAGCAACGTTCCACCCAACCATAGGTCTCTTTCCATCCTATACTCTTTCAGCTGAGAGACCACCCCCGAGATGGGATGTGTATCCACTGAGGAGGGCTAAATAGGCTCTCTCATAGTCAAGGCTCCACACTAATTCTAAGCCAACATAAAATTGGGTTTATCAAGCATGTAAGGGAACAAGGAGGATGATGCTAAGCTAGTGAGCTCAACCATAGAGCTGCAGGCATGTCAACTACTTAGTAAACATGGCACCCACAATCGTACCTCACCCAACACAAGGAAGGCCCATTTCTATTTTGCATAGTCCCTCAGGGCCCCTTCCCTCCAATGCTCTTCAGGGTGGGCATAGAAAGTTCCAAACTTCTACTTTCATGAGACTTTAGCCTTCACTGGGTTTATCAAGCAAATCCAACCTCTATATAATCCTCTTCTTTGTTATTCTAGTTGGGGTATTCTAAGGGTTGCGGGCAAATATCTGTCCCGCAACTTAGTCTTTTGCTATCAGATCACGACATTCTCACTGGTTTTCTAAGTTGCTTATGCTCTGTAATTTATCCCCAGGGTCTGATCCATGGATATCCCCATCGATCTACTTCCTACACAAGGTTTATATGTTCTTGTGTCTCTGCAAATTCATGCTTACAGAGAATCATGATTTCCTCTTTTTCCTTCACTGTTGGGCTATGCAAATGCACGATTCCTCCAATTGTTGGTCAAGCATGGGATAGGGATTAGGGTGAGCGAATTCCCAGGAGGTAGAGTGGCTTAAGGGGCAAGAAAAATAGAGCCATACCCTACCATACGAATTTTCAGGGCTACTCCATACTCCATCGATCTCATGAACATGTTTTCTCAACCACCTTCTTACAGCAGAATTAAATGTCAGCATGGGGAGTCAAATGGGTTCACAAAATGACATGTGGAAGCATGGGTTCCAATCCCACAACCCCCTCACCTCTCCCTAGTGGATACACATGGACCTACTTATTGGTTGCCTCCTTAGCCAGTTTTCTTGGTATGTTATTACAATATTGAATATTTACATCATTTACAATACCTCTTGGCTTAATAGCACATGGATAATTGGAATATCAAATACTTGCCTTTTAAATAAAACCTGGACATCCTCTAGTGGGACCTTTTCCTTGAGATCCACACTAGGGAAAACACACATTGCATGTATACAATATTTACATTGAAGTCAATAAACCCTAAGCCTATAAAATTAGGGGTACTACAATTTCCTCTCCCTTAGAACAACATCGTCCTCGGTGTTCTCCAAACTGAACAAAAATGGGAATTCCTCTCTCATGGCATCCTCCGGCTCCCATTTACCCTCATCGAGACTAAGGTGCTTCCATTTCATGTTCACCTGTCCAATGGCTCGGTTCCGGAGCAAAGTGACCTTCTTGTCGAGGATGCGCATAGGTTCCACTTGGAACTCTCCCTCGGGTTCCACCTGTATCACATGCCAATCAATTATGTGATTAGGATCATGTACATATTTCTGAAGCAAAGAAACATGGAAAACATTATGAGCTCTCATGTTAGCAGGAAATAAAATTCTATATGCAACTGATCCTATCCTATCAAGGATTTCAAATTGTTCACAATATCTTGGTTCCAACTTGGCACAACTCCCCAACTTCAGGGAACTTTTCCTTGAGTTCACTCTTAAGTAAACATGGTCTCCAATATGAAACTCCTTATGCACTCTTTTCAGATATGCATAACCCTTCTGCATATCCTGTGTTGCCTTCAAATTGTGCATGATTTTAACAATCTCTTGTTCCATCTCCCTAATCACCTTTCGTCCAAGAACTACCATGTTCACTGGGTTGTTCTCATTCATTGGATTCCTGCATCCCTCTCCATACAATACCTCAAAAGGAATCATTCCCAATGATTCTTGATGTCCATTGTTGTTTGCAAATTCTACCAAGTGTAGGTAGTCTTCCCACTTGGATGGTTTATCCATCACATACATCCTCAGCATGTCTTCAAGTATCTGATTCACCCTCTCAGTCTGACCATATGTTTTAGGATGATATGATGTACTAAACTTCAGTTGAGTCTCCAATTCCTGGAATAGTCCCTTCCAAAAATTGGATGTGAACTTTGTGTCACAATCTGAAATTATTTCCTTGGGAAATCCATGCAATTTGAATATCTCCTTCATGAAGATAGTTGCTATGTCATTGGTCTTATGAGTGGACTTTACTGAAATGAAGTGAGCTATATTTGATAGCTTTTCCACCACTACCATGATTGAATCATGCTTCCTCACTATCATTGGTAAACCTGTTATAAAATCCATAGAAATTACTTCCCACTTTCATTTTGGAATGGGAAAAGGTTGCAACAATCATGTTGGATGTTGATGTTCTGCCTTTACTTGTTGGCACTTTTGAAACCTAGCAATGTATTATGATATGTCCTTCTTCATCCCATGCCAAAAGTTCTACTTTCTTGATGTTGTTATAGTCTTTTGATATCCTGGGTGTCCAAAATATGGAATTTGATGTATCTCATCCATCACAAGCCTTTTCAAATATGTACTATTTGGAATATACGGTCTGGTACCCTGATAAATGAGAAAATCATCTTCACCAAGTTGATACCCTGCACATGTTTCATCCACATTTCCCTGCTACAATTTTTCTTTGACTTGAAGGTAAGCTTCATCACTGGTTTGATCTTCAAGAACTCTTGCCTTCAAGTCTGATTTACACATACTTACTACTGCAACATGGAATTTTTTGCTAAGATCATCTGCAACCTTATCCAAATTACCTTTGACATGCTTAATTTCAAAATCAAATTCACAAATAAATTTCATCTATCTAGTTTTCCTAGCATTCAGATTTGGCTAGTCAAACAAATATTTCAAGCTCATGTGGTATGTCTTGAGCTAAAATATTCTTCCCAAGAGGTAATGCCTCCATCTCTTGAGAGCATGAACTATGGCTGCTAGCTCTAAAGCATGTGTGTTATAGTTCTTTTCATGCTCCTTTAATTTTCTTGACTCATAGAAAATTACAAATCCCTCTTGCATGAGAACTCCATCTATCCCTTAAATGCAAGCATCTGTGTACACTACAAAATATTTCTTTGGATCTGCAATCTTCAAAACAAGTTCGCTGGTAAGCAATTCCTTTATCTATTGAAAGATTTTCTCACATTTTTCAGACCATACAAACTTGATATTCTTCCTCTGCAATGATGTAATTGGATGAGTTATTTTGGAGAACCCTTCAATGAACCTTCTGTAATAGCCTGCAAGACCCATAAAAGATCTAATATCTGCAACATTCTTTGGAGTAGGCCAATCCATTATGGCTTCACTATTTTCTGGATCCACTACAATTCCTTCTTCTAAGATGACATGAACCAAATACTGTACCTTCTACTGATAGAAATCACACTTGCTCATCTTTGCATATAGTTGGCGTTCTATAAGGACTTGCAACACCATTCTTAGATGTTCATTATGTTCTTATTCATTCTTTGAGTAAACAAGAATGTCATCCAAGAACACAATCACAAACTTATCCAAATACTTGCCAAAGACACTATTCATGAGACACATGAATGTAGCAGGTGCATTGGTAAGACCAAATGGCACCACTGTGAATTCATAATGGCCATATCTTGTCCTGAAAGATGTCTTGTGGATGTATTCTTCTTTTATCCTCACTTGATGATAACCAGACCTTAAGTCAATAGTTGAAAACACTTTAGCTTCCTTCATTTAATCAAATAAATCATCAATTCTTGGCAATGGGTACTTATTCTTGAATGTCACTTTATTAAGATGCCTATAATCAATACACAGCCTTAAATTCCCATCCTTTTTATTGGAAAATAACACAGGTGATCCCCAAGGAGATACACTAGGTATGATATACTCCTTGTCCATTAATTCTTGCAGCTGCATCTTCAACTCTATCAATTCTAGTGTGCTCATTCTATAAGGATCTTTGGAAATTGGTGTTGCCCCTGGAACAAGATTGATGGAAAAATCAATATCTCTCTTTGGTGGAATTCATGGCACTTCATCTGGAAACACATCCTTGAATTCCTGCAACAACTGAAGATCTTGTATCCTTGGTCCCTTGTCCTCAGATGAATCTGATATGTGGACTGCATATAATTTCCAACCCTTCTTATATAACTTCCTCAACTGCAAGGTTGAAATATGCCTTACTAAAACTTGCTTGGGAATTCCTCTTACCAACCTTGGCCTTCCCTCTTCATCAATGCATTCAAGTACTTTCTCATAACAGTCTATCTTGGCTCTATGTCTTTCAAACCATTCCATCTCTATTAGGGCATCATAAGATCCTAATGGTAGGACATTTAAATTTTCTTTTGTGAGGATTTCATTCAATTATATGGGGCACTCCATCACTACTTCACTCACCTTTCTCTTGTTTCCTGTGGCTAATTGAACTAGCCAAGACTCCCTATGCATCACCTTAATTAGATAACAACCTTCAACTACTTTTTTGAGAAACATAACTATGAGTGGATCCTGGGTCAATCAAAACAGAAATGGATTGCTTATCAATCATACCTTCAAATTCCACCATTGTTGACTGATGGTTTGCTTGATGATTGTCCAATGTTGCATAGATTCGAGGTGTTTCCCTTGCCATATCCTCCACTTTAGTTTCTCCCTCTAAGTTGTGAAATCTCCATGGATTCTCCCTCCGATGTGGACAATCTCTAAGCATGTGATTTACTCCACATCCCCAACACTAAAGTGGTCCTTTTGATGCCTTTTATGCTGCTACTGCTGGATTGAATCCTCTTTGTGCTTGTTGTCGCTGTGGAAAATTCCTAGGCTGATTTCTGAATGGTGGCTTGAATTCACTTATCCTTTGTTCAAAAATCCCTCTATTATTTCCTTTCCATGATGGTTGAACCTCTGATTTTCCCTTAATCTACTCATAGCAATGCATTTGCATCCTAATGGCTTGATCGAGACTTGGTGGATTGACAAACTCAATCCTATATCTAAAATTTTGGGGTAGACTACCAACGAAACATTGGATCTTTACCCTTTCATCCTTGATCTAATCCACATACCTCAATAATTCCAAAAATTTGTGGACATGCTCTTCCATGGAATTCTGCTCCAACCTAAGTTCATTGAACTCTTTACTCTTGTTATCATAATACCTAGCTGATAGGTATTTTTTCTTGAAGTACCTTTTAAACTGCTCCCAGATGATCCTCTTTTCACTGATCCTCTTCACTTGCATGAGGTGCTCCCACCAAATTGAAGCTATGCCACTTAGATTGTAAATGGAAACTCTAGCCTTTTCATTTCCTGAATAATCATGCATTCTAAAATACTTCTTCATTCCAAGAAGCCATGCTTCTTCCTCTTGACCTATCTTGCTTTCTCCATCAAATGTGGGAGGCATTTCCTTCCTAAATTCTCCATGTGGGATCCCTCTGAATTTATTTCTTATCTCAATCCTGCTAGAAGTATGCCTTGGACTTCTTTGAGAATCTTTGGAGTCACATGACCTACTAGAAAGAGATCTTGAAGAGGGTGTTCTATGATGTTTAGTCAAACTCCTTCTAGGGCTTGGAGTCATCTTCCTAGAGCGTCCCCTAGAGTGACTACCTGCATCTCTTCCTTCTCTACCCACATTGCTTGGGTTAGACCCAAGATTTATCCTTTGATTCATATCAGTGAGGCTCTGTAGGATGGAAGCATTGAGCTGGTGCTGCTCTTCCTGAGCCTTCATCAATCTCTCATTAAATCTCACCATGGTTTCAACCAAGTTCGGGCGAGTTATTTTCTCCCTTCTTCCATTGGATTTTGTTTTAGTATGTGCTTCTTGCACATTCTCTCCCAGAACATCTTCCTCCTTCTCATAACGATCCTAGGAATCATTTATGGTCACAATTTCCTTGCTTTCCCTGTATGTTGCCTCTGCTGTATGATTCAACTATTATTAGCTACCAACACTGCATTACAAATACATTATCAGACATCATAATAATGCATATGAAACATAAAATATCCATGCAAATATGGTAAATACTCATTCAGACAACAACAATACTAGTTAATGTTTATCAAGATGTGCCATGAGAATTCTTCTTCCTGTAAACGTATTCATTCTTCAGCCCAAACAACCCCAGTGCTGTAACTTGGACTATGATACCACTTGTCACATCCCTGGTCGCCTTGGTGCCCTTCAGAGGCGATGGGAAAAAACTTGATACCTTTTTTTTTTACAATTCTCTTTGTTTTTACATGCAGCCGCAATGGCCTTCGATCCGCAACTCCATAAGCAACAAACTGCAGCCGCAAGTCAGAATTCAGAAATCAGATTTCCAAAATACACAGCGTTCAAAAAACCCCTCTGACTTTTGTAGTTCCGCAATTCACAATGCAAGACTCGGAAAGTCAAAGTGCCAATCACCCGACGTTTAAGACACCTCTCCGACTTCCGTAGTTCTGCAATCCGCGATGCGAGACTCAAAAATTCGGACCGCCAAAATACCCAGTGCTACATAAATGTGCCCCTGACTTCTGCATTCTGCAATGCGGGAGATGGAACTACGGAACGCCAAAATTCTCATCGTTGCAGAAATGCGCTCTCGAATTTCACATTCTGCAGAGCGGGAGTCAGAACTATGGAGGGCCAAAATGCCCGGCTCTACAGAAATGCGCCCCCGACTTCAACATTCCATAGTGCAGATGGGGAAAGTCGGGAGTTGGCCATGCCCTGTTACAGTCAACTTTCCAGCACAATAACTTATTAATCCTTAGGCCAAATTGGACAAGTCTGGTACCGTTGGAAATATCTTAGAGATATCTATACACTGGTGTGATCCCCTACCACACCTGAGTATTCTGACTTGGCCATATTTCCAACTAAAGTCTTTCCTAAACTCCAACAATGCCCCTTTACCCCTTTGCAAGGATTTCTACCTGCCTTCTTCCATGAATTCCCTTTCACTTGACCCACAGAGGGGTCATGAAACACAACAGGGATATTTGATTCCTTCCCCAAGTCCAGGTGATGGCATGCAGTCCATCTAACAATGTGTGCAATGAATCAAAAACACCCATAATGAAACTAAAGCTAATCAATGCATCTACAACCTCCAAGGTTAGCAGCATATTAAGCCCAAGAAAATGGTGAAGTGTTCAAACATGAACTCAGCCTCATACTCCGGCCTATACATAGTATTCATACTAGTTAATTTCATGCAATCATTCATTCAAATAACTTGAACATAACAAGTAGACATAACATAGGAAAACTAGCATCATTTAACACCACAGCAAGCACTTATATTTAACTTGAACTGTCCAAGTAACTGGATAAGTGAGAGCAACGTTCCACCCAACCATAGGTCTATGTCTAGCCTATACTATTTCAGCTGAGAGACCACCCCTGAGCTAGGTTGTGAATCCACTAAGGGGGGATAAATAGGCTCTATCACAGTCAAGGATCCACCCTAATGCTAAGCCAACATACAGTTGAGTTTGTCAAGCATGTAAGGGAACAAGGAGGATGATGCTAAGCCAATGAGCTCAACCATAGAGCTGCAGGCATCTCAACTACTCAACAAACATGGCACCCACAATACCTACCTCACCCAACACAAGGAATGCCCCTTTATCTATTGCATAGTCCCTCAAGGCCCCTTCCCTCCAGTGCTCTTCGAGGTGAGCATAGAAATGTCCAAACTATTTCTTTCATGATACTTTATCCTTCAATAGGTTTATCAAGCAAATCTAACCTCTGTATAATCCTCTTCTTTGTTATTCTAGTTGGGATCTTCTAAGGGTTGCGGTCGAAGCTCTGTCCCGCAACTCAGTCTTCTGCTATCAGATCTCGTCGTTATCACCAGTTTTCTATGCTACTCACGCTCTGTAATTTATCCCCAGGGTCTGATCCATGGATATCCCCATCGATCTACTTCCTACGCATGGTTTCTATTTGCTTCCGGCTCTGCAAATTCATGCTTACACAGAATCATGATTTCCTCTTTTTCCTTCACTGTTGGGCTCTGCAAATGCGCAATTCCTCCCATTGTTGGTCAACCATGGGATAGGGATTAGTGTGAGAGAATTAAAAGTAGGTAAAGTGGCTTAAGGGGTAAGCAAAACAAATCCATACCCTACCATATGGATTTTCAGGGCTTCTCTATACTCCATCGACCTCATGATCAGGTTTTCTCAACCACCTTTTTACAGCATAATTAAATGTCAGCATGGGGAGTCAAATGGGTTCACAAAATGACATGTGGAAACATGGGTTCCAATCCCACAACCCCCTCACCTCTCCCTAGTGGATACACATGGCCCCCTCTTATTAGTTTCCTCCTTATACAGTTTTCTTGGTATGTTATTGCAATATTTAATATTTGCATCATTTACAATACCTCTTGGCTTAAAAGCGCATGGATAATTGGAATGTCAAATACTTTCCTTTTAAATAAAACCTAGATATCCTCTAGTAGGGCCTTGACCTTGAGCTCCACACTAAGGAAAACACACATTGCATGTATACAATATTTACATTGAAGTCAATAAACCCTAAGGGCCAAAGTAGGGGTATTACAACTAGATATTGGTGTTCACAATTATCTACTAAATGAACGGGCGGTCGATCCTTCTTTTCGGAAGTCGGAAGTCAAGATAAATATTGTTTATATTTTATAACTTATCCAATGTTCTGATCCCTACTATTTACTGCGAAAGTTTGAAGTCGGGAATTGTCGTCCTAGCCTTCGTCGATTAAATATTTTTACATTTCTCTCTTAAATGAAGGTCGACCGACCCTTCTTCTACTTAGTATTTTCCTAGTGTTCACCATTCTGGATATACATGAATTGATGGCCTAGATTTCATAGGTTGAATATTTGTACAATTCCCTCATAAATGAAGGGGTGGTCGACCCTTCTTCTTCCCAATATTATTTTCATAATAGTTCTAGACTGCAAGAAGGTTCGGTCGATCCTTCTTGTGTTTACCATTCTAGATATAGGTGAATTGTTGGATATTGGTGTTCACAATTATCTACTAAATAAAGGGGCATCCTTTTCCTTCTTGTTGTAAGTCGGAAGTTGGGATAAATATTTTTATGTGTTATAACTTAGCCAATGTACTGATCCCTACTATTTACTGCGAAAGTCGGAAGTCAGGAATTGTTGTCCTATCCTTCGTAGATTAAATATTTTTACATTTCTCTCTTAAATGAAGGGTCAGACGACCCTTCTTGTGCTCAGAATTTTTTCAGTTTTCACCATTCTGGATATACATGAATTGACGGCCTAGCCTTCTTAGGTTGAATATTTTTATAATTTCCTCATAAATAAAGGGGCATTTGACCCTTTTTCTGCCCAATATTATTTTCATAATAGTTCTAGACTGCAAGAAGGGTCGGTCGATCCTTCTTGTGTTCACCATTCTGTATACAGATGGATTGTTGGATATTGGTGTTCACAATTCTCTACTAAACAAAAGGGCGGCCGATCCTTCTTGTCACAAGTAGGGATAAATGTTTTTTTATATGTTATAACTTAGCCAGTATCCTAGTCCTTAATAATTACTGGGTGTTTGAGGAGCCTAGGTCAGTCGCCCGACTAGGTCCTCTGTTTGACCACTTTGAAGAACATGTCAAACCGTCATGTCGATAGCCACATGTTGAGTCAGTTAGTCATGTCGGTTAGTGAACCGACAGACCGTTATGTTACTGTTTGTAAACTATATATATAGGCTGGAGAGCCAGATACAGGCGGCACTAAGACATTGTATTGTACTCGGTCCTGAGTAATAGAAAGACTTGTTGGATCTGCCACCATTACTTATCTTGTGTTCTTATCTATCTAACTGCTTGTTTATTATATATCTTGTATCGTTGGTATCACCAAAAACTATTTGAAAGAACAATTTTTGGATAATACAGTCGTATGAGGAGAGAGAATGCAAACCCAACATAACATGTAATTCTTCTTTCTAGTATCAAAGCCCAAGAACTATCTTTAAATTTGTTTCTCTTCATTAATGTATCTCCTGGATATTTTCTACATTCAAAGAGTTTTTCTCCAGTAAATAATCACTATGTTGAATTGATGGCCTGAATTTTGTATTTTTCGTTATTTAAACTATCATCCAAAAGAAATTCAAACATTTATTTAAATTGAAACAGAATCCATAAATCCAAACATAATCGATAAATAAGAGAGGTTAAGAATTTAGAGAACAGAGAATTAAGAAAATTTATTTTCAAAAAACTGCAAATATTTTATATAGGTTAATATCCCTACAATAACGTTTTTGAAAATTAATAACAGTTACTAAATTCTTTTGTCGTAAAAGACGGTAAAAATGCCTCGTGACGGGCATTTTCACCATACCCAACATAAAGAACAAAATAATCAGTATGTAGTGAATGAAGTGTCAAGAAAATGTCAATAGTATTTATTGCCACCATTAAATTCATAATTAATACAACCAACCACCACGGGCCCACTCATGCCTCACAATTTTTCTGTAAATACTGAATTGGAAGAAGCTTGGATGTTATTCTACCAAACATTCGAGCAAGAAAGCATTTATACTTTCGGAAATACGGATCTAACCACCGAAACAGAAAATCTTGCAAACAAAATGGCTCCCAGGAAATCTCAAGCAACCACACGATCCGCAACTTCAAAAGTTCAACAACTGGAAGAAGTAGATACACTATTAAAATTCCGACTCCAAAACGTCCACAACACAAAAATTATTGAACAACAATGGAAAAGAATCTAGAACAAAATTTTGTAATGGGGAAAAGAACCTAATGGCCGATGGCAAGAGGAAGCTAAAAAACTCCGAGAAAGCACCATATTGAACTATATTCACGCACCCTTGGTCGATAGATTTGGAGGACTCAAGGAGGTGATAGCACAGTTTATTGTGAGAAGATACCACAATGGAAAATTCTACTTCGACAAACCATTCGATATCAACGACAACCTAATCTCTAAGATTACCAGATTATCCAATAAAAAGGATAGAGTACCTATTTTACCAAACCCCACCTTAATTCAAGAGTTTATAGGTACCCCCGTAGGAAAACACTCTAGAGGGTTATTTGTCAAAGAAATCATCTATGGCACACATAAAATAGTGGCAAAAATTGTGTCATCCGCGCTAACCAATATTGGTCGAGGATCCGACCTAGAAATTGATATGCTTGATGTCATGCAGAATGTAGCAACAAAAGAAAAAATATACCGATGGGCCGAGCACTTGGCGGAGATTGTCCGACATATCTACTATAAATCCCAAGAGGAGTGATGCAATATCCTTTATCCCTCACTGATCATTTGGATTTCCATGGATAATCTTCAACCCAGAGGCGACAAAGAATTCATTACATCCTCAGTGCCAGTAATGTGTAACTTTTGTTCATTCTCACAAGGCAGAAGCTGACTCGATGTGATGACAACCAAACTTTGGCTTGAAAATTGGTTCCAGGCATTAAGAGTCTAGACTCTTAGATAGAGAGTCCCACAAAATGTTCATCGAAATATACCTTCGATCGCACACATCCAGCTAGCGCTCGACCACTTGTCGGTATGGTATCTAGAGGGAGCATCCAGAGCAACAGAGGAACTCGAATTTTATCCTACTGTCGAAATAATATTTGAATAACTACGTCGACAATCCAATAATATCATTAAATTACCACCACTAGCAAAATTGGTCGACCAACCAATAGTTGAAGCTTTGACAGATGCCGAGAAAGAAGAAGACTATGAAGTCCACCTCTACCTCAACACATTCACAATGATGCCTGAGAAAATTGTTGACATCAATCCTCTAGGGATTGCGATGACTCCTCTGACCCGTTGGATGACAATACTCAGTTTGATACTCCACTTCTGGAATACGCCTTCACAAAAGAAAACATATATCGCATAGCCAATGAAATATCCAGTGCATGACAGACCAGAAAGAACACAACACAAGGAAACGGGAAGTAGAAGCTTATACTCCAGGAACCGACAGAAGAAGATAACGCTGAACTCTTCAACTGCGCATCACAAATATTGGAAAATGCTACCAAAAACAAAATATCTGTCGACGAGCAGCTAGGAAAATTCCTTACAAAATAAAATCAACAACAGGCACAAGCACCACCAAACAAGAAAGTTAAATTCGCAGAAAGACCACATGTCGACCTCAGTAACAGTCCACCACCACCATTCCCAACTGCTATTATGGAAGAAGACAAACCAGTTGGTTCAACTATTGTCACCCCACCACTCACTATTGCTTCGGGTTTTAGCCCCAGTTTTGTACAGCAACTCCCCGCTCCCCTCATTAAAAAAAATACAAACTGGCTTTGACTTACACGAATTCATTGATCAGCTACCGATGATTCTCCTCGATTGGAAAGGAATTATCATAAAGAAACAAATTGTAGCTGACTCCAACTCACCACCCAACTCACCTCCATTAGATGAAAATATAGCTGAACAAATGCCACCACCATCAACCTCCATTTCAACCATCATAGATAAAAACCCTAGCCCTACAAGTGAGGATGAATCGCAGCAAACATCAACCTTTACACCCCTACTAGTGGACCATTCCACTATAATTCCATCACCAACCCACTTAGTTTAGGAATTCATCGACCAGTTGGATACCACAGCGATAATACTGAAAAATTTTGAAACTCCCCAACCACCTGCTGAAAATGCCGCAACAAGTAACCAAGGATTACCTCTGTCATAGGAAAAACCAACCTTGAGCGAGAGTTATGATCTACCTTACTCCCCACTTCCAGAACGCGTTACAGCTACCCTACCAACTTCACCACTAGTTGCTTCCATACTACCGTCTACTTCCCCACCACCAGTCGTTTCCACACTACCGCCTACTTCCCCACCACCGATTGAACCAAATACAGTCGACTACCCAACTCCAGTAGCCGAACCTGAAATACCACCCCCACGTAATGTTGACTCAACTCCTACAACACCAACAGAACAACAAAATGAAGAAACACATTCGACACGAGTTAAATAAGTGACCGACAAAGGAAAAAACATACAGAAACTCAGAAGCCAAAGGAAAAAGAGTCATAAAAGAAAAAGAAAAATCATCAAAGAGAAAAGAAGAAGAAAGAAAAAGAACAGCAAAAACAACAACAGCATCTGCAACACCTTCAACAGCAGCTACTACTCACTATCCATTTAGATCAGCTAGGTCCTATTACCACTTTTGACCCCCGACAAGCAAAAGAGGAGGAACCGGATCTACTTACAGACGCTATCAACCGATAGCACAGGAAAAGAAGAAATGAAGACTAAGAGCACATTGAAAAACTTCAAGTAGAGCAATGTTCATTTTTGGCTAAGTGTGAAATCTTAGTCCAGCAAATAGTACCGCAAGTAATACCACTCTCGTCGAGAACTGACACCGAAAAACCATTAGACAAAGCATATGCCTTATTTGAAAAGGTCGTATCAACTCCCCAAACACAATTGACTAGGAACGACAGGATCAAGCAGAAGAAACTTCTATCATCATGACAAACCAGTATATAGCCTTCGCAGAAGCACATAATCTGTTAGCACAATATGCCACAGAAGTTGCTACGACCATAGAAGTATTACGCACTTGGTATACACATTATGGCAATGTGTTTGTTGAAATGCAGAGAACTCGTGATCTTATTAACAACCTCCAACAGCAACAACAGACCGTTGATGAAGTTAGCACACAAATCCTTGATGACCTAATCAGTATGAAGAATAGGAAGCTAGAAATGATGGAGAAGAAAGAATATCAATGGATCACACAAGCTCAAGTAAGTTTGACAACAGTCTACAAGATCAGACCACAGCTTCAGCGACTGCTCGCTACCGCCAACAACGAAACACTCGTATTAGGGAAAGACATGATCAATCTTCAAGACTGACCAGTTCATGAAAAAATGGAGAACATTTCTATCCTTACCACCCTTACTATATATATTCAAAATGCACTCCATGAGTGAGAAAATTTTCAACATCACCTTTCAATATCTGCAAAAGCCATTGTCGAAACCTATGTCCAACAGAAACTGTCTACAAGCACCATTCAGTCCCAATAGTAACGACAAAAATCTTCTCATTACTCAGTTTTATTTAATTTTGTCAGTTTAGTTAGCATCTCCCTATTTCTTCAAAACGAAGAAAGGTTTTTTTTGTGGGGTAGATGTTGGAGGAGCCTAGGTCGACCGCCTGACTAGGTCCTCCATTCTATGACTTTGGAGAGCATGTCGAACCGTCGTGTCATCCGCCTCATGTCGATTTCGTTATTCATGTCTGTTAGTGAACCGACGGATCGTTATGTAACTGTTTGTAAACTATATATAGGTTGTAGAGTCGGATACAGGCGTCACTAATACATTGTATTGTACTTGATCCTGAGCACAGTAATTTTTAGGGTCGAAATTTCGCCAATTGGCTATTTTTTGGGACTTTTTTCAAAAAATAAATTCGCTATTTGGTCATTTTTAGTGTCTAATATCGTCTTTATTTACATCAAATATGTTTTTTCATCATAATATTCACCAAAATTTACACTTTTTAGTAGTAAATTGTGTGTTTTGTATTTAATATTCGCCTACCTATCTATATATATGTTTATTTCAATCCAAAATAATCGCCTATGATACTATACTTAACTATAATATTAGAATCCTTAAAAATTACCATGGTCCTGAGTAATATAAAGACTTGTTCGCTCCGCTACCCTTAATTATCTTGTGTTCCTATCTATCTAATTGCTTGCTTATTATATATCATGTATCGTTGGTAACTATGCAATCCACTTGACAACACTGCGGAAGTCGGAAGTCGGGAATTGTCATCCCAGCCTTCGTATATTAAATATTTTTACATTTCTCTCTTGAATGAAGGTCGCTCGACCCTTATTGCGCTCAGGATTTTTCTAGTGTTCACAATTATGGATATACATTAATTGGCATCCTAGCCTTCGTAGGTTGAATATTTTTACAATTCCCTCATAAATGAAGGGGCGGTCGACCATTCTTCTGCCCAATATTATTTCCATATTAATTCTAGACTACAAGAAGGGTCGGTCGATCCTTGTTGTGTTCATCATTCTAGATATAGGTGAATTGCTAGATATAGGTGTTCATAATTATCTACTAAATGAAGGGGTGGCCAATCCTTCTTGTCGGAAGTCGGGGTAAATATCTTTTGTATGTTATAACATAGCCAATGTCCCGATCCCTACTATTTATTGAGGAAGTCGAAAGTTCGGAATTGTCGGCCCAACCTTTGTAGATTAAATAATTTTACATTTCTCTCGTAAATGAAGGGTCAGCCGACCCTTCTTGTGCTCAATATTCTTCCAGTGTTCAACATTCTAGATATACATGAATTGACGTCCTAGCATTTGTAGGTTGAATATTTTTACAATTCCGTCATAAATGAAGGGGCGATCGACCCTTCCTCTGCCCGATATTATTTTCATAATAGTTCTAGACTACAAGAAGTGTCGTTCGATCCTTCTTGTGTTCACCATTCTGGATATAGGTGAATTTTTGGATATTGGTGTTCACAATTCTCTACAAAATGAAGGGGCGGCCGATCCTTCGTGTCGCAATTCAAGATAAATATTGTTTATATGTTATAAATTAGTCAATATATCGATCCATACTATTTACTACGGAAGTTGGAAGTCGGCAAGTGTAGTCCCATCCTTCGTAGATTAAATATTTTTACATTTCTCTCTTAAATGAAGGGTCGAACGACCCTTTTTCTGCTCAATATTTTTCCAATGTTCACCATTCTGTATATACATGAATTAACGACTTAGCCTTCATAGGTTGAATATTTGTACAATTCCCTCATAAATGAAGGGGCAACTGACCCTTCTTCTCTCCAGTATTATTTTCATAATAGTTCTAGACTGCAAGAAGGGTCTCTCAATCCTTCTTGTGTTCATCATTCTAGATACAAGTGAATTGTTGGATATAGGTGTTCACAATTATCTACTAAACAAGGGGTGGCCGATCCTTCTTGTTGGAAGTTGTGATAAATATTTTTTCTATGTTATAACTTATCCAATTTCCTAATCCCTGCTATTTACTACGGAAGTCGAAAGTCAGAAATTGTCGGCCTAAACTTCGTAGATTAAATATTTTTACATTTCTCTCATAAATGAAGGGTCGACCAACCCTTCTTGTGCTCAGTATTCTTCCAGTGTTCATCATTCTATTAATTTTTTAGCATTAATCCAATATACTCTAGGATCTTTACTGAGAGAATAACATGTACAGTATATCAATGCATATTAATCATAGAAAGCATGTCAATCATCACAAGAATCAAAACATAAGAGACAATAGACACAGAGTTTCCGTGGGGAAAATCGTAAGGTGAAAAACTCCACAACTTCCTTAGAGATAGATAGAGTAATAGTACAACCAAAGTACACAGAGATAGACTCCTCTTAGCAGCTAATCCTCCTCCTCACATGTGCGCCACTTTCCGAGTGATGGAAAAGTGAGTTCTGAAGTGATCCAAATAGAGATCGGGAGATATCTATTTATACTTGTCCTGACTTCCCAATAACCTTATGGGGCCGACTTGTCTATCATAGTACAATAACCCAATAATAACTTAATCAGGGCCGACCCCACACATGGTGGTCTAATAACCCATCGGAAAGTTAACACACTTGCGACACTTGTCAATACAAATGACAACACTTCTGTATAGAGGAATAATACATCTCTATAGGAGTACAATAAATATATAAATGAAATACATTCTGAAGTTACATATACATCAACACTCCCTCTTAACTAGGAACGTATTTCTCAACACAGATCTGCTAGCACAAGTCTTCTTCTCTGGATCATCGTCATCGATGCATCGTCCTTGAATCATCGTCATCATCACTGCTGCTGCTATCTCAAACAATTTCTGAATCTACTCGTCATAGGAAGTTCTACAGATCCAGTCCTTTTTCATACTAGATGTAGGCCCACTACCTGTAGGTCTTCATCATCACTAGCCATACTGTGGAATCCTCAGGACTTATTACGTGCATCACAAAACCTCGAAAGAGCATCCCAGGATGTGATGGATACACAACTCCGACCTGTCGGATCCCCCAAGGCACAAATTACATGTGACTGTCACAAAACCTTAAAAGAGTCTCTTGACTAGCAAGAACCCTAAAGAGCATCTGAGGCCTTTTTCATCCTGTCCAGATCTCCAGGACTTATTACATGTGACCCCACCACAAAACCTCGCAAGAGCATCCCAGGATGTTATGAGTACACAACTCCGACCTGTAGGATCTCCCAGGGCACAAATTACATGTGGTCACCACAAAACCTCGCAAGAGCATCCCAAGATGTTACGGGTACACAACTCCGACCTGTAGGATCTCCTAGGGCACAAATTAAATGTGGTCATGGAAAAACCTCGAAAGAGCATCCCAGGATGTTACGAGTACACAACTCCGACCTGAAGGATATCCCAGGGTGCTATTATATGCGATAGGACAAAACCTCAAAAGAGCATCCCAGGATGTTATGGGTACACAAATCTGACCTGAAGGATCTCCCAAGACGTTATTATATGTCCTCCCAGAGCAATGTCTCAAAAGAGCATCCCAGGCTGTTACGAGTACACAACTCTGGCCGATAGGATCTCCTAGACATGCTCATATACACAACCTGTTCCACGGCCACAAAGTATCATCCTGATACTCATCATACATCATCTTGATGTACGCATGATCATCCTAATCATCATCACTGCATCGTCCTGATGCATGTCATCTGGAGCAACAACCTGAAGCTCGTCATCCATGATCATCCTAATCATACAATGCATCTACCTGATGCATACCAAGTATCTACCTGATACATATCATCATACATGATCCACCTGATCATACAATGTATCCACTTGATACATATATAGATACATGATCCACCTGATCACACAATGTATCTACTTGATACATATCAACATACATGATCTACCTGATCATACAACGTATCCACTTGATACATATACAGATACATGGTCCAAGCATCCAACATGATGCATATATAAATACATACAAATGATCCAACTGATCATATCCAGCATCCAACATGATGCATACATACATAAATGATCCAATTGATCATATCCAGCATCCAACATGATGCATATATACATAAATGATCCAACTGATCATACAGAACAGAAACTAGAACATCATCCTGATGCTCATCATCTATCGCTTACATCCACAGCCATGTGAACGATCCCCCTTTCACCATGCTAGGAATGGCTACAACAAATGTCTCCATCACTTCTTCCTTGAAGTGTCGTCGATCTGAAAAACACCAAGCCTCTCTCTGAAGTACTCGAACTTCACTCTGTCTAGTTGCTTCGTCAGCACATCTGCAATCTGCTCATCCGTCACAACATACAAGAGCTTCATTGCTCCCTTCTACACCATGTCCCTGATATAATGATATTTTATCTGTATGTGTTTCCACCTGTCGTGGAACACCGGGTTCTCAGAAAGCTTCCCACAACTCTGGTTGTCACAAAAGATACCAGTAGTCTCCAACGGTAGATCAAATAACTCAGACAGTAGCTTCCTCAGCCATACTGCCTCACAACTAGCCGAACAGGCTGCAACATACTCTGCCTCGGCTGTACTCAGTGCTATGCAGGACTGCTTCTTGCTAAACCAAGAGATCACACCTGATCCCATACTGAAGCAGCACCCAGAAGTGCTCTTCCTATCTGCAACACTGCATGCCCAATTTGAATCAACATAACCCTGTAGGTTAAACTTTTGATTCAAATCATACTTGAGCCCATAATCAACTGTACCCTTCAGGTACCTCAGAATATGCTTTACAGCAACCAGGTGAACACTCCTTGGATCCGTCAGGAACTGCCTCAATGTGTTCACCGCAAAGCAGATATATGGTCTCGTGTTCGTCAGGTACATCAAGGACCCAATCATCTGACAATACATAGTGACATCAACCAGATCAGATGAAGCATCACACAAAAGCTTCAAGTTCGATGCCATAGGTGTGGCCATGGCCTTGCAGTCCATCATCCCGAACCTCTTCAAGATCTCTATTGCATACTTCCCTTGTCCAAGGAAGATTCCACCTGCACTCTGCCACACCTCCATACCTAGAAAGTAGTGCATCATCCCCAAGTCCTTCATCTCAAACTCGGCAGCAAGTTTCCTCTTTGTATCGGCAATCAATCTATCTTCACCTATTACAAATAGGTCATCTACATATAAGAGTAGTATCAAAGAACTACCTTCTTCAACCTTGTAGTAGAGGTTGGAATCTGCTTTACTCTTGGTAAAGCCCAAACTAGATAGAAAACTGTCCATCCTACCATACCAAGTTCTAGGAGCTTGCTTCAAGCCATACAAGGCTTTCTTCAATCTGCACACATATGACTCCCTGTCATGTGTTTCAAAACCAAGTGGCTGCTTCACATACACTTCCTCTTCAACTACACCATTCAAGAAAGCAGTCTTGACATCCATTTGGTGTATTTTCCATTTCATTACTGCATCCAGAGCAAGTACTGATCTGATGGAAGTGTACCTGGCTACAGGAGCAAAATTTTCTTCATAATCTATTCCCTCTTTCTGAGAGAAGCCACGAGCTACGAATCTTCCCTTGTATTTCTCTATGTTGCCATCTGCAGCATGCTTGATTTTGTAGATCCATTTGGAAGTCACAATAGACTTCCCTTCAAGTCTTGGGACAACATCCCAAACATCATTCTTCATTATTGATTGGTATTCTTCAACCATGGCATCCTTCCATTCCTTCTTTTCTGCTGCTTCTTCATAATTGGAAGGTTCTTTGTTCATGATATCACAGAGTAAAGCAACATAGCTGGTATGAGATCTAGTTTTCTTCTTTGCTCTGTGTTCTTCTTCTGGAATTCCATATCTTTCTACATCTTGAATGAGCTCTCTAGCCCATGCAGATTTCCTCTTGTGAGAGTTATTCTCACAGGGTGGATCTACAGGTTCTTGTGGATCTTCAATTTCACGATCTACATCTGGAATTGCTTCAGTCATAGTAGTGTCTTGAAATCTAGTTTCCTTAGGTTCTTCATAATCTTCAACAGGTGTCTTCCTTGATTTGATGAATGATGAGTTTTCATCAAATGTCACATCTCTGCTAACATCAATCTTCTTGAACCCTGGAAAGTATATTCTGTAAGCCTTCGAGCTTTCACTGTAACCCACAAAGATACCCTTCTTTCCTGAATGATCTAGCTTGGTCCTCTTTTCCTTTAGGACATGTGTATATACTGGACAACCAAATATTCTGGGATGGCTGACCTCAGGTTTCTTACCAGAAAAGACCTCTTCTGGTGTCTTGTTGTCCAATATCTTGTGGGGTGTTCTGTTCTGCACATATACAGCTGTCCTGGCTGCTTCTGCCCATAAATGCATAGGTATATCCTGGTCATGTAGCATTGCCCTTGCTACTTCCATGATTGTTCAATTCTTTCTTTCTGCAACTCCATTCTGTTGTGGATTATAAAGAGCAATCAACTCCCTCTTAATCCCTGAATCACTGCATAGCTTCTTGAAGTCACCTGAAGTGAATTCTCCACCATTGTCAGATCTAAATGTTTTGATCTTCTTATCAATTTGGTTCTCCATCAAGGTTTTGAATTCCTTGAATTTATCAAACACTTCATCTTTTTTCTTCAAGAAGTAAACCTGAGTCTTCCTGGAGAAGTCATCAATGAAAGAGACATAGTAAACATACCCACTCAGAGAACTAGATGACATCGGACCGCATACATCAGAGTGGATAATTTCCAAGATCCCTTTTTCCTTGCTTTCACTGCTTGGAAATTTCTTCTTTATGTTCTTTCCTTTTGCACATCCTTTGCAAACACCTTCATGCTTGGTCTTGATTTCAGGAAGACCTTCTACAACTTTACTTGCAATTGGTAATGCTCTGTAGTGCGTATGTGCAAGTCTTTTATGCCAAAGTTCACTTGGCTCCATGGAATCATGCACCATGGCATGGTCAGGTTGTCCCTTCAATTTATACAATCCTCCCTCTTGCTCTCCAATCACCATTGGAGGCTCCAAACCACCATATATCCTACCTAGATATGCTACAAATTTCATAGTCCTCAAGGAGGCAGTGAGACAAGTTTTTCTTGATGGAATTGGCAGATGTCTAAATAGATTGAAAAAAGGCTTCTTTTCCACCTTTTCCTTTCTATGTTGGAGCCTATAAGTTTTCAAAGGTTCATCGGCCGAAGATTTCGTTCAAGAGTTAAGAGACTTTCACTTCGGGGAAGTGGTCTTCTAAAGAAATGACAGGCGGAACAAGGCTGCAGAACATTGCAGAGAGGTCCATGCTCACTTTGATTATGCTCATTACTATGATGAAGGTGAAGAGGTGTATAAGGGAATCAGTAACATGACCGAGCTTCAAATTTTCCGTCACCTAAAATATGGAGCCAGTTCTAGCTCTACCACTGCCCAAGACACCCAAGAGGCCAAGATACAGAAAGAAAAAGAAGCAGCTGAAGCTCTAACCAATGAAGAGCAAAGGCTTAAAGAGGAATCTGAGAGGATCCAAAAGGAAGTTTCCAACAAGATGAAAAAGGAGCAAGAAGACAAGATTCGAGAAGAAGAAGCTCTTAGGTTCAGGAGGAAGAAGCCTAGAGGATCAGAGACGAAGAAATAGAAAAGATAATAATGGAAGAAGCTGCTAAAGCACAAGAAGAAAGAGAGGCGGTTGAGAACCAGCTAAGGGCCGAAGAAGAGGAAAGACAGCTTAAGGCCGAAGAAGAAAATAAAACAAACGAAGATGCACAAGCTAGGGGGTATAGCACGTAGGACATGGATATAGACTCATCCCAGATGGTTCAGACCCCACCCACGCAAGAGAACATCCCTATAGAAGATCTTCCGTTGATCCCTTTCACTCCATCGAAAGATCATATTGTGTCCCAGTGGGATAAATTTGTTTTTGATAAGAAAAGGAAGTCCATTGTGCTAAAGATAGAGACAAGGTTGAAGAAACCTTTTCACCCGGACATCATTACCCGGCGAGAAACCACTGTTATGAAAAACACACAGAAGGATCCTATGGCTATGGCATCTACTACTGTAGCTTCCTGTAATGTCCCTACTATCCTACAAGGCTATGGAGAGGACACTAATAATAATACTGGACATCTAGTCCCATACTTAAACAAATAAGCATTCATATAAATTGGAGATGGAGAAATGCAATTGCATAAACATTTGAAAACACAACAGAATTTGATTCCAATACACATCCATCATACATTCCAGATTTTCATGCCATTCATCAATTTAAGCAATATCAAATTAGCAAATGAGAATACTTATCTTAAACCAAGTAATCCCTGAGCAACTAGCTACACTTCTACAATGTTCCACCCAACCATAGGCCAGTGTGCTCCTTAATCTCTCAGCACCACTACCACCCCCGAGCTGGGCATGATCTCCACAAGGAAAAAAGGGAAAACAGGCTCTCACATAGCCAAAGATACACCAGAATCAGCCAAGCCAATCAGCAGTTGGGTTTCTCAGGCTACTAAGAGATGGGAAGAGGTGAATTGCTAGGCTAGTGGCTCAACCATTGAGCTATGCATACTTCAATGGGATCATCAAGCCAAATCGGTCCTCTTCCACTCCTGAATCTCCTGCTCACAGGTTCAAACTAAATAGGGAGGGACACAACAGCCAGAAATGCAAGTGCTAGGCATTTTTGCAATAGGATGCCCAACGATGGGAATTCCACCAGTTCAGAAAACGTGGGAAAGCCCAAAATGAAAATTGGAAAATGGGAAAACAACCCCAGGAGCATAACAGTTTACAGAAAAATGTCCATGGGCATTTTGGGGCAAAAATGACCTCTATAAACCCCCAGAAAATCGTGGTTCTCTTCTCCCAGCCACTATGCTAACCAAAAATGAGTTCCCAGGCATGGAAGAATATAGAGAATGGTGAAAACGTGAAGGAAAAACCCCAGTTCGCCCCAGGCTGCGTGAGAGAGGAAAGACTGTGGTTCAAAATGGCTTGGGAAGGCAAAACGTGAGTGATTCCTTTCCTTGCAAGCAAAAATTTGAATTCCCAGATTGATGGCTTGCCCATACCCGAAATTGGCTGCCATACCTCATCATTCCCAAGGCATTAACTGCCTCAACCAACTCTGGGAAGAATTTAATGATTGGGGCATAAACCAAAATGGTTAGTTGGGATCTCATGGGTTTTCTCATTGACACATGGGTTGACTCCATTGGCTCAATGGTTTGGTTATTTTTCCTCCCTATTCCTTATAAGATCATGCCCCATCTCTTTGTTGCATTTCATAGCTAGTTGTGGGTTTTTCATTAAAATTGCATATGTACATGATGTCCGAATTTACATTGTGCACGGCTAGCACAAGAACCATATGCATCTATTCTAATTGCCGATACATAAAACGATAAATCAATGGTGGGGCCTTGGCCTTGAGCTCCTCACCATGAATGAATAACAATATTTACATCAATTACAATGTTAATGCAATAGGGTCAAGATGGGGACATTACACTGCCGCGAAAGCAAGTGAGGACAATGTGGTCAAAATGGTAAAGGAGTTTGAGACAACCAAGAAAAGGGCTCGTATGCTGCAGCACACCATGGCTAATGAGAAGGCCTATAGGGACTTCGAGGTGAAGAAATATAATCGCCTTTTGTCAAATCAAAAGGAATTGTCAAATAGATATCAGCACCTGGAGGAAGAAAAGGAACACTTGGCAGTCCAAATGATGATAGTGGAAGGAGAAAAGAATGACTTTGAAGCCAAGATCATTCAACTAGAAGAGGAGAAGGAGCTGATGGCCAAGCAGCTGGAGCAAGCAAGCAGCAAAGCAATGGACATGACTCCCTTTCATGAACAATCCTGCGACATACTAAAGCAAATGCACGAGTCGCAGGAACTACTTACTAAAGAGATTTGTAGGCTAAAAGCCATGGTAGACAGAATGAAGGAGATTAACTCCGAAGTTATTAGGCTCAAGAAAAAATAGACACAGGTAAAAGAGGAGATGATGAAACAGATGGAATGGAGAGAAGGGAAGGCGGATTTCCCCAAGCACCTCCCTTTCAAATCTGTGGTTGATTTTAAAGAAGACATAGGCTTCATGGAATTCTGTAAGAACTGCGGTGCAAAATTGATATCTGTGATCCACATGGAATTCTGCAAGAACTGTGGTGCAAAATTGATATCTTTGATCCAGGTAACTATTGGAAAGTGCAACAGTCTCTATCAAAAGATTAAAGAAGTTCATGAGAGGTGCAAGGTAGCAATTCCCCATACTCTTGAAGATTTTTCGAGTAAAGAGTAGCACCTATCCGATTTGAAAGGTGAACTGAACATCCAGATGGAGTATGTAAAGAGAATAGATGTGTTAACAATAGATGATATCCATCAATGCATTATGCAGCCTTCCATACACGCTCATATGTTCCACGAGATTCTCCAGACTGCAGTGGCAGAAATGCAGGACATTGAAGTAGAACTAGACAAGCATATGATTTCCAAAAAAATCCTGCTCCCTGCCCCTACCAATATTGTTATAAAAGACACAGGCATCTAGTTCATCTACATAGCTGAAACTGATAAGCAGGCAGCAAAAAAGGAATCAATACAGGCGGGAATTCCATCTGGAACAAAGGCTCCAGCTGAAGCAGAGGCTCCACCCGAACGCTAACTTGGAAGCCACAATATGCGGAGAGTTTCTATTTCTATTGTCAAGTCATAAAGTTAGAGGGAGAGTTGTTTCTTTTTGTCTTTTGTGAAAGGCTACCACGAATTATTCCATTTTGTGGAAGGCATTTTAAAAGAAAATTAAAAGATTTAGGGAAAAGAAACATGTGGCAGCTCTGGGAGCATTTTGTAAAGCTATATATAGATGATTAGAGAATAGTAGGAAGACTTTTGGCAGGTGAAAAGACATTTTCTGTCTTGTACGTGAATTAATTTACTGTATGTATAAGGAATTCGAATTTTGCCTAAAGAAATCTTGGGAGACTGCGTTTTTACCTTAAGGATGTATTAAATGTTTGATGTACTATTCCTGTTTCATCTATATACTACTGTGAGACCCTTCCTTGCTGTCATGAATTTCTTTTATGTGATGAATGTTCTCATAATTTTCTGTGCAAAGATGTTTATCTCAAATGAGTAATAGAATGTGTTAATTAAATCAAAGTTGTCTTTTATATCTTTTATCTTCTTCTGAAATTGCATCATTATGATTAAATAGCTATATGTATAATCTTTATATGTTTCTTTCAGTTTATTACTCATCTTTACAGTTTGCTTCTTGCAAGGATAGATTAGATTTGCTTATACAGTTTTAGATTAATTACCTGCATTTAGCTTAGGGCACTTGCATATCATCTTTAAAATAAAATACTTAAACGATGGATCAGGCCGCAACCAGTGCAAAGGATATAAATATTTAAATCTTACAGTATCCAGAACCGTTAACCGGATGGATTCCCCACACCAAACGGTGAGCTATCTAATTGGGCTTGCTTATTGGGGAGAATCCCTTGCTGATTAATGCTATGATTTTCAAGGCATAAACAATACCTCAAAGTTACACTTCAAGCCCTAGTGTCGCATCTTTGTACCATGTGACCTAGAGACATTTCTCCCTAACAACCGTCACACATTATTGGTTCCCTCCTTGGTCTCATATGGACGCCCAAGAGAAAAATCCATTGACTGAATGCCAAAGACATCACCTTATCTACCACGTGTCACAATAGTTGACCCTATCTACATAGATTTTCGCGCTCTGCACATCTGTTGGGTAGCAAAAATTAGGGTTTTCGCGCTATGCTTAGACCCTAGGGTGCGATAATCTAGATTATTATCATGTTATGCTCAGACTTGGGGCTGCGAAAATCCCTTTTTATCCTTTTTCCATGGATCATGGATGTCATCCTTCGAGAATTTTTCTTGGGATTATCAGTCCTAATTCGATCCCATCCCCCTCTTTCTGTTTAGTTTGGTTGATCCACTAAACAGTCATTAGATCCATCTTATTCTCCTTATGGTTACCCCTTCCAGGCACTATAAAGGAGAGACCTTCCATGAGCCAAAGGGAGGACTTTTGGGGCATCCAACCTATGATCTTGAGAATTTTGTGGAGATAGCTAAAGGAGGAACTTGGAGCTGAAAGTTGGCTTGGACATCAAGCAATCATTGTAAGCATTCTCAAGTTTCCAATAAAGATAACTTGTCTTGTTTCCCAATTTTTGTATGTTGATTATGATTCAATTACATGACTTGTATCTAGCTAGATTTGGATTCTAACTTGTAATTCAAGGTACTTGGAGAATTGTATATGCTTGTATCTTGTCTGATCCCAACAGGTTCATCGCAAGGACTTCGAGATCTAGACTACAAGCGGGACAAACATCAGAGTGAAAGGTCAATCATTTTCTCTCATATCCTCCAATACTGAAATCTTGAAATGCTTGTTTGATCTAGGATTCAAGGTAGCATTTGTTTTACTTTTGTCTTAGATTAGAGTCAGTTTATCCTGCTTTGACCTAAGAGGACTTCTTTCTATTCGTAGGTAGGAAGAAATCTCTACAACAAAAACTAGTGACTCCACTGGTTTGAACTCTTTTGTTTTGAGTTTTTTTACTTTCATTCATTTTTTATTGTGAATTTCCTCTCCTTTCAAACCAGTTGTGAAAGTTGGTCTTTTATACCCTCATTCACTCCCCTCCCCTCTACATCAGACCTCTGTCAGTGATCAATTAGTCCTCTGGGTTGGTAAACCCTTGAAAAGTCAAAATCTTTTCTTAAACTCCCGCCTTCATCCTCCTTCTACACATTTTCGTGCCCTTTCTACTGCTTACAGAGTGAAAATTACCTGATTTTCGCTACCCTGCCATTTTCCAGAATGCGAAATTCCAATTATCACGCCTGGGCTGCTAGCAGGCACGCGAAAATATCTATAAAAAGGATTTTTTCTTAAGTTTGCTTGGTTACCTTCAGTCAATTTTGGTTTCTCTGTTTCTGATTATTGTTCTTATATTTACCAGACATCTGTAACCTGCCCAACTACAGTACATCATTTGCATTTCATTTTTGTTTGAAGTTTTCTCAATCTTTGCTTAGTCTCAAAAACGTTTTGGTAGACACATTGGACATTTTGGGTTTTAGGTCACTGTTATAGCCATACCTACTTACTCATTACCTTTTACATCTTGTCTACACATTTCTCTTGTCACCTCTTAGCAAAGTTGCAAGTGTCGTTTGGTTTGTTTTGTTTGTCCTCGAGCTTGGATTTTTTGAGTTTTGTGGCATTATACCCAGTTTGATCACCTCCTTACCATTTTTGCAATTGATTGGCCCTTTCAAGACAATCAATTTTATTTGTTGATTATCAAATTCCTTGATTGTATTATTGCAGAGACTATATTGTCCTTACGAAAGTAGCTTTCCATTCTTGTTATCAAAAAACAATATTGGAATACTTTTTGGAACATGTCTACTTTTTGTTGAAAAGATCAAGTTCGTAATCTTGCACTTAGGAAGTGAATCGATTCTCATTGCTTGTAACATAAATTTTACTCATTAGAAGTAGCATCAGTTGTATATCAGTTACATCTTGAAAGTAGTTACATTCGTTTGGCATATTCAAAAAAGAACAAAAAAATTTTGGAGTGGTTTTTTTTTCATTTACTTGAAAAAGTTTATGCTTGCATTGTGATCGAAGAACTCTCTCTTTACTTTAGATAGCATTCATCGAATAGAAAGGCTCATTTTGATTCATATTAATTTGCATGGTTTGAGTCGTCATAACACCACAAGTTTCACTTCCATCACCCAATTGAGTAATACAACCATTAAAATTTACAGTCCCTAACTCAACACATTTTAACCTCACTTGAGGAGAAAAGAATTTGGTAGTTAGGTAGGACACCAGGGATATGCATCCAAATAATTCCCCCTTGTCATTTTCATTTGAGACATAGTTGTTGTCCTCTAGGGTGCTAAAATCCTCTTGTATGTTGACATGGTCATCAACCAATTTGTGGAGGGGCCTCCCATTTTTTCGGGGGTTAAGCCACGAGGATTGATTCTGTATGAAATTTGAGGAATGTCGCACTCCACTTTGCGCCTAAGGAATATCGATCCATTGTCTTCCTTGTTCTCTACCGTATTGGTGATACAGGGGCAATAAGACAGAAGTGTCAAAAACCTTCTCCGACGTGTCATGAACGAGGTAGCTTAGTAACGTTTCTTCTACGGCTCTTTTACCCAGGATCCCTTTCGCTGGAGGGATATCCTTCCATTATTGGTCTCTCATTTCGTATTGTTCGACTTGGATTTCATCACCTTGCGAAGGATACAATTTGTTGAGGTCTCTAGCTCTTAGTTAGGATATTTCTGGCTATTTAATCTTCTTAGAGGGTATTTTTCTTTTTTAGTGCTACTTGTTGGCATTCTGGCCACCTTTGTTTTAGCTCACTTACTGTGATGTCGCCTAGTTTAGTTTTTTGAGCTTGCTTTTTTGGCCTACAAGCCTTGTCTTTTCCTAGCTCCCCTTTTGCACACTCGGCTGCTTTAGGGATTTTATGTTCTTTTTTCACGAGAATTCCCCCGAAACTCGTTATCCCATCACCATGGTTGATCAAAGGAGATCACAGAGATGATCCACCACCATAGACTTTTGGTCCACCTACATCACGCATTCCTGCCCCTGCTAGTCGCAGAGCTGGTCAGGGGACCGTTCCACCACCTATCAATACTACACCTCACGTTGCTTCTATACCCATAGACCATGGCATCGTCTTAGAACCTATTATAGTCACTGAAACTAGTAGTACATCTGAGATTCATGCCATACCACAACCCACTGTCATTCCAGAAATTCCTACCACAGTGGACACTACATTAGCTATTGAAGTTAGTACTTCACATGATGTTACACCGGAGGACCTCACCCTCCCGGAGACTAGCACTATACCACAAATTGACACTTTCTACGATATCCTTGAAGGGCACATTGAAACTATTGAAGGATCTGACGAAGACATGACAGACTTGATTGCAGTCCCTGGAGGGTACGTTGAAATCATTGAATAAACTCAACTTCATTTATCTGATTCTGATTTTGAATATCCTACTGCACAGGTGGAACCTCCACCTGTCACCACCACATCATCAGGTATCCATACTTATGAAACGGTCTCTTCCAGCAACGTACCGTTCAGTTTGTCCTTCCCTAATCTCCCTTCAAGACACGATATCATGGCATAAATATAATCCAACATGGTTAGTCTAGCTAACTCTCCCTTAGCATCGGAAGAATTTAGACGTGATACAGTTGAATTGCTTACATCATCTTCTCAATATACCCCTGTGTGTACCTCTCAAATGATAAATCATCCTGGTCGTCGACTTCCCCTACCTCCATCTAGTACAGAATACAATCAGACATTCATAGATCGGCCCAGACCCACAGACTAGACCATACCAAAACTCGTTCTGGATCCTGACATGATAGCTCATATATTTGATCCCACTTCCACTTTATGGGATACAAACCCGAGCCAAGCCCTTGATGATATTCACACCATTCCTATGGACGTGGCGCCTAACAGTCCTTCATTACACTCCCCACACTTATTGTCGCACAACATATTCAGCTTAACTTCAGGGGATGAACCCCGTATGAGGGATAAACCAATCTTTTCACCATCACCATCTGGGATCGGCGGAAGGTCTCCTTCACAAGTCGGCACCTTTGGTGTTGTTGGCCAATCTGCACTACCTCACCTTCCTAGTGCCAGTATTGGAAGAACATCCATCCATACTGTTGGATCACCCATTTTGACTGGAGACCCATCTTCGGCCACCGTATATACCATTTTCGGAGGAGGACAACCACCTACTGGAACCATCTGTCCTAGTAACCAACCTCCCCCGACTGGACCATCGATCCCGTCCGTCCAAGGTCAACCATCTGTTGGAACCATTGGTCCCAATAACCAAACCCTCCGGTCGGCACATCCAATCCATCTGTTGGAGGACAACCCCTTGGTGCTATCCCAAGTGGGGCTACTCAACAACAACCTCCATCCTTTCAATTGGCTCAATAAGGCCAACAAAACACATCTTTTGGAGGAATCCCATTTGTTAACGCCCCAACCAGCACCATCCAACAACCTTCTCCATCAACATCATCTGCTCAGTGGGGCACATACAATCTACCTGGTAGCGGACAACCTCATGTTGGTATCCCAACCAGAACCAATTTTCAAAATCCCTCGTCGGGTACAATTCCTTCTTGGGGACCTCAAATCCCACAGAGTGGGGGGTACTCTTTATTTAGAAACTGGAATCAAGCTGGGGGGAAACCTAACCAACATCAACCCTTTGTTCCCCCCAACTTGAACACTGGAATTCCCTATCCCACCGCCGTAAATACTCCATGGAACCCACCTCTTAAGCCTCCACCTCTCCATCAAGGTGGAACAAACATCCCATGGACTCCATTCTTTCAGGCACCCCCTAACACTAGTATACATTCTTATATAAGTACCCTTCTTTGAAAAATAGAAATTGCCATAGTTTTCCATAACCTCCATGGCATTCTCAGATAAGCAATTGGGTTCTTCATTAAACATTATCTCATACAAAGGTATGATGAATTCTTCACAAATGAACTTGTACTGTCTCTTGTAATTTTGGGCCCAGAGGATTTTATAAGCAGTGTACACTGGGGTATTGGCTTGGTCACAAATGCCACCCAACTTTGGGAAAGGAAACTTTTCTAGAGTGCAATCTATGAGATAGGATGACATGTAAAATTCTGACTTCTTTAGAATCAACCTTTCTTTCGGAGCGGCTATGGCGGATGAAAGACTATCCGAGAAGATATCTACCCAATTAAAAACCATTCCCTTGAATGCCACATAGTGAATTATGGGGACCCATTGTATCCTATAAAAGGTTCCATTAGCCATGCCAAAAATTCTACTCAACATAAGGGCGATCATCCGAAAAGGGGCCCTCAAATTTTGGACTTCATATTCGTCACTATCCTTTTTCCTTAGCTGCTTTCATGAGATTAACAAGTTTTTAGCCATTTCAAAATTATCCATATTGAGTTGCCCTAACCATTCGTCGTTCAACTACTACTGAGGACGTGGTAACTTGTGTTAAATTTTGAGCATTAATTCACAATAATCTAGGATCTTTACTGGGAGAACATGTACATTATATCAATGCATATCAATCATAACAAGCATGTCAATCATCACAAGAATCAAAAGCATGAGAGACAATAGACACACAGATTTTCCATGGGGAAAACCCTAAGGTGAAAAACCCCACAACTTCCTCAGAGATAGAGAGAGCAATGGCTCAACCAAAGTACAGCCAAAATACACAAAAATAGTCTCCTAGTAGCATATGATCCGCCTCCTCACATGTGCGCCACTTTCCGAGTGAAGGAAGAATGAGTTTCTGAGTGATCCAAATAGAGATCTCCCGATCTCTATTTATACTTGTTCTGTTTTCCTAGTGACCTTATGGGGCCGACTTGTCTAGCTAGGTACATCAACCATATATTACATAAATCAGAGCTAACCCCACACATGGTGGTCTAATAACCTGTCGCCAAGTTAACATACTTGCGACACTTGTCAATACACATGACGACACTTCCATATAGAGGAATGGCACATCTCTATAGGATTACAATAATATATAAATGAAATACATTCTGAAGTTACATATACATCAACATTCCCTCTTAACTAGGAAGATATTTCTCGACATAGATCTGCTAGTACAAGTCTTCTTCTCTGTATCGTCGTCATCGATGCATCATCCTCGATTCATTGTCATCGTCACTTCTATTGCTATCTCAACCAATCTCTGAATCTACTCGTCATAGGAATTTCTATAGAGCCAGTCCTTTTTCATACTGGATGTAGGACCACCACCTGCAGGTCTTCATCAACAATGGCCATATTGTGGAATCCTCAGGACTTATTACGTGCATCACAAAACCTGGTGGTAGCATCCCAGGCTGTTACGAGCACACAGCTATACCTGTCGGATCTCCCAGGAGCACATTACATGTGACCTCACCACAAAACCTCGCAAGAGCATCCCAGGCTGTTACGAGCACACAGATCTACCTATAAGATCTCCCAGGGACATATTACATGTGGTCACCACAAAACCTCGCAAGAGCATCCCAGGATGTTACGAGCACACAGCTCTACCTATAGGATCTCCCAGGGCCAAATTACATGTGGTCATGGCAAAACCTCGCAAGAGCATCCTAGGACTTATTACAGGCACACAGCCCAACCTATTAGATCTCCCAGGGACATATTATATGCCATAGGACAAAACCTCGAAAGAGCATCTGCCAGATATCCTAGGGCCAAATTATATGCCATAGGAAAAACCTTGAAAGACTATCTGCAGATCTCCCATAGCCAAATTATATGTCCTCCCAAAGCAAAACCTTGAAAGAACATTTTCCAGATATCCCAGGGCTAGATTAAATGCCATAGGCAAAACCTCGAAAGACTATCTGCAAATCTCCCAAGGCCAAATTATATGCTTATCTGCACAACCTGTTCCATGGCCATAGAGTATCAACCTGATACTCACCATACATCATCCTGATGTACACATGATCATCCTGATCATCATCACTACAACATCCTGTTGCATGTCATCTGGAGCAACATCCAGAAGCTCGTCATCCATGATCATCTTGATCATACAATGCATCTACCTGATGCATACCAAGTATCTACCTGATACATATCATCATACATGATCCACCTGATCATACAATGTATCCACCTGATACATACAAAGATACATGATCCACACAATGTATCCACATGATATATATCAACATACATGATCTACCTGATCATACACAGTATCCACCTGATACATATACAGATACATGGTCCAAGCATCCAACATGATGCATGTACAAATACATATAAATGATCCAACTGATCATATCTAGCATCCAACATGATGCGTACATACATATACAAATAAATGATCCAACTGATCATATCCAGCATCCAACATGATGCGTATCTACATATACAAAGCAGTAACTAGAGCATCGTCCTGATGCTCATCATCCAGTGCTTACATCCACAGCCATGCGAAGGATCCTCCTCCCAACATGCTTGGAATGGATTCTGCAAATGTGTCCATCACTTCATCCTCGAAGTGTCATCAATTTGACGAACACCAAGTCTCTCTCTGAAGTACTCAAACTTCACTCTAGCTAGTGGTTTCGTCAGCACATCTACAATCTGCTCGTCCGTCGCAACATACAGGAGCTTCATTGCTCCTCTCTACACCATATCCCTGATATACTGATATTTGATCTCTATGTGTTTCAACCTGTCGTGAAACACTGGGTTCTCAGACAGCTTAACACAACTCTGGTTATCACAGAAGATACCAGTAGCATCCAACGGGAGATCAAATAACTCAGACAATAGCTTCCTAAGCCATACTGCCTCACAACTAGCCGAACAAGCTGCAACATACTCTGCCTCAGCTGTACTCAGTGCTATGTAGGACTGCTTCCTGCTAAAACAATAGATCTCACCTGATCCCATACTAAAGCAGCACCCATATGTGCTCTTCCTATCTGTAACACTGCTTCCCCAATCTGAATCAACATAACCCTGCAGGTTAAACTTTTGATTCGCTTCATACTTGAGCCCATAATCAATTGTACCCTTTAGGTACCTCAGAATATGCTTTACAGCAACCAGGTGAACACTCCTTGGATCCGTCAGGAACTGACTCAATGTGTTCACCGCAAAGCAAATATATGGTCTCGTGTTCGTCAAGTACATCAAGGACCCAATCATCTGACGATACATAAAGACATCAACCAGCTCAGATGAAGCATCACATAGAAGCTTCAGATTTGATGCCATAGGTGTGGCCATGGCCTTGCAGTCCATCATCCCGAACCTCTTCAGGATCTCTACTGCATACTTCCCTTGTCCAAGGAAGATTCCATCTGCACTCTGCCACACCTCCATGCCTAGAAAATAGTGCATCATTCCAAAGTCCTTCATCTTGAACTCGGCTGCAAGCTTCCTCTTGGTTTCAGAAATCAAACTATCATTACATGTTACAAACAGATCATCCACATACAGAAGTAGTATCACTGGATTGCCTTCCTCAACCTTGTAATAAATGTTGGAATCTGCTTTACTCTTGGTAAAGCCCAAACTGGATAGAAAGCTGTCTATCCTACCATACCAAGTTCTTCACATATATGACTCCCTGTCATCTGTCTCAGAACCAAGTGGGTTCTCCACATACACTTCTTCTTCAACTACACCATTCAAGAAAGCTGTCTTGAGATCCATCTGGTGTATCTTCCATTTCATCACTGCAACCAGAGCAAGTACTGATCTGATGGAAGTGTACCTGGATACAGGAGCAAAAGTTTCTTCATAATCTATTCCCTCTTTCTGAGAGAAGCCACAAGCTACAAACCTTGCCTTGTATTTTTTTGTGCTGCCATCTGCAACATGCTTATCTTGTAGATCCATTTGGAAGTCACCACAGACTTCCCTTTAGGTCTTGGGACTTCATCCCAAACATCATTCTTCATGATCGATGGATCATGGCATTCTTCCCGTATCCTAGGAACTTCAATATCTTCAATAGATAATTTTGTTGCTTGAACAAATGTTGTAGTCCTTCTTTTGTAGGTGAAGGTATATGATCTTTCCTACAAAACAACTTAAATTGCATGATTAGAAACGTCTCATAATTTTCAGAACAAATTCTTTCACCTAAAGAAATATGTCATATAGTCATGCAATTATTTAAGCCACTGCTTCAATACAACATTTATCCATATCCCGTAACTTTCTAGATGCCTTCCAATCTCTACCAGAACATTGTTAAGAGTGTGCACAACTCCCAACATGTCAACAAAGAGGTTTCATTCTAGATAAGTAGAAATGGAATGTTGTATAGTACCATAGGCCACTTACCCATCATATGCATATTAGTAGTATACTGTTCATTAATGCAAATATGCAAAATACACAACCTAAGTCTAGGAACATAAGTATATACATCATTGGACAATATTATTTAAACAAACAAATATGCAAGAAATGATAATTGAAATACTTATCTTTGTTTGTTTGTTGGGTGGACTCCCTCTGAGTCTTTGCTTCCTTGCAGGAGCTGCTCAAGTAGCTTCTTCTACACCTTTTTGTTGTGAAATGTAGAAAGATGGTCAACTCCCTCTGAATATCTGCATCCTTGTAGAAACTACTGGAGTGTGCTCCCTCTTGATCTTTGCTTCTTGGATTATCTGTCCTTGAACTTATATTCATCCTTGGTCCCTATGCATGCTTATTAATATCATGATTGTGTTATCCTCGTAATCTCATACATAATCATACATTCATTAGTATATTCTCAATACTATCAAAACACAATAATCTTAAGCATGTATAGTCATGATCATTTCAAATAGAAATAATAAGCATTAGTATTTATACAGGACTCTTATGGTTAGTCATATCATAAGAAACGTAATATGCCTAAACCTATGATTACTCAAACCTATGACTCTTCTGATTAGTCATATCATCAATTAATGTAAGAAACATGATATGCATGCACCCATGATTATTCAAATCTATGATTTCATGAATAATCATTATCAATCATGTCATGTATACTTATATATAAGAGATCCTATGATATAAGAGAAACATACCTGGTCATCATATTTGCTAGTTATGTCTAGCAATGTTTTGTTGTTCTCTTCAATGACCTGCATAACTCATAAGTTAATTTTTTTTTAAACCAAATCATACATACCTCCATGTGATCCATGACTCTGGATGAATCTTTGTCTTCATGTCACCATAGCATGTTCAAGTTGTCCCTTCAATTTGTACAATCCTCCCTCTTGCTCTCCAATCACCACTACGTCATCTATGGTCTTTCCTTTTGGCCACATTAGAACTTGGCCATCCACAAATGCAACCTTTATACCTTTTGCATCCAATGCAGATATGGAGAGTAGGTTCTTCTTGAGCCCAGGTACATAAAGAACTTCTTTCATCTTCAAAGACTTTCCAGAATCTAGGTTATAGGAGGCTTCACCACTTCCTTTGATAGGGTATTGATAATCATCCCCAAGTTTCACCTTATGGGGTGATTCATGTTCAGATATATTTACAAAAGATTCTTTAAACCCAGTCATGTGTTTGGAAGCCCCACTGTCAATAAGCCAATAATTACAACCATGAGAGATAGTACCTGCGAGAGTAGAGATTAGAACATACTCTTCTTCACTTGATGAGTCATCATCGCTTTCTGTCCTAGCCTTCTTCTTTGGAGGTTCATCATCCTCAATAGCATGAGCATGGTACCTTCTTTTGTTGCCCTTCTTATTCTTGTTGAAGTTGTTGTTGTTATCCCTTCTGTTCTTGGGACAATCTGAAGCAAAGTGACCTTTCTCATTCCATGTGAAACATCTTAGATCCTTCTTATTCTTTTGTTGGTTGTGATAGGATCTCTTGTAATGAGAGTGCTCCTTCTTGGGCTTGCTTCTTTTGGTGTGAGCTATGAGAGCTTGATCTTCACCTCCCATCTTTTCTTCTAGAGCTACAAGCCTAGATTCTTCTTGAGACCATTCCTCCCACAGTCTACTAAAAGAGATCAATTTCTTTCTTGCACAGATTCCTTGAATAAAGGAGTCCCATGACCTAGGTAGGCCATTCAAAGTGGTCATCACAATTTCTCCATTCTCCACCACTTCATCTACGGCTTCAAGTTGTTCCTTGATTTGAGAGACCTTGGAGAAATAGGATTGAATGGTCTCTCCATTCAACATCTTGACCCCTTTCAATTGATTCCGCAGTGTCATCTTCCGATTTATGTTCTTCCCTTCAAATAACTTGGTCAGGGAGTCAAACATATCCTTGGGTGTATTTAGAGATGACACATGAGGTATGAGATGGTCTTTGATAGAATCAGCAATGATTCTCTTTTCCTTGACCAAGTTCTTCTTGTGAGATACCTTAGCCTCTTCATCCTCTGGGATAGGGACCTCAGAGCTGATGTAGGAGTCCAATTCATTTTCTTCTAGGATTAACCCAATCGTATACTTCCAGGCTTGGAAGTTATCAACCCCTTCAAGCTTGTCCTCAAGCTTGGTGTGGTGAGACATCTTTAAAGAGTACTTCAAATGGAAATAGAAAAGATTTAGGTCTTACCACTTGATTTGTTGAAAACTGGATCTGGTCCCGGATTAGGGTTTGTCAGAAAACCCTAAAAATTCAAAATGTGAATTTCAACTTTCTGAGAGGATAGAAAGATGCGCCTTGATGAGCTGATCAGCCTGGTGTATTAAGAATTTGAGATCTGCAAAGCTTCACCCTTCAGAAATGTCTTTTAGTCTTCCCAAGTTCACTAAGGAGGACCCTGAATTAGGGTTTGAGTTTCCCAGAGATTTACTCAGCCAAAAATCTCGATCCAAAGCTCTAAACTTTGATTTTTCCAAGGAGCTTCCAGCTATGTCTTCCAATTTCAGAAATTCCTATTTTTGTGGAAACCCTAATTTTTAGGGCCAAATTTGAAAATGCTCATAATTGAATTTTGATTGGACAGATAGATTCTCCTTGATGAGTAGAGTCAATCTACTATACTGCTTTTCCAAAATCTATGGAGAGAAACCCAATAAACAAGAAACCCTTGGTTTCCGTCACTACACAATGTCTTCTTCTCAAGTTAGCTCTGATACCATGTTAAATTTTGAGCATTAATTCACAATACTCTAGGATATTTACTGAGAAAACAACATGTACATTATATCAATGCATATCAATCATAACAAGCATGTCAATCATCACAAGAATCAAAAGCATGAGAGACAATAGACACACAGAGTTTCCGTGGGGAAAACCCTAAGGTGAAAAACCCCACAACTTCCTCAAAGATAGAGAGAGAAATGACTCAACCAAAGTACAACCAAAATACACAAATATAGTTTCCTAGTAGCAGATAATCCTCCTCCTCACATGTGCACCACTTTCCGAGTGAAGGAAGAATGAGTTTTTGAGTGATCCAAATAGAGATCTCCCAATCTCTATTTATACTTGTTTTGTTTGCCCAGTGACCTTATGGGGCCGACTTGTCTAGCTAGGTACATCAACCATATTTACATAAATTAGGGCCGACCCCACACATGGTGGTCTAATAACTCGTCAGCAAGTTAACATACTTGCGACACTTTTCAATACACATGACGACACTTCCATATAGAGGAATGACACATCTCTATAGGAGTACAATAATATATAAATGAAATACATGGATGAAATACAATCTGAAGTTACATATACATCAACAACTTGTAAACTCCTGCAATATAGGCTGGATGAAACGAGGCAAAACCCTCTCCTTTGGTATCCGATAACACTCTTGATTTAGCGTCTGCATGTTCCAGGATCCATCTAATCACTTCTGAACAAGGAAAGAGTTCTAGGTGCGTGGAAGCTTTATATATACCAGAGCTTTTGATATTTTGGTATAAGTATCCTTCTTCCAAGAGTGCTCCAGGGATATCTTGGTCTCTTAACATGCGGTATATATCTCCCCACTTGGCTTCAGGAGGAACGCTTGTGACAGACTTGGTGTCCTCGAATAAAGTCTCGAATCTTGCCTCTGTTGATTCTGATTCAACCATTTTCGCTTTCCTTTTGCTACCCTTCGGCATCGTGTCTTAACCCTGCCCAAATTCATACATGAGTCGATAAATGACAAACCATAACGTAGACTAGGCTTTGAACTGAAAATACATTACTATATCAGATATAGTCCCAACTACGGAAGTATCAGTAAGCAATTTCACAATGTGACAATATGTTTCAAACGAAATGCAAGCAACAAAGAAAATGAGCCATAATAAGCAGTTATTGGTTGGGTGCAAATTTCCCAAAAGGATCTAAATGCTAACAATGAAGCTAAGCAAACTGATAGGGGCCAGGACTTAGCTACGCCTTTTCCAATGGTTCTAGAAAAGAAACAGATGGGATTAAATCTAACAAGGACGAGGGTGGCTGAGTTGACGAGCCTACTAAAACGAAAAAGCATAAGGTCTTGGTGAAAGCACCTACTTGGAAGCAAGCAATTGGATTGGGTGGATTTGACGAATCGAGGACCTGGTTGCATCAGAGTGGCTGATGGCTTTTGAACGACGTTCTCTCCAAAGTTCCAACAGTGACAAAAGACAATAACAAAACAACCTAAACTTACTTAATATATAAGCGATAGGGCACGTCCGGGCATTTAACTCAGTGGGGTGAGGTTTTAAAATGGGGTTATGGCGAGTACGATCGAGGTCTTTTTGGTGCTTTTAGCATTAAATGCGACCGTCAAAATCGAACAGATTCGGTGAGTTTGCCCGATGGTTGTGGTGAGAACTGGTGAGTTACAAGTGGCATTGTGGCGAAAGTTGCTGATTCCACCCACCGTTGTGGCGAAACTCGATGAGTTCGTCCAGTGTGAAATGACTTCAGGCCTTAATAAAATATGCCCACCCGTTGTGGTGAGACTTCATGAGTTTGTCCGATGTTGCAACGGAACTTGCCAAGTTCATCCGACGTTGCAGTGGGACTTGGCAAGTTCACCCGACACAAAATGACTTGTTTCGGTAAAAATTTGTGAGTTGTTCCGCTATTGCGGCGAAACTCGATGAGTTCGTCCGGTGTTGCGGCGAAACTCGATGAGTTCGTCCAAAACTAGAAAGATCAAAAGACTTAACGAAAAGGAGGCGTCCGTTGCAGCGAAACTTGCTGAGTCCGCCCGCCATTTCGGATGAAAAGGCTGAGTTTGTCCGTCGTTTCGGATGAAAAGGCTGAGTTTGACTTAGAATAAAAGAGATAAAACAAACTCAAAAAACTTGCTTCTTTAGAAAAACTAAGTAAAAAAAAGACCCTCTAGGAAGTGTTTAGTTCCTAAGCAAACTTTTCTAAAAATAAGGAGGAGACCCAAAATCACTAAAACTGGGGGGGGATGTTGCAGCAACAATAGGTATAACAATTTAATTTCTAATGTTAGAAAAGAAAAGAAAAATAACTTTTATTGAAGAAATTAAATTTAAAATAAAAATTATTATAAAAAATAAAATTTTAAATGTGTTTTTAATCTAGAATATATTGGAACTTGGCACAAATTACTTCATACAAATATTTCTAAATTTACTTTCATCCTAAACTCAACTAAAAAATAGTATATAAACAAGAGAAATCGTTGCAAAGCAGCTAGTCCCTGCCCTAAGATTATGTTTATAGTTGAGATAATTTAGTTCACATATAATTTAGATAAAAAGGAGAAAGTGAAAGATTCGAAGAGGAGGTGCAAGGAAAAGGAGTATTATGGTGGATTGGTAACTGCTAGTTTTGAAATGAGGGGATACGAGCGGAGACCAATGAACAACTAATATAAACTAGGGGCAAGGTGGAAAACCAGTGGAAAATGGGCAGCAAGAAGAAATCCAATAATAATTGGAATTCATCACAATTTTTATTGATAAATGAGAGAAGAAATCCAATAATAATTGGAATTCATCACAATTTTTATGGGTAAATGAGATAATAATTTTGGTAGTTAATATTTATATAAAAAATATAAAGTCTTTTAATAGGATATAAATGTTTTAAATACTGTGAAATGTTTATAATTAAGTTTTATTTTCAAATAATTGTTTCTTAAGAAAAGTTTAATTAAAAATTATTGTATACTAGATTAAAAGCAAGATAATAAAATATATTATCTTTAAAAAGGTGGCTAAATTTTATTTACATTATAACCAAATGCAAAGCATAAAATGTTAATATGCATATGTATATGTTAAAAAACAAGTTAATACTTAAAAAATTCCACACTAAACACTTCAAAGTTTAGATGAACAATTTGACACGATTCTAAACAAAATGACAGACATATTAAAACTTCGTTAAAAGAGAAAATGCGAGTCCTCATTGCTACACATTTCCTAGCAAACCTCGCTAAAAGTGCAAATGTGAGTCTTTTCTAGCGACGTATTTCCTATCCACATAACATTAGGGCAAGTGACCATCAAACAACTCCATCATAGAGACAAGTGGTTGCCGGTGTCCATGCGAAGACAACAGATAGGTGGGATACCATCCTTTTCAACAAAAGTTTCCTTATGGAGATAAGGCTCTGAATCTAAACGCTAGAAGTTATGTTTTTTAGCAATCCAAAAACTTATCCATGCAAGGGTAGTCTAAGTTTTTCTTATTCGGAGTTCCACTTTTCGTTAGCTTCTTGGTTATTGTTAGTCTGCATTTCACACAAAGAGAAACTAGTTGGGGCGGATTTTATCCAGCACTACTCAACCCTAACAGAAATTTTGTCATTGGATTCAATCAATTTGATCAGGAATTTTCTTTTCAGCGTTGTATGCGTTACAAACTCTGAGAATGGAGAGGACAATGGAATAGAGATCACGTGGATAGCAAAAATAAATAATTAAATTAATATGGATTACGAACTCGTCCAAGCGTCTGATGGAAGCCTTGCTCTACGACATGAATGAGGAAGACGACCTGTATGGGGGATGGATGCAACAGGAGAGAACACAGCCTTGTTTCTATAGATTCTGGAAAATTGCAATTGACTGACCAGAAGATGATAGTGTCAATTGACGACCTTGTTTCTGCTAGATTCTGGAGACTTGCAATTGATAGATTGATAGTGGCAGGGAAATCACTTTTGGAAGCAATGAAAAAATATGCTAGCTATTCCTAGACAGTAGTAGCTCGTGAACATTTTTTAGGTCAAAAGAATTCCAATAAGTTCCTTTAGCAATGAGAGAGACTACGTTACAAGAGAAGGGTTTCATTACAGGAAGGGAAGAGAAGTCCTTCGAAGCTACGGAGAGGACATAATATCATAGTTCAGTAATTAATTGTTAGTAGGGGCATGATGATTCTAGTTGGATTGATCACCCTTTTAAAGTAAAATCTTGGTTTTTTTTTATTGTAAATGACATAAATGAAGGTTGGTCGAGTCTATTCTAACAGTTGACTATAGCTTTGAAATAAGATAATAAAACAACCATTTCGACAAGTAATAACAGACCATTGTAAATGTACATATGAGCACGAAGAAAATGTAAAATTAGTCACAACGGATCTAATGAACAAGTAAATCAATCACAACAGATGAATATAGAAAATATGGTGTAAAACTGTGCAAAACATGCAGCAGTGCTCAATATCCCAGAAAGGGTGAATGAATTACAATAGAATACAATATCTGTCAATGAGCAATTCAAATTGACTAAGTAGGCCATTCGAATCACTGAATGGAGTAGCTTGACTCCAACTAGGAGTCCTCATCATCAATCGGTGGTGGTCATCAATGCACAAGAACCAGTCATCCAGGTGTCAATCTGAGTCTAACTGAGTGTGTCATGTGTAACTGAAGTGTGTAGCACTGATTAAGGGAAGGAGGCTCAGTGGGGGGCGCATGGGAGACTAACTGAAGTCAGAACAAGTCATCTAGTCAAACTGGAGGTTCAACGGAATTGAAACAGTCAGTCGGGAGTGAAACTAGCCTCAAATCAGGGAGAATCAGAGCTAACTGAATGTAACTGAAGTGGAACTGCAGTGGTAGGTGAAAACGTGCGCCCTTCTCTGGCAGTAGGTGAGAAGTGGGCGCCTTTCAGCCTAGGAGGGATAAAACTCTGTAGTAAGTGGCTCCCGGGTGCTAGAATAAGGTGGATAAGGTGTTGGAGGCATCAAACTGGTGACTGGGATGCATGTAAGTGCATGCAGGTGCATGCAAACCCTAGATTTTGCATGCAAACCCTAGATTTTGCATGCAAACCCTAATTGCATGCAAGATCCTGAAAAAGATGATGTGGATATCCGAACACCCCCCCTCAAGCTAGACTATGATGTGCAAAAAATAATGTGGGGCCCTGGTAACTAAGACCAAAGGTCACCCCGATACAATAATCCAAAAAATGTTGAAAATAAACTAAGTGAGGAAAGAGGGAAAACCCAGTGGGAAGAAAGCCCCCCCTCAAGCTAAAGCATAATAATGAATCAATCTGTCTCCACCGTGATGGAACTCACCCCCAACAGTGAACGGAGGTAAGAGAACTTCTTCTCAGTGAAGCTCTTGGTGAAGATGTCTGCAATTTGCTCATCAGTAGGGCAATATTGCAGAATGATGGTGCGGTCATGCACCAACTGTCGAATGTAATGCATATGAATCTCAATGTGTTTGGTCCTCTGCCGCTGAACTGGATCTGTGGAGATCTTGATAGCACTTTGATTGTCACAAAATAGGACAGTCGAAGTAGTGCCACCAAAACCAAACTCGGAAAGAATACCCTGCAACCAAACTGCCTGAATGCAGGCATTGACTGCCCCTCGATACTCTGCCTCTGCTGAAGAAAGTGCAATGGCTGCTTGATTTTTGCTGGACCAGCAAATAGCACCATGACCAATCATGAAAACATAACCGGAAGTGGACTTCCGATCAATGCTATCACCTGCCCAATCTGAATCAGTAAAACCAATGAAATCTAGCTCAGAATCTGCAGCATAATGTATGCCAAACTGTCTCGTACCTTGCACATACTGCAAGATCCGCTTGGCTGCTCGCCAATGAAGATCATGTGGCTGCTGCATATATCTTGACACGGCACTTACGGCATATGAGATATCAGGCCGTGAGTGTGTCAAATAAAGTAGTGAACCAATCAACTGTCGATACATACTGCAATCTGCAAGCGGTGTAGAATCTCCTTCCTCAAGACTGATTCCTGAGAGGAATGGGAATGGGGCTGCCTTACATTCAGCCATATTAAACTTCAATAACAGGTCAGAATCATATTTTTGCTGAGATATAGTGATCCCATCAAAATTTTGAGCTATCTCCAAGCCCAAAAAGTAACTCAGCAAGCCCAAATCGCTCATGTCAAAAGCTAGATTTAAGGCAGATTTTAGCTTGTTTATTGAAGTAAGTGTGCTACCAGTAATGAGAATATCATCAACATAAAGTACAATAACCAACAAATTACCTTTAACTCGCTGAAGATACACATTCGGATCAGATTTGCATCTTTGGAAATTCTGAGAAAGAAGGAAGGAGTCCATCTTTGCGTACCAAGCTCTTGGGGCCTGTTTTAACCCGTACAAAGATTTCTTCAATCTACAAACCAATGATGGATCTGATGTATAACCCTCTGGTTGCTGCATATATACCTCTTCAGCAAGGTCTCCATGTAAAAATGCACTCTTCACATCCATGTGGTGCACTTCCCAGTGCTTGGATGCGGCAATAGCTAAAACAAGGCGGATGGAATCCATCTTTGCAACCGGTGCAAAGGTCTCAGTGTAGTCCACTCCTTGGACTTGGGAAAAACCTTTTGCCACCAACCTTGCTTTATATTTGCTGATAGTGACATCAGCAGCAACTTTAGTACGGTAGACCCATTTACACTTCACTAATTTTCTTCCAGGTGGAAGAGAAACTAGCTCCCATGTGTTGTTCTTTTGAAGAGAACTATACTCTTCGTCCATGGCACTTTTCCATCTCGGATCTCTATGAGCAGAATAGTATGATGTAGAATCTGAACCAGCCATCAAATAACAAATCTCAGGAAGAAATGGATCAGCAATAGAAAGAGCCATACCTGCTCTTTGAAAGTCTCCTCTTGTTCGTCTCGGATCAGCAGGATTTCCAAGATTCGAACCAGCAGATTGTAGAGTGTTTTGGGCCCACTTTGGTAACTGAGGGGGATCATAATGGTCGGATTCCGAACCGGATATGTCATGATCATCATATGCTGCTACAATATCAGAAATATTAGAACTCATACCTTCATTATCGCTGCTCGGATCTTCTTCTGGTGAAGGCGGTGAATCGGCAGTCTTCTCCTCGACTAGTTGCAATTCTTGAAGCGGTTCTTCAAATTGCACACTGCGCTCTATGAATATCTTTTTAGATCTGATATCCATGAGTTTATATGCTTTTGATTCTTCCCCGTATACTATCAATATGCACTCGATACTTTGTGGATCCAAAGCTCATCTCTTCTCAGAAGGAATTCTAGCCCATGCAGTAGAGCCAAAAACTCTCAAATTTGACACATCCGGTTTGTGACCAAAGAATGCTTCGAAAGGAGTCATACCTTTCACGGATGAATGTGGAACATGGATCTGTATATATGCAGCAACATTGATTGCTTCAGCCCAAAGATTTGCAGCCAAACCTTTCCATTCAATCATGCATGTAGCCATCTCTTTTAGTGACCGATTTTTCCTTTCCGCTACACCGTTCTGCTGGGGTGTGTAGGGAACTGTATGTTGGATCTTAATTCCGCTTTGGGCACAAAGTTGCAGCAACTTGGACTTGATATATTCCCCACCATTATCAGATCTAAGAGCTTTGATCTTTCTCTCAGTGGTGGTCTCAACAGAAGCCTTAAAATCCTTGAATTTTCCAAGCACTTCTGACTTGTTTTTGAGAAAGAATACCCATGTAAAGCGGGAAAAATCATCAATAAATGTCAAAACATACCTTGAACCATTTAATGACATATGGGGCAGTGGACCACTGATATCAGAATGGATCAATCCCAAAATAGTAGAAGCTCTGCTAGCTTTTCCGCGGTCGAATCTGTGCTCGGGGTGCTTCCCAATGATGCAACCAGTTCATATTCCCTTCGAGGAACGGAGTTGTGGAAGCCCATCTACCATGGATTTGTTTGATAACAGCAGCAAATACTTATAATTAAGATGTCCAAATCTTTCATGCCAAATCCTACTAACCTCATTACCATGTGTGCGAAGATCAGTGGGCTTTGCAAGCGGAATAAAGTGTGAAAACTCATAGCATTTTGCAGTGTGATTTGCCTTTCCGACTGCAACTAGTCTTCCACTTTTGATATCAGAAATTTCAACTGTATTAGGGCTGAATGTAACTTGCTTTGGTTCACCAGTATGTGTCATTTGATACACAGAAAGGATATTTGAAGCCAAGGAAGGCACATAGAGAACATTCTGAAAGCTTCCATGTTCTACATGAATCGTACCTTTGCCCTTTGAAGAAATTTTTGAGTCATCTCCCAAATGGATGGGGATGGAGCTGTTTGGATCGAATGAGGAAAAGGAATCAATATTTGCAGCCATATGATTTGATGCACCCGAATCTATCAAGAGAGTAGTGGGCTTCGAAACCGTTGCCATGAGTGCTTGTCCTCTTTCATGATCATCATTCCTATCCTTCTTCCTTGCACCGTCAGGAAGGGTTATGTTGTTCTTTTCCAAAAGGAGGGCCATTTGATCTATAGTCTTCTTCATACATGAACTTTCGGGATGAAAGCCACGGTTACAATAAGTACATTTAGATTTTTGGTTACCTTCTTTTCCCTTTTGCTTGGATTTCGAACTGGATGGTGCATCCGTTTGCTTGCCTTTGTCTTTTTGCTTGTGAGGCTCGAATTTGGGCTTCTCCTTCTTTTGCTTTCCTTTACCATTGGAGATCTTGGGTCCTTGAACATATAGGGCTGAATCTTTGGAGCTTATGGACCCCATTTGAATCAACTTGTCATGCTCTTTTGTGACGGACTCAATGAAGGCATTCAAGGTAGGCATCTTCCAATTTGGGGTAGTTAGCCGACCGGAATTGAAAGTAGAGACAAATACCGAATAATATTTCCCAAGCTTGCTTAGAATGGAGAGGATCAATTGTTTATCCTCTTTGATAACTCCACTGTTCTTCAATTGCAAGTTCAAGTTCTTGAATTTTGTGAAGAAATCATTGATGGTCTTGAAATTCTCAGGATTAAGGCCAATCAATTCATTCTCTAATTGAAAAGCCCTAAGCTCATCCTGCTTGCCAAATAGTGTTTCAAGTTGCTCCCATATGGATTTTGGAGTCTTCAATCCGCTGAGATGGAAGTGAAGATCTTTGGAGATGGAGAGACAAAGAAGACCATAAGCTTCATCAAGCTTGTTGTAGTGTTTGGTTCGATCTGACACATTGTTTGGCTCCAATTCAAGACCAAGAGTGACTCGGTAGTAACCTTTTGAACGTAATATGATCTCCATATCATCTTTCCAATCAAAATAATTGAATGGGGTGAGGATAGGCTTTGAAGAAGAGTATTCCATTGCTAGGAGCGAGTCAAACTGATGTAGATGAGCTTGCATGCAGAGTGTAGCGAATGCAAAAGAGGAGTTTGCATGCACAGTGTAGTGAATGCAAAAGAGGAGCTTGATAACCTGCAAATCACAATCAAACCAAGAACCATAAGGTCGAACAATCCACCCTTTTAGAGTTGCATCACACCTGGGATTGGAGATCAAACAATGTTGAATGGGTCCAATGTATCAGATCCAGGAATTATGTGGAAACTCAAGCTTCTGGAGTGGTATTGGAAGTATTTTTAAGCTTTGCATGCACAGGAGTGAATGCCCTTGAGATATCTCATGCCAAAACTTTTTGCAATTTGAGCAATTCAGTCAAATCTTCTTGTACAAACACCTGTAGAAAAGAGATCTTGTCCCTGCAATGGCTCTGATACCATGTAAAATTAGTCACAGCAGATCTAATGAACAAGTAAATCAATCACAACAGATGAATATAGAAAATATGGTGTAAAACTGTGCAAAACATGCAGCAGTGCTCAATATCCCAGAAAGGGTGAATGAATTACAATAGAATACAATATCTGTCAATGAGCAATTCGAATTGACTAAGTAGGCCATTCGAATCACTGAATGTAGTAGCTTGACTCCAACTAGGAGTCCTCATCATCAATCGGTGGTGGTCATCAATGCACAAGAACCAGTCATCCAGGTGTCAATCTGAGTCTAACTGAGTGTGTCATGTGTAACTGAAGTGTGTAGCACTGATTAAGGGAAGGAGGCTCAGTGGGGGGCACATGGGAGACTAACTGAAGTCAGAACAAGTCATCTAGTCAAACTGGAGGTTCAACGGAAGTGAAACAGTCAGTCGGGAGTGAAACTAGCCTCGAATCAGGGAGAATCGGAGCTAACTGAATGTAACTGAAGTGGAACTGCAGTGGTAGGTGAACAAGTGCGCCCTTCTCTGGTAGTAGGTGAGAAGTGGGTGCCTTTCAGCCTAGGAGGGATAAAACTCTGTAGTAAGTGGCTCCCGGGTGCTAGAATAAGGTGGATAAGGTGCTGGAGGCATCAAACTGGTGACTGGGATGCATGTAAGTGCATGCAGGTGCATGCAAACCCTAGATTTTGCATGCAAACCCTAATTGCATGCAAGGTCCTGAAAAAGATGATGTGGATATCCGAACAGAAAAGCTCCATAAGAAGCTATCTCAATGCAATTCAATGACGATCGGGAGTCTCATTCTAACATCTACAGTGAATTGGTGAAGAGTGATCATCGATTGGTCATGCCATTGTTTATTAAATAGAGAATGACCTTGACGTTAATTGCATGATAGGCCAACTCCCCAACTCACACATTGTCTATCCTGGAGCTCGGGAAGCTAAACAGGAGGAAAACCCTCTATCAAAGTGGAGATGGTAACTCCATTACCCTCAGATCGATACAGTGCAGGTAGTATACCGCCAACAATTAAATTGAGTGACAAGTGTTCGCCGGAGTAAAGTAAGTTGCAACATGGTGAAACTAGGACCACTGAAAATAAATGAAAACAACTGCTCATAACTACACCATGTAAATATCACTAAAAAACCAAAGGTAGACACTGTAAATATCACTTATATTTGTTTATTATAGCAAATGTAAACATATAACAAGCCTCGTATAAAGGAAAAACCATCATATCTAAGAAAACGATTATGGTCTTGTGAATGCATCCACTCATATCGTTATAAGTATTTCTTCAAATGATTTTGTTATTTTATAGTGGTTCATATAGAACCATCTCTTTTTCTTTTATAGATATTGAAACTAACTAGTACTGAACTCATGTTTTTGTAGGAGAAGAAGAAGTTGGAATTTAGATTAACAATGGAAGAGGCTGGAAATGATCGTCATGATGCCATTGAAGACTACAAATCAAGTTCTGCAGAGAAAACAAAACAATGGATGAGCAATTCAAGAGATATAAGCCAGTTTGTCGATTATGCAAGTTGAGAGGTAGGTGCAAGTTCAGGTAAATGAAAAATCTAGAGAATTCAAAGACATTTCAATTAAGATACGAATGCCATAAATACAACAAGAAATTAACATTTGGAGGTAGAAGACACTATAATGCACTGGTATCTCCTTCAAAAGCAAAGAAACATAAACTAGACAAAGGAGAAATAGAGCAAGAACATGATAGAACTAATCATAACACTGCCATTAGACTCCGCAACTTACTAGAATACCCAGACCCAGTTTCAGTATAAAATCAATATCTAGTAGCATCCCCTCCCAATTTTATAGCTGGTTAGAAAGCGCCACTACTACAGAGTATAGTGAAGCTACCACCAATGACTCAGTTAAAGGTCTTTTCCATTATTATAGGGGTACTCGCAACTAGCGTTGGATCAATGGGTGCAACTTACCCTGCCGTTGGAACTATAACAAGAAATGGAACTACATTTCAATATGGCAAGTCAAATAGAATGTATTCTAAATATTATAACACGTCCATGGATAATAAAAAAGGCCATCATCATGGAAAAGATAAAGAAATGAAAAAAGACATAAAAAGCACCTTATACAAAGAAATGTTGCATCTAGTTTCCTCTTAAGGTTATTACAAAGCCTAACCGAGATTGGAATTGTATTATCTAAAGGAAGAATTTTGCAAATTAAATTAATTCTCAACAATGCGTATATAGAGGAATATCAAAAAGGTACGGAAACCCTAACACAGTGAAAACATGAATAGATCCATGGAATGAAAGTTGTTAAACTGAAATTTCAGCAATTTTGAATCTGAAAATAGAGGTGAAGGTAAAAATATACTGAAACCCCAACATAATCAAAGAACATAATTCCTAACAGAGCTCAATGCATGCCTGAATGTATGCCAACAAAAACCAAATATCTAAACTCTTCACGGAAATAGTCCTCTAAAAGTGCAAGACGTTAGAGAAACCTCTTCACATGAAAACTCGAATGCGCAGACACCTTAACACAAGCAAAAATTACAAAATCTACACTAGAAAATGCCATAACATTTGATATCTTAAAATACAACGATGGAAGATATAGCCAGAGTAAGAATCCAACACCGCCTCCTGTGATTTCCTGCTACTTACTCAGCCACTGGAGCAACTGCCTCTGTTACCTTCTCCATTGGTTGTGCCTATGCCTTTGTAGGCTATGCGTATGGATATGTTCGAGGACCCAGATGTACCATTGGTCGGTTAGCTGAATCATAAGAATAAACACTCTACATCAACAGCATAATCATAAAATCCAGGTGGTAAAAGGAATGAAGGAAAGCATGTGACACTGAACAGAAATCAGACAGACACAAAGGATGGCTCAACACATGGCCAACATGTGGTAATCTACGGGTAAAGGACAAATAAGGCTTAGAATTTGTTCATTGGTTAGAATAGAATATGAGCTTAAAAACTTTGGTTGTATTGCTAGGAAAAATGTGCCAAACTAATATAATTTGAAGAAATCGATTTGTATAGTCCCTGCTCCTCTACAGGCAGGCAGGGACTAATAATAAATAAATTAACATGTATACATCTTAATTCTTAATTCAAAAAACTACTCCATACAAATATTTTTAAGTTTACTTTCCTCATAAACTCAACTAAAAAGTAGTAGAAATAATAAATAAATTAACATATATACATCTTAATTCTTAATTCAAAATTTATAGGGTTATAAAAAATTGATTTAAATCATAGGATGGGTTAGAAATAAAAATGTATATCTAACTGGTTTGTTGGCCTATAAGCAAAGTAAGCAATGTGAATAGAAGCATTGGCTAAAAACCCTAGTCATGGTAGTCCCTGAGATACCCTACGACCTTATAGCTATTTCTTGCACTAAATTTGTGCTTTGAACTCGGGTTTTCTGGAGTCAAGCTGACCATGGGTGGTTAGCCTGGTACCAATGAGACTAAAAAAGTGGGAATTAAACTATTTTGGGTTCTCAGCACAGTATTAGGGCGTTGACTCAGTGGTTGTTTCGTTATCTTCGTTTTTACCTAAAGGTGAGGATTTTTTACCATGAATGGACAATTCACCTGTGGTGAAAATGCATCCCAGTTATTGAAAGGTGGTATGGAGGGAATATCTCCCATTCCCTCCTCGTTTCTTGGTTCTCCTGGTGGTCTTTGACCGAAAGTTGGAAGTTTGTGCCCTTCTTCTTTAGGTTGCTCCCCTTTTCAAGTTAAAACTGATCCTAGTGGTAATGTGATTTTTGAGCTATTCATGTCAGCTGCTCCTATTAGGAGAAAGGGAAATGGGTCAAAACATGGTTCGGAGGTGGTACCCAGGGGTCATGTTTCTACCTTTTTGGAAGCCATGTTCAGGGGCTCTGAGAATAGAGAGCATCTAAATTTTGAAAAGGTAAAAAAGGGACGCCCATTGTGGGTTTTAGGGAAATATATCACTCTTGAGATTGTTTCTGCTTTATCCCAGAGGGGGTTGATAGGGAGATTTGAATATATAAAGCCTTCGAGAATGGAAATCCTCCATCGGATTCAGACTAAATGGAATCCCTTTATCTCAAATATTCCACGAGTCCTGATGCTCGTCAATGGCTAGATGGTGTTCCAAATTTTCTCTAAAGAGGATAGGAAATTAGTTGAATACCGATATTGGGTTTTGGGGAGAGGTTCACTAGTCCTTTCGCAGTGGCATTTGGGGTTTGACCCCTGCAAGGAAAAATTGTCTAGAGGCCACTTATGGGTTATTTTCCCAGGATTCCCATTACATTGTTGGAACCTAAATGGTTTCATGGCATTGGCGAATTCTTTTGGACGGTTCATATTGATAGAAGAAGAACATTTGTATGGTGTTGACAACAAGTCCAATGGATTTTTGGTTGATCTGGATACGTCAGAGGGCTTGTTGGAAGATATTGAGGTAGTGTGGGAAGGGGTATCTTTCATTCATACTTTGGACTAGTGGAAAGTCTACTTTTGTTGTAATCTATGTCATGCAACTGACCATTCGAAGGTGCAATGAAAAAAATCCTCTGCAATTAAGGCCCTGACAGTTGACTCTCTTGAAAAGGGACCTAGGGACGAGTTGGAGGATGGTTTGGCGTTCCCTCTTCCAGTGGATCATGATTCAGCCTCAACTTTCATTTGTAATTTCTCTCAAACTATCCCTGTTTTACTCAAATTCCTATCTTATGAGGAGATCCTTAAGTCTTTGTCGCTGGAGGAGTCATGTGCAATGGACGGTGTCAGGGGTTCTTCTTCGCCTTATTCCCCAGTTTTAAGCCTTCCCTCTATTGGCTATCCCAGGGAACCTATAGGGAATTTTTGTCTGAGCATTTTCCTTCACATCCTAAGCAGACCTCAGACCTAGGGGGGTGGAAGCTGACTACCTCCATCGTTCCTATGATTTCCCACCCCTCTCGGGGCAACCTATTAACTCTTTGGGTATCAACCTTTCACCTTCTCCACTTCATGACTCTCTTTTACCGTCCATAGATTCCTCCTTACCTAATAGATCCCCTCTCACTACTCTTTCAACTGATGCCCAGGATGAGTCTTTTATCTTGCCCATCTCGTCCATATTCAATGGTAACATTACCATTAGGAAACCCAAGAAGTCTGAAAAAGGTAAAGGGGCGACTGGATCCCTTTCGAATTAGAGCAAGGAAGCCACTTCTTTAGGTGACAAAAATACTCAATACTTTCATAGATTTGCAAATCAAAGATGCCTGGTGAATGCCATCTGAGACATTCAAATTGAGGAAGGTGATATCATTTCATATCAGGATTCCTTAAAAGGGGCAGCCATTTGCCACTCTAAAGAGGTTTACACAAATAAGAGCCCTTATAATCTCGCGAGTCACCTAAACATGATCAAACAATCTCCTCGTTAATTTGAGGAGGAGGAATGTCTAGATATTGGTCGGGTCATCAATGAAGAGGAAGTACCGAGGACGCTAAAAAAACTAGAAAAAAAGATAAAATCCTTGGCCCAGATGGGTGGACCGTAGAGTTTTACCTCCATTTCTTTGATTTGCTGGGTCATGAGCTAACAGAAGCCATTGATGAGTCGAGGCACAAAGAGTGGGTGCCATATACCCTTAACTTCACTTACATTACAATCATTCCCAAAAAAGGTAGGCCCTTTGATTATAATGATTTTAGGCCCATCTCGCTATGTAACCTCCTCTACAAAATTATCACGAAGATTATTTTAGAAAGATTGAAACCGGTTTTGGGGACGTTTATCTCAGATGAGTAGTTTGGCCTCTTATCAAACCGAAAAATTCTTGATGCGGTTGGTGTAGCACAGGAAGCCTTACACTCTATTAATAAAAAAAATTTAAAGGCCTTCATTCTGAAGATAGATCTAGAGAAAGCGTATGATCGCTTGGATTGGACGTATCTGAGATATATCCTTATTCAAATTGGCCTGCAGGTTTTAATAGTTATTTGGATTATGTCATGTATTTGTTCGGCCAAATTCACAATTCTTATTAATGGGTCCCCTTCCTCTTTCTTCAAAGGAAACAAAGGACTTTGTCAAGGCTGTCCCCTCTCACCCTATATGTTCATTTTGGTAATAAAGGGTCTTAGCTTGCTCATAAAGGAATCCAAGGCATAGAAGAAGATCTCAGGTATTAAGGTGGCTGCTACTATTCACATTACACACTTATTTTTCATAGATGATGTTTTATTATTCGGTGATGGAAGCCTTAATGAATGGAGACATATCCTTTCGATCATTGATACCTTCTATGACACCTCTGGAATGGAAATTAGTGCCCACAAGTCCTGTTTCATTCACAATTGTAATGACAACAGTCTCGTAGATTCTATTAGTAATTTTTTCCCGTACAAAATGTCTCGGCTCTCGAATGGTATTAAGTATATGGATGTTTCTTCCTGAAACCAAGCGGATATCGTGGCTCTGACTGGCATTGGTTAATAAAGAAATTCTAGTGAAGGATTAACACATGGTCTTGCAGGTGGTTGACATCGGGAGGGCGACTCATGCTAATTACCTCGATATTACAAAGTGTACCAGTTTATTGGTTTTCCCTTCTTTCCATTCCATAATTAGTGATTGCTTCACTACAAGGACTCATCTTCCATTTCCCGTGGGCGGGAAACTTAAATGTCTCAAAGTTCCATCCGGTCTCCTGGGAGACCCTCTCAAAACCAAATTTACTGGGAGGGTGGGGTATTAAACATATTGGTTTCTTCAACTGGGCGTTGTGTGCAAAAAATATGTGTCGTTGTATTTATAATACTGGTTTGTGGGAAAAGCCAAATATCTCAAGAGACTACCTCCAATGTATTGGTTTCAGTCCCATTCATTGGTTTCTCCTTCTACTTCATATATATGGCTTAGTTTATTAAAAGCGTTTCCTATTATCAACGAAGCCATCTATTGGGAGGTAGGTATAGGAACTCAGGTCTACATAGGGGTGGATTCGGTGGTAGGCCTTACCGACTGCTATCAGTTGTATGGTATTCTTATTGATGAGTTACACTCTAAAAATATATTTGTTCTTAAACAGGTTGCATTGACCTCACTTTTGGGTGAGTTTAGTTGGCTCTCATAAGCCGATTATCCCTTCCAATGGAAAATGCTGCCGATGGGAGAATTATGTCAAGCATTTATACACTGCAGGTATTATTCCGAGTTCCGAAGAGGACAATCTCGTCTGGGCTTATAATAAGGGTGATGGTTCTGTTTTAGCTAATTTAGCTTATCAGACATCGTCGACTGCGGAGGGAGATACTTGAGTGGATTGGTGGAATAAAGTAGTTTGGGAAGCGAGGATTCCTTTGAATTTAAAATGTTTTATGTGGTTGGCTTTAAAAAACAAGATCTTGACTTGGAAAAATTTGCAAAAATGAGGATTTCTTGGTCCGGGTATGTGTTCTCTGCGCCAACAGGACATGGAATCGGTGGACTATCTTTTTTGCTTCTGCCTTTTCTTTCAGACCGTCTGGGACGAGTTTTCTTCTTCCTTCCATATCTCTTTCCTTTGGGATGGAGGCTCTTTTGAAGAGAATTTGAAAAATTAGTTAGCATCCTTCCATAAGCTTAATTATTTGGTTTTCTACATTGTGTGGGAAGTATGGAGGGATATACATGCTATTATCTTCATAGAGGTCAAGCCTGTCATTGCTCTCATTATTACTAAGGCGGTTACAAAATACCAGGGCATGCATAAGGAATTCCCACAGAAGTCTCCAAGATGTATCCCTTTACCTGAACCGACTCTCTCCTTCTCATCTAGCTACTTCGACGAGGCCGAGAAGGGGGGTTCTTGCGGTGCTGGGATGGTCTTAAAGCTCATAGGATCACAACTTTACTTCCTTTCTTTCAGGACAGGCAAAGGCACTAATACCAAAGGGGAACTCTTATCTCTTTGGGGACTATCATGGTTTACAAAGAGGCTTGGTTTTTCATCCTTTCAGGTGTATGGAGACTCTCTTTGTGTTACCAACTGGGATTCGGGTCAGTCTTCATTGCAAGCTCTCAGCCCGTCTCCATGGATTTATCGAACTAAACTCCTGAACGATTCCTTTGATCACATCAATTTCCAACACATTTATCAGGAGAGAAATGCCACCGCGGACCAACTTTCCAAAGCAACGATTAGAGACATGGATGACAAGCTATCTTTTCAGGAATACAAGGACGAGCATCTTGTGGCTTCAAGCAATATTGGTTTCTTTTGATATTTTATCAAGTCTCTATTTACAAGAGAACTCCTTTTTGGCTATATAGTGGTTTTCCTACTTCTTCTTTTATATATTCTCTGATTACAGAGTCTAAGGAACCTGTCTAGTATAAAACTAGATGTCTGCATTTATGTTTCTCTATGGGTAGTTTTCTTTTGATGTATTAGTGTGGGATTTGTGGGCATATGAATATTCTGGATTGTTTATTGATGTGGTAAATGATATAGAGAAGATCTCACTTCTCTATAGTTTAAAGATGTAATTTTGACACAAGTTTTTATCTAATGAAAAGTTTGTTTTGTTTTGTTTTTTTCTTCTGTGTGAAAAGAAAAGAAAAGAAAAGTAAGCAATATATATGATAATAAAAATGTTTTGTAAATTTCTGAATCATATATATGATTTAGTTGGTATAAATTGTAATTTCAAAAAATAATTGATAAGGATTTATTTATGATCTAAAATATTGAATGAAACAATGTTCTTTATTATTAAACTTAAGATTTTTTATTTATTTAATTTTATCTAAAAGTTTTATTAATAATTAAATTAATTAAGTTTAATGAATTAGTTCAATCCTTTGAAAACGTGTGAAGGAGAAGTTCACCTTAAAATTTTTAGAGTTAAGTTGAATCTCACAAGATAAGTCCCATTAGATTACGTGTCAGAGTTAAGTTAAATCTCATAAAATAAGTCCCATTAGATTACGAATTGAATAACTTTCAATTTGAATATTTGAAAAAAGAAAAAAGATTGGTAGACATTTTTTTTGAAAAAACATTTAATGTAATTAAAATGTTTTAAACCAATTAAATTATGTATGTTTCTACTAAAAAATATTATTATTTGAAATTGATATTTTATAATAAAATTCTAAACGATTAGTTCACAAGCTATCATTTTCAAGTCTTTATTTTTTTAAAAGATATAATTTTAATAATAAAAAAAACTAAATAATACACATAAAGTTTATAGGTTAAATTAGTTAACTAATCTCTAAATATTAAATAAATCAAAATATACAATGACAACCCTAATTTAAAGTCACTCAGTGAATGATTATCTTCAATTGACATGTTCATTTTCTACGAAATATTTTAAGGAAAACTGTTGGAGTTATTATTGTAATTAGTGGTTGAATGACCCTCTATTCAAATATTTCAAGAGAGCATAGGGATTCGCCCATATATAGCACTTTAAAAAAAGATTAAGTATTAAATAAATTAAAAAATACAATAACCGACATTAATTTAAAGTCAAATATGATCTTAAATGTACACATTTTGTAAGTATAATGTAAGTGAATTAATTATTTTATGAAGGGGAAATCTTACTGTACTTCCCTTCATAGGGGAATAAAGGTTTATAATATCAGAGGCGGAAGTCCAAAGACTTGACACTTGACTCATGGATTGGTATTTAAATTCACAACACTCAATTTCAATGTCGTGAGTTAATTCATTTATATATAATAATAATTATTATTAATATTTATTTGTTTGTTTGTTCGCGTTGTTGTATTTTTTTTTCGGGATAAAGATCTCCACAATATTGAAGTTGGTTAGTCCAAAAACTTGACACTTGTATTATACATTGGTACTTGCAAATCACAACGGCTTAACTAATCCACTAAACTACGATTAATATTATTAATCACTTATTTAATTTCTTAATGTTGCGTGGCACATTTATGGGCTTTTACTATAAATTACTATTTTCCAAGAAGGTGGGGAATCTAGAACTCTAAGTCTATTTTTGCGTATTGATAGTCCTCGTTTTTCTTTTAAATTATGGTTGGGCCGGTTTCAATGCTTATTAAGGATTAGTGTAGATTGGGTGCTTTGGCTATATTAGGCGATCCCACGGCACGACCACCAAACAACGGAAGAATTCTATTATGATGCGGGGATGGTCTGATTTCGTTATTTTAGCTTATGGATTCAAGCGATTTTCCATCATTTTAGCTTACAGATTCAAGCAAATTACATACAGGTAAACAATCCATGCACAATGGTCTTCTAATTTTTACCTATTTGCTTTTAGTCCTCTATAGATTCTACCCATAGAGAATTTATCATGGGAATAGTTTTGTTAAGATTTCTCTTTTGTAGGGAAGTCTAAACCAACCACAAATGTTTTGAAACTGATTAAAAAGGCCTTGTTTTCCAATAAGTCATGGAATGTAGGTAACCCCCACATATTCCCATTGCATAAGGAGTTTTTTAATTTATAGATCCCTATTAGTAGGATAGAGGTGTTCCTTTGTTGCAGAAAGGTTGTTCGGGATGATTATGACTCAAATGGTTTGGATAATTTGAGACACTTACCATTTAACGAAACTGAAGGCTCCGGAACTCTGTAGGAGAAGAAGCAAGAGGACATTGGTACTTATTATACAAAAGCACTAAAGTTGAAGATATTTAACATTGGGATAGAAGAGAATCCTAAGCTGACATCTATAGGGGATTATTGGGACGATTAGACCGTATCTAAAATGGTTTTTCTTTTGAAAGAATATGAAGACTTGTTTCCAAAAAGTTTCATTGAGATGAAATGGATTGAAGGAGAAATAAGGGAGATAAATATTGTTGTCAAAACTGATAATAATCCTATAAAGCATCACCCATACAAGCTCAACCGTAGAGTTAAGGATGTTGGTTGTGGAGGCTGATATTCCTTATTCAGAGGTCATGTTTCAGCCGTGTCTGGATCCCATCCCATGATGGGGTGGTTTGGGGGGGGGGAGGGGGGGTTGGGCGGGGATCCCCCCCCCAAAATAGTCGCCATGGGGGGTCTAGTGAGGGAAACGACTAGTTTGGGAGCCCCCCTCTAACAGGGGTTCAGGGACAATGCCCCGGTAGTGAAAATTTCAGAAAAAATGCCTTGTAAAATGTTGTAATTTCATAGTGATGACTTGGTCAATAATGGGTGATTTATGGTCCCATGGTATTAGGTGTTCCATAGTATTTTCCCATGGTAATCGCTCTTTAAAAGGAAGGCATTGTAATACGGCTATGTATTTTGTAGCATTGTAAAGATTTCTATGATTGTGTGAGAGAGACCGTGGGAGAGTGAAGAGGAAGCTGCTACGAATGTGTTGACTTATGCAATGTGAATTCATCTTGTGTTCATGACCGTTTCCCTACGCCATTCAACAATGAAGTACTAGACCAAATAGCAGGGAAGGAAGCATACTCTTTCATTGATGGCTTTTCATGGTACCATCAAGTTAGAATTGCAGAAGAAGATAAAAATACTAATACATTCACAACAAAGTGGGGTTCTTTCACCTACAATTTAAAGCCGATTAAACTCAAGAATGATCATTCAATATTCTCAAGAATTGTGATCTTTGCATTTAAAAAACTTATACAATTGCTTTTAGAATTTTACATGGATGATTGGACCATTTACAGTTTTCTAAATGAAAATGTTAGCCTCTTAAGGCTATTTTTAACATATGTCATCACATTTAGACATCACTAAATTTGAAGAAATGTGCTTTTTGTCTTCCCTTTGGTAATATATTGGGCCATATTATCTTTTGTGAAGGTTTTTTTGCTAATCCAACAAAAAATGATGTTATTACTGTAGCACAATTTTTGCAAGGCACCACAGTGAAGAAGCTGGGGGTGTTGCAGTCCCTGAACTCACATTTGTCCAAGATTGTAGTCAATGGCACATCCTCATCTTATGCACCAGCCACAACAATGACTGCATCACGTATTGCAAAAGTAGAATATGTTCCTTCCATCTATCCTTTCATACAAGAACCACAAGACTTTGGGGAAAAGCATGATTTGGGCTTCATTGTTGAGACCCTTCAATCCTTTTAGGATTTCAAGAAGTCTACAACTATTCCTTATGCTTGGTAGATCCCCTTTTAGATGGATCTATGTTTAAAGGTCACTAGGTGTCAAATTGTCATTAATGGTTCTTGCATTAATGACTACAAGATATGATATGTTTCACACTTTCCATTAAATGAATCTATCAAGTGTTGTCATTAACATGCTCAAATGGTTAAAACTCCCTAAGTTCACCTAAGTGTTCACTTTGTGTTTATGTAGTCTCTAATCATTGCACTGGATTTCCTTAATATTTCCATAGAGTACAATTGATCTTCCAATATAAGACTCAGACCAACAATTTAGTTTGTGTATCAACAACGTTTACTGAAAATGAGTAAATCATCGGATAAAAATGCTTCAACCACTAAGACATATTGTATACCTAAACAAGAAGTACCAATCAACATACATGATCCAAGGGTGTAGGTTATGGCTGACCTACATGGGAAAGTGAGCTTACATAGTTGGTAGATAGCATTTTTTTGGATGAGGACCCATTTACCAACATGAAACTATACATCTCTCTCGATTATGTGCCATTGGAAACATGGGAGTTAGTTACAAATTGGAAGAGCTCCCTTGAACTACTGTGAAAGTCAATGCTTGAAGTTTTGAGAGATCTACTTGTCTTTAGGACCACTAGTGAGAATATGTTGTATACAAATTTTTTTATTAGCGGAGTACAGGGCCACTCCTCATGGCTAGATGAGGCCTATCCTCTCCACATCAATGATATACATCTATGGACAGGCCTATCCATGGAAAGACATGATGTTTCAACAACTTTCCAAGGGGGTAGTAAACATGTCTGGAAGAAATATGAGCCTATCTTATATGGTCGTTATGGTACCATAAGAGGTGGGTGAGGTGATCTACATTATTTGGAGAATGAAATGAAGGCAATGATATAAAACAAAAATACACACGAATATTTTGCAAAAAACATAGTAGCATGGTAAAACCCAAATTCTATTAATGAATGGACTAGAAAAACACTGTAAATTGTAAATCAACACAAACTAGCTACTCTAGATGGTGGTAGCTTATATTTGAAAATAGATGTGTCGACTACGCTCATATGCAAGATCTAAGTTACAATGAGGCCTGAAAGGCATTTTTAACATAAAGCATAAATGAGAAAACATTAAACATAAAAATCCCTAACCGTGAGAGATAAAATTCCAAAAGGTTTGCGGGCCCAGATGTGGTTAGTTGATACATCAACTTCCCGAGTGCAAATTTTTTGCATAGATCTCCATTTGAGGTGCTTGGTATCCATTTGGAAAGGTATGGATGAGAAGGAATCCATGTTGTTAACATAGACTATTCCTTTCGTGATTGTCTGGGCACTATCATGGCAAAAAACCATCGTTTAGGACCTCAAAATGGTCGTGGAAGACCGAGACCTAAAAAACCGTAAAACAATTACAAATCTTGAAAACTATGTTTTTGAGTCAGTGGACTAGATGGGTGGCCAATGATGTCCATCTAGATCATGAGGTGTGTTAATTTCTTTAATCAACATCCCATGGGTGTAATTCGCATGCCAAGTGATCTTTGGTAAAGTAATGTAGACATATACTTAAGGAGAATTACACGCTAGATTCACTTTTCATGTTCAAGGCGTTTAGTTTAGACGATATCCTTCAAGAATGTTCAGATGCCCTTGATACATCCTCTTATTTTATATTTGGATTTTTCTTTTTGCCTTTTCCATGTGGAAATAGAAACCTCCTAAGTGCCAATAATTGCATCCTACCTCCAATAGAACAGTCTTAGCGCTATTGTTTGATCCATGGAAGATCCGTAGTGGTGCTCAAAATGTTTCCTTTAATGACACCACATTTTCAAAGTGTTATGACTGCAAGAATGCAATCACGATCTCCATCCTATGAATTCCCTAGGCCCTTCTCAAAGCATATGTGGGAAAATCTAGTTCAATATGGACAAGGATAACATTATTTCTGCACCCCCATGATATTAATGCAAATATATTCAAGGGTAGGGCCGTCCCCTATTATCTAGCAGAGAAGATATTTGACAGAGAGGTTTCATATAGGTCAAGGGTGCAAAAATATAAAACTGCCCAAGGAACCACTTATATTATACTTGAAATCACCACTTGAGTTTTGCAACAAAAGAAGATGGTGGCTGAGGAAGAAGTCTCCAAAAATGAAATGCCCGTGCTAAGGGAGATGACCCAAATATGGGCTCAAACCAAGATGAACCTGCACCATCAACTATGTCGGAGCTCCTAGCCATCCTCTTTTCCTCCATTTCCAATTTTATGTATATATTGGGTAATGATTTCAAATCCTACCTTGGGATTGTAGCAAAATTTTTGCAAGGCACCACAGTGAAGAAGCTGGGGGTGTTACGGTCCCTGAACTCACATTTTTCCAAGCTTGTAGTCAATGGAACATCCTCATCTTATGCACCAGCCACAACAATGACTGCATCACCTATTGCAGAAGTCGAATATGTTCCTTCCATCGATCCTCTCATGCAAGAACCACAAGGCTTTGGGGAAAAAAATGATTTGGGCTTGGTTGTTGAGTCCCTTCAATCCTTTTAGGATTTCAAGAAGTATACAACTATTCCACGATTCATCACAATTTAAGATGATAAGCTTGAGACCCCCATGGATGTTCCTGTTACTCATGAGGTTTAAGATACTCAACCATCCATGGAAGAACAACCAACAAAAACAACCTTGGAGTCGTATACAAGGGGTATTGTAGACAATGCCCCTACAATTGCATAAGATGCATAGTACATAGTGCATGTGACATGAGTAATGGTGTTGAGGACCCTAGATGGCCTCCCCATATTTCAACATGCTATGAAACAGAAAAAAGAACTGCTCCCAAGGTAACCATGGAGGAATCAAGAGAGGATGATTTTACATAACTCATTCCTATTACTCATCCTCCCTCTTCCTCCCCATTAGATAGCCTCTCCATCATGGCTCAATTACAACATCTTGCACAAGATCCAAATAATTTTAGAGCCATGTTGCATATTTGCTAAGAGTACTCAGATGTTGTCTCGTTTTTAACAAAGGCTACCTAGGATAAAATTCTTCAACAACACCATGCCAATAAGACACAAGAAAAAGTAGAGGGGTAGACCTCTAATAAATCAAATCCATCCATCGTGAGTGGATAACCATTAAATTGGATGCCTTTCAATGGTTTTGCCTCTTCTTTCATAGATATGTAAGGATACTACACTCCATAACTACTGTAGAAGATGCACACCTCCAACTCAGAAGTTGAGTAGAGGATAGTCAAGGTGGAGCAAGAATAGGAAGTTGTGCAAGTGGCATATTAGTAGCTGGAACTCCAACTTGTTGAACCTATTGCAAAAAGGGATGCTGAGCACCAAGATCAACAAGTGGCAGAATAAACTGAGACCAATATTTCCCATAACCTTATAGGGATGTGGGAAAAGCCTCATTGTTAGATACTGAACTCCTAGAGGAAGGCTCATGCACTAGTCCACAAAAAGGTGTTGAGATGCTCTACTTCTCTTGAAATAATTTGTGGGCTCAAGTAAAATCTCTACATTAGGAATAAGACATAGTCCAAGTCCAAAGGACGCAACAACAATAAGATCTCATGGCTTGGATATATCCTTTGGTGGCTGAAATCAACATGACTCATGCTCGTCTCCATGAGTCTATTTATCAAAGAAAGTCCATATGATCTACTCTACAAGATTGGATGGGCCTCTTGGAACAAAGATGATGGTCTGCCGATAAGTTGTGAGATAAATTCAAGGAAATGAATTGGGAGGCCCACGCCATGACTAATTCTTTAGAGAAGTAGTGGAATAATGAAGAGATTCGTGCCGCGGATGACTAGTTGGATTCCCTCCATGAAGCCACAATTTCTATAAAGAAAACCATACACAACTTTTGATCAATTACCCAATCCACATGCCTTATGCTATAACAATTGGATTCGTTTGTTGATTCTTAGTGGCAAGCTTTGAAGAAGCATCAACCTCCAACACCAAACAATGAAAAATCCCAGGAATTCATAGTTGGTGCCAATTTGTTGATAGGGAATTAATGGAAGGAACAACTGGAGAATTTTACATATTTTGAAGGTAAATCCTTGTCCGTCGTTCCTGAGTTAGCCCCTTCATTTGAAATTTTAGCAAAGTAGAAGGGTTGACTCGAGAATGAGTCAACAATTGTGGTTGGGGCTTGTTGTTCTCGTTGTTTTTGAATACTTGGTCATGGAAGATAGATGGGAAGTCAACGCAAAAGGAATTGCACAAAAGGACATGGAAGAAGATAACATGGGTATTAAATAGATTCGAAGAAAATAAATTAAGTTGTAACCATCTTGATATAGACATAACTGGTTGTATAAAATAGTATGAAAATACAAGGGATGGGGTTACAAGGTTAGAGAAAGAGAAGGTTGGCGAGTGGACTTCTGTGGACTAATGTACTGGGTGGGATCTAAAAGTTGGGATCCATGTTGTAGGATATCTATCCTTAGAGGTTGTAACTATTGAGGAATGCTCTATTTTTCTATGGAATGAATAATATAAAATTATGTTTGCACATGCCCCTTAAAACATTTGTTATGTGTCTAATGAATGTATACCAAATAATTTTATATGTTGGGTCATATTTGTTTATACATGAATGGTACATATGATATTTGTATTTCTTATTATTGTGCAATATAACAGAAGGATAAAATGAACTCTATAATTATAGCATCCTCCTCCATTCACTAGTATTTTCCCTCATCCCACACTTGTATCGAGTGTGCTTCGAGTGAGATGTTCTTCTCTTTGAGAAATAATGAAAATGCCATTGCATCTAGATTAGAATGGGCCTAAGTTTGTTGGATCTTGCATAGAATATTGGTCTTTAACTTTACACCAACAAGGAGTGTCCTACATTTTACATCTCTTTGGGTTTTCAATGCCCATAACGTTGCTGTATTGGCTATCCTATTCTTGATAATAACCAAGGTTGGAGGGCATGTTACCACCATTCTCATTGTTTGGTTAATATTCTAGAGCTTCAATACTATTGAGGTTTTTGATATCTTTAGTTGATTCCTATAGGGATTGTTTTTCCCTACTCTCCTTTTACTTGCTACCTTGACAAAGTTGTCTTGGTATATTTTCTCTACGTGATTTGATGGAGTGGGCCTTTATTGAGGGGGGTATATCTAAATAAATGCTCGTGTTCATGGCATTTTTGGCATCTAAACAAAATTTTCTCATAGCCAACGGTTTGGACCCACTTTGTCTTGGTGACTAAAACATCTAGATTTAGACAGAGAAGCCAATACATTCATATAAACACAGATGTGAGTATATGGTGTATATTGGCCTTTCTTGGTTACTTCTAAGGTATTGACAAAGGATTTGAGGGTATTTCCAATCCACTCCTATGTTTCCTCATCCTAGTATTCCAACGAAAGTGAGTATCGTTGAATCCAAAAGGGTGTAGCTACGAAATATTCTTCTCTAGAGTGAACTTTTTAGTCCAAAATCTCATATATAATCCAATAGAGTTGAAGAAGTAGGGATCGTTTTCAAAGACCCTCTCTCGATTATCCAAATTGATGAATATTGCAATGAATAACCCTTTGGATCCTAACTTGAGTTCTACATGTCCCTTAGGTTTCCATATGGTGTCAATCCACTAGAATAGGGATTTTTCTAAAAGCCGGATTCCCATGGACTTGCCAATCACAACATGATCATGTATATATCGAATATACTCATTGATTATGTTCGAGGTGATTTCACACCTTGATATTTTGTTGATATTTTGATCCCTTCCCGTGTTTCCTCATCCTAGTATTCCTATGAAAGTGAGTATAGTTGGATCCAAAAGGGTGTAGCTATGAATTATCCTTCTCTAGAGTGAACTTTTTAGTCCAAAACCTCAAATATAATCCAACATATTTGAAGAAGTAGGGATCATTTCAAAGACCCTCTCTCAATTCCCCAGATTGGTGAATATTGCAATGAAGAACTCTTTGGATCCTTACTTGAGTTCTACATGTCCCTTAGATTTCCATCTGGTGTTGATTCACTAGGTTAGGACCTTTTCTAAAAGTTAGATTCCCATGAACTTGCCAATCATAACATGATCATGTATATATTGAATATACTCATTGATATCATTCAAGATGATTTCATACCTCGATATTTTTTTTCTTTAGGATGCATTGTCCTAGGTTACTAGTTGTTTTTAGATGCATGTTGTCTTCCGGTGATTCATTTGATTTTGATAGACTGCTTGAGTTCCATGTGCTTCCCTTTCGGCCTTTTGACTCCTTTGATTTGTTGTTGTTTCCCGTGGTTGGTGTAGACTTAGAGAGATCTTGAATTTGATTACTTGATAGTGCATATTTAAAGGAGGGGGCTTGATTCCCCCTACCACTGTCATGGAGAGCTACCAATTATAAAAAGCTGGTTGAGAGAGTGAACTCTAACTTCAATGGATTTTATTAGAATGTCAAGTAAAATATGTACCTAAACTAAATTGGAATTCTTTTTAACTTTTAATTTTTAATAGTAGAAAAGAAAAAGAAAAACAAATTTGACTTTTATTAAAAAAATTAAATTTAAAAATAAAAAATATTAAATTTAAAAATAAAAATATTAAAAAAATTAAATTTAAAAATTAAAAATATTAAAAAAATTAAATTTTAATTGTGTTTTCAAACTAAAATGTACATCACAAGTTATTTCATACAAATATTTCTAAGTTTACTTTCATCATAAACTTAACTAAAAACTAAAAATATAGTATAAATAATAAATAAATTAACATATATACATCTTAATTCTTAATTCAAAAAATTACTCTATACATATATTTTTAAAGTTTACTTTTATCATAAACTCAACTACAAAGTAGTATTCTTTTTTCTTTTTTTTTGGTGCTAGGGGAATTGGCAACTGGATACTGGGCTATTACTTCTGTGACACGGGGTCCAGGGATCCAATCCCGCTACCATTATACCCCTAGGTGCCCCACACACCCAACAAGCATGGGACACGGGTAAAGCCGGGTGTGATTTGAACTCGTGACCTCCAATTTACAACATGTGACTTAATATCAAGTGAACCGCCAATGAGCCAGACCGGTGTGGGTATGGATCCTGTCCTTGGTTCCCCGTCCAAGGCTTTCCTTTCCTCTTTTTCGGGTGGGATTAACTTACTTTCTAAAACTCCTTGTGACTCTTCTGCGGATGTTAGGACGACTCCGGATGGCTCTGTATCTAGGACTGTAAACCCTAATCTCTCTGGGGTTAGAGCTAGGGCTCGTCATCATTCAAAATCTATCAAAGCTAGGGAGGGAAGGGAGCATTTTATCTTAAACCCTAGCTTCAATCTTGACAGAGTTGAGCTCCTAGATACTCAGGCTATGGTTGGGCGTATGGAGTTCACCTCTGGAAGTAGAGAGGAGCTTCTAGAGTGGGTTAAAACGCATTGGAATCCATTAGTTGGGTTTTCTCCTCGGGTAAACCTCTTGGTAAATTGTTGGATTCTATTTGTTTTTCCTAGAAGTGATTTTGTGGATGAGATCCTTCAGAGAACGTCAATCCTTTTCAAATCATCCATCTTTTCAGATCATTGTCCTATGACCGTGTTGATTGGTGCTTCCTCCGAATTATTTTAATTCAAAGCGGTTTGTCTCCATTGATGCTTAATTGGATTATGGCATGTGTATCAACTACTAATATTGCAGTCTTGGTTAATGGTGTTCCTTCGGATTTCTTCAAATGCTCTAGAGGGATTAGGCAGGGCTGCCCCTTATCCCCGCTTCTATTTCTACTTGTTATTGATGGATTTAGTAGATTACTTCACAAAGCCAAGTATAATGGCTATATTAAAGGGATTAAGTTGGAAAAAGATATCTCTATTTCCCATCTACTCTTTGTAGATGACGTGGTTCTTGGAGGATCTGATTCTACAAATGAATGGGGCTTCTATATGAATATTATCAATGTCTTCTACTGCGCCTCAGATATGAAGGTCATCCCAATTAATTCTATTCTTTATCAACATCAGTTGGAGGATTCAAAGATTGTGGAATTACAAAACATCATGCCTTTAAAATTTCACCTGCTGTCTGAGGGGTTCAAGTACCTCGGTTATTATTTGAAGCCTAATAGTTACCGAGTGAAGGATTGGTCATGGCTCTTTAAGAAATTTGATTGCAAAATTAAATGTTGGACAAACAGACTGTTATCCATAGGAGAGCGTCTCATTCTTGTTAAGGCTGTTTCAACCAGTATCCCGGTTTACTGGCTTTCTCTGTTTAAAGCTCCTAGCTCTGTCTTGAATACTATCAGAAAATTATGCTCAAACTTCTTAAGGTCAGGGGGAAAGGATCGTAAAGGTTTGATTATTGCGAGATGGGAGAATATTACTCTCCCAGAAAGTTGTGGGGACTGGGGATTGAAGAACCTTGATGTATTTGGAAAGGTTCCACATCTTAAAAGTTTTTTGCGGGGCATCTTTGGATCCTCTCTCTGGTCCAATGTTTTGGATGAGAAATACATAAAACAAGATATCACGAATTGGCTAAGAAATCCTACCAAAAGAGTTAGGAATAATTCGATTATCTGGAAAGGATTCATAAATGTTTTCAATTGGATGTCCAAATATCTGCAATGGCAAGTTGGCTTGAGCAGGAAAATCTTAGTAGGCATTGACCCAATCTTGGGATTGGAAGATGACTTCACTCTGTCAAATGAAATCTTAGCCTTTTTAAAATATAGGGATTTAACTACTTTGGATATAGTGAAGAATAACAACTCCCTCAATGGTAAATCATACTGGATTAAGCATGATAATGAAGACCTTGTAGCAGTTGAAGAAGAACCAAGATCAACTTCCCCATCACTACTTGAGCTTCATGAAGTTGGTCCAAGCAAAAATGAAGAAGATGAGGAGGTTCATTTGCAAGAGCCTCATTTTCTTGAAGGCCCTTAAAGATGAATGAAAAGAAGATCCAAGAGTCCCTTAGCATTCTCCAGGACACTCAAGCATTGGAGGAAACATCCTTCCTTGAAGACATGGAGAAGATTCAAAGAGCAATGTGCCACATCAAAGGTAATTTCATGTCTTTTGTTTTTGATAGAAACCATTTGTTTGAGCTTAATGAATTGTTACATGATGTGTTGGCTACTCTCTAGACAGACCCGGGTTTTCAGGAGGCGCAGCAACAAACACCCCTTGGCACACTGGCCCTTTCAGCAACGGGCTGCGCAGCAGCCCGAGGTCTCACCCGAAGTGGCTATGGGGGGGCTAAGGAATTAGGTTTCCTTAACCGGGGTGGTGTGGAGTCCACAGTCTTCTTTCTTCTCTCCTTGTAGGTAACTCTGAAACAGAACGTCTTACTCTTCTATAGGCCTCATAGCGCCACTGCGCTGGGACTCACTCTTCACAGCCTAGCTGCGTATCTCTGCGCCTGCGCACGAGGCATTTACCCGCTTCGTCCGTTACACGATGTATCGTCTCTGCTCTCACGCCACAATGCAGTAACACACTCCTTAAGCGCTGCGGTGATAGTGTTCTTACAGACTCCTTCGACAGTGCATGAGTATAACTTCTAAGGGAGCTTCAAGGACTTACTTTACATACTCATTCATAAAGACAATGAGGCATTCATGTAAACATAGATAGTAACACAGAGACGTGCATTCATGTAAAACATCACCATAACAACAAGAATTATGTGGCTCGCCTCCACAGGGAATTCACGTCCACAGAATTGTATCTTATATTATTTTAAGATGGGAACTACACAGTTCCGCTGCGCGTACAGCTGCAGCCTTAGATCTTTCTTGGAAACTCCACGCACACAGCTGGGAGCCCTTCTCTTAGATCTATTCTCTTCTTCTACAGATATTTCAATGACTCAGACATCAACTTAGACTCTGTAAACTCAGCGACTAGCTCTACAACTACCCAATTCTCTAACTCCCTAACCTTCCATCCAACCCATCTCTCTCTAACCTTTTTCCCTTTACAATTACACATATATATAGGTGGCCCTGAGGGTCGCACCTTTACAAAACTGTGGGCCTTTCCCCAACAGTGATCCCCAAAAACCCTAACCACTGACACGGCTAGGTGTACTTTAGACGCCTCTTGCAGTCACGTCACAGCTTCCTGCAAGCTTCGTAATTTCCAGCGCAGATCGTGGGTATGGGCGCCGCTTCATCGTTCTTTGCTCCTTGTCCTTCACCTTCAATGCTTCATCCCTTTGCTCTTCCTTGGTCCGAGCAACAATAAATCCTGTACTTTTCCTTAAATGAGGGTAGCTGAGCCCTCTATTCCGTCGCTTCCTTCATTTACTGTGGTGGTTGAGCTTTCTACTCGGCCACATTTACTCTTCTTTGGCTTGTGCGCGCGAGCTCCACGATTTTCGGCCCGCACTCTGCGGTGAGCTCGTCCATCTGGCACCGTACCGCATATTGTTCACTTCTGCCAAAAATGGTGCTTTTCCTCAAAATTAGCACTTTTCCTTCAAAACTTAGTGCTTTTTCCCCAAAATTGGTAGCTTTTCCATAGCTGCGGCCTATGCTCCAATAGGCCCCTAACACTTACTTGTGGCTCGTCCCCGAGCCACCCACACTAACTTGCGGTCGTTTTAGTTGTGCCTCTGACTTGGCTTGGGTCGCAGCGAAGTCTTGCTTCCACTGCACAATAGCGGTGTCCATGTCTTCGACGCACCTCGGAGATGTCTGCACCATGTCTGTAGTAGCTTCTTCTCCTTCTATGCCATCGACCAACTCTTGAGACTCAGCAAATGCTTTGACCTTGGCCTCTGCTTGGGCAGCAAGTTCAGCATACTCATCCATAAACGGCTGAATGATGTTGGTGAGAGTAGCATCTTTGTTTCTGAGCCTGTGCAGTTCTTGCTGGACTTTGCAGACTTCACTCATCTTTCTCATTTTGGCTAAGCCTTCCAAGGACTTGGCTTCTTCGTTCAGAACAGTCAGGGACTATTCTGTGGCTTCCACCTATTCTACAAGGGCAACTTTAGAAGGGAGCTGCTCAAGCTCAGCCCAAGCCTCCATAGCTTGCGTCATTAACTGCTGGGCTTCAACTATTTTGTGCTGCATCTGGATGGAAGCTATGCGCAGTGCTTCTAGCTGATCTTGTGTCTCATCCACGGGAGGCACTACAACATGAGCTTCCAACTCGGCGAGCTGCTTTCTATGGTCCTCAGCCATAGCAACTACTTGCTGTTCTAGGGCTTGCGCCCTCCTACCAATGCGTTGCACTTTCTCAACTAACGGAAGGTCTGGTTGAATCTGGTAGGCTGGCAGCTCCTGGGCGATTTCATCAACGGCATTCCTTAGCCCAGTATCTTGCGCTTTGTGAAGTTCAAGCTACGCAGAGATATCCTTGTAGCCTTCCCTTAGCTCTGCTTCCTGCGTCTAAATTCTTTGATTGGCGTGGAATGTGGAGAGCTCCCTAGCTCTTAGCTCAGTAGAAACCTGCTCCTGAACCAAATGGAGAGTTTCTAACGGAATAAGTGACAAATTTATTTCGACAGGGCCAACCGCGCTTACCTGCAGTGCAGCCAAAGGATCCGGGAGTGTCATGCTTGCAGGAGGGATGTGGAAAATAGTGTGCCTTCCTGTAAGTACTTCAACCCGCTTGGTGCTTGTAGATGTTTGTGGCACCTGCAAGCCGGATGCTGGCGCATGGGTCTGCGCAACTCGTCCTGCGAGACCTTTCAACTCCATGAGCTGCAAGTCCAGAGCACTTTTGATCTTGGCCTGAGAGGTCCGTAGCTCATGAAATTGCTCCTTCAAATACTGGTCAAACCCCATAGCAAGGGTCTCAGAGGGATCTCCAGTCGCTTCTGCGGGGTGCGACAACTTCTGCTTCTTGGGAGGCGGTCCTGATGGACCTTCATCATTCTTTTGCGCGGCCTTTTCCTTTCCCTTATCTTTTTTGGGTGCCGCAGGGGGTGGCATCGTAGCAGCGATGTCAGCGGCCTGCTTCCATTCATCTGGCCAGGACTTCATAGTGTCCTCCACATCCTGGGTAGTCATTCGGTAGAGCCCTACAGCCCATTCTTTCGAGTGAATTCCGCGAGGGCGAAAATAGATTTCATGCAAGTTGGTAGAAAAGACCAACTTCATTCCATAAATTTTTGCCGTCTCCTCAGTAAGCCTCGGCATCTGCAGGATGGTATCCCTGAGGAGATTGTAGTACTCAAAAAATACGACGCGGTTCATCTTGCGCTTCACGGGATTATTAGAATCCCAGAGGTTGACATAACGCATCCCTGTAACCTCTCCTAAACGGCGCGGAAGAAACTGAGTGTTGGGCGGTTCCTTCCACCCGACAAAGGCACACAAGATCAGGAGCCAAGAAAAATGGAATAGCTGATTGGCGGTGTCCTGAACGTTGCGGCAGTCATCCAAGAATGTATTGAGGAGGAAGAGAGACCAGTTATACTGCTCTCCCTCGCAGCTGCGACTGCGAGCTCTACAACAGCTCCAGGGACTTCTTTAGGTCGACACTTCGTTAAACTACCTGCGAGCAGACTGCCTATGAATCTGAGTGCTTCATCTTCAACTATAGTGAGGTCATAGGCCTGACCTCCTCGTGACAATATGTATTTCTGCACCACCTGTGCAGCAAGCTTTCGGTCCCTGTCTTTACCAATGAAGTGGACGTTGGGGTCCTTACCAACCTTAGATAGGTCGGTAATTCGATGAATCAGATCCACATTCACATCAATTGGCCTCCCTAGCCAAAGATAACCACCATGAACACAGGATAACAAGACCTTGACAACTGCATTAACTTCATTGCTACGCCCGAAGTGCGGTAGCTTCAACAGGTTCAACAATCCAGGCCTCTCTAGATTTACTGCAAATTGCTGCGGGATGAATTTGTCGACTTTCTTAACAAGGTTATGGACCACTTTCAGATAGTGATCCGGCGCGAACTGTGGATATGTTCTATAATCTCCCAAGTTAAAGTCAGAAAACTTAACAAGCGGAAGATGCCCGAGCAGGGATCCTTCTTCGTGCACGATTTCCGCCATTGGTGGCAACAGAATCGAATACTTGGCATTCTTGGGAATACACACCTCGGGTGCATCATCCGACCGCGGAGGAATGTAGTTAACCATAGTGGCCAAGGGCTCTTGAACGGGTTCCTCTGTCTGCTACTAGTGCGGTTGAGACGCTCTCGTGCCCGGGGACTGTCTGGGATCAGGAAGCTCGACAATTTTGATTGGAGTACCCAACCGAAATCTAAACCTCTGCGTCTGAACTGACGGACGAATTATTCAGTCGACAGGTTCTCCGTCATGAAATTACAAGCATTGAACAGACAAGGGAGGAACAACGTAGGATGTGAACTCTGAAAATGAGAAAGCAGTTTGCACGACATGGCTCTGAAAACAATGACTTAGACTCTCAAACAGGACGACTATACAACACACTAGCAAGGAAAAGTAACCCAAGTATATACGAATGAGGGGTATTTATAGGTGAAGGCGGTAGTAGATGCGGACAAGTGGCACTAATAACCGTAGGTGCCTATGCATATGATTTGACAACCCCCCTACCCCCGCGCCTCTGTGGTGCATTAAATGTGATGGACAGGTTCTGACAGCCTTCGGGAGATGAGCTAAGATGTTCGGCTCCTTAATTAAATGCGGATCTTAGGGAAATCAAGCCGAATATGTCAGGGCAAATATAATTAAATGGTGGTTTTGTCCTTCATTAAGACTCAGACGCGGCTACAGAACTTTCGTAATTCAAATTTTCGGTGGGTAACTTCAGCATGGGTAACTGTGCATATGGAGGGATCCACAACGAGAACTCCTCGAGCGGCAAATTGACAACAGGGAACTCCGCAAGAGCGAAGGTTCGACAACCTGGGGGAACTTCGCAAGAGCGAAATTAGGCACGCTCACAACAGGCTTTATTTAGTGCTCGGATGCTTCAGGGAACTGCGCGGGAAGCCAGAGACTGAAACATGTCTCGCAACTTCCATGTAGACTGATAAGTGCGATGCCTCTTTCAACTACACTGGACATCTGCACGACTTTAGTAGCTGATTAAGTCGATAGGGCGGAGTGGCCGTCTCGATAAAGCTTGAGCCGACTCCCATTGATCATTGTGGGCAGCAATTCTCCATTAAGCTTCGCAAGCTGAACTGCTCCACCTTCAGTTATCTTCATCACTTGAAAAGGGCCTAACCAATGTACACGAAACTTGCCTGGAAACTTGATGAATTTACTATCGTAGAGGAGTACCAAGTCTTCTTCCTAAAAGACTTTATTCTTAATATGCCTGTCATTCCAAGCCTTCTGTCTCGTCGTCTACACTTGTTGATGGAATCCAGCTAGAAGCCTGTCTTCTTCTAAGGCAACCAATTGTGACAGCCTTTCACTCATAGTATCAGTATCTTCCATTTCTGTAATTTGAGCAATTCTGAGACTGGGAACAATGTATTCCATGGGCATAACTGCTTCTTGTCCATACACCAAACTGAAAGGTGTGTGACCTGTTAGTTTCTTGCATGTGGTTCTGTAAGCCCATAACACAGCTATGACTCTAAGGTCCCAATCATCTCTTTGTTGGTTACAAATCTTGGTCAGGGCATTCTCCAGAATCTTATTGAATGCCTCCACCATACCATTAGCTTGAGGGTGGTAGGGTGTACTCTTGTGGTGACTAATGTGGAATTCTTCAGTAAGGGCCTCTATAGTCTCGTTCAGGAAACGTGTGCCCTGATCACTCATTAGAATTAGTGGACATCCAAATCTAGTGACAATATTCTCAAAAATGAACTGAGCGGCAGTGACAGCGTCGCAATTCTCGACTGGCTTCGCCTCAGCCCATCTGGTGAGGTATTCAGTAGCTGTGATGATGTATCTTGCGTCGATTCTCTTTCCTGGTGGGTTGATAGGTCCCACGAAATCAATGGCCCACTTATCAAAAGCACGCAGTGTTATCTGGGGTCTGAGCAGCATTTCATCTCTTCTTGAAGGTTTTCCTGTTCGCTGGCACACATCGCAACACTTGCAGAATTCCTTAGTATCCTTGTGCAATGTTGGCCACCAAAGACCTGCGGCTAAGATTTTCTGCGCAGTCGGCTTTCCTGTGAAATGGCCTCCTGCGGTTCCTGAGTGCGCTTTTGCGATTATGGAGTTCTTCTCATGCGCTAAAATGCATCTGCGCAAAACTTCATTAGGGCCCAACTTATAGAGCTGGCCTGCTATCAAAGTGAAGTCTGCGGCTTTGAAAACAAGTTGTTTCTTCTGTTGTATTGTGAACTCAACTGGCGCTTGCCCTGTAGTGAGAAACTCAAGAATATCATAATAATATCCATCTGCTGCTTGAATAGAGAACAGTTGCGCATCAGGCAGATTGTCCTCCAAATTTGTAGGTTCCTCCCCTGACTCTATCCTAGATAAATGGTCAGGTCCTGCATCAATATTCCTGGCTTCACAATAATTTCAAAATCATACTCCTGGAAGAGGAGTAGCCATCTGCAAATTCTTCCCCCTAACACTGGATTATTGACCAAGTACTTCAAAGCAGAATGGTCAGTATACATTTTAAAACGAGCACCCAGTAGATAGTGTCTGAACTTCTGTAAGGCATACACCATAGCTAGTCCTTCTCTTTCTGTAGTGGTGTAGTTCTTCTCAGCTGTGGACAGCTTTCTGCTAGAGTAAGCAATGGGGTGGTCGATACCTCCTTCTCCCGGTTGTGTAAGTACAACCCCCAATGCTATGGAAGAATCATCTACATGAACATGTAAGGGTTTTCTCCAGTTTGGGAAAACTAGAATAGGCGCTGTGATCATATTTTCTTTAAGTGTGTCCGAGCTCTGTTGGCATTCTTCTGTCCATTGGAACTTCGAATCCTTTTTCAGCAGTCTTTCCATAGGCGCAGTAATCTTTGCATAACCCTTGATAAATTTCCTGTAGTATCCTGTATGTCCCAATGTCGTGCGCAATTGTTTGACTGAGTTGGGCGCAGGAAAGTTAGCAATGATGGCAACCTTCGCAGGATCCATCATGAGTCCTTGTCTGCATACAATGTGACCCAACAAAATACCAAAAGGAGCACAGAAGATACATTTTTTCAAGTTTAGGGAAATCTGATACTGTCTACATTTTTCTAACATCATCCTTAGATTCCCTATATGGTTCTTTAGTAAACCAAACACAATCCAGTCATCAAAATAGACTTCTAGAAACTTATGAATGAATTCTTTAAAAATAGCAACAACGACTCTAGAGAAGATAGCAGGAGCATTTTTAAGACCAAAGGGCATTACTGTATACTGGAATGAGCCCCATTCAGTCGCAAAAGTGGTCTTATGGCGGTCCTCTGGATGGATTCTGATCTAATGGTATCCTGAAAAGCCATCAATGAAGGAGTAATCCTCTTGTCCTCCAACATTATCAAGCACTTCATCTGTAAAGGGCGTAGGAAATCGATCATGCGCTGATGCGTCGTTGAGCTTGCGCAGGTCCACGCAGATTCTTATTTCACCTTTTGCCTTTTTCTCTTGTACCACCATAGGACTAATCCAATCACTTTCCTCTACTGGTTCAATGATACCAGCTGCGAGCATCTTATCAATTTCTTCTCTGACCTCTTCTTTATATCGCGGGTTCAACCTGTACGGACGTTGTTTTACTGGCTTAGCATCCGCTTTCAGAGGTATGCGCATAACTCCTAAATCTCCTAGGATGCCTTTCATTTTTGTAAACTTGGTAGGAAAGATATCCTGGTACTCATGTAGTAAATCTGAAATGTGGTCAACAGTTTCATCATCCCAATAATCTCCTATAGAGGCAACCTTGGGTTCGGCTTCTGTACCAATGTTAATTTTTTTAAGCTTGATGTGTTCTGTAATGGCAGGGATATCAAGCTGAGGGCCTTCGACTTTGCGCGTCCCTTCTGACTCTGGAATATTGATGTTGCGAGGATCATCATCCTCTTCTCTAGCATCGAAATTATAGCATTCCAGGGCATGTTCCATCTGGACAGCCCAGTCTGGTTGAGAATACTCTAGTAACGGACATTGTTCAAATACCTTCTTTCTAATACACTTTAGAGCCTAATCGATGCTTGGATGTTCTGACTGAAAGCTGAAAGTGAGTTGAAAACTTTCAATCATGAGAGGCCAAGTGATAGTGCCTCTGCGCAATTCTGTTTCAGTGTACCAGTTCCTTGGAACTATATCCAATGTGTGGATGAATAGGTGAGCCCACTCATCCTCTAGAATATCTGACCATTACTGAATACATGCTTTCACGTGTGTCCTGGGGTCACTCTGTCCATCATATTTGTGCAAAACTCCTGCTGTAGTCTCTTGAAATCTGCGCAGTATCAACCTGCGACAGTCTTGCCATGTGTCGATATTTTCTTTATGCGCACCCCACCATCTTGCAGGTGTAGCGCGCAGTGCTACATCCAATGCTTGTATGCGCTGCTCATCTGGGATTTCTTGTTCATATGCATGTATGAATTCACTTACTCCAGTTAAACCATCAAAAATTGGGGTGTTATTCAATTCGGTACCAATCCATAGAATGGATTTAGTCATCCTTGCGCAACGCTTTGCAGAAACTTCATGTAAGCGATTCTGCCAGTTTTCCAATCCTGCTTCCGAATCTGATGCGCACGAGCTATCGCATCTCCAGCTGATATGGCCGTCCGCTGTGGGATTGACATAATCATTATGACTAGCAGTCATCTGGTACAAACTTTCCATGTGGCGCGCTTCTTCTTCTGCTCGAATGGGTTCAATATACCGTGGTCCTTGAAGGGGATCGAGCGGTGCAATGACCCTGATCTGCTCATCCTCAAAGGTCATCTGTCTTTTCTTCAAATTAATGACAGCCAAATTATCAAATGCCCAGTCTATGCCTAAAAGTGTTGGGTAAGGTCTACTGTCATCCAGAATTTTGATTACTTCGAAGTCTGCAGAACTTCTAACTCCCTCAATATCAATGGGTACATTGGGTAATCTACCCAATGGAGAAACTCATTGCTGATTTGTGAGTCTTAGCTGGATAGGGGATCTAGTAAGCTGAGGGCTACCCATCTGTTCCCATGTCTGCATGGTGAGAACATTAACTTCTGAGCCTAAATCCAAAATGACTTCGTCCATTTCAAATGCTCTAATCTGCGCTGTGAGTCTCATCTCTCTTCCAATTCTAGTATGACTCTCAATCTGATGAACAGCACGCTGCGGTGTATTCATTGAAGCAGATTGCTGACACTGATCCAACAGGTGTTGGAGTTCCATAGTTTCTTTTTCATTGCGCAACAACTTTAAGCAGTTTTTCAAGAAAGCATGAACACTGCCTAGTGCATCCTCCTCATCAGGCCTTCCAGATGTAGTGGCCTGGTCTTGTACCCAGTTCTCTTGATCTGGCACATGCGGTCTGATATCATTATGCGGAATTGCGACAGAACTTGAAGCTCGTGGATCTGAGAAATACTCTTGAGCTTGCTTGAATGCTTCTTTTTTCTTCTGTAGGTCAAGCGGGTATGGTTTAATATTAGCGCGGCGCACCCATTGTGTTGCTGGCTTTCCAGTTCCCGACTCTGGCGCACCAGTGGTTGCTCCACTGCGCGTCACTATATTAACTGTAGGATCTGGTTCTCTTTTTTCTGCTCCAATCAAATGGATATTCTGGTTAACTTGTGGCTTCTTTTCTTGCATCTTGGCCATCAACTGAGGCATTCTTCAATGACATGATCATAAGATTTACAGTATCTGCAGATGGTTGTAGGATTTTGGCAATCCCTTGCATAATGGCCTTGAGCTCCGCAGTTGTAACAAGTGATCTGTCCTCTTCCTCGACCAAAACCTGTTGCGTGTCCACGACCCCTGTAATTTCCTCCTCTACCTTCGTGAGCTTGGTCATACTGCGGACCTACTGTGGGTCCTTGTGGTTCTAACTGTACTCTATAAACATCATGTTTTCTTTCTATCATAAGCTCATATGCTCTACAGTTGTTCTCATCATGGCCTACTGATTTACAGAAATTGCAATATAGATTCTTTGGAGTTTGCACATATTTCTGTAACAAGTGACACTCTTGTGGTCTATGGCCTCTAGTTCTACAAATTTCACACCAAGGCCCCTGTGCCTGTGGTAAAGGGTTAGGTGCTCCAGTTGCAATATAATCTATGAAAACAGGACAATGGTCCTTTGAATGTCCTTGTGCTCTACACTTTGTACACCAAATTTCTTCTTTGACATCCTTTCCTTTCTTAATGTCATGCACTTGCAAGGTTAGGTTTGCTATTTGGTTCTGCAACTGCGCAACATCGTTGCTTGTTCCAGCAATTGGTGAAGCTTCTAGTTTCATAGCCATCTCTAGAGCTTGTTCTTGTGTAGTGAGATTATGTTGCATAAGAGGAAGTCTAATGTGAGGAAGCAGCACAGCAATGAACCATTCCTTATGTTGCTGCGGTGCAAACTCAAAGCTTACTTGATCTATCAAAGCTTTGAACTTCTGGTCAAAGTCCCATACTGACTCTGTAGGTAACTGTTTTATGTCTTTGAGTTCTGTTATGTACTACGATTCTGATTTAGGTTTCTTGAATTCTTTAAGCATAGCACTTCTTACATCAGCAAGCGTCCTATTCTGTGCTGCTGAGTATTTCATAAACCAGGTTAAGGCTCTCTCTCTTAGTCTGGTTGCTAACTGAACCAGCTTAACATCATCATCATTAATTTGCTTAATTGTCCAAATGGCTTCACATAGAAACCAGTGCTGCTCAGGGTCTTCTAGCCCTGTTCCTCTAAAAGTTGGTAGCTTCATGTCATCACCCATCCTTCTTGCGCTAGGTTGACGCGGAGGTGCTGTGGCACTGCCTCCAGGATGGTTAAACAAATGTGGGGTTGAGGTACTAGAAGTACCGTGCGGGATACTAGAGGGTGTTACTGCGGGGTTATGCTGAGCCCCGTCTGGCTTTTGCGGTGTAAAAGGGTGATAAGGGATATGAACACTCCCTTGTCTCTCTATATGGATCGCTCTACGAGCTCGACTATCTTCTGTGCTAGACTCAAAAGAATGCTGGTTGAGGCCTACTTTATACTGTTTTCCACTACGAGTGCAACCAATAGCTTCAAAATCACTATCAGAATCTGTGGACATTACTTGTCTATGCTATTCATCGGAAGCTATGCATAGTTTTCCTTTTTCATATAAGAGCATTTTAATCGACAGGTTCAAAGAATTTAAGAACTTACCCCTGTACGCTTTGAAGAAGCTCCTCTCAGCCTCGCTGAAGCTCTTTTTCGTATCTACTGCAAACTCGGTGATGAAGCCTTCCAGCAGACTGTTCAACCAAAAGTCTACTGCGTGGGACACAGGATTATCTACCCGCTTCACAGTGCTAACTAGCTCAGGTGACCAAACGATAGGTTGATCAACATGTACAGTGGGTTGAGTATCGGCTAGCTTAGATACCCACTCATGCAACTCGAGTGCAAACGTTACAAAGAAGATTTCGTGAAGGTCAGTATAAATATGCTTCTGCAACCAGTCTTCTGTCTGAAGCCGAGGGCTTCTATTTTCACGTTCAGCAAACTCTCTCGCCTTTGAATCAAACCACTCTTGAATTTCTTTAGCTGTAGGATTCCAGCTCCACATTGCCTTCAAAATAATAGGGTTAAAGCCGGCGGCGAAACCATTTATTGTCTCCCCTTTTCTCTAGGTTTCGCATCAGTCTCGCACATCGCCGGAATAACAAGTCTCAAGGCAACAAAACCATTTGTTGGCTGCTCTCTGGACAGACCCGGGTTTTCAGGAGGCGCAGCAACAAACACCCCTTGGTGCACTGGCCCTTTCGGCAACGGGTTGCGCAGCAGCCCAAGGTCTCACCCGAAGTGGCTATGGGGGGGCTAAGGAATTAGGTTTCCTTAACCGGGGTGGTGTGGAGTCCACAGTCTTCTTTCTTCTCTCCCTACAGGTAACTCCGGAACAGAACGTCTTACTCTTCTACAGGCCTCATAGCGCCACTGCACTGGGACTCACTCTTCACAGCCTAGCTGCGCGGTATCTCCGTGCCTGCGCACGAGGTGTTTACCCACTTCGTCAGTTACACGATGTATCGTCTCGGCTCTCACGCCACAGCGTAGTAACACACTCCTTAAGCACTGCGGCGATAGTGTTCTTACAGACTCCTTCGACAGTGCATGTGTATAACTTCTAAGGGAACTTCAAGGACTTACTTTACATACTCATTCATAAAGACAACGAGGCATTCATGTAAACATAGATAGTAAAACACAGATGTGCATTCACGTAAAACATCACCATAACAACAAGAATTATGTGGCTCGCCTCCACGGGGAATTCACGTCCACGAAAATTGTATCTTATATTATCTTGAGATGGGAATTACACAGTTCCGCTGCGCGCACAACTGCAGCCTTAGATCTTTCTGGAAACTCCACGCACACAGCTGGGAGCCCTTCTCTTAGATCTATTCTCTTCTTTGACAGAGATTTCAATGACTCAGACATCAACTTAGACTCTGTAAACTCAGCAACTAGCTCTACAGCTACCCAATTCTCTAACTCCTTAACCTTCCATCCAACCCATCTCTCTCTAACCTTTTTCCATTTACAATTACACATATATATAGGTGGCCTTGAGGGTCGCACCTTTACAAAACTGTGGGCCTTTCCCCAACAGTGATCCCCAAAAACCCTAACCACTAACACGGCTAGGTGTACTTTAGACGTCTCTTGCAGTCGCATCGCAGCTTCCTGCAGGCTCCATAATTTTCGACGCAAATCGTGGGTATGGGCGCCGCTTCATCGTTCTTTGCTCCTTGTCCTTCACCTTCAATTCTTCGTCCCGTTGCTCTTCCTTGGTCTGAGCAACCATAACTCCCGTACTTTGCCTTAAATAAGGGTAGCTGAGCCCTCTATTCTGTCGCTTCCTTCATTTACTGTGGTGGTTGAGCTTTCTACTCGGCCACATTTACTCTTCTTTGGCTTGTGCGCGCGAGCTCCGTGATTTCCGGCCCGCACTCTGCGGTGAGCTCGTCCATCTGGCGCCGTACCGTGCACTGTTCACTTTTGCCAAAAATGGTGCTTTTCCTCAAAATTAGCACTTTTCCTTCAAAACTTAGTGCTTTTTCCCCAAAATTGGAAGCTTTTCCATAGCTGCGGCCTATGCTCCAACATGATGCATACTTGAAGAATAATGAGGATAATCATAAGCTCACAATTCAAAATGAGTAACTTCTTAAAAATTTGCAAGATACTTGTTTTTCCTCCTATGTTTCAGATTGTCAAATGGTAGATTGTTTGGAGGATTCTCATGACCTGGTGGATCATGAGAAATGTGGAAATTTGAATGTGCTTAATTTGTTTGAAGATGAACTTGAAGAGATCCAAACACTTTATGTAGTGGAAGAGGAACTTGAATTGTCTCTTGATGAAGGTTATGCAATTTTTAAAGAAGAGCATGATTCCTCTACATTGGAACTAATCTACAACAAAGGTTTCACACTTTTGAAGGAGTTGCATGATACTACCTATATGGATCCTTTCCATGATGAAACTCCTGCATTTTTTGATCATTTGGGTGAGTTAGTTCGCTCTTCTACATCCTACAACTCCATGTTTTGCAGCATTAGTCTCAATGAAGAATGGGTGAAAGGGTTCTTTTTGTTGGTGCCACATGAGGAGTATGGAACTCCTAGATTTACCTTTTATGATGACATGGTTGGAGCACATTCTTACTCACATTTGCAGCAGCATCATTTGTTACTTTTTATGATGCAAATCTACATGGATGCACCTATGATATGCATTTGAGTCACTTGAAGACTCGTGGTTTTTCTTGCTCAACACTTGGTTCATTGATGTTGGAGGAACTTCATCCAACACTTGGGTGAATAGATTTATGATTGGAGAATATTTTTGTTGGGAGACACATACCTTGTTATATCTTTATGATTCTCACATTCATGTATGTATGGGTGATACTTCTTTGAGTCATTTGAAGTCTCCTTGTTTTTTCTGCTCATTATTTGGTTCAGATTTTAGTGGAGATTCTTCATTCACTTCTTGGATGAAAGAATACATAGATGAATATTTTGATGCATATCATATCCTTTTGGAGCAGCATTATAGGATATGGGATCCTCACCTATGTCATTGGAGCAGATTTTATTGGTTGCTTTCTGATTGTATGCACTTGGAAAATGGTGGTCTACTTGCTTGGAGGTACAAGCACTTTCATGACTCTTTGATGAAGCATATTTTTGATGTACATTCTCATTATGTTGTTATGTACTTTGATGATATATATTTTGTACTCATGATGTTTGGAATAATGAATACAAGAAAATGGGATCCAGGGATCCTCTTATCTGATGGTATGGATTTGAGAGCACTCTTAATTGTTGGGGTGCAATATAAGCAATGGGACCCTGGAATAATTTTTGTTTCATTGGTTTCAATTTTTTTGGGGGAACAAGTAGTATGAGAGATGGATTTCCCACTTAATAAAGTGATTTTTATCAGAGTAGTGCAGCAGCAAGCATGGTGGTTGCTCTCTAAAATCTTCATGGAATCTCAAGACTCAAGGTTGGGCAATTCAGTGGCAACTTCAAAGAATTATACAGAAAACAGGTTCTTCAACACCCATGTTTGGAATTGCTTAAGGACAAGCAATATTGGGAAGGGAGGATTTGTCATGTCCCAAATTTTGCATTGGGTCACAATAGCCTAATCCCATTGGTCATATTCATGAGAGTTTGTCAAATTGATGCTAAGGGTCAAAATATTGCCTAGGAGGAAAATCACTAGTTTCCTACGTTGAGGGTGGAAGCTTTGGGATTTGACATAAGGAGGATAATAAATGATGTTTGCACATTAGAATGGCATAAATATTTAATAAAGGAGATTAATAAATATATACAAGTGAAAATCAACGTGGCATTTGATCATGAACACACATGGAGGAAGTGGGACCCACATATGGCTAGATTCCCCCCTACACTTGGCATCATTCTTTCACCAATTCAAATTCAAGGTTAATGGTAACATACTTGGGGGAGTTCAAAAGGTATTATTCATCGCATGAATCATCCAAGGTATAAATGTAGAGGAAGAGTAACTCCCATGGAAGAGGAAGAGGCAATTTGGAGCTAGTGAGACACTTGGGCTAGATTCCCTAGCTCTATGACAACAATGATGAAGATGCTATGACACCTATGACACAAATCAGACCTGAAGGCTGACATATGACATATATGAATTTTCAGGGCTAAAAATAACCTCCAAGAAGGCGCTCAAGGGAGTTAGGGAAGCTAAGATGCTCCCACATGTGATTTGGTGGAAGTGGGAGACTAGGAATTGTTGTACAAGTGGCGTTCTTTGGAATCTCTTCCCAACTTGAGTTGGCATGAGTCTCTTGGAAGGAATTTGACACATGCAGGACATTAGAAGTTTATAAATTTCAATAACAAATAATGAAATGAGCTTTTGATCATTTGAGAAATTTGCAATTACATTTGTGAAGAGGGAGAGCTAGTGGATGACTAGTTTCTTGCCTTAGCCAATTTCGAGGGTGAAAGATTCCCATCCAAGTTGGTAATTAGAAAGGCCATTCAGACCTTTCATTTGGAGCTTTGATGGAGTCATTTGTTACAGGTGTAAGCTACAGGGAAGATCATGGATTCTTCTAATGCATCACATTCTCTCAACCATTTCCAGTTTTGAAGGCATATTCTTGCTCCTTGAGGGAGGGTGTTTTTGGTGAGCTATTGTACTCTTTGGGGGAGATTCTAATGCCCCATTTATTTTGTAATATGAATTAAATACTCTTTTCTTCATCTCTAGAAATTTTCAGGTCAAAATTCCAAGTAGAAATGTATAAATCTATTTTTTAATGAAAGAACAGTGCCATTTCCCCACTACCTTGTTGTGAACTAATGTAATGTTGATGGATTCGAATGGATAAGTAAACTACTGGTGGTTTATTGATGAATGGAAATTTATTTATGTATTATACAAGTTTTGTGTTCAGTACTCAAGCATTTGAAGTCATTTTACTCAGTTTTTTTTACATTTGGAGAAGATTTGGTGCCATTTCCCCAAGGGTCGAACTAGTGATTTTTGCTGCTGTTTGGGAGAAGGTTAGAACAGACTTAAGAAATGATTAATGGTGAACATGAGACCTAAATAATATACTTTAGACATATCCTACCTCTTTTCATAATTTAAAGTGGGTTTGGAGGCATTTGGGAATCCATTTTCAGTACTTACCCCAGGGGGATTTGAACCCCAAATTACTAGTAAAATTGCATACTTGGTCCAGAACCTAAAGAGAGTTTGCAGAAGTCTTTTGATGGTCATAAATAATCCCTGAACATCATAATCAAGTACAAATATCATTCATACACCTTCCTTGAATATTTGAAGGCATTTGGAGCCAACTTGAGACATAGAGACCAATACTAGTCAAAGAGAAATTACTAGTAAAGTTACCTACAATGGCTAGAATCGAAAGAGGATTTGCAGAAGTATTTTAAAGGTCCAAAAACATCCCTGAAACACATATTTATGTTCTAACATAATCCATATACCTTCTCAGAATATTTGGGAGCAATTGGAGCAATTTGGAGACCTAGAGCTCAAAACTAGTCAAAGGTCGAACTAGGGAAAAAAAATGAAAAATTGTCATTTTAATAAAATTCCTAACAAGGGACATTACATGGGACAATTTAGTCAGAATGGGATGGAATGGTCCAAACCGATGCTCATTATGTTTTTCTGATGCTGAATCCACAAATCATCTCCTTGTTTCCTGCAAATTCACTCGAGACACTTAGAGTATTATATGCGATGCATTAAATATCACTCAAGTATGGGGAAATGAAACTTTTGAATTATGTTCTCTTAATTGGTTCAGGGAGTGCAAAGCCCATTCTCTACTGGTGGTGGTTATCTCCTGGTTTATTTGGTTTACAAGGAATAAGGCAGTGTTTGAGGACCAGAAATCGTGCTCCCAAAATACGACTTGTCAAATTCTGAGTGTCTATCAATCCATTTTTAGAAAAAAGGATCCATTAACCATAAAAATAATTGGATCTTTTGATCCTCAGTTCAATCGCCCTATTCTTTTTTTCGATGGTGCTACACAAGATGGATTGTGTGCAGTTGGGGGGGCTATTTTTTTGAATGAATTTCATCACTTTTCTTTGAAGCTTCATTGTGGGAATGGAACAAACATGAAGGTGGAGCTCCTTGCACTATGGTGCGTGCTGAAAGTGGCCAATATCTACAGTATTGATGATCTGAAAATCTTTGGGGACTCAAGAGTCACCATAAAATGGGCATAGGATGAATGCAATATTAAAGTGTTATATCTTATTCACTAGTGTAATCGGATAAAATATGTTATCCATCTCTTTAGAAACATCTCTCTGGAGCACATTTATAGGGATCGCAATCTTTTGGCAGATAAGCTCTCCAGCAAGCTCTACATAGCAAGTATGGTGTTTTAATATGGGAAGAAATTCAGCATTCGCAAGTCCTGAACTCGGGATCTCTGAAGTTTTTTTATTAGATGTATGTTTTTTTGGACAATGTATGATTTTCTGGACAATGTTTGGGTAGCCATTTCTATGAGGTTATTTTTGATACCTCTTATGTATATGTGCTTATGCTACATGCAGTTTTTTCGAGATATGGGGGCAATACTTTATGCCTCTGGTCTTTGAGTCTTCCCGAAGACTGGGTTAATCATGTACCTTTTGATTCGTTTTGAATAACATTGGTATGCTTTTTTCTTTTTTCTTCTTCTGCTAGATTTGGCTGAATGACTATCTTTAATAGACATGTTCATGCTTCACATATTGTAACCAGCATAGATCCATCTAAAAGGGGATCTACCAAGGACATAGAGGGATCAAAACTCTCATAAGGGCAAATTCCTTTTTAGACTAAAAATGTTTACCAAGTGTGTAATGCAACGCTTGTGGTTTTAATTTATCTCATTTATGTAGTTTTAGATATATGTCGTTTCAAATATTTTAAATTTGATGTGAGTCGACATGTTATTTTTTTATAATATTTTATTATTTTTTATAAAAGGCACTTGTCATTTATAGGATGAGCACGTAAGGAGCACAACTAGTGGTTGAGTGACCTTCTATTCAAATATTAAATACCAACATAGATCCATCTTAAAGGGGATCTACCAAGAGTCGAGAGGGATCAAATTTCTCCAAGTGCAAACCCCTTTTTAGAGTGCAAATGTTGCAAAAGCCTTTTAATTTATCTAATTTGTGTATTTTTATATATATGTCATTGTAAATGTTTTAAATAGCCGACATGTTATTTTTTAAAATGGACACATGTCAACTCTAGGATGAGCAAGGAAGGAGTTACACATACCCTATTGGGTGTAGAATGCGTCTCTTCCGTGCAATTAAATAAATTAAAATATACAATAACCAACCTTAATTTAAAGTCAAAGATTAATTAATTACATCTATAGGTGTTTTATTATTTTATGAATGGAAACATTTGTGTACTTCCATTGATTTGGGGAATAAAGGCTCACAAGGCTTGACACTTGACTCATGGATTGGTAAATTTATATTCAAAAACACTTAATTTCAATAGCTTGAGCTAATCCATTAATATATCATTATTATTATTAATAATTTATTTAATTTATGGTTATTATTATTAATTATTTATTTATTTTATTGATGTTGTGATATTATTAGGGATACAAACTTACCATATCTAGGTTTAATTCTTGTAAGTGATATGATGCTTTTGTTGAGTCCTATTATAATGATTATATTTCAAGATTTCCTTGATTCCTTCAATAATTAGACCAAAAATTTGACACTTCGATTTATAAATTGGTACTTACAATTCACAAGGGCTCAGCTGATCCACTAAATTATGATTATTATTATTATTAATTACTTATAAATAATTTATTAATTTTGAATGGCACGTTTATGGGCTTTTACTATAAATTATTAATTCCGAAGAAGGTGATTTTGGTACTCTAGAACTCCAAGTCTATATTTGTGTATTGATCGTAGTGGTTTTTTCTTAAGTATTAGTCTCTCTGGTGCTTTGGCTATATTAGGCGATCCCGCGGCACGACCACAAAACAGTGGAAGAATTCTATTGTGATGCGCGCATATTGGTCTGATTTCGTCATTTTAGCTTAAGGATTCGAGCGATTTTTCGGCATTTTAGCTTACAAATTCGAGCGATTTACATACAGGTAGGCATTTCGTGCTCGTCAGTCTTCTAAATTTTACTTATTTGATTTTAGTCCTCTCCTTATTCTATCCATACAGAATTTATCACAGGAATAGTTTGATTGCCTCTTTTTGCAGTTAACAATGGCCTTTCATTTGAACAAAGAACTGATCCTCCTCGCCTTGCAGTTCTTGAAGGAAGAGAAGTTGGATGAGACGGCCCACATGTAAGCTTACTTTACCTGGAGGCTGGGCTTCTTCTTTTATTTTTGTCTTTTCCAATCCATTTTACTTTACATGAAGGTTTGATCTACCAGGTTGGAACAAGAAACCGGGATTTACTTCGATCTCAACTACTTTGAACACCTAGTAATGGCCGGAAAATTCGATGAGGCTGAACGTTACTTGTCGGGATTTACCAGTGTCAACGAACATATCCACTCTACGATGATTTTCTTGTACATTAGAAAACAAAATTATTTGGAAACACTGGACAGGTATGGTATTTTCGGGACAAAGTTAGAGATTTGAAATTTCCTTTTTGGTTTCATATGAATCGGTGGTTCTAAACTTGGGTTGATGGCATTTTAGGTGTTTATTGGGGTTCATTGTTTGTGAATATAATGTCTAGATGAATCATGTTAACAAATAGTTGGAAATTTTTTATGTCATTCATGGATTTTCATGTTTATTGATGTACCTGAGTTTTGGTATTTTGTTTGTGTTTATTGAGCTCTGTTTTTCTTTTTTTGAATTTTCGTCATGTTAATGTGCAGATAAAACTGTGTATACAATTGCTTAATAATAGTTACGATTTTTCAGGAAAGATTTTTACAAAGCGACGGAAATCCTGGTCCGCGATCTTAAAGTGTTCAAGGAGATCGATTCAAAACTCTACCCCCAACTAGAGGACCTTATATACACGAATGACTTCAGGTGTTTGTTTATGTCCCTGTCTACTGCTTTTGACTGCCATGTTTCAAAATTCTCTGTTTTTGATACGGTCTAACCGATTATTTGGGTACATGCAGGAAACATGAGGGATTTAGACACATAAGTCATGATACAGAGGCTCAACGGGCCCTTGTATTTCTGAATATTAAAAACTCTATTGAAAAACATCCTTTTATCCGAGAGAAGCTAACCTGGCCTGGCATTGAAAATTCCAGGCTCAGAGTCCTTATTAATCACAGGTTCTACTTTTCTGATCATTTCATACTAATTAATCCTTATTTAGTCTAGAACTTCTCCGAAAGACACTTCAATGAATTATTCTCAGTAAGCAATAGCTTTGCTCCATGTGTAATAGCTTAGTTTTAGTTCTATGTGTTGGATACATTGTTCACAATGATTAGACATATGCTAAATTATTGAGCATTTAGTCTGCAAGGATGTAGGTAGATTGATTGGCTATTAGCTTGAAAATGAGAAAGATATGTTATAATAGATGTTACGAGTTTAAAATACTCATATCACCCAAATACAAAAGCCTCAGCCCCATCCCAATTGCAAATTCCCTTATTACAAAAAAAATATTGCTGCATCTAAACCTACCCTAATTCTGTTTTTTAAATTACTTTCCTGCCCAGAGCACTTGACCTTGAATATTTTGCAACCCCTAACAACCATCTCATGTATTTTTATATATGTTATGCTTTTCTACAGTGTAAATTGGCAGCATAGCCATTGCAAAAGCCCTCAATCTAATCCGAAAGTAAGAACTCTTTTTGTGGATCACACCTGTGAGCCTCTAGATGGAACTCCAACTCCATCTCCATCTCAAGCAAATAATCCTCTTATGGCGAGCCAGGTGCCTTTTCCTTTAAATCCTACTGCATACAATGTAAGGCACAACTTTGATTGGTATCAGCTTGAATATGTGCGTTATGCTTGTTCACATAATTTACATGTGCATCTTGCATTTATTTAATTTGTTGGTTCCAGACTGTATTTAGCTTTGCTTGAATAACTTTTCATCAAACTGTTTGCAGCGTTTTCAAGGTGCAGTTGCTCCAACTTCTAGTAGTTTTACAGGATGGGGAGTAAATCTTAATACTCTTCCGGCGACACCTTCTGCAGTAACTTTTGGTTCAGCTGCTGCAGTACCTTCTGGTTCAACTGCTGCAGTAGCTTCAGATGCTTTCGTGTCAACTCCAAATATAGGTTAGTTTATTGATCATCTGAAGATTAAGAAAATCTATATGTTTCTTTGTAAACATTTCTTCAGAATTCTTCTATCAATTCATTGCTAACTGTGTTGATCTCCCTTTATCATTTGAATATAACATAAATAATAACAATGTTGGATTCTAATTTTTCTTTCTAATCACTTCAGATGCTTTGCTGAAACGGCCTAGGAACCCTTCTCCACCCAAAGGTGGAACGGATAATCAGTTTTCTGATTCTGAACACATCTTGAAGCGATTCCGGGCCAGTAAGATTAATGAGGTGGAGAATAAAACCACTAATAGCCTCCATGGGTTTGTGGAGGTTTTAGCGTTTTTAAATTACTTTATGGCATTTTATTAAACTCCTTTCTCATAGTAATGCATATGAATTTTTGTTCGTCACTGGATTTTAAATGCTAAGGAGGTTATAGTTATTAAACTAGGTTTAGTGATCTTTTAAGTATGCAATCTATGACAAAATTATATAATTTATACTAATTTTCTTTTTAGCTTGAATTTTTTGGATTAAATAACATTGATAAGATTATAATATATTTGACAGAGTTATTGTTTATTTATTTAGAATCATGTTTGAAATGCAGGTTCCATCTGTAAATCCCATCCATACTGCACATAGACTTGGCCATGTTCCTGGTGCACCAGAAAATTCAGAAAGAGCTCTGCCAGAAAAAGGATAAAATGATGCGGATGGAGAACTCTTCTAGCCGATGTGACTAGAGTATACCTTTTTCGTAATTAGTCTACAAGGTCCGGAAAAGGGGTAAACTTATACCAGGTAGACGCCCTTTCAGATGCGTTTAGCGAGCATGAAAGGAAGCAAGATTGCTCGGCGATCTTTTCATTGTTTTAGGAGTCAGAAAAGAGCTTAACAGAAACTCCCTAAGTGCCTTTTTCGTAAAAGGGGTTGCTCGGCCCGAAAAAGGGATAAAATTATACCGAACAAAAATGGACTGATGAGGGCGAAAAAAGGGTCTCAAGCATCGTCATCAGTGCGGAAAACTGGATCCGGTGACCTAAGGATTGTCGAAAACGGAGAACGGCCGATGTGGCACGCAAACCGAGGTGACGAGGGGGTGTGGAAAAAATGCCCGAAAAATCTAAAGGTGAGAGCGAGAAACGATCTCGAGCATCGTGACGAGCGCGGAAAACTGAATCCGGTGATATAAGGCACGTCGAAAACGGAGAACGGCCGATGTGGCACGCAAACCGAGGTGACGAGGGGGCGTGGAAAAAATGCCCGAAAAATCTAAAGGTGAGAGCGAGAAATGATCTCGAGCATCGTGACGAGCGCGGAAAACTGAATCCGGCGATATAAGGCACGTCGAAAATGGAGAACGGCCGATGTGGCACGCAAACCGAGGTGACGAGGGGGCGTGGAAAAAATGCCCGAAAAATCTAAAGGTGAGAGCGAGAAATGATCTCGAGCATCATCACGAGCGCGGAAAACTGAATCCAGCGATATGCGGCACGTCGAAAACGGAGAACGGCCGATGTGGCACGCAAACCGAGGTGACGAGGGGGCGTGGAAAAAATGCCCGAAAAATCTAAAGGTGAGAGCGAGAAATGATCTCAAGCATCATCACGAGCGCGGAAAATTGAATCCGGCGATATAAGGCACGTCGAAAACGGAGAACGGCCGATGTGGCACGCAAACCGAGGCCACGAGAGAGGCCAAAAAATGGTGAAAAAATGGACCCCATGAAAACGGGAAAAGGAAGGAACCTGTATGAAGTTCTCGCTGTGCTGATCCCAACGGTACCAACGGTTTGAGAAATGGACTTCGTATGATACCGCAATGGTTGTTGGAAAATTGGTAGATTTTCTATAAATAGGACGTGGGGCCCAAATGACATGTCATTGTTACGTGCGAGTTTGATAAAGCTGTCAGAGCTATTTCTCGATTTCCGGGAGATTTCACCGTTGGTTTTCGATTTAGCGAGTTGCAGGTAACTCTATTTGCCTTAGCCTAGTCAATTATGTCTTTTTTGTTTGGCGGCGGGTCCCCGAAGACCGCGAAATTCCACGTTGACTCTCCAACGTGGAACCGCGCGGGTTTCGGGGCTGAACCCGCGATGAACCGCGCGGGTTTTAAGCTCACAGTCGCGATGTTCATCGCGACTGTGATGTCGGAACCCGCGATGTTCATCGCGATTTCATGGGGGATAGTCGCGATGTTCATCGCGACTGTCCGGCCAAAACCCGCGATGTTCATCGCGGGTTTTTGCATGGATCCCGCGATGGTCATCGCGGCTTTTTGTGGAAAAGCCGCGATGGGCATCGCGGCTTTTTGTGTAAAAGCCGCGATGGGATTTTTCTAAAATTTTTGTGCTGGGGCTAAAAATTTCTTCTGTTTTTTGGTAGGATGTTGCGGAGACCTCAGTCCGTGTGGCGGGAGAGGGAGATCGATGGTGATCTCATGCTGAGGATTGAGACTGATGCAGGGGTGAGACAGACCCTGGCTATGAGCGGACTCTTGAAGTTCGCTCAGATCCCGCCTATACGTTCAGTGAGACGGCTCCTGAACAAGCTTGTGCAGTGGTGGGTGCCGACAGAGGGTGCCTTCATTATTGGTGGTGAGAGGTTAGAGATTACTCTCACGGATGTATATTTTTTGACTAGGTTGCCTCGCTTGGGTGAGGTGGGTGATATTTCGCCGAGGTTGCCTCCGGGTGTAGATATGGAGGACCTCTTACAGACTTTCTCTGTGGATGATGCTGTTTTGGTAAACAGCTCTATTAGTCTGAAATTCCTACGTGAGTGGGATATGCGAGCTGTTGGTGCCCGCGTTCTGAGGATATTGGGTGCTGCTGCACCACATCGTATGTCTGGGGGGAAGACGATGATGGTGGATTCCGTTCTACAGGGTACTTATTATGCCTGGGCGCAGATGTTCCTGGCTGGTGTCCGGAGAGATCTGGACAAGGCCATTAGAGAGGGAGGCGAGTTTTGTTATGCCTCGTTTTTATGCTGTTTTTTCTTCGAGCGGGTGCCGACCTTGCGGCCACGGGTACCCGTTCGTGCTGGTCTTCCGAGTGAGCCTCGTATGATGAGGTGGGGGTAGATGATGCCCCGTGCCGGCGGTGGTGTCCGCGGCTACTTCACTGAGGATTTCTATCAGCAGTGGGAGCAGATGCCTCTGGTTATTGAGGACTATCCCTACGCCGGCATGGACTACCGAGGTGACCTAGAGATGCCTCGTGCCCCAGGACAGGCCTGGAGTTTAGACGGTATGTTTTATGTTTTATTTGATATTATATCATATGTTGTTTGATTTATCATTGATGATTTTTTGTATAGTATCTGATGGCTTACTTGCTTTGTGCAGATGTGGGTCCAGTGCCACCACCTGACTATGTGGCTCGACAGGGGCGGGCGATGGTGGTCGCCCATCCACCTGTACCTGTACCTCCTCCGCGTGGTGGAGGATATGCATCCCGTGGGCGAGGGGTTGGCCCTCATGATGACGCCATAGATGGTGTCCGACGGACCTTAGCCCGGATCGTAGCTGGGCTCCCCGAGGATGGTTGGAGAGACCTGGATCGGGATATTTTGCAGGGATGTCTCGGTGCGCCGCCTGAGTGGCAGTCGCTCCTGTTGAGGGCAGCGGTGTTCGTGGCGAGGCACGGGGATGGTAGACGAGATGCTCCGACAGGGCCGGCTCAGGGGAGGATACGTCTGAGGGACGATCCAGCGGGGCCAGCAGAGCGGCGAGTTCGGGGTCGTCATGACCCGGCGGGGCCGGCGGAGGAGGAGTCGGAGGAGGAGCCGGAGGATCCTAGGGATCCAGATGAGTAGATATATTGTATCTGCCCCCAAATGCTGATGAGCATATGGGGAAGCATTTTTGTATGACAGATGTATTTTTTGTATATCGGGTGCCGAGGGCACTTATGACATGTTGACTATTTGATTTATATATATATGTGGATATATATTTTAGATATATTGTCGTGTATGCACGTGGATGCACATTTGTCTTTTGTATATGCCCGTGGAGGCACATGTTATGCACGTGGATGCAGTATATTTGTTGATTTATGTATGCCCGTGGAGGCACCTGTTATGCACATGGATGCATTATTTGGTTTGTTTGTTTTATGCCCATGGAGGCACATGTTATGCACGTGGATGCAATATTGGTTTTTGTATATGCCCGTGGAGGCATCTGTTTTGCACATGGATGCATTTTTTGTTTATGGATATGACATGATGTGATTGGTGTGCCAATCGAGGACACTGTTGGCCATATTATCTGCTACACTATTGAGGTGTCTTGGGACATGTGTGAATGTAATGGATTCAAACTGTCTAACCATTTGTTTAGTGCACAGGAATTTTCTGAAAAGACAGGGATCGCGTACCTGGTAATCATTGTTGAGCTGGGAAACTAGGAGCTGTGAGTCCAAGAAAACGTTGAGGTGACGTATGCTCATCTGGAGAGCAGCGGCCAGGAGACCGGTCACGGCATCGTATTCAGCTTGATTATTGGTGGCGGCACCTAAACATACTCCGTCAATGTGAATTAATTCATGTGAAGGGGAGTATATTACCCAAGCTGCGGAGGCGAGATTGGGAGACCAACGGCTTGCACCATCAGCGAAACCGACATGGCAGAGTGGAAGAGGCTCCATCTGTGGTCATGCAGAGAAAAACAAATATTTAGGTTTTTTGAAATTTTTTGTGAACGAAAAATGTATGCCTATACTAAAATGGACGATGGTGTCCATCAGATTTTCTATGGGTAAAATCGTTTAAGGTACAACCTGTTGCGCGGGTTGCGTAGGGTGTTGCCTTCTGAATCGGTCAGAATGTATGCCCCCTGCCCGAGGCAGGTGTGTATGATGTAGGGGCCTTGCCACATGGACACGAACTTTCCCTTCCCGGTTTTATCATGAGCTTGATCGTAAGCGAGGACAAGGTCTCCCTTAGAAAAGGTTCTTGGGTGGACGTGTTTGTCGTAACTTAGTTTCGATCGTTGTTTAGCTGCTTCCATGTTTTGAATGGCGGTGCGCCGATCTTCATCGGCCTGCTCTAGGAGTAGTAAACGTTGCTCGATCAGGGAAGTGTCCGGTAGGAGTTCAACGGCGATATGCAAGGCTGGGATCTGACACTCAATAGGGAGGACGGATTCGACACCGTGAACTAAATGGAAAGGGGTAAAACCGGTGGCGGTTTTGGTTGAGGTGCGGTAGGCCCATAGTGCCGGGAAAAGCATGTGGTGCCAATTGGATTTGTGCTTGTCTACAGTACGTTGGAGAATGGTCTTCAAGATTTTATTGATCGCTTCGACTTGGCCGTTTCCTTGGGGATAGTAAGCGGAAGAGAAATGGTGTTCAAATTTCAACATGGTTGATAATTCTTTCCAGACGGCATCTTCGAAGTGAGAGTCGTGGTCAGAGACTAGTTGCTGTGGTACTCCGAAACGAGCGATAACATGGTTGAAGAAAAACCATGCTGCAGTGTCGGCTTTGCAATTATAGGTCGGCATGGCTTCTGCCCACTTGGTGAAATAATCTACGGCCACGACGATGTGTTTGTGACCGCCGGCTGACAGGGGGTTGCAGTCGAGGAAGTCAATGGCCCATTTGCAGAATGGTCCAACAGTGATGACTGGATGAAGGGGGGCAGGGGGGGTTCTTGCTTTGGGAGCAAATAGTTGGCAGTTCTGGAAATGCTTGACTGCGGTGATGCAATCAGTAAACAATGATGGCCAAAAATAACCGGCCCGAATGATTTTCTGGGCGGTAGCCATGCCGGAGAAATGGCCTCCACAGGCACCGCTATGACAATCATTGAGGACTTGTTCTGCCTCACTATGGGATAGGCAGCGGCGTAAGATTGTATCAACGCCGCGTCGGTAAAGTACATCCCCTATTAGGAGGTATCGGGGGGCGTGGTGTCGTATGCGACGGCGCCCATCACGATCGATGTGTGGTCGAAATTTTTGCGTACGAAGGTAAGTCAAAATGTCTCCGTACCAAGGGTCGTCGGACGAAATGATGAAGATCTGCTCGTCAATCAGGTCCGTTTGGATAACGGGTGATGTTGAGGAGGATGGGAGGTCCGTGATGAGGTGAGCAAGCGCGAGGGCTTTGGTGCTTTTGGGAGTTCTGAAAGTGAGGTCATATTCTTGGAGGATAATGACCCATTTAGCAACACGACCTTGTAGGAGCCGCCGGGTGAGGAGATAGACCATGGGGTTGGAGTCGGCCACGACCGTGGTATGACTGAGTAGGATGTAGTGTCGCAATTTTTGTACGGAAAAGACTACAGCTAGGGCTAATCTTTCCTCGTATGGGTAACGTAGAGGTGGGCCAGACAAGGTTTGGCTGACGTAATAAATCACATGCTCTTTGTGGGAGGCATCTTCTTGGACCAAAACTCCGGACACAGCATGTTCAGATGCCGATACATAAAGAGTGAAGTCTTGAGAGAAATCCGGTGGGGATATCAAGGGGGCTTGTGTGAGAGCTTTCTTGAGGGCTTCGAATGCCGTGTCTGCTTGCTCATCCCAAACAAAGGGTATATGGGTACGAAGTAAGCGTAAGAATCCATGGACTTTGGTGGCATAATCAGGAACGAAGCGCCTAAGAAAATTGGACCGCCCTTGCAAGCTCTGAAGCTGCCGAAGCGTGCAAGGAGGGGGAAGTTCTAAGATGGCTTTGACTTTCAGGGGATCGACAGTGATTCCGTCTTGGGAAACAATGAAACCCAACAACCGGCCCGCTGGGACGCAAAAGACACACTTGTGTGGGTTCAAGCGGATTTTATATTTGCGACAACGCAGGAAAACTTGCCAGAGGTCGTTAAGGTGGTCCGATCGTTTTCGGGAACGAGCTGTGAGGTCGTCAAGATAGACTCGCAGGATATGGACCAAGTCATGAAAGCAATAGGTCATGGCTCGCTGGAAAGTGGCACCAGCATTTTTAAGGCCAAATGGCATGACGCGATAGGCAAAGGTGCCCCATGGGGTGGTGAAGGCAGTCTTGTACTGATCCTCCTTGCGGATGTGGATCTGGTTATATCCGGAAAACCCGTCCATGAAGGATAGGACCTCATGGCCCGCACACTCATCAATGAGTTGGTCAATGAATGGCGTGGGGAAATTGTCTTTTGGACAAGCGTGGTTTAAATCGCGGAAGTCAGTGCATACTCTAAGGGTGCCCTGCTTTTTGTTGACGGGAACGGGGTTCGATACCCAGGTGGTGTACGGAATAGGGTAAATGAACCCTGCTTTTCGAAGTTTCTCGACCTCAGCCTTTACAGCGGGGAGCTTGGAAGGGTGAATGGGTCGCTGTTTCTGACGAACAGGGGGTACTTCAGGCCATGTATCAATGTGGTTTTCAATAATGGCGAGGTCGAGACCAGGCATCTCGGTATAGGACCAGGCAAAGACGTCTCGGAACTCTTGAACGAGCTTTTTGTATGCCTGAGTTTCTGCTTGAGTGCAAGATGCGCCCAGCGAGATGAGCTCAGGTTTCCCTGGTGTTGTGGAAATGTCTATCTGTATAGTGGGGGAAATGTTTGACATGTTCCCTTCTTCAAAGGCATCCGGTGCTGGGATGGGGTCTTTTAACCAATCGACCTTAGTGGGTATGAAGTCTTTCGACTCGACCGATAGCTGGTTGGATGCGGTGGATGTAGATGCTTCCGGGAGGAAGTACGAGCGATGATGCATATCATCCCAAGGGTAGTCGGGTGCAGTGAGTGTCTCCAAAATTTGCTCATCAGTATTGAAGTAGTCAGACCATAAATCAAGGGGTTCTGGTTTGAAAGTTGTTGAAATCATATAAATTGTATTAACTTCTTCCGACGAGGATGATGGCGGGGGGTGGATCTCTTCGATGAGGGGAGGAGATATCTCTAAGTCGACGTTGTTTAACTCGTACAACGCTGCTCTATAGTCAGGTAGATCGGGACAATGGTGAGAGTAGTGGCCGTAAACACTGCATATAGCACAAGGATGGTTAGTGCGCAGTGATTTGTCGCGAGGCTGTAGAGGTGGCTCTAACCTGACTACTGGGATGCTGATGTCATCGTCCAACATATTCATATTCTCTTGGAGTGCCGGTAAGTGTGGGCATTGATGAGTTGGATGTCCTATCTCATCGCATAATGAGCATTTGGGGGGAGCTCGAAACACTGGTGGGGGTTTAACTGCCTTAAAAGGTGGTATCGCAGTGTACGGTTGTGGGCCTCTGCCCCCAGTGGGCTTAGCAAGAAGAGGGGGATTCGTTGACGTCGAAGCAATTGTGAGACCAGGAGGAGGTTTCATTGACGACGAAGGGATTGCGACACCAGGAGGAGGTTGATTTGTGGTAACAATAGGTTGTACCGGTTGGAGGATGACGTTTGGTGTCGGCGGTGGAATGGGAGGTGAAATATACCACACGGGTAATCCCAATGTTAACCCGGGTAGACTAAGGGTAGCCATAACCGGGGCGCTTACTACACCCGAAGGAGGAAATAGAAAGGGGATGGTGTGGATGGGTGTAACACCGATGTGAATCGGTACCAATGGTGGTTGACTACCGGGTGTTTGTGTATTCTATGAAAGAGTACAGAGGTTTGCGACCTGGGTCTCTGGTGACGGTGGTGGGATGGCCTGGAATGCAGAGGTCATTGGTGTATCTGAGTAGAGTCCGGGTCCCACAGAAGACACAAAGGAGGTAACTGCACTAGAAGCGGGTTGTTCAATCATGGGAAGAACATTTTCGGGGGCTGCAGGGGCATTGGGATCATAGTAGGTGAGTTGGTCGATTTTGACCACGCGTCCCTCATGGGGGAACATCATGGTACGAAAAACGGAGGAGGCGACCGCTTTCATGGCGTACATGTAACTACGACCCAGTAAAAGGTTATAATCGAGCTGGGCGTTAATGACCTCTATGTCGATAAGCACAGTTTTCCCACCCAATTGGACGGGAACCTTGGGTAGTAGACCTTGAGGTTGAGCTGACCGGCCGTCATAGGCCCGCAATGCAGTGGTGGATTGCTGGAGAGTAGGGGATCCCAACTTCTGCCAAACAAATGTGGACATGACGCATGTGGAGGCACCCTCGTCGATGATACATCGATGGATGACAAGATTCCGAATAGAAACAGAAACTTGGACTGCTATGGTGGAAGGCAGACGTGGTTCGGACTGGTCCAAATCAAAGGTCATCAATTTCGAATCATTTGGGTCAATCGCCCCAATGGCGGAAAGTAGAGTCTTGCGCTGCATAGGACAGTTTTTTAAGACTTCTAACGCAGACATGGCTGCGGGAGATTGAGCTAGGTCATCTACGATGTTGTAATTTGACACAGCTCGTGCATTGGGGTTGTTGTTGATACGACGGAGAGGGAAACGAGGTGCTTTAGAGGCACCATCGAGTGGAAGAGGTGGTATTCGTAACGTCTGATCGGTGGGATTAGCGTTAGTATCCTTGTCGGCGGGGGTAGCCTCGGAGGTGGGACCATACTGGTTCCGTCGGGTTTGGATGTTGACGTCGGCAGTGGACATCATCAATAAGTGGTGAGTGCCTGAATCAAACATGGGTTGATCAGGAGCGGCGTAAGTGATTTGTTGTGGTTGCACGTTGCCCTGTGGGGGGGCTAACGGCTGAGTGTTCACCACTCCTTGTGTTGGGAAAGGGTTTTGTAGCACCAAAGGCTGTTGTTGAGGTGGTGGAGGGTTGGGTGGCAGCTGAGGAGCCGCCTGCCCTTGACGATGGGCGTCATCTGTCCATAGTTGTCGAGCTCGCTCCAGATGTGGGCAAGCGTGGGTATAGTGGCCATAGACACCACAAATGGAACAAGGATGGTTTGTTCGTAGATTAGCATTTTTGGCTTGCTTAGGTGGCCGATCGGGATTCTGATGGGCAGGCACCGCGTTATTGTTTTGCGGAGGATGGGTAGGTTGTGGAGCTTGGTTATGGTTTTGGTTGTTTCCACGGTTACGTCCTCTTCCGCGGTTTGGTTGCCCACCCTGGTTGCGTTGGTTATTTTGGTATTGGGGCTGATGTTGTTGTGCGTACACATGCCCTTGAGCATTGGGGGGATTCTGGGGAGCCGTAGGTGCGGGAGCAGGTTGCGGTGGGTAGTATGCAGGTGGAGCTGGAGGTGGTCCAGTTGCCTATTGGGGTTGTTGGTACCCCTGATTTATTGGATGTGGTAGATTAGCTGGTGCAGTTTGCTGTGGGTACTGCAACGGTTGTGGTGAGAACTGAATGGGGTTCTGTGTAGTAGGTTGAGCATAGTATGTAGGAGGTACATACGCTGATGGCGTTTGCCCATAACAATGTTGTGGACAAGAGGGTCCATGAATGTGATGGGTCTGATTTGTTGGAGCATAAGAAGTTGTTGCTCCGGAACTGGATGTATCCCTAGAGAGGTCTGGGGCGAGCATGGTGCTCACCATGCTGAAAGGTTTAGGTTGCGGGGTGATTTGGCCAATGATGCCATCAGCGGCATGTGATGCCCCCGGTGCGTCACCACGTGAAGAGTCACCTCGTGGGGCGTCAGGTATGATTGTGTATAGATAACCTGATTGGGCGTATATGAGATCAAACTGTTGGGCCTTGAGGATGGCCTCCTCTTCAGACTGGGGTCTTTCAGATGCCACATCCTTCGCAATGAGAGGGAGGAGGGATTTTAGGAACCAATCTAAGAAGATACGGTCGTCTAATTTGATTTTGCAGAGGCTTCGGCGGCGACGCCACTCATGAATGTGGTCCGTGATGTGGGTGGCCGTATTCTGTCTGCAAGACAGTAGGATCTCGACGCCCGCATCATAGCGGACAGGTAATTGGAAGAATTGTAGGAAAGTCGAGGCAAGGGAGGTAAATGTGGCATGCGTCCCATGGGGCTGCTCGATATACCATTTGGCTGCGCAGCCAGTGAAGGTGCGTTGTAAAAGCCGGAGGCGGATTGAGTCGTCCACTATGGAGTTGGAGGAACACCATAAATGGAAGGACATGACATGGTTCTGGGGGTCTTCCCCTGCCTTACCCTCAAACTTAGGGATGTCAGAGGGAAGTTTGGTGGGCATATGGGGCCACGCCGGATCATGTCTGATGGGGTCATTTGTTAGCCTAGCTAAGTCTGGCAGGTTCAGACTCGCCATGTATGGTAGGCTAGCAGGTGTGGTAACTGGGGCAGGGACATGCCTAGCCATTGTGGTATGTTGTAGGGGTCCAGTAGCGCCTAAAGGTACGCTAGGTATGGAAGGTATGTGCCCTCCCATAGGTGTGGGCTGGTATGGGTTAGCGCTTCCAAGTGCAACATGGGTTACACTTGGGTTAGGAATTGCACTAGGGATTCCTGGGATAGCACTCCCAAGTGCAACATGGGTTGCACTTGGGTTGGGAATCGTACTAGGGATTCCTGGGATGGGGTTTGTGGAAACCAAAGGGGGTATGACCCCCATGTTGGGTATACCCATGACAGGTGGTGGCCCTGTGTTAGGCATTCCTAAATGTGGAGTGTTACCCATATTGGGCATACCCAGGGGGGTAGTTGTTGCCGTGGATGATACTACAGCAGAAGGGTCTGCGGATGTTTGACCTATGGTAGTTGTAAATAGTGGATCAAATGGTGTTCCAGACATAATGGTGGTTGGTGGTAACTCTGTGGGGTTTTCGGATTGTACCTCCAAATCCAAGGTGAAGTGAGGTATGTCAGAATCGGATGACTGTCTAATTGATTGACGATGTGTCGAATCAAGGGACAAGGCTCTACGTTCGTGACGTGGAGAGCCAAGTGGACTAAACTCTGGGAGTTCGCCCTGTAGACGACGAGAGCATCTAAAATTCTCAATGGTGAGAAAATGTGTTTGGGTAAAAACTTTATCAGGTGGTGATATATATATAAAAGACTCAAAACCCTAATGCAACCAAGGGTGTAAGAAGGGGAGTGAAAAAAGAAGGCTCTCAGGCCAAAAAATCAATCCTCAAAAAAGGCACTTATTCTAGCAGTTGTGCTACAATAAGTGGAGGAATGCAACAACTGGTCAGAATACCAACATGCAAACGGCTCCTAGAAAAAATAGGTGTAACTAGACCACAGGTAGGTTGAAATCATGCAAACACCTAATCTAAAAGTATTGTGACTCAAACAGACGATATCCTCTGCAAGGTGATGAAATCCAAGTCAGACAATATGAATGTTGAGACAACGGCTAGATATCCCCCTACCGGGAGGGACACCGGGTAATCAATCCTAAAGACAGGCTACTAGGATACTCCGTTCATGACGCGTCGAGAAAAGGTAAATTTGCCGTTTGGTCCTTTGATCGCAATATCCCAATACAGGGATATCCCGAGAACTACGAATGGTAGCCCTTCGGTTACTGAATGGATTTCGGTATTCCACTCAGGCTTCCGGAACCATCCTCGCGACTTCAACCCTCCTAAGGGAGAGGCCTTCCCACAAACCGGTTGTGACCGCGCCAAAACGTACTAAGAGATTTTAGCTCCCCAATTGGACAACTTCTATGTCTCAGATGTATGAACTGAAGGGTGTTATTGGAACACCTATCCCCCCAATACTACCTAGCTACAAGAATTCTTTTAGTGTTCCCCAAGTGGGGTTAAAAGTGTGTTCAAATTAGGGTACGTTTTAAGGCTTAGTTCAATTAAGTGATCGTGTGAGTGCACGTGAGGTGTTGTAAACTGAACTTGAAAAAATTAAATGCTTTACAGGAAATTTTCAAAAAATAAAGGATTTTTCGAAAATAAAAAGCAAATAGTTATGACTTTTCACTAAAAGGAATTTAAATGCTTTTCAAAAAATAACTCAAAAAATAATGGATTTTTTGGATTTATGAAAGCAAATAATAGACTTCTTTTTAAAAGAAATAAATGGATTTCTTTGTTCAGGAAAATTGCTAAGGGCAAGATTTTAAAGAAGTAAACAAGAAAAAATTTGAATCTAGATGAAAATGCAAAATGAGTCTTTCTTTCACTTTCTTGAAAAATTTTAAAAAGATTTCTAGATATGCACTTTTAAATAGTAAAAAATTTTCAAAGCTGTAAAATATGCAGGATTTAATACTGTAAAAATGTGCTATGGGCAGAAAGTACAGTAAAAAAAAAAAAAAAAAAATTTCAAAATCGGGATGGCCGAATGAAAAAATTCAGCCGCGCGGGTTTTGACAGAAAAGCCGCGATGGACCGCGCGGGTTTCTGTCGAACAGTCGCGCTGGACCACGCGGGTTTTGGCCGCACAGTCGCGATGGACCGCGCGGGTTTTAGCCGCACAGTCGCGATGGGCAGCGCGGAAATTGGCCGCGAAGCCGCCGTGTGCAGCGCGGAAAAACGCAGAAAAGTCGCGATGGACTGCGCGACTGTCTGGCAAAAAGCCGCGATGGACCGCGCGGAAAAATGCAGAAAAGTCGCGATGGACCGCGCGGAAAAATGCAGAAAAATCGCGATGGACCGCGCGACTGTCTGGCAAAAAACCGCGAGGCGGAAGCCGTGCACGGAAACCGAGAAACGAACCCGAAAATTGAAAATTTCGGGCTGTTTATGGGGCCAAAACTCAAAGCAGCAATGGATCTGCTGTCTAAGATGACAGATCTATGGATCTAAAGGTTAAAAACTCATAAAAAACTAAGATTAAAGGCAAAAATAGAGATCTATAGTTCAAACCAAAGCGGAGTCGCCAAAAACTGTTGGCCCGGTTTTGCAACCAGGCTTAGTGCTATGGGCACCTGCTAACTAGTAGCAGCAGTTTCAATGAAAATAAATAACAATAAACTAATTAAACAAGACTATTCATGGATCTAAGCAAATATATTAAGCAAATAACAAAAATAATTTAAAATCAAGAACAAGAACATATAAAATAAAGAATTTGTATTGAAAGAATGGTGCAAGCAAGTGCTTGCGGAATTAATACCTCTAATGGTGAGGTTGAATAGCTCCAAGGATGAGCAACTCCAATCTCCAATGGTCTCTTCTCCAATGTGGTTTGCAATGGCTAAAATGCTCAAGAGAGATTTCAACAACATAAGGATGAGATAATGGATGGATGTGAAATGAGGAGCCCCTACCACCTTTTTATAGGTTTTGGTGCTAGGAAATACCATTTGTGGTTTTGTGGAAACCAAATGGTATTGACCAACATGGTTTAGGTACTTTTCCCTCCTTTTTCCTTTTTTGAATAAAAATAATATTTTAATTCCCTTTTTAATATTTTTGGGAATTTGGACCCTTTTTTAGGGTTTTTTATGATTTTCTTGGAAAAATAATATTTTTTTTAATGGAAAAAGGGGTGTACTAAGGTCTTTTGGTGACCTTTTGTTGGTTTCAGAGGCTCAGATGGTGGAAAAGTGGACAAATGGGTCATGTGAGTAAGGGAATGAGCTAGTGAGCACTTTTTAGGTGTTAACACCATCGACCTCATCATCGGTACAAGTAACCTCATCATCGACCTCATCGTCGGAACATGTAACCTCATCATTGATACAAGTAACCACATCATCCATACAAGTAACCACATCATCAATATCCTCATCATCGATACAAGTATGCACATCAATACAGGTATCCTCATCATTCACCTTACCGTCGATATAGGCAATATCATCATTGATACATGTATCCACATCGATACCAGTATCCAAATATCATCATCGACCATATCACTCCCCCTTTCGAGGAGGGTCCTTCTGAACGACACCAAGCTTGTCTCAGAAATACTCAAACTTTACTTGAGACAAAGGTTTCGTCAATATATCAGCAACTTGTTCATCAGTGCTCACATACTCAAGCTTGATAGCTCCTTTCTGCACTATATCCCGTATATAAAAATATCTGATCTCTATGTGCTTTGACTTATCATGGAACACTGGATTCTCTGTTATCTTGATACAACTCTGGTTGTCACACAGGATCACAGTGGGGTCCATCTCTAAGTCAAACAATCATGATAACAACTTCTGAAGCCATATCGCTTCACAATTAGCAGAGCAAGCAGCTATATACTCTGCTTCAGTTGCATTAAGAGCCACACTAGACTGCTTCTTGCTAGACCACGAGATCATGGAAAATCCCAGACAATAAAATCCACCCGATGTGCTCTTCCTGTCTGATACACTTCCTGCCCAATCAACATCTGTGTAGCCATACAATTTGAAGTCATGATATCCAAGATAACATAGACCAAAGTCTATCGTACCCTTTAGGTAACTCATCACATGCTTTGCAGCTATCAGGTGAACACGCCTAGGTTCCACTAGATATTGACTCAAGGTGTTCACAGCAAAGCATATATTTGGCCTAGTATTCGTCAGATACATCAATGACCCAATATTCTGTCGGTACTAAGTTACATCAACCAATTCTGACGATTCATCAACCAACAAATTCAAGTTGGAATCCATGGGAGTGGTCATGTCCTTACTTTCCAACATATCAAATCTTTTCAAGATTTCCACAACATACTTTCTCTGGTTGAGAAAGATTCCTTCTGGGCCTTGCCATACCTCCAGACCTAGTAAGTAATGCATCAATCCAAGATCTTTCATCTCAAATTTTGTATCTAGCTTCTTATTGCTTTCCATGATCTGTTTCTCATTCCCTCTCAGAAAGAGATCATCCACATACAGTAATAGTATGACAGGTTCATCATCCATAACCGTAAGGTAAGGGTTAGGATCAACTTTACTTTTGGTAAATCCCAAGCTTGTCAAGAAGCTATCAATTCTCCCTCTGTGATTGAACATCATTCACACTCTGCATTGAGTGATCTTCTGCATATCTATCTGTGCCATATCCCATCAGATGGGTCTACTGATATGAGCCTCAAGATCATTCGAACTCTATGGTGAGTTCCTTCTTGCATCCATATAAGAGAAGAATGCCATATGTATATAGAAACCATCTTCAACCTTGTAGCAAAGGTTGAAATCTGCATCACCCATGGTGATCATCAAGGTCATCAAATGACTATCGATCCTAGGTACCCGTATAAAGCTTTCTTCAATTGAATCTTGGAAGTTTTCTCGATTCGTACTTCTTATTCAATTACACCATTAAGAGAACGGTATTATCTAGCCACTTGGAGCAATCATATTGTCATGATCCTCTTCCTCTTTCTAAAAGAATCTTTTAGCAACGAGCCTTCTATAGTATGTTTGATTTGTAAGTCTTCTTGTTGAGCATCCATCACTTGTTCGGTGTTCATCATTCTTCATGATCTTTCCTACAAATCAAAGTCAATTACATGATTAGTAATACTTCATAATCATCAAATCATGTTGACATGATAACCTATTATGCATACAAATATGATTCACATAGTTATGCAACTATCTTGACCAATATTTTGGCACAACAATTTTCCATATTCTGTATGCATATAGTGGCTATCTAGATGCCTTCCATCTCTACCAGAACATACTATCGAGAGCATGTATAGCTCTCAGCATGTCAGCAAAGAGGTTTCATTCTAGATAAGCAACAATGGAATGTTTGTCCAACTTACCCATCACATGCATATTAGTAGTATATTGTTTAATGCTATATGAATACTTACACTATGCATGATATATTCTAGGAATACAAATATTCATACAACTATTACGAGCAATATCATTAACTATTCAGAGTTTCAAATAACAACCCAAATACTTATCTTTTATGTTTGTGTGGTTGCCTCCCGCTTGATCTCTATTTTTCTTCTATGATAGCATCATTATATGTCTTTGAACTGCTATCCATCTTGGACCACTATGCATGCTTAAGTGTGCACTAGTGTCATGATCTCATACATAATCATACATTGATTAGTATAGTCTCAATACTAACAAGACATTATAATTCTAAATAATCATTAGTATGTATGGTCATGATCATTTCACACACAGGTATACTTACCTAAGACCTTCACACAAAGTAGGATTTTAAAAACATACTTGGATTATCATGCTTGCTAGTTATGTCTAACATACCCAAACAATGTCTTCTTTGTTCTCTCCAATGATTTAGAGACCTTGTGCCAGAACTTGCATATCTCATAAGTTAAGCATAGTAGAACAAAGTCATGCATACCTCGTAAATAGAGCTTCTATGTGATCAAATACTATGGACGAGTCTTTGTCTTAATTTCATCATGGTCATAGAACTTGATTTGTCTTTCTTGATGTACCTGGATCTTGTTAGCAAACAACATCATCCTCATACAACACCACAGGTGCATTAGTACAATAATAAGTGTCATAACCCTAATCAATGAATGTCTTCTATCATTCACATGCATTCATACTTTTACTAAGGTGATCAGACAATCTAAAACTAATCATGATTGTACTAACCTCAATAATATGAAGACAAACATATTATAAACTTAATCATGAAACAGATTTCAAAACACACCTGTATCTTCTCAAGTCATACCTATCGAGTAGTATTCTCCATAAGGGTAAATCCCTAACCATCCAAGGTAGATCAGTTGTAAACATCTTATGTATGTTCATGGTGCTAGGATGATAGAATATTAGTGCCATTTAAACCTTCTTCATCGCTGCCCTATGAGTCTCCCAACTTTGCTAGGGTTTCTTCTTACTTGGAAACCCTAATCTTCAATCTCCTTCCTCCCACAACATTTTGATGGAGGATCAATATCTATGATGAATGGATTCAAAATCTATGATCAAAGCTTCCAATGTTGTATCAGGTGTCTCTAACATTGTATCAGGTCCTTCTAGACCTAAAAACTGAAAACCCTAAGTGAGAGCTTCCTCCTCTTCTTAGATTTCCTCCGTTGAGCCATTTCAGATGTGTCGTATTGTTTCTAGTGTATCTCTGAAATTTTGGATCTGTAGGGTCTGAAACTTCGGCCTATGATATCTTGACCTGTCATCTTTCCAATCCCATAGGTATGAGCTTTAATGGATTCTTTGAGAGAGACTTATGCCAAGTGTCGCAACATGACCTGTTTATGGGATGAAACATCATAGAGAACGTGTATAGAGTTCCACGTGTCACTATTTAAACTTCAGCCTCTGAAAAGAGGATCTGTGAAACTATATTCCGTGCCCTTACTACTGCTTTTTACAAAATTTCATTTGGAGCTTCCTAGCCCGAGATATGACCTTTTTCCCTAGGTCACCTATTTAGGACTACATTCTGGAAGAGGCAGAAACCCTAACTTGTATGGATCATAAATCACAAAGTACAATGAATCTGAGGCTGAGATTCAGACAAAAGGTACAGGGGCATGTTTTCTTCGACTTGTACAAGTTTTATATCCTGAACCTTCACCAAAATGGATTTATAGCGAATGTTCCACGATGACTAGGTTTTGCTATTCAAAACCGTAACTTTCAAATTGTCGCAAGTGAGACAAGTGTCGTAAGTGCCATACATTGCCTTCCTTCAGGCTAGCTCTTATACCATGTTAATATTCAATATGCTAAGAGAGATAACATTAGTATTACATTCCATTTCATAACAATAGCATATACAGGATCACTGAAAGAACAACAAGCACAACATAAACACAAGAGACACAATTTATCTTGGGAATTTGTCATGTAATTTTTCTTCATAACTATTGTAATCTAAGGAATTGCATCGGTTACCAATAGCACATTATACCAATATAAGAGAGATACATGCATACACACATCACACAACCATATATAAGAGAGTAAGTGGGACAACAACAAGCTTTATATTAATGAGACCAAAGAAAAGTACAATAACAAGGAAGAGATATATATATTCTTTTGTCGGCTCTACAACCTATTTATATGGATTACATTCAGTTATTCAGTTATAACTACCCAATCGATCAACTGACCGACTCACGGATTTGGGCTGACTATAGTCAGTGGAGGACCTATTTGACTAGTTGACTATGCCTCTCCAACATCTCCCCTACCGAAAAAGCGATTCTTTGTCCCCAAGAGATCAAGAAGGTAACTTAAAATTGGATCAAAATTGAACACTGTTGCAGATTGTAGTGGCGAACTAGTGGATGCAATTGAGGAGGTTGAACTGATATCGACTTCTACGATGGTTAGAACTGAGCTGAGAAATGGTCACTTGAATTATTCCCATATATAGAGAACTAGCTGATAGCATGATCAGGTACCGAACAACATATGTGCATTGAGTTTGGTATTGAACAACATCTGACAGCCCTTTGATCTTGTAAATGGCCAACGAGATAGTTAATTGTTGTTTTAGAGAAGAAAAGCATCCAAGAAAATAGTTAGATGGTCCGATATACTTTCCACATTTGCTCAAGCTTGCAAAATGGTCGGGAATGGGAACTGGGGCCTCAGGAATGTGATTGGTGGCAAGGAACAGAATGAAAAATCCTGGTCTTGGCACATCGATATTTATCGAAAAGCTCATATATCATGGAGTGGAGGGTAGATGCCATGGGCGGGGCATCGAAATGATCATATATCACACGAAGTGATGGGAAACAATCAATGAAGTGTAGCAGACAAGATGCATGATGCTCAAACATTTTTGATAGAATAACAAGGGGAAAGGGACATGCGTGGCGAAAGATAATGCCATGGTTTCCCGATGATTTTGGTGTGATGCTATAGGGGGTATGGGTGGTATTTTATAGCGGAAGTTGTGAGTGGCCAGAGAAGTTTTGAAATGATGGGGATGGGATTGAAGGGGAGGTGACAAATGTCGAAGTATGGCGTGAGGGTTGCCACATATATGTTGTGCAGCTGCTATAGATTTGCTTGAATAATCGTACACATGTCAATCAGATCGATGCCTCGAGGGTGAATTATATGCTGACATGGCGATGATTTAAATGATGAAACCTCAGGTGTAGATAACTATGACGGCTTTGGTAATGAGTAATATTTTGTGTGACTTGTGTGAAGAATATTTTGAATCATGCTTCAATCAAAAATATTCATGTGATCTTCAACAAGGTTGGTTAATCGAATGCCTATTATGAACTAGTCGACAGGTTTTGGTGGTCTATACTAGACACCTTCCGTTAGTCGGTTGGTCGTGAGAGTATGTTTGTAGTCTATTCTCCAATTGTGAATTATCTTCATGTTCCCTGGTCCAATATACCTTCATTGTGAGATAATTATTCTCTGTCAACCATCCATGATTTAGAGCTCTTTTATATAAATTTTGTCCTTGAGTGCAAGTTAGTTTTTTTTTTTTTTTTATGTTTTTCAACTAATACAATTAAGGTTAGTTAGAAAAGTTAAGTAATTTTATAAACTTGGGGCACGATAGTCAACCAAATGGTGATACGGCCATTCAGTCAGCGTCATGCCCATGCTAATATTTATAGCACTTCAATCTTGCACCATTGATGACTTTGGAAAAAGGGTTTCCTTGTAGTGTTCTTAGCTGAACCGATCCATTGTGATTTATTTCTTCGACAACATATGGGCCGAGCCATGTTGTATGCAATTTCTTAGGTTTTCCTTTAATGCAACTGGCATAAAGTAGTGCTAAGTCACCAATTGATATGTTTTTGCTTTTTTAATATTATGATCATGCCATGCTTTTTGTTGTTGTTTTTGTACTTCCTGGTGTTGGATGGCTATCTTACGTTGTTCTTCTAGCTTGGATAGGTCGAAGTGGACCTATATTTGTAGCTTTAACAATATCCAAGTGAAGTATATCTACAATAATTGGTTCCTATTGCTTAAAGTGTAGCGGAAAACCTGCTTCTTGTCCATAAAAAAGTTTGAATGGTGTCTGGCCAGTCGACCATTTGTTCACTGTCCTGTATGCCCATAAAAGTGATGGTATCATGTCGTCCCAATCATCTTTTTTAGTACTACAGATCTTTGTTAAAATTTTAGTTAATGTTTTGTTAAATTATTTGATTGTGGATTATACGAAGAACTCTTCTAGTGATCGATCATAAATTCCTTTAGTAGTACCGATATCGTCTTATTAAGAAAATGTCTCCCTATGTCTTTGATGAGAGTGAGAAGAAAAAAAAAACCTTGTGATGATATTGTCATATATGAATTTTGTAGCTTCTTCATTGGAACATGCTTCGACAACTTCAGCTTTTTCCCATTTAGTAACATATTCGACTCCGGTGATAATGTATCTAGATCCCGTTCATCGGCCAGGTACTGGAAATGGTCCAGTGAAGTCGATTGCCCATATTTCAAATATTATACTAGGATTGATATGAATCAATGGAATTTCATTCTTTGGTAGTAGTCGACCTAATATTTGACATTTGTCGCATTTATTTACTTGATTTTTGCAGTCTTTATGGAGTGTCGACCACCATAGAACAGACTATAAAAAATTTCATGCAGTCGTATCAGCATGATAGTGCCCTCCAGTAGGTCCACTATGAGCTTCATCGATAATATCTAGGCATTCATGTTTTACTATGCATCGTCTTAGTATGTCATCAATTCCAATCTTATACAAGAATCCATTCATTAAAGAATATGGTGCAGCTTTCATCACAAGTACCTTTCTTTTATTTTCTTGCAATCCTTTAGGGGCTTGACCTTGCTCAAGGAATTCTTATTTTCCAGAATTATGTTGGTATGGATTCAATGCGAAATAAATGGGCATCGGGCAATTCGCCATCGATTCCGTCAAATCTTCTCCTGTTTCAACCTGTGACAGGTGCTCAGGTCCGACATTATTTTTTCCTGATTAGACAATGATTCCGAATTCAAACTCCTGGAAAAATAGTAGCTATCTGCATAAATGAATTATTGAATAGATGCTTGAGCGCTTGATTATTTGTATAAAATTTAAATGGGTTAGCCAAGAGGTAACGCCGATATTTCTGCAGTGCAAAAACCATACCCAAGGCTTCTCGTTCTGTGGTAGAATAGTTTCTTTCATCCTTATTTAAATTCCGACTGGCATATGCATTCAAATGATCCATTTCGTCTTCTCCTAGATGGGTAATAATTGCACCCAACTGCAATGCCTGAGGCGTCGATATGAACATGAAACAAAATCGACCAATTTGGGAACCTCAAGATTGGTGCTTCAATTTGGGAATCTCAAGATTGGTGCTTCAAATGACTATGAACATTTCCTTTTAAGTCACTCAAATGAATATGCACATTCTTTCGACCATTTGAAATATTGATTTTCTTTGAGTAATTCTTCCAACAGATATATGTCATGTCAGAGTAATGCTTGATACATTTTCGATAATAGCCTGTGTGACCGAGAAGTATTCTGACTTGATTTGGATTCACTAGAGGTTTTAAGTCGAGGATCAATTTAATCTTTTCATAATCGAATTTGATCCCTTCTTTACATACAATATGTCCAAATAAGATACCGATTGGAGTTGCAAAGATGCACTTTTTAATGTTTAGTGATAGTTGGATTTGTCGACATTGTTCTAACATCAGTCGAAGATACTGGATATGATATCTTAAAAGTGAGTATAATGTCCAGTCATCTGAGTAGACAACCATAGTTTTATATATGTATTATTGAAATGATTTTACCACTATCCTGGAAAATGCCATTGGTGCATGCTCTAGTCCAAATGGCATAAATTTATAGGAAAATGATCCAAATTCACAGACAAATGTCATTTTCTGTTGGTATTCCTTTACAATAGGGACTTGATTGTAGCCTGAAAATCCGTTTGTGAAAGAATATCATTCATGTCCTGCAACTTTGTTGATAATTTCGTTGGCGAAAGGTGTGGGGAATGGATCAGTTAATGTGACTTTATTCAATCCTCTGAAGTCGACGCATATTCTTAATTTTGTAGGATCATGTTTCTTTGATTGGATGACCATAGGACTAGCCCATTCATACTGATCAACTAGGTATATTATTCCTGTAGCAAGCATATTCTCAATCTCCTTTTTAACTATATCCTTATATTTATGTGCCAACTTATAAGGTCATTTCTTGACAAGATTGGCATCTGGCTTTATTTCGATCCTCATTTCGCCCATTTATTGGACTATTCTTCTTGAATATTTATGTATCATGCAAAAACATTTTGACATTCTTTTAGTAAGTTGGTAATGTCGACTATTTTCTGATCATACCAATAATCTCCAATTTTTGCCAACTTTGGTCTGTTGTCGTTCGAGATGTCGAATTATTTTAGTTTGATTTCCACATCCATCCATTATGGTGCTCTTTGTTCATTGATATTTCCCTCCCCTTCTTTAAATTCTGTAAAATCCCGGGGAAAGTCGCTTGCAATCAATCTTTCTGGTTCTTCCTTCCCTTATGTACTAATTTTCATCAATGTTTTTATAGGATTTTGAACTTGAGGATGTTGTCTTTTCCATTAAAAACTCTTGCTCAATGTTTTATCATTTTCAAGCTCAAGTCGTGTCGATTGGCATATTTTTCTTGTTGTAAGATTGTTGCAGGTTAGTTGAGGTCATTTTGTCGTGTTCAACATATTATTCTCCTTCGTCGGTTGGATACATTTTTTTATTTGTTTGACTGCTTATTTTATGTTTTCTTCTTCTGGGATGAAAGAAAAGTCTTTGATGAAATTTTCTTTAAGTTCCGACCAATTGAATGTGTCTCCTCGAGCTTCTTCCATATTGTACCACTTGATTCATAGATCTTCGAGTATATTTGGAAAAAGATGAGGGTAGAGTCTTTCATCTCGGTATCCAACTCATTTCCATTCATGTTCACATAAACTTATATGACGAACTAGATCTTGGCCTCGTGTGAATTTAGGTATTATGATTTGTGTTGTAAGATTTTTCCTCCAAACCGTTCAATAAATTATTGGAAGAATTGGTCCAAGTTTGCAGATGAGATTGATGTGTATCCCACCACCTTTCTTCTTGTCTAGTAAATATTTCAACCAAAGTCTGGAGTTGACCCTGTTCATCGAAATTTCTAGATACTTCTTCAATATGAGCATTCAAATATTCTTGTTCTTTATATCAGAGTGGTGGAATACTCGTCGGTTCCTTCTTCATTGGAATGATAGTCAAATATTCTTTGATTTTATTTTCAAATATTTTTGGAATGACAGATGCAGTAAAACATTGCCGCGTTCTTTTTCTAGGTATGAATTCAACAAACCGACAGTCACGAGCTTGTGCTTCATAGTTTTCAATTTTCCAATCATATAATTTTGAGTTAGAGTTGCACCCAATAGACAAAGGAGTCCCCAATATTAGTTCTCCATGATTATTGGGTTCGATGAAATGTTCATTTTTGTGGAATATTTGATATAGACGTCGGATGTCTTCATCATGATCATCAGGTTCCTCCCAGGGTTTTGCTTGAGATGGATTGATAGGTACAATTTCTTTTTTCCCATCTCCTCTGAGTTTAATCCTTTCTTTTTCCAGTGAAATGGAAGCTTTCATGTTTCGTCCCCAAGGTCATCTGACTAGTGCTAGAAAATATTTGGCCCCTTCTCGTGGATCAATAATCTCAAAGTCGATATGTGTGGTTATACCCATGATTGAAGTTTTTACATTTCACCACACGCCAATGGATTCAATTAGTCCTTGGTTGTCTAATTTGAGATATATCCTTGATCCTTCAAGTTGTGGTCGACTAATACTTTCCCATGTCAATCTGGTCATGATGTTTGTTTGCCGCGCAAAGTTGAGGATGACTTGTGGAATGTGAAATCCGTCGACTTTTAGATCTACGAGAGGATCTATATCGATTTTCTCTTTTTGATTTAGAATGCATAGTATTTTAGTAGTTTTTTCATTTTGGCCATTATTTATGAGAAGATGCATTAAGTCAATTAACCTTACCACATCTTCTTCTTTTGTTAATAGGTGGAGTAAGTCATTGAGTATTTTACTTTTATTTTCTTCCTTAATTTCTTCAGATTCTATTTGTGAGAATATTTTTGAGGAATTATTGACTATATATTTTTTCTTTGTCGGGTTAGGATAATCTTCCTGCCTATTGTGCAGTCAGGTGACCTGAGGGTTATCTCCCCTAGTATTTGTGCCTCGTCGAGTAATTATGTGCAAATTTTTAGTGCTACAAGCTTCATTCTTAGAGATACACGACAAAATGTTAACAATTTTTCTTTTGTTAAGGGTGTCTAACATGATGGGGCACTCTTCGAGATTGTGCTCCCCAACTCCACACTTTGTACAAAATTTTAAGTTAGTCTTGTCCTTCCACAGAAAATTAGGACTAAAATGTTCTTCACTAAAACATACATAGTAGTGTGGTCGACTCCAACCTGGTGGTCGGTACCCCCAATTATTGTAGTTTATGCCTTGACCATTGTATCCTCCTCGTCAGTTGTTTCCATAGTTGCAATGGTTGTTATTGCGATTACCCCATCCTCGTTGATTGGTTGTCTGCGTTTGATAGACTGTGTGGTGATTTTATTTAACTTTTAAATTATTTATGCACTCTGCAGTCGAGTGTTGTGTCGTTCAACAAATTTCACACCACTTTGGATTGACATTATCAACATTATATGGGCAATCTGTAATTGTGTGGGGCTCAAATATTTACATATGTCACAAAAATAAGTCATTTGCATCATCTGGATATTTTCTGGGTTCCTTTCTTCGGGAAATATATTCAGTCTTTCTTATGGTATTCTCATTTCTCTTTGCTAAACATAATAATTATTGTGATAGCTTCTATCATCGTAAGGGAATGTTTCCTTAGTGTGCTCTTCATTAGAATATTTAGTGCACCATAGATCCTTATGTCGCAGAGTCAAATGCTGCATCGATTTATCCATCCTCTCGATTCTATCTTGCATTTCTCTGTCGATGGTGCGACTCGAATGATTTGAGTTTGATACAATTCTTAATGCTTTCTTCAGGGTGTCTTCATAGGTTGTGTAGTCATGCATCATCAACAAATTTTTGATTCTTTCGGCTAGTCTGTTGAAAAAAAAATTGAATGACTGCAACATGGTCTATCTTGACAAGCATTTGGCTGAGGAGATCTTTAAAAATTCTATCATATTCTGGGACATATTCTCCAACTCTTTGTTTAATCTGCTTCAGGTGGTGTCCTGCCAAATGCTTTGAATCGTCAACCTTGAAGTCGTCTATAAATGTGTCTTTGATCTACTTCTTTGTTTTCGGACCTTCCAAAAAAATCATGTACCATGTGAGTGCATGATTTCTGAGCCCACTTGCAAACTGTGCAATTTGTTGATTTTCATCATCAATTAGGTTAGCTTTCCACAAGGCTTCACACACAAACCAATGCTTTTTAGGATCTCCATCTCCTTCAAAAATAGGAGTATTGACTCAAAGACGTACAACCATATTGCTATTTTTATGATATTTTGGACTTACTAATTGATTACTGAAAGAACTTACTATTAGATTACTACTGGTGACTTGTGATGAATGTGACTGCTACCAAGACACACGTATTTCCTCTACAGATTCCTCTTTATTAGGTCGAGATCCAATGAGTTGGAAGGTTCTATTAATAATGTTGTTGGCAGGGGGGTTACCTCGATGTGTTCTGAATAAAATAAATTGAAAGAGTGTCTCTCGAACTCAAGAGTGAAGGTAATCCAATTACCTCACTCTGGTTGCGGGATCATTAATTTATCTACGATTCTGCCACATTGGTCTAGTCAGTTCCAAATACTAGAGTCACCTGGTCATAACCCCATGTTGCACTTGACGATCTGTCTAATAGTCGGTCCAATCGTCATTATCATAGGTACAAAATTGATGGGAGTTGAAGCATCTGGAATTGTGATGCACATTTTCTGGGGGGTCAACACCATTGCATTTGACTGATATTTTGATGTCAGCACCTCACCCTCTTCTTCAACTGGTTGAATTTCCCTCGACTTAGGTAGGACTTTTGGTTTCTCGACTGTCTCCTCTGAATTTTTCAAGCCTCTCTTATTATGTAACGGGATGGCAATCTCCCTCAATTTATCTTATTGTTTGTATCTTTTTTCTCTCTCTAGTATTTGTATATCTTCTATTTTCTTATGGATGGCTAGACATTTATTCCTTCAGAGTGGGCTTGAATTTTTACATGCCTTCATTTTCTTTTCAACTAGCCTCCAACTTCTTTATTTAGAACACATCTTTAGCGACCCCCCCATTACCGACCTGACTCTTATTGGATGACGGATATGAGGTCAATAATGGTTGTCATTTTTTTAGAAAGTACTCCCATTGTTGTTCGTTCACGAACCATTCCCAATCTTTTTGTTTCTTTTCCCAATGCGTCGTTGCATGCACTTATAAGGGTGACTGGGGTTCAATGATATGTCTGGTGCTATTCTCAATAAAAATTTTTATATAGCAAGCTTGGTACAAAACAAAAAAAATTCTCATGGAATTCAGTATAAAACTTATGTCTCATTTTGTTAGTAGATACTTTATCCTCTATGGATTTTTCTTCGCAAGTTTTTTCGAACCAATCATACAAATTTGTGCTACCTCCATTATAAATCTTCCACATCAACAAATTTTCATTATGGGCGTCCAATATGGTCAAAAATAACGGCCAGGAACTTCTTTATCTCGCCAGGAATAGTCTCTATAAATTTCTCATGGGCCTCAGTGAAGAATCTATGCCTTTCTTTTGCTAATGTTAATTTGTACCGTCATGAATAATTTTGAATATAGTTTGCTACTTTCTTGTCCCACCATTCTCGGATTTCTGTCTTTGTTGGCATTTATGCATCCTTCTCATTTCTTCACGATGTGTACTACCAGCAATGTAACCAATGTTGTAGTTTAGGGAATTGCATCGGTTACCAGTAACACATTATACCAATATAGATAAAGAGATACATGCATACACACATCATACAACCATATATAAGAGAGTAAGTGGATCAACAACAACGAGCTTTATATTAATGAGACCAAAGAAGAGTACAATATCAGTGTAGAGATACATAAATTTTATTGTTGGCTCTACAACCTATTTATATGGATTGCATACAGTTATTCAATTACAACTACCTAGTCAGCCGACTAACCGACCGACAGCTTTGGGCCGACTATAGTCGGGGGAAAGTTAAATTTTCAAAATTTACTTCAATCTGATCTAGGATCTTAACTGAGAGAACAACATGTACAGCAAATCTACAGCATATCAATCATGGACACAATAATGCAAGCACACAAGAGACACAGAGTTTACTTGGGGAAAACCATAAAGGTGAAAAACCCCAATAACTTCCTCAGAGATAGATAGAGCAATCATACAACCAGAATACAAGAGATAGTCTTCTCCTAGCAGCAAAGCCTCCTCCTCCACAAGTGTGCCACTTTCCACAGTGTGAGTGAGAGAATAGAATGTGTAAAATGAGAGAGACACACTCTCTATTTATACACTAACTTGACTTGACCTTTACTCAACTAGGTCGGCCTCAACTTAACTACTTAACATAATGCTGACTAGGCTGACCCCCACTAGGGTGGTCTAATAACCCTTTGACCCACATGGCCGACCCCCAATAGGGTGGTCTAATAACCCTTTGACCCACATGACTTATACAGGGCCAACCTTAACAAGGTGGTCTAATAACCCATCAAGTATAAGTTACGACACTTACAATATAAATGACGACACTTCCGTATAGAGGAACAATAACATCTCTATAGGAATACAACCACTTCCGTATAGAGGAATAATAACATCTCTATAGGAATACAATATACATATATGTGAAATACATTCCGAAGTTACATATACATCAAGACTCCCTCTTAACTATGAAGGTATTTCTCGACACAGGTTTTCTAGCACAAGTCACCTTCTCTAGATCATCGTCACTGGATAATCGTCATCGATTCATCATCATCGTCACTGCTGTTTCTATCTCAATAAATCTCTGAATCTACTTGTCATAGGAAGTTCTACAGAGCCAGTCCTTTTTCATACTGGATCTAGGCCCACCACCTGCAGGTCTTTGTCATCACTGGCCATACTGTGGAATTCTCAGGACTTATTACGTGCGTCACAAAACCTGGCTGCAGCATCCCAGGCTATTACGAGCACACAGCTCTACCTGTAGGATCTCCCAGGAGCACATTACATGTGACCCATCACAAAACCTGGCCGAAGCATCCCAGGCTGTTACGAGCACATAGGTCTACCTGTCGGATCTCACAGGAGCACATTACATGTGATCTCACCACAAAACCTGGCTGAAGCATCCCAGGCTGTTACGAGCACACAGCTCTACCTGTCGGATCTCCCAGGAGCACATTACATGTGGTCCACCACAAAAACTAGCTGAAGTATCTGAGGCCTTTTTCATCCTGTCCAGATCTCCCAGGAGCAAATTACATGTGGTCATGGAAAAACCTGGCTGAAGCATCTGAGGCCTTTTTCATCCTGTCCAGATCTCCCAGGATCAAATTACATGCCATAGGACAAAACCTTGAAAAATCATCTGCCAGATATCCCAGGGCACTAATTACATGCCATAGGAAAAACCTTGAAAGACTATCTGCAGATCTCCCAGGGCACAAATTATATGTCCTCCCAAGCAAAACCTCGAAAGAGCATTTGCCAAATGTCCCAGCATACGAATTACATGCCATAGGCAAAACCTCGAAAGACCATCTGCAAATCTCCCAGGGCACAAATTACATGCTTATCTGCACAACCTGATCCACGGCCACAAAGTATCATCTGATACTCACCATACATCATCCTGGTGTACACATGATCATCCTGATCATCATCACTGCAACATCCTGCTGCATGTCATCTGAAGAAGCTCGTCATCCACGATCACCCTGATCATACAATGCATCCATCTGATGCACACCAAGTATCTACCTGATACATATCATCATACATAGTGTATCCACCTGATACATAGATACATGATCCACACAATGTATCCATCAACATACATGATCTACCTGATACATATCAATATACATGATCTACCTGATCATACAATGTATCCTCCTGATACATATACAGATACATGGTCCAAGCATCCAACATGATGCATATACACAATACATACAAATGATCCAACCGATCATATCCAGCATCCAACCTGATGCGTACATACATATAAATGATCCAACTGATCATATCCAGCATCCAACATGATGCACACATACATATAAATGATCCAACTGATCATACAAAGCAGAAACTAGAACATCATCCTGATGCTCATCATCCAGCGCTTACATCCACAGCCATGTGAAGAATTCTCCTTCCAACATGCTTGGAATTGCTTCAGAAAATGTGTCCATCACTTCTTCCTCGAAGTGTCATCAATCTGAAGAACACCAAGCCTCTCCCTGAAGTACTCAAACTTCACCCTCGCTAGTGGCTTCGTCAGCACATCTGCAATCTGCTCGTCCGTCGCAATGTACAGGAGCTTCACAGCTCCTCTCTGCACCATATCCCTGATATAGTGATATTTTATCTCTATGTGTTTCGACCTGTCATGAAACATTGGGTTCTCAGACAGCTTCACACAACTCTGGTTATCACAGAAGATACCAGTAGCATCCAACGGGAGATCAAATAATTCAAACAGTATTTTCCATAGCCATACTACCTCACAACTAGCTGAACAGGCTGCAACATACTCTGCCTCAACTGTACTCAGTGCTACGCAGGACTGCTTCCTGCTAAACCAAGAGATCACACCTAATCCCATAATGAAGTAGCACCCAGATGTGCTCTTCCTATCTGCAGCTCTGCCAGCCCAATCTGAATCAACATAACCATGTAGGTTAAACTTTTGATTCGCTTCATACTTGAGCCCATAATCCACTGTACCCTTCAGGTACCTCAGAACATGCTTTACAACAACCAAGTGAACACTCCTCGGATCCGTCAGGAACTAGTTCAACGTGTTCACCGCAAAGCAAATATCGGGTCTCGTGTTCGTCAGGTACGTCAAGGACCCAATCATCTGACGATACATAGAGACATCAACCGGCTCAGATGAAGCATCACAAAGACGCTTCAGATTCGATGCCATAGGTGTGGCCATGGCCTTGCAATCCATCATCCCGAACCTCTTCAAGATCTCTACTGCATACTTCCCTTGTCCAAGGAAGATTCCATCTGTACTCTGCCACACCTCCATGCCAAAAACAAATAGTGCATCATCCCCAAGTTCTTCATCTCGAACTCGGCAGCAAGCTTCCGTTGCGTGTCGGCAATCAATCTATCTTCACCTGTAATAAACAAGTCATCCATATACAAAAGTAGTATCACTAGATTGCCTTCCTCAACCTTGTAGTAAAGGTTGGAATCGGCTTTCTTCTCGGTAAAGCCCAACTGGATAGAAAGCTGTCTATCCTACCATACCAAGTTCTGCACACATATATGACTACACCATGTTGTCTTGAAATTCATCTGGTGTATCTTCTATTTCATCACTCTTATATTTATTTATGCTGACATCTGTAGCATGCTTGATCTGATAGTTCCATTTGGAAGTCACAACAGACTTCCCTTCAGCTCTTGGGATCGCATCCCAAACATCGTTCTTCATGATCGACGGATCATGGCATTCTTCCCGTATCTTGGGAACTTCAATATCTTCAATAGATAATTTTGTTGCTTGAACAAATGTTGTAGTCCTTCTTTTGTAGGTGAAGATATACGGTCTTTCCTACAAAACAGGTTAAATTGCATGATTAGAAACATCTCATAATTTTTAGAACAAATTCTTACACATAAATAAATATGTCATACAGTCATGCAATTATCTTAGCCAATGCTTCAATACAACATTTATCCATATCCCGTAACTTTCTAGATGCCTTCCAATCTCTACCAGAACATTGTTAAGAGTGTGCACAACTCCCAACATGTCAACAGAGAGTTTTCATTCTAGATAAGTAGAAATGGAATGTTGTACAGTGCCATAGGCCACTTACCCATGCATATTAGTAGTATATTGTTCATCAATTCAATTATTCTAATATGCATAATACACAACCTAATTCTAGGAACATCAGTATATACATTATTGAATAGTATTATTTAAGAAATGACAAATCAAATACTTATCTTTGTTTGTTCATTGGGTGGAATCCCTCTGAGTCTTCGCTTCCTTGCAGGAGCTACTGGAGGCCTAATCTAAAGTAGCTTCTTGTGGAATGTAGAGAGATGGTCAACTCCCTTTGAATATCTGCATCCTTGCAGAAACCACTGGAGTGTACTCCCTCTTGATCTTTGCTTCCTGGATTACTTGTCCTTGAACTTATATTCATTCTCGATCCCTATGCATGCTTGTTAGTATCATCATTGTGTTATCCTCTAGGTCTCATACGTAATCAAACATTCATTAGTATAATCTTAATATTATCAAAACACAATAATCTCAAGCATGTATAGTCAAGATCATTTCAAACACAGATAATAAACATTAGTATTCAAGGTTTCAGGGAAGTCTTCTTTTACTCATGCATATTCTTATTTGATCATAGGACTCTTTTGGTTAGTTAAATCATCAATCAAGATAAGAGATATAATATGCATAAAACCCGTGATTACTCAAACCTATACCTTCATGATTCTTCTGGTTAGTCATATCATCAATTATGGTAAGAAACATAATATGCATACAACCATGACTATTCAAACCTATGACTTCATGAATAATCATTATCAACAACACAACAGTATAAGATCCTAACACAAGGTTTTTGATGTATATGTAACTTCGGAATGTATTTCATCTGTATATTATATATATATTTATTGTACCCTTATAAGAGATGTGTTATTCCTCTATAAGGAAGTGTCGTCATGTGGATTGACAAGTGTCGCAAGTGTGTGTACTTGCCGATGGGTTATTAGACCACCTTATGGGGTCGGCCCTGATTAATATATAATATAATGTGGGTGTATCTAAGTAGACAAGTCGGCCCCAGTAGGTCACTGGGCAAAAAGGTGAGTATAAATAGAGATAGGAGATCTCTATTTTACTCACTCAGAAAAGTATCTATCTCTCTCTCTGAAAAGTGGCGCACTAGTGAGGAGGAGGAGGATCATCTGCTAGGAGACTATCTCAGTGTTATTTGGTTGTATTTTGGTTGAGCCGTTGCTCTCTCTATCTCTGAGGAAGTTGTGGGGTTTTTCACCTTAGGGTTTTCCCCACGGAAACTCTGTGTCTCTTGTCTCTATGCTTTTGATTCTTGTGATGCTTGTGATGCTTGTCATATTATGATTGTCATGCATTGATATACTGTAGATGTTATTCTCTCAGCAAATATCCTATAGTATTGTGATTTAATACTAAAAATTTAACATGGTATCAGAGCTTAACTGAGAAGAAGACATTTTGCAGTGACGGAAGCTTGTATTCCTTGTTTCTTGGGTTTCTCTCCACATATTTTTGAAATTCAGTATAGTATATTGGATCTACTCATCAAGGCGCATCTATCTGTCCAATCAGAATTCAGTTCCGAGCATTTTCAGATTTGGCCCTAAAAATTAGGGTTTCCACAAAAATATGAATTTCTGGAAACTGAAGGCACATCTGGAAGCTCCTTGCAGAAATCGAAGGTTAGAGCTTTGGATCGAGATTTTTGGCTGGGTAGATCTCCGAGAAACTCAAACCCTAATTCAGGGCTCTCCCTAGTGAACCCGGGAGGACAAAAAGGCAATTTTGAAGGGCAAGACTTTGCTGATCTCAATTTCTGAATGTACTAGGCTGATCAGCTCTCCAAGGCGCATCTTTCTATCCTTTCAGAATTTTGAAATTCACATTTTGAATTTTTAGGGTTTCTCTGACAAACCCAAATCCAGGACCAGATCCAGTTTTCAGCACTTCAAGTGGTAAGTCCTAAATCCTTTCTATTTCCATTTGAAGTACTCTTAAAAGATGTCTCTCCACACCAAGCTTGAGGATAAGCTTGAAGGGGATGATAACTTCCGAGACTGGAAGTATAGGATTGGATTAATCCTGGAAGAGAATGAGTTGGACTCATATGTGAAAGAAGACATCCCTATCCCAGAGGATGAAGAAGCCAAGGCATTGCACAAGAAGAACTTGGTCAAGGCAAAGAGAATCATTACTGATTCTATCAAAGACCATCTCATACCTCATGTGTCTTCTCTTAAGACACCCAAAGAGATGTTTGAATCTTTGACCAAGCTATTTGAAGGAAAGAACATAAATCGGAAGATGACCCTGCGGAACCAATTGAAAGCAGTGAAGTTTCAGAATGGAGAAACCATTCAATGTTACTTTTCAAGGGTCTCCTAGATAAAGGAACAATTAGAAGCAGTAGATGAAATGGTGGAGAATGGTGAAGTGGTGATGACCACTCTAAATGGCCTACCCAGGTCATGGGATTCCTTTATTCAAGGAATTTGTGCAAGGAAGAAATTGATCTCCTTCAACAGATTGAGGGAAGAATGCTCTCAAGAAGAAGCTAGACTTATAGCTCGTGAGAAAAAGATGGGAGGAGAAGATCAAGCTCTTGCAGCTCACACCAAAAGAAGCAAAACCAAGAAGGATCACTCTCACCACAAAAGATTCCATCAAAAGAGTAAGAAGGACCTAAGATGCTTCACATGCAATGAGAAGGGTCATTTTGCTTCAGATTGTCCCAAGAACAAAAGGGATAATAACAACAACTCTAGTAAAAAGAAGAAGGGCAGCAAAAGAAGGTTTCATGCTCATGCTGCCGAAGATGATGAACCTCCAAAGAAGAAGGCTAGGGCAGAAAGTAGTAGTGATGATGACTCATCAAGTGAAGAAGAATATGTTCTAATTTCTGCTCTTACAGGTACCATCTCCCATGGATGTAATGATTGGTTGATTGATAGTGGGGCTTCCAAACACATGACTGGGTTTAAAGAATCCTTTGTGAACCTATCTGAACATGAATCACCCCATAAGGTGAAACTTGGGGATGATTATCAATACCCAATCAAAGGAAGTGGTGAAGCCTCCTACAACCTAGATTCTGGAAAATCATTGAAGATGAAAGAAGTACTTTATGTACCTGGGCTCAAGAAGAACTTACTCTCCATCTCTACATTAGATGCAAAAGGTATGAGGGTTGCATTTGTGGATGGCCAAGTCCTAATGTGGCCAAAGGGAAAGACCATAGATGATGCAGTAGTAATTGGAGAGCAAGAGGGAGGCTTGTATAAATTAAAGGGACAACCTGAACATGCCATGGTGCATGAATCCATGGAGCCAAGTGAACTTTGGCATAGAAGACTTGCTCACATGCACTATAGAGCACTTCCAATTGCAAGCAAGGCAGTAGAGGGTCTTCCTGAAATCAAGACCAAACATGAAGGTGTTTGCAAAGGATGTGCAAAAGGTAAGAACACTAAGAAGGCTTTCCCAAGTAGTGAAAGCAAAGCAAAAGACATCCTGGAAATCATCCACTCAGATGTATGTGGCCCTATGTCATCCAGTTCCCTGAGTGGGTATGTTTACTATGTATCATTTATTGATGACTTCTCCAGGAAGACTTGGGTATACTTCTTGAAGGGAAAAGATGAGGTGCTTGATAAATTCAAGGAATTCAAAACCTTGATGGAAAATCAAACTGACAAGAAGATCAAAACATTCAGATCCGACAATGGTGGAGAATTCACCTCAAATGACTTCAAGAAGCTTTGCAGTGATTCAGGGATTAAGAGGGAGTTGACTGCTCCTTATAATCCTCAACAAAATGGAGTTGAATAAAGGAAGAACAGAACTATCATGGAAGCAGCAAGGGCAATGTTGCATGACCAAGATCTTCCTATGCATCTATGGGCAGAAGCAGCTAGAACAGTTGTATATGTGCAGAACAGAACACCCCACAAGATATTGGACAACAAGACACCAGAAGAAGTCTTTTCTGGTAAGAAACCTGAAGTCAGTCATCTCAGAATATTTGGTTGTCCAGTATACACTCATGTCCCAAAGGAAAAGAGGACTAAACTAGATCCTTCAGGAAAGAAGGGTATCTTTGTGGGTTACAGTGAAAGCGCAAAGGCTTACAGAATATACTTTCCAGGGTTCAAGAACATTGATGTCAGCAGGGATGTAACATTTGATGAAAACTCAACATTCATCAAATCAAGGAAGGCACCTACCGAAATCTATGAAGAACCTAAGGAAACAAGATTTCAGGATACTACCATGACTGAAGCAGTTCCAGAAACTGTTCGTGAGTTTGAAGATCCACAAGAACCTGTAGATCCACCCCGTGAGAATAACTCTCACAAAAGGAAACCTGTATGGGCTAGAGAGCTCATTCATGATGCAGAAAGATTTGGCATTCCAGAAGAAGAACACAGAGCAAAGAAGAGAACCAGATCACACACCAGTTATGTTGCTTTACTCTGTGACATTATGAACAAAGAGCCTTCTAGTTATGAAGAGGCAGCAGAAAAGAAAGAATGGAAGGATGCTATGGTTGAGGAATACCAATCAATAATGAAGAATGATGTTTGGGATGTTGTCCCAAGACCTAAAGAGAAGTCTGTTGTGACTTCCAAGTGGATCTACAAAATCAAGCATGCTGCAGATGGCAGTGTGGAAAAATACAAAGCAAGATTCGTAGCTCGTGGTTTCTCTCAAAAAGAAGGAATAGATTATGAAGAAACCTTTGCACCTGTAGCCAGGTATACTTCCATCAGAACAGTACTTGCTCTGGCTGCAGCAATGAAATGGAAAATACACCAGATGGATGTCAAGACTGCTTTCCTGAATGGTGTAGTAGACGAGGAAGTATATGTGGAACAGCCACTCGATTTTGAAATACATGACAAGGAATCATATGTATGCAGATTGAAGAAAGCCTTGTATGGCTTGAAGCAAGCTCCCAAAACCTGGTATGGTAGGATGGACAGTTTCCTATCTAACTTGGGATTTACTAAGAGTAAAGCAGATTCCAATCTTTACTACAAGGTTGAGGAAGGGAATCCAGTGATTCTACTCCTGTATGTGGATGACCTATTTGTGACAGGAGATGACAGACTGATTGCAGATACTAAGAGGAAGCTTGCAGCTGAATTCGATATGAAAGATTTGGGAATGATGCACTATTTCCTAGGTATGGAGGTGTGGCAGAATACAGGTGGGATATTCCTTGGTCAAGGGAAGTACACAGTAGATATCCTGAAGAGATTCGGGATGATGGATTGCAAGGCCATGGCCACACCTATGGCATCGAATTTGAAGCTTCTATGTGACACTTCATATGATCCAGTTGATGTCTCTATGTATTGTCAGATGATTGGATCCTTGATGTACCTGACGAACACGAGACCAGACATTTGCTTTGCTGTGAACACATTGAGCCAGTTCCTGACGGATCCGAGGAGTGTTCACCTAGTTGTTGTAAAGCATGTTCTGAGGTACCTAAAGGGTATAGTGGATTATGGGCTCAAGTATGAAGCGAATCAAAAGTTTAACCTACAGGGTTATGTTGATTCAGATTGGGCTGGCAGTGCTGCAGATAGGAAGAGCACATCTGGGTGTTGTTTCAATATGGGATCAGGTGTGATCTCTTGGTTTAGCAGGAAGCAGTCCTGTGTAGCACTGAGTACAGCTGAGGCAGAGTATGTTGCAGCCTGTTCAGCTAGTTGTGAGGCAGTATGGCTACGGAAGCTACTGTCTGAGTTATTTGATCTCCCGTTGGAGGCTACTAGTATCTTCTGTGATAACCAGAGTTGTGTGAAGCTGTCCGAGAACCCAGTGTTTCATGACAGGTCGAAACACATAGAGATGAAATATCACTATGTCAGGGATATGGTGCAGAGAGGAGCTGTGAAGCTTCTGTATGTTGCGACGGACGAGCAGATTGCAAATGTGCTGACGAAGCCACTAGCCAGAGTGAAGTTCGAGTACTTCAAAGAGAGGCTTGGCGTTCTTCAGATCGAGGACACTTCAAGGAAGAAGTGATGGACACATTTGCTGAAGCCATTCCAAGCATGTTGGAAGGAGGATCCTTCACATGGATGTGGATGTAAGCGCTGGATAATGGGCATTAGGATGATGTTCTGGTTTCTGCTTGGATATGATCAGTTGGATCATTTATGTATGTACGCATCATGTTGGATGCTGGATATGATCAGTTGGATCATTTATGTATGTATGCATCATGTTGGATGCTGGATATGGTCAGTTGGATCATTTATGTATGTATGCATCATGTTGGATGCTGGATATGATCAGTTGGATCATTTATGTATGTATGCATCATGTTGGATGCTGGATATGATCAGTTGGATCATTTATGTATGTATGCATCATGTTGGATGCTGGATATGATCAGTTGGATCATGTGTATGTATTTTGTATATGCATCATGTTGGATGCTTGGACCATGTATCTGTATATGTATCAGGTGGATACATTGTATGATCAGGTGGATCATGTATGGTGATATGTATCATGTATCAGGTGGATACATTGTATGATCAGGAGGATCATGTATGATGATATGTATCAGGTAGATACTTGATATGCATCAGGTGGATGCATTGATGATCAGGATGATCACGGATGATGAGCTTCAGGATGTTGCTCCAAATGACATGCATCAGGATGTTGCAGTGATGATCAGGATGATCATGGATGATGAGCTTCAGGATGTTGCTCCAGATGACATGCAACAGGACGTTGCAGTGATGATGATCAGGACAATCATGAGTGCATCAAGATGATGTATGGTGAGTATCAGGTTGATACTCTGTGGCCGTGGATCAGGTTGTGCAGATGAGCATGTCTGGGAGATCCTATAGGTCGGAGTTGTGTACCCGTAACAGCCTGGGATGCTCTTTCGAGACATTGCTCTGGGAGGACATGTAATTTGTGCCCTGGGAGATTTCAGGTCGGAGTTGTGTACCCGTAACATCCTGAGATGCTCTTGCGAGGTTTTGTCCTATGGCATGTAATTTGGGCCCTGGGAGATTTCAGGTCGGAGTTGTGTACCTGTAACATCCTGAGATGCTCTTGCTAGGTTTTGTGGTGGACCACATGTAATTTGTGCCCTGGGAGATTTCAGGTCGGAGTTGTGTACTCGTAACATCCTGAGATGCTCTTTCGAGGTTTTGTGGTGGGGTCACATGTAATAGCGCCCTAGGAGATCCTACAGGTCAGAGTTGTGTACCTGTAACATCCTGGGATGCTCTTTCGAGGTTTTGTGACGCACGTAATAAGTCCTGAGGATTCCACAGTATGGCCAGTGATGACGAAGACCTGCAGGTGGTGGGCCTACATCCAGTATGAAAAAGGACTGGCTCTGTAGAACTTCCTATGACGAGTAGAGATAGAGATTGGTTGAGATAGTAGCAGCAGTGACGATGATGATGACGATGCATCGATGACAATGATCCAGAGAAGAAGACTTGTCTAGCAGATCTGTGTCGAGAAATACCTTCCTAGTTAAGAGGGAGTGTTGATGTATATGTAACTTCGGAATGTATTTAATCTGTATATTATATATATATTTATTGTACCCTTATAAGAGATGTGTTATTCCTCTATAAGGAAGTGTCGTCATGTGGATTGACAAGTGTCGCAAGTGTGTGTACTTGCCGATGGGTTATTAGACCACCTTATGGGGTCGGCCCTGATTAATATATAATATAATGTGGGTGTATCTAAGTAGACAAGTCGGCCCCAGTAGGTCACTGGGCAAAAAGGTGAGTATAAATAGAGATAGGAGATCTCTATTTTACTCACTCAGAAAAGTATCTATCTCTCTCTCTAAAAAGTGGCGCACTAGTGAGGAGGAGGAGGATCATCTGCTAGGAGACTATCTTAGTGTTATTTGGTTGTATTTTGGTTGAGCCATTGCTCTCTCTATCTCTGAGGAAGTTGTGGGGTTTTTCACCTTAGGGTTTTCCCCACGGAAACTCTGTGTCTCTTGTCTCTATGCTTTTGATTCTTGTGATGCTTTTGATGCTTGTCATATTATGATTGTCATGCATTGATATACTGTAGATGTTATTCTCTCAGCAAAGATCCTATAGTATTGTGATTTAATACTAAAAATTTAACAAAGGTAGGATTCTAGCTTGATATAGGAAAAACATACCTGGATTAGCATGCTAGCTAGTTATGTCTAAAATACCCGCATAATGTCTTCTAGTTCTCTTCAGTGACTTGTGCTAGTAACCTGCATGTCTCATAAGTTAACCATTGTAGAACCAAGTTATACATACCTTGAAAGTATATCTTCTATGTGATCCATGACAATGGATGAATCTTTGTCTTCATGTCACCATGAGCATATGCTCTTGAAGTAGAACATGATTTGACTCTCTTGGTGTACCTTTTGTGTTAGCAAACAACATAAACCTCATACAACATCACAATGCATTAGTACAATCATAAGTGTCAAAACCTTAATCAATGAATATCTTCTATTAAGGTGATACGACAAGTCCACTAATTAATCAACATTGTACTGTAATGATATGAAGACAAACATATGATAAACTTAACCATGAAACATACCTGTAAGCCATACCTATCAAGATTGCTTGTAATATTCTTATGGAAGGCCTTAGCCTCATCTCCCTCTGAAACAGGAACTTCTTCACTTATGCAGGTGACCAATCCATCTTCTTCTAGGATTAACCCAATCCACTTGATTTGCAAGAAATGGACCTGGAGCTGGATATGGGTTTGTCAGAGAAACCCCAAAAATTCAAACTTTGAATTTCAAACTTCCAAAAGGATAGAAATATGCGCCTTGATAAACTAATCAAGCTGGTATATTCAGAATTTGAAAACTGCAAAGTTTCACTCCTCAATTTTTCCTTTGAAACTTTCGGATTCACTGGACATGACCCTGAACTGGGGTTTGATGAAGCCCACTCTTCTACCCAATCAAAAGGTTTGATCCAAAGCTCTAAGCTTCTATTTTTCTGAGGATCTTTCAACTGTGGTCACAGATTTCAAAAATTCCCGAGGGTTGAATTACGGGATCCTTAGTGAGGGCTGCCTTCAGATTGTCAAAGTATCACTGGGCTTCGTTGTCCCAGATGAAATGGATGTGCTTTTTCAGAAGCCTCATGTAGCCTTTTGTAATCTCAACAAAATTGCAAACGAAATGACGTAGAAATTTTGCATGCCCTTGCAAACTTTGGAGTGCTAGTATGTCAGTGGGTGAAGGCAGAGCTAGAATGGCATCTACCTTCGCTGGGTCTAGGAATATGTTATCCTTAGAGATAATGAATCCCAACAGTTTTCTGACTTCAACACAAAAGACGCATTTGTGTGGATTTAAACGAATATTGTAGTGGCGACACCTTGAAAAGATGGTGCTCAAATGTTCTGGATGATCATCCTGAGCCTGAGAATGGGTGGGAAGATCATTGAGATGTGGTTCCACAATATGTTTAATGTCATGAAATGTGTATGACATTGCCCATTGGAAAGTTTCCCTGGCATTCTTAAGGCCAAAGGGTAGCTTGCGGTATGCAAAGGTCCCCCATAGACAAATGAAGGTGGTCTGTAGGGAGTATATCTATCTGATTATAGCTAGAGAAGCCATCCATGAACGAGAAGATGACACTCTCGACACAGTTATCGATAATTTGGTTGATAAACAGAGTTGGATAGTTGTCTTTTGGACAAGCTTTGTTCAAATCTCAGTAATTGACGCAGACTCTAATTGTTCCCTGTTTCTTGGCCATGAGAACGATGTTAGACACCCAGTCTGTCAACGGGACAGGATAGATAAAATCAGCACGCAAAAGTTTTTCAATTTCTGCCTTGATAGCCGCTGCTTTCCGGGGATGAACGGGTCAGAGTTTCTGCCGAACAGGTCGGGCACCATGAAAAGTTTGGATTTCGTGGACCACGATTGATGGGTCTATTCCTGGCATCTCTTCATAACTCTAAGAAAACACATCGTGGAATTCTTTGAATAAGGTAGTATAGAACTCCACTTCAGTGGGAGTGCATGTCTTGCATATGTGAATATTTTCCACGACACTAGGTTTCACCGAAATGTTAATAGGAGTGGTTTCCATGATGTTGGCCAAGTTTCCTTCAGAGAATATATTGTCGAATGAAGTGGGAAACTTGGGTTTAACAACTTCAAGTGAATAACTGGATCTGGGATCTTGCTCGACCGCCCGGATAGTTGGGAAAGAAGACCGATGATGGTAATCTTCCCAAGGTGGTTCATCGACACACATGACCTCCATAATCAACTCGTCGGAAGGAAAAATCTATGTGAGAGGATCAATACATGGTGACGATGGTCCAGCCTCAAACGAGAGTTGTACCACTGTGTGATGTATAGCAGAATCAACCCAATATGTGGCTGACTGGATCACCTGGTAAGTCGTGAGGTTCCTGTTTAATGGCATGAAATTGCCATAGGTTTCAATCTCTGTAGGACTCGGTATCACCCATGAATCAATAGGTTCATTAGATGGAATGACACTTGACGATATCATGTTTATGGAAAAGAGAGGGGTTCTAAGTTCCGGAAATACCCCTATGAGGGAGGATCAAGTTTGAAACTGGAGCTAGGACAACCGACAGATCTAAGGTAAGTCTTACCTTCTTTTCCCTCTCAATACTTTGATATTTATGCATTGAGTTAGATGTAGGAGCTTAAGATCCCATTTTTTAATTTGGTGTCTTAGATTAAGCTTGTTTGAATCTAGTGTAATCTCTGAGTAGGTTTAACTATCCGTAGGACGAATTTGCTAGAACAGAAATTGGCGACTCCATTGGGGAGATCCCAGTTTTCATTTGGTTATCAAATCTTTGTTTTTACCTATTTGATCTATTATCTCTGTGTTTTATCAATCCTTGACCTTTTTTCATTAGTATGATACTCATAATTGAGTTCTCTGGGTCTTCAAACTTGAGAAATCCATAAATTTATTCTCATACCTTCGCCCTCGTCTCCCTACAGTGAAATTTTGCACCCCTCCCATACACCACAGAGAGAAAATACCCATATTTTTGCGCCCCCACAGAATACTAGAGAGTGCAAATTCCTAAATTTCACGCCTAGGTGGTCTACCAGGGAGCAAAAATTCCCTGTATGTTGCATTAAATTTTGTTTTTTTTCTTGGTTGATCCTTGTTTCTGATTTTTTACCTGAGCTCAACTCTTTGATCCTAATCAGACCTCTATGATCTCAATTTAACTCCTACACTTCTTGGATTGGATTATATTATCCTATTTGGATTATAGAGTGAAGTTGTGAAGTTCTTGGTGAATCACAAGTTAGAGGACTCTCATAGTCACTTCCACCAGTCCCATGACCGTATTTCACCTCTGTATTCGATCTGATTATTCACTTTGCTCCTAATCTGCAAGTCTAGAAGCTCAGCTTGGTTTGCTTGTTTGATTTATTCACGGTTTGTATTTTTGAGTTAAAGTGAAAAGAGTAAATAATTTTTGCTTGGATTATTTGCTTTTATGGTGAAAAAGTGATCATTTTTTTAATTCAAGGGAAATTTTTTATACACTCATTTGTATCCTTGAAAGGAGTTCATTGGAAATTTCATTGCTTGGAAAAACGTCTTTGCATTTTTAAATTCTTTGAACTGGCTTAGAAACTTTTTCAAGATCTCTTTTTCCTCTTCACTTAAAGGATCAATTTATTTTTTCAATCATAATACATCTCTTGCATTTACTTGTCATACTTTACACTCATTTGAAGTAGAAAAGAAAACAAAGAATTTGTTTCGATTAGTTTTTGGATTTATTCATTGTGAAAGAGTAGTTTATTTTTTTGGTTTGGCATATAAAAAGAAAATTCAAAAGTAAGTGATTTTTTGTATTGATAAGTTGTGTTTATTCTTTTTATATTTTTGGGAACGAAATAAATCTCTCCTTTCCATAGCTAGAGATTCATCGAAAAGAAAGAGTTGCATTGATTCATTCATATATGCATGGTTTGAGTCAAGTCTTAACACCATCAAGTTGCACTTCCATCACCTTTTGAGTAAAACAACAAGCCCTTAAAATTAATTCCCTAACTAAACACACATTAACCTCATTTGAGGACATAAAAGAATTGTGTAGTTAGGTAGGACATCAAGGATAGGAATCCAAATAATTCCCCCCTGTCACATTACATTTGAGACATAGTTTTTTTCCTCTAAGGTGCTCAAATGCTCTTGTATTTTTTGACATAGTTATACACCAATTTATTGGGAGGACCTCCTGTTCCACGGGGGTAAGCAATGAGGACTGGCTTCAGATGGACTTTGTGGAATATCGCACTCCACTTAGTGCCTAAGGACATCAATCCATTGTCTTCCTTGTATTTTCTAGCCTCCATACTGGTTTTACAAGGGCTCAAAGGCAGAAGCTCTGGTAAACCTTCTCATACGTTTCATGAATGAGGTATCCTAGTGACCTTTCTTCTAGGGCTCTTTTACCTAGGATCCCTTTTGGTAGAGGGATATCCCTTCCTCTTTTGTTCTCTCACTTCATATTGTTCGACTTGGATTTCATCACCTTGCGAAGGAGACGATCTGTTGAGGTCTCCAGACCTTAGATAGGAGGCTTGCTTGCTATTGTACCTTCTATAGGGTCTTTTATTTTTTAGTGCTGCTTGTTGGATTTCTATCCTTTTTGTTGTATCTCGTTTTCTAGACATCAGTCACAGTATATTTTTTTTAGCTTGCTTTTTGGCATGTGCACCTATTCTTTTTTCTAGATCCCCTTTTGCACACTCGGTTTCTTGAGGGTTTTTGAGTTATTTTTTACGAGAATTCCCCAAGATTATCTAGTCCTGTTCCATGGAAGACGAAAGGAAATCACGAAGACAACAAGGGAAGAGTCTCGAACCTGTGCCTAGAACTAGTCGCATGCCACCTTCACGCATACCCACCCCCTACTAGCATACCATCTAGCTAGGGGACTATCCCAAAATCAATCAGTATTTCACCACCAGTTGCTACGGTACCCCAAACTCATAGCACGGTTCCAGTAACTAGTGCAGTACTAGAATCCAATGTAGTACCAAAAGTTAGTATGACAGTGAAAACTACTATAGCACCTGAGGTTAGTGTCCCACCACAAGTCGACGTTGTGTCGGAAGTTTTCATTACTCTGGAAGCTAGCATCACTCTGGTTATGCCATAAAAATTTGATCTCCCCGACGGATATATCGAGGTTATCGAGGAATCTGACCCTTTCCCCTCTACGACAATCCAGTTCACTGCAAACTTTAACCATCCTTTTGTACAATTGGTAACCCCACCTATCATACCTTCTTCTTTGGTTATGCATAGCTACAAAGTTGGATCTTCCAGTAATATATCATTCAGAATGCCTTCCCTCAATCTCCCTTCGGGCCATGAAATCATGGCATCCATACAAGAAGAACTTGTTAGGTTAACCCAAGAACGTGCGGCGATGGACAAATTTATTCAGAATGCCTTCCCTTGATCTCCCTTCAGGCCATGAAATCATGGCATCCATACAAGAAGAACTTGTTAGTTTAACCCAAGAAGGTGTGGCAACAGACAAATTTAGTCATGAATTTGCGCAAATAATGGCTTCGAGCTCACAATTCCCACCAATATCCACATCTCAAGTGGTAAATACTCATGATTCCAAAGCCCTCCAATCCACTTCCTATGATACTACCTATGGTACTTCATTCGTAGGTCGATCCGGACCCACAGATTGGATCTATTATGAACCTTTCCCCGATGATTCAGGGACATAAAATGTATTTGATCCATCTTCATCATTATGGAACATGACTCCGGGCCAAGCCATCAATGATTTTCTCACTTTTCCAGTACCCATGCAATTAATGCCGGAAACTCCCCTTCAACCTTCCCCTCATCTTATACCAAGTGAAATATTTGGTTCTTCTTCAGGGAACATTTCTAGTCAGGGGACAAACTATACTTTCCCGCTGCTACTCTCATCATCTGGAACTAGTGCACATGCATCTTCACAAATCGGTACCAATAATGCATCCATCCAACCTGCACAGTCAATCTCTTCCAATGCATACAGGTAGCCATCTCTTTCAGTGACCGATTCTTCCTTTCCGCTACACCGTTCTGCTGGGGTGTGTAGGGAACTGTATGTTGGATCTGAATTCTGCTTTCGGCACAAAGTTGCAGAAACTCAGTCTTGATATATTCTCTACCATTATCATATCTAATATCTTTGATCTTTCTCTTAGTGGAGGTCTCAACAGAAGCCTTAAAATCCTTGAATTTTCCAAGCACTTCTGACTTGTTTTTGAGAAAAAATACCCAAGTAAAGCAGGAGAAGTCATCGATGAATGTCAAAACATACCTTGAACCATTCATGGACATATTTGTTAGTGGACTACTGATATCAAAATGTATGAGGCCCAAAATAGTAGAAGCTCTGCTAGCTTTCCTGTGGTCAAACTTGTGCTCGGGGTGCTTCCCAACAATGCAACTGGGTCAAATTCCCTTTGAGGAACGAGGTTGTGGAAGACCATCAACCATGGATTTATGTTGTAACAGCAGCAAATAATTGTAATTAAGGTGTCCAAACCTTTCATTCCAAATCCTACTAACCTCATTTCCATGAGTGAGGAGAGCAGTGGGCTTTTCAAGCAGCACAAAGTGAGAAAACTCATAGTATTTTGCAGTGTGGTTTTCCTTTCCGACTGCAATAAGTCTTCCACTTTCAATATCATAAATTTCAAATTTGTTAGGGCTGAATGTAACTTGCTTCGGTTCACCAGTGTGTGTCATTTGATACATAGAAAGTAGATTTGAAGACAAGGAAGGCACATAGAGAACATTCTGAAAACTTCCATGCTCTAAATGGATGGTACCTTTACCCTTTGAGGAAATTTTTGAGGCATCTCCCAAATGGATGGGGATGGAGATGTTTGGATCGAATGAAGAGAAGGAGTCAATATTTGCAGCCATATGATTCGAGGCACCGGAATCTATCAGTAGAGTGGTGGATTTTGAAACAGTTTCCATGAGTGCTTGACCTCTTTCATGATCATCATTTCTATCCTTCTTCTGTGCACCGCCAAGAAGACATATGTTATTCTTTTCCAAAAGGAGGGCCATTTGATCTATTGTTTTCTTCATGCATGAACTTTCAAGATGAAAGCCATGGTTGCAATATGAACACTTAGATTTTTCCTTACCCTCTTTACCCTTTTGCTTGTTCCTTGAACCAGATGGTGCATCCGATTGCTTGCTTTTCTCTCTTTGCTTGTTAGGTTCGAATTTGGGCTTCTCTTTCTTTTTCTTTCCTTTGCCATTCGAATTCTTGGATCCTTGAACAAAGAGGGCTGAATCTTTGTAGCTTATGTACCCCATTTGAATTAGCTTGTCATGCTCTTTGGTAACGAACTCAATGAAGGAATTCAAGGTAGGCATCTTCCAATTCGGGGTAGTTAGCCTACCGGAATTGAAAGTAGAGACAAATACCTAGAAATATTTACCAAGATTTGAAAGAATGGAGAGGATCAATTGCTTATCCTCTTTAACAAATCCACTTTTCTTCAACTGCAATGCCAAGTGCTTGAATTTTGTGAAAACCTAATTAATGGTCTCGAAATTCTCAGGACTAAGAGCAATCAATTCATTTTCCAATTGAAAATCCCTAAGCTCATCCTACTTGCCAAAAAGTTTGTCAAGTTGCTCCCATACCGCTATTGGAGAGTTCAATCCGCTGAGATGGAAGTGAAGATCCTTGGAGATGGCTAGGCAAAGAAGACCATAAGCTTCATCAAGCTTATTGAAGTGTTTTGTTTTCTCAAGCAATGTGTTTGGCTCCAATTCGAGGCCCATGGTGACTCTATAGAACCCTTTAGAGCGCAATATGATCTCCATGTCTCCTTTCCAATCAAAATAATTGAAAGGAGTTAGCATAGGCTTTGAAGAAGAGTATTCCATCATTGATGGCGAGTGCAATTGATGGAGAAGAACCTACAAATCACAAGATAGCGAATGCACTTGATGGAGATGATAAACCTGCAAATCACAATCAAAACAAGAACAATAAGGTCGAACAATCCACCCTTTTAGAGTTGCATCACACCTGGGATTGGAGATCAGGAAAGCTCTAATGGATCCAATGTATCAAATCCAGGAATTATGTGGAAAACTCAAGCTTCTGGAGTGGATTGGAGTGTATTTTTTTGCTTTGCATGCACATGAGCGAATGCACATGAGATTTTGCATGCCAAAACTTCAGTAATTTTGAGCAAATTCACTCAATTCTTCATGTAGAACACCTGTAGGAGAGAGATCTTGTCCTTGCAATGGCTCTGATACCATGTAAAATTAGTCACAGCAGATCTATTGAACAAGTAAATCAATCACAATGATGTAAAACAAATTGGAGTAAAAACTGTGCAAGAGAGATGCATCAGTGCTCTATAATCCAGAATAGTAGAATTACAATACAATACTATCACAATGAGTGAGAAATTCGAATTATCCAAGGAGGTCATTCGAATATATTGCATGGTGTAGCTTGGCTCCAACTATGAGTCCTCATCATCAATCAGTGGTGGTCATCAATGCACAAGTCACTATCAGACAAGTGTCAAACTGAATCTAACTAAGTGTAATAAGTGTAACTGATGGTAAGTGGCACTAATGTAGGGATGGAGGTTCAGTGGAGGATGCATGAGGAGTTAACTGCACTCAGAATAGGTAGTCAAGTCTCATTGGAGGTCATTCATAGTGATAACAATAGTTATGGGTCAAACGAAGGTCATTCGGAGTGATAACTGAAGTGAACTGGACTGGTAGGTGAAAAAAGGCACCCTTCTGCAGTGGAAGGTGAGAAGTGGGCACCTCCCTGACTAGGAGGGCTAAATCTGAGTGGAAAGTAGCTCCCGAGTGCTGGAAGACTAGGGACTAGGTGTTGGAGGCATCATATTGGTGACTAGGTAGCATGCGGGTGCATGCAAAGTACATAACTGAATGATGAGATATCCTAACAGCTGCCACATTTCCTGTTCAAAAGAAAAAGGCAAGTAGAGAGTATCTGAGAAGTGTAGCACACATGCGGCCTCGAACAAATACATTTGGTGCGGTATGTTGTGCATTTTTTAGTCTTGAAAGTTTTCTTTAGCTGATATAACTGAAATAGGTTTTCAAAATTTACTTTCAGTGATGATTTGATATAAATTATCCGAACTATGATACTAAATGGAAAATGTGAGTTTGGAAGTGATTTTAAAGAGCTGAGTTGATGTACAGGATCTCACCTCTGCTTTATGGGTAAAGCATTCTTAGCCAGGGTTAGTATTTTTTAGTCTAAAAGTATTGTTTAAAAGGACACCATCTTCATTGGTTATATAGTATATCTATGAGATTCCATTGGAGGAAAGTGAGGTTCATGATGAGTTGCTGCAGTTCATAAAGTATTTGATTTAGTCTATGAGATGAAAAATGTATACTCTAATATAATCTCAATGACAAAGTATGTTTTGTAAGTTAATATTTGTCTATTCATGAGAACCATCTCTGCTTTTAGATCTAATTTGCTACATGCCTGAGGAGGTTGTGCAGGTTTGTTTTTCTTGAAACCAACCGTCAATGTTTGTTTCAATTAAAAAGTGTGTTGGCTTTTAGAGTATTTTCAGTAGTTTTCCTGTTTAGAATGTTATTTTCATACCCTTTTCCAAGCTCTAGGACACAAGGAATTTTGCTTTGCGCACAAAAGTCTTTTAGAGTATTTTCAGTAGTCTGTCTGTTTAGATTTTTCCCTGCCTTTTTCTAAGGAATTTTTGTTTTTGGACAAAAAATTAAACAAGAACTCTTATTGACTAGTTTTGCTTTTGGGTGTTGGCTATCAGGTTGCCTGAGTAAGAAATTCCATGGCATATGCTACACACAAGTTTTTCCAGGAGATGGGTTTCGTCTGGGTCGCTAGTCCAATAATCACTGCTTTAGATTGTGAAGGTGCTGGGGAGCAATTTTGTGTTACAACTTTGGTAGGGAACATTTTCCTCTTATAAGTCGAAAATATGTGCATGGTTCATGAAGTCAAAAGTAGTTGGTTGATATGGTTTCTTTTTAGTTTTCTTAATTTCTTTAAAATATTAAGCCCCTTTGGAAAATGCAACCAACACCAAATGTTTTTTATTCTTCTTGGCTATGTTATTTCCAATTGCTTGTGATCCTTCTTGGCCATGTGTTAGCACTCGAAATCGTTCCTTGGGGAATTAGTGTTAAGTTTTTACTTGTTTAGCATGATAACATTAAACAATATAACTATTGAAAGAAAGACAGGAACAACAATAAAAAAGAACACAAAATTTCTATCAGGGAAACCACAAGGGAGAAAACCCCGGCAAAACTTCCTCAATATAGAATTCACCGAGTACAAGATAAAACCCCAAGACAAAACAAATTCTCTCCTTCACCAACGAACTTCTCTCTCTCTCCTATGCGAACTTGAGTGAGTGAGTGGATGAGTGGTTCAAATGAAAAACTCGACCTCTCTATTTATATTGTTTAGTTGGGTGACTTTTTACCCTAACTGGGCTGACCTCTCCTAGTTTACTGGGATGACCTATCAATTACATAATAAAATATCTTTTTTTTTCTGGATTCTTCTAGGCCGACACAACTTCTAGGGTTTACATTGAATCTTTCAATGACTCTTACATGACCAATTACATCAATGACATCTCCTGAAGGAGGAATAATAATAATACAATTAGAATATCTTTCGCATTTACTTTTCCTTAACACTCCCTCTTAACTAGGAAGGTATTCTACAGACATCAGCATCAACATCAACACCTGTACAAGTTTTAATATATTGATGGTTCTCTTTAGAATTTATTTGGAAATCAAATAATGATAGAAAATGCAAAGCATAAAATGACATTTCAAACTTTCTACTAAATTTATATTAGTTTTTTTAATTTTAGTGCCAAGCTCCTCGGTTGAAAATTATATTATTAGTAAAACTATATTAAATTCTCCCATCTTTCGGGTTGTTATTTGATCTGCTGGACAAAACTCTTTTGATCATATTATAGAATACCGTTGCAACACTTTTCCTTAAATATGCTCTTCCACCACTTTTTCATGGACTGCTAGGTTGAAATATCTCATGGTTCAAAAGGCTTGAACTCTGTCAGATTCTAATTCTATATATAAAAGTCTTTACTTTGTATAAATGACACTGGGAGAACTACGTCCAACTTTCAAACAAACTATAGCATATTAAAAATTTAGTTTGGGGAACTGTTTTGAATAGAATATTTAGATGTAGGAGTTCATGTCCAGAGGACACATGCGGAGTACTTTTTATTTGTGACTATGGAAAATGGGTATTTGGACACAGTGCCGTGGCTGTTACAGACAAAATTTAGCCTACTGTGAGAATGTCTAGCTAGACTCTTGACTTAAATTTAGAATTTGTAGAAATCAAAAGTTAAACCATTGAAAAAAAATAATGCACATAGAGAAACCATTACATCACTTGGAAACAAATAAGTGCACACTGAGATTACAGCCCTTCTGGTGCAAGAGATCTCTAATAATGAAAAAATGAAAAAACAAAAAATTGATTTTCCTCTGATATGAAAAACTACTTAGCCCCTGATCTTTTTTGCGATATACCTCTAAATGTTGAATGTTTTATAACTCCAGGTTGATTTGATATAAATTTGTTAAAAAGAAAGCATTGGAATTCCCTGGCCAAATCACCTATAATTGGGCATTTTGGCCATCTGATACAGTAAAAAAAATGCAATGATCATTCATATAGCCAACAATGGCCAATATTGTTAAAAATAACATCAAAACCATCATTTTGACAGGTGAAGATAGTTTACAAATTCCAACACTATTAGGGATATCATATTCAAGAACAAGAGAGGTAAATGAAAAATCAATATTTAATAAAGACCATCATGCACTGAATCACTGAGAATTGAAAGAATTGATGATGGGAAGTTTCTTTGCATTTTGGAATTCAATTCTCTTGATTACATCAAGATGAACAGACAGGCAGAGATCTATGTGGGCAATAACTTACTTATCACGGTGGCTCATGACATGGGCCGGGTGAGATTCAATTCTTCTGACATTTGAAGTTCAAAGTGCTTGAAAGATTATAAATTATATTGCTCAGTAATTTATCCAGTCATACAGGAACTGAGTCGAGCTAATAACAAGTGTAATCTAATCTGCTTATAATAACTCTAGAACTTCAGTATGATAGATGAATAGATTCACGGCATTCAAGAAATCAGGTTTTGAGGTGAAGTATAGCAGCAATAAATTACTTAACACAAGCTCCATTTACCAAAGAAATAGAGTTGTCTTGACATGAATTATGTTATCCATGATTAGGGTAGAGACCTTCATGCTTCCCAAGCAAGTCAAATGCCTACCATGACTAAATCTTCAGAAAGTCAGAATTAATAGATAGATGTTCCCAAAATAACTTTGAATCACCTAAACACTTCTTATCTATCGGAAGATAGCAAAGCCAGAACAAAAGAAAAATAATGAGATAAGTTGGTGAACAATTCCAGAAAAGAAAAGAAAAAAAAAAGGTTGCAAACAGTTACGTTACCTTTTTCACCTTTTTCTTTTACATTGGCTCCGGATTTCTCTTCCGAATTGCTTACCAGCGAGTGTTAAAAACACTATTTACATAAAATTTATTTCTTTTTAAGGATTCTATAAGGTCACTTTCTACCATGGGATTAAGGGATAAGGCATTGCTATTGATGGCTCTTCCAAACTATTAATGGTTGGAATCTACTGTTACGTACTCTTTCTCGATCTGTGGCTTCACCAAAGCAAAATAAACCCTCCAAAACATACAAGCCAACAACATAAGCATGTCTACTACTTACCTTAGGGAACACAGGGAGTCATCAAGTCTAGTCCAAACAAGTGTTAGGCTAGTGAAGGATGAGGGATATATGGAGGCTAAGTGTGAACATGGTATGAACATAGGCTATCCAAGGAAATACTTCTTACTCTAGACCAACAATTTCACCAAGGGGGATGGAAGAGGGCTAGGTGCACATTGAGACTATACTTCCTTTTTATTGGCTTACACAATCACCTCTTAGAATTTTAGGTGTACTAGTGATCCATAAGCTTAAATGCTAGACAAACACATCACATATCCATCATAGCAAAGGAATATCATCATTTGCATGTACAATGTAGAGAAAGTGGCAAAGACTGGAGCATGATGGAACAAGAGTGGACATAATCTGAAGCATTGAGACCTAGATAGACATGGATCACAACCACTGGAGGAGGCCCATATATGCTCAAAATTATCATGGAAAGTAATTCTATCAAAGTTTGAAAAAAGGCAGTTGCATCCCATACAGCATGGAGGTACAACAACCATCACAACAAAATGCAAGTCATCCACATGTCAAATACCAGACTAAAGAGGATGGAATACATGCCACGTCAACTGCCTTAGGAAGTGTGAACTACCTTGGACAAATTTGATAGTCAATGTACACATGCAAAATAGATGAAATAGATATTAGATGTGGATAGCCTTGAGGAATGGTACTACCTTGGAGAATGTGTATTGTCTTGGGAAATGTGAAATTGAAGATCAAGCAACGTGTTATATATCAAATGAAATATCACAAAAAGGAAATAAGGATGCAATGGTATATATGCCTCAAATGGGGAAAAATCAAAGATAAGGGGGAGATCCAATTCTTCTAGTTTCATTTGTAATATATTATTCAGATCACTGTAAAGACTAACAACTAACCCTAATGAAATCTATACTAACTATACTAACAGTGCATGATCTCATCTCTTGTGTTTATTTCATGTTTATGTCTTGTCCATTTTAGTGACTTTATTAGATGGGTGACATGCTGTTAGATGGATGCATCATTGATACAATTTCCATTCACATACCAATTGGATTGACTAGTTGTTCAGTTTCTCATTTCCTTCGATACTTTAGGTGCGTGAGAATTGACCCCTTTAAAAATAGAGTTATGCCATCTTTGATTAGGCACAACAGAGATTTTCCTTATTTGGTCCAGCATATGTAATTGTAATTGATGTCAGCTAATTATTCAGTTTATGGATTTCTTAGAAACTTTGGGTGTATGAGCATCGAGTGTTGATCCTTTTCACAATGGAGATTTGCAATCTTTGAGTAGGCAAAACATATATTTTCCATATTTGATTAGGCATTTGCAATTGTAATTGAAATGGCTATTTACTTTGAAAACATGTAATTTAATGCCCGCCATTTCTGTAGGATGTGAAAGCAAGTCAAACATAGAATCTAATAAGTGCATTCTTCATACTACAATTTGTTAATCAACAATTGCTTATCAATAATTAATTGTCATGGCTGCTGCTAGCTCCTTGGAATAGTCTCATTCTTACAATTTTGCAACGTTACAATTTTGTTAATCCTAGTCAACCAACTGTCTTTTGTATTCACATTTCTCTATGCGGACTGTGTAGGAGTCATTTGAATTATTTTTCTGCCCTTGGGAAGAAATTACATCCTTGACTCTCTCAGTGTCTACCATCGTAACATAAGATATTTGTCTTTGAGTTTTCCACCAAAATTTCCATGTTTTTTCCTTACCATTGAAATTTACAAAATTGTTTGAATACCAAGGGGTCTCCTTTCTCAAATTATGGGCATGTTCAAAGTATGAAAACTATACAATTTTCCATGATTTGTTGAGGGGAAAATACCCCAAAACTTCTCTTGGAAAAAATTCTTCCAGGTGGACATACGTCAAAATAGTCAAAGTTGTTGAAGATGAAAGCCCTTATTGCTGAATATGTATTTAATATTTATTGAAATATATTGACTTTTAAATTGAGTATAGCTATCTGCAGTGATATGAATGTCTTCTTGAAAAATGATTCCATTAAACAATTGTGAATAATAATTATCATGTTGCTTGAAAAATAACTTCATTTTGTAGTACTGCATGGACAGGTTCTTTGCAGCTTTGACATACACAGATACTTATAGGATCCTTTTCCTTGCAGTCGAGTTGTTGGATATAGATTCAGACCCCAATTGAATGAAACAGTTCAATTACTCATTAGATATTGTAGATATGCATCAGAAGTAGATGAAGAACTCTGAGAATATAGCTTGCAGATATTCCAGTGTTTGTTTCTCATCAGTCACATAGTGGTTTGCTTACTTATCTCTTGCATATTTTATGTGGAATTTCATTCTAGGCATGAAGTTGCTGATAGACAATATCCAGAGCATGTCAAATGTTCTTCTTATTCTCATCTTGTATTTATGCATGTTTAATTTCAACAGTCTTATGTTTTATATGGGTCCATGTATCTTACTATCTTATGTATGTGCCCACGTTAAATACAATGATTACTTCTAACTATCCAGTTGCAACTTGCAGGCATTGGAGAGTTATGTGCTATGATGTGCTAGAGATGTGGTTTACAAATTCTCTATATAATTGCAATTGTTACCATGGATAAAGTCACAATGGATAGAACTTGGAGGTTATTCAATAGGCCAGTGAGGGCGAAGGATTATGCAACATTGGATTTCAAATCTAATACATCCCATCCAACTGTTAATTGAAAGGTATATCAATATTTCATGGCACCTTATAAAAATCACTTTCTAGATGTTTGAGTGTAGTAATGTAGATACTTTTTTTGTACAATTGTATCTCTAACATACATTACCCCCATGCATTGCCTAAAAGTAAGGGGCTTGGTATTTATGGCAACTGTTTGACAATTGGAACTTCATCTTCATTTTATACAGGTGACATCATAAATAGCCAGAGAAATTGCAACATTTAATCGATCTGGATTAGTTATCATAAATCCACCCATGAATCAGATTTTCAAATAACAGTCCCAAATTACAAACATTACATTTGTAGTGATTAGTTATCCACCAAAAGCTTAAAACTATAGCCATCATCTAATGCTGGTACTAATCCTACAACAACAACTTTAATTATGCATACTAATCCTTTCAGTGTGATTTTGGATTGAAAGAACTACATATTGTTGTGTATGGTTTCTAATTTAATAATCTAAATATGTGCAGTCGGAAGGGGAAGCTATATCCAATCATGTGATACAGTATGCACTCACAGCGGTTTGTGGCATCTTCACTCTTTTGTGGTTAAAATTTATTTGTTGTCTTGCATAAAGAAAGTAGTTTCACTTGCTAAAGTTTGTTAGTTTTTCAGAATATACTTCAATCTCATCTAGGATCTTAACTGAGAGAACAACATGTACAACATATCAATCATGGACACAATAATGCAAGTACATAAGAGACACAAAGTTTACTTGGGAAAAACCATAAAGGTGAAAAAACCCAATAACTTCCTCAGAGATAGATAGAGCAATCATACAACCCAAGCATAAGAGATAGACATCTCCTAGCAGTAGCTTTTCCTCCTCCACAAGTGCGCCACTCTCCAAATAGTGTGTGTGAGAATAGAATGATGAAATAGAGTGCCTCCCGCACTCTATTTATACTTGACTTGACTTGCCTAATAACCTTTACTAGGTCGACCTCAACTTAACCACATGACACAATGTTGACTAGACCGACACCCAATAGGGTGGTCTAATAACCCTTTGACCCACATGGCCAACCCCCAATAGGGTGGTCTAATAACCCTTTGACCCACATGACTTATACAGGGCCGACCCGAACAAGGTGGTCTAATAACCCATCAAGTATAAGTTACGACACTTACAATATAAATGACGACACTTCCGTATAGAGGAATAATAACATCTCTATAGGAATACAAACACTTATGTATAGAGGAATAATACCATCTCTATCAGAGTACAATATACATATATGAAATACATTCCGAAGTTACATATACATCAACACTCCCTCTTAACTAGGAAGGTATTTCTCAACACAGATCTGCTAGCACAAGTCTTCTTCTCTGGATCATCATCAGCGAATCATCGTCATCATCACTGCTGTTGCTATCTCAATCAATCTATGAATCTACTCATCATAGGAAGTTCTACAGAGCCAGTCCTTTTTCATACTGGGTGTAGGCCCACCACCTGCAGGTCTTCATCATCACTGGCCATACTATGGAATCCTCAGGACTTATTGCGTGCGTCACAAAACCTCGAAAGAGCATCCCCGGCTGTTATGGGTACACAACTCCGACCTATAGGATCTCTCAGGATCTTTTACATGTGACAGTCACAAAACCTTAAAAGGGTGTCTTGCCAAGCAAGAACCTTGAAGAGCATCTAAGGCCTTTTTCATCCTATCCAGATCTCCAGGTCTGATTACATGTGACTCCTACTGCAAAACCTTAAAAGGGTGTCTTGCCAAGCAAGAACCCTAAAGAGCATCTAAGGCCTTTTTCATCCTGTCCAGATCTCCAGGTCTAATTACATGTGGTCATGGAAATGCCTCGAAAGAGCATCTGAGGCCTTTCTCATCCTGTACAGATCTCCCAGGTCTACTTACATGCCATAGGACAATGCCTCAAAAGAGCATATGAGGCCTTTTTCATCCTCTCCAAATCTCCCATGTCTACTTACATGTCCTCCCAGAGAAATGCCTCGAAAGAGCATCTGAGGCATTTTTCATCCTGTCCAGATCTCCCAGGTCTACTTACATGCTCATCTGCACAACCTATCCACGGCCACACAGTATCAACCTGATACTCACCATACATCATCCTGATGTGCATGATCATCCTGATCATCAACACTGCATCATCCTGCTGCATGCACAGTATCTGCCTGATACATATCATCATACATGATCTACCTGATCATACAATGTGTCCACCTGATACATATACAAATACATGATCCACCTGATCATACCTGATACATATCAACATACATGATCTACCTGATCATACAATGTATCCACCTAATACATACACATGATCCAACTGATCATATCCAGCATACAACATGATGCGTACATACATATACATATAAATGATCCAACCGATCATATTCAGCATCCAACATGATGCGTACATACATATACATATAAATGATCCAACTGATCATATCCAGCATCCAACATGATGCATATATACACATACATATAAATGATCCAACTGATCATATCCAACATCCAACATGATGCATATATACACATACAGATCAGTAACTGGAGCATCGACCTGATGCTCATCATTCAGCGCTTATACCCACAACCATGGAAGGATCCTCCTCTCACCATGCTCTGAATGGCTCCTGCAAATGTGTCCATCACTTCTTCCTCGAAGTGTCATCAATTTGAAGAACACCAAGCCTCTCTCTGAAGTACTCGAACTTCACTCTGGCTAGTGGTTTCATCAGCACATATGCAACCTGCTCATCCGTCGCAACATACAGGAGCTTCACTGCTCCTCTCTGCACCATATCCCTAATATAGTGATATTTGATCTCAATGTGTATCGACCTGTCATGGAACACCCGGTTCTCAGACAGCTTCACACAACTCTAGTTGTCACAAAAGATACCAGTAGCCTCCAGCAGAAGATCAAATAACTCAGACAGTAGCTTCCAGAGCCATGCTGCCTCACAACTAGCTGATAATGCTGCAACATACTCCTCCTCGGCTGTACTCAGTGCTATGCAGGACTGCTTCCTTCTAAACCAAGAGACCACACCTGATCCCATACTAAAGCAGCACCCAGAAGTGCTCTTCCTATCTACAGCACTGCCTGCCCAATCTGAATCAACGTAACCCTGCAGGTTAAACTTTTGATTCGCATCATACTTCAGCCCATAATCAACTGTACCCTTCAGATACCTCAGAATATGCTTTACAGCAACCAGGTGAACACCTCTCGAATCCGTCAAGAACTGGCTCAATGTGTTCACCGCAAAGCAAGTATCTAGTCTCGTGTTCATTAGGTACATCAAGGACCCAATCATCTGACTATTCACCATGACATAACCTAGATCAGATGAAGCATCACACAGAAGCTTCAGGTTCGATGCCATAGGTGTGGCCATGGCCTTGCATCCCATCATCCCGAACCTCTTCACGATCTCCACTTCATACTTCCCTTGTCCAAGGAAGATTCCATCTGTACTCTGCCACACCTCCATGCCTAGAAAATAGTGCATCATACCCAAGTCCTTTATCTCAAACTCGGTAGCAAGCTTCCGCTGCATGTTGGCAATCAATCTATCCTTACCTGTTACAAACAAGTCATCCACATACAATAGTAGTATCACTGGATTGCCTTCCTCAACCTTGTAGTAAATTTTGGAATCCACTTTACTCTTGGTAAAGCCCAAACTAGATAGAAAGCCATCTATCCTGCCATACCAGGTCTTGGCTTCCTGTTTCAAACCATACAAGGATTTCTTCAGTTTGCACACATGTGACTCTCGGTCATGTGTCTCAAACCCAAGTGGTTGCTCCACATACACTTCCTCTTCGACTACACCATTCAAGAAAGTTGTCTTGACATCCATCTGGTGTATCTTCCATTTCATCACTGCAGCCAGAGCAAGTACTGATCTGATGGAAGTGTACATGGATATAGGTGCAAAAGTCTCTTCATAGTCTATTCCCTCTTTCTGAGAGAAGCCACGAGCTACAAATCTCACTTTGTATTTTTCTATGCTACCATCTGCAGCATGCTTGATCTTCTAGATCTGCTTGGAAGTCACAATAGACTTCCCTTCTGGTCTAGGGACTGTATCCTAGCCATCATTCTTCATGATCGACTGGTACTCCTCGATCATGGCATTCTTCCCGAATCCTGGGAACTTCAATATTTTTAATATCTTCAATAGATAACTTTGTTATTGAACAAATGTTGCAGTCCTTCTTTTGTAGGTGATGGTATACGATCTTTCCTACAAAACCAGTTAAACTGCATGATTAGAAAACATCTCATAGTTTTCGGAACAAATTCTTACACATAAATAAATATGTCATACAGTCATGCAATTATCTTAGCCAATGCTTCAATACAACATTTATCCATATCCCGTAACTTTCTAGATGCCTTACAATCTCTACCAAAACATTGTTAAGAGTGTGAACAACTCCCAACATGTCAGCAAAGAGGTTTCATTCTAGATAAGTAGCAATGGAATGTTGTACAGTGCCATAGGCCACTTACCCATTACATGCATATTAGTAGTATGTTGTTCATTAATGCAATTATTGCAATATGCCAAAATACACAACCTAATTCTAGGAACATCAGTATATACATCATTGAACAGTATTATTTAAACAATCAAATATGCAAGAAATGTTAATTCAAATATTTATCTTTGTTTGTTTGTTGGGTTGACTCCCTCTTAGTCTTTGCTTCCTTTCTTCAACTCCATTCTGATGTGGATTGTGAGAAATGGTCGACTCCCTCTGAATATCTGCATCCTTCCAGAGACTACTGGAGTGTGCTCCCTCTTGATCTTTGCTTCCTGGATTACCTGTCCTTGAACTTATATCCATCCTCGATCACTATGCATGCTTACAAGTATCATTATTGTGATATCCTCGAGATCTCATACATAATCATACATTTATTAGTATATTCTCAATACTATCAAAACACAATAATCTTAAGCATGTATAGTCATGATCATTTCAAACACAAATAATAAACATTAGTATTCAAGGTTTCAAGGAAGACTTCTTTTACTCATGCATATTCTTATTTGATCATAGGACTCTTCTGGTTAGTCAAATCATCAATCAAGATAAGAGACATAATATGCATAAACCCTTGATTTCTTAGATTTCTAACTTTATGAATAAACATAACCAATCATACCAAGTATACTTATATAATGGATCCTAACACAAGGTAATATTCTAACTTGATATAGGAAAAACATACTTGGATTACTATGTTAGATAGTTATGTCTAACATACCCACATGATGTCTTTTGGTTCTCTTCAATGACTTGTGCTAGTAACCTACATGTCTCATAAGTTAACCATTGTAGAATCAAGTTATAGATACCTCGTAAGTAGATCTTCTATGTGATCCATGACAATGGATGAATCTTTGTCTTCATGTCACCATGATCATATGTTCTTGAAGTAGAACATGATTTGTCTTTCTTGGTGTACCTTTCATGTTAGCAAACAACATAAACCTCATACAACATCACAATGCATTAGTACAATCATAAGTGTCAAAACCTTAATCAATGAATATATTCTATCATGTATTCATAATTTTATTAAGGTGATACGACAAGTCTAGTAATTAATCAAGATTGTACTAACCGTAATGATATGAAGACAAACATATCATAAACTTAATCATGAACAGAATTCGAAACATACCTATCGAGATTGCTTGTAATCTTCTTATGTAAGGCCTTAGCCTCATCTCCCTATGAAACAGGAACTTCTTCACTTATGCAGGTGACCAATCCATTTTCTTCTAGGATTAACCCAATCCGCTTGAATTGTAGAAACTGGATCTGGAGCTGGATTGGGGTTTGTCAGGGAAACCCTAAAAATTCAAATTTTGAATTTCAAACTTCTGAAAGGATAGAAAGATGCACCTTGATGAGCTGATCAATCTGGTATACTCAGAATTTGAAAACTGCAAAGTTTCACCCCTCAAAATTGCCTTTGAGACTTCTGGATCTTCTGAACAGGATCCCGAATTTGGGTTTGATAAAGCCCACCCTTCTGCCCAACCAAAAGGTTCTATCCAAAGCTCTAAACTTCGATTTTTCTGAGGAGCTTCCATCCGTGGTCACAGACTTCAAAAATTCCAACTTTTGCAGAAGCCCTAATTTTCCACTTTTCCGATCAAAGTCTCGAAAGTAGGTTTTGATCAAGCCCGGCCTTTTGCCTAACCAAAAAATTTGATCTTGGTCTCTAAATTTCGATTTTGATGAGTAGCATTCAGCTGTGGTCTCTGATTACAAAAATACCAACTTTCTCTGAAACCCTAATTCTCAGAGCAATGAATGAAGGTGCTCAAAAATAATTTTGTTTTGACAGAAATATGCACTTGATTGTTTCTGGTGTAACACCGAACTTTCCGATCCACAGGGTCCAAAAAAATTTCTTATGGTATTTTAACTTTTCATCTTTCCAACCCCATATGTATGAACTCAAATGGATTCTTTGAGAGAGATTTATTCCAAGCATCGCAACGTGACTCGTTTATGGGATAAAATAGGAGAGTGAACTTGTACGACGTGCCACATGTCACTGGTTCCGTTTTGGCTTCTAAAAAGTCACTTGAGAAAGTAAAGTCCGTGCACTACCTGTCACTTTTCAGGAAATTTCATTTGGAGCTTCCTAGCCCAAGTTATGACCTTTTTTCCTAGGTCACCTGTTTATGACTCAGATCTGGAAGAGGCAGAAACCCTAGATTGTACAGATCATAAAACACAAAGTACAACGAATTAGAAGTTTTCCTTTGGATACAAGGTACATGGGGATCTTATCTTTGACCTGTAAACATTTCAGATCCGAAAACTTTGCCAAAATGGATTTATACTGAATGTGCTACGATGACTAGTTTTTGCTATATCAAGCCCTAGCATCGCAAGTGCAATAAGTGTCATACATGCCATACCATGACTTCTTTCAGGCTAGCTATGATACCATGTTAGTTTTTTAGAATTTACTTCAATCTAATCTAGGATCTTAACTGAGAGAACAACATGTACAACATATCTATAGCATATCAATCATGGACACAATAATGCAAGCACACAAGAGACACAGAGTTTATTTGGGGAAAACCATAAAGGTGAAAAACCCCAATAACTTCCTCAGAGATAGATAGAGCAATCATACAACCCAATCCTAAGAGATAGATATCTCCTAGCAGCAGCTTCTCCTCCTCCACAAGTGTGCCACTCTCCAAAGAGTGTGTGTGAGAATAGAATGATGAAATAGAGTGCCTCCCGCACTCTATTTATACTTGACTTGACTTGCCTAATAACCTTTACTAGGTCGGCCTCAACTTAACCACATGACACAATGTTGACTAGGCCGACACCCAATAGGGTGGTCTAATAACCCTTTGACCCACATGGCCGACCCCCAATAGGGTGGTCTAATAACCCTTTGACCCACATGACTTATACAGGGCCGACCCCAACAAGGTGGTCTAATAACCCATCAAGTATAAGTTACGACACTTACAATATAAATGACGACACTTCCATATAGAGGAATAATAACATCTCTATAGGAATACAAACACTTCCGTATAGAGGAATAATACCATCTCTATAGGAGTACAATATACATATATGAAATACATTCCGAAGTTACATATACATCCACAAAGTTGATGACGTACTTTATGATGGGTATACTTATTTTCCTTTTGCACAATGTTGCAGGTTTCTAGAGAGAGCATTAAACTTTACACTGCAATTAATGATGCCACCATAACAAGGTAGGAAATGTTATGGATTAAATGTTTAATTAGCATCGCATCTTAATTATAATTGATCTATAGCTCTGATAACTGCAACTGTCTACCTGCAGTTCTTTGAAATGCAATGCCATAATGCTATTAAGGAACTTGATATCTATAGGTGAGCTAGTAAACAGGTATGGTTGGAAATTTCCTGTTCCAAAAGTGTTCTAATTGACGTCTTTAGTTTCAAACCATGTCCCATATACCTCCTACTATTTTGTTCTCTAGGATGATTGTGATCCAACATTAATTTTTTTTAAACCATTTGCTTCAGTGGCATTCCCTCTGAACATATTTGAAGTGTTTAATTTTATCATCATTACCTTCTCTTACTGTATACACCTACCATTCCTATTCTTTTCCCGCATGTTTAATTTAAAGAAACAAATTTTCTAACATTATTTCTGAAATGTGGAATGAATATCACTTTGTGTCACCCATGACGAATAAAATAACTTCATTGCAATTATTTGTTCCACTGGCATGGTAGGCTGAAAAATTATCAGAGTTCTACGAATTTTGCAAAGGTCTTGACCTTGGACGTGAATTTAAATTTCCTACACTTGAACAGGTATATATAATTTGTGAACTTTGTCATCATGTTCAGTGCAACTTTTTAGTGTAATGGCATGTAGCTGGTCATTACAGATGTGCATGGTTATGTCTGATACTTACTTTGGTTCTTGTGAATCAAATTACTAAATGAACAGCCACCAACATCATTCATTTCTACAATGGAAGAGTATGTTAAAGATGCCCCAAGATCATCATCCGTCCGTAGAGATTTGGTATGAACATCTATCCTTAAGAGAGTATATAGTATTATAGTGTTTTGAGGATGCCCAAATTGCATTTTGTTTGTTATTTACAAAATTCTAGTAGGTACAAATGAATAGCAGCAAAATAGTAGCAGACCTGCTACTATACAAATGAAAGGGCATCCTGTTGTTCAAAAAAATGGTTGTTGCTCATAAGGCAATTCCTAGAATAATTTTTACTGCAACTGGTTTTGAAGAAGTGAAGTTGAAGAAAATTGTATGTATTTTGGATCTCAGATAGGAAAACGTCTCTAGCTGTCGAGAGATCAACAATTAATAGACAATTAAAACAAATTTATTGCAAGTTGGATCTTGTATTATTTTCTGTCTATGAAGGGAAACAACTTGCTTTTGTTCCTGATAATTTGCACAACCATGGGTTATTGTACTCATGCGTAGTTTGTAAGATCATTCTTCTTTGAATTTTCATCATTGTCATAGTTGAACTGCTATATCTTAGAATTCTTTTAGTACTGGAAGCATTTTTCTTGAATATGTTTGACATTCAATTTGATCCCATGCAAAATTTGTTTGAATATCATCATTGTCAAGCAATAACAACTTCTTAAATGGTGCTAGTCAATGGTAGAGCACCTGCCTAATTATAGGCAGGAGATTGGTGGTTCGATTCCTCCGTACCCTATCATAAATTAGGGACTAAGAAAACGACTAAATTCACATTTATACGACTATTAGTAGCTAATTTACAGTATCTTATAGTGCAACTAACGTTTATTCGTATTTAGCTTAGTCATTAATATGTTATCATCTAGTAGTTTATTTAGTCGTATATTTGGTCATTAATTGTGACAATCAATGACTAAATCAGTGAGTATCAATGACTAAATAAGTGAGTATCAATGATTAAATCAATGACTTAATCAGTGACTATCAATGACTAAATCAATGACTAATAAGTCAACCAATTAATGACTAGTGAAATACGACTAGAGATAAGATAGTGGAAATCAGATACTATTAGTCACCAACTCAAAATTAGTCGTTTATAGTCGAATTTTAGTCATTTTTTAGTCATTAATTTCTCATTTTGTACTAGTGTCATCATCAGATCAGTGGAGTTATCAATGCACAAGTAACGGTCAATCAGGTGTCAAACTGAGTCTAACTGAGTGTGGTAGGTGTAATTGGCACATGTAGGCACTAACTAAATGAAGGAGGCTCAGTGGAGGGAGCATGAGGAGCTAACTAGAGTCAGAATAGGCAATCTAGTCTCACTGGGGGTCCAACGGAGTGATACAAGCAATTAGGAGTTAATCTAGGGAAAGACAACTAGCTAACTGAAGTGAACAAAGTGGTACGTGAAGAAAGGCACCTTTCTCAAATGGTAGGTGAGAAGTGGGCGCCTTCCTGACTAGGAGGGATAAAACTGCAAGGAAAGAAGCTCCCGAGTGCTGGAAGATTGGGGACACGGTGCTGGAGGCATCAAACTGGTGACTAGGATGCATGCGGATGCATGCAAAGTACATAAATGAATGATGAGATATCCTGACAATTAGATTCAAAGGTATTTATAAATAAAAGTCTTACATAATTTAGTCTTGGTATACCTCATCCATGGGATGGGAATGGTGATATGTATAAGAAGGATGAGTACAAATCCAATCTATTAACTCAAAATATAGATGATGTTGCATAGTTTGATTATTTAGAAGGAATCATAATTGGTGATGCATTGGTAGACAGCTTGAGATATGAATAAATCTTAAAAGTACACTCAATTTAAAGATTAAATCCCATATCTTATGAGAAGATTACTAATGTGGAAATAACATTAGAGTACTTAAGGGACCACCAATTTCCAATTGGTTATTTGTGGCAGTCATTTTCCAAATACCTTTTCACTTTGGCATCCACTTTCAAGTTTCCAAAGGGCTTCAGAGGAGTGAAGTTTGTTATTGAAGTGATTCAAGATAATATTTTTTGTATTCGTGAACATATTTTTTAGATTCACTCCCTCTTTTGTCTTTATCGATCTCTATATTCATTGGACATTGCATAGATTGTAATTCATTTCCATCCAACCTTGATTTTTCTATTAGAAGTTTGATTACTTGTCAATTCAATCTCCATGGTTATAAATAATTTTCAAATGTTTTTTTCATATTGTCAGGTATTTTTTATGTTGATAAGATTTCCTCTATACGAGTTCTTGGTTTATTTGGGTTAGACATTGCTTATTAAAAGCTATAAAGTGGAACAATGCAATTTTTGTCATTTTTTCGAGAAATTGGATGCAACCATGCCCAATACTCCAACTGCGTAGGGGTGAAACTTGAAACAAAGTTTATCTTGGGTAATTCGTCCCCCTTTTCGTTTCCACCTCATTTTCTTCACTATGCATTTGTGATTTGTACAACGGGATGCTCCTTACAAACATCTTCTGCAACATTTGCATTTGTGATTCGTCTAGTGGGCTCCTTATATGACTGGGCTACTATGAATTTGCAGGTATGTGCAGAATTTTGCACTATGGATTGGATTTTCAAATATGTGTAGCATTTTATATGTGGAGAACAGAGTTAGATGTAAGGTTTTAACTTTCCACAACCAAATTGTTTGAAATTTGTAATGCATTATGCGACTAGTCTATGGAGGCAAAGTCTCAAATGACCCACACTAATGAACCAACAAACAATCACACTTCCCAGATTGTACAACCTCACTGTCATTTTTTCACAATTTCCAAACCTTGAACGGTAGAATTATGCATATAATATGAAATCGGTCATGTAAAAAATTAACACCAACCCTAGATGTTATTCCTACAACATGTTATCTCTCCTTCTTTACCTAATTATGTTTCATCTCAATGCCATCTTGAAAGATTGATCTTGTTGTTTAGAATTATCTTATCTCTTATGGTCATCACTCCCTCTTCTTCATCAACTTTTCCCCCTGTTACACTAGATATTCTACAAACAATGTCTAGAATTGGTATAATTGATCAAACAAGTGATTTCTTCATATTGTTAGCTTTTTTGTATTTATGTTTTTTAAATTTATTCTATATGGATTCTTGGGTTATTTAACTAGCACATATTAATCATAACATTGCTTATTAAAGTTTATAGAGAGGAACAATGCAAATATTGTCACTATATTAAGAAATTTGTAAAAGCGATAATGAAATTTTGATGTACTATTAAATTTTCAAATGAAAAGAATGGTTCAATATCTCATAGCCCTTCAAAGTGAAATGGGACCCTACCATTGATTATATCAGTGAACCCTAGAAGTCAATCTATCCCATCAGTTAATCCAAAGGTCAGTCAGGGTAAGGTCTCTAACTCGTAATGTCATATAACCCTCTTTCAACCCTTCATTATTTCGGCAAACCCTAGCAGTCAATATGTCCCATCAGTTAATCCAAAGGTTCGTCAGGGTAAGGTCTCGGGTAAGGTATCTGACTCGTAATGTCATATAACCCTCTTTCAATTACTTTGATATTTAATTTCGACGGTTGTGGATATTTCTTATGTTCTGTGTTCAGGTTTTTTGTTCATTTTTTATCCTTTAAATCGGATATTCCCATGTTCCTTGGTGTTTGCCGAAAATGTTGTCTTAATTATCTCTGTCTTCAACGGTTTTTCCCTCCACTAGCCCTCATCGTTTGGTTGTTGAAGTTTCAGAAAAGGGCAGGCACCGAATTCCGACCATTTCTCGTCTTAGTGGCGGTGAGCTTCCATATGGGAAGCTTTGTTACAGCAGTTCTTCAGGCCTATCTCATTTTTATATAATGGTGGAAGGCAACATTCGCGGCCCTGTTGGAAGGACTAGCGGCATTGATGCATACATCCAAAGAGTGAAGCAGTTATAAAAGCATATAGCAAAGCTTCGACAAAAGCTGGAGATGAAATGAGACAAAGTGGACTTGGAGTCAATGGAGAAGAGAATCGAGGATACCATCGATTGCAAGTTCAAAAATAACAATGACCAACTGATCGAACGGATACAAAGGCTCCTTGTCGAACACGAAGAAGCCACCCAAGTTCAACATGACACCGAGAGGAGCCCGATGACTTCGCTAGGTTATGGACAGTCCCCTCCAGTTGACAGGCCTCCCTCGAGGACAAAATCAATGGAGATTGACTAAGGGAACCACACGGCCCACCCACCACGGTCTCTTGATATTTTCAGGATAACTTTTATTTTTTCGTTTTCTATTAGGTTTTCTTGTCTGTTTTTAGATTTTCAATTTCTGTTAGTTTAGGGGAGGGATTTTGTCCTATTTTCCAAATCCCTTATGTTCAATTTGTATAGGCAGGTCTTTTATAAGGGTTGTAATTTTAGAGGGATGGTAGAAGAATGGAAGGATAATATCAGACTCACCTATTTTGCAGAGGGTATTCCATTCATCATTTTGTATAATTGGGATAAATGACATTTTAATTGATATATCTACGTGTCTGGTTCAACTGACAACCTTTATGATATTTATCGGTGTTATCGGATGTATATATATATAATGTAACTTTAACATGATCAATTTGCATTATTTTGTTGTATGTGTTCTTTTATGAATCCAATATTAACTTTTTTTTTGTATGTGTTCTTTTATGAATCCAATATTAATTTATTTGTTTGTATGTGTTCCTTTACGAATCCAATATTAACTTATTTTGTTGTATGTGTTCTTTTATGAATCCAATATTAACTAATTTGTTGTGTGTGTTCTTCTATGAATCCAATATTAACTTTAGAAGAAGGTTTTTTTGAATACTTGAATCCTATGAACCAGAGCATATCAATATGAATTGTGACTCAACATAACCTTATTCACAACAAATAACAACAGGAGAATCTCTGCTCACATAGACAACACAATGGAAATAGATAACAGGAATAACATTCACATAAGGAGAATCGAGCATCTTTGTTTAACATTTCTTTGTCGGTTCGGTCGAGCATCTTTGTTTAACATTTATTTAACATAAAACATCTAATAGACCAAAATAACAGTTGACACTAATATTTTTGGTGCTAAAGTGAAGAAGAGATTTGGATAAACAGAATTAAAATAATATGAGATGTGCTTTACATTATGTTCTCACATGAAAATGAAGAAATGAGGAATATCCAGAAGAATAAATGCAAATTTTCAAATGGAAGATATTTCATGCAATTGTGACAATAAAATGAAAATGTCTTGAAATCAGTAAAAGGGCGGTTTTTGTAAGAGGTTCGTGGATCAATGGTTCAGATCAAAGCAACGACGAGATCGACGATGGATACAGTTTTTGCTGGAGAAAGAAGCAAGGGATTTCACACATAATAAATTTATCGAAATGACCATTAATTTAATGTTAAAGCGAGAAAGAGATCAACGATCATCCATCAATCAACAAGAAGATCAATGGATCACAAGGATTTCGCATCACCAACTTCCGAGAACAAAGGAAGTGGTGGGTGGTTGTGAAATCTAAAACCACCCGTCGCGTTTCAATACAGTTCCATTTCACTGGTTGAAAAAGCGGTAAAGGAAACCACCTTTTAGGGTTTCAAAACCGCTTTGGGGGGTTATAAAATACAAAGTGCACGAGATAAACGACACTTATAATTTGGCGTTGAATGGTTTAGACGTGTCGCATGCGGTTGGAACATGACAGAGAATACCTCGTGTCCAGCTCATGTATTTCCAGGTAGGCTTTCAAGACTCTTACAGATATTTCAAATACGTATTTCAATGGAAAATCATAGTGAAGTAGGGGTTCAAAGTGAGGAATGTGCAAAATTGGAGGAAGTTCTTGAAGACAGGGATGCGGATGTGTTTGACACAATTATGACTAGAAACATAGTTAATGAGATTAAAAACAGGTTGGGAGATTTGCAGAAGCAGGGTATAGACGTACATAACATTCATAAGTTTCATTTTATTCACTTTTATCCAGAACAAACCCTAGCTTTCCCGGACTTTGTTTCCTGGTTTGCCCAAAATTATTCCCAAGCTGAAAGAGTCGTCATGGATTCAAAAAGACCAAAAATGATGTGTCCTATCAATTCCTCAGTGATTAAGAAATCCATATGTTTATATTGAAATGGTACCACTTTAGATGGTGTAAAATTCATTAGCTTCACCTTTTTTTACGAGTTACCCTCTATAATTCTAACAAAACACACTATTTCTAGAAAATCTGAATTTGGAGGCAGATTTCTATTGACCCATGATATGCATCTTAAACCTAACTTCTGAAACATATCAGCCACTCCACTCTGTATCTTCATGTATGGAATCTTTTCTTTGAGACCTTGTATGCTTCAGAAATAGAGTCAACACGGTCTGTATCCCTAATAGATATGTGTGACACTTATGTTGTTTTCCTTCGTTTGTGAGCCAAATTTTGAGATGCAGGGTTTCTTTTATTCTTTTGGATGAATCTTTTACTTACAGATGTCTTTTTATTTTTATCGTCGGCTTGCAAGTGCTCAATATCTTGGATTTTGTGACTCACTTTGTCTTCTATCGAGATTTCCGCATCACAGTGGTTTCCTCTTCTTCACTATCATCATCATATTCATCATCATCTATGGTGGAACTCCAATATAGTTCAAAATCTTCATCGCCACTCAGTGATATTTTAACCCTTTTATTGCATGATTTCTTGGTTTTTCCCTCGATGTTTGTGCTCTTCCATTGGATTTACTATAACTTAAATCCATATGTTTATATTGAAATGGTACCATTAATATCCTTAATATTCATTTATACAATCTTTAAACTAATTTTTAAAATCAAATTTTCCACATGTCACAATCTAAGTGTTCCACATGTCACCCTGGAGACTAGATATCGACATTTTAACAACAAAATTTATAGAAATTTTACTTCAAAGAGTTTGCTGGAAAGTCGAAATTTTTTTCAAAGAAAGAGAGGTCGCTCTTTCCTCAGGTTGTTCTATTTGGGGGTGTTGGAAGTAGATGTTGAGGAGAAAGAGCATCCGCTCCTTCCTCCAGAGATTTTTTTTAGGAGTGGGGAAAGTAGATATCGGCATTCTAAACACAAATTTCAAAGGAACATTGCTTCGCACAGTTTGCTGGAAAGTGGAAATATTCTCAGAGAAAGAGCGACTGCTCTTTCTTCAAGTTGTTATATTTTTACAATTACCTCATAAATGAAGGGGCGGTTGACCCTTCTTCTGCGTTCACCATTCTGGATACAGGTGAATTGCTGGATATAGGTGTTCACAATTATCTACTAAATGAAGGGGCGGATGATCCTTCTTGTCAAAAAACAGAATTCGAGACAAACATTTTTTATGTGCTATAGCTTAGTTGATGTATGTATCCCTACTATTTACAGCGGAAGTCGAAAGTCGGGAATTGTCGGCCTAGCCTTCGTAGATTAAATGTTTTTATATTTCTCTCGTAAATGAAGGGTCGGCCAACCATTCTTGCACTCAGTATTCTTCCAGTGTTCACCATTTTGGATATACATGAATTGACGGCCTAGCCTTCGTAGGTTGAATATTTTTACAATTCCCTCATAAATGAAGGGGCGAAATACCCTTCTTCTTCCCAATATTCTTTTCATAATAGTTCTAAACTTCAAGAAGGGTCTGTCGATCCTTCTTGTGTTTTCCATTCTGGATATAGGGAATTGTTGAATATAGGTGTTCAAAATTATCTACTAAATGAAGGAGAGGCCGATCCTTCTTTTCGGAAAACGGAAGTCGAGACAAACATTTTTTATATGTTATAACTTAGCTTATGTCTGGATCCCTACTTTTTATAACAAAATTTGGAAGGTGGGAATTTTCGGCCTAGCCTTCATAGATTAAATATTTTTACATTTCTCTCGTAAATAAAGGGTCAACTGACCATTCTTGTGCTCAATATTCTTCTAGTGTTCACCATTTGGGATATACATGAATTGACGGCCTAGCCTTCGTAGGTTGAATATTTTTACAATTACCTCATAAATGAAGGGGTATCAGACCCTTCTTCTGCCCAGCATTATTTTCATAATTGTTCTAGACTGCAAGAAGGGTTAGTCGATCCTTCTTGTGCTCAATATTATTCCAGTGTTCACCATTTTGGATATACATGAATTGACTGCCTAGCCTTCGTAGGTTGAATATTTTTACAATTACCTCATAAATTAAGGGGTGGCTGACCCTTCTTCTGCCCAATATTCTTTTCATAATATTTCTAAACTACAAGAATGTTGAGATATTGTAACTTATAAGAATATTATATTTGTACTTTATTATTCGGGAGATGTTTCATTCCTCCGTGAAGACCTTATTGCATATCCGGAGATATTTTATTCCTCCGTGGAGAATGTGGTAACTTGGGTTATTAGAATTCCCTAGTGGGTTAAAGGGGTTATTAGACCACCCTAGTGGGGTCAGCCTTGTCACATTATGTTAAGTGGTTAAGTTGGGGCCAACCTAGTTAGTGTAAAAGTCAAGTCGGAGTTGTGTTCCTCATTTAACACACATTACACTCACTTGTGATTGGAGCATAGGTGAGAGAGAGATATTCTATGGAGAAGAAGGAGCTCATGTTTGTGGATTACATATTTGTATTTGATAGTCATCTATATTGAGGAAGTTTTGTTGGGTTTTCTACCCCATGAGGGTTTCCCGGGATAAATCTATGTCTCTTGTGTTTATGCTTTGCTTGTTGTTCTTTCAGTGATCTTGTATATGCTATTGTTGTGAAATGGAATGTAATACTGATATTTTATGTCTTATCATATTGAATCTTAAAATGGTATCAGAGCTAACCTGAAGGACAACAATGTATGGCACTTATGACACTTGCTTCACTTACGACAATTTGAAGGTTAGGGTTTTATATAGCAAAAACCCGTCATCATGGAACTTTCTCTATAAAGACTTTTTGGCGAAGGTTCTGGATCTGAAACCTTTACAGGTCATAGACAACATCCCCCTATACCTTGTGTCCGAAGGACAACCTCATATTTGTTGTAATTTGTGAGTTATGATCAGTACAAGTTAGGGTTTCTGCCTCTTCCAGATCTCAGTCATAAATGGGTGACCTAGGAAAAAAGGTCACAAATTGGGATAGGAAGCTCCATATGAAATTTTTTAAACAGTGATAGGTATAGCACGGACTGTAGTTTCTCAGGTAATGTTTTCAGAGGCCTAAGTTGAACCAGTGACACGTGGCACACCATACAAGTTCACTCTCATGTTTTATCCCATAAACAGGTCACGTTGCGACACTTGGAATAACTCTCTCTCAGAGAATCCAATTGAGGTCAGACCTATGGGGTTGTAAATATAATAGGTCATCCTACCACAGGCTGAAGTTTTAGACCCTGTGGATTCGTAATTTCAGAGATGGACTAGAAACAATCAGGTGCATATTTATGTCAAAACAGAATTGGGTTTTGAGCACCTCCATTCTTGGCTTGTCACTGCTGCAGGAATTTAGGGCTTTGGAGAAAGTTGGAATTTTTGGAGTCAAATACCATGGCTGAATACTCCTCGGAAAAATAGAAATTTAGAGACCAAGATCGAGTTTTTTGGTTGGGAAGAAGGTCGTGCTTGATCAAACCCTAGTTTGGGATTTTGATCGGAAAGATGGAAAATTAGGGCTTCTGCAAAAGTTGGAATTTTTGAAGTTTGTGACCACAGCTGGAATCTCCTCAGAACCTATTGATTGGACAGAAGGGTGGGCTTTATCAAACCCTAGTTCGGGGTCCTATCCAGTGAATCCAAAAGTTTCAAAGGCAATTTTGAGGGGTCAAATTATGCAGTTTTCAAAATTGAAGTATACCAGCTTGATCAGCTCAGCAAGCCACATATTTCCATCCATTCAGAAGTTTGAAATTAAAAGATTGATTTTTTATGGTTTCTCTAACAAACCCTATTCCAGCTTCAGTTCCAGTCTCAGGGAGAGATGAGGCTAAGGCCTTACATAAGAAGACTACAAGAAATCTCGACAGGTATGACTTGAGGAGATACAGGTATGTGTTGAAATCTATTCATGATATGTTTGTCTTCATATTATTGAGGTTAGTACAATCTTGATTAATCTTAGAATTGTCTTATCACCCTGGTAAAAGTATGAATGCATGTGAATGATAGAAGACATTCATTGATTAGGGTTACATGATTGTACTAATGCACCTGTGGTGTTGTATGAGGATGATGTTGTTTGCTAACAAGATACAGGAACATCAAGAAAGACAAATCAAGTTCTATGACCATGATGACATGAAGACAAAGACTCATCCATAGTCTTTGACCACATAGAAGCTGCACTTACGAGGTATGTATGACTTTGTTCTACTATGCTTAACCTATGAAATATGCAGGTTCTAGTACAAGGTCTCTAAATCATTGAAGAGAACAAAGAAGATATTGTTTAGGTATGTTAAGACATAACCAAGCATGATAATCCAGGTATGTTTTCCTATATCAAGTTAGAATCCTACTTTGTGTTAGGATCTTAGGTAAGTATACCTATGTATGAAATGATCATGACCATACATACTTAAGTTTATTTAGAATTATAATGTTTTGATAGTATTGAGATTATGCTAATGAATGTATGTTTATGTATGAGATCATGAGGATGACACTAGTGCACACTTAAGCATGCATAGTGGTACAGAATGAATAGAAGTTCAAAGACATATAGAGATCAAGCGGTAGGAAACCACACAAACATAAAAGATAAGTATTTGAGTTGTTATTTGAATCTCTAAAATAGTAAATGATATTGCTTGTAATAGTTGTATGCATATTTATATTCCTGGAATATATCATGTACAGTGTGAGCATTCATATAGCATTGAACAGTATACTACTAATATGCATATGATGGGTAAGTTGGACAAACATTCCATTGTTGTTTATCTAGAATGAAACCTCTTTGCTAACATTTTGAGAGTTGTGCATGCTCTTGATAGTATGTTATGGTAGAGATGGAAGGCATCTAGATAACCACTGTATGCATACAGGATATGGAAAAGTGTTGTGCCAAATTATTGGTGAAGATAGTTGCATAACTATGTGAATCATATCTGTATGCATTATAGGTTATCATGTCAACATGATTTGATGATTATGAAGTATTACTAATCATGTAATTAACTTTGATTTGTAGGAAAGATCATGTGATATGATCTACAAAAGAAGGATGATGAACATCGAACAAGTGATGGATGTTCAACAATAAGACCTGCAAATCAAACATAATATAGAAGGCTTGTAGATAGAAGATTCTCTTAAGAGGAAGAGGATCATGATGAGATGTTTGCTCCGAGTAGCTATATACGACCATTCTCTTAATTGTGTAATTGAAGAAATATCTGTACGAGTACGCAGGATTGATAGTCATTTGATGAGCTTAATGATCACCATGGGTGATGCGGATTTCAACCTTTGCTACAAGGTTGAAGATGGTGTCTATATACAGATGACATTCTTCTCATAGATGGATGCAAGAAGGAACTAACCACAGAGTGTGAATGATCTTGAGGCTCATATCAGTAGACCCATCTGACTAGAGATGGCATGGATAGATATGCAAAAGATAACTCAATGCTGAGTGTGAATGATTTGCAGTCACAAAGGGAGAATTGATAGATTCTTGACAAGCTTTGGCTTTACCAAAAGTAAAGCTAATCCTAAACTTTATATTAAGGTTATGGATGATGAACCTATCATACTATTACTGTATGTGGATGATCTCTTTCTGATAGGGAATGAGAAACAGATAATGGAAAGCAAGAAGAATCTAGCTATAGAATTTGAGATGAAAGATCTCAGATTGATGCATTACTTCCTAGGTCTGGAAGTATGGAAAGGCCCAGAAGAAATATTTCTCAACCAGAGAAAGTATGCTGTGGAAATCTTGAGAAGATTTGATATGTTGGAATGTAAAGCCATTACCACTCCCATGGATTCCAACTTGAAGCTATTAGCTGATGACTCATCAGAGTTAGTGGATGTGACTCTGTATAGACAGATTATTGGGTCATTGATGTATCTGACAAATACCAAGCCAGATATATACTTTGTTGTGAACACCTTGAGTCAGTATCTAGTGGAACCTAGTTGTGTTCACCTGATAGCTACAAAGCATGTGATGAGGTACCTAAAGGGTACGATGGAATTTGGTCTATGTTATCTTGGAGATCATGACTTCAGATTGTATGGTTGCACAGATGCTAATTAGGCAGGAAGTGTATCAGACAGGAAGAGCACATCGGGCGGATGTTGTTGTCTGGGATCTGCCATGATCTCATGGTTTTGCAGGAAGCAATCTAGTGTGGCTCTCAACACAGGTGAAGCAGAATATGTAGCTACTTTCTATGCTAGTTGTGAAGCAATATGGCTTCAGAAGTTGTTATCGGGACTGTTTGACTTAGATATGGACCCCATTGTGATCTTGTGTGAGTTGTATCAAGATGATTGAGAATCCAGTGTTCCATGATAAGTCAAAGCATGTAGATATCCGATATTTTTATATATAGGATAGGTTCATAAAGGAGCTATCAAGCTCGAGTATGTGAGCACTGACGAACAAGTTGTTGATAGATTGACCAAACCTTTGTCTCGAGTAAAGTTTGAGTATTTTCGAGACAAGCTTGGTGTAGTTCAGAAGGACCCTCCTCGAAAGGGGGAGTGATATGGTCGTTGATGATGAGATTGCATGTATCGATGGTAAGGTCGATGATGTGGATACTTGTATCGATGATGAGGATACTTGTATTGATGATGTGGATACTTGTATCGATGATGAGGGCACTTGTGTCGATGATGAGGTTGCCTATTCCGATGATGAGGTTACCGTTTCTCGACGATAAGGTCGATATATGGTGCTTAGACTTTTTCTAAGTGGACGAGAGGGATTGTATCATCCCTAGACACATGTCCTAAAAGAGATTCGTAGACATATGTCTCTGAGAAATGGTCCCTAGTGGATGAGAGGGATTGTATCATCCCTGGACACATGTCCTAAAAGGGATCCGTAGACATATGTCTCCGAGAAAGTGGTCCCTAGTGGACGTGATAGGACTGCATCATCCCTGAACATTTAGTTCAAAATGTATGTGATAGGACTGCATCGTCCCTGAATGTTTAGTTCAAAATGTACATGATAGGACTGCATCGTCCCTAAACGTTTAGTTCAAAATGTACATAAGAGGACTGCATCGTCCCTGAACGTTTATTTCAAAATGTACGTGATGGGGATTGCATCATCCCGAAACCACTAGTTCAAAATGTACGTGATAGGGATTGCATCATCCCAGAACCCTTCGTTCAAAATGTATGTGATGGTGATTGCATCATCCTGGAACCACTAGTTCAAAATGTACGTAATGGGGATTACATCATCCCGGAACCACTAGTTCAAAATGTACATGATAGGGATTGCATCATCCCGGAACCCTTGGTTCAAAATGTACATGATGGGGATTGCATCATCCTGGAACCACTAGTTCAAAATGTACGTGATGGGGATTGCATCATCCCAGAACCACTAGTTCAAAATGTACATGATGGGGATTGCATCATCCCAGAACCACTAGTTCAAAATGTGTGTGATGGGGATTGCATCATCCCGGAACCACTAGTTCAAAATGTACGTGATAGGGATTGCATCATCTCGGAACCCTTTGTTCAAAATGTACGTGATGGGGATTGCATCATCCCGGAACCCTTGGTTCAAAATGTACGTGGTAGGATTGCATTATCCTTGGACTTATGTCATAAATTGAGAGGGATTGACCATCCCGTAATTGGATCATGTGTATTGTAGAGGATGCTGCTGAGATGATCCAGATGATGCTGTTGATCAGGGGATCCAGATGATGATGATGTTGATTGAGAGATCCAGATGATGATGATCGAGATGATTGAGATGTTGATGCTGTTGATCAAGAGGATCTAGATGTTGATGTTGTTGATCGAGAGGATCCAAATGTTGATGTTGTTTATCGAGAGGATCCAGATGTTCATGTTGTTGATCAAGAGGATCCAGATGTTGATGCTATTGATCGAGAGGATCCAGATGTTGATGATGTTGATTGAGATATCCAGATGATGATGTTACTGTAGCTGTTCGAGTGCTGCAGAAGATGAAGACTCAGTACTGAAGATGTTGATGTTCCAGTATTGAAGGTCTTGAAGATGTTCCAGTAACTGTTTGAGTTATTGATGATGTGTGAAGAAATCTTCCAATGATTTATAGATGTATCATGTATCATGTATCATGTATCATGTAGTTGATGATTCCTTGCTCTTGCAGATATTGTTATAATATCCTTCTCGTTAAGGGGGAGTGTAGAGATATTGTAACTTCTAAGAATATTATATTTTTACTTTATTATTCTGGATATGTTTCATTCCTCCGTGAAGACCTTATTGTATATCTGAAGATATTTTATTCCTCCGTGGAGAATGTGGTAACTTGGGTTATTAGACTTCCCTAGTGGGGGTCGGCCCTGTATGAGTCATGTGGGTTAAAGGGTTTATTAGACCACCCTAGTGGGGTCGGCCCTGTCACATTATGTTAAGTGGTTAAGTTGGGGCCGACCTAGTTAGTGTAAAAGTCAAGTCAGAGTTGTGTATAAATAGAGGAGGTGTGTTCCTCATTTAACACACATTACACTCACTTGTGATTGGTGCATAGGTGAGAGAGAGATCTTCTATGGAGGAGAAGGAGCTTATGTTTGTGGATTACATCTTTGTATTTGCTAGTCATCTATATTGAGGAATTTTTGTTGGGTTTTCTACCCCATGAGGGTTTCCCAGGATAAATCTGTGTCTCTTGTGCTTATGTTGTACTTGTTGTTCTTTCAATGATCCTGTATATGCTATTGTTGTGAAATGGAATGTAATACTGATATTTTATGTCTTATCATATTGAATATTAACAAAGAAGGGTTGGTCGATCCTTCTTGCTTTCGCAATTCTGTATATAGGGGATTGTTGGATATAGGTGTTCACAATTATCTACTCAATGAAGGGGCGGCTAATCCTTCTTATCAGAAAACGGAAGTCGAGACAAACATTTTTATATGTTATAACTTAGCTGATGTCTGGATCCCTACTATTTATAGCGGAAGTCGAAAGTCGGGAATTGTCAGCCCAGACTTCACAGATTAACTATTTTTACATTTCTCTCGTAAAGGAAGGATCGATCGACCCTTCTTGTGCTCAGTATTCTTCCAGTGTTCACCATTTTTGATATACATGAATTGACGGCATAGCCTTCGTAGGTTGAATATTTTTACAATTCCCTCATAAATGAAGGGGTGACTGGCCCTTCTTCTGCCCAATATTCTTTTCATAATAGTTCTAGACTGCAAGAAGGGTCGGTCGATCCTTCTTGTGTTTTCCATTCTAGATATAGGGAATTTCTGTATTTAGGTGTTCACAATTATCTACTAAACGAAGGGGCGGTCGATCCTTCTTGTCAGAAAACAAAAGTCAGGACAAACATTTTTTATATGTTATAACTTAGCTGATGTTCGGATCCCTACTATATACAACAGAATTCGGAAGTCGGGAATTGTTGTCCTAGCCTTCGTAGATTAAATATTTTTACATTTCTCTCTTCAATGAAGGGTCGTCCGACCCTTCTTGTGCTCAGTATTCTACCAGTGTTCACCATTTTGGATATACATGAATTGATGGCCTAGCCTTTGTAGGTTGAATATTTTTACAATTCTGTCATAAATGAAGGGGCGGATGACCCTTCTTCTGCCCAGTATTATTTTCATAATATTTCTAGACTGCAAGAAGGGTCGGTCGATCCTTCTTGTGTTTTCCATTCTGTATATAGGGAATTTCTAGAGATAGGTGTTCACAATTATCTACTAAACGAAGTGGCGGTCGATCCTTCTTGTTGGAAAACGGAAGTCGGGACAAACATTTTTTATATGTTATAACTTAGCTTATGTTCGGATCCCTACTATTTACAGCGGTAACTTAGCTTATGTTCGGATCCCTACTATTTACAGCGGAAGTCGAAAGGCGGGAATTGTCGGCCTAGCCTTTGTAGATTAAATATGTTTACATTTCTCTCATAAATGAAGGGTCGGCCAACCCTTCTTGTACTCAGTATTCTTCCAGTGTTCACCATTCTGGATATACATGAATTGACGTCCTAGCCTTCATAGGTTGAATATTTTTACAAGTCCCTCATAAATGAAGGGGCGGTCGACCCTTCTTTTGCCCATTATTCTTTTCATAATAGTTCTAGACTGCAAGAAGGTTCGGTTGATCCATCTTGTGCTCAGTATTCTTCCAGTTTTCACCATTTTGGATACACATGAATTGACGTCTCAGCCTTCGTAGGTTGAATAATTTTACAATTCCCTCATAAATGAAGGGGCGACCGACCCTTCTTCTACGCAGTATTCTTTTCACAATAGTTCTAGACTATAAGAAAGGTAGGTCGATCCTTCTAGTGTTCTCCATTAAGGATATAGGGAATTTATGGATATATGTGTTCACAATTATCTACTAAACGAATGGGCGGTCGATCCTTCTTGTTGGAAAACAGAAGTTGGGACAAACATTTTTTATATGTTATAACTTAGTTGATGTTCGGATCCCTACTATTTACAGCGGTAGTCGAAAGTCCGGAATTGTCGACCTAGACTTCACAGATTAACTAGTTTTACATTTCTCTTGTAAATGAAGGGTCGATCAACCCTTCTTCTGCTCAGTATTCTTCCAGTGTTCACCATTTTGGATATACATGAATTGAAGGCCTAGCCTTCGTAGGTTGAATATTTTTACAATTCCCTCATAAATGAAGGGGCGACCGACCCTTCTTCTGCCCAGTATTCTTTTCATAATAGTTCTAGATTGCTAGAAGGGTCAGTCAATCCTTCTTGTGTTTGCCATTCTGGATATAAGGATTTTCTGGATATATGTGTTCACAATTATTTACTAAACAAAGGGATGGTCGATCCTTCTTGTTGGAAAACGGAAGTCAGGACAAACATTTTTTATATGTTATAACTTAGTTGATGTCTGAATCCCTACTATTTACAGCGGAAGTTGGAAGTCGGGAATTGTTGGACTAGCATTCATAGATTAAATATTTTTACATTTCTCTTATAAATGAAGGGTCGTCCGACCCTTCTTGTGCTCATTATTCTTCCAGTGTTCACCATTTTTTATATACATGAATTGACAGCCTAGCCTTTGTAGGTTGAATATTTGTACAATTCCCTCATAAATGAAGGGGCGACCGACCCTTTTTCTTCCTAGTATTCTTTTCACAATATTTCTAGACTATAAGAAGGGTCAGTCGATCCTTCTTGTGTTCGCCATTCTGGATGTAGGGAATTGTTAGATATAGGTGTTCAATTATCTACTAAACAAAGGGGTGGTTGATCCTTCTTGTCGGAAAATGGAAATCAAAACAAACATTTTTTATATGTTATAACTTAGATGATGTCCGAATCCCTACTATTTAAAGTGGAATTCGGAAGTCGAGAATTGTAGTCCTAGCCTTCGTAGATTAAATATTTTTATAGTTCTCTCGTAAATCAAAGGGTCAGCCGACCCTTCTTGTGCTCAGTATTCTTCGATTGTTCACCATTTTGTATATACATGAATTGACAGCCTAGCCTTCGTAGGTTGAATATTTTTACAATTCCCTCATAAATGAAGTGGCAGTCGACTCTCATTATTATTTTCATAATAGTTCTAAACTGCAAGAAGGGTCAGTCGATCCTTCTTGTGTTCTCCATTCTGGATATAGGTGTTAACAATTATCTACTAAATGAAGGGGCAGTTGATCTTTGTTGTTGGAAAATGGAAGTCAGGACAAACATTTTTTATATGTTATAACTTAGATTTTGTATGGATCTATACTATTTACAGTGGAAGTCGGAAGTCAAGAATTGTCGGCCTAGACTTCGCAGATTAAATATTTTTACATTTCTCTCATAAATGAAGGTTTGGTCGACCCTTCTTGTTCTCGGTATTCTTCCAGTGTTCATCATTTTGGATATACATGAATTGACGTCATAGCCTTTATAGGTTGAATATTTTTACAATTCCCTCATAAATGAAGGGTTGGTCGACCCTTCTTCTACATTGTATTATTTTCATAATAGTTCTAGATTGCAAGAAGGGTTGGTCGATCCTTCTTGTGTTCACCATTCTGGATATAGGAAATTTCTGGATATAGGTGTTCACAATTATCTACTAAATGAAGGCGTGGGAGATCCTTCTTTTTGGAAAACAGAATTCAACACAAAAAATTTTATATGTTATAACTTAGCTGATATCTGGATCCCTACTATTTAGCTTTTGTATGTGTTTTTTTATGAATCCAATATTAACTTATTTTGCTGTATGTGTTCCTTTATGAATCCAATATTGACTTAATTTGTTGTATGTGTTCTTTTATGAATCCAATGTTAACTTATTTTCTTGTATGTGTTCTTTTATGAATCCAATATTAACTTTAGAAGAAGGTTTTTGTGAATACTTGAATCCTATGAACTAGAGCATATCAATATGAATTGTGACTCAACATAATCTCATTCACAACAGAAAACAAATAACAACGGGAGAATCTTTGCTCACATAGAAAACACAATGGAAATAGATAACAGGAATAACATTCACATAAGGAAAGTGGAGTGGCGGGAGGGGGAGGGATAATCCTTTGTTCCGATGGATCAAAATAACTCCAGTACTCTTGGGGATTCAGTAATGCAACCAATAACCAAGTAGAATCTTTGGATCTCCTTCAAGGTCTTCGACAACTAAAGAAAAAAGGAATTATGCAAGCAATAATTATTGGAGACTCTCAAAGTCTCATCAATATTATGATCAAGAACACAAATCTGACTGAAATCCAGTTAAATCAAATAGTCACCAGAATTCTGGATCTAGCCTCCCTCTTCCATAATCTTCAGTTCTTCCATGTGCTACATAAGAAAAACAAGGAATTTTTCCTGGCTACCAATAGGGCAGTTTCATTGGCACCCATCTCACTCCTTCTTAATGAGCATACCCTGGAGGTGGACCCGCTCCCCTAATCAGATTCGTGCTGCACAGTGGCTAGTTGGCGGTTATCCACATGAGTAGAGGAATCTGAAGGACAGGTGGGAGATTGCAAACCAAATGTATATAAGGTGGATGAATTGGGTAGTAGGTGTTGGTGCGGGGAGCATTAAAAGGCACAGATGAAGTAACGTCAATGCGGAGTCGCTGGACATAAACTTCAGTTTGGGAAGTCTTTTCACCCGTGAGTGTTATTTTTTCAACATTTAATTCAATATGATCTAGGATCGTATCTGAGAGAATAACATCCACAACAAATCAAACACAAGAGACAATAGACACAAATCATTTCACCGGGGAAACCATAAAGGACAAAACCCCGCAACTTCCTCAGAGATAGAATGAGCAATAATACAAAACCCCAAAACAAGAAGATGGTCTCCAGTAGCTTCCTCCTCCTCCACTTGTGCGAACTTGTCTCTCTCGCACTTATGCAAATGAGTGAGTGAGTGAATGAATTAGAATGAGAGAGTCACACTCTCTATTTATACTTTACTTCACTTTACTTTTTACCCTAACTGGGATGACTTCTCCTAGGAGAGTCTAATAACCCATTATACCCTAACTCTGGTCCAACCCCACTAGGGGAGTCTAATAACCCACTCAAGTACAATGATAACCTTCATGATCGGAGGAATGAAACCTCTTCGTCGGAAGTCTAATGACAATATAAAATATACAAGTGAAACACATTCCGAAGTTACAAATACATCAACACTCCCTCTTAAATAGGAAGGTATTCTCTTGACACGGTTCATCGGCACAAGTCTTCATCTCTGGATCAAAGCTAGATCATCATCTTCATCGTTGTTGCTATCTCAACCATCAGTCTCTAATCTACTCGTCATAGGAAGTTCTACAAAGACAACCCTTTTTTATGTTGGTTGTAGGCCTAGCCTCCATGTAGGTCTTCATCATCTCTACGAGAAAGCCATCAAGTATGTACATCTCAGGACTAATTACACTGCCTCTGCAAAACCTGCAAGATCTCCCAGTGTTAAGTTTAAACCAAATAGACTAGCAAGATCACTAAAAGAAGCATAATCACAAGATAGACACAGATTTTACCCTGGGAAACCCTCATGGGGTAGAAAACCCATCAAAGCTTTCCTCAATAAGATGATCAACCAAAATACAAGATGTGCTCCCTCCTTCTTTAACTCCTTAGCAGATCTCCCAGACAAGTGCGCCACTTTTCACAAGTGAGTGAGTGTGTCTAATGAGGAGTTCACCTCCTCTATTTATACTAACTCCCGACTAACCAAAATACCTAATGGGGCCGACCTCTCCTGGAGAAGTCTAATAACCCCTAAAATATAACCTCAGGGCTGACCCCCACATGGTGGGTCTAATAACCCTAGTTAACACAAACTCCTGGAGGAATAAACATCTCCAGATACATGATAGGGTTACCTCGGAGGGATGAAACATCTCCGGAATAATAAAGTACAAATATAATATTCTTAGAAGTTACAATATTCAACACCCAGGACTGATTATATGCCACTACAAAACCTAAAGGAGCATCCCAGGACTGATTATATGCCTCTGCAAAACCTATGTACCATACAGTCACTTCATCATATTTAGATCATTTCATCATCCACGGAGCATAGACCAGATGCACACAACACGGCACTTACACTCGTCGACATGGGAGTACTAACCTACTACCATCTATGAAAGGCTCAGCACTTACATCTACGCCATGGGAAGACACACCTCAACCATGCGAGAATGGCACTGAGCTTACCTCTACACCATGGGAAGACACACCTCAACCATGCAAGAATGGAACAATACTTACATCAGTAGCCATGGGAAGACACACCTCAACCATGCTGGAATGGCTCAGCACGTATATCGCAGTGATGGGAAGACACACCTCAACCATGCTGGAATGGCTCGGCACTTATATCAGTGACCATGGGAAGACACACCTCAACCATGTTGGACTGGCCCGACACTTATATCAGCAACCATGGGAAGACACCCCTCAACCATGTCGGAATGGCCCGTGTGCATCCACGTCTTCCGGACTCATCACTTCCCCTTGGAAGGAACCTCGATCTGAAGTACACCAAGCCTCTTTCTGAAGTACTCAAACTTCACTCTGGCTAGCTGCTTGGTCAATACATCAGCTATCTATTTGTCCATCACAACATACTGGAGATTCACTGCTCCTCTCTGCACCATATCCCTGATATAGTGATACTTGATCTCAATGTGCTTCGACTTGTCATGGAACACCGGGTTCTCAGAAAACTTCACACAACTCTGGTTGTCGCAATGTATACAAGTTGCATCCAACTGGAGATCAAACAAATCAGACAGTAGCTTCCTTATCCATACTACCTCACAACTATCCCAACAAGCTGCGACATACTCTGCTTCAGTTGTACTCAGTGCGACGCAGGACTACTAAACCAAGAGATCACACCAGATCCCATACTGAAGCAGCACCCCGTAGTGCTCTTCCTATCAATGGAACTGCCTGCCTAATCCGAATCAACATAACCCTCCAGGTTAATCTTCTGATTCGCATCATACTTGAGCCCATAATCAACAGTACCCCTCAGGTACCTCAGAATATGCTTTGCAACAATCAAGTGAACATGTCTCGGATCCATCGGTAACTGGCTCAATGTGTTCACAGCAAAGCAAATATCTGGTCTCGTATTCATCAGGTACATCAATGACCCAATCATCTGACGATACATCGTGGCATCAACCGACTCTGATGAAGAATCACTCAATAGCTTCAGGTTCGATGCCATAGGTGTGTCCATTTCCTTGCAGTCCATCATCCCGAACCTATTCAGGATCTCTGCTGCATACTTCCCTTGTCCAAGGAAGATTCATCTGCACTCTGCCACACCTCCATGCCTAGAAAATAGTGCATCATACCCAAGTCCTTCATCTTGAACTCAGCAGCAAGCTTCCTCTTTGTGTCAGCAATCAACCCATCCTCACCTGTCACAAATAGGTCATCTACCTACAGTAGGAGTATCACTAGGTTCCCTTCCTCAACCTTGTAGTAAAGGCTGGAATCCGCTTTAATCTTGGTAAAGCCCAAACTAGTCAGGAAGTTGTCTATCTTGCCATACCATGTCCTGGGTTCTTGTTTCAAACCGTACAAGGCTTTCTTCAGTTTGCACACATGTGTCTCAAACCCAAGTGACTGCTCCACATACACTTCCTCTTCCACTACACCATTCAAGAACGTTGTCTTGACATCCATCAGGTGTATCTTCCATTTCATCACTGCAGCCACAGCAAGAACTGTTCTAATGGAAGTGTACCTGGATACAGGTGCAAATGTCTCCTCATAGTCTATCCCTTCTTTCTAGGAGAAGCCAGCCACAAATCTTTCCTTGTATTTCTCTATGCTTCCATCTGCAGCATGTGTGATCTTGTAGATCCACTTGGAAGTCACCACAGACTTCCCTTCTGGTCTCGGGACCACATCCCAAACATCATTCTTCATGATCGACTGGTACTCTTCGATCATGGCATCCTTCCATTCCTTTCTTTCTGCCGCTTCTTCATATTTGGAAGGTTCCTTGTCAAGGATGTCACATAGCAGGGCTACATAACTAGTGTATGGACTCAATCTCTTGCTTTCTCTATGCATTCCTTCTGGAGCTCCATATCTCTCTACATCTTGAATTGCTTCTCGTACCCATGCTGGTTCTCTTTTGTGAGAATTATTCTCACGGGGTGGATGTATAGGTTCCTTTGGATCTTCTATCTCATGGTCTTCTTCTGGATTTACTTCATTCATTATTGTATCTCGTATCCTGGGTGCTTCTGGTTCTTCAATGTCTTCAACAAGTAGATTTCTGTATTTGTTGTATGCTGAGTCTTCATCAAATGTTACATCCCTGCTAATGTCAATCTTCTTGAATCTTGGGACATATATTATGTAAGCCTTCAAACTTTCACTATATCCCACGAATACAACCTTCTTTCCTGAAGGATCTAACTTTGTCCTCTTCTCTTTCGGAATGTGTATGTACACTGGGAAACCAAATATTCTCAGATGGATGACCTCTGGTTTCTCGCTAGAGAATACTTTTTTTGGTGTCTTGTTGTCAAGTACTCTATGTGGAGTACGATTCTGTACATACACAGTTGTCCTAGCATCTTCTGCCCATAGATGCATAGGAAGATCTTGGTCATGAATCATTGCCCTTGCTGCTTCCATAATTGTTCTATTCTTCCTTTCTGCAACCCCACTTTGTTGTGGATTATATGGAGTGGTCAACTCCCTCTTAATCCCTGAATCTATGCATAATTTCTTGAAGTCTTCTGATGTGAACTCTCCACCATTGTCAGACCGAAAAGTCTTGATTCTCTTCTTTGTGTGGTTATCGATCAAGGCTCTGAATTCCTTGAACTTACTGAATACTTCATCTTTTCCCTTCAAGAAATATATCCATGTGTTCCTAGAAAAATCATCAATGAAAGAAACATAATATACATACCCACTCAAAGAACTGGATGACATCGGAGTGGATGATTTCCAAGATTCCTTTTTCCTTGCTCTTGCTACTTGGAAATGTCTTCTTTGTATTCTTTCCCTTTGCACAACCTTTGCAAATTCCTTCATGCTTTGCCTATATTTCTGGAAGACCTTCAACAGCTTTGCTTATAAGAGATAGTACTCTATAGTGCACATGTGCAAGCCTTCTATGCCATAGTTCACTTGGCTCCATGGATTCATGGACCAAGGCTTGTTCTGGTTGGCCCTTCAGTTTGTATAATCCTCCCTCTTGCTCTCCAATCACTACTGCATCATCTATAGTCTTTCCTTTAGGCCACATAAGAACTTGGACATCTACAAATGCAACCCTCATACCTTTTTCATCCAATGCAGAGATGGAGAGAAGGTTTTTCTTTAGTCCTGGTACAAATAGAACATCTTTCATCTCCATAGACTTTCCAGAGTCTAGCTTATAAGAGGCTTCACCACTTCCTTTTATAGGATACTGGTAGTCATCCCCAAGTTTCACATTGTGGGGTGACTCATGTTTAGATAGATTCATAAAGGATTCCTTGAATCCCGTCATATTCTTGGAAGCCCCACTATCTATAAGCCAATCATTGCTTCCATGTGTAATAGTTCCTCTGAGAGAAGAAATCAAAACATACTCTTCATCACTTGAATAATCTTCACTTTCTTCTCTATCCCTCTTCCTGGGAGGTTCATCATCCTCTGTAGTGTGAGCATGATGTCTTTTCTTGGTGTTCTTCTTCTTGTGGGAGCTGCTTTTGTTCCTGGGACAATCTATGGAATAGCGTCCCCTCTCATCACAAGTATAGCATCGAATGTGAGAGATATCTTTCATAGATCCTCCAAATTTCTCCCTTTGGTTCTAGTGGTGGTGTTTACCCTTCTTGTGATGAGGATGCTCCCTCTTGTTGTAATTCTTCCTGGTGTGTGTTGTGAGAGCTTGGTCTTCACTACCCATCTTCTCTTCTCGAGCTACAATATGAGCTTCTTCCTGTGAGCGTTCCTCCCACATCATGCTAAATGAGATGAGCTTCTTCCTGGCACAAATTCCTTGAATGAAGGAATCCCATGACCTAGGTAGACCATTCAAGGTGGTCATCACTACTTCTCCATTCTCTATATCTTCTCCCACAGCTTCAAGTTGCCCTTTTATCTAGGAGACCCTTGATAAGTAGGACTGCATGGTCTCGGCATTGTTGGCTTACATAATTGTCTTGAGGTTTTCTATAAAGACCCAGGTTCTTCACGGTTCAAGGAACCAAAAAAAACCCTTTTCACCGACCCTTTAGGAAACAATCTGCGAACAGACTGAGGTCTCACCCGAGGCGAAGTTATGGGGGAGCTGCGGAATAATGCTTCCACAACTAGGTGATGAGTGTTCAAACTGATCTGATGAACAGCGTGCTGCGGACTGAGGACTGCACAAAGCTTAACCCCTTCGTGGTCAACACTTAGTCTATCTCACATCCAAGGATGGCATGATGTAGGATGGTCTTTCTACGAAAGGACAACGCAACTGATAACTACGCTTCCTGTTCGGACTTAACCAACTTCGGTGACTTTACTTAGAATTTCCTATCCATTCATCATTTTCCTTAGGTTGTCTATCTTATGACTTATGCAATATGACACCACACAATATACTGCGCACTTTCGGTGTTGTGCTTCAAGTGAATCGCAAGGCACAAACTCCACTTACTTAAGTACTAACCCAATCTACTTATGCATTCATTCTGCCTTAGAAAGACTTATGCATCTAAAATTCACCCACATATGCAATACTTAACATATTATTCCCATCTTCACTCTTTATGGCGAATACATATAAAAGTAAGAACATATAAACTAATAAATTAGATCTTAAGCATTCATTGTAAGCAAATAGACAGATTCAAACACATAAACAATCACACAACACAGAATTTAACATGGTTCACCCCCAGGATGGGAGCTACGTCCACAGGAACTATTTTTATATTATCTTAGGAAGGGTACAACAATTCTAGTCTGCGCACTCAGCTGCAGACTCTCTTCTCTCTCGATAGGCCTTTGCGCACACAGCTTGCAAAGCCTTTACAATAGCATTCAACAAAACAAACAAGTATTGCTCAAGATTATCCAATGAAGGTTCGAGATTATTCAACCCTTTCTCTTATAAAATTTTTCCCTCTTATAGATCATGTCCATAGGTCATGTCTTAACAATGCATAGGCAAAAACCCTAAGGTTTCCCAAAACTATCGCGGTTTTCCCCTAACCGGACTATTAGGCGCTGATATTCACTCCTCTGTTGTGGACATCCTTTGCATGTGGTCACGTCACTTTCATCTTTCCCTATCAACCGCATGCCAATTGTCGCTTTCCCCCAGTTGTTCCTCCTCTAACGGCTTTATGCGGCTGATTCACGTCATGCTTCTCTTGCTTGTGTGACCGGTCGCTTTCCTTCCGCGATACTCCTTACCCGCCTGCTTGGTAATCATGGAGTATCTTAACAAAAAATAGACCACTGATGGTCTTGCCGAAATGTGTATAGCTTTCCTTCCAACATTCTACCTTCGCCGGATCCCCGCGGATCAGGCTCTTCGCGACGCTGTCTCTTCGCGGCGTTGGCTTCCTTTCTCTGTCGATGTTGTGTTGCGCTCAACTTCACAGCTCGCAAAACTGTCTTTGCCCAAAAATTCTTCAATTGAACTGGGCTCAACTTCGCAGTTCCAAAATGGTTTTTTCCAAAAAATGCCTTACTTGGGTCAGGCCCAACAGGCCCCTAACACTTACATGTGGCTCGTCCCCAAGCCACTTTCAACTTCTGCTTCACCTAGCTACTCTTCCTCTTGCGGGGCTAACTTAGCAGTGAACTATTGATAGGTTGCACTCAGCTTTGCAACCAAATCCTTGGCATCTTGTTCAATACTTTTGATGGTGTCCAACACAACTAGTTCTATGTCATTCTCAGTGTGCTCTTTGATTGAATCTTGCATGCCGCGTTGCTTTATCATCTTTCCTTCTATCTTTTGTGTTAGTTCATGGGCTTCCTCCTACAGGGACTGCGCTTTATCTCCAACTTCAATCTCCCTTTCTCTCAATACTTGAAGTTCCTTCTTCAGTTCTCTGACTTCCTGATATCTTTTTAGTCTCTCGCGTGGTTGCAGGGCCTTCACCTCCGCATCGAGGGATTCGAACGCGGCCTATTTTTCCTTCACAGTGTTTTGGACTTCCAATAGCTATGGGTCCTCTTCTAGTGCAGTAAATATTCTTTCCACCTTGTCCAGCAAAGTTTGGCACTTAGCCACTTCACTGGCTATACTTTCTACAGCAGCTTTCACTTCCGCTGCTGTAAGTTGTTGTTGATCAAGTGGTGTCTCCGGCTGATTCTGCACTTCCAACGCAGTGATCTTCGCTTGGTAATCAGTCTCCATGTCTTTCATCTCAGGCTAAAGATCGCTGACCACCAAGCCGATCTTAAGGATAGTATCCATTGGCTTTGGCTTCTCGTTGCCTTCGGGTATCTCCGCTACTACCAAAGTGACTGTATGTTCTAATCTCATTCGCCGATCATGCTCATCTTGAAGTTGCATGGTCCTCTTTAAGCTTGATTCCGGCAACTGCTTAAAAGTTTCCTATAATTGATGGTGTTCTGTCAGAGCGACCATACTTCGATCATGGATCTCTTCGACAACCTGTAAGTGCAGATTGTGCAGGCCCTCTAGTGGCAACATCGCAATGTCGACGTCCACATGCTCCAAGTCCTGCGTTCCCAAAGCCAACTGTTCGCACGGTAACTTTATGCTTAGCGGGTCAAGCTGGACTATGCGAGACTTTGGTGGCAGGGTCAGGGCTAGAGGTGTTTTCTTCGGATGCGACGTATCCCCTAACCTTCCTTCTGATTTTGATTCTCATGGCAAGGGCAAGTTGCACTGGACTTTCTCAAACGTTTTTGTTATGCCTTGCAGTGTGGTGAGATTCTTCTGCAAGCTCTCTTGGATTGCCTCATCCTTTTTATCTTTGACGGCCAGCAGGTCTTCCATCTGCGTAGTGACCGTGGATGCGATCACCTCATAATCCTCATCATGGATCTTTGCTTCTGATTGGGTCTTAACAGCTTTCTGCTTCTTTTTCTGTGTTTTCACTGGTGTGGAGCTTCCTGGCTCCTTCCTTTTTCCTGACCACGACTCTTCAACAATAGGTGTAGGGATTGGATTACTCTCCCCGGAATCACTCTCGATTTCCATAGGTCCTTCGACTTTAAATTCAGGTATCCATTCCTTCATAATGCCATCGATATCTTCTTCGCCCATGTGATAGTTCCCTTGGAACCATTCTGAATTCTTTTTCTAAGCCTTTGCTGAAATGTAGATAAAATTCATATCAGCGAAAAAATTGACGATGCGAATATATTTAGCTGTTACCTCCTTTGATATCCGCGGCTTGGAAATAATGATTTCACGTAGCTGCTCATAGTATGTGTAGAAGACTTCAGCTAGCGCGTGCTATCTTTCTACTATCAAATTCTCCCAGAGGTTTGCATATATGGCTCCTCTACAGTCATTGCTAGAAGTAATCACGCAAACATAATGTTTTGGGTCCTTCCACCCTACAAATACACTCAACAATGTCAACCAGGTATAGTGGAAGTTGTTTCTGCGTGTCTGCGTATCACTCAATTCTTCTAGAAACTCATTTAACAGGTACTGACATCAGTTAAATCTTCCTCCCATCACGGCCTTTTCCCCAAGGAGCATTGCGTCGGCGGGTACTTTAGTGGGTCTTGATTTTCGCAGAATTTTTCCTACTAGAAGTTGTGTAACAAACCGCGTAGCATCATCTTCTATGTCATCCATGACGAAGCCTCTCTTTCCTTTCACGACGGTGTGTGTTTTCTTCATCTTCACGGTGACCTCCTTGTCCCTGTTCTTGCCTTGAAAGAACTGCTTGGGGTTGTCACCTCGCTTACTTAACCCCATGATGCGATGGATCAGGTCAATGTTCAGGTTGACATTGCAATCCAACCATAGATATTCGTGGTGAGTGCACGACATAAGAGTGCGCACCACCACATTCAGCTATGGTGTTCGGTCGAAGTGCGGGAGCCTCAATATGTTGAGCAATCTCGATTCGACTACTCCGGATAACCAATTTTGCACAACCAGCACATAAATGTTTTTCACATCCTTCCTCCAGTACATATACTGATTTGGCTGAAATTGCTGGTACTTAGGCTCAGCCGGGTCCTTTTGCATCTGAAGCAGGTTGAAGTCTTCAAACTTACACTCTGCAATTTTCCCCAACATATTTCCTTCTAGCTTCACGTGATTCAAGATAGGTGGAAGCGGAATATCATACTTCGCATTCTTTAAAAGCTTAATGGCCGGTGCATCCTCTGCATGTGGTGAGATATACTGAGGGGTCAACTTAAGTAATATTTCCTTGTCGCCCAGCAGAACTTCCGGCATTGTTGAGCTCATCATCTTTGGTTTTGATTTCTCCGCTACTAGTCCTTTTCCCTCGTCTTGGATAACTGTAGAATGTCGCGGGGAACGGCACGAACCTTGACCTTGCTCGGTAACAACCTTCTTAGCAGGGGTTCTCATTAACCCTTCAATCCCGCCGTATTGAAATACCCTCACAGTTTCCCTAACTGTGAATTCTTGCTCAATTGAGGAGATTTTAGACATTCACTGGATGTTCTAGACAGAATAATAGGATTACTGATCACTCATTGTAAACAAATTCAGAGTATGGCTCGGAAGAAAATTTTTAGAATCTCAGTAATGCCTACAAGTGCAAATACAAGAGTATTTATAGGCGCAGCTAGGCCCAGCCGCACCCCTCAACGGTTAGAAAATCAGTAAATGACATGTTCGTTAGCCAAATCCTCCACGGATTTGGGTCTTTTCCTTCATTAACTGCTTCAAAATGGCTATTTCTGCGTAAATGCTCAAGCAGTCGTCGGCAAAATCATTGTATAACAGCTAGTTTTCCGACCGACATTCTAACGGCTAGTTTCTTGGATTGTTGCATCGAACTGCGTGGAGGGTCATCACTACTTCAGCGTAGTTACTTTTCCATGTCAAGTTTCTTGGTTCTGAACTTTGCATCTTCTCTGCTTCATTGGCTCTGCGCAGCTACCTTTTTGAGCTTCGAGCTGCGTAGTTCTTTTTTTTTCGGCTTCACATTATTGATAGTTATGCGAAGTAGGGCTATCCTGATAGGGTTTTAGCCTACTTCCATTGACTAATCTAGGTAGATCGTCTCCAGCTAACGTGGCTAACTGAACTACGCCACCGTTAGTAACGTGTACAATAGTATATGGACCAAGCAAATGCATTTTAAACTTTCCAGGAAATTTCATAAACTTGCTATCATACAGGAGGACTAGATCACCTACCTGAAAGGTCTTGTTCTTGATATGGCGATCATGCCATGCTTTTTCTCTATCTTTCTGCACTTGCTGGTGGAATCCTGCGATGAAGCGATATTCCTCCAATCCAACCAAGCGTAGAAGCCTTTCTTCTAGCGTCTCGTGATCTTCCATGCCTGTAAATGCATCTATTCTCAGGTTGGGTACAATGTACTCCATAGGCATCACTGCTTCCTGTCCATAGGCCAACCTAAAAGGTGTATGGCCAGTCAATTTCTTGCAAGTAGTTTTGTACACCCATAACATAGCTGGAATGCGTAGATCCCAGTCATCCCTATTCACATTGCATACATTTTTCAGTGCATGCTCTAATACTTTGTTGAAAGCCTCAACAGTTCCATTTGCTTGCAGATGGTACGGCGTACTCCTATGATGATGAATGTGGAACTCTTCAGTCAGGGCATCAATAGTTTTGTTCAGAAAATGAGTGTCTTGATCACTCATCAAAATCTTCGGGAATCCAAACCTGGTAAGGATGTTCTCGAATATGAACTGCGTGGCAGTGACTGCGCTACAGTCCTTTACTGGATTTGCTTCTACCCACCTAGTGAGACAATCAGTCGCAGTGATAATATATCTCGCACCAGTCCTTTTTCCCGGTGGGTTAATGGGTCCCACAAAATCAATAACCCATTTCTCAAATGCTTGAAGTGTCAACTGTGGATTCAAGAGCATTTCATCTCTTCGCGACGGCTTTCCTGTCCTTTGACAAATATCGCAGCTCTGGCAATGTTCCTTTGCATCTTTGTGAATAGTAGGCCACCATAGTCTTGCTCGCAATATCTTTTGCGTAGTGGACTCCCGATACACCTAAATGTGCATCAACCAATACAAATGGATTTTCATGCTCTAATACACATCTGCACAACACTTCGTGTGGTCCCAACTTATATAACTGTCCCGCAATTATGGTGAAGTCTGCTGCTCTTACTACCAGCTGCTTCTTCTGCTGCATAGTAAACTATGTCGGTGCCAACCTAGTAGTCAAGAAATCGGTAATGTCTTTATAGTAGTCATTTGCGATCTGTACAGAAAACAACTGCGCGTCAAGAAGACTATCTTCTAGATTGGTGGGTTCCTCGCCTGACTCAATTCTTGAGAGATGGTCAGGTCCAAAGTTCAATCTGCATGGTTTAACGACTATTTCAAAGTCATACTCCTGAAAGAGTAACAACCATCTACAGATTCTCCCCCCTAACACTAGCTTATTGACCAGGTACTTCAAACCGGATTGGTCAGTGTACATGGAGAAGTGAGCACCCAACAAATAGTGCTTGACTTTATGCAGTGCGTATACCATAGCTAATCCCTCTATTTCAGTGGTCGTATAATTATTTTCAGCAAATGAGAGCTTTCTACTCGAAAATGCAATGGGGTGATCAATGCACCCTTCACCTGGTTGATAAAGCACAATTCCCAACGCTATACATGAAGCATCAACATGTACATGGAACGACTTCTCCCAATCTAGAAAAACTAGGATTGGCGCAGTTACCATTTTCTTTTTTAGCGTTTCCAATCCCTGTTCACATTCTGCATTCCATATAAACTGCGCTTCTTTCTTAAGCAGTTTTTCCATCAGTGTTGTTATCTATGCATAAACCTTGATGAATTTTTCTGTAATAACATGTATGCCCCAACGTCGTGCGAAGCTGCTTCACTAAGGTTGGTACAGGTAAATTCACAATTACTGCGATCTTCGCAGGATCAACCATCAAACCTTGTCTACACACAATGTGTCCCAACGAAATTCCATAGGGTACACAAAAAACACACTTCTTCAAATTCAAGGAAATCTGATGTTGTCTGCACTTTGCTAGCATCATTCTCAGGTTTTCGCAGTGGTTTTTGAGCAAACCAAAGACAGTCCAATCATCAAAATATGCTTCTAAAAATTTATGCATGAAATATTTAAATGTTGCAATGACAACTCTGGAAAAGATGGCAGGTGCATTCTTCAAGCCAAAGCGCATAACAGTGTACTAAAACGATCCCCATTTAGTAGCAAAATTTGTCTTGTGTCTATCTCCCGGATCAATCCTGATCTGATGATACCCAGAGAATCCATCAGTAAATGAATAGGCCTCATTTCCCCCAACGTTGTCTAGCACTTCATCTATAAAAGGAGTGGGAAATGGGTCATGCAGCAAAGCATCATTCAGCTTCCTGAGATCTACGTAGATACTGATCTCAGCTTTAGTCTTCTTGTCCTAGATAACCATCGGGCTTATCCACTCTAATTCTTCAACCGGCTCAATGATCCCCGCATCGAGTATCTTATCAAGTTCTGCCTTGACTCTCTCTTTATATCTAGGATTCAATCTATAGGGCCTTTTCTTAATATTTTTCGCACCTGGCTTGAGATGTATCTTCATAACCCCCAAGTCACCCAAAATAACCTTTATTTCGGTAAACTTTGTTGGAAATAAATCCTAATATTCATGTAGAAGGTCTCCGATATCCGCAACCATGGCATCATCCCAGTAATCTCCAATTGATGCGAACTTCGACTCTTCACTTGTGCCAATGTTCACTTTTCTTGTCTTCGCAGGTCCACTCATGTTTGGAATTTCAAGTGGAGGTCCCTCTACATTGTGCGCACCCTCTGACTCAGGTATATTGACGTTGCACGGATCCTCCTCATCACTCTCTTCTTGTTCTTCGTTTTCAGCGAGGTTATAGCATTCAAAGGCATGTTCTATCTGCCTCTCCCATTCTGGCTGTAGGTTCATAGGTACTTTAATATCTTCAAACACTCTTTCTTTGATTTCCTCCAATGCCTTGTTGATACTCGGGAATTATGCTCTGAGTATCCTTTCCTTAATAACTTGCAGAGCTTCATTTATACTTGGACTTTCGTCTTCAAAGCTTAAAGTTTTCTAGATGTTCGCAGCCAACATCACCCAATCTATGGCTCCTTTGCGCAACTCTGTGTCTAGATACCAATTCTTTGGAATCCGGTCTAATGTGTGCACAAACAGATGAACCCATTATGTATGTGGTCTCTTTATCCATGCTTCTGAATAGATCTCTACGTGATCCCTTGGACTTGTCTGTCCATTGTACTTTACCATGGTCCGTGCAGTGTTTTCCATGAATCTGATTTGCATCATATGCCTACACTGGTCCCATGTGGTCAAAATCTACTTATGCGCAGCCCACCATCTGGCAGGTGTCTCACGCAGTGGCATGTCTAGTGCTGGTATGTGATGTTCAGATGCAACCTATAGAGTATATTCTTGAATAAATGTATAAACATTAGTCGAACCATCGTAGGTAGGGATCGGACTTACCTCTCTTCCAATCCAACGCAATGACTTTGTGATCTGCGCGCATCTTCTTGCAGATACTTCATGCATACAACTTTTCCAATTCTCCAGTCCTGCGTCAGAGTCTGAGATGAAAGAACTGTCACATCGCCAACTGAGTGCTCCATCCACAGTAGGATTAATGTAGTCATCCTGATTCGCAATCATCTTGTAAATGCGATCAAGATCCTGTGCTCTCGATTCTTCCTGAATTGTCTCACTGTATCTTTCTCCTTGTGAAGGGTCCAATGTTGCGATGGCCCTTATGTCATGTCCTTCAAATATCATCTTATTTGTTTTTAAATTTATGATGGCGAGGTTATCCATAGCCCAGTCTATACCCAACAGTGCTAGATAAGGCTAACTATCATCCACAATCTCGATAACCTCGAAGTCTGCATGACTTCGCACTCCATCAATGTCAACAATAACATTGGCTAGTCTCCCAAAATGTATGACTTTCATCTGATTTGTTAGCCTCAACTGTATAGGTGACCATAGCAACTTTGGTCTCCCCATTTGCTGCCATGTCTGCTTAGTCAAGACATTTACTTCAGATCCTAAGTCAAGGATTATCTCGTCCATCTCGTAATCTCCTATCTACGCACTGAGCTGCATTTCTTGACCTATTCTTTTGTGTTTCTTGATGTGATGAACTGCTCTCTGGGCAGTATCCATCTCACTATGTGGTTCATACTGGTTTAACAATTTTTGTAATTCCGCTACAGCGTCTGCGCTCTTCAATAATTTCATGCAGCTTCGTAGGAACTGCGCAACAGAGGTGCTTATCTCTGTTGCGGTGCTTGTTTGTTCATAAGCTGCTGGCATATCCTCTATATGCGGTGTTTCACTTCGCAATGAGATTCTTGGTGACTTAGGTGCTTGTTCTTTGAATATGTCCTATGCATAGTTTCTTCTTGGACTCTGTATACTCCACCATACATATGCTATATATATTTAGGTCTTTCTAGCATGATCTCATATGTGCGACAATTGGAATCATCATGTCCAACTGATTTACAGAAATTGCAATATAAATTTTTAGGTGTTCTTACATATTTATGGATTAAGTAACAATCTTCTGGCCGGTGGCCTCTAGTTCTACAGATCTCACACCATGGCCCTTGGTTTTGATTAAGTGGGTTTGGTGCTCCCATATTAAGGTATTCTTGAAACAAAGGACAGTGATCCTTGGTGTGTCCTTCTCCCTTGCATCTTGTACACCAGACTTCTTGTCTCTGCTCTTTCCCCTTCTTCATGTCCTGCAACTGTAATGTCAGGGTAGCTAGTTGGGTCTGAATCTGAGACATTCCAGTGCTACTCTCTCTTATAGGTGAAGCTTCTAGCTTCATTGTGATCTCCAAGGCTTCTTCTTGCGAAGCCACTTTCTGCTACATCAACGACAATCTGACATGGGGCAACAACACAGCTATAAACCACTCCTGGTGATGTTGCGGTGCTATGACAAAACTGAACTGGTCTACCAATGTCTTAAACTTCTGGTCAAATTCCCATACTATCTCATAGACTTTTGCTTAATTTCCTTTAACTTTGTTATACATTGGGATTCTGACTTCGGTTTCTTGAACTCACTCAATAGTGTAGCCTTAATCTTCACTAAGGTTCTCTGATGTCCCTAAGAATATTTCATGAACCAATTCAAGTCTCTATCTCTAAATGTAGTGACAAGCCACGCTCGCTTCACAACATCATCCTGAACTTGCTTGACACTCCATACTGCTTCACATAGAAACCAATGTTTATCAGGGTCCTCTAGACCCATTCCTTTAAATATCAATAGCTTAATATTGTCGGTAATCCTTCTCCTAGGTGGTATAGGGTTCTACGCAGTGTTCTGAGTGGTGTTAGGGATGTCACTGCATGAAATGGTTTGAATCGAAATAGTCTGAGTGGTGTTAGGGATGTTACTGCATGAAATTGTCTGAATCGAAATAGTCTAAGTGGGAATGGTCTGCAGCGAGATGGTCTGAGTACTCACTCCCACTGTGTTACTGGTATTGATGCTCTGAGGATTAGGAATATTAAAAACTGGAGGGTTCTGAACTGGTGGATTCTGAGCAATAGGAGGTGCGATGTTCACCACCGGTGGATTCTTTGGAGTAATAGGATAATAGGTGGATGATAGAGGTGCGTTTTGGCTATCAGGCACGGTCTGTAAATCAATGTCTACGCGGAGTCCATGTTCACTGGAAGTCTTCTTAGTAGTATACTTATATATTTTTCCACTTCTCAAATTATGTGTCTCTTCGTCAGAATCACTATAGATGCTATTGACCATTACAGATTCAAAAATTTCTGTAAACTTTACTGGATTCTTAAAACGCTTTTCTCAGCTAAAATCATTTTCATATATAAACTCAAATTGTTCAGGTACTTACCTCTGAAACCTTTGAAAAACTTTGCTTCGGCTACGCTGTAGGACTTCAGCATGTCCACAGCGAACTATGTTACAAAGCCTTCTAGTACACTATCAACCCAAACGTCGACTGCTCTCGAAAGTGGACTATCTATTGCTTTGAGCCTCGCAATGAGCTTTGGAGTCCACTTGGTAGGTACTTCTGGCTAGACACAGTTCTTTCGCTCTCCGAGCCTCGATAACCACTCGTGCAACTCATTTCCAAAGGATGCCCAGAAAATTTCGTGAACGTCTTTCCACAAAGACTTATTTAACCAATCTACATCAGAGAGACGCGGATGTCTATTTTCCTTCCATGCAAAGTCTATTTCTGTCTTGTCACACCAGGCCCAAATCCCTTTCTTGTCTGGGTGCCAATTTTTTGCAATCAATGGAACCTTTTCTTCTGAGCACATCACTATTTCAAGCGTGGCAACTCATCACCGATTTTTAGTGCGACAACGGAACCATTTGTTGGCTTACATAATTGTCTTAAGGTTTTCTATAAAGACCCAGGTTCTTCGCGGTTCAAGGAACCAACAAAACTTCTTTTCACCATCCCTTTCGGAAACAATCTGTGAATAGACTGAGGTCTCACCCGAGGCGAAGTTATGGGGGAGTTGCATAATCGAGCTTTCACAACTAGGTGATGAGTGTTCAAACAGATCTGATGAACAGCGCATTGCGGAGCTCGCGCTGCGGATTGAGGACTGTGTGAAGCTTAACCCCTTCATGTTCAACAATTAGTCTATCGCACATCCAAGGATGACGCGATGTAGGATGGCCTTTCAACAATAGGACAACACAACTGATAACTACGCTTCCTATTCGTACTTAACCAACTTCGATGACTTTACTTAGAATTTCCTATCCATTCACCATTTGCCTTAGGTTTTCAATATTACGACTTATGCAATATGACACCACACAATATACTGCGCACTTTCGGTGTTGTGCTTCAAGTGAATCACATGGCGTGAACTCCACTTACTTAAGTACTCACCCAATCTACTTATGCATTCATTCTAAATTAGAAATATTTATGCATCTAACATTCACCCGCATATGCAATACTTAACATATTATTCCCACCTTCACTCTTTATGGCGAATACATATAAAAGTAAGAACATATAAACTGATAAATGAGATCTTAAGCATTCATTGTAAGCAAATAGACAGATTCAAACACATAAGCAATCACACAACACAAAATTTAACATGGTTCACCCCCAGGATGGGAGCTACATCCACAGGAACTGTTGTTATATTATCTTGGGAAGGGTACAACAGTTCCAGTCTATGCACTCAACTGTAGACTCTCTTCTCTCTCAATAGGTTTCTGCGCACACAGCTTGCAGAGCCTTTACAGTAGCATTCAACAAAACAAACAAGTATTTCTTAAGATTATACAATGAAGATTCGAGATTATTCAACCCTTTCCCTTACAAAATTGTGCCCTCTTATAGATCATTCCTGTAGGTCATGTATTTACAATGCATAGGAAAAAACCCTAAGGTTTCCCAAAACTGTCGCAGTTTTCCCCTAACCGGACGGTTAGGCACTGTAGCCACTCCTCCTTCATGGCCATCCTCTGCACGTGGTCACATCGCTTTCAGCCTGCCCTGTCGACCGCATGTTGAATGTCTCTTTCCCCTAGTCGTTCCCCCTTTAACGGCTTTATGTGGCTGGTTCACGTCGTGTTTTCCTTGCTCGTGTGACTGGTCGCTTTCCTTCCGAGATACTCCTTACCCGCCTACTTGGTAATCATGGAGTATCTTAACCAAAAATAGACCACCGATGGTCTTTCCGGAATATGTACCGCTTTCCTTCCAACATTCTGCCTTGGCATATCCCCATGGATCAGGCTCTTCACAGTGCTAGCTTCCTTTCTCTGTTGATGCTGTGTTGCGCTCAACTTCGCAGCTCACAAAACTATCTTTTCCCAAAAAGTCTTCAATTGAACTACGCTCAACTTCGCAGTTCCAAAACCATTTTGTCCAAAAAATGCCTTACTTGGGCCAGGCCCAACAAGCATTTTGTATCTTGATATTCTTCAATTGGTTCCGCAAAGTCATCTTTCGATTTATGGTCTTCCATTCAAATAGCTTGGTCAAGGAATCAAACATCTCCTTGGGTGTATTTAGAGATGACACATGTGGTCTAAGATGGTCCTTGATAGAATATGCAATGATCCTCTTGGCCTTGACCAAGTTCTTCTTGTGTAAGGCCTTAGCCTCATCTCCCTCTGGGACTAGAACCTCTTCACTTATGTAGGTGTCTAATTCATTCTCTTCTAGGATTAACCCAATCCTATATTTCCATGCTCGAAATTTATCATCCCCTTCAAGCTTATCCTCAAGCTTGGTGTGGTGAGACATCTTAATGAGAAACTCAAATGGAAATAAAAGATTATAGGTCTTACCACTTGATTTGTTGAAACTAGATCTGGAGCTAGCTAGGGTTTGACAGAGAAACCCTAAAAATCCAAACTTGGAATTTCAAACTTCTTTCTGGACAGGGAAATGCAATTGACTGAGGCGAGCAAGCTAGTGTGCTCAGATTATGAAAACTTCAAAAATTTACCCCTCAAAAGTGACTTGCGAATTTCAGATTTGCAACTTCTGTCAAATTCTGGTTTTCTAGTCCAAAAGTCAAATTAGGGTTTGAATTTCCAAGAGATTCACCCAACCAAAAAGTTTGACCTTGGTCTCTAAATTTAGATTTTGCTGAGGAGAACAATCCTATGTTGAGATCACTCCAAAATTCCACTTCTGTCAAAAGCCCTAATTTCCCACAGCAGTGACAGGACAAAAACTGAAAATGCTCGGAATCAAATTCTATCTCGACAGAAAGATGCGCCTTCCTTATGAGAGTCAGCCTAGCCTCCTACCTTTGATGATCTGTGGAAAGAGACCCAAAAATTAAGAATCCCTAGCTTGCGCAGCTGCACAGTGTCTTCTTCTCAGGTTAGCTCTGATACCATGTTAGTTTTCAACATTTAATTCAATATGATCTAGGATATTATCTGAGAGAATAACATGCACAACAAATCAAACACAAGAGACAATAGACACAAAGCATTTCATCGGGGAAACCATAAAGGAGAAAACCCCACAACTTCCTCAGAGATAGAATGAGAAATAATACAAAACCCCAAAACAAGAAGATGGTCTCCAACAGCTTCCTCCTCCTCCACTTGTGCGAACTTGTCTCTGTCACACTTATGCGAATGAGTGAGTGAGTGAATGAGTTAGAATGAGAGTCACGCTCTCTATTTATACTGTACTTCACTTTCCTTTTTACCCTAACTGGGCCGACTTCTCCTAGGAGAGTCTAATAACCCATTCTACCCTAACTCTGGCCCGACCCCACTAGGGGAGTCTAATAACCGACTCAAGTACAATGATAACCTTCCGATTAGAGGAATGAAACCTCTCCGTCGGAAGTATAATGACAATGTAAAATATACAAGTGAAATACATTCTGAAGTTACAAATACATCAATAGTGAGAAGAACACGGATGAAATGGACCTTTAGGTGCTCCATTATGCCTTATGTTCGAACTCTCGCGCGACGTTGTAGATTGAAGTTAGTAAGGTACATTTGGTTATAATCTGGGATTCAGGAGAGTACGGGCCTGCTTCAATGGAAGACAAGGTATAAATGGGAGACCAAACTCAAATGCCTTACCATTCTCCCCTCCATTCTTACTGGGCTATTTCGAAAGGCTTCAAGCATCATTTGGCCTTCCTTAGACTAGCGGTAGGCCGCTCCTTCATCGTGTTCCCGAGGAGCCTTTCTGTTGGGTGCACTGAGAACCTGGGTGGAAAAAGGAGCAAGGATATGGACTCAAGCGATGAGAGCCAAGATTGTTTTCTGGAACATGAATTTGTGGTCATGGAGAGAAGTCTGCGTGTGTTAAAAGAAACCACGAAAGCTCGAAAAAAAAAAAAGGGAGAAAGTGAAGGTAAGGTTGGAGAAAATCGAGGAAAGGATGGAACAAATGGAGGAATTGATCCATGAGACCCGAGTAATTCAGAATGAACAAGAATCATTGGTAGAGGCCCAGAGACAAGATCAGTACCAATTGAATCAGGTTCTATCTGATAGACTTCTTCAGGTTGAAATTCAGATGGGTAGCATGACCTTTGAAGCCCATATCCATTAGGAATTCAAAGTTGTTCAGAAGCAAGCTGACCGAAAAAATCCAGGGACCTCCCTTGGCAATTCAATAGGTCTTTAGTAGATGTTTTTAGTCTCCTCCTGGGCAGTTTGTATGTTTAATAAGTCCCCTAGTATTTAGAGCTTTAGTTAGGCTTCTAGTTTTCCTTTTCATGAATAGCTTGGAACTTACAAGTTCTGTTTTGCTTTGTGTCACATCTCTGTGTTATTTTGAAGACTAGTTTGTAATTTTCCAAAAGTCCCCACATTTGGATTTTGATAATACAAAATTTTACTCGTTTCTATAAAAAAAAACATTCACATAAGGAAAGGAAATACAGACTACAAAATAACAACAATAGAATCTATGCTCAGAAAAGTCTTTGCTTAACTCTGCAATTTTTTTATTACTCTTTAAATTGCTCAGTAAAACAGGCCTCGTTCTCATGGGTTCCAAACCCAATTAGAGAGCTGATATCTAAGTGACTACTTAACTATTTTCTTGCAAATAGTAATTTTATAACTACTTATTACATCTGTAGCAAAACTAAGTCTTCATAATCCTCGAAATGTTGAAAGACAATTTGATGCCACATTGAAGTGGGATTTGGCATAACCTTTGCTTGAGTATCATTGGCAGGTGTCCTCATTGGTGAATTTTCTACTTCATCCTCCCAAATTTTTCAATTGTCTTCCATTGATCCACAGAGGGGACTTCATAATTAATCATATCTGTTGACACAAATATTTTTGTTGTTAAAAATAAAAAAAGATATTTGGAGAAATAAAACTGTAGTAATGGGAATTATGCCTTTGACAATTTATTACCATATGAAAATGGAGAAAAGAAAAAAGCTTAGAATACTAGGCACTAAGTTCCAAACATAAAATATCTTATCCGATTGTGGAAATAAAAGAAATTGGTTTGAAAATGGAACAAGAGTGGGTTCTGCAAAAGAATTAGAAATCGACGGCTCGGGTCAAAGAAGGAATAAGATCAATGGTGGATGATGGTTCCGCTGGGGAAAGTTGCAAAATGCATAACGTGTTGATCATCGGCAAAATGATCATTATCCCAGGTTAAAGTAACCCTATTAAAAACTGTAACAAATTACAAACCATATATGCAGCAGTACGCTTTCAGTCTTTTCTCTAGCGGTTCCTCTCCTCTTTACATGAGATCAAGTCTCTTTAAATAATCACTAGAGTTTGTTACAAAGAGATCTTTTATCCCATGAAATAAGGGATTACAAAATATTTTCTAAGATTCATAGAGGCGATAGGAATAGGGTAATCAGATGTAGGAACATCGATTTGGGTAGGAATAGGAAGATATAAAGGTACAACGGATGGGATAGTAGAAATAAGAATAAGTGGAAAAGATGTTGAAACAAATGGGGTAGGAATTTATAAAGGAGGAAGTTCTGGAGGGAAATCTTCCATTTGTGAATTCTGAACTAAATCAAGAAGGATTTGATTCACTAAGGTGGTCAGGGTAAAATGAGAAGTAGGGGGAAAAGAATAAGTGGGAAAAGGTAAAGGTATGGTAGGATGAGGTAACTCTTCATCTATATCACTGTCATCAATCTGAGATAAGTTACATTACACAAATGAATCTGGACCTATATGTCTTGTGTATTTCTTGACTGGGAGTGGTGTAACAGAAATCCTGGTAGTAGGAGGTGAATTAATCAAAGCCAAAGTTTTTCTCTTCAATTCCTTAGTTGTCTTTGTCAATGTATTTAAATTCACCAATGGTTGTTCCTGAGAGCCTTCCATTGGTTTCTTCCCTTTCTTGTCTTCCTATGAATGAGTCAAAATCAAATGGGTCTTATTCCTTTCTTTCTAAGCATCCTTTTAACTTGAGTTCTTGTTGATACTGATGCATAAAACCTTTTTCATCTGAAGTTGTTGCTCTATCCAATACATCTTGGAAAGAATTCACTCCTTGGTAAATAAGATCATTTGGCTCTATTTCATGAAAGTAGCCACTTCTCAAGTGTGCTTGTGAGAAATGGCCTGCTAAAAATGATTTGGGATCATGCATTCTTTTAGTATCTTCTCCAAGATTCAAAGTGGTGACCTTTTTCCCAAGCAAACTAGCATGTGTAGAACTCTGAATAACCAAATGTCCAAGAGAAAGAGGAAACTTCGGCCAAGCTTTTCTTTTTGAGGCAATACATTTATGATAAACTCCTTCAATCACTGTCTGATACAATATTTCCTCAGGTACCATTTTATCAGGTACAATTTTGGGTAGAAGATGAGCTGATTTACTACCCCGGATCATGATATAAGAGAAATACTCTCCTAGATACCAATCTCCCATTGTAGCAATCAAAGACTTGGCCTATGGTGAAAATATGGGTGCATCGTCATTGAAGATCATAAAATGAATAGACCCAAGAAATTAGTCGCATATTTCATAGATGAAAGGAATGTAATTGCATTCCCATAATATAGAGCAATAGATATGAACCGGTGGTGCTTCTTTTATCCATTTCCATCCCATGGTAGGGAAAGGAAAAGATGAGTAGAAAACGTCGATCACATACCCTGAAAGATAGAATGTTGACTTTTTGGTAACAAAAGCTTTCTTATACTTCTCAATAGTTTCCCTCATTACCACAGATAGTATCTGTGCCCAATTAAAAGATTCATTGGTGTTGAGAATATGATGCGCAAGAGGTGCCCATTCTGCTTTGAAAAATACACAATTTGGTAATCCATACAGTCGACATAACATGCTAAACAAAGATGCTTGACCGAACCGACACAAATCCGACCAACAATATGTCAACTGGATCATCATCATCACTATCAATTGTTTGTGACAAGACATAATGTCGACTAAAGCATGATGAGATTATTTTATTCACACAAGTGATACAAGCCATCATTCACCATTAGCACTGTCAAAACTGAATCATCATCATCACTATCAATTGTTCGTGACAAGACATAATGTTGACTAAAGCATGATGAGATTATTTTCTTCACACAAGTGATACAAGCCATCATTCACCATTAGCACTGTCAGGATAACCACCATTTCAGAATTTCATCATATAAACCATCGTCATGTTAGCATACAATCCTTTCTCAAGGCATCGATTGGAGTGACACGTGTACAATTACTCCAACAAAATCTACAGTTGCTACATATGATATCTATGATCACCATCCTTCCATACTGTGATAATTATCATTCCCCATTCATCCCATCCCAGTCAATTCACCAATTCACTAGCCACACACTATATATAGGCTAAACCATAACCCCATATCGCAACAAAATGAAATCTTTAGGAAGTCATGGCACTCTTCTTTACCGCCTTTGTTGTTTTATCAGAAATAGTTGAGTCTTATGGTCGCTCCCTAGTTCTCTTCGTGCTATATGAGCATTTTGACATTAGTTCCTTGAAAAATCCTCACCACACCATGATATATGGGCATTTAGAGCACTCTCAAAGCCCCAAGACTAGGATTTGTCATTATGTTCCTGGCCACCAATCACGTTTTTCGTCATTCTTCTTTCATTAACTGAATGGTGTACAAGTTGGAACGTACATGAGAAGATTAGTGGTCCATGCACTTTTTTTCTCCGACACTTCCTTATCTAAAACAATAGCAGTCGTCCAAGAAAATCCATGTTGTCAGCTTTCATCTACCAGCATGGACACGCTCCCAGAATTGACAACCTATTTCCAGCCACGATAGTAGCTGGTACGAACTCAGAGTCATCAACTGTCTACACTTAGTTACAAGACAAGCCGTGGTGAAGTTCATCTGTTTATCCAGCTCCAGTTATTTTTTTATTTCTTCGGGATGAAGAAAGATCTTGTTTGTGGGGGAGATCTTGGAGGAGCCTAGGTCGGTCGCCCAACTAGGTCCTCTATTCAACCACTTTGTAGAACATGTCGAACTGTCATGGTGACCACCACATGTCGAGTCAGTTAGTCACATCAGTTAGTGAATCGACGGGTCATTATGTAACCGTATGTAAACTATATATATATATATATATATATAAGCTTGAAAAGAGCAAATAGAAAACCTTTGTCTATGTCGCAATTGAACAAAAAGGTTCCTTAAATAATAGAAAGAGTGATCTTGTATCAGAAAGAATTGGTCAGCTGTATTAAATTATTTATTAATTTAATATCCATATACTTACAAGCTATTCTTTTAATTCTTAAAGGCAAGTTCGAGATAACTAGAACGTTTCGATATGCTACAAGAGCAAGATAAGGTTCTGAGTATATTTATTGACAAGCAAGTAAGTCATTCCAGGACACACTAATCTAATTGATTAGGTATCATTTACTGACTGACTCTTAAGGCATGTATTAGAAAATAAAAATGTTAAGAACATAACAACGAATAAGATATTAAGGATAGGCCCTAATGGGTATCCCAACTGGTCAAATATCTCATCCAAAGAAGACCATTTATCATGAGGTTGTGGATTTGATTATGCTTGGGTCCATCAGGATCAGGCTTGCGATTTTTGGCAACATATAGGTGATTCCTCCAAAGTGGATGTGGGTTGGTGAATGTTTCATGGTGTACAGCGTGCAACAGCACTTAACACCAATAGAGATTGGTGTCGTGTGTTGTAATGATAGGTAATCATCCACTTTTCCTTCGTTATTTGAGAGTAGGACTGAAATGCTTGGTGTTTGGCCATGCTTAAAAATATTGATACGGAGTGCACACTAAAGTATATGGTATTACGAGAAGACTAATATATACATCGGCCACCACTAGTACTTGCACGAATGATGCTCATTATCTATAGTTCAATTAAGAATATAAATTTCCAATAAATATAACTCATCGATATAATAACCATTTTATTTCCTTCCAGTTTTCTACTTCTGGAAAAAAAAATATATTGAAGGACACATAGGATCACACCTGGTTGCATGGGTAATTTCCATCAATCGTAAGAAGATACTAGCTTTTATAATATCTCATGTAGGTGGTTTCGAGATCACGAGAAGTGGTTTTCCATTACAATTTTTCATTCAGCGGAACGATCCTCGACTCGACACGTGGTAAGCGGTAAAAATTCCACCACCGCTTACCCTTTTCATTCTCCACGCTAGTTGAAAGTACGAAATCAACATCAACCATTGATCTTTTATTCCGCCGCTCATCCACTGTAGATTGCTTCTTGACTTTAACACGTACCAAAGGTCATTTTTCCAAAGTTTCCAACATTATAGAACATGCACCATTGCCTAGAAGATTCCCTGTTCGCCACAGATCTCAACCCTCCTCGAATCTAAACCGTTGATTTCTTATAAATTTTTACAAGACGTTTCATTAACCATTATGATCCCGTTTTTTCCTGGAGGCAGCGTGTAATAAAGGTGATTTTTTTCTTAAATTACTTCGTTTGATGCATCAAGTTTTCACGGGCATTCTCTAGCTGCCATCATATTTACCTAACCGCCAAAATCTTCGCAGTAGTTCTGGGTAGTAGTTACGAGATAGAATTTTCGAGGGTTTGGGTTCCAATTCCCCTGCAACAACGAGAAAGCTCTGGTGCGGAAGTCGCAACTTGGGTAACAGTTCCACGCAGCGGGCTCTGTTTTACGCTCGGTCCCATATATGTTCGATGCAACTCAAGGCCTACGCAGGTTCCATGCTTGGTCCAAACTCCAGTTGCACGTTGCCACACTCCAGTTCCCATTCTAGGCTTGGTCTACTCCAAAATCCACGCAGGTTCCAGGCTATTGAATTCTTATATAAATGAATCTTTGAGATGGGGTTAATTATTATTTTCACTGCAACTTTATATACAGGACCATGACTAATATATATATTAATTTTTTTATAAACATGATGAACATTTTTTGCATAAAATTTAACACTAATCCGTGTAGCTCATAAATTTAACCTTAAACATGAGATTTATCATAATACTGTCTAACCAAAACAATAAACCAAAATTACACATACTGTTGAGTCCATACCAATACTCCTTACAGAACATCATATAATCTAAACTACAGGACATGACTCAAACACTAGTAGTTCTGATCTTTCTAGTCATAAAACATCTAAGAGACCAAAATAATAGGGGTTATCTGAATGGATTTGTAGTTATATCAATAAGGGAGATATAGTTGTCCATCGGATCAATTTTAGTTGAATAGTTTGTTAGATGTTTCTTATTAAGTTGGGTGGCATGGAATTGTTAGACCTCAATTTCTTTAAGTGTATGCAGATAAATATGTAATGTAATACTCATATCTAGTGATATTTTATTTAGCAATTTTTTTAATGAAACTTTGAGTTAATTTATTATTGTCAATTGAAGTGTAATTTTTTTAATTAAAGCCCTTCATGCTAGAAGGGTGGTATGAGTATATAACCTTCAACCTGAAATTAAGTTCAACCCTTCAAATTTGATCCCTCATACCTATTCCAAAAATTTATATAACTTAAATCCATATGTTTATATTGAAATGGTACCATTAATATCCTTAATATTCGTTTATAAAATCTTTAGACTAATTTTAAAAATCAAATATGCCACGTGTAAATGAAGGGTCGACCGACCCTTCTTTTGCTCAGTATTCTTCCAGTGTTCACCATTTTGGATATACATGAATTCACGGCCTAGACTTCGTAGGTTGAATATCTTTACAATTCCCTCATAAATGAAGGGGCGACCAACCCTTCTTCTGCCCAATATTCTTTTCATAATAGTTCTAGACTGTAAGAAGAGGCGATCGATCCTTCTTGTGTTCATCATTCTGGATATAGGGAATTGCTAGATATAGGTGTTCACAATTATCTACTAAATGAAGGGGCGGTCGATCCTTCTTATCGGAAAACGGAAGTCGAGACAAACATTTTTTATATGTTATAACTTAGCTTATGTCTCGATCCCTACAATTTACATCGAAAGTCGGAAGTTGGGAATTGTCGGCCTAGACTTCATAGATTAAATATTTTTACATTTCTCTCGTAAATGAAGGGTCGTTCAAACCTTCTTGTGCTCAGTATTCTTCCAATGTTCACCATTTTGGATATACATGAATTGACGGCCTAGCCTTCGTAGGTTGAATATTTTTACAATTCCCTCATAAATGAATATTTTTAAAATTTCTAAATCAAACTCCTTTGCAAGGTGTAATGAGTGCATTACAATACATGATAGGCTTAAGGGGACCACTGATCTAGCTGAGGTGAAAAGGTTGCTAGGACATCACACAACTCATAATAAATATATCGCAAGTTGTTGCCAAGTATATTATTCTCACAGATTAGCTTCACAAAAAAATCCAAAGACTTTTTTGAGTATTGTTCATGACAAAATGGATAAGTCAAAGACTTCTATTCCAAGGATGGGTAAGAAGGCAAAAGATTTTAGTAATGTTATGAATATTCCCATATCATTGACTGGAATTTTGACTTGTGGGCACAAGACTGGGGGTTTTTCCCATTTCAACCTCTCATTTTTTAAGATGGGATCGAATTTCACTATGACATCCCTGGCTAAATGCTTGAAGAGTCTTGAAGAACCAGTGGTTGATAAATATGGTGATTTTCTCTACAAAGGCGGAACATCTAAGCACCAATTGCATGATGCTCTATTGCAATCAGAGTCATATGAAAAGTGTGTGATATACAGACAAGATATAATGCAACATGATATATTGTGTGTTGATGGTACTAATCAATGCATGCCAAATAGAAAACTACCACCCATATTGTTGTTGCAAATGGATAATTGTTTAGGTGATAACAAAAACCACTTTGTATTTGATTTTTTATCTCTTTTAACAACAAGGAGAGTGTTCGAGATAGTGGAAGTTGGATTCCTCCCGGTTGGACACACCCATGAAGACATAGATGGAACTTATGGAAGGTTATTGGTAAAGCTAATGCGCAAGGATATATTTTCACTCTCAGAAATTATGGATATGTATAGGACATGTGAAGATCAAAATTTATATGTCCCTTATCTAATTGATGAACTTTATGATTTTAAGAGTTTTGTGAAACACCACCTTTTGGATGGAAATGCCAAAATCATCGGTATCAAAAAATGCCAGTTTTTTAAATTTCAGCTCATAGATAACATTCCAGTCATGCAATGGAGGACATCACTTCGAGATGAAGCTTGGTCATCTCCTATTCATTTGTGGCAGTCATTCCCAGATGGTAGCACAGACTTGTCGGTGGGGTAGCCTAGGTTATTAAATCTGCAATCAAAAAGACCTTTAGACATTGACAAAATAAAAAAAGGAATAGAAACATATATTTCATTATGGAATCGAGGGATTGAGAAGGGAGGTGAACAATTTTGGCGTCCCAAGTTAAATTACTGGGAAGCTGTATATAAAGCTTTGGATAGTCCCTTCGAGAGTGTTGATTAGTCAGCAACTAACGTTTGGCCATCGACAATCCATGATATTCATAGTAGTGAACCTACAAGATTTGAACATGGAATTATGGATGCCTATTTGAAGGAAAATGTTCCTACTTTGCAGGATTGCTATGTTGGACCAGTATGCAACAAGCCTAGAGACAATGAATTCATTCCAAGAGTGGATGTTGTAAAGGTCCAAATGGTCATTGTGCAATCACCAGATCCAGATTATGCAATATAGTTGGGTAGGGAAATTGGGAATATTTATCAGGATTCAGATGCTAGTACTCTTGGGTCTTACAAAGTAGAGGTGCAATGGTGGAATCCAATAGGAGCATCGAAGGATCTGAAGGTCTTGTACAAAAACTGCTTAAATATAAAGCAACAATGGGTTGTTGGTGCAGAAGCAAATATGATGATCGATGTAAATAGAATCATATGGGCATGGTCACCAAGGCTAGGATGGACATGAGAAAAAATTAGAATAAACGAGAAGGGCCTTGCAGCAGTTACGACACGACGAGAACATATGGGGCATAGTGTTGAGAGTGGGATGGATGTTCCTACGGATATCATTTGATGTGGTCTTAGCCCAACAAATTTATATTTTGTTACAATCGTTCTAGTCTATCCATCAACCTGGTTGGGCGAGCAAATGTTGAGCATCTGGAACGTCCACGAGCCTCTAGGAATTTGAGGAAAATTACTACTGTGATGCAGAGTACATCGTTTACTGGTTAGTACTGTGTAAGTAAGTTGTTCCTATACAAATTACGCAGAGAATTCCTGCCTCATTTGGAAACTATTAAAATTATTTAAGTAAAAAGAAAGATATTCTTGATACTGTATCAAAAAAGAAACAAGAACTGATAAAATTTCTATTCAAACAAGGACTGAATATTATAGACATTGCACTTTTATGTAATGTCCCTTTTTAGAAATTTACTAAAATGGTGAAATTTTCAACTTTTCCGACTAGTTCGACCTTTGACTAGTCTTGGGTTCTTGACCTCCAAATGGCTCCAAATGCTCCCAAATTGTCACAAAGGTGTACAAATTGTTTTAGTGCATAAATATTAGGTTCATAGATGATTTAAATTCATCAATAAGCTTCTGCAAATCTCCTTTAAGTTCTGGCCAAAGTAGGGTGTTTGACTAGCAATTTCTCTTTGACTAGTATTGGTCTCTTAGTCTCCAAATAACTCCAAATGCTTGTATAATGGGTCTGAAGGTATTTGAGAGGTATTAAGACATATAATAGAGGCTCGTGGATGATTAAAAACCCTTAAAACACTTCTGCAACATTCATTTTCAATCTGTACAAAATAGGGAAGATTACTAGTAATTTCGAGCTTCAAATCCCCCAAGGGTAGTGGACAAAGATGGCTTCCCAAATGTTGTTAAACCCTTCCAAATTTATGAACATAGGTATGGTAATATTAATTGGATTTAATGATCTACCCAATGTATCCTTAATTAGTTCTTATGGCCTTATGCAACTCCTTAAAATCATATGTTTATATGCAATATTTCACATAGGGGGAAAACCTAGTTATTTTCACCATGACTTAGGAAATTCGAATTTTAGGTGCCAAGGGCTTATGCTCTGTTAATGAAAATTCTTCAGAACTTTAATAACACTCCATACATCAAAAAAATCACATATAATAACTGATATAAATCGAAATAGTGTTTCTTCAAACTCGAACAATAAGGTCTAGGGGGAAATGGCATTATTTATGCATTGTTTGGTATTTTTACATAAATACACTTAGTATTTTGACCTGAGAGTCTCATGAGCAGTAAAAACAGAGTATATATATCAGATTACAAAGATATGGGGACTCAAGAGCTATCCCAAATAGTTCATCACCTCAATAAGTGCGTCTCTCCTCAACGAGCAAGAATATGCCAAGAAATAGATGAATGGTTGTAGAAGCAAGATGAAAAAGATGCGACCATGAGCTTCCCTATAGTTTCAACTTGTAACAAAAGAATCCATTAAATCTCCAAATGAAAGGTCTGAATGGCCTTTCCAATTACCAACTAGGATGGGAATCTTTCACCCTTGAAATTGGTGCTAAGGCAAGTAGAGTAGCACTCCACTAGCTCTCCTCTCCCAAATGAAAAATACAAATTCTAAAATGATCAAAAGCTACCATACTTCTTTGTTATTGTATTTTATAAAATTCTAAGGTCCTCCATGGGTCAAATTCCTCCCAAGAGCTACATGCCAACTCAAGTTGGAAAGAGATTCCCAAGTATGCCACTTGTCCTTCCAATTCTAGCCCCTCTCCTTCTCCAAATTCGAATTAGTGTCTCTTTCGCTGCCCTAACTCACTTGAGCGCCCACTTGGAGGATATTTTTATCCATGACATGTCATATATGTCATATGTCATCCTTCAGGTCTAAATTGTGTCATAGGTGTCATAGCATCTTCATCATTGTTTTCATAGAGCTAGGGAATCTAGTCCAAGTGTCTCACTAGCTCCAAAATGCCTCTTCCTCTTCCATGGGAGTTACTCTTCCACTCCAATTCAACCTGAATCGATTCATTCCAAGTATATTGACCTTCCAACTCATATCAAGAACCTTGGGATTCTTATGGATTCGAAATGAAAAGAGGAGGATGCCATGTGGCATAGAAAATCTAGCTTGTGTGGGCACCACATTCTCCATGTGTCTTCATGATCAATTGCCACTTTCATTTAAAATCCCTTGTATTTATTTATTTAGCTCCTTTATTAAATATTTATTCCATTCTAATGTCCAAACATCATTTATTATCCCCCTTATTTCAAATCCCAAAGCTTCCAACCCCCAACCTAGGGAACTAGTAATTTTCCTCCATGGTAGTTCATTTGGATGGGTATATTATAACTTTGAATTGGGAATTTCTCTTAATGTGACCCACCTTGTCCATTTGGATCTAATTTCACATTATTACTAACTTGGACTTCATTCTTGGCATTTATTTGACCCTTAGCATCCATTTGACAAACTATTATGAGTATGGCCAAGGGGCTTAGGCTATTGTGACCCAATGCAAAATTTTGGGACATGACATTTCCACCTTAAAAGGTTGCACATTTCCAAATGAAAATTGCACTTTTCAAATCAAAATTTGCATTTTTTTATTTGAAATTCACACTTTTTGAATTGAAATTCATAGTTTCATAATAAAAAACTGCAATTTTAGGGTTCATAAGTAGTCAAAAAACACACTATCCGAATAGAAAAACACACTTTTCAAATCCAATATTGCCACTTTCAGAACCTAATTTTGTACTTTAGAAAGGTTGATATTGACACTTTCAGAGTCTAAATTCACACTTTCTTAGTCCAAATTTTGCCTAATAAGTCCAAGTTTAATGAAATAGGCGTTAGAGTCCCAACCAAGTTTTTTCAAGATTAAAGGGGCATGTGGTAGGGGTGTCCTTTATCATTGCTTTGGTTTCCTCTCATTGTGGAAGGGTTAAGCAGAATGATTGCTAAGGAGAAGGAAGCTGGAAGGATTGTGGGGGTAAATGTAATGCCTTTGATTAGAATTACTCATTTGCTCTTTATAGATGATGTGATGTTATTTGGAAAATGTGTGGTTGGGGGATGGTTAGTGTTTTACGGACAATCTACCAAGAGCGGACTCGAGGCGTGATCTCCCCAGCTCAATGCGAGTCTAGAACAAATAGGACAGAATATAAGTTACTTTCCTAGATCTAATTAAGGATCAAGGAACTAGATACGTTTACCTTACAGATCGCTAATCCTTTCACTCCTTGAATGTTGCTCCAAGCTTGACGATCTTCAGATCTGGGCTACAAAACTTGTCAAGACAACAAGACAACAAAACGAGTAAAACACATCTATACAATAATAGATCTAAGTAAGCAGTCAAGTAGGCGAACTACGCAAAATATCACTAACACAATGAGATTTTGGTGGAAAACAATTATATTACTGTATTGAAAGGGAAGTACATAGGATAGAAAGATTACAACCATAGACTTGACGTAGCAATCCTCATCCGATCGAACCAATGCCAAATCTTCTCAAGGAAGTGAGAGTCTCCCAATAGATGAGTAGAGATCTCTCGTAAGGTGATTTCACCAGCATGTAGACACTATAGGCTTCCTCTCCTTGGAATGGGAGTGAGCTTCACTTATATAGGACTAAGTGGATAGGATAGGTTGAGATATGGTAGGAGAGAGATAGGGGATCCTTCCAAGAGGTTAGGAACTGAGTGTCGACTCTCTCAAAAGGTCAGGGATAGGGATCCATGTCAGCTAGCTTCGAGAATGGGCTCGAAGGAGCTATTTTTGTCCATTAACTAACATCATCACAGGCTGCAAGAGGCCAACATGCGACATCACAGGTTGCTTGAGGACAACCTGTGACGACCTCTCAAAACCTAATATGAATGGGTTTACATCTCTTCCAGGTCAATAACTTAGTCAAGGAAACTTTAGGGATGTATACACTGAATCTCATGATGGTAAGATTTTAGGTGTAACAGTTGGTATTTTTTGTCATTTTGAGCCTATTTAGTAAAGCCTCTGGGATGTTGATCAATGAAACAAAATCCACTTTTTTGGAAAATGATGTCAATGAGGAGATCCTTATACATATATCGCATTTTCGCCCCTTTCAGTTTGCTCCCCTTTGCAAGGCATTGAAATATCTTGGCTATTTTATCAAGCCAAATAATTATCTTATTAAGGATTGGTCTTGGTTGTTAAGGAAAATCGACAAAAGGATTAGCCATTGGTGCTGGAGGTGGTTGTCTCTATGGGGAAGACTAAATTTGGTAAATTTATTCCTTCGTTGTATTCCTATTTATTAGTCTCCCTTGGCAAATATCCCAAAAATCCATTATGAATTGTTTTAGGAAAAAAGTTTTCAGTTTTTTATGGTCTAGTAATCGATCGAAGGAAGGCATACATTTGGTTAATTGGGAGTGTTTGGCCTACCCTAAGAAGCTGGGGGGTTGGGATATTCAGAACATCTTCCATTTTTCCAAATCCTTAGCTGCTAAGGGTCTTTGGAGAGATTTGTTCTCTTTAGGATTGTGGAGTAATGTTATTAAAGGAAAATATCTTCACAATCACTCCATTCCATAGTGGGTTATATCGTCGGTAAAATGTGTTAATGGAGTTTCCAATAATTGGAGAGGTTTGGTATCCTCCTTTAAAGTCTCGGGGGACTAGTTGGTTTAGAATCCCGATGATGGAATGTCTAACTCTTCCATGCTCTCTAGAGACCTTTTACTTGCTCTTCACTCTAGGGGGATATTTACTTTAGACCAAGTGGCAGTTGATTCATGGGTTTGGGATCTTGGTACTAGATGGATGGTGGAACATGACCTTAACTTACAGGGGCTCTTGTGGATGAATGGAACAACTTTCTCTTGGGATTGCAAAGGAGCGGTCTTTTGTTAACAAACAATGATGATGCTTTGGTTTGGACTTGAGATGTAAGTACAAGGAAGGTCAATGATAAGTGGCATATGAAGCTTTATTTTCTGGTCCGGTAGCGTATATGCATTGGTGGCTTGGTCCTTTATGGAAGTGATTAGTGCCCTTAAAGACCAAACTTTTTATTTCGTTGGATTTGAATAACTCCATTCTTACTTGGGACAATTATATTAAAAGATGAGGTGTTGTGCCAAATGTGTGTATCTTATGTAAAGATGATACCGAAAATGTGGATCATTTGATGATTCATTGTTCGTTTTCTAAGTAGGTCTAGCGGGTGGTGAGGTCGGTTTGTCAGATTTCTCATGGTTAGAATTCCCAATCTTTCTCATCTTGTCTTAAATCATGGACTTCAAATGTTCATGAGTGGAACGAACTCTCGTGTTTCGTCTGTTGGGAGTCGTGGAAGCAAATAAATATTTTAATATTTGAAGGTAGATCTTGGTTAGCCTTGCGTGTTGGTAATAAAGCAGTGGTCACTTTCAAGGAGGTTTACAAGCCACCTCCTACCATTCTTTCTGATCTATCGCGACGGCTAAGACCTCCAAGTTTTGATATTGAGAAGCTGAGAGGCTTTTTCAATGGGGCCATGAAGAACAACAACCAAATCTATGGGGCCAGGGTTATGCTTGTCATGATTTCTTCTATTTCTTTCATGCTTAAATTCAACTGTGGGGGTGATACAAATACTAGAGATGAATTACTTGTATTATGGAGCTTGCAGCCTTGCTCTTCTTTCCTAAGGTCAAAAACATCTCACATTTACAGGTTGTAGGGGATTCAAAAGTCATTATTGATTGGTGCCTATCCAATTGCTCTTTAAAGGTATCAACTCTTGAAAATTGGGTTCAAAAAATCAAAGGACTTCAGGAAGCCTTTTTGGAGATTTCTTATCAACATGTTTATAGAGAACAAAATGTTATTGTAGATCGGTTATCAAAACAAGCTTTATAGGTGCAAGAAGGTTATATTTTTGTTGAAGAATTTCATGACTCAAATTGCATCTCCATGGAGGCTATTCAGATATATCCTTTCTGATTTATTGTCGTTCTTCCTTTCACCATGGTTTTATCTTTACCGTCTTGACTTGTGTTGAAGCCACATGAGCTCTTATATATTTAGTTAAATTTAGTGATCTAAACTCGTTCGTGCTTCATGCCACTTGTGACAGATGAGTCCTTACGAATATTGGGCACAGGGTTATATGTTTTGTTATTCTTGGTCTCTCTAGTTGGTTAATGTGATACTTTTCGATCTAAGCAATTTGGGAGCTCACTTCTTTTGTGGTCCGCTTGGGTTTGAGGTTTGTTTAGGAAGTTAATGTTTTTTGATTGGATCTCCTATTCTGGATGACGGTCTCTATGATATGTTTTTACACCCATTATTTGGTATATTATGGGAATTGCATTGTTTCCTTTGGCCTTGGCATTGTCGGTTGTTTTACGTCGACATTGTATTGTATCCTACCAAATGCTTTGATTTGACAAGCTTCCTGTATACAATTACATATACTTTTATAATTTAAAGTATAAGTTGTTTTTATGTGTTAAAAAGAAACTCTACATAAACTCTTTAATACTCTTTAAAATTTTCTATTACTCACTAACATTATATAAAGATGTTAGTTACAAACTTTCATAAAAATGTAATATCTTGCACAATTTTAGGATTAATTATGTTTATTATTTTTAATATTTCTATTTAACATATTGAATTTACAACTTGATTTACAATATTTGTGAATTTACAATTTAATTTGCATTTCTTTATACTATATATTGCTTTTCTAAAATTTTGTTTTCAAAGTATTAATTTATTAAATTTAAGCCTGGTGGGCTAGCTCAAGTGGTTCGGGTTAGGCTCTGTAATCATGAACGATAGTTTACCTTGGATACCATCCTCAAAATGAGAGGAATACGTGAGAGCTTCCCATAACATGTTCCTTGTAATATATATATATATCTATATATAATTTAAAACTATTTTTCAAAACTAATACATTTCTTTATAGTATATATTGCTCTTCTAAATATTTGTTTTCAAAGTATTAATTTATTAAATTTAAAACTAATTTTCAAAACAACTAATACAACACATTGCTTTCATTTATAAACTCTACCTGGATTCTTTATTACTCCATGGTCTAATTTTTTTTATTATTCACTAACATTACATAGAGTAGTTAATTACAAATTTTCAATAAAAATAATAGTTACAACTTACACAACTTTAGGGTTAATTATGTTCATGATTTTTAATATTTTCAATTTAATATATTAAATTTACAACTTAATTTACATTTTGATACATTTCTTTATAGTATATATTGCTCTTTTAAATATTAGTTTTAAAGTATTAATTTATTAAATTTAAATTAATTTTCAAATCTTTATTAAATACAAAAATCAAACTTTCAAACTTTCTTTTCAAGCTATGTACGTTCATTTGTTATTCAAATTTCATTTGCAATTTATATTCATTTTCAATATTAAGTGCATATTTCCCGAATAGTGGGTGATAAGACGATGAGAAAATGGTGACGAGGATGAGGTACATGAGAGGTTTTAATCCTGGAAGTTGGCACTCTCGGGTATTAATTGCTCGATAGTATGGGGTAAGAGGTCATCTGTATGATCACTCATGGTGCATAATTTTGAGAGGGGTGGTGTAGTTGGCATGGGCCATTAGGTACGTGCCTTTGCGTTAGCTCGTGCAACTTTGCAGGTGTAATGATGGAAGTTTTCGACAAAGCAAGCCTAAATTTTGAGGTGGGATTGTTCCTTGGGAGTGGCTGCATTCTCCCTCTTGTTCTCTTCGTCATGACTGAGGTGTCTTGGAAGAAGGTGGTCGAGTGTTTGGGTTCCAAGCAGGGGTGGTGGCTGAGAGAAATGGAGACTCGAGGGAAGAAGGAAGGGACACCGAGCGGGAAAAGGAGAGAAGGTGGGAGGTAGGAAGAAAGCTACGTGGGAGCAATTGAAGGCTGCCCAAGTTGCCCTATACTTCAAGGTGGCGATCCCATAATCAGTGCAGAATGAAATAGATGTAGTAGAGAAGGGCTCGTGGGATGAGTTAACTTCAACCTAGTCAGTAGAGGAGTCCAAGGCCTTGGCGGATTGGATTTAGGACCCCAAGTAAGACAAGGGCGAGGGTGGCTCTCTATGAACGTTCGATTGCCTCCTTCTGGGTAATGAAGTGCCTACTAGATTGGTTTCCAGTGGACAAGGGCTAAGGGGACACCGTGCGGATTTGTGGCTCATGCATAAGAAAATTGATGTGATTGCGAAAAAATTGGGCATCTAATTTCTTCCGAGGCCTACAATGGATGGGAATGCCTTTGTAACTCCTTCGAGCACTGGAAAGGCGACCCCTTCCAGCAATAACCAGGTTCTCTGAGAAGCCTTGGTCTGGTTTTATCTATATAGAGTCTTTTTTGTTTATGGTTGAGTATGGTAATGTAGGTTTTAGGTATTTCTAGGTTGTCCCAGATGTGTTTGGGTTATGGTATTTAGGGAGATATATACCCTAGTGCTTGATCAATTTATGTTTGGGGGTTTGTGTATGATAAGACTTGTTCAAAAACTAAGAATCCAGGATCCAAGATAACTCTATTTTTTTTGTTTTCCACTCCGAATGTCCGATTAAACTATGATTATATTTTTCATATATATTTATGTGTTTGAAAAGTAATATAAAATTCTAACTTACAAAAATAAATTAAATGGATAATATTTATCATAATTGTATATTTATTATCCATAAATCATAGAGAAGTAATTCCTACTAACTTTCCACCAAATTATTTTTTACTTTGTGGTATTTACCGATAGTTAAAATATTTCTTCAACTTCGCCAAACTGTAAGCACTGATATACTTCATGTAACAAATAAAAAGTTTGATTTTCAATTATATGGTACCATGACAAAATCAGTGACGATAAGGCTCCACTCATGTCATTTGTTTTCTCTAAGGTAACCAATGATAAGATTGTTCATGCTTGTCACTTTGATGCTTTGTGTGTTTTGAAAGGAAGATTTACTTAGCGATGATGGTTTCCTCTTTTTATGAGATTCTTTAACTTTCCTGCTCCTTTTGAGCTGGCTCTGGCTGGGCTGGGAATTCGTAACATTTGAGGTTAATCTGTTGGAATCAGAATTACTTTACGTTTGCCTCGGCCTACAGTACTAAAGTACAATGAACGTGGGTTTGGAATCGATCTCGTCCAGATCAAATCCCAATGTATATTGCATTCACACATGCCATTCACAGTTATGGATGTACTTTAAAGCTGCAAGCAGGTTGTCGAGCAGATTAGACGTTGTAAATATTCAATTTTCTTTATGCAATAATTGCACGAATCCTAAAAAAAAGTATCTGGTTCACGGATCATGTACTGCTTAGGATTTTCTGGAGTTGTTGTGGCAATGCTCATGTACCTATGTTGTTGTAAGCATAATTTCTTCCGTGGTTTACCTGTCTGCATTTTATTAACCCCCCCATAGTATTAGTATTGCAGTTCTGGATCGCTATCACGTTGTAGGTTTTTCGTCCGGGATTACAAGATTGTTATATCAGAGGGTCTGAAAACTTGGACCTACTTTGTAAGTAGAAAACTTTCTCAGTTTTTAAGGCATAGGTTAAGGCACAGGTTTTCTTATAGCAAAATTTCTGAGTGTCAGATAGCAAAGCATTCTCATGCTAAAGTTCTCAATACTTGAACACTGTAATCCTGATAGGGTGATTTTATTCTCCTTGTAGTTTTGTTAATTATCAGTTTCATCAATATGGCTGGTGCCCGGATTATTAAAGTTTCAGATATACCATTTATACCGGATGAGAAACTTCTGGTAGACTCTCTGGAGGAAATTGTTGGCAAGGGAGGCATCTGTGCTTGCAATCTGCAGCCCACTACTGCAAGCAGCTCTTCGCATAATTCAGAGGCCAAATTGAGTGCTTTTATCGAAATTAAAAGTGCAGAATTAGCATTGGATCTTTACAATCTTGCCAAGGCTGGTCTTCTCATGTTTTGGTCTACTCCTCTTGCAGTCCAGCTTTTGCGGGACAACATTCCGCCTGGCCCAAAGTCATCTGTGCAGAATGACAGAGCATTGCATGGGCCAAAATTGAATCAGAACTCTATTGCATCTCAGTCAAAAGCCGGAGACATCAAAACTCAGCCAAAATCTATGGACTACACCGTGCCTGAGCCGAAACCTACAAGAGAAGAAATTATGGATGAGTCGAAATCTAAGCGGTGTAGTATTTTAACTGAGTCGAAATCAATGCACAAAGACATTATTTCTGCGACAAAAGCTCCGCAGAAAGACGTTATGATTTCTGGGTTAAACTCTATGCAGAAGGACAATATGTCTTGGAGAAATGCTCCTCAGAAAGACAATATAATGTACTTGGGGTCAAAATCTATGCACAGTGACATTATTTCTGGGACAAAAGCTCCGCAGAAAGACTTTATAATATCAGGGTCAAAATCTATGTACAACGACATTATTTCTGGTTCAAAATCTATGCAAACCCTTAATTTATCAGAGACGAAGCCTATACCGAAAGACTCAATATCGGGGCCAAAGTATGTGCAGAACTTTACTCTAGCTGAGACGAAATCTATGCGGACAGACAACGTCTCTGGGCCAAAATCTACGCAGAACTATAATAATGTAGTTCCGCCGAAGCCTATGCAGAAAGACACTATACCTCTGCCAAGATCCAGGCAGAACGACCTTACACAGGGGCACAGATCGACAGAAATCTTATCTTTTGAAGGACTAAATCTGCATATGGGCTGCCAAACTTCTGCGAATACGTTCTTTGTATCGTGTTCTCGAAGCGGAGTGAATGCAGAGTTTGAATTTGCGATTAAAAGAATTAGCCTGTATGTCAAGGAATGCTCCAGGGAATATAAAATGGTGTTTAGCTATGGAAATATTCGTTACATCCACGGAGGCGTTATGAGGGACAGGGACACTCAGCTTCTAATTCTTCGGGTTTGTTATTCTGCCCTCGATTACCTCTCATCATAATTTATACTTTGTTTGAAAGAATTTGTTGAATCCGAAGTACTGTGTTTGAAAGAAATGGTTGATTCCAAAATTATCTTGAGAAAAGTCCAACTTGTATCACGGGAGTACATGGAAGGTTTTAATGAGGCTTTTGGTTGCACCACACTAAATTCTCAAAATGTTGGATTTTTTTAAGCAAAAGTAATCATAATAAGTGAAACTGTTCATGTGTTTGAACATTTGGTTGGTTTTCCGGTTTGAATCCTCTTGTTGAGTGAGGAACATGTATCCAGTTAAAATCTCCTGAATCAACTAAAATCATCCAAGTTAGTTTTACGGTTTTTTACATTTAATTAGTTTTACACTTTGAATCCTGTTAGTGAGTTAGAATTATAATCTCCTTAATCAACTGAAATGGAGTGTTTAAATAAATTCAATTTAGATATAATGTGTTTTTTAACATTTGGTTAACGGTTTGACTGAGGAACATATACCACATTAGAATCTCCTGAATCAACTAAAATGAAAAGTTCAAGTTAATTCAATTTAAGTTATAATATGTTTTTAAACATTTGGTTAAGTTTAGTGTTTGAATGCTCTTGAATGAGGAACATGTACTCCGTTGAAAACTCCTAGATAAATTAAGATGAAATATCTTAAATAAATTCAATTTAGATAAATATTTTTCAAACATTTACTCAGAAGTAGAACCATAAATTCAATTAGAGATAACAATGAGTGAGTTGTCTTTCTGTCTCCTCAATGAGTGAGTTGTCTTTCTGTCTCCTGTTTTAACCTGCTAAAAGTTTGATAGTTCTTAGTAAAAGTGTGGTAACTCTGATTCATTACTTCTCACTCCTTTGAGTGGCAACAACTTTTGGTAATGCCCAGTTTGGTCAGCTAAAAAAAGCTTTTGTAACTATTATTCAGTAATTATTTTGTAATTTGAAAAATATTTCATTTAATAAAAATTAATTGATCAATATTAATAAAAATAAAGTAATTAGACCTAAAGTTAATTGACCAAATATTATCAAGGTAATTAGACTTTATTGATCTTTTGAGATAACTATATAAATATTGATCATATTTGATAAGCAAAATGTCCCATGACAAGCATTTTGCCTTTAAAATCTTAAAATCTCAAACACACACTGGGTGGGTAGAAAATTTTATGAACAGTCCAAAGCACTGGGCTTTTGATGCAGTTTACGGAAAATTCTACAAATGAAAGTTGGAATTCTTTTGCATGCAGCACATGCATGTGCTAATAGGCTTTTGCAGAGTAAGTTTTGTTTTGCTTTAACATAAAGAAAATCTGACACGAAATGTAATTTTATTCTCCAATTATATTGTACTACTATACAATGAGTATAGGAAATAGAAAAAGATTGAGGAATGACTGATTTTCAATGTAAATTGAGCAATTGCTCAAAAGAATGTGAATAGAATTTGGTATCATGTGATCCGTGTTTTTTTGAATACCTGTGTTATCCAATTAATTTGATGCAATACCCAGAACCTATACTTAACCAATCTGTAAGTCAAACAAGCAGATCAAAGCATCCGTCCAAATAAACCTGTTCATGAGTCCTAAGACAGAGTTTTAAACCTGCAAACAAATATTAGCACTTTATAGGTATATAGTAAAACAGAACAGTAATAGAAAGAAAACAGGGGATGAGAAACACAGTAATTACAGCTCCATAATGAAAATTGTTTTGCATCAAAACCACATTAATTGAGTGCTAAATACACATGATAAAACAGTCCATTGACCGTTTCTTGGCTCTGGTTAAGAAAGGGATTACACAACCACCAGAAAAAACATAGCCTGCCCTCTTTTTCTGGCTATCATTTCCTTTCGATTTCCTCTCTCCCTAAACCCAGCACTGAACTAACTGAAATTTCACCTAAAAAACCAAATTAAATACATGTTCTAATTTTTAGACTGAATAACCATCTCAATCCTAAATTGCTTAACCAAACTGATGTTGGACAGACAAATGACCCCTAAAATCTCTCAGTGACTTAGTGTCCAGTCCATAAATTCCTTAACAGAGTCAAACGGTTCATTTGTGGCTCTTTCCAGGTGTCATGTTCTTCCGTGCCTGCTTCATGTTCTCTCCCTGGTGGAAGATTATTGAGTGTCCTCAGTCGAATTTGAATTCAGGAACTTCTGACCTCCGAGCTTCTTGAAATCTGGTTCTGAGATCCATGTGCTTTATTCTTGTGGTTTTCCCTTTCATTTTACCAAATTTTGTTTGTAACTTGCATGTCTTGTCTTGGTATTCTTCTCGTCTAACACTTCTTCTACTTCCTCTACTTCCTCAGGTTTGAATTTGGATAGTTGTTTCCTCCATGCTCTTGGCTCAGATATCTTGTCTCATTATCTGTTGAAATTTGGGTTTAACCCAGATCATTAATGAGCTTCTCCATATAGATTATAGAACAACAACACTGAATTATATTGCTATATATTTTAATTATCACCCAAATTTATAACAAATCGGGAGAGGTCCACCTTTTAATTTGTTGGTATGCAAACTGGGCAAACAAGGTGTATCAACTTGGCAGACAGAGTCTGCATCAGAAATAATAATAATAGGACACAAACACCATATTGAAAATCCAATACCTCATTGGGGAATGGCTGGGACTGGTCACAATCCTTCCCACGCAACAGACTTCTCCAGAGTCCTGGAATGCAATTCTGCCCTCAACAAATATATAGTAGACAAATAGTTCAAATTGTTTCTTAATGAATTAGATAAAAGGCCGTCAATTATCCAGGTGGAGTAGGGCTAATAAAAAGCTTGCTACCGAAAGGAAATACTAATGGAGAGTAGTAACATCAGTAGCAAAGCAATTATCACACACACTAAGACAGCTGTTTATAAAAATTGGTCTTAAATGAAACATCATTGAATTGGTACTTTTCTTGTTTGGATAGACTGTGCATTAAGTTTTAGAAAATAAAATACTACAATCTGAATTGGCTCCATTCTCATAGGATTGACAATGAACTTCTTTCATCCTTTCTTGGGTTCAAAGTTAATTATTTGAAATGATTATTTCTGCCTCGATAGTGTGGGATAGGGGTGGGCATATCTACACAATTGCAATGGGAGATCTTTGAATAAGCTGCTTTTACTTTTTTGCATTAGAATTACAAGATTGAAGCATTGAAATCATTTTATTTTTGCAAGTGATTGTAAGTTGAGGGATCCATACAATGATTTATCAGCTGATATGCTCTTAAATATAACAGATGCGCAATGCTCCGAGAATTTATCAAATGTGTTCAGGTTCACAGTACAATGCAAATGATCACAAGTCTAAAAACATCAAGAATGATCAGTGGGTTCGAACAACAGATTTTACAGAATCCTGTAGTATAGGTCATTCTTCATCGTTAGGATTGGAGCTTTCCAAACGTATGAACATTTCTCAAATCCAGGAAAAGTATGCTCATTACAAACAAATTGAAGATAAGGTTTTGCTAGAACATGGCAGCCCATTTTTGTCAACCTCTAAATTGGTGCCAATTCTAAAACCTCCTGAAGGTCTTCATTTACCTTTCAGTGTGATTTTCAAAATAAATTCACTTGTTCAGAATGGCATCCTAAGCTGGCCAACACTTGGGAAGGAATTTTTCAAATTATTACAGCCTGAGAGAAGCCACGTTGCCCTCGTAAATCAGGCTCTGGAAAAACTTGGTAATTCAGGATGGAACACTTGTTACAGACCGGAAGAGTGGCTTCAAAACCATATGCCCGAGAAACCAAACAGACACCGTAATGCTGGACATACAGCTTTGGAGCCAAAGAACGGTCTGATGTATGTCAACAGTGTACAAGTGACTCCTACAAAGATATACTTTTCTGGACCGGAAGTTAATGTTTCGAATCGAGTGCTACGGCATTTTGCAAACTACACGGAAAACTTTCTCCGTGTTGCCTTTTTTGATGAGAACTTCAGCCCCCTTCATTCTACCGATCTGTCTCGACGGATGACCCATGGAGTACCACAGCAACATACAAAATTGTATGAGCGGATTCTGCATGTCTTGAGAGAAGGTATTGTGATAGGGGATAAGAAGTTTGAGTTTCTGGCCTTCTCATCAAGCCAGCTTCGGGAAAGTTCATTATGGATGTTTGCATCAACCGACACACTTACTGCAGACAGTATACGAAAATGGATGGGCAGTTTTTGGGCAATAGGAAATATTGCCAAGTGTGCATCAAGAATGGGGCAATCCTTTAGCTCATCTATAGAAACATTTGACGTTGAGAATAAGGAATTTGAATACATCAAAGACATGGAAGTTAATAGCAATGGCAAACGGTACGTCTTTTCAGATGGAATTGGGAAAATCTCTCCCTCCTTTGCAGGAGAGGTGGGTCGCAAGTGTGGATGTGATAACATAGTACCATCCGCTTTTCAAATAAGGTTTGCTGGCTTTAAAGGAATGGTGGCCGTCGATCCAAGATCCTCCTACAAGCTCTCCTTGCGACCAAGCATGCGGAAATACACCTCAAATAATAGGAGCCTGGACGTCCTTAATTGGACAAAATACAGACCCTGTTTCTTAAATCGGCAAATCATTATTCTTTTGTCTACTTTGGGTGTTGCAGGTCATCACTTTGAGACGCTTCAGAAAGAAGCAGTGGAACTCATAAATCAAGTCTTGATAAGCAGAGATAAGGCTCTCGATGTCCTGCAAATTCTTTATACAGGTGAAAATCATAATGTTCTTACAGATATGCTTTCATGTGGCTACTGCCCAAGATCGGAGCCTTACCTATCAATGATGCTTCAGGCATTTCGATCATCTAAACTCGTGGAATTAAGAAACAAGGCACGCATTTTTGTTCCGGAGGGGCGATGTTTAATGGGATGCCTGGATGAAACTAAAACGCTGAATTATGGTGAGGTGTTTATTCAAATTCGTTATGCTCCAGGAAACAAGCAGGTGCATAGTGCGGGGCAGGATCAAACTTGCATAATGGAAGGAAAAGTGATTGTTGCTAAAAACCCATGCCTTCATCCGGGTGATATACGAATCTTGTTGGCTGTGAAGACTCCTGAACTTCATCATATGGTGGATTGTATCGTTTTCCCACAACAAGGAAAAAGGTAAACCATGATGATTTTCCTCAATCTTTTGACTGGTTTTCTTTATCTTTAATGTGTTTGCTGCTACTGTTGCCTTTGGACTTCTATTATTGCCTTTACTTTAATGCTTGATAGGGCTAATTGTTAGTGCATTCTAGGCAATACGGGGATACTGATGTCAATCTCTCTTTGGTGTCTAACTGTTTATATGCCCTAAATTTGGGTTTCATACTGAACAGGGTGGAACTTAAAAGAAATTAATTACAAATAGGTTGAATATTGGTAATATCTTATTATATATATATGACGGGCAGGGCTATTTACAGTGCCTGCCAGTCAGCCCAAGCAAAATCCATTTCTTTATCTTCATGGATAGAAAATCATATTGATTTCAAACCAAGTATTTGCTTTTAGTTTGTACATGCATCCATTTGTATCTTGTACATGTGACAAAAACAGTGTTACTCTGTAATGGTACATAGTGTCCTCCAGTAGCATTCAAATTAAACGTTCCTCACTCTTATTTTCTCTACCTTTGGATATCTATGTGAAACGCATGAGCCGAAATGAAATGAGCTGCAGCTTTCATCTCTTCTGGCTGTGCTCTCCAACATGATATCTGTAGCATTCTTTAGAGGAGTGATTCCACAGGAATCGATAACATATTTCATTATTTTGCTTCTCGCTGTCCTCTCCAACATGATATCTCTAGGATGCTTTAGAGGAGTGCTTCCACAAGAATCGATAACATATTTCATTGGACGTAGAATCCTAATAATTCTCGGCAGACCTTCACAGATTAACTGTGAAGGTCACAGCGGAGTTTACAAATTCATATACAAACAAAATACACAGACACTCACTGAACATAAGTAATTTTTTTACAAACAAAATACACAGACACACACTCAACATAAGTAATTTTTTTTCTTCCTTTTTTCTTATTAGTTGATAAAAAGAAATATATACAAGCAGCATTTTTCTTGACGACCTAAATCATATCATACCGGAAAACATTACGAAATCAGCGAGTAAATCACCGACCAATCCAAACCTCCAAACCATTATCAGAAAATATAATTATCAAAACATCGATCGGATATTGCCTATCGACATTACAACATCTGAATCTATATTCGGGTGTCGGATATCGGATATAGGGACATCACAAAACCACAGAACCGACTTTCCTTCCAATCAAGGTCTTCCGAAATAATATCGGACTATTGGTTAACAGCTTCAACGCTCCATCGGATATCGGAACATCAGCAGATACAGTGTCTGTCGGATTTCGCCCACCGAGCTCTCTTATCAACACCTTCTATAGCATAGTCCGATGCTCTCTGAAGCACTTTCGATACCTCGGATTCAATATGTCACTGGGCTTCGCTCTGTCGGGAATCCTCACATACACTTTAACCTGTTACGGTTAAAAATCATAATAACCGGTTAAAAATCATAAAAACCTGTAACAAACCAAGCTTAGAATCCTCACATACACTGTAACCTGTTACGGTTAAAAATCATAATAACCTGTATCAAACCAAGCTTAAAATGTATAATACGTTTACTAAAATGGTCTAAACCATCAAATTTGACGGATCGGTGTTGTCAACTCCGATATAATATTCCCGAATCCCGATAAACTCTTCGGCACTTTGTGCTCATCACTCCATCGGTTCTTGGACTTCGAAACCATTGGGACCTTGAGTCTCCGACACGTCGAGACTCTGCCACAACCCAACTTTTGAACATCATATAAGACTTTCTATGGCGAACTTCCGATGCATGATATATTGGACTTCTTCGATGATGAACCCCCAATGCACTTCTCGCAGTAGCATTCAAAATGGTAGGTGAAATTTTGAATGTAGGACATGCCAAAACGTAGAGCCAGACAGCAAATTTCTTTCAATGTGGGTATGGGCGGCTTCACCGCCTGATCTGAACTAGTAAACCTCAAGCTCTACTACTGCAAAACATTAACTACACTGAACTGTACAGGGATTTGAAGAAATAATTATCTCCAAAAAACTGAACTAGGGATATACTTCCCTTTTCATCCAGTGTTGTCAGCATTTTTGTGAACCTGCTAGTAAAATGTTCCATAGTCATGTTGCTTTTGTGAATTCTCTCGTACAGATTTGGCTTCCATAAATTATTCTCATTCAGATCATTAAGTTCAGTGAATGGGTAGTCAGTCTTTTATAATTTTAGCTTAGACTTATATAACATCGTCATGGAAAGGAATCATGTATACAGTATCATTGTTGCATATCTTGAAAATACTGTCAAATGCTTTTGTTTTATCAATTGAATTTTCACTGCCGTTAGAGTTTCCGCTTTTATTTGATGTGAGTTGGTTCTCTGTCACATGCAAAATGTTCTATCTAGTAAAATACATCCAAATGACTATTAGGATGTGTAATATTGCCCACCATTTCTACAGTTACATGGTTTTTTTTTATCAAGACTTAACTTCCTTACAGTAGAGCTTGTCCATGGTTGTTCAATTTTTTTAAGATGTTTCTTTAATACCTCAGCAACGAGCACGCACCACCCAACAAGTGGGACCTTGTTTACTCTCTACAACCACCCAATCCAAGTCGATGGCTGATGGGCAATACAACTGCTCTACTTTCTTGTGGGAATGCACCGGCCACTTTTTTGAGGTGTTATACAATGCTGCAAATATTGTGTCTGCATATGCATATGTTAAATTCAGGAAAATATCAGAAAATATTAACAAACTTAAAAAACAAAAATATGCCATTTTTTTCAATAATAATATCATCAAGCTAAGAGAATGGCAAACAACACTGAAATAAAAAAATAATATCATCAAGCTGAGAGAATGACAAACAACACTGAAATAAAAAATAATATCATCAAGCTAAGAGAATGGCAAACAACACCGAAATCGAAAACCTGTTGGATGTATAACAGCACCCCACTTTCACTGACATGGCTCACCTCTTATAGGAAGGACAATCTTTCGATCTGGGTGTAAGTCTCTTGCATTTTCCCTCTTGCATTTTCCCACCCTGTATGGTTGTTTTAAAATGACTTTTCATAAAGTTTTTGGTGTTGAATATTCACCGAAACCTTACTTCTCATGTATGCATGACAGTTCTTTAATGGCTTGTAAATACTCGCCTAGTTACCGGAAACGTGATGGCAAATTCCGTTTTGGACAGTCAACGGCCAAGAAACAGAACGTAATGGAAAACACCATTTTCTACGGCCGTTTCTGTTTCGGCGTAGTCGAAACTGTTTTTCGAGAAACGATGCGAAATGGAGATCGTTTCTCCAGAAATGATCCTCTGTTTCTATAAAATTTACTTCCATTTCGCAACTAAAAACATAAAAAAAAGGGGAGTTTGCAGTATTTACTGGTTCGCAAAGCTAGGATGGATGCATAGTAATGATGATTTAATGGCATCAGTTTTGTAATTGCCATGAAATGTCAGTGGTGGTCTTCATATCATGGACATCTTCAACAATATTATCATTGGAGTATGTTGTCTCACTTGGACTATTCATAATGTCATCCTTGTTTTTATAGTCCTGTCTGCTTTGCTCCCAAGCACAAGGTTTCTTGTATGTGAAACCTTTGGACTCCGTTTTCTAGTATTGTTCCCGTTTCTCGTTCCATTGCTCATTTCCCCATTTCTGGTAACAGGTGAATAGTTGTGCAAAACTGGTTTCAACTAGTAGAATGTTCCATTGAATGGCTGCTCCTTTAGATGTAACAATTTGGCATCCTTAATCAGTAAAGCTCCTTTAGCTAGGAGTAGCATACATACCTCGTCGCCCCATAATTGAGAAAATGCACCCAATGGACTAACCTCATTCTCAAATGCATGCTGCAGTATAACTTCCAAATCGTATATAAAGCAAAAACTCTCAGACAATGCCAAATACCAGACAGAGAATCTTGAATCATAGATCCGAAGTCACCTAGTAGAACTGCACACCAATGTAAATATCCCTAGAAAATTTCTGTCAGCTGGGTTTGAACCTGAGTCCAACAAGAACGAGCAAATGAACATTCCCATAAAATATGCTTCACTGACTTAGACCTTGAGCAATGAGGGCAAAGGGCATTCGAAATACCACTTTTGGCCAGCTGGGCCTTAGAAGGAAGACCTTGATATATCACCAACCAAATAAAGACAAAAACTTATTAGAAACTCTAATCGACCAAACACCATGCAGTCACCGAATCCATCGGCCCTCAGCATCCGTAAAGACCCATCGGGCATTAAGGATAGGAGGAAGCCCATGCTGTTGATGCAGGATGGAGTAGAGTTTGTAGGAATCATACTGTGACAAAGGACACTCGAAATTCCTCTCCCAGTCTCTCCAAAAGGGGCTTGCCATATCAATGTTCATTTTAGACATATCCTCCTCAAAAATAAACCCAATGATTTCCATAAAGGAGGGATGATCCGCAGAGGACAAAGCAAATTCCCAAGCCTTTTCAACAATTTTTGCATGAACAAGTGCTGAAGTCCCAAAGATCCTTTCAGAGGAAAACGTGCTTTCTGCTAAGCCTTCTTGACTGAAAATGAGGTAAGTCAAAGATACAAGTACCTTCTTGCTTCTAGCTCCAAATAGGCCTTTTGGCCAAATCCTAGCCCGCTCTACTGCTAGACATCTGCCAACGAACCAGGCCTGCCACCCTCTTCCATGCAGCTCAAATACTTTAGAAGATGAAATACCCTGCGATTTGAAAATTATGAGGGGTAGAAATGATATCACAAAGATCAAATAGACCTCTGATCTTCCCAACATGGGGGATCGAGAGCAATCTATACCGCATCAAAACTTGTCACGGGGAGGAGCCCTCCACACATCTGATCACCCATTTAGAAGCCAAAATGTTGCCTTGAGTCGCTACATCAATCAAACCAAGGCTTCCCTCTTCCTTAGGCATAATGCATACATCCCAAGGGACCATGGGAAGGCCATGAACTCCACCATACTTTGCCCATAAATAAGAATGTAAACTCGGCTCCAATCGACGGAAATGGGTCTTGCTATGGAGCCAACAAGACACATAATAGATGTGGAAGGCCTGCAGAATCCTGCTCACCACAGTCAGCTTGCCAGCAAAGGGCAAATCCTTGTATTGATAAACAATTAATTTGTGTTGTAATCTATCCAGACACCAAGCCCATATTGCAACCGAGAAGCGGTCCACTCTAAAAGAATACCAAGGTATGTCACAATAAGCCCTGGTCAAACCAACATCCAAGAAGTTGGAATCCACTTAGGCACCTCCTCCGAATCAATGAGCTAGTAATTAGTATTACTATCGCTAACAATAGCCCTTGAAGCCTCACAAAATACCAAAAGACAATTCTTGGTAGCTGCAACCAACTCCTATTCAGTAGAGACCAACAAAAGGGAGTCATCCGCAATGTGATTATTAACCATCTCCTCCCCCTCAGGTAGAGAAATACCTCAAAGTTGACCTTGATTGCATGTAGCTTCCAATAGATACCCAAGAGCATCCACCGCTAGCACATAAAGATAAGGAGCCAATGGGAATCCTTGTTTGATTGACCTATGAAGATGAATTATGGGAGACAAAACATTATTCATCGAAACAAAAAAGGAGACGCAAGAAAAAAACGTGTTAAGCATATTAGCACATCACTGTCCAAAACCAAGGAAGGCTAGCATGTTCGTAACAAAAATCCAATCAATACAATCATAGGCTTTGTCGAAGTCAATTTTAAAAAAGAGGGCCTACTGACGGTCTCCTTGGCCCAGTCCATGGCCTCCCAAGCTGACAGCCCAGTCCATGGCCTCCCAAGCTGACATAATTGTATCCAAAATAAATCAACCTTGCACAAATCCTGTTTTCTCTTGACGAACAACTTTTTTGGCCACTTCCCTGACCCTCAACGCTAAATCTTTTTTCATAATTTTGTAGGCAATGCTCAACAGGGTAATCAGACGCCAACCCCCCAATAGAATCTCTCAATGTTCTTTGGATAACTTGATAAGGCCTTGTTTGAGAGATTCTAAAAGTTTCTTGGAATAGTAAACCTCCTGCACAAGGTTACAAAAATCATCTCCTACCGTATCCCACATCACCTTGTAAAACTCATAGGGTAAACCATCGATACCCGGGAATTTCCCATTCTGCATGAATGAGAGAGAAACAAAGAGTTCTTCTTTAGTGAAAGCTCCATCCAACTTGTCCTTGTCGCTAAGCGAGACCTTATGAGGAACCACTCTATAAGTTATAGGCATCTCTAGTTGTCAAAACTGATCCCAACAGACGGTAAGCATAAAAAATATTCTAAAGATGAGTACTAAACATACGTTGGATCTTAGCTAGGTTCTCCTCAAGAGTCCCATCCACGCAACGTAGACCCACAACCTTGTCTGCTACCACTTTCTTCTTCAGGAAATCGAAGAAAAACTTGGACCCCTCATCTCCCTTGAATCCAATGTAATCTGGCACAAATCCGAGCCCCTCTTGCAATATACTCTTCATCCTTACGCACCACTATCTCATATCGGGCTGCATCTTCTTGAATCTCACTGTTATGAAGGTCCTCCTCTAGAAGAATACAAACCTCCTCTAGCTGTCTTTGGGCCTCCCGAAGTACCCTCCTTCATTTTCGTGCCATCATACAACTGCACCCCCTCATGAACTTCACAGAACGACAAACAACTGCTTCCCACCACAAAATCTAGCCACTATCTCTTGGAGGTCGAGGAACAAGATTCCAAATACTATGAACCATAGCACGAAATTCTGGAGACTCAAAATAGGAGACATTCAGCTTGAACAAAGAAGAGGGTTTGGAGTCTGCCACATGCCCTACTGAAATAGAGGTCATAATGGGAAGGTGATCCGAACCTATAGCAGCAATCAAAACATCAATTGGGCGCATGGTACCAAAAAAGGAAATATCATCCCTTAGGGCATCAAACTGATCCAAACTAGCATGAACTCTAGCAGAGCCTTGTCTAAAATTGGTCCATGTAATCCATCCACCATAATCAAGAGCTTTCTTCCCTGGGTTAGGGTCAAAATGATAAAGAGAGGCTTTACACTTAGTCCAAGCATGCTTCTTCAAACCGTTGATCACTGAACCAGCCCCTCCTCCCCTATATCCATCCCATTCAACCATGTTAAAGTCACCGCCAACAATCCATTCAGTATCTGGAATAGAGGCCTCCATCCACTCCCAGAGTCAAGTACGTTTGGAACCAGGTTTGATGCATAGACAGAACAAAACCCCAATAATATCTCCTGAATCAAGAGAGTGATCCACACATTAGTGTTAGTTTTTTCAGAATTTCAATCTGATCTAGGATCTTAACTGAGAGAATAACATGTACAGCATATCTACAGCATATCAATCATGCACACAATAATGCAAGCACACAAGAGACGCGGAGTTTCACTGGGGAAAACCAAGAAGGTGAAAAACCCCACAATTTCCTCAGAGATAGATAGAGCAATGATACAACCCAAGTACAAGAGATAGTTTTCCCAGCAACAATTTCTCCTCCTCCACTAGTGCGCCACTCTCCAATGAGCGTATGTGTGAATAATAGAATGATCAAATAAAGTGCCTCCCGCACTCTATTTATACTTGACTTGACTTGCCTAATAACCTTTACTAGGTCAGCCTTAACTTAATCACATAACATAATGCTGATAGGGCCGACCCCCAATAGGGTGGTCTAATAACCCTTTGACCCACATGACTTATATAGGGCCGACCCCACCAAGGTGGTCTAATAACACATCAAGTATAAGTTACGACACTTACAATATAAATGATGACACTTCCGTATAGAGGAATAATAACATCTCTATAGGAATACAAACACTTATGTATAGAGGAATAATAACATTTCTACAGGAATACAATATACATATATGAAATACATTCCGAAGTTACAAATACATCAACACTCCCTCTTAACTAGGAAGGTATTTCTCGACACAGGTCTTCTAGCACAAGTCTTCTTCTCTGGATCATCGTCACTGTATCATCAAACATCGAATCATCGCCATCGTCACTGCTGCTGCTATCTCAATCAATCTCCGATCTACTCGTCATAGGAAGTTCTACAAAGCCAATCCTTTTTCATACTGGATGTAGGCCCACCACCTGTAAGTCTTCATCATCACTGGCCATACTGTGGAATCCTCAAGACTTATTACGTGAGTCAACAAAACCTCGAAAGAGCATCCCAGTACTGATTACGCGCACACAGCTCAACCTATCGGATCTCCTAGGACCTTTTACATGCCACTGCACAACCTGCCACGGCCACAAAGTATCATCCTGATACTCATGATCATACTGATCATAACATCGTTCACGAAGCACAACCCAGATGCACATCACACAGCACTTACATTCACCTGCATGGGAAGACACACTTCAACCATCCGTGAAAGGCCCAACACTTATATCTACGCCATGGGAGAACACATCTACAACCATGCGAGAATGGCACAACACTTATATCGTAGCCATGGGAGAACACATCTACAACCATGCTCGAATGGCCCAACACTTATATCGCGGCCATGGGAGAACACATCTACAACCATGCTCGAATGGCCCCAACACTTATATCGCGGCCATGGGAGAACACATCTACAACCATGCTCGAATGGCCCCAACACTTATATCGCAGCCATGGGCGAACACATCTACAACCATGCTCGAATGGCCCAGCACTTATATCCCAGCCATGGGAGAACACATCTATAACCATGCTCGAATGGCCCTGGCAATTACATTACGACCATGGGAGAACACATCTGCCACCATGTCGAAAAAGCCCAACAAGTACATCGTGACCATGGGAGAACACATTTACAACCATGTCCGAAAAGCTCATGTGCATTTGTGTCTTCGGAACTCATCACACATTATCCAACTGATTATGTAATGTATCCACCTCTTCGGAACTCATTACACATAATCCAGCTAATTATGTAATGTATCCACCTGATACATATCATCACATATGATCATCCTGATCATCATCACAGCATCATCCTGATGCATATCATCCAGAGTATCATCCTGATACTCATCACACATGATCGTCCTGATCATCGTCAGTGCATCGTCCTAATGCATATCATCCAGAGTATCATCCTGATACTCATCACACATGATCGTCCTGATCATCGTCACTGCATCGTCTTGATGCATATCATTCAGAGTATTGTCTTGATACTCAACATACATGATCATCTTGATCATCGTCATTGCATCGTCCTGATGCATATCATCTAGAGCAACATCCTGAAGCTTGTCATCCATGATCATCCTGATCATACAATGCATCCAACCGATGCATATACATATACATGATCCAACTGATCATACCAAGCATCCAACTGATGCATATACATATACATGATCCAACTGATCATATCAAGCATCTAACTGATGCATATACATATACATGATCCAATTGATCATACCAAGCAGTAACTGGAGCATCATCCTGATGCTCATCACACAGCGCTTACATCCACAGCCATGGGAAGGATCCTCCTCTCACCATGCTTGGAATGGCTCCTGCAAATGTGTCCCATCACTTCTTCCTCGAAGTATCTTCAATTTGAAGAACACCAAGCCTCCCTCTGAAGTACTCAAACTTCACTTTGGCTAGAGGTTTCATCAACACATCTGCAATCTGCTCATCCGTCGCAACATACAGGAGCTTCAGTGCTCCTCTCTTCACCATATCCCTGATATAGTGATATTTGATCTCAATGTACTTCGACCTGTCGTGGAACACCAGGTTCTCAGACAGCTTCACACAGCTCTGGTTGTCACAAAAGATACCAGTTTCCTCCAGCAGGAGATCAAATAACTCAGACAGTAGCTTCCTCAGCCATACTGCCTCACAACTAGCCGAACAAGCTGCGACATATTCTGCTTCGGCTGTACTCAGTGCTACGCAGGACTGCTTCCTGCTAAACCAATAGATCACACTTGATCCCATACTGAAGCAACACCCAGATGTGCTCTTCTTATCTGCAGCACTGCCTGCCCAGTCTGAATCAACATAACCCTGCAGGTTAAACTTTTGATTCACATCATACTTGAGCCCATAATCAACCGTACCTTTCAAGTACCTCAGAATATGCTTTACAGCAACTAGGTGAACACCTCTCGGATCCGTCAGGAACTGGCTCAATGTGTTCACCGCAAAGCAAATATCTAGTCTCGTATTCGTCAGGTACATCAAGGACCCAATCATCTGACGATACATCGTGACATCAACCAGCTCAGATGAAGCATCACACAGAATCTTTAGGTTCGATGCCATAGGTGTGGCCATGGCCTTGCAGTCCATCATCCCGAACCTCTTCAGGATCTCTACTGCATACTTCCCTTGTCCAAGGAAGATTCCATCTGCACTTTGCCACACCTCCATACCAAGAAAGTAGTGCATCATACCCAAGTCCTTCATCTCGAACTCGGCAGCAAGCTTCCTTTTCGTGTCGACAATCAATCTATCCTCACCTGTTACAAACAGGTCATCCACATACAATAGTAGTATCACTGGATTGCCTTCCTCAACCTTGTAGTAAAGGTTGGAATATGCTTTACTCTTGGTAAATCCCAAACTAGATAGGAAGCCATCTATCTTGCCATACCAGGTCCTGGGTGCCTGTTTCAAACCATACAAGACTTTCTTCAGTTTGCACACATGACTCTCGATCATGTGTCTCAAACCCGAGTGGCTGCTCCACATACACTTCCTTTTCGACTACACCATTCAAGAAAGCTGTCTTGACATCCATCTGGTGTATCTTCCATTTCATCACTGCAGCTAGAGCAAGTACTGATCTGATGGAAGTGTACTTGGCTATAGGTGCAAAAGTCTCTTCATAGTCAATCCCTCTTTCTGTGAGAATCCACGAGCTACAAACCTCGCTTTGTATTTCTCCATGCTACCATCTGCAGCATGTTTGATCTTATAGATCCATTTGGAAGTCACAACAAACTTTCCTTCAGGTCTTGGGACTGCATCCCAAACATCATTCTTCATGATCGACTGGTACTCCACGATCATGGCATTCTTCCCGAATCCTGAGAACTTCAATATCTTCAATAACTTCAATAGATAACTTTGTTGTTGAACAAATGTTGTAGTCCTTCTTTTGTAGGTGATGGTATACAATCTTTCCTACAAAGAAAGTTAAATTGCATGATTAGAAACATCTCATAGTTTTCAGAACAAATTCTTACACAAATGAATATGTCATGCAGTCATGCAATTATTTTAGCCAATGCTTTCAATACAACATTTATCCATATCTCGTAACTTTCTAGATGCCTTCCAATCTCTACCAGAACATTGTTAAGAGTGTGCACAACTCTCAACATGTCAGCAAAGAGGTTTCATTCTAGATAAATAGCAATGGAATGTTGTACAGTGCCATAGGCCACTTACCCATCATATGCATATTAGTAGTATACTGTTCATTAATGCAATTATTCTAATATGCATAATACACACCCTAAGTCTAAGAACATAAGCATATATATCATTGAACAATATTATTTAAACAAACAAATATGCAAGAAATGACAATTCAAATACTTATCTTTGTTTGGTTTGTAAGGTGGACTCCCTCTCAATATTTGCTTCATTGCAGGAACTACTGGAGTGTGCTCCCTCTTGATCTTTGCTTCCTGGATTACCTGTCCTTGAACTTATATCCATCCTCGATCACTTATGGATACTTACTAGTATCATCATTGTGTTATCCTCGAGGTCTCATACATACATTCATTAGTGTAATCTCAGTACTATCAAAACATGATAATCTTAAACATGTATAGTCATGATCATTTCAAACACAGATAATAAACATTAGTATTCAAGGTTTCAGGGAATACTTCTTTTACTCATGCATATTCTTTATTTGACCAAAAGACTTTTCTGGTTAGTCATATCATCAATCAATATAAGAGACATAATATGCATAAACCCTTGATTATTTACATTTCTAACTTCATGAATAATCATTATCAACCATACAACAGTATAAGATCCTAACACAAGGTAGGATTCTTACTTGATATAGGAAAAACATACCTGGTTATCATATTTGCTAGTTATGTCTAGCAATGTCTTCTTGTTCTCTTCAATGACTTGTGCTAGTAACCTGTATATCTCATAGGTTAAGCATTGTAGAACCAAATTATACATACCTCGTGAGTAGAGATTCTATGTGATCCATGACAATGGATGAATCTTTGTCTTCATGTCACCATGGTCATATGTTCTTGAACTAGAACATGATTTGTCTTTCCTGACGTACCTTTCATGTTAGCGGACAACATCAACCTCATACAACACCAAAATGCATTAGTACAATCATAAGTGTCAAAACCCTAATCAATGAATATCTGCATTCATAATTTTATTAAGGTGATACGACAAGTCGCAAGTTAATCAAGATTGTACTAACCTTAATGAAGACAAACATACCATAAAATTAATCATGAACACATCTCGAAACATACCTGGATAAGTCATACCTGTCGAGATTGCTTGTAATCTTCTTATGTAATGCCTTAGCCTCATCTCCCTTTGAAATAGGAACTTCTTCACTTATGCAGGTGACCAATCCATTCTCTTCTAGGATCAATCCACTTGAATTGCAGTAACTGGATCTGGAGTTGGATTAGGGTTTGTCACAGAAACCCTAAAAATTCAAACTTTTGAAAGGATAGAAAGATGTGCCTTTCTGAGTTGGTCAACCTGGTATACTCAGAATTTGAAAACTGCAAAGTTTCACCCCTCAAATTTGCTTTTCAATCTTCCGGATTCACTAGGGAGGCCCCTGAATTAGGGTTTGAGTTTCTCGGAGCTTCACCCAACCAAATAGTTTGATCCAAAGCTATAAACTTCGATTTTTCCAAGGAGCTTCCAGCCATGGTCACAGATTTCAAAAATTCCCATTTTTGCAGAAGCCCTAATTTTTCACTTTTCCGATCAAAGTCCCGAACTAGGGTTTGATCAAGCCCGGCCTTCTGCCCAGCCAAAAAATTCGATCTTGGTCTCTAAATTTTGATTTTGATGAGGAGCATCCAGCTGTGGTCTCCGATACAAAAATTTCAACACTCTCCGAAACCCTAAATTCCTGGAGCCATGAATGAAGGTGCTCAAAATCCAATTATGTTTTGATAGAAATATGCACCTGATTGTTTTTGGTGTAACTTTGAAATTTTAGATCTACAGGAACTGAAAATTCTTCCTGTGGTATCCTGACCTGTTGTCTTTCCAACCCCACTGGTCTGACCTCAAATGGATTCTCTGAGGAGAGTTATGCCAAGTTTCGCAACATGACCTGTTTATGGGATAAAACAGGAGAGCGAACTTGTACGGAGTGCCATGTGTCACTGGTTCAATTTCGGCCTCTGAAAATCGTACTTGTGAAAGTACAGTCCGTGCCCTACCTGCCACGTTTTACGAAATTTCATTTGGAGCTTCCTAGCCCAAGTTATGACCTTTTTTCCTAGGTCACCTGTTTATGACTGAGATCTGGAAGAGGTAGAAACCCTATATTGTACAGATCATAAATCTGAAAGTACAACGAATTAGAGGCTCTCCTTCGGACACAAGGTACATGGGGATCTTATCTTCGAATTGTAAGATTTTCAGATCCTGAAAATTCACCAAAATGAATTTATAGCGAAAGTGCTACGATGACTAGTTTTTGCTATATCAAGCCCTAGCTTCGCAAGTGCAACAAGTGTCATAAATGCCATACCATGCCTTCTTTCAGGCTAGCTTTGATACCATGTTAGTTTTTTCAGAATTTCAATATGATCTAGGATCTTAACTGAGAGAATAACATGTACAGCATATCAATCATGGACAAAATAATGCAAGCACACAAGAGACACAGAGTTTCACCGGGGAAAACCAAGAAGGTAAAAAACCCCGCAACTTCCTCAGAGATAGATAGAGCAATGATACAACCCAAGTACAAGAGATAGTTTTCCTAGCAGTAGCTTCTCCTCCTCCACTAGTGCGCTACTCTCCAATGAGTGTATGTGTGAATAATAGAACGATCAAATAGAGTGCCTCCCGCACTCTATTTATACTTGACTTGACTTGCCTAATAACCTTTATTAGGTCGACCTTAACTTAACCACATAACATAATGCTGACAGGGCCGACTCCCAATAGGGTGGTCTAATAACCCTTTGACCCACATGACTTATACAAAGCCGATGCCACCAAGGTGGTCTAATAACCTATCAAGTATAAGTTACGACACTTACAATATAAATGACGACACTTCCGTATAGAGGAATAATAACATCTCTATAGAAATACAAACACTTCTGTATAGAGGAATAATAACATCTCTATAGGAATACAATATACATATATGAAATACATTCCGAAGTTACAAATACATCAACAATTAGTTACTTGGGTCACTTCTTGAGGGTGTAACAAAGCTCTACAAGGAGGAGGAGATCGCTAACACCACCCCTCATCTTTCTTATCACGACTTGTGGCCCTGAGGTGGCCATTCCAAATATAACTCATGCGATTGCAAAGCTCAAATCCAGTTGATTTGATCTCCTGCAAAAGGACTATTTCTAGTTTGAATTTTTGAAGAACTCCTCGAACAACCTGCTTCCTACTTGGGATTGTCATCCCTCTAACATTCCAAGATAAAAGGGAGAGCTTCATTCAAGGAACAAGGGATTGGATAGGGAGCTGAACATATTGATCATTGCCAAGGAAGGTGCCCATTTCTGAGGAGGATGGGTTATAGCCTCCTTGAAGGATTTCACTTTTGGAGCTAGGCTCTCAGTGCTAGCAGATCTCTCAATAGATGTTGGAGATGAAGTCCCTTTGCGCTTGTTATATTTGAACTACCAGCCTGCATCCACCTCCATATTTTGGATCAGATCACTACTGCTCACTAAATTTGATTGCATGATGTGGCATTGGGGAATGACTAATGGGGCACTCGAGCTACTAGGAGCTGTCATTTGAGTCAAAACCCCATTGTCCTTACGAATCACCTGAACCATATCCCTAATTACATTGGTACCAAGTCCGGGTATCGAAGGAGGAACATACACTCTAGCAGGAACCTGAGAGGTGCCTTCCTTGGTCACCTGAATAGAATGGAATGAAGAGCCACCCTTAACAGGTTGAGCCACAACTACTGAAACACTTGCACCTCTTGTGGATTGGGAAGCCCCTAGAAGGTGTTTTCAATGAGGACACAATCGCGGATGAGATGATCTTGTGCTTGGCAGGAAAAACATGCATTTGATAAATTCAAATACCCACACCTTTTGCTATTGGACACCATCAACAGTCATTACTGAGATACAGGGAGGCAACCTTTTTTTAAATCAACGTCTACACAAAGTCTTGGGTTTGGTCTGAAAGAGTTACGTTTTCCATCAGGAATAAAACTTTTTTTGTAAAAGATACTTCTTATATATGTAGAAAATATTTACATAAGGAGCTAAAGAAAAAGAAAAAAGGTATATACATAGAGCCTCATACCCTCTTCCTGAGAGCCACTAAGAAAACTATAACATTAGAGTAGGAATTTAGATCTAACAATTTGGCATCCTTAATCAGTAGAGCTCCTTTAGCTAGGGGTTTCATACGAACCACGTCGCACCATAATTGAGAAAATGCATCCAATGAACTAGCCTCATTATCAAATACATGCTTGCAAGATAACTTCCAAATAGTATATAAAGCCATAACTCTCAAACAATGCCAAATACGAAACAGGGAATCCTGAATCGCAGATTTGGAGTCACTTAGCAGAACCACACGCCAATAAAGATAACCCTGTAGAATATGTGCCAGCTCGGTTTTAACTTGAGTCCAACAAGAACGAGCAAAAAGAACATTCCCATAAAATATGCTTCATTGACTCAAACCTCAAGCAACGAGGGAAAAGGCCATTTGGAAGACCACTTTTGGCTAGCTGGGCCTTAGAAGGGAGACCTTGATATATCACCAACCAAGCAAAGACCTAGATCTTATAGGAAGCTCTAATTGACCAGATACCATGCAATCGTCCAATCCATTGGCTCTCAACATTTGTAGAGACCCATCGAGCATTAAGGATAGGAGCAAGCTCATGTCGCTAATGCAGGATGGAGTAGAGTTTATGGAATCATATTGTGACAGAGGATGCCTAAAACTCCACTCCTAGTCTTTCCAAAAGTGACCTACCATATCAATACTCATCCTAAACAGAGCCTCTTGAGGAATAAACCGAATGATTTTCACAAGGGAGGGACGATCCGTAGAGGACAAAGAAAATTCTCGAGCCACAGTTTGCCAGTCTTTCCAAGAATGAGCACTAAAGTCCCAAAGATCCCTCCAGAAGAAAATGTGCTTTTTGCTAAATCTTCTTGCCTGAAAATGAGGCAAGTCAGAGATACAAGTACCTTCCTGCTTCTAGCTCCAAATAGTCCTTTTGGCCAAATCCCATCCTGCTTTATTGGCAGACATTTGCCAACGAACCAGGCCTACCACCTTCTTCCATGCAGTTCAAATACTCCAGAAGATGAAAGACCCTACAATTTGAAAATTATGAGGGGTAGAGATGATATCACAAAGACCAAAGTGCCCTCTGATCTTGCAGATATGGGGGGTGAGAGAAATCTGAACCGCATCAAAACCTGCCATGGCAAGGAACCCTCAAGACATCTAATCACCCATTTAGCAGTGAAAATGCTGCCTTGAGTGGCTACATCAATCAAACCAAGGCCTCCCTCATCCTTGGGAATAATGCAGACATCCCAAGGGACCATGGTAAGGCCACGAGCTCCACCATACTTCACCCATAAGTAAGAGCATAGAATATGCTCCAATTGACAGATTTAGGTGTTGCTAGGTGTTACGATGGTACCAGTACCAGCGCGCCTGCAGAGGTGCCCCAGGGAGAGGGGTCATTTTTCTTTCCAGGAGAAGTGTTTAGCCAGCTTTTTCTGGGTAGGAATTATGTCCAGACCCTCTGGTTCCTCCCTTGGAAGTACTATGGCTTAACGACATCGCTGACTGCATCATGAAAGGGCTTGAAGCCCTGAGGTAGGTGTCCGGGGCTTCCAGGGGTGGATCACTGGGTCACATGACCCTAACCCTAATTTAGTACTCCGGTGACAGATCTTTCAGCACCGAGGCATCTCTTCCTCATCCAAGTCACCTCCAGCACCCTCCTAGCCATCCAGTTCACCAGCGCTCTCTCTTTGGGCCCTCCTTTAGAGGATGACGTCATCCTTGGTCCTTGACTGTGATGATTGATAAGGGGGGGCGTTGAGGGATATTCACTTCTGTTGGGGTTAGTTGGGGCATAACGACCCCCCCCTCTGTAGTTTGGCCTGCAGAACGGACTGATTTGCTCATTTTTAGGCATTTTAGTCATGTGTGGGTAAAGACTGGGGAAAACACCCCAAGTTGCCCACAGTTATGATTATTTTATATTATTTTTGTCTTAATTTTAAGTTTACATTTCTAATTTCAAATTGACATTTTAAAAAGACATGTCGGCTTGGATTTTAATAATTTTTGTAAAAGTGAGTGTGAAAAGTATAAATAACTTTTCCTCACTTTAGTTTTAGACATCAACTTTATGGGATTATACTTTTATTTCTGATTTTTTCCCTCTCTAGGGCTCTCTGAGTGATGCGCACCTCTCGAGGATGATCATGCTTTCTAGTTTGGAGACAAATCTTTTGGAAACTTTTCTTTTGTTTCTTTGCTAAGGTAATTGCTAAGAGTTGTTTGCTTGACACATGCACAATAAGGTATCTAAGTCTTTCTCTTGATGTCTTTTTGTTAAATGTTGGATGCATGCTTGTTTAAGGTTGAATGGTAGCCATTGGAGTTGCATTTTTCCCTAGAATAAGTCATTGTCTAATCTTTAGTTACCCTAGCATTGTAAACTTGAGCTTTAGGTCTCCAAAGTTTGTCTTAGCTAGGGCATCATCAACTAACTCTTGAAGTTGTTGATGAAACTTGACAAGCACCATCTCGAGAGGAGGGCCATCCTCTTTGATGCTCTAGGGTTAGGTGATTGTCATCGATAAAACCCTAAGTTGCTCATTTATTCATCTAACCTTAAATTTCTGAGTTTCGCATTTGTGCATATTATGTTAGATTAGTTTGACATTCTTATTTTCTGAGTTAGTTGTTAATTATAATGTTAAAAAACCCTAAATTTTAGTGCTAAAACCCTAAAACTTAAATCTGATTTTATGGTTTTCTGAGTTTTTGACCTAACTGCAGAAACTATAGACCTAGGGCTCCCCGTGACTTCCTCCTTAGCTCTCATTTACATTTTCCCTCCTCACCATCTGCCTCGCCCTTCCCTCTTCTCCATCTTCACACCTTCGGACCCCCTTTTCATCAGCTTGGCCTACCTTCTTTAAGACCTGCTGCTGCCCTGCTACTTCTCCAGACCTGCTCCCTTCCATCCACAGCCCCTCCATCTATCCCCCATCTTCTTCTTTCTCCCCACCGAACTCTCTCCATACCTCGGCCTCCTTTCTCTTCTACCCAACCTTCCCTCGCTGCCCCTTATACTCCACCTCTTCCTCCATTTCCTTTTCCTTCGCTGCCCTATACCCTTGCTCCTCCCTTCTTCCTATCCACGGCCTCCATTTCTGCTGCCTTATACTCCACCTCTTCCTCCATTTCCTTTTCCTTCGCTGCCCTATACCTTCCCTCTCCTTCCTTCCTTCACCACTCGGCCTCCCTTCACAACCCTGTTCCCTATTCTTCCACTCCTTTCACTGCTCCCTTCTCCCATCTCCTTCCCTTTCCTTTCCCCTTCGCTGCCATATTCTGCCATCCCTATCTCCCACTAAAACACAGGTCTGTAATTGTAAATTGCAGACCCTGTGCACTCTCCACTTGCTTTCTTTCCCGACAAAAACACAAACAGAAAACCTAACAAAAAGCGTTAGTTAGTTGGAGGAAGGTTCTATTCTTTGGTCAAGTCTATACTGTCTTCACAGGTCTGATTTTTTTATGGTTAATCTCTGGAGCATTGTAGGTTGATTACAGATCTGGAAGTTGTATTTATATTAGTTCATTTTGATGCTAGTATAGCCTTGGTGGTTGTTAATTTTAATACGAGTTATTTATTGATTATTGAGTGGTGGAGAAGTATTGTGGCTGGCCTAATTTGTATATTGCGGTACTGTGTACTTATATACAGATTTGAACATTACACTTGCATTAGGTATTGGATTTGTTTACATTCAGTTCTGATATACATACGGATCTGGAAGTGATGAATTGACATCAAATTTAAATGCTGATCTTTGTGGTAACATACAAAAGGTCTCATCTTAAGTGGTTAATCGCTAATGAATGTTAACTCTTTGACATGTTTACATTGACAAGCATTAGTAAGTGTATCCTAAAGTTATGTGGTTATCTATGAATGATACCTATTGAATGATACTGGAGTACTAGTTGCTTATAAATCTGAATGGTCACAGGTTAATGCTAATTATTGGTATTTGATACTACACTTAGTTGATACTTACTTACATGATAACTATTGGTGAATGATCTTTTACATTTCATTGGTTGATAGTTGTATTCTCTCAAAGTGTTATGATTGGTTATGAATTATCATGATACATGCTTATGTCTAATTGATGAATTAATTAATCTTGGGCTGATCTTACACTTTCACTAGATTCCCTATGTTGGTTAATAACTCTTGAATCCTAGCACAATTGGTGATTCTATTGATCATATACATTTACCTAATTTGCACTTACTAAACATTGGGTAATAGTGTGTTGATTTATCTTTATATTGACTCCATTTAGGCACTGGTCTTACTACAAATCGCATAGAAGATATAGTTGTGTGGTTGTACTAGTGTCTTGCAGGTTATCAAAGGGTACTTCTCCTTGGAGGTTATTCACTTGCGAAGAAGTTAGAACTGTGGTCGAGGTGACATTAGGTCACTGTTCTTATTTTTGGTTACTGGGAATTAGCCCTGCTAATTTGCCCAGTAACACTAGGTAGCCAACAAGACATATAATAAATATGGGAGGCCTACAGGATCCTACTCACCATAGTCATTTTTCCATCAAAGTGAAAATCCTTGTACTGCCAAACAAGTAGTTTGCGTTGTAATCTATCTAGACACTAATCCCACATTGCAATTGGAGAGAGGTCCACCCCAAAAGGAATACCAAGGTATCTTGCTCGAACAAACTTTTAAGAAGTTGGAATCTACTCAGGCACCTCCTCCACACCAATGAGGCAGTAATTGGTCTTACTGTCACTAACAATAGCTCGTGAAGCCTTAGAAAAGTACAATAGATAATCCTTGGTAGCTGCAACTGAGTCTTGTTCAATAGAAGCCCACAAAAAGGAGTCATTCGCAAAGTGATTATTAACCATCTCCTCCCTCTCGAGTAGATAAATGCCTTCGAGTTGGCCTTCACAGTGCACAACTTCTAACAGATACCCAAGAGCATCCACCGCTAGCACATAAAGATAAGGGGCCAATGGGCATCCTTGTCTGATTGACCATGGAGATGAATTCAGGGAGACAAAACATTATTCACCAAAACAAAAGCGGAAGCGCAAGCAAAAAGCATGCTAATCATATTAACGCATTGCGGTTCAAAACCAAGGCAGGTTAACATATCTGTAACAAAAATCCAATCAATATGATCGTAGGTTTTGTCGAAGTCAATTTTAAAAAAGAGGGCCTACTAACCGATCTCCTTGGTCCAATCCATGGCTTCCCAAGCTGACAGGACTATATCCGAAATGAATCAACCATGCACAAAGCCAGTTTGCTCTCGGCGAACAATTTTTATTGCCACTTCCTTGATCCTTAATGCTAAGCTTTTGCCATAATTTTGTAGGCAACACTCAACAGGGTAATAAGACGCCACCACCCAATAGTATCTGTTATCACATATATAGTAGCCGGGCTACCATACATTATTTTTCAGATTCTAGAGCACATTTCAGCCAGTTCCTTTACTTTGAGATGATGATGAGATGAGCAGCTATCTTTGGATCACTATCAGATTGTGGATAGCAGTTGTATTCCCCATGCCATGACTGAGTCTTAGGACACTCAGAGAGATGACCGATGTAGCCATTATACCATTGGTACAGAGCAGTCAGTAGTGCCCAGAGTTACAGCAGCAGTTTCGGAGGACAGATGATGGTACAGGTTGATGAGCATTCAGGTATATGACTCAGCAGGTATATCATGGTGTTATGGTTAGATTGCTTTTATACTTATTCTTATAGCATGTCTTAGCACTCAATGTCATGATCTGGCGATCATATAGATATTTGGACCTGGTTAATCTATTATATATATTATATTGTCCCTACTCAGACTTAGAAGTTCACTATTCATACTCATTGGTATGTACCCTCCTTAGGGAGAATAGAGGTGATCATTCCACCATACCTTGGCTTGCTAGTGTTGGCTCCATTATTCATTGTCTTCATCCATCCATGGCCTACCTTCTAGTTTATCACCCTGACTTACTACTTGACTAGTGACATGGAGGATCTTTTCCCCACTGTAGCCTCTGTATTGGATGAGCTTCCCTATTTATTGTGTCTCGGCTCTGAGTTGGTGACAAAACTTGCCTATGGCGAGTTGGAGTTCCTTGTGAATTCCCCCTAGTCACTAAAGTTGTGTTGGCTAAACCTGAAACTTTTAGTGCTGCCATGAATACAAAATCTGAAAAAATGAAATGCTATATCTTGTATGAAAAGCCCATTCATGCAATGTGTTTCTAAACACACATGAATGAAAGGCATGCCAAATGAAAATGGCTATGAAAATAAAATGTTATATCTTGTGGAAAATAAATACCTAGGTAAACAAGCTGTCCATGACATACCTAGAAGTGCTCAGGTAAACAAGTGCCTTAAAAACACACCTGCAGCAGAAAGCCTAAAAGAAAAATGTAAATCTATGCAATGTGTTTGTAAACACACATAGATCAAGGCTATGGAAACTTTAGGCCCAAAAAGCAATGGAACTTAAAAGCTACATCTAAACAATTGCTGGCCTTATTTGTATTATGGATTGTGCACATCTGTGACGGTGAATAAACCCTCTTTAAACAACTCATCCATTTGTGAGACACCGCCATTCCCTATGTTATTGCTCATTCAGTATATACTATGGTGTATTCCCTTTCCCTTGCCAAAGTGTCACAAAGTCAAGACAGTTAAGTCATCCCTTAGCCTAGCCAGTTAATTTAAGCCTTCACCCTTCACTAGCAAATTGATCACAACTATGAAGTGAGTATGATCCTGAAAGTCTAGTCTGAGTAATAATAATAATTAACGACACTATACATTTGGATTTAGATCGCCAGTCATGATTACTCTGTGTTATAATTGTTATTTGAATAAGTTGTAGAGCATATATTAACCTTGACACTTTGCAGCAGTTATTAATGATGATCTGAGTTATATTTGGTCTTGGTTAGACCTAGTTTGACCATGGAGGACCATGGGACATGAGATGTTGGACCTTATGATGATATGGATAGATGATATATGGTCTATGTATACATATATGATGACTCTATGCAGCAGCTACAGGGTTATGATGATGATTCTGGGGTTGCAGCAGTGTTTGTATATGTACAGCGCATTATTATTGGCCTTGATCCGGTATATTGGATATTTATTTTGATCATGCAGAGATTCATATGGTGTATGAGTACACATCTTGGATGGATTTGGACCTTCTGAGTCCAATGGGACAGTTTGTTTTCAGTTCCGGGCACTTACGGTGATGATTTAGCCTCAGTAGGCTGTCCTAGTGCAGTTTTGGTCTGTCGGAGGCCCTGTCGGAGCATATGTGATTTTTATCCGGTTGACCTAGGGCGCTGATGATGGAGGGGGTGGTCCAGCCACTTGTTTTTACCATATTACCCCCCTCCCGGACACACTGGTGCCCTCACCTTGACAGCGCAGGCACTCCAGGAGGCTGTTTGGGGCAGTTTCACGCTTCCCGAGGCATTTCAGGATTGGTATAAATGGCTATTGAGGAAATCGATTTGGGCTACTGAGGCAAAGTTATGGCATGGGATGATCAGTGATGATAGATCGGGACCTTCCACACCTTCTCCAGCAGTTTCAGCTTCATCGGGGCCCGCATCCATCACTTATGGCACTTGCTGTGGATTTTTGAGGTCTTTTGAGGACCACGACTTCACTATGGAGGCACGATTTGGTACATTCATGATTATTTTTTGGTTATTGTGCTATGGGGATTGACCAAGGAGGGATAAAATTACCCCTTGGACCCACCATAAGCCTCTTATGATATTTGGTCATCATGATTTGGTGGGATTCCCCTCTTGTAGGGCGATTTTGTCCACTTACATTATATTTTATTAGTGATCCATGTATTTTATTGTTGAGCTCATCTCAACCATTGATTAGATCTTATGATCTTTTAATCTTAGCCACTCATGTAAAAAGTGGTTATGATTGTACTCTCTCCCCATCCTATTTAAGGAGGGAGCCTCTCATTGTAAAATTCATCTAGAGATTTTTGGCTCTTGGCTCTTGGAATAAAATTTCTATCTTTTGGAGTATATGCTTGGATTGGAGTGGATGTTGGTTGTTTCGATTGTAAATGCTATTGTCCATTGCACTGGAGGATCTATTGTAGCTATCTTGCATATTTGCCATACTTTATTTGCAGGTTAAGAGGGCGATTTTGACAAGTGCGAATTGGTGGGGAGGCTTGCCCTTCAAGCTTGGAAGAAGTCGTTTTGGGTTTGACAAGGAGTAGTTTTGCCTTTGTGTCAACTATTCTATGTTTTTCTCTCTCTTGCTTGCATCTACGTTCAATTTGTTAAACTAATTGATGCTTTGCTCCTTGGCTTGACAGGTTAGAAGGAATCACATGTGGCTTGGAAAAATCGATTTGGCAAGAGGGCTTCAACAATTCTCCATTTGATCTTTGGCAAAGTAATCCTCGTCTCAACTAGCATTCATCTCTTCATCCAGGTATGTTCCAAGAGGTATGATCTTCTCTTCCTTGAATCTTCCATAATTTCTAGATCACAAAACCCCTAATCAAATTAAAACCCTTGTTTTTGGTATTTTTTAGATCTACTTAGATCTAGCCTTGCAATTGAAAAGATATTAAAAACCCACCTCTATAGGATCCACCCCTAGTTGGATCTATAGTTTGGTGGTGATCGGCTAAAAATTGACACACTTTTCAATGCAAAAAGCCTTCTTGAACCTAAATCGATTTTCCTAAGAGAAGCTTGTTGGGTTAGATCTAGCACATGGGTAGGTGAGATCCCACTTGATTTGAAATCTAGACACTTGATAACCTATACCCATATCCTTACTTTGGTGAAAACTACCTTGTGGACATCTCTCCATGTTTTAAGGGGTTGAAACCCCCTTTTGATCTTCTTGGTACCTTAAAACTTAGATCTACTAAGATCTAGCCATTGGATTCACTTGAATTTTTGAAGATACATAGATCGGGGTACAAGCCACTTGGATCTACAGTTTGGTGGCCATTGGACTTGATTTGGTCCACCAAACCCACCTTTTGCCCTTCCTTGAGCAAGTCGCACCCCCTTGAAGATTTGAGTTGGTCCACTTCTAGGAAGTGGGTGTTTGATATTTTCGTGGATTTGGGATGCCCATGCCTTGAAACCTAGGTCTATACTGTCCTTCTGTCAAGATCCGCCTTGGGGATTGCATTCCTTGTTTTAAGGGATTGTGGTCCACTTTTGGTCATCACTTAAAAACCTAGATCTAGTAAGACCCAACCATTGGATCTCATTCAACCCACTTGACTTGGCTTCTAGGTGTCCCAATCTACACTTTGACATACTTTTTGACCCCATTTGCCCATCCAACAAGGCACTAGTCCTTCTCCAAGCAAGGCGCACTCCTTGGGATTAGTGTCAAACCCTAGATCTAATACATGGGTAATCCTAGAACCAACTCCAACTTCTAGATCTAGCCTAGATCTAACCTATAGTACCAATCTCACACCTAACTTCACCTTGTGGGCCTACCTAGAATCATTTCACGCTTCCCAAGAAACTAGACCCACTTGTGTAAACACATGGTACTATACCTAGTAAACATACCCCATCATGTGGCCTAAATCATACATAGGTTGAAACACTAACTATCCATCACACCACCTTCAACCATTCCTTAACTCTTAGGTCCACTTAGCCTTGCATTGGTTTCCGTAACTCATCATTTACCTACCCTTAGAAACCTTTGTTTGGGTCCAATCAACTGTGATTGGGGTATAGGGTCTCCCCCTTGGTCTAAGTACACTCTGACCTAAAGCGAAGAGTGCCTCGGTTGACGTGACTCCCACATTGCATTGGGAACCGTGGCATCTCTTGGGTCACCTCTTTAGTTGTCTGTCTCCTCTACCGTCCCGGATGGGATACCTCTAGGGGCAACTACAAGTTGTGTGATAACAGTATCTCTCGCAGCGTTCTTTGGAATAAGCTTGATAAGGCCCTGATTGAGAGATTCTGAAAGTTTCCCAGAAGACCAAACCTCCTACGCAAGGTTACAAAAATCATCTCCTATCGTATCCCACCTCACCTTGTAAAACTCACAAGGTAAACCACCAATACCCAAGGACTTCCCATTTTGCATGGATGAGAGAGTAGCAAAGAGTTCCTCTTTAGTGGAAGCTCCATCCAACTTGTCCCTGTCGCTAAGTGAGACCTTATGAGGAACCACTCTATAATAGGAATCCCTAGCAATCAAAACCAATTCCAATAGAGGATAAGCAGAGAAAATATTATGAAAATGAGCACTAAACATACCTCAGATCTCAGCTTGGTTCTCCTCAAGAGTCCCATCCATGTGATGAAGGCCCAAAACCCCGTCCACTACCACTTTCTTCTTAGGAACTCGAAGAGAAACTTGGACCCCTCATCTCCCTCTTGAATCCAATGTAATATTGCACAAATTTGGGCGTCTCTGGGAATATCTCTTCCTCCTTACGCACCACCATCTCCCATTGTCTTGGATCTTTTTGAAGGGCATTGTTATGAATGTCCTCCTCTATAAGAACATGAACCTCCTCTAACCGCCTTCGGGCCGCTTGAAGTTTCATCCTAGGTTTCCGTGTGATCATACGACCCCACCCCCTCATGAACTTCACAGAACGACTAATAGTTGATTCCCACCACAAAATCCACCCACTGTCACCTTGAGGCCGAGGAACAGGATTCCAAATACTACAAGCCAAAACACAGTAATCTGGAGACTCCAAATGGAGACATTCAACTTGAACAAAGAAGAGGGTTTGGAGTCTGCCACATGCCCTACTGAAATAGAGGTCATAATGGGAAGTTGATCCGAACCTGTAGGTGCAATAAAAAATCAATTGGACGCATGGTGCTAGAAAATGAAATATCATCCCTCGGGCCATAAATCCGGTCCAATCTATCCTGAACTTTGGCAGATCCTTATCTAAAATTGGTCCAAGTAAACCAACCATTGTAATCTAGAGCTTTCTTCCCCCAGTTATGGTCAAAAAGATGAATAGAGGCTTTACACTTATTCCAAGCATGCTTCATCGAATCACTGATCACCGAACCAACCCATCCTCCCCTGTCTCCATCCCATTCAACCATGTTAAAGTCATCGTCAACAATCCGTTCAACATCTAGAAGGGAGGCCTCCATCCACACACAAAGAAGAGTATGTTCGGAACCATTGAGCGAACAAATCCACAAAGGGCCTCAGATCATCGAGGAGTGCAGGAAACTCAAGCCATAAATGATAGTTGGCTTGCCCTCTGTTATTCGGATTGAAGTTGGCTTGCCTTCTGTCATTCATCTATTCTAGTTGTCTCCGACTGTGATTCAATATTCATAATAGTTGCTTGCTTGCAGCCAGAACCCTCATTCAACAAATTAGGGGATTGGGCCATGAGGAGATTGGGCTGCGAGGGAAGTTGCCTCGCGGATCTGGCAGTTGTGACACAAGGGGACTCGGCCTCGAAGGAGATGGTTGGGTGGGAGGTTGAGAACGAGGGAAGGAGCGAGGGAACGGAGGTACGAAGAGGATGGTGCGAGGAAGGTCGGGCCGTGATGGATGTCGCCCCACAGATCTAGCAACTGTTTAGGGAGGGAGGTCGGTTGACTAGTCATGAGGTCACGAGAAAATCGGGTTGGCTCCTGTAGATAGGGCTCAAGGGGACCTTCCCCCTCTTCTTGTGGTCGTTCCCCCATCCAAATTGAGGGACATGTTTATGCAAGAATGATGCTCAAGAGAGAGGTCACCCTTGGACTTCGTGCCTTTGGATGGTCACGATTTAAAGGGTTTTGGTGATGTTGTTACTTCCCTGGATCAAAAATTTTCCATTGTTGCTGGTGCCATACAGAATGAAGAATGGCCACTGCACACACAACCTAAGTTGCCTCTTCCTCTTAAGCCTGATTTGGAGGTAATCTTAACTAGGCTATTGATGCAGTCAGATCCCCAACCATCGAATACTCAGGGTACCTGTAGCTTCACAGGCACACACTTAAACTGGAAAACAACAATCCGTATACAATAAAGACCCGATACAACCAATAAACTCAGACTTTTTATTGAATAGGTAAATAAATCAACTAAACTGGAATTCCATGCATAAATGTCTCTAGAGGACTGAGCCTATGCGCTCAGCACTCCCCTATCTCCACTATAGGATACACAGGTCCCAAATCCACACTCATCGACTTACAGGTCTAGCTCGCTGCCACTAAAAAAAATAAAAAAACAATCTAAGGAAAAAAAACTACTTCATTCACCCAGGCCCAGCCTTTTTATTCTTGCGATTTCCGCCCAAAGGTAGGTCCGGAAAAGACGCATCCGTGTTTCTGTTGTGCCTACTCGAACTCAGAGTGCTCCCGCCAGTCCCTGTGATTACGGATCGGAACAGGCGTTATGTTCTGAGTCCCATGCTCCGCATCCTTCTCCTCTTCTTTTAAAACTTCAGAACCTCCTGGTTCAGCTCCAAGTCACTTGCTGTAACCTCTCGGTCGTGCTTAAGTAACTCTGCTTCTGAGATCCAAGAGTTGTAGGAATCCGACAGTCCTTCCCACTTAAATAGGTATAACTTATAAGCCTTGGAGCGTGTTGCATTTAGTATTGTGTGTAACACACGTTCAACTTTTTCTCTCTTTTTCTTGGGTAAAAGTTTGGTCCAGTCCCCCCCTCTGTCATGCTGGTCATTAATTGACTGGTCTTCATTGGCCTCTTTATTTGACTCAGTCGGCAGCGAATAAAGATTAGCCACATTGAAAACGGGACTAATGTCTAATTCTTCTGGCAGGTCAATTAGATAGGGGTTGTCGTTTATTCTTCTCTTAATTTTACAAGGAACAAATTTCTTAGGTTTCAATTTGTTGTAGGTTCCCTTGGGATATCTTGTTTTGCTCAAATGTACCATGACCATTTCTCCTTCTTGAAAGACCTTTCTTCTCCTATGCCGGTTAGCATCTTCCTTATATCAATCAGTCATTGACCGCAATTTCTGCTCAAGCTGTTGATGTATTCCCGGAATATTTTCTACAAAATATGTAGCATCCCAGCTGAGATAGGGATTTGTAGGCAAGTCCACTAGGTCTACAACCCCTTTGGGATTGGCTCCATAGACAATTTGAAACGCATATTTGCCCGTTGATCGGTTGATACTTGAATTATAGGCAAATTCTGCTTGTGGTATGACCAGGTCCCATTGGCGAGGGTTGTCACCTACTAAACAATGCAGTAAATTTCCCAAGCTTCTATTGACGACCTTGGTTTGACCATCAGTCTGGGGATGGTAGGTGGAGCTGAATTGCAATCTGCTGTCCAATTTTCTCCACAGGACTCTCCAAAAGTGGCCTAAGAATTTGGTGTCCCGATCACTAGTTATAGTTCTTGGAAGATCGTGTAAACGAACAATTTATTTAAAAAACAGTTGTGCTATTTGACTAGTATCATTTGTCTTTTTACATGGTAAGAAATGGGCCATCTTGGAAAACTTGTCCACCACTACAAACACTGAGTCATGACCCCTTTGGGTACGTGGCAGTCCCAAAACAAAATCCATGGAAATATCAGTACATGGTTCCTTCGGGACAGGTATGGGCATGTACAGGCCTGTATTTTGCTGTCCCCCTTTCGTTGTTTGGAAAAATCTGCAAGCAGCTACAAATATGTTCACGTCCCTCCTAATATTAGGCCAAAAGAATTTTTTGTTTACTAGTTCAAAGGTTTTATCCCTTTCGAAGTGTCCATCCAACCCATTCGAGTGCATTCTCCCACAAGCTTTTCTCGCCGGGATCCAAATGGAATGCACAGTTGGGAACCTTTAAACAAAAAGCCATCTAACAAACGGAAATCCTTAATTGAATGTGAGTCAGCTTGGTTTTTCCCATTCAGGATTGCAATAATTTGGTCAAAATAGGGGTCACTGGAGTACTCTGTCTTCATTACTTCAAACCCAATCAACACATTACTCATTACTACCAATAGATGTCGCCTCCTACTAAAAGCATCTGCCACAACATTAGTTTTACCACTCCTATGTTGCACAACGAATGCGTAGGCTTGCAAGAAAGAAGCCCATTTGGCATGCTTGTGGGACAACTTATTCTAGGAATTGATGTATTTCAATGCTTGGTTATCAGTCATCAGAATGAACTCTCTATGCAGAAGGTAATGCCTCCAATATTTCAAGGCTTGAACTGCTGCATAGAACTATTTATCGCAAGTGCTATACTTTTGTTTAGATTCATTCAATTTCTCACTGAAAAAAGCTATAGGTCGGCCTTCTTGGCTTAAAACCCCTCCAATGGCAACCCCGAAAGCATCACATTCTACTGTAAAATGTTTGTCAAAGTCTGGTAGGGTAAGAATAGGAGCTTCAGTAACTCTTTTCTTGAGCTGTTCAAAGCTTACTGTAGCTGCCTTGGTCCAATTAAATATTTTTCCTCGGGTGCAGTCAGTCAAGGGAGCGCTTATACCACTGAAATTTCTAATGAACCTCTTATAAAATTTGACTAACCCATGGAAATTCTTCACTTCAGTAATACTTTGGGGGATTGGCCACTCAAGGATGGCCTTGACCTTTTCAGGATCCATGCTCAACCCATTTGTTGAAATTACACTACCCAAAAATATTAATTTATCCTTGCAGAACTCGCTCTTCTCAGAGTTGATAAACAATCTCTTAGCTTTAAGGATGTCAAGTACTACCTTCAAATGCTCTACGTGTTCCTCCATAGTCTTACTGAAAACTAGAATATCATCAAAATAGATTATTATAAATTTCCCAATGTGTGATCTAAATACCTGGTTCATAGTTCGCATGAAGGTAGCCGGGGCATTGGATAGACCGAACGGCATCACCACCCATTCGAATAAGCCGTTTTTCATTTTGAAAGCAGTCTTCCACTCGTCTCCTTCCCTAATTCTGATTTGGTGGTATCCACTTCGGAGGTCAATTTTGGAGAAAACTTCCGCACCAGACAAACAATCTAGCAGGTCATCCATTCTTGGTAGTGGGTATCGGTACTTCACAGTCATTTTGTTAATGGCTCTAGAATCCATGCATAATATCCATGTCTTCCCTCCCTTCTTGGGAGAAAGTAAGGTGGGAGTAGCACAGGGACTCATGCTTTCCCGTATGAACCCCCTTTCTACTAATTCTGTTATCTTCCTCCGCATCTCCTCATTTTCAAAGGCAGTCATCCTGTAAGCTGCTTGGTTTGGAAGCTTGGCGCCCGGAAGTAAATCAATTTGATGTGTAATACCTCTTGTGGGTGGTAGACCCGCTGGTAGATTTGTTGGTGTCAAATCAGGGTATTGCTGAAGTAATTTATGCACATCTAATGGGACTGTTTGTTGTTGCAGTGGCTTCTGTTTTCGGGGGTATAATAGATAGCAAACACCACTACTAGTTTCCTTGGAAAACCTCTTCCATCCCATGGTACACAAGGATAGGGCTGTTAATTCAGTCGATCCTTCATCCTTGAAGGGCTTCAAGATATGGCACCTGTCCCTGTGACGAAACTCATATGTGTTTTCTTTACCATGGTGAATTACATTCCGATCATATTGCCAAGGTCTACCTAAAAGTACATGGCATGCATCCATTGGAACCACATCACACCACACTTTGTCTTCATAGGGACCAATTTTAAATTCGACTAGACAAGTTTGGTTTACAAGCACACTATGATTTTTTTTAGCCAATAAATACTATAAGGATGAGGTTTAGGAATGCAGGTAAGTTGTAATTTTTGCACCATTTTTGTACTTACTAGATTGTTAGTGGATCCTCCATCTACAATTACCTTGCAAACCTTGTCCTTGCACTTACACTTGGTATGAAACACACTTTTCCTTCTCCAATCCGCTTCAGGGGTGACTTTGTTACCAGATATCAAAGTCTTCCTTAATATGAGATTTTCACCTCTCTCTGCCTCAACTTCTTCAGGCAAAAGTTTTGCTCCCTCTTCTTCTTGAGCCATCATCACCCTTTTTGGGTTTTGTGGACAATCCATTGCCTTATGGGGGCCGCTGCATATAAAACACTTCAAGAGCCTCCAACCCCCAGCAAAAGCTCTCCCCCTTCCCCTGTTCCAAGAGGTCTCTCTACCTTGGAAGTCAGGCTTCAACTCACTACTGGATTCTGCTTCGCTCGTCGGTTTAGAAGAACTTCCTCTACCCCTATTCATATTACTATCCCCTTGCTTGATTGCTGCCTTGTTCCGCCTATTCAGCTTTTCTTCAACCTTTAATGCCAACTGATATGCTTCGTCCGTAGACCTCACCTTGATCAGGGCTAATTCATCTTGGAGCTGAAACCTAAGAGCATTGACATACCTAGCCTTTGCATGCTCATCATCTTCCTGTAAATTAGTTCTAATCTACAATTTCAAAAATTCCTTCGTAAATGCAGATATGGATAAGTCCTTTTGCCTTAAATTTTGGTAGTCTCTGAAAAGTCTCTGCTGATAGTCGGAAGGCATAAACTTGACTTTCAGAAGCTTCAGTATCTTCGGCGACAACTTGATCTTCTCCTTCCCTTGGCTCTTTCTAAAATTCTGGAGATTCTCCCACCATAGAGCAGCATGTGACTTCATTTTGGATGCTGCTATTTTAGTCCTTAGTGGATCAGTTTCTTCGATCCCTTCCATATCAAAATACTTTTCCAACTCTTGAATCCAATCCATGAATAATTCCGGATTCAATTTGCCTTTGAAATCAGGGACTTCGACTTTAGCCCTGGTTCCTTGTTTGGTTATTGCCTCAATAAGTCTCTCCATGGGGTCTACAGCTCTGACCCGACCTCGTGGAACTTCCAGTTCCTCCTTGGATTCTTCATAGGGCAATCTGGACTCGATGGCCTCTAATCTTCGGAGTAGTTCCTCATCAACGGTTACTCTCCGTCTGGCATTTCTCCTGCCTCTCCTTCCCCAGTTCAGATGGACACCCCTCTGAGCCATCGTTGTGCTCTGATACCAATCTGATGCAGTCAGATCCCCAATTGCCGAATACTCAGGGTACCTGTAGCTTCACAGGCACACACAAACTGGAAAACAACAATCCATATACAATAAAGACCCGAGACAACCAATAAACTCAGACTTTTTATTGAATAGGTAAATAAATCAACTAAACTGGAATTCCATGCATAAATGAGCCCATGCGCCCAGCACTCCCCTATCTCCACTACAGGACACATAGGTCCCAAATCCACACTCACCGGCTTACAGGTCTAGCCCACTGCCACTAAAAAAAATTAAAAACAATCTAAGGAAAAAAATACTATTTCATTCGCCCAGGCCCAGCTTTTTTATTCTTGGGATTTCCGCCCAAAGGTAGGTCCGGAAAAGCTGCATCCCTGTTTCTGTTGTGCCTACTCGAACTCAGAGTGCTCCGGCCAATCCCTGTGATTACGGACCGGAATAGGCGTTATGTTCTGAGTCCCATGCTCCGCATCAGCTATCCTACTTTGTATGCTCAGATTAAAACTGGTGTAATGATGGGACATTTCTTTTTCCTGAAATACAGTTCATCTCATGTAGCATGTTTTCCCTGTATAGTATCACCATATAATCGATTCAAATGTCCAAGAAATAGTGGTAGGCGATTTTTCAGGGTTTTATATCTTTACCGTGGAATGTGGGTATGGTATTATTATATACTGTCATTGTCCCTTTGCGGCATTTGCATAAGTGTGGTCACACTATATAAAATTAACCGACTATTTCTTGATGTTCTTGATTTCACTTGATTTTAGTTAAAGGATTTATTACTCGGTCTCCTCGTGAACTTTGGTGGATTTCTGTAATTTTGATTATGCAGGCCCCATCCGAGTGAATGCTCTGGTAGTGATCTGGACGGTGATGTTTATTTTGTAAGCTGGGACAAATCACTAATTCCACCTCAGCAAGATCCGCCAATGGACTACGTTGCTGAGACACTCAAACAATTGGGTCGCGAAGTGACCATGGAGGTATGGCCAGTGTTACACGAAATATATCAATATTTATTCAGCATTTCTGGCTGCACTAATCTCTTGTTTCCACAAAAGATATTTTTATTTCTCCAGTTTTCTAAAGAAGCAAATTGTGGATGTAACGTGGAAAAAATATATATATTTCATTGTCTTTGCAATGAACAAATTATTTTTCTTTTTTTGCCATCTAAAGGTGGTCCATATGACAGACACACCTGCTGCCTGCACACAGACAGACGGACATAGATCTATATCCACCTGACCAATAACGAATCCAGTTCGTATATAGTTTAATTGTGGCTGGCTCTGTAGAATTCTTACCAATATGGGAATAGCTGTTAACTGCTGCAGATGTCGGACGCCCTAAAGGGGGATTGCCGGCTGTAAAGAAGGCCTGTAGTAGATAATTAGAGTGTATAACGCACACAGCCTAGTGAGTCAATTCAGTTTTGGTATCTGAGCAAGATTATGGCTCGTAAAGGATTTGCCTTTAGATGTGCAAGAACCGGCAGGTATATTAGTGCAGCCAGAAGATATGTTGATGATTGAGGATTGAGAATTCTCAAGATGAAACAGTTATAATCCCCAGTCAGAGTGGAGTACTAGAAGTCTAGATCCCATGCAAAGGCTGATTATAGGCATTTCAAAACAAGGGACTCAATGAGGTGTGAAGTCTTTAAATTCCCAAAGATTTGAACTAGGATGCGTTGATTCATTGGGTTCAAGAGTTGAAGTACTTTGACATGGAGAATTCAAAACATTGCTAAGAATGATCCCAGACGCGTAAAGTTGGTACTAGGTAGAGTCGAAGCTCAAAATCACGCACAGCCTTTTTGTAGGATCACTTTGACATGGAAAATTCAAAACATTGCTAAGAATGATACTAGATGCGTGGAGTTCACTGAGTTAAAATTCCAATCCCGCACAGCCTTCTGGAAGCATCACTTGCAAAAGTTTGGAGAATGCCAAGGAAAGGGGAAGATCAGATCCAACACATAGATGTTAAAGCATAGACTATTATCAAGTTTAGAACTTTAGATAATTCCAGAATCTAATTCAAAAGGATTAATTTGTAGAATAGTCCATGCTGGGGTTTATAAAGTTGCAGGTCACAATAAATATTCAAGGAGGTGAAGAGCAAGTTGTAACAAGATACATTAACACGCTTGGAAGTTTTGGTTGTTGATGCCTTGGGTTGTTTTTTGGAGGCTGCTACAAGTTAGGAGGAAATCAAGAATCGCTCTTATAGGGGTACTTTGATGGTGAATAACCATTTTGTAGATGATTCTCTCATTTCAATTCATATTTTGATTACCCCTACGTGGATCCCATCTGCTTGGAACTTTACTTGAGTTGGAGTTGTTTGCTGTCTAGGGATTTCTTTTGTTACATGTCTTTCTTCAAGGCCATGTGAGAACGGTGCCTTCAGAAGTTATAGGTTAAGTTACAATATTGGCAATTCAAAGATCTCTCTTTTGTGGGTAAGCTAACATGCATATCTTGAGTTCTACAAGTCCTACATATCTATTATGTCTCTTCTTGGTTGCCTAGCTTGGCTTAGTTTAGTATCTCAAAAAAATCTTCAAGGACTTTCTTTTGGACCAAGTATGGTGGGGATTGAGGGTTGTCAATGATCCTATGGGATGTATGCATTTGCCTAAGGAGGAGGGTGAGTTGGGATTGATTGATGTGGCATCTCAGGGAAATATTCTAGTAGTGAAGTGGTTTGTGAGGTACTTGGAGGGATCGATTCTTTGGTATGTGTTACTAAAGTACATGACTTTGTAGTCCCAACAAGTTCACAAGATTCAAGGTGACTTCAACTTTTGCAGGTAAGCCAACATGCATCTCCAAAATTTTACAAGACTTGCATATCTATTATGTCTCTTCTCAGTTGCCTATCATGGCTTAGCTTAGTATCTCAAAGAAAATTTTCGAGGACTTTCTTATGGATCAAGTATGGTGGGGATCGAGGGTTGTTGACAGTCCTATGGGATGTAAGCATTTTTCCTTAGAAGAAGGGTGGGTCAGGATTGATGTGGTACCTTAGGGCAAGATTCTACCAGTAAAGTGGATTATGAGGTGCTTGGAGGGCTCAATTTCTTGGTAAGTGTTATTGAGGTACATGAATTTGTAGGCCCAACAGGTTCACAAGATTCAGGGTGACTTCAACTCATGCGACACTATCTCCTTTCCTCACTTGTTTCATGTTCAAGGCTCCTTTCTTTTAAAGAGCATGTGGCCCATATGGAAGTTTGTTACTAAGTATGTGGACTATACTTATTTAGGAAGTAGATGTGGTTGGGACTTGCCTTACAACCTACTATCCCTCAGATTGGATGAGGCTTGCATTTGTGATTTTTATCACAACACTTGTCATTTTTTGTCACAAGGATCGAGCTTGCAGTATCACAATGCTAGATGATTTGATGGGCAACAGGTGTGTTTGTGTTTTGGCTTAGAGATGATCCTATCTTGTGGTGGATTTGATGCTATCATGGTTTCTAGTAAGTGTGGGATGAGATGTTCTAGTGTGCCAATGGTGATCTAATTGATGAGTTAGCATGTACCTTATGGCTAAAGCTCATGATGATGTGGCGGTCCCCATTTGGAGTGTTTTGGATTAGCAATTATTTAACACTTAGTGCATTTCATGGAGTGGGAAACCATTAACATAGGGGCTCCCTAAGCTTCAAGTGTTAATAATTTAATCCTTGGTGTGAAAGGGTGCTTTGCTAGTTTGTAAGATTCTAAGCCTTAATTATTATTTATAGTTGGAGGCCTCTAATGTGAGTACCCTAGGAGATATAAGGAAATTACACACATGAACCAATTTGCTATGACATATTAAACACCCCTTGATGGATTGGTAGCCTTGTTCACATATATTTATGTGAACAAGGGTGCACCTCCCTATTGGCACATAAATTGAGGCTTTAAAAAATATATTATTATTTTATCGCTTGAGAGGTTTTCACTCCTCCCTAGGGTGCACCTCCTTGGGTTAGGTGTGATGACTAGGAATTTGGTGATAAGAAGTGTCACCACTTTTGCACACTTCACTATGGTGCCTTCTTCCTTGAGATTATTATATCATTTGTTGAAGGAAGTTACAACAAACTTGGCACACCTACCTAGGTCGCACTTCCTTGTATGCTCATGGTTTTGGAGAACCAACACTTGGTATTTCAAATTATCTCATGGTTTTGGCTCATGGTTTGATGGATCTAACCATTCACACTTTTCTATAGGGTGCACTCTTTTTGGAGGTTACTATATTATTTCTTGAAAGAAGATCTAACTACCTTGGCACATTATATTATTTGCTTGGTCAAGGTGGTTCTCATGGAACACTTCACAAGGGCTCCTCATCTACTCCAAGACTATTTTATTATTTTCATTATCAAATTGGTTTTCATGCATGGTTTGATTCCTTGTTCCTCTCACACTTGCGGAGTTTGTTACACATTGTAAGAAATGATTTGAGGGAGCCACACACACCTCAAGAAAAGTTGTTACATGTTGGTTGAATCCACATGTGTGGACTCTCTCGAACAACACACTTGTTAAAGGGATTGGTTAGAGCCACATATGCCTTAAGAAGGGTTTTCTTGGGAATTGATTGAGGGTGCATTGCTTGATGGACAATATTTTATAATGATCAAACCCTAATTCATCCTCCTTCGAGATTTTTCACACGTGGGATTTTTCTCTTCTTACAGGACACATTGGTGGAGGATTAATTTATCATTTCATCAAGTTTCTTGCTTGGTTAAACCACAATTCGTCTACATTGTAGTCTTCCACACATATGGACAATCTCTTTTTCTTGAATTCCGCACATGTGAAGATTAATTTATCATTTCATGGAGATTATTGATTGGTCAATCACTCAACTACCTAGAGGGTGTGCTCCACCTTTTTGGCTATTTTTGGAGGTGGTTTCTAACTAGTTATTTTATTAATGTTGAATGGTCTCAAGTAGTTTGTTAGATGATAAATATAATTTTGTTGTACAAGGAGTTGAACTAAAACACATTTAAGGGTTTGCTCTTTCCATTTGTTCATGGTTGGATTTGGGGATTTCAGCCCTTGAGCTATTGTTAAATATCTTGGAGAACATGGAAGCTTGAACCATGGTTTGTTGAATATGAAGGCTAGAGATTCAATTTCTTCAATTGTATTGTGAGGGATTTGACATGGTACCTCTATTCTTCATTAGAGTATTTACTTGGAAGAGTTTTATTCTAGTTCATTACCCTTTAGTTCTCTTTATATTTGTTGCTGGAATATGACATTGAATGCTAAGTTTTCTTAATTAGAGCTCACTGAAATTTACATGTTCCAAGTTTCAAACATACCCTTGTGAACATTGCAATGCCTCCTTCATTACGGTCTCTTGAAATCTGTTTTCTATATTCATAAACAACCATATAAGAATATTGTAGATTGTTTATCCCAGCTATAGCGTTATCTTATTACTTGAGAATATAGCTCATGAGTTTTTCCTTATAGACTGCATATGCCCAAGGTCTTGAAACAGTCTTGATCCTCTCATCATTCATTTAAAACCTATGCTACGACATTTCATTTTTCTAAAGCCACTCTTCCATTTCACCTCGAACTTAATGCCCAAGATTCAACAATCCTAAGATAGGGAAACCCCCCTTGTGTTGTGTTACCTCCCAAACTAGCATGCGTGATTAAAGTTTTGAAGAAGCAAGCTAGCCGAGGGGAACCAAGAGGAAAGGCCAATGTCATGACACTAATCCCCTTTGCAATTTTGGTTGGTTCTTCTCCAACCCAAGGGGGATTCCCTAAACTAGGATTACTAAAGTAATAGGCAATGAGTGCAAGTTGAAATGAAGAGTAGCTCTAGCAAAACTGTTGTAGCATAATGAATAAAGAAAAAGGTGATGGGAGGATAGAGAGAAACCAATTGAGAGACTAGTGTCAATCCATCAAGGGAAAATGGATTCAAAGAAGTACAATCTAAGAGGGCCTTGTTTCATATGTCATGAAAGGGGAAAGTTTGCATGATTGATCAAACCCTACTTGGTGAAGTGATGAGAATAAACTAGGTTTTACAAGGGAACATGACCTCAAGATACACATTTATTTCTATATTTGAGGGTATACCATACACTCAAAAGATCCAATATTGCACACTTTGAATTAAGAATGAATGCAAAAATTCCTCTCATATGTGTACAAACAGAAAGGAAAAGAAGATAGAGATTAACCCTAGACCTTTTCCTTCAAATGTGGCAGTAATACCCTTCAATGGCCTTGTTATCACACAACTTGTAGTTGTCCCTAAAGGTTATCCTATCCAGGTTGGTAGAGACAATGGGAAACTAAAGAGGTGACCCAAGAGATGCCATGGTTCCCAATGCAATTGGGTGTCACGCTAACCGAGGCACTCTTCACTTTAGATCAAACCTAGGCAAGACCAAGGAGGAGACCCTAGCTAACCTATGAAGGCTAGCGAACCCACTGAAGACCTCCTAGGGAAATGTGAGAGTGAAATATGAAGAGAACAAGAGTGAATGGATCTAGATCTAAAATGGATAAGTGGACCCAAATAGTTAGGGTTTGGTTGAAGGGGCTTAAGAGATGGACAAATGTTCAACCAAGTAAAATATAAGGTCACTTATAGGTTTAGAATGGTAGATCTAGATAGATCTAATGCCAATTAAAAGTACCCAAGTGGGGCCCACCCTTAAAATATGGAAAATGGTCCAAATGCGGCCCACAAGGTGAAAATTAAGTTGCAATGGCACTAGGGGGTTTGCTATACAATGGATCTAAGGATTTGAGAAGGAACAAACAATACCCACAAAGTCGATCTAGAAAAAGCCCACCTACCCAACAAGTGCGGCCTCCCTTGGAGAGGCCCAGTGCCTTAGATCGGGGGGTAAATGGAGTCGGATTCCCACCAAACTTTAGATCTGAGATGTTTTAATTATTAGTAAGGTGGGTTTTAATTATTAAGTCCATGCAATCGCTAGATCTCGCTAGATCTGAAAAATAAAAATAAAGGGTTTTGATTTTAAGGGTTTGAACTTTGAAGTGACCAAATGGATGAAAAACAAGAAAATGGATACGTACCTCGTAGATCTTACCTCAAATGCTTGCGGCTACCTTGCACATATATGATCCTTGCATTTAGTTACAATTCCAAGCTACATCCAATTGATTCCAAGCTCAACGTCCAAGTCCAAGGAGGAAAAACGTCCCACTCAACCTGTAAAACAACTACAAAATGTTAGATTTGATCCAAAGATGAATAAGATCTAAGCATGGCATACCAAAGAAATCAAATCAATGGAAAAAGCACAATTGAAGAACTCCCTTCAAGATGAAAATGTTTTGCCCGAGGGGGATGTGAGAAACCCCTACAATCTTCCCTCCAAGCAATTCACACCCCTGCAACTAGTCAATTCAGCCTCCCTCTGTAACTGTCAAATCACCTATAAATAGCAAAGATGTCTAAAGCAAAAGATGTATAATAATGTACAAGAGCATCCCATCAAAGAAAGAGAAGTAGATCCACAAAGATAGTATTTTATTCCAAGTTTTCCAGAGCCAAAAGATGTTTTACAATGAGGGGGTCTCTTCCTTAAATAGGAGGAGAGAGACCAAAAACCTAACCACTTTTCAAAATAAGGGGTGGAGATCAAAAGATAAAATAATACAATCAACGACTAAGATGAGTCGGTACAATATCACATGGATCCACTCACATGAGGGGGGTCCGCACTCACTAAAGGAGGCCCTGGGGGGTGTGCACCACATAAAAGATGACTAAACATGTATGTGCCACATAAGATGACAAGGACAAGACACTAGGAGCACATGGTGGGGCTAGGAGGTTTTATTTCCCTTCACTAGCATCACCCCATGGCACAATAATATAACATATGACTCAATGACATGTCCAAGTGAACAAATGATCAAATCCTGGCCTCCTCAACTGAGAGAAGAATACATAAAATGACAACTTGGAGATTGTGTGGACCCCACTGAATGCTGCAAGCTGATCTGGAAGGAGTGGGACACACCGTCGATGACCTCTGAGCAGACCTGATGCCAAAACCTTGCCTCAATATCCCAAATCGATTTCCTTAATGACCTTTTTATTCCATTTTTATCCCACCTGAAAAAACATCAAACTGCCAGAAACACACTACATGGTGCCTATGCACAAAATTTGACTGTACCATCATGTCCGGAGAGGTGGTAATATGGTAATAGAAAGTGGCTGGACCACCCCTCTCCTTTGTAGCGCCCTAGGTAACGACCCATCATCAATGCAACTGCTGGACATGCCAACTCAACATGGCCAAACTGGTCAACAGGTGAAAAAATGCTCATAACATCACTGAAAGTGTCAGAAGCTGTAAACTGAGTGTCTCAATGGATCCAGAAGACCCAAAAATAGTAAGGATGAGTATCCATACACCCTATGGCAACCTGTAAGATCATTTGTAGCATCCACCATATATGGATAATGAAGATATAATGGTCTGGAAGCAATAATAACCAAATAAAAGCTACATCAACCATCATCTGAAAATTGTATCCAATATATGGAGTCATCAAAATGTGTATCAAGGACCATAGTTAAATATCATACAACATCATTGGTCCAACTCATCACCGATCCCAAGGTTGACCTTGGTCAAACTAGGTTTGACCGGTCAAACTGATCAAAATATGACCCAGGCTAGAGAAGCCTACTGTTGTAAGTGCAAATGGTTAAGACATGCTCCATTAATAATGTTCATAGCAAGACTTAAAGTATTAAGCGTCATTTCACTGGCAGTTATTTTAATAATAGCATAAGTTCAAATAATTATTTACTTTACAAAAGAACTTCAAGGATATACGCATTCTATATACATGATCAATTAGCTAGCAAAGGGTGAAGGCTAAGGATGCAAGGCTAGGCAAAGGGGGATGACTTGACTGACTCAATATTGTGATACTTTGGATAAGGGAAAGGGTATTACACACTTAAGCATATGTTGGATTAAGAATACACAGGGAATGGCAGTGTCTCACAAATGTGTAAGTTGTTTAGAGAAGTGCTTATTCAACCTTGGAAAATGTCTACAAAATCACATCATTACATTTTAGTTCCTTGGCCAACAGTCTTTAGATTTAGCATTTTTTTAACCACTGCTATTTTTAGGCCTATACAACCCTTTTGGGGATTTCACCTGTGCTTATAAGCACAACTACTAAAGCTTTCATCCAGGGTGTTTTAATATTTCATTTCATATCATTTGGCAACCCTTTTGGGGATTTCACCTATGCTTAGAAGCACAACTACTAAAGCTTTCATCCAGTGTGCTTTTCAAGTTTCCACTTTATTTCATATGACAACCCTTTTGGGGATTTTGCATGTGTTTAGCAACACAACTACTCAAGCTCTCATCCAGGGTGTTTCTTAATGAAGTTTCAAATATATTTTCACAAGATATAACATTTATTTCCATATGTAAATGATGATAGTATTATTTGCTTCAAGTTTTAGCCAACACAACTCAAGCAACTATGGGGACTTCCACAATCAAGACCAAACATCGGGGCAACCGACTAGAGCGATCAAGGTATAAATCCAACTCACGAAAGGCAAGTTTTGTTGCCAACTCAAAGTCGAAACACAAACTAACATCGATGCTATCCAACATAGAGGCAAAATGGGGAGGTCCTCCATATCATAGGCTAAGGTGTAAGTCAGGGAAAAAAGCCAAAATGGGAAAGACAATGGATGGATGGATAAAGTGAAAGTGATGCTTAAGCTAGCAAACCATAAAGGTGGGGATGATCATGTCCACACTCCTAGGAGGGTAAAACCAACAAGTACAAAACAAGAACTTCTAAGTGCAAGTAATACAACCATTTAGATAATAATGATAACCAGTTTCATTTATACAGATATATTGCCAGTTCATAATCACTATATACTAAGTCAAGCTATCAAAATGACTAAAACAACAAGATAATAAAACCAATGCCCATCATATACCTGCTGGGTCATATACCTGTATCTGCTATCTAGACCAATTGTAACCACTGAGAACACTGTTGCTAAAGCTCTAAACACTGCACTACATCTGTATGGAATAAAAGGTCATCTCGGTCATCAAATTTGAGGTCAAGAGGCTCAACCTTGGCATAAAGGCTACTGCATGTATGATATAGAGTTGTTCTGATGTGTGAGTGATCATAAATAACACAGCTCATCATAGTTGATCTCGCTGAAACTGTGTAAAGGAAAAGCTCAAAAGATTGCAGGTAACTGCTCTGTAATCATGGTAGCCCAGCTACTATGGGTGTGATAACAGGCCTCTAACTCAAAACATTGAAATTGCAATGTAAAAGCACTAGCATAACCTTACACCTTTTGAAAGCTCCAAGCAAGACCAATGCCACACATTCACTAAGAAAGTTCCTCAATACATGTCACAAAATAACCAAGAATGATATATTGGATAGGCTCCAAGAAGAGGAAACTCCACAAATTCAACCATGTTTTACAATGAAGATGCCTTCTCCTTATATAGCCTCATGAAGAAAACAGGGGTGCCTATCCAAGTGTCAATCACATGCATGGAGAGAGTGCGGCACCTCTAAGAAAGCTTAACAAGTGTTGATCTCATGCATAGAGAAGTGTGCCACCTCTAAGAGGAGATAGTCCACATGGGGGGGGACCCCCGTTGAATAAGATGATTATGTCCCCAATAGGTGCACCCCCATAGAAAGAAGAAATCCCCAACCAAAATCCAAAAATTAGGGATTCCGAGCTTTAAAATCAGGGGATTATGTCCCCTAAATCCAAAAATCAAGGATTTCCATATATAAATCACATAAATTCCATAAATCAAGGAATATTGTCTCTAGGATCCAACTAACATGGGATTATGTCTCTAGGGGATGCACCTAACATAGTTTGAGGGCTTAAATTGGTCTAAATGGGGTGCACCCACCATTGTTTAAGGAGGATGGCGTTCCACACAGTATATACATCCCCATCAAACAGTACTGTACAATAATATAACATGAAAATCAACACAAGGGACCCTAAGCCATGTGCAATTGAATATGTTGTGTAAGGATCTAGAATCTAAATGAAGTCATCACAATCATTAGTTGGATTTTCCTTATATAATATGAGGGGTAACATGCTAGAGGAGATTTAACCTAAAGTATAGAAGAGGGTTGGTGAGGTGACAGTGGCCTCCCTCTTAGTTGCCCACAGACTAGCGTTATTCTTTTGGACTTTACATTTCACATGGCACTTGTTTGTGTTGTAACACACCCAATATGGAGCTGGGAAAGTCAAAGTGGATGTATTGCTGAAATACCTTTGCATCAAGCTCACAAATTAAGTAAGATGGCAGTTTCTTGTAGAAGGAATTGTGATATTTTGATGCCCGATCACGACTGGATTGAAAGGTGTTAGATCATTAGAAGGATCGTCTTACTTCAAACATATTGGTTATTTGGGAAATTCAAAGGATGATCCCTTCAGAGGATTTGTAAGATGAGCATCTAGATGCAAGGCCCAATTTGGAGAGATTGGTGTTGGGAATTTGGTAAATTGATCCAAACGTATTATAAAAATCTAAGCTTTACACCTTGCCACATCAAAAGATTCCCTTGGCTCCTAGTTTGAATGGTAAATGTTCCCTTGCCAGATCTAGAGACTAGATGGATACATAGACTCGATAGTGTATGGAATTTTTGCTTGGTTGGTCATTATTAGGGTGTACTACCAACAAAATCTTGTCTAGCAAAATGTTCCTTCATGGATAATCGATGTTTGATTTGTGGTATAGCAGAGTCCCTAAAGCACATTTTGTGGGAGTGTTCAATTAGCCAGAGGTTGTTGGTAGTAGCTTCATATGCAATTCTTTTAGTTTTTAGGGGGTTATCCATTAAACGAATTTACTGTTGGGTGACTCTAGCCAACTATTTCTCTAAATTTTTATAGGCCTTTGGATCAAAGTTATTGTCTTATTAGTGCATTAGCCCCTTCGCAGCGATTGATGACTCAGGGGAGGAGACTTCTTTTCTGTCCTCTCTCTCAGTCCCAACTTCTAGTTCCAAACACACATTGACATCCTATTTTTTTACTTTTCATAGCTTTATTTTGACAATTATTATTTATTTTTGTAGTTCTTCTAGTCGGATGCCTAGTTCTTTTTCTATTTTTTTTAGTATCAATCAGAGCTACCTTTTCTCTCCTACCCTATATTTATTTTGAATGTACCTCTTCATGTCATTGACCTTACTTTTTGTGCTTATTCATTGGACATCAATAAAATTATCATATCTTATATTTTCTATTTGGAAAATAAGGTGTAAGTACATTTTTAACATTGAGGTTAGCTTTGTTTCTTCATTTGGTAGGATTTGATGAGAAGAGGTATGTACTTAGCTCCAGGATAAGGTTTGTCTCTTGATTACAGATGCCAAGAATGTAGATGCTTCTACTTATTCAAAGCTGATTTCAGTTATAGTAGTGTTGAGGAATATGTTTTGAATTTCTTTTTTCTCCTTATACATAATCATGCTCCATGCAAATATTCTCTATTTAAGATGAGAAGCATTTTCTCAAGGAAAATGTTACCTTAAAAAACAGCTGGCTATGGTAAAGTCATGTTCTATTGTTGCTACCTTCCTATATATGTTGAAAGTGAAAGAGAAATGTAATAGAAATAGAGGTAAGAGTGTCGAATAGGAGTGGCTCTAGCTCAAAAATCAAAGCTATACAAAAGTATGAACAAAACAACCCATAGTGAGCACTGAGGACCCAAGGGAAGAAACAGGGAGAAGAGGAGGATAAAACAAGAGTGCAAAGTAAGTAAACATGGACATGGTGGATTTTCCTAAGGTAAAAGTGGAACATAAAAAAAAAACTTTAGAATTTCTAGGTGGCATTTCATTCTCATTATGTAATACTAATGCTAGATCGTTTAACTCTTTCTTTGTTTAAATCATGATTGAACTGGAATTCTCAAGTCTATTGAATCTAGTATTCTTTCAATACAAATATTTGTTTTCCATTGTTATTCATCAATATTGCTAATGAACAATTATTTCAAATATTAATTTTCTATATTTCCAACATGGAAGGGTAAACTTTAAGTCCCATGAATTTTAGCAAAATCCAAAAAATGATGACAAACATTTGATTGTGGAGGGAAAATGCCCACCAATCGTTGGAATTGAATTTAAGATAGGAGAGACCTTAATTCGACAGAAGATTGATTATGGATGGAGAATATCGATCTATTGGAATTGAAGTTGAAATTGGAGAAAGTTTGATCATGTCGAAGACAGTGGTGACCATAAACAAAGAATCTTGAGAAGTAGATTAGAGATTTTTTTATTACCTTAAGAAAATGGTAAGGTTAAGTATGCAAAGTCATCATTGATAGTAGATCCTTAGACAATTGGACATGAACCAATGTTGTTTAAAATTTGAATATAGCTTGTTTACCTAATCTAAATTTGTATAAAATTAAGAAAGTCAATGAGGCCTTTCTTAGATGATAAAGAAGGTGTGTTTCATACTACCAACCGAGATTCAAATTAATATTGCAAAACTTGCACTCTTAAAATAAATTTAGCAAGGTTCATCAACTCGTGAAATAAAAAAATGGGGAAAAAATTTGACAATAACTTGGTGAAGGTCTAAATCGCTACCCTTTCTTTCCTAGGCATGACTTTTGAAGAGGATAATCTCTAATTAGGTGATTTTGAGCTTGACATGCAAAACATACATTTGGAAGATTTAAGTAGCAAATATTTTGCTGATGAACACCATCAATTGTGATAGAGATCCACATCCACACACACTCAACAATTTACCCTAAGAGATTTTTGACGACCATTTGGCCCAAGTGGCCTTGTAGAGTAGCTTTAGGGTAGTGTACACCTTCCTTGATAGTGAGTTTTCCTAGGGTAGGTACTTCCAAATGTTGGGTTAGTGATCATGGATAGCTCCACTTCCTTTAAGCCAGTTGGCATCAGCATTGATTCTACTTGGTAGGTCAAAATGAACAACGAAAGGTGGTGTCCACTCTTTTTCAGGTGGATTGGCCTACTAGGGATTTTAGCCCTGAACCATGTACAAATTCTTACAAGGATGCAATGGTTCCTTCATCTAGTTTGGATGGACTTGATATAGAAAGTTGGTTTAGTAGATTAGGATTTCAACTCCCCTTGGAATGAAGTTCTACTTATTGTCTTAGAATGTCCATGGGATGATGTTTCCCAATTGTAAGATTTTTGGACAGCGTGTGGCAATGTGTCCGATTGGATGTGGTCGTCATTCAGGAAATAAGTTTGCCAATTTTGAGTGTTGTATCGGAATGAACTATTGTTGGAATGGCCCTTTTTGGATTTTAGAGCATTGTCTGGTGATTTCTCTCTCTTCCTCTTTGTAGAGTTTTGTAATTTCGTCTATTTAGGACCCGGATGGTCGGTGTTTGTGGTCACCCTTTTTATTTAGGATTAGGTGGTTGATTTTATTGTTGTTTATGCTCCTAATCTTATATCAAAGCGTTGCGGGATTTAAGACTGGATGGCTTTGTCTCTTCCTCATGTAGAGTGTATTGTTGGAGGAAATTTCAATATGGAGGAGTGGGAGGGTGATAGATGTGGGGGTGTAGGGTTGGTGGTTAGTGGTTAGTGGCTTAGAGAAACATGGTTGGTGATATTGCAAAGATACTCTTCATATTCTTGACCCCAATTGGAAGTAATGAGGGTTGGATTATGGTGGTTGGTATACTTGGTCTAATAATCAACCAGGATAGGATAGGGATTAGGCCTAATTGGATCAATTTTGTGAGTCATGAGAGGATTTGGATTTCTTTGGCCAACTTCATCCTGTTGATGTGCTCTTAAATGTGATTGGTTTAGATCATTTGCAAATTTAGACTATAATTTCATTGGGACAATTAGTTAATTCGCCCCCCTTTTTCATTGCTAAAGATGAATGTCTTTCATTTAGAGTTGAAGGTGTTATCAACTGATTTGTACAAATAGTTGAAACCTTATTGAGCCACCAGTGTTGGAACACATCAGTGTTCACTTCCAGAGTATCTGGGTTTCATTGTATTTGGGTCTAGCCAGTTTTGTTTTTAAGTCAACATGACCATGGCCCCATGGGGGTTTGTATCAAAGTGTGCTAGTAGGGTCTGAGTGGCTCGGTTCCCCATGACTGGATTAAACAACTAAGGTATTCCAGGGAGTTTTTTCACCGTCAGATTATACTTTGCTTCAGGCGAAATATAATCTCTTGGTTTTTCTCCCGCTTCCTCCAAAGCTGGAATGCCTGATTTTGGAAATTTGGCCATGGGGGGTTATTAGGGTCCAACTGTAATGAATAAACCTACTAGACACTATTAGAATAGGTTTTGGTCATGTCCTAGGTCTCTAGGACCCCCAGAAAAAATTTCGAAAAAATTTTACCGGACGCGTCGAAAGTGGGGTTTTTTAATTTTTAATTATTTTTTAAATTTTAATTAAATTTCTCTATAGTTTAAATAGAGAAATTTGAGTCTGTAATTATGTCAGTCATCCGGGGTCCGAATTTAGTGTTTGATGGCTCGTTTCATAAGCCAAAAATCACACATGACCCTTGGAGCAGCTAAACCCAACTTTCGGATGTCAATTCAGCCTCATAATTAATATTTTCTCTAAAAAGTCATTTACAGAGAAATTATTAATTAAAATAATAAAATTGAATATTTTGGAGATAATCCAAATCTCTCCAAAATTAATCAATTTGATTAAAATAAAAGGCTAAATGACATGGCAATAGACATTTATGAGGATTCCAATCAACTCCCAATCACTCCAATCAACTATCCAGTCACCAAGTCATTATCCTTTCAAGGCAATTCGCCCTCCTTCATGAGAAAATCGATTTATTGATGTGTCAACTCGTGGTTGGGTTGGTGACTGGCATTTAAAACATGAAGTAGGCGCCTTATTGACTCATCTCATCCACCATAGCTTGGCTCCCTTTGTGATTCGAGTTGCACCTACCATTACCACGTGTCTCCACCTAAACTAGCTCGTATTTCCCTTAATTCCTCACGTCATTCTCCATCAAGGTCGAGTCCTAGCATTATTGGAGTTTGTGGGTTGGTTAGTGATGATTCCCATGCAATCACGAGTGGTCTTGGCTTCCTTTAGGTTCGAGTTAGCACCCACTACCCTCCACTTGTCTCCACACAACCCACTCGCACCTACCATGCCTCACGTGGATCCTAGGTGGAGCATGCTAATTAGTTGTAGTTCCCATCTCATACCTTCCTCCAATTCGAGCCATGCCACCTCTTCCTTTTCACCAACCAACAAACTCGACTTTGTCTTTTGTCTATTACTCCAAGCCCTCTCATGATTGGAATTTGATCTACTTGTCTATTTGCCAATTCGACCTAGGGTTTTAGCCTAGGATTTAGTATAAAGAGAGGCCCATTAGGGGTTATTATCTCATGGATATTTTGGGCAAACTTACTTTGCCAATTTGTAATTGTGATTTAGCTTCTTGCTATTGGAAATAAATTCGACTTTGGAGGTCATATTGATGTGCACATTTGGTCCATGAGAAATTGTTGATGCTTAAATGAGGTGATGTTGTTCCATTAATGCTATTTCATATATACTTGTTTGATCATTTTAGCTTAGAAGTCATTTTTATGTCCATGGAATGAATATTTGTTTTGTCAATTTATTCATTTATGCTTGGTTAATTGAGATCTAGAAGTAGCAAAAAGTAATCGGTTATACTCATGCTCTTCTTGCCCTTTTTTGACTAATCATACTAACTTGATCAAATCAGTGTTGAAGTGGTTTAGTGTTGCAGATCTCCAAAGTACAAAGTGGGACCTTGAGCTTGGTTGCTTCTTCTTCCCCTTTGTCTTTAATTTATTAACCTTTGTGCATTTCAGGTATCTTCAAAGATCGTCTTGTGCTTCAAGAAATTTGAGCTTGAGAGGTTCCATAAAGATCCATCCACAGTCTTTCAAAAGTTAAAATTGGTTACTTGTTACCCTAGGCTCCCTCTTCAAGCCTTCTCTCTTTTTCTCCTTGAGTTTTTTCCTTTGAATTTGCTAGCCCTATCTCCTCTTTGGCCCTATATCTATTCCTCCCACTCGTTTGCCCTTCTCCATTCGCCCTTCTCTCCTTGTGCTTTCGTTCCTCTCTCTTTTTACCTCTTCTATCCTCTCTCTCTGCTCTCATTTTAGCCTTACCCTATCCCCATTCGTCCTACTTCATCCTAGTCTTGCCCTAGTTTCCCCTACCATTCGTTTTTGCCCTTCAAAGTCTCTTGTCCAAGCCCTTTTTGTCTTCATTTTTCTCCCTTAGATCCATTCCCTTCTATCTTCCTTTCTCCCTATTGTTCACTCCAAGAAAAAGTGCCCTAAAAAATCACACAAAAAGCAAAAACGAATTGGATAAGTTAGTGTTTGTTAGAGTAGTTTATTTGATTGGATAGATCTTAAATTATTGCATCTTGTAGATCATTGGCATACATTGGAATGATTAACTTTAGGAGCATTCTAGATCTCTTGTTTCACACTTGTATAGTTTGCACTTTTAAACTCTAGTTGCAAGTTGAAAAGATAGAATATTTTCCACAAATTTTTATGATCTAGATCTCTTTCCCATTACATTTTAGGAGTTTGTTGTTCGCTGGTCCGTTTCATCATAGTTAAGTTTTTATGATAAAATTTCATGCATTCCACATTTTAGAGTTAAAACTTTAAACCTAGACTTAACTAGTTTCAAGCTTTGGTTTTGTCTTTTGCTAACAGTTAATGGGTGCCTTGTTTAGATATTTCGGACTTGTGTAGATCATTTGAGGAAGAGAGATACTTGATAAGGATCTTGAAGCAAAGAACCAACGCAAAATAAAGTGAAGGAGCCATGGAAATGACTAAATCTTGATATACTTATCCTTTGTAATAGCAATTAAAATTTGTATCTTCTTCAAGAAATTTCCAAGTATTACCGTTCTCAAAAGACCTTGCAAGGTTTTAAACCCAAGGCATTTGTAACAGTTTAATAAAAAGTTTCAAGTGGAGGGGGCCTCCACTTTTGGGTTTTCTTCCCCATTTGGGGAAGAGTGTTGGGTCTTGTGGTTGGATTTAGCTTAGATTTACATTTTCATGTTCGCAGTTTAAAATTTGGATTTATATTCCATATCTACTTACCCCCATGCTTTCCCGAGTAGGGTCTTCGACCTGAAAGAGATTCTTGGGTAGTTTAGTTTTATATTTTTGCATTTTATCTTGCTTCTCTTCCAAAGCCCTCAGCCGGAAGTTGTATCCTTGAGATTTCGTCTCAAGGCAGGACCACATAATTTGTGGTTACTCTTCCATCCCCATCGGTTTCCTTGGCAGAGCTTTCAGCTAGCTGGAAGTTCTCAAGTGTAGGCGGTTCTAGTGGTTGATCCTGTTTCGGGGATCAATCCCACCTAGTAGTTTAGAACTTGTGTGGTAGAACACTAGATTTCTTTATCTTACAAGCATTATTGTTAGTAGTAATTTTTATCTTGTAGATCAACATTATTGTTCAAATCTGCTTCAAGCTATAAATATACTGCTGTTACAATTTCTGTTTCTTTAAAATAAACCAAAGTCTCTTGAACTTGGCCATAATCCAAGTCAAGAGCACGATCTATCGGAGGGCATTTCAGTTTCTTGCATTTCCCTGCATTAGGCATTGTTAATCTAGCAAGTCTCTTGAACTGTGGTCATAAGACCGAGTCAAGAGCGCTCTCTGTCGGAGAGTTGAACAAGGTTTCTTAATAATAATTTTTTTTTCTCACACACCCTTTAATTAATTTATCTTGGTTTCTGTCCTACACCCGTATGCTCTGCCAACCTGAAAAGGTTGGGCTAGTACTCAGAAAGGTGGAAGACTTGATAATTTACGATCGATAACTTAATTAAAATTTTTTCCCCAAAACCTCAACCAAGGCAAATTACTGTTCTTCCCCACGAGAGGTGGTGCCGGGAAATCACTGTCAGACTCGAGGGCGGTCAAGCCGTAAGCACACTTGCCCTCTTTGCAATCTGGGTGCTCCCGACAGATCACTTAGGGTTGTCAGTACTTTCCTTGGGTAAGGTTCCACCATCTTTTGATACCTTTGGTCTTAGCCTAATAATCAAGAACATCTAAAACACGTAAAATTTACCAAGAACAATTGCAAAACGTCCTCACAAACATTTACTTTCGACTTATTTTATTTTAGCATCACAAGTTTTATTCGACTCCATTTGGCACTGGTCTATAATATTTATACATCTTTGAAATCTGGACCATATGTCCTTGTCATTTGCTTAATATCTATCTTGTGGATGCTTCACTTCAATTTCTAAGTCAAAGTATATTGTCATTTTTCGTTTTATATCTTGTGAATTTTGCAACGTGGATTGCGTGTTTAATTCTGTTCTAATCATCATTCAAAAAACTCCTAAACAACACCCATCCGCATCACTACACCAAAACACATTTAAAAATACACAAAAAGCCTTAGACACTCTTTAATAGGGACTACCCCCCTTGGCTTCGTTAGGAGTTTTGCCTAAACGGAGGAGCTGGGATTCAGGTGACAGCACCTGGCTCATTGCTTGCCCCCAAGGCCACACCTCTCCCCACTTTCCAGTGAGGGAGACAACTTTCAAAAGGTTTCTGCTGCTGGTGTGCAGTTTGGCGGACAACAGAAGGACTTTTGGGCTTGTTATCACATATATAGTAGCCGGGCTACCATACATTTTTTTGTTAGATTCCAGTGCACTATTCAGCCAGTTCCCTTGCATTGAGATGCTGAGATGAGCATCTATATTGGATCACTATCAGATTTTGGACAACAGTTTTATTCCCCATGCCATGACTGAGTCTCAGGACACTCAGAGAGATGACCGATGTAGCCATTATACCATTTGTATAGAGCAGTCGGTAGTGCCCAGAGTTACAGTAGCAGTTTCAGAGGACAGATGATGGTTCAGATGATGAGCATTTAGGTGTATGACTCAGTAGGTATATCTTCGTGTTTTGGTTATTTTGCTTTTATATTTATTCTTATAGCATGTCTTAGCACTTAGTGTGATGATCTAGAAATCATATAGATATGTGGACTTGGTTGATCTTATTATATATATTTTAGTGTCCCTACTCAGACTTAGAAGTTCACTATTCATACTCATTGGTTTTACCCTCCCTAGGGAGAATAGAGGTGATCATTCCACCATACCTTGGCTTGCTAGTGTTGGCTCCATTATTCATTGTCTTCATCCATCCATTGCCTACCATTTAGTTTATCACCCTGACTTACTACTTGAATAGTGACATGGAGGATCTTTCCTCCACTGTAGCCTTTGTATTGGATGAGCTTCCCTGTTTATTGTGTCTCAGCTCTGAGTTGGTGACAAAACTTACCCATGGTGAGTTGGATTTCCTTGTGAATTCCCCCTAGTCACTAAAGATGTGTTGGCTAAACCTGAAATTTTTAGTGCTGCCATGATTACAAAATCTGGAAAATGAAATGCTATATCTTGTATGAAAAGCCCATTCATGTAATGTGTTTCTAAACACACATGAATGAAAGGCAAGCCAAATGAAAGTGGCTATGAAATAAAATGTTATATCTTTTGGAAATGTAAATACCTAGGTAAACAAGCTGTCTATGACACACCTAGAAGTCCTCAGGTAAACGAGTGCCTTAAAAACACACCTGCAGCAGAAAGCCTCAAATACATGTAAATCTATGCAATGTGTTTATAAACACACATAGATCAAGGCTATGGAAACTTCAGGCCCAAAAAGCAATGGAACTTAAATGCTATATCTAAATAATTGCTGGCGTCATTTGTATTATGGATTGTGCGCATCTGTTAAAGGTAAATAAACCCTCTTTGAACAACTCATCCATTTGTGAGACACCGCCATTTCTTGTGTTGTTGCTCATTCAGTATATACTATGGTGTGTATTCCCTTTCCCATATCCAAAGTGTCACAATGTTAAGTCAGTCAAGTCATCCTTTATCCTAGCCAGTTCATTTTAGCCTTCACCCTTCACTAGCAAAGTGATCACAACTATGAAGTGAGTATGGTCCTGAAAGTCTAGTCTGAGTTATAATAATAATTAATGACATTATATATTTGGATTTAGATCGCCAGTAATGATTACTTTTTGTTATAGTTGTTATTTGAATAAGTTGTAGGGCATGCATTAACCTGACATTTTGCAGCAGCTTCTGATGATAGTCTGAGTTATATTTGGTCAATGTTGACCTGGTCAAACCTAGTTTGACCAAGGTCAACCATAGGACATGAGATGGTTGGACCTTGTGATGATACAGATAGATGATATATGGTCCATGTACATGTACATGATGGTTCTATGCAGCAGATATAGGGTATGATGATGATTTATAGTTTTCAGCGTTGATCATTTACAGATTATTATTATTTCACCTGTTTCGGTATATTGGATGTATTATATGATCGTGCAGAGATCCATATGGTGTATGAGTACACATCTTGGATAGATTTGGACCTTCTGAGTCCAATGAGACAGTCTGTTTTCAGTTCCGGGCAGTTACAGTGATGATTGAGCCTCAGTAGGCTATCCCAGTGCAGATTTGGTCTGTCGGAGACTTTATCAGAGCAGAGATGGTTTTTATTTGGTTGACCTAGGGCATTGTGCTTGGAGGGGGTGGTCCAACCACTTGTTTTTACCATATTACCCCCCTCCCGGACACACTAGTGCCCTCACCTTGACAGCACAGGCACTCCAGGAGGCAGTTTGGGGCAGTTTCACGCTTCCCGAGGCATTTCAGGATTGGTAGAAATGGCTACTGAGGAATTCGATTTGGGCTACTGAGGCAAGGTCTTGGCATGGGATGATCAGTGATGATGAGTGGATGTCTTCCACACCTTCTCCAGCAGTTTCAGCTTCATCGAGACCCACATCCATCACTTATGGTTTTTTTTGATGATTTCTGAGGCCTCCTAAGGCCTACGATTTGTCCATAGAGGCACGATTTGGTATATTGATGACTATTTTATTATTATTGTGCTATGGGGATTGACCAAGGGTGGCTAAAATTACCCCTTGGACCCACCATAAGCTTCTTATTATATTTTGTCATCATGATTTGGTGGGATTTCCCTCTCCTAGGGCGATTTTGTCCACTTATGGTTATATTTTATTAGTGATCCATGTATTTTATTGTTGAGATCATCTCAACCATTGATTAGACATTTGTATCTTTTAATCTTAGCCACTCATTCAAAAAGTGGTTAGGGTTTTGGTGCCTTTTCTATCTATTTAAAGGAGAGAGCCTCTCATTGTAAAGGGGTCTTTGGCTCTTGGATTATTGGTTTAGAAAAACTTTCTTGTGGAAATTCTTGTGGTCTCCTTTGCATCTGGTGTTCTTAGATGGTGATTGGAAAATCTATTGCAACCTAGCATTTGGAATTTGTGGTAAGATCTATTTTTTTTGGAAATCATTGTCTTGTCTACAGGAGGGCGACTTCAACAAGGGCGATTTTGCAAGGCTTCTTCAAATCGATCTTCTTGGCATTTGCTTATATCAGGAGGTTATCATTAGTATCATTGTGATCTATGCTATCTTTCTGTTACTTCTCTTGTGGCATTAGTCTTATCTCTTGATTGCATCAAATCTGATATTGTTGACGTTTGTTGTGCAGGAGAGAGGGCGCATTGGATTCTTGGACTAAATCGACTTCATAGAAAACTACCTCAAAGCTTCTCAAATTGATCGGGATTGCATAGATCATCATCATCAAGGAATCTACAAGGTTACCTAGGTAAGATAAAACCCTAATTAATCAAAACCCCCATTGTTACATTTTCTTAGATCTACTATGATCTAATGGGTTGTTGCGTATAATTTTGAAAACCCACCTCTATAGTATCCACGGCATCCCGGATCTATAGTTTGGTGAGGATTGGCTTTCATTCGATCCCCTTCTCAAGCCAACTTAGCTCCTCCAAGCAAGGGCGCACTTCTTGGTGAGGTGAGTTGACCTAGATCTAGTTGATGGGTAGTTGAGTTTTCAATTGATTCATGATCTACATGCCCTAAAACCTATTCCTAAACTCTTACTTTGGCAATTTCTACCTTGTGGGCCCTATTCCACATTTTAAGGGATTTAATCCCCATTTTGGACGACTTGGTATCTTTAAACTCAGATCTAGTAAGATCTAACCATGGGATTGCCTTGAAACTTTAAATCCACACTCTCACTTGATCAACCTACCTGGATCTAAAATTTGGATGTCATTAGACTTGGCTTGATCCCATTTATCCCACATTTTACCCTCCTTGGGCAAAGTCGCACTTCCTTGGAGATTGGAGTTGGTCCACTTCTAGGACGTGGGTACATGAGATTTTAGTGGATTTGGAACGAGCATAATTCAAAACCTAGGTCTAGTTGGTCACTTCATCAAATCTTGCCTTGGGGATAGCATTCCTTGTTTTAAGGGATTGTGGTCCACTTAGGTTAAACCTTGAATCTCTAGATCTAGACCCATTCATCCATCAAACCTTTAATTGCCCACTTATCTCATGCAATAGGAGTCATCAACCACAACTTAATTTCATTTGACTCCATTATCCCAATTCCCAAGGCACTGATCTCTCTCCAAGTCAATTCGACTTTCCTAGATTGTTGGATTAACTTGTGGTTTGATCGTTGTTTGGTGGACTAAACCCTTTGATGTCATCATACTTCATGATCAAGCTTGTCACTTGTACTAGTTAGCCCCAATTCAATTCCTAAACTACCTTGCATTGGACACGGTTCCCAAGGCAGTGGATTTTCTCACATTGAACTAGTACTTTAATCCTGGATCTCATTTCAAATACTATAAGTCACCATCACATCAACAATGAACCAAAGCTATACTCATTGAACCCCTCACTTGTCTTGTGCCTTCATCCTTAGGTCTAGGATAAACCATACACCTTACTTCACTTAGTCTTAACTTGATTTGGTGTCTTGGTTTGATCTCTCCTGTCGGGAGTAGATCGGGTCTCCCCCTTTGTTTTCTGGGCTAGATAATATAAAGCGAAGGTTGCCTCGACTGGCGTGACAACCATCTATTGGAGGTCGAGGTGATCGTGGTTGCACCTTTTGAGTTGCCCTTCCCTATTGCCATCCATTTATGGATACATCCACAGGGGTAACTACAGTTTAGGTGATAACAGGGCCCTTATTCAAAGAGTATGGAATATTTCCCTTGGATAATTAGGGATTGAGGGAATATTATTTGGTAGGAGGTTGTAGTGTGTCATACTATTATTTTCTTTAGAGGTTGGGGTAGGATGCTATTTAGGTTGTGGAACATGGATTTACAGTTGGATCAACAACTTCTTGAGGAGTTTTGCACCTTCCTTGAAGGGGATCTACACAATGTGAGTCTTCAAGAAGAGGCTATGAAATTGGAGATGGTGGTTGAGTGCACTAAGGATTACTTAGATAGGGGAGCTCGGGTCCACCCCTGTCTTTAGTGGATTAAAGAAGGGGATGAGAGTTCTGATTTTTATTTTGACTTTCTCAAGTGGAAGGTTGCAGTGGAGAGGGTGCTTGGATTGCATCATAACTCATTTGTTTAGGATCCTGTTGGGCTTAGAGGTATGCATACCTCCCCTTTTCATAATATTTTTCTCATTACCCTTTGATAGATGGGGTGGTGGCTGCTAGAGATGTTTGTTGTTGTGTGGTACCTCATAGGGTTTGTTGTGGTGACAGGGATAGGTTAGATATATTTATTTTTTATGAAGATCAATTCTTTGCATTGTCTTCTATGTAGAATGGTAAATATCCAAGTATGGATGGCCTACCTTGTGAACTTTATAAGGTCATGCGTGGTACTATTGGTGATGACTTTTACTCTTTGGCCTCTAAAGTTTTTGTTGTTGGTCGAATGTCTAAGTTTCTCAACTAGGGGATGTTCAAACGTATTTCGAATAATACATATAGGGATTCCATTAGTGGATAGAATCCTATCACCTTGCTCATGGTTTCTTTTGAAATTATTGCCAAGGCTTTGGCATTGCAAATCCACTCATTGGAAAAGCATGTGGTTCATGAGGAAAAACAAGATTTGTTCAAGGGGGATTCATTCTTGACACTGTGGTTTTTGCAGGGGAGACCATGGAGTGGGCTAGGGGGGATGGGCAACAAACTCTAATCCTAAAAAGTGATTTTGAGAAAGCATGTTATTGGGTGGATTGGTATTTTTTTTATGAGATGTTGATTTGTTTGGGGTTTGTCCCTCAGTGTGTTGCCATGGTGAACAATTTGTTCACCAATGCTTCAATTTTTTTTTTTTTTTTTTTCCTGGACAATAAGGTATTGTCTCCTTGGATTTATTTTCATTCTTCTATTCGATAAGGATGTCCTTTGGCCCCTTATTTAGATGTCTTGATTGTAGATGCTTTGGGTTATTTGTTGGAGGTCCCCTATATTTGTGGTCAAATTCATTATATTCTTCTCCTAGTTGGTTTCAAAATGGTTAACAACTGCTTTGCAAATGACTCTCTTCTATTGGACAAAGTGGAAAAGACATACGTTGATGGGGCGTTTACTTGTCTAGACACTTTTTTCTCTGCCTCAGTTTCCATAGTTGATGCTCATAAAACTAACTTTTGGTTAGTAGGTTTGGACACCCCCTCTAGATTGGATCCCTATTGCTTGTTCTTATATTTGGCTTGGATTTTTGCACAATATTTGGGGGTTCCCCTTGGGGTTGTCGGTAGTTTCCATTTGGGATTCATGTTTGCAGATGTTGTAGAGTAAGCTTCATATCTTGCATCATAAGGACCATCCATTTGTAGCAAAGTTGACTATTGTTGGTCATGTTCTTCTCGTATTTCATGCTTATTATGTGTCATGTTGGTCTATTGGTAGTGCTCAATTTCAATGGCTTGAATAGATTTTGAGAGCTTATCTGTGGTTTAAGTATGGTGGAGATTGATGGTTTCCCTTAATGCCATGGGATGTTTGCACCATGCCCAAGAATGAGGAGGGGCTTGGCTTGATTAACATTGCCACTTGCATGAGTATTTTGGTGGCTTTGTGAGGGTTCAACTCCTTGGCATATCTTCTTTCAACATTGGGTGCTTTCAATGCAGTGTTTCAAGTAGAGTTCGAGGGACTTTTGGATTATGTGATATCATCTCATCTCCTCATTTCTTTCAGGTGTCTAGCTCTCCCATATATGGGAGCATCTAGGTTTGTTTGGAAGATGGTTGTTGGTTTAGTTCATTGGCAGTGGGAGGGTAGCAGTGCTGGTTTGATTTTAGCTTGTTGTCCCATTTGGAGTTGGAGGGTTCAAGATTCATGTTTGGTGGAGCTTCCTTTTTTTTCTCGTAGATTGAGTAGAAATGCCATCTTTCTCTAGGGGTGATTTGTGGGATTTGGTCTCTCTTTCTTAGGAGTGGCATGCTCTTGCTTAAGATTATGGTTTCCTTGATTTTGTTTGTCCTTCGATTATGGAGCTTTGAGGGATTATCCCAGAGGCTGAGTTGTATAAATTAAACATCGGAATGCCCTAAGCCTTTTTGAAGAGATGGGAGTTGGTGTTTTGGCCAGCGTCTTCAACAATATGACTCTCATCACCTGCATTTTGTACTTCATCAAAGGCATCTGTTATCCATAGTTGTAAGTGCTCACTTGTTATCTTGGGATTTGTAGGATAGATGGATTCAATAGTTGCATAATGTTTGGACATGTAGGATTTATTATAATTTGAGAGTTTTTCCATGGACAATGATCTACGAGGGGGTTCAATCGAAGGCTACATTGGCCAAGAGTAGGCTTTGTGATGCCCTATGCCCTATTTGTCAACTTTTCAAGATAGTGAAGTACCTCTTTTGAGAGTGTCAATATTCCAAGTAGTGTTAAAGGTTTTATGAGGATCAGTGCTCATGGGTTCTTTAAAGCAATGTTTGCTAGTGGTTTATTTTATTAGGTGATGCACATGCAGGGCATTGGTATTTTTTTAGTATCACACCTTTATTTATGGTGGAAGATTAGGTGCAAGGAATTTTTTGCTCATGAGGTTAGGCCACTATCTTCCTTTTGTTTTATTTGGAGGGATAAAGTTTGCTATCAACTTTTGGCCAAAGGGGCTCTATTGATAAAGATGTTAGCTGTTATCTCATTTGTATATACCCTTTCGTCCTTTTTTCTACATTTTTTTTGTAAATATAAGACGTATTTTTCAAAAAGGAAAAAAAATGTGGCAAGCATTAGAAACTGCTAAATAGTTCACATTTTTCATTTGAATTTAATATAAAGTACCAACATCAAATAATTTCATTGCAACATAGTGTGAAAAGAAGATAGATAAGTATTCTTTGTTTTTAGTAAAATACGTCTTATGTTTACACAAAATTATTTACAAAAAATTGTACAAGAAATGATGGAAGGGTATATATAGATTAGGTCATATCCTCTTCCTTGTAACAACAAGCACTAACCGAAAGTTAGAATACTTAGGTGGGTCCAAAGAGTGGGAATCATGAGAGTTTAATAACTCTCAATGAATATTAGAGAATCCATGAAAGATTCATTCATAGTGATTAAACTTGAAGCTTGCCTCTTCAAAACATGTTGCAATACTCTTCCCTCTTGAAATTGCACA